>CM077669.1:31868522-33161022 GCA_039707655.1 Elymus sibiricus | reverse complement strand
CTCCATTGGCCGTGCACGAGGCCTTATCTCAGGATCGGAGCTGGTCTGGCTCTTCTTGATCTGCGGGAGAGTGCTAGTACAACGTATCAGTCCATCCCCAATGGCTAACAAGCCATGGTGCCTCCCGCCACCAGATATCATCACCAGCTCTGGATCAAGAGGTTGCTGGCTCGGGTTAAACTCCGGCCCTTTCCTCGCCTTCCCATCGTCTCTGTACCTCACAAGCTTGTTGTGGGAGGCGCGGTTGCTGAATTTCTCTGGATCATCGAGGTCAGACTCAGAGAATGCCTTGGCCTTCTTGTACGAGGCAGTATTGGACATGGCATAGAGGTCGAACAGCTCTGGCACTGTTGCCTTGTTGTGCCGCGCCTAAAAGAGAGGAACAGAGTATTAGTTAAGGGCTCAAGCTAGCATGAAGAATGAATTTGCATGAATCATGAAGCAAACCACATACCCAGTTTTCCCCGAACCCACGTAGGTTGACGCTGCCTAGATGGTGTGGGACATCTTTCATTTGGGCACGCTTCTCCTTTGTACCGTCGTGGACGTTGCGCCATTGGGGAGTGCACCACTCATCCACCAACGCCTCCCAACAGTCCATCCTATCCGCACACCATCTCGGGGGCACCTAAGTTAAGCAAGAGAAATTTGAGCGCTACGCATACGAATCAAATCAAGGAACTAAGTACAAGGCCTTAAGAATAGGTAATTACCTTCATGTACTTCTCCTTACTCAGATAGTTGAGGCGGCACTTCTCTTTTTTCCTCCGAATACCAGTCGAGGCGTAGTAGTCTCGAATAGCCTGCGTCCGAGCCTCGTGCCGAAAGTTTTGAAGTAGGCGCCTGCACTCGTTGCCGATAACCCGAGCCGCGGCCTCCTCCTGTCCCTCAGCACACCTGTAGAAGGTCTGCAATCAAATAAGAAAACACGGATTAGTACAATCACTAGGGTTGCCAATCAAAGAAGAAAACACAACGTAGACGGCAAAGGAGAAATTACCCAAAACGTCTGGATCACAATGTCGGCGACCGTGTGGCACTCGACATCGCCGATCCTATGCCCCGGCGGGACCGGGGCAGCCAAGTAGTGCTCCCAGGTCATTCCTAGCTCTGGAACCCGGCCCTCACCGGGCAACGTGACCCACCCCGGGAAGCTCTGGCAACAAATCACGCCAAGGACACTGTTGGGCTTGCGGCAACCAGGCCCGTGTGTCCAAGACCTGCATTATGACAAGGCCAACGCATTAGATATTCGAAGAAACGTGAAGACAAAAGGTTAAAAAAGAGTAAATGCACTTACTTCTCCCCCTGCGGTGCAATCAACCACCTCTGGTCGGGGGTCGCCGGGGTGGGCGGGAGCTTTGTACCACCACGCTGGTAGACTTTGCGCCCCTCAACCCACTCACTCTCGCTATAGCTATCAGAACTATAGCCACCCTCAGCACGGCCACTCGACGAGCCCGCACCTGGGTTCTGCTGCGACTCAGCGTGATCCCCAGTCTCGTGGGACGAAGGCTCGGCGGCCCGACGCTCGTCGGCCCCAGGCTCGTCGGCCGTAGGCGTGTCTGTCTTAGCCTCGTCTGTCGTAGGCTCGTCGGCCTGAGGCTCGTGGACCGGAGTCCGAGACGGCTGCACCTCAGGCTGGTCCATCTCAGACGGAGCACTCCTGTGGTCGGGTGAATCAGCTGGGGGTGGCGGCGAGGAAGGCGTAGTAGCAGCCTTCCTACCTCTCCCGCCGCCATGTCCACCTCTACCAACCTTCTTCCCCCCCCCCGACCTCTCCCGGTCGAAGAAGAAGCGCCCGCCGGTGTCTGCATACTGAGATCCAGCGCTCTCCGGAGGTGGTGTACATAATTTAAGTGTATCATCATCATGAACATAATAAAAAATTGAATACCTAACATGAACCAATTAATAATATATATGTACATAATAATAATTGAATACCTGACATGAACTATAAAATTAATCTTCATCGTCATCATTAATAAATGCATCATCATCGTCTATATATGCTTCGGGGTCAATAAATGCATCATCATCATCACTATCAGTAATGACGTGCTCATCATCATCATCAATAAATGCATCAACATGTGGAAGGCCTCCTGTACGTAATCGGTCAAGCATTGACAGGTCATCCGCAGCAGTAACCTCTTCTTGTTCCGGTTCAGGCTCGGATTCACTGTCGCTGTCTACTTCAATGTTCTGAGGTGAAGTTGAGCGGTTCTTGAAACGTTTTTTGGAAAGACGTGTTTCTTGGAAGAATTCTCCTTCATATGTGTCTGGGTTAATGTGAGGTTCATAATCCTCTTCATTGGGGGGAGGTGGTCTAACATGTGGCGGCACTTCATAAACGACATCCCAACCTTTGAGATTTGGATCACTTTGGCAGGCCCACGGTAGATAGAAAACTTGGGTTGCCTGTTGAGCCGTAATATAGACATCGGGAACATCCAAATGGGTGCTTTGTTTGATTTCGACTAGCCCTAGATGTTCATGAGTCCTTCTAGTCTCCTTCGGCTGGAACCAATAACATTTGAAGACTACGACTTTCGGTGGGTTTGCACCATAGAATAGAAGTTCATAAATTGCTTCAACTCTTCCATAATACTCGGTACCTCCTTCACCGATAGCAGAGACACAACAATTTGTAGACTTTCGGTCGGCCATAGATAGCTCTTTGCCATAGGTACGAAAGCGATACCCGTTGATGTCGTATTTGTCAAATGAACGGACCTTATAGTCAAAACCATTTGCGACTTGTCTCAATTCGGAGTCCATAGACTCTGCATTAGCCTACAAGTTTAATACGAAATGATTGTTGCATTAGCCGCAAACTAGACGAAGAAATGAAATGGTCTAATGGAAATTACCGTTTGTTTGAACCAAGAGATGAAACCGGGATAGCCTCCTACATGCTTTGCTAGAAGCTCATACTCTTTGATGGAATCCTTTTGGATCACCGCTCCATCCGAGAATTTGGCGACGTATCGACTGTATCACATATCCGGGAATAAGAGCATTTCAAAGGAATTAGAAGTTGCGAAACAATGTACCGAGAACTTACTCGATGTACGGCCGCACTTCTGTTAGGTTGTTGAAGATATACAACGAAATGGTCCGCCATTCTTCGACATCCAACGGTATTGCTTTCGAAGCACCGGCTGGTGCGAGGTTCCGGATTATGCAAATGACGATTCTTGGCTTTGTAGTGTGCTGTCACGAAGTTTGCGGCCTCCTCAGTAATGAATGCCTCGGCCATCGATGCTTCAATTCTACGTTTATTTTTACATTTTGCTCGAAGCGTCTTCTGCATCCTCTCAGTTGCGAAGCACCAACGATTTTGCACGGGCCCCCCCAATCTTGCCTCGGTCGGGAGATGCAAAATCAAATGCTGCATTGGATTAAAGAATCCCGGTGGAAAGATCTTTTCTAACTTGCAGATCAACTCCGGCGCCAACTCTTCCAGTTCGTCTAGCACGTCAGGCGATAGTTCTTTCGCACAAAGAGCATGGAAGAAATAGCTCAGCTCTGCCAGTACTAGCCATTCATCCTCAGGGAGAAAGCCACGCAACATCACCGGCATTACCCGCTCAAGCCATATGTGCCAATCATGACTCTTCATACCAAATATTTTCAATTTGTCAAGACTCGCTCCCCTCTTTAGATTCGTTGCATACCCATCGGGGAACATCAACTGCATTTTCACCCACAAGATCATTTCCCTCATAGCTGGCCTTCCAAGATTGAACCATGCCTTTGGCTTCCTCCAGTTCTTCTTTCCTTTCGGTTGTCGCATGTTTTGTAACGGTCTATCACATAGAGCCTCTTGATCGACTCTAGCCTTAGGGTTATCCTTTGACTTCCCCTCTATGCCGAACAATGTACCAAAAAGGGCCTCGGCGATGTTCTTTTCAGTGTGCATCACGTCGATGTTGTGTGGGCAAATGAGGTCTTTAAAGTAAGGCAGATCCCACAAGCATATCTTGTGAGTCCAGGCGTGTTCCGAATTATACCCTTTGAAATATCCTGGACGCTCTGGATTAGGCTCGAGAGCGTTTAACTGATCCAGGGCCTGTTGGCCTGTCAATGCAGGTGGTGCAGAGTTTTTGACAACTCTACCTTTCATGAAATTTTTCTTGTCTTTTCTGAACTTATGGCCAGGATCCAGGAACTGTCTATGCAAGTCGAAGCAAGAATACTTGCGACCCGCCTGCAGCCAACGGAACTGAAGAGCTGCCTTGCATGTGGGGCACGGGAACCTTCCATGCACACACCAGCCAACGAATAGCGCATACGCCGGCAAGTCATGCGTCGAGTACATGTACCACACATGCATTTTGAAGTTTTGTTTTGTAGCGGCGTCATATGTCTTGATCCCATTATCCCAAGCTTCTTGCAATTCATCCTTAAGCGGCAGCATGTACACATTCATATTCTTCCCCGGATACTTGGGCCCTGGAATTATCAACGTCAAGAAAATGTTCTTTCTTTTCATAATCTCTCCGGGGGGGAGATTGAGTGGAATGACAAATACAGGCCAGCAACTATATTGGGTTGCCGTCATACCAAACACTTGGAACCCATCCGTGCTGATGGCGACTCGAGGATGCCTTGGATCTGCCGCTTTGTCCTTATGTAAAGCATCGAAGTGCTTCCACGCAAAAGCGTCTGAAGTGTGTCCCAACATCGGATTCCCATCTGCATCTAGTTCGGTTCTTTTGCCCAATTTATGCCACGTCATCTGTCTGGCCGTCTCTTCGACCATGAAAAGACGTTGAAGTCTTGGTATGATTGGCATATACCGAAGAACATTAACTGGGATTTTGGTCTGACTCTTCTCACCCATACCGTTGTCTACCACAACATACCTGGAAGACTTGCAAATGGGACAATAGTTGAAGCCCGCATACTCAAGCCTAAATAAGGCACATCCATTCTCACAGGCATCTATCTTCTCATAGGGCATCTTAAGCGCACGTAGGATTTTGTCCGACTGGTACAGGTTTGCTGGCAATACATGGCCTTTGGGTAGAAAGCGTCCAAATATCGTCATCATCGCGTCGTAGCATTCTCTGCCCAGGTTGAACTGAGCCTTGAGAGCCATTACTTGCGCGATGGCATCCAGCTGACAAAGCTCAGTGTGCTCGTGGAGAGGACGTTTTGAAGACTCCAACATTTCATAGAAGGCCTTTGCAGATTCCTCCATCTCATCGTCCGAATCCCGAGCATCATCAAAGTCTTGCACCATGTCTTCGATCCCGGTACCATGCTCGTCGGTGCGACGACGAACCACCTCAGCTCTGGCACGTTGGGCAGACTCACCATGAAATCTCCACACCGTATAATCAGTCGTAAAACCCCACTTCTGCAAGTGTTTACCCATTTCATCCCGTGTCCACTTTTTATGGTTGTCGCACCGGACACAGGGGCACCAGGTTATATCCTGGCCATTTGCAAATGCGGCGCTCAGAAACCCCTTCGTTTTTGTTAACCATTCAATGGTCATTTCTTTCTGACTAGGGTGACCGGTGTACATCCAAGCACGATCACTCATCTTGCCTACCTACTAAACACACAAGAAATATATACATAATTCAGCAAACCATATTCATCAGTTAATAGAGTTTGTCAGTTTTATTACGTCCATGCAACCTAGACGCTAGTAGGTAAAGATAGGTCCTAATCCCACCCGAGTATGTGTAGATTGGGTTCGTTTTCCCATGCTCTGCTCCGGATCCGACGCAAAATTTCGGCAGCACCTCCCCGCTGTTCTCCTGATACACGTCTCGGCAATAAGCAGAGAGGATGTGTACCCGGAGAACAACAGGGAGGCACTGACGAAATTCTGCATCGGATCCGGAGCAGAGCATATGGGAAAACGAACCCAATCTACACATACTCGGGCTGTCCATGGATAACGTTGGACAATTCGAAAGAATCACGGTTATAAATATGCAAATGCATGCATATTTATAGATGTAACCCTTTCGAACGGGAGACGCATAGTGGTCACGCATACTGATGATTGACACCTATAGCTAGCAAGTTTCATCGGCACGAAGACCGGAACAGAGCAAATGAAGGGGGGAGGAGGAGTTGTCATTTGTGCTCACCCACGAACGCAGGGGCGGAGCTCGTCGAACGCATGGGGAGGTCGTCGAACACCAGACCCTCGCAGCCCCGAAAGAACTGCACATTTAAATCCACCCGATCAACACAAATATATATGATGTTTTTCTTAACAAAATCGGGAAATATACTTCCTAACTCATAATTCACAAATATATGACCCCATCGGCCTCTGGAAGGCCGAAGAGCACCTTTTCGGTCAACAGGAGGCCGAAGAGGTGTCGGGGGTCGGGGGTGTCGTGTCTGGGTGGCGTGGTGTCGGGGTGTTGTGGTGTCGGGGTGTCGGGGTGTCGTGTCGGGGTCGGGGTGTCGGGGGGTGTCGTGGTGTCGGGGTGTCAGGGGTGTCGGGGTTGGGGTCGGGGTCGGGGTGTCGGGGGGTGTCGTGTCTGGGTGTCGTGGTATCGCGGTGTCAGGGGTGTCGGGGTCGGGGTGCCGTGTCGGGGTCGGGGTGTCGGGTCGGGGTCGGGGTGTCGTGTCGGTGTCGGGGTGTCGGATCGGGATCGGGGTCGGGGTGCCGTGCCGGGGTCGGTGTCGGGGTCGGGGTGTCGGGTCGGGGTGTAGGGTCGGGGTCGGGTTGTCGGGTCGGGGTCGGGGTGCCGTGTCGGGGTCGGGATCGAGGTCGGGGTGTCGGGGTGTCGGGTCGGGGTCGGGTTGTCGGGTCGGGGTCGAGGTGCCGTGTCGGGGTCGGGGTTTTTTCTCTTTTTTTCTTTTCTTCTTCTTCCTCTTCTTTCTTTTCTTCGTTTTCTTCCTTTTTTTTCCTTCTTCTTCTTCTTCTTCCTCCTTTCCTTTTTCCTCTTCTTCTTCTCCTCCTCTCCTCTTTTTTCTTCTTCTTCTTCCTCTTCTTCTTTTTTCTTCTCCTCCTCCTCCTCTTCTTCTTCTTCCTTTCCTTTTTTCCTCTTCTTCTTCTCCTCCTCTCCTCTTTTTTTTTTCTTCTTCTTCTTCTTTTTTCTTCTCCTCCTCCTCTTCTTCTGTTTCTTCTTCTTATTATTATTTTTTGTTCTTTTTCTTTTTTATTTTTCCTTTTTTTTCATCTTCTTTTCTTCTTTTTTTTCTTCTAGGTTTTTTTTCTACCTAAATGTCTAAATATTTTTTCCTATTTACCCAAACACCTAAACAACTATTTGCAAAACATCTAAAAACAGAAAACTAAAAATCTAATTAGAAAAACAAAAAAAAAAATTAAAAGGGGGGCAGGGGAAGCTCACCAGAGAGGGGCAGGGGGCAGGGCGGCCGGCGGTGAGGAGAGGAGGCCGGCGACGAGGAGAGGAGGCCGCCGAGGAGGGGGCGGCGGCGGCAGGAGGGCCGTGAGGAGGGGGCGGCGCCGCGGTGGTGGAGGTGCGCCACGGGGAGGGGGGCAGGCGGTGGTGGAGGGCGGGGAGGGGACGGCGGCGGCGGTGAGAGAGGGGGGGAGGGGGCGGCGGCGAGAGGGCGTGGAGGGGGCGGTGGCGGCGGCGGTGAGAGAGGGGAACGGGCGCGGGTGTGAGAGAGAGAGGTGAGAGAAAGAGAGAGAGGCGGGAGGCGCGGGGGGATGGCGAAAATTAAGCCCCCTCTTTGCCGTCTGCTGGCCCGTCCCCGGCGTTACACTGTGGGGCCCCCCTCACCTCTTTGCCGTCTGCTGATAGACGGCAAAGAGTTCTTTGCCGTCTGCCAGCAGACGGCAAAGAAGTGGCCCGTGTGACCTGGCAAGTGCAGTACCAAGTGGGGCCCACTTTGTTCTTTGCCGTCTGCTGGCAGACGGCAAAGAACTCTTTGCCGTCTGCCAGCAGACGGCAAAGAAGTGCAGATGGCAAAGAGCCTCTTTGCCATCAGCATGTTCTTTGCCGTCTGCTTTATAAAAGCAGACGGCAAATATCCTCTTTGCCATCTGCCAGCAGACGGCAAAGAGCTGGCAGATGGCAAAGTCCCTGATTCCAGTAGTGTCTATAGATCTTGATGCCTAATATGAAAGAAGCTTCTCCTATGTCCTTCATTGAAAAACTCTTATTCACATATTCCTTCACGATTTCCAAAATTCTATATTGTTTCCAATCAGTAATATGTCATCCACATATAATATTAGAAACACTATAGAGCTCCCACTCACTTTCTTCTAAATACAAGCTTCTCCATAAACTTATATAAACATAAACGCTTTGATCACCTCATTAAAGCGCTTATTCCGAGATGCCTGCACCAGTCCATAAATGGATCGCTGGAGCGTGCAAACTTTGTCAGCATTCTCTGGATCGACAAAACCTTCTGGTTGCATCATATACAGCTCTTCCTCAAGAAAACAATTGAGGAATGCTGTTTTGACATCCATCTGCCAGATTTCAAAATCGAAAAATGCAGCTATTGCTAACATGATTCTGACGGACTTAAGCATCACTACGGGAGAGAAAGTCTCATCGTAGTGAATTCCTTGAACTTGTGCAAAACCCTTAGCCACAAGTCGAGCTTTATAGACGGTGACATTACCGTCCGGGTCCGTCTTCCTCTTAAAGATCCATTTATTCTGAATGGCCTTTCGCCCTTCAGGTAATACTTCCAAAGTCCACACTTTGTTTTCATACATGGATCCTATCTCGGATTTCATGGGCTCTAACCATTTGTTGGAATCTGGGCCCACCATTGCTTCTCCATAGCTCGTAGGTCAATCGTTGTCCAACAACATGACCTCCAAGATAGGGTTACCGTACCACTCAGGAGCAGTACGTTCCCTTGTCGACCTACGAGGTTCGACAGTAACTTGATCCGAAGCATCATGATCACTATCATTAGCTTCCTCCTCAACTGATGTAGGCTCCATAGAACCATCTTTCTGCGCTGCGCTACTCTCTGGTTGAAGTGAAGGTTCAACAACCTCATCAAGTTCTATATTCCTCCCACTCAATTCTTTCGAGAGAAACTCTTTCTCGAGAAATGACCCGTTCTTAGCGACAAACACTTTGCCTTCGGATCTGAGATAGAAGGTCTACCAAATCGTCTCTTTTGGGTATCCTATGAATACGCATTACTCCGTTTTGGGTTCCAGCTTTTCAGGCTGAAGCTTTTTGAAATAAGCATCGCATCCCCAAACTTTAAGAAAGGACAACTTTGGTTTCTTGCCAAACGACAGTTCATACGGCGGCGTCTCAACGGATTTAGATGGTGACCTATTTAAAGTGAATGCAGCTGTCTCTAACGCATAGCCCCAAAACGATAGTGGCAAATCGGCAAGAGACATCATAGACCGCACCATATCCAATAAGGTTCGATTACGACGTTTGGACACACCATTACGCTATGTTGTTCCAGTAGGCGTCAACTGCGAAACAATTCCACATTGTCTTAAGTGATTGCCAAACTCATAACTCAAATATTCTCCTCCTCGATCTGATCATAGGAATTTAATCTTCTAGTTACGATGATTCTCAACTTCACTCTGAAATTGCTTGAACTTTTCAAACATTTCAGACTTATGATTCATTAAGTAAATATACCCATATCTACTTAAGTCATCGGTGAAGGTGAGAAAATAACGATATCCACCGCGCGCCTCAATGATCATCGGACAGCACACACCAGTATGTATGATTTCCAACAAGTCACTTGCCCGTTCCATTATTCCAGAAAACGAGGTCTTAGTCATCCTGCCCATGACGTAAGCGGCAGTGCCACAAGAAAGTGGTGCTATCATTATCAACTCTACATCTTTTGGCATCAATGTTATGGACATGTGTATCATCACTATCGAGATTCAATAAGAATAAACCCCTCACAATGGGTGCATGACCATAAAAGATATTACTCATATAAATAGAACAATCATTATTCTCTGATTTAAATGAGTAACCATCTCGCAATAAAGAAGATCCAGATATAATGTTCATGCTTAACGCAGGCACTAAATAACAATTATTCAGGTTCATCACTAGTCCCGATGGTAGTCGAAGAGCGAGCGTGCCGACGGCGATCACATCAACCTTGGAACCATTTCCCACGTGCATCGTCACTTCGTCCTTTGCCAGTCTCCGTCTATTCCGTAGTTCCTGCTTTGAGTTGCAAATGTGAGCAGCCGAACCGGTATCAAATACCCAGGCACTACAACAAGAGTTAGTAAGGTACACATCAATAACATGTATATCATATATACCTTGTTTGGTGTTGGCCGCCTTCTTGTCGGCCATATACTTGAGGCAGTTCGGCTTCGAGTGGCCAGTACCCTTGCAATGAAAGCCCTCAGTTTCTGGCTTGGGTCCAGCCTTGGGTTTCTTCACGGGAGGGGCAACTGATTTGCCACTCTTCTTCGAGTTACCCTTCTTGCCCTTGTCATCCTTCTTGAAACTAGTGGTTTTATTGACCATCAACACTTGATGCTCCTTCTGGATTTCAGACTCAGCGACTTTCAACATCGCAAACAGCTCGGCGACTGACTTGTTCATCCCTTGCATGTTATAGTTCAACACGAAGTTTTTATAGCTAGGTGGCAATGATTGAAGGACTCTGTCAGTGATCGCCTCTGGCGGGAGGGGCATCCCCAATTCAGCCAGACGGTTGGAATACCCAGACATTTTGAATATGTGTTCACTGACAGACCCATTCTCCTCCATCTTGCAAGCATCGAACTTATCGGAGGTCTCATACCTCACGATCCGGGCATTCTTTTCAAAGATAAACTTCAACTCCTGGAACATCTCATATGCTCCATGACGTTCAAAACGCCTTTGAAGTCCCGGCTCTAAGCCATACAACATAGCACACTGAACTATTGAGTAATCATCCGTACGCGACTGCCAGGCGTTCACAACGTCTACAGATGACACTGGAGTGGGTGGTTCACCGAGCGGTGCATCAAGGAAATAAGCCTTTTGGGAAGCCGTGAGGATAATCCTCAGATTACGGGCCCAGTCTATAAAGTTACTTCCATCATCTTTCAGCTTAGCTTTCTCTAGGAACGCATTGAAATTCAGGGGAACTACTGCGCGAGCCATTGATCTACAACATGAAATTTGCAAAGACAACTTAGACTATTGTTCAAGATAATGAGTTTACTTAATCATATTACTTAAAAACTCCCACTCAAATTGACATCCCTCTGGTCATCCGAGTGCTACATGATCCAAATGCACCAACCCAAGTCCGATCATCACATGAGATGAGGTGGTTTCAATGGTGAACATCTCCGTGTTGATCATATCTACTATATGACTCATGTTCGACCTTTCGGTCTCTTGTGTTCCGAGGCCATGTCTGTACATGCTAGGCTCGTCAAGTTTAACCTGAGTGTTCCGCATGTGCAACACTGGCTTGCACCCATTGTATGCGAACGTAGAGTCTATCACACCCGATCATCATGTGGTGTCTCGAAACGACAAACTTTCGCAACGGTGCACATTCGGGGAGAACACAATTTTATCTTGAAATTTTAGTGAGGGGTCACCTTATAATGCTACCGTCGTCCTAAGCATAATAAGATGCATAAAAGGATTAACATCACATCCAAATCATAAGTGACATGATATGGCCATGATCTTGTGCTTTTCATCTCCATCTCCAAAGCACCGGCATGATCTCCATCTTCACCAGCATGACACCATGATCTCCATCATCTTGATCCCCATCAACGTGTCGCCATGAGGTTGTCGTGCCAACTATTGCTTCTACAACTATTGATAACTCATAGCGATAAAGTAAAGCAAAAAGGCGAAAAAGAATTAAAGACAAGCCTATGCCTCCTGCCGGTTGCCGTACTCATCGACATGCAAGTCGTGATAATCTATACAAAACATGATCATCTCATACATCACATATATCTCATCATGTTTCTGGCCATACCCTGCAAAAACAAGTTAGACTCTAATTTGTTGTTGCATGTTTTACGTGGCTGCTATGGGTATCTTGGAAGAACGATTCTTACCTAAGCAAAACCACAACGGTGATATACAATTTGCTATTTCACCTTCTACAAGGACCGCCTTTGTCGAATCCGATTCAACTAAACTAGGAGAGACAGACACCCGCCAGCCATCTTATGCAACAAAGTTACATGTCTATCGATGGAACCGGTCTCTCGTACGTGGACAAGTAAGGTTGGCCCGAGTCGCTTCATCCCACAATACCGCTGAATCAAGAAAAGACTAAGGAGGGAAGCAATCTGAATATCAACGCCCACAAACTTCTTTGTGTTCTACTCGTGATGCCATCTACGCATAGACCTAGCTCTGATACCACTGTTGGGGAACGTTGCATGGGAAACAAAAAATTTCCTACACTTCACCAAGATCAATTTAGGAGATGAGCATCTACGAGAGTGTAACACCCCAAAAATTTAAACACATTTTTTATTAAGTAAAATTTGGCCAGAAATAAAATTTTGAATTATAATAGGTTCTTTCATAATTTTAGAGCCTTTTCTGCTTCTGTCTTTCAAAATTCTTCTCTCCATATAGAAAATTATTTGGAAATAATATCGTGGCTCTGGTAGTTATCTTAAAACATTTCTATAACAGTAGGGATTATTTTCATAATAAAAATTTCCCTAAAATAATTCTTTTAATAGCATTTTCAATTCTTTAAATGCCTCTGTTGCACTACAACCATTTTAAATAATTCTTTAAAAATTCCACAAAAATTATGGGAGGTCATGTCATGCCTATATATCACTTTTGTGCAAAAATCTGTCCTGGTCTTTTGGAAATTTTGAGCTCCACTTCAAGTTTTCAAATCTGGTCCAGTTTGTAGTTTGAACTACAACCCCATTTTTCCTAGCCTTATAAATTACTAAATTTTTCCCACTGCTAGACCCTCAGACCAAACCCAAGTCCTAGAGATCAGCCTCGTTTTCATATTTTAAGTTCACTAAAACATCCTCCGTAGTTTCGGTCCAGAATTGAATTCTGGCAAAACTTGCACTAACGAGTTTTTGCTTCTTCTAATATAACCATGCCATTCTTAGTTCCATCTAAGGAGACACCAATCTGGTAATTTTTGTAGTCATCTAAAAGCCCTAGGCTCCTTGATCATTTTATCAAACACCTAGAGTGCATGGCCAGATTTGGCTTGATCCAAAGACTGCATTAGGAAGCTGCCTCCATGACCTAACCAGCATGTCTAATAGCCTTCCCTATGCATTTAGCCTAGCCCTGTTAACTTTAATTAGCATTCAAGCATGTTTAGACGCCCTGGCATTTCATCAAGCACTCTGTGCACGTGCTCTAGGCACGGCCAGAGCGTGCGTTTTGCACGCAGCGGCACCGAGCTTCTGCTGCCACTCCACTGCCTCGCTCGCTCGTCCTAGCCTTCCCCAGCATCACCTGGTCATCCCTGCAGCCATCCGACACCCTCCCTCATCCGCTAGCGCCGGCCAGCCGCCGTCCCGAGTCGTCGCCGCCGTTTTCCACTCGGGCACGGCACCGCCCGAGCCACCCAGCCCGGCCAGCACACATCCCCTTAATGGCCACCTACCCGAGCTCATCCGGAACTCCATCGACCGCGGCCACCGTCCACAACAACCTCACCGGCCGCGTTAATGGTGTCGCCACCATGTCCCGATTCGGGAAGCCGCGGGAACCGACCTTCCCGGGGTATAAATAGGACCCCGGGGCCGCAACGTTCCCCCACGAGCTTCCTAGATGGCGTAGCAAGCCTTCACCTGCCCTCAATTTGGCCTGAGGCATCGTCTTCCCCATCCCCGGCAGCTTCGGCCACCGCCTTGTTCCAGTCGAATCCGACGCGGCCAATGCCTCCCCCTCACATATTTCTTCACCACGAGCCTCCTGGAGCATCCCCGAACCCATTCCCATCTTCAATTCCACCGGAGATGCACCGTAGCCGGAATTCATCTTCCATCCGAAGCCGCCGTCCGTCGGGTGAGCTCGTCGCCGGCAGCTCCGTGCTCCCCGTCGACCATCTCACCCACCGGAGGGACTGCCTGGGCCTCCTGAACACGACGGTGAGCTCAGCTCGCCGAGGGGCGCCTCCAATCGCCGGCGCCGGTCGCTGGAGCGCCGCCTCCGCTCGGACAGAGGAGGAAGGAGGCGCGGTGACCGGTCAAACCTGACCAGTGGGCCAGACGGGCCCACTGTCAGTGACCATCGAGTCACCCACGCGCTGGCTTAAGTGGAAGCGTAAACCCCGAGTACGTCTCTCTCTCTCGAAAGCGTATTCTATCCGAATCGTTTTCTTTTTCTGATGTTTATTTAAAAACAGATTTTGACCACACTTTGACTGGGCTTAACTTTTAAACCAAAACTCCAATGAATTTGATTCTTTTTCCTACCTCTCTAAAATTTGACCTAGTTTAGTTTAGGATTTATTGTAAAAATATTTAAGACAACATTTTGTACTGTTTTTGAATTGTGTGTTATATTCAAATATTTTCAAATAGGAATTTGGAGGGAAAAACTTTCAATAGTTTTTGGAGTGCTCATCACCTACCTACACAGTGAAGGCAAGCATCTTGAACACTTGATATGGTGAATGCTCAGTTGTTTGGTTGCAGGAATAGTTGAATCATGCTTTCGTTGAATTTAAATAAAACTTTGCATGCATATAGTGTTGGCGTGTTTCCTGGTACCGTGTATCGTATGATTGTCATGACTAACTTGCAGGAGCAGGCATAAGTAAAATACCATTAATAGCAGAAGGGTGATCACGTTGGAGTGTGATCATGCCTTGTTGGTTATGCATGTTGGAGCATGCAAGGGTTGTGGCCCTGTCCTGGTGTTACTGTTGAAGGAATACTTTGTTGTGCTAACCACTGCAGAAAATATTAAGCCTCCTGAGTCGACCGTAGATCAAGTCTTGTTCCGGTAACCCCCATACTTGATTCGTGCTACCACTTGTCCCTACGTCAGGTGGGGTATGGTTCAGTAAGTTGTTAACCCCTTTCCTTGCACACACCGTACAGAGGGCCACGATGAGGGTTTCCACGGCCATGGACTAAATCCGGTCATCGGGTCAGGGGGCATGGGTCTTTCCGGCTAGATGTAGCCGAGAGGGTGGTCCCCCCTTGTAATAGTGATCCCATGCAGAAACGTTGGTTTTCCCCGTCTTACAGTTTTTCTGAAAAGATGCTGTGGGTGATTCCTGACATCCGGACGGTTAAGCTGGTGTGTGCTGGTCAGGTGTGTTTCAACCTAAAGACCGTAATGGGAATTAGTCAGTGCCACTGTACTGACTAAAGAAATCTCATACACGTGGGTAAAGAGTACACCCTCTGCAGAGTTATATCTATTCGAATAGCCGTGTCCGCGGTTAAGGACTACAGTTTGGGTTGGTCAAGTGTCGGTCTTAGAGTCGGTCTCCGGAGGAAATAATTAAAATTGTGCATGGTTTATTTTGCAGAATAATTACTACTACTACTGATGTTATCATGAATATTATTGATGCTATGATTATTATTGTGGACTAACCCGTTTCTCTTAATTTTATTTTCCTGAGTGTCTCAGTGGCTGGCTAGACTACCCCGGGCATTCAGTTTTATTTTCAAGACCTTACGAGGCGTCTCTCGAGTTCTCGGGCGGTTCTGTCTTGCCCGACTCTCTTGTAGATACCCGTCTGGCATTTCTTTTTAAGACCTTACGAGGCGTTTCTCGAGTTCTCGGGCGGTTCTGTCTCGTCCGACTCTCTTGTAGATACCCGTCTGGCATTTCTTTTCAAGACCTCTCGTGGCGTCGCTTGAGTTCTCGGATGGTTCTGTCTCGTCCGATTAATCTATTAGACACCCGTTTGGCATTTCTCTTCAAGTCCTACCGTGGTGTCACTTGACACCCAACCGGCATTTCTTTTATATTTTCTTTGGATTCTCGGATGGTTCTGTCTCGTCCGATTTTCCATCAACCTTCTTTGTTTGCCGCTAACGCGTTACTTCTGCACATGCTAAAATGTCATCATGCCATGATTCAATTCCTGTCAGCATGCATATAATATAATCCAGCATGAGCGTAAACAAATAGTTTAGTTCATCATGATCATATATTATCTGCTGCTTTCGGTATATCATTTGTTCATAATGTTTGCGAGTACATTCAAACGTACTCACTGGCTTGTCCCTGGTTATTTCATTGGCCAGGTCATAAGAGTATTATGACGACGTCCATGCAAAGCCTAGGATAGTAGCCGCGCGGGATATGAGTTATCCAGGTCAGCCCTTCCTGTGGGAATGGAGCCCCATCGACGTTGGAGTATTCATGAATCGCTTCCGTCATCCACCAGAAATCATTATTGTATCATTAGACCTTTACGGTCTTGTATCCAATTCATGTAATTGCTTGGAATTCTGTATCAAGGACGTGTCCACCAGTAACATAAATCCTGGGGCTGGTGATCACACGAGGGGTTAATTTCTGGGATATTGTGCCCCGGAAATCCGGCCCCGACAGAGAGGAGAGATCGGATCCACATACCCTTATAGATCGCTAAGCGGGAAGCGTTAAGAAACGCGGTTGATGTAGTCGAACGTCTTCGCGATCCAAATCGCAAGCCGTCCCGCGATCCAATCACGATCTAGTGCCGAACGGACGGCACCTCCGCGTTCAACACACGTACAGCTCGATGACGATCTCCGCCTTCTTGATCTAGCTAGCGAGGGCGGAGAGATATATGAGTTCTCCGGCAGCACAACGTCATGGTCGGGGTGGTGGTGGAGCTGATCCGGCAGAGCTTCGGTAAGCAACGCCGAGTCAAACTAGAGGAGAGACGATCTAGGGGAGAGGTAGGGCTGCGCCGTGGCTTAAGGTGTAGCAGCCCTCCCTCCCCTCTCATATATATAGGGGAAGAGGGAGAGGGGGTCGGCCCCCCTAGGGTTCCCATCACTAGGGGAGGTGGCCAAGAGGGGGGGAGGGGGCGGCGGCCAAGGGGTGCCTTGGCCCCCAAGGCAAGGTAGCCGGCCCCCCTTTAGGGTTTCCCCCTCCACCCTTTGGCCGCATGGGCCTTGTGGGAGGGGCGGCCAACCCACCAGGGGCTGGTGCGCCCCCTCTCACAGCCCATGGGGCCATCCGGGACTGGTGGGCCCCTTCCGATGGACTCCGAAACCCTTCCGGCACCCCCGGTACATTACCGGTGACGCCCAACCTTTTTCTGGTGACCAACACGAAATTTCCTATATATCAATCTTTACCTCTGGACCATTCCGGAGCTCCTCGTGACATCCGGGATCTCATTCGGGACTCCGAACAACCTTCGGTCACCAACATACATAAATCAATAATACCGAAACGTCACCGAACGTTAAGTGTGCAGACCCTGCAGGTTCGAGAACTATGTAGACAAGACCGAGACACCTCTACGGTCAATAACCAATAGCGGGACCTGGATGCCCATTTTGGGTCCTACATATTTTACGAAGATCTTTATCGGTTGAACCTCTATGTCAAGGATTCAGTTAATCCCGTATGTTATTCCCTTTGTTCATCGGTATGTTACTTGCCCGAGATTCGATCGTTGGTATCTCCATACCTAGTTCAATCTCGTTACCAGCAAGTCTCTTTACTCGTTCCGTAATACAAGATCCTGTGGCTAACTCTATAGTCACTTTGCTTGCAAGCTCACTGTAATGTTGTATTACCGAGTGGGCCCTGAGATATCTCTCCGTCACACGGAGTAACAAATCCCAGTCTTGATCCATGCCAACTCAACATAAACCCTCGAAGATACCTGTAGAGCATCTTTATAGTCACCCAGTTACGTTGTGACGTTTGATACACACAAGGTACTCCTCCGATGTCAGTGAGTTACATGATCTCATGGTCACAGGAACAGATACTTGACATGCAGAAAACAATAGCAATAAACTTGTCACGATCATATGCTACGTTCATAGTTTGGGTCTTGTCCATCACATCATTCTCCTAATGATGTGATCCCGTTATCAAATGGCAACTCATGTCTATAACTAGGAAACCATAGTCATCTTTGATCAACGAGCTAGTCCTGTAGAGGCTTACTAGGGACACATTGTTGTCTATGTACCCACACATGTATTTGAGTTTCCAATCAATACAATTATAGCATGGATAATAAACATTTATCATGAACAAGGAAATATAATAATAACCACTTTATTATTGCCTCTAGGGCATATTTCCAACATTATCATACAATTAAATAACTCCTCATCGTTCTAGCAACAAACTAGCATCTGACCACGTTACCAAGTTATCACAGTTAAATAACAAGTTACCAAGTAATCATAAGTTACCAACACTAACTACTGCTCTCTCCTATCCTAGGTAAAATAGCATAAAAAATGAACTCCTGTATCTCCCCAATGAAAAATACAGATCAATCTATCTCTAACTTGTGGTCTGCGCAAGTTATAGTCTTCAAGTGGTTACGTGGGTGCTTTTATTGTGTTGCTCCAGCCTTTGGTTTTCAGGGTTTTCTCCCTTCGAGATATCGTGTATGTACCTAGGTAACTCACCTGCGTTGGCCGTAAGCTAACCATATGCAAAACACCTTCGTTAAACATCACGTTAGGCACAGTCTCTGACAAGAGCATCTGTTGAAGAACATAAATAATAATAACGTAGTTAGCAAACTAGTTTTGCTTAAGAAGAATGTATGCAAAAGAAGGACTAGTGACACAATAGTAAAAAGATCTTGTAAAGATGTCTGAACTGATGTCATAATGGTTCAACTTGTGCACTAGTGACATGTAACAAGTATAACTGTCGCCAATCATGAAAATGTTCTTAAAATGCTCAATATCATGAATAAATGAGATCAGATGATTTTTCTCCAACCAAGTAAGCTCGGAGCCGTAACTGTAGTAGGTCCGGTCTACTATCTGCCGTATATTTTCTGGAGAAGAGATATAAGGAGAAAATTAAAAATAAATAAGTTTATTCGGGATGAGTACCAAATATTTCTTAACAAAAAATATAAATTACCTAACAAATTTGTTGACAAACTCACATGGAGGTAGAACTGGAATCAAGTGATCCAGATGCACCCAAATTTCGATATACGATCATCGTCATGACTCCAAGCGGAACAACCAAAATATCTTGGAGTGAAAAGGTCCATCTTTACGTGAGCTCTCTTAGTCTCCATACTCTTCTTATCTTGGAGATGAAACTTGTCCAAGACATGAAGTCTTGCATGGCAGGGAATGCATTAGTCGAATTATACAAAACATAATTACAGGTTAATTAAGGAAAGAAAGCACACGTCATGCGTCATTACAAAAAAATACATGCCGTCTTTACATACCGTAGTAATTTCGAAATCCTCCTTTAGCTGGACGGTGAAGGACGTATTGTTATCTAGGTGAGGATAACGGTCGCATATACCGCTGTCATCGGTGCACAATTCGCACTCAGGAATCCTCTCGTCATCAGATATTTCCTGTGCACATGATTCAAAGATGAAAAATCGACGGCAATTATACCAGAAACTATTCAGCATGGGTTTACTTTCAATTTGTCGAGGCTTCCTTGAAAAACTCTCATATCTCATGATGTATATGGTCCGCAGTCCCTCACACTGATATAGTGGTGTATGTGGTGGAGACTGCCTCGCAATAATATTTTGACCGTCGGTGCCAGTCGCTCCTCCCTTTGTACCCGCGTGCATTACCAAAATGTCTAGCACACGACGAAGGAGGAAGCGACCCCCACGACAATAGTCGGGATCCTTCATGTCTGATATTTCGGCCGTCGGTGCTGGTCCCTCCTCCCTTCGTCCCCGCGTGCATTAGCAAAATGTACAGCACACTAGGAAGGAGGAGGAAGCAACCCCCACAGCAACAATAGGGATTCTTCATCTCTAATATTTCCATCGTCGGTAATGGTTGCTTCCTTTCCCTCTCTCGCACATTACTTTAGTGGCTGCAGGCAGCCTGTTGTGGCTCCTCTGCTGGTCGGGGACATGCCCCGTCGACATTGGCACTTGCCACCTTGCACGGCCACGCACCGGGCATATGAATGACTGTGCTCGCGCTGGCGGCAGCGTTCATGCACCAACCGGCGGACAAGTAAACATTGGGCGGATGGCGGCCACCATGAGATGCTGTGGGATTGGTGCTGGCGATTGCCTCAGTTCGTCATAGCCGCACGGGCGATGACTGATATATCATGTGATCACTAGACAACGATTTGGCGACGTCTTTTGTTGGTCATTGCGGTGGGGGCATCAACCATCGATGACTGCAACAATGAGATTAAGGGGTGTGACGACGCCTCTACAGACGCATAAGCGTATCTGCTGGTGCAATGATTGTGGTCACGTGTGGTATTGTTGTCGCTCGTGCGCGGCACGAAGATGATTTTCGTCCGTGTGAGTACACCAGTGATCACACGAGGAGGTGCGTTGTATCTACACTAGCATCTGGCTCTGAGGTGTAAGGGATGCATCGATAGTTCCTCACTGGCATCTAGCACCAGGGAATGACTCCGACGTTATGGTGAATGTAGAAGTGTGTCTCATGACGGTGTGGAGTGGCCGGAACCAGAGCTAAGCCGAGACATGGTCGGCCCCCTCATAGCCATGCTAGTGGTCTAATGTGGGATGATGTCCCACTAATAAGCTAGTTCCTGTTTGTCCTGTTGTCGAGTACAGGCAGATGCGACTATCGAATGATTGGTTATCAAGACGCTGACTGAAACACCACTTCATATCTGGAGCGAAATGTCTTGTCCTGACCTTTATTGCTCGGGCTCAGCAACAAGGAAATTGTGTCATTACCTTGTTGAAGGTCAGGCGTTTTCTACATGATGTTGTTTTGTTCTTCGCTTGTCACTCTTGGCCACCTGGATTAAATCTTTAGCCAGGCGACACCCGGTCTGATGTGGCGCCGATGAAGAAAATAAAAAGAATATTTCAAGTTGAATCAATTAGTTTAGTTGAAAATATGAGGACATCGATCGTGATGTATGTTTATTGGAGCAGACCGGCGATGAAGGCTGAGCCAGCCCTCCACCGACGAACGCTCGCTCTCCTGTGCCTCCTGCGAAGTGAACACACGACTACAGAGACGAACTGGATAGAACTTGAGACACGAGTATTTGCGGCGATATATGCGCCGGCGATGAATGCAGTTATTTCTTCTCTGTATTCAACTACGAACATAACATATACATTGTGACGAACACCCCGGTACTCACGCACATACGGTTTTCCCTGCCGTTCTCACAGCCGTCTCCTCTCTTTGTCAAATACACACACGCATGCACGTTGCGGGTTTGGCCAGGACTAAACACTAGCCGCCGCCGCCAAGGGAGCCGACCATCCGGCGCTGTTTTCCGGCGGCTCTCCTCCGCCGGCAACCTCTTGGTCGTCGGTCGTGAGGGGGGTCGCCGGATACCGTGCATGCGGATCTTTTTGCTTTAGGTTTAGACCCTAGTAGCTTAGGTTTTTGGATCGTGTGACGTCTTCGCTTCAGCGGCGCCGACGGCGATGCTGAATAAAGAAGCTTCGGATTCTTCACCGGCGAGGAGATCGTCTCTATTGTCGGTGATGGATTTGGGAATCAGTCTGTTCAAGCAAGGATATCGTGGCGGCGACGACATCCTTGTGGTGGACTTGTGTCCTCGGGCTCCGCAGTTGCGACGGCGTCTGCTCCAGCGTCGGCGCGGAGCTTGGGAGGTAGTCCAGGAGCGGATGCAGATTGTGGTCTGCATCGACTACATCTGGAAGACGAAACATGTGCTGGATTCGTGGTTGATGGATGGCAGGTATGGTTTCCTCCTTCGACGTCTTAGTCGTGGTGGGGTGTCAGATCTGGAGTTCGATGGTGTGTCCGGGGTGTTGCCCCGGTCTGATTCGTTCAACGGCAATGGCTTCATCTTTGGTGAGCCACCTTGGAAGTCCGCAAAGCTGCATATCAGCGATGGAGTTGCGTCGAGCTCGGGGGAGGAGGTGATCCGTCATTATTTTCTTTGGTGGCTGCTGTGGTGGTGCCGAAGGCAGGTGACGGACGTTGGTGTCAAGCTCAGCGATGTTTTGATATCTTTTCAGTTTTGTCATGTCGATTTTTACGTGACTTGTAATTTGATCTTTATGATATAAATGAGACACGTATTACCATGCAAAAAAAAAAACACGCATGCACGTTCCAGCCGGACACAACTACTTGATACGTATTCTTACTCTATTCGCTAACTATACCCACGCTAGAGTAACATCCAATCCTACAGATCCTCTTGATACACACGTACGGGAGCAAGCCACAACTAATACCTCCCGATTTTGTAGCTAACTGGGCGCGTACGCACCCCTAACGAGCCGGCTAATCAGCTAACAACTAATGCATGCGCTAGCATTCAAGATTATGGCTAACAATTTTCCCCCTAACCATCGCTCGTCGCCTTGAACGCCTCCGTCCGACGTTACCACGCGCCTCTAAGCATCTGGAGCTCTTAGTTGTGGCTAACTGGGCACATACCCCACGTAACGAGCCGGCTAACCAGCTACTACCTCCGTCCTGGTTTATTAGTCCTCCTTGCAGTTTGCGTTAAACTTTGACCTTCGATTTAACTATTAAAAAATAAATTATATACCTTAAAAATAGTATCACTGGAAACCTCTTTCAATATGAATCCAACAATATAAATTTTGTGACATATAACTTATAATTTGTTAGTCAAATCTTCGGTCAAAATTGGACACAAAATACAAAGGAGACCAATAAACCCAGAAGGAGGTAGTAACAACTAATGCATGCGCTATCAGTCAAGATTATGGCTAACATAATTAATGCATCTTGCCCGCTGCATATGGATATATGTTCTTTGTTGGGAAGATTGGAAACCTGGACAATAATTGCTAGTTAGATTCTTTCTTATTCATCGGCTCCGCTGGAATGCTTGCAATGGCATACATGAAGTATACTAGCTCATGCCGACAGAACTTGTGAGGCCGCGAGCCATGCGGTGACCAGTTGCCCCAGCGTCAACAATTGTACCCGGCGTGGGAGCTCAACTACATGCTGCTTACTTGATGGTTTGACGTCGAGGTTTGATTGTGAAAGCCAAAAGCTGGATGCTAAGGAGCGTTTAGCATAATAGCCTTGTAAGCTGTGTGTCGGATGAATTGCATATATGCTTTCTCGGAGCTCCTTCCTGAAGCTTGTCTGCAGCAAATTGGCCTATAGTGTGACCTTCACACCAAACAGGAAGAAACACAACATTTATGTGCCTTCTATACTCCTCATGAAGCATAGTGTAAACAAACGTACACTCTGGCATAGTGATATGAGCTATTCCGGAAGAATCTGCACGGCATGAATTCCCTGTGCCTCCCAAGCCCCAACCCGACAACCAAGATGACCAAGCCGTGCATATAAAGGCAAACAAGAAGGTCTTGCATGTTGGCTTAAATGGTACCAACTATCCGACTCGATTGGAGACCATGGATGTGATTAAGCAAGTAGTAGAGATATCTATCATACACGTATGATCTTGTTATATGAAAAGAATATATATGGTCGTGTGATTTGGATCCAAAAATCTTCCGTGTCTTTCTCTTATATGCATGTAGGAGCATAAAGTAATTAGTAGCGGTAGCTGCTAGTTGGCAGCAATTGAACTTTACTGCTACATCACATTGGCGTGCACATGTGGCTATCTAGTTGCATGGATCTAGCGTGTACTCGACACTATGGGTGTATTGTTTTCCGCAAATATGGAAGGATGCGTATAATTCCCTTGATAGGTAGAGGATTTTTTTTACAGGGGTGCTACTTTTGGTGGCGTACACACATATGGCGACACCAAAAGCGCAGTTTGAGTAGAGAGGGGTGAGGTTGCTCAGCCTCAGACAGTTAAGTTAACGATACGTGCCTTAACCTATCGAGGCCTTTGGTACCAGCTCTATCCCATAGCCATGCCTCCTACTTAATATCATCGTATAGCGGAATGGAGGACGGTCGAGCACTGTCGAAGAGTGTGGCATTCCAATGCTTCAACAGAGCCCATGCTGTTAGAATGATTAGAGAGTTAATATGCCTACGCAGGGAAGCTGGTGCAATGGATGTTGTTGTGGATCACAAGTCAAAGAATCTTGTCACCCTGTCCGGGGGGAGGGGGGGGGGGGGTGGCAGCTGATAGGCAACACAATGTGGTGAAGGGTCCCGATCATGGCGTTCACGACAATCGACTTTCACGCAGCGGTTGAGGGACGCGAGGGAAAGGAATATTTTTCGCATTCGTCGGAGACTAGATTTTCCAGATAAGCTCCAGTAAGGGGAGTAGTGTTTCCATTGAATAGCGCCCTATATCAAAAGATGGTTGTGTATGCGCCATTCCATGTCCATTCCCAGGAAAGCATTTATGGATCTTGGTTGAGTGCAGTCCCCTAAATCCATCTCCATAAGTCGACATATTCGGTGGTAGCCACAGGGATGAGAGTTCCATGGATGTCGATGATCCAAGCTTGTCCGGTAAGAGATTCACATACGAGCCAACACTTCTGACGTGAATAAGATGGTTGCGATCTCGAGGATGGACTATGATGATATCCCGGATTAAGGGTCACTCACCATGTAGTCTTCGGCCAGGTAGGCCAGTCTAAGGACCCCCATGTCAACTCACCATGGCGCGTAGAAGGAATACTCAAAAGAATTGGCGTATACGCCAATACTAGGAGGTCGTCTACAACACGTTTACCTTCTAAGTTGCCGATCTAATTGTAAACCTAGGCCCCCGGGCTCCTATATAAACCACAGGGGGTAGGGCTCGTAGACGACACACAATGATACCGTGGTAGATCAACATGTGCTTTGTACTCCATTCCAAATCAGTACAACACAAGAAGTATGTATGGTTTTATATTCTCGGAGATCCCAAATCTGGGTAAAGTGACCATTGCATCTTGTCGAATAGCTCTGGAGCTCCTACCCAAGATTCGAAGGAATCGACTCCATCATTGGTGGCCCACATAGGCCCCTGTTGAGTAGCTGTAAGATCTGAAGGAATCGACTCCATCAGTGGTGGCCCACCTAGGTCCCCACTATGTTTTTCTTCTATCCCTTTTTTTCAATCCTTTGTCCCTAACATGGCCTTAACAGTAATGGTGTTGGTGTCAGTCTACGTTGGTTTTTTTTTTTTTGGGAACATGCATTCTGATGTATAACAAGACTCGTACAGACCAAGGTGGACATAGGAGTTACTGGAGTGGAGTAGATTTTAAGTAGCATTAAAGACTGAGACGCCGAGTCTACAACACAGGGAATCCTGTGCCAGGGTCCATTTACAACGAATTACAAATAAAAAAAGATTTTTAATTGTCGGGTGCAACATTTATACCAGGACCGTTACATATTGGTGCATGGGTCCCCATTCATGCATACTCTTGGAAATATTAGAGGGAGTGCAGCATCCATGTGCTCCAAGCCTCCAATCCCATGTATTTCCAGTTGCGTGGATATATATTCTACCCAGTATTCACACAAACAAAAGCAAAATGATTGCATAAAAACAGGACGGTAGTACCTTTTATCTAGTATTAAAAGGCTGTAAATAGGAAACAGAGAGGATGAGCTAGTGGTTAGAGAAGAATGGAACAAGTCGTGAACTAGATGCATTCAGGAGTAGGAGGCATCAGTGACAAAAGGACCATCCAGCCAAATGTGTGCAGGTGATAGGGTCGAAAATACTATAAGGAGCACACATTATCGCTGCTGACAACATAGAGTTAGAACACACTTCGCACGCCGATAATGAAGAGCTAGAGGATGTTGTTGGTTAGTCACCATAACATGATAGTCAAGAGCTACAGGAAGCTGCTGGTAAGTCATCATAGCACAACAGGAGCTGGACTACACTCTCGTTCGTGGCACTTTAATTGCGACAGACATGCATGATCTTTAGTCAGCAGCCCAAAACATTGTCACTAAATAGTCAATTTCCTTTCTGGCAGTCTGCTCAAATAAGTGGTTGTGCTATTCCATTCTCCCTTTCTCGAGCTGGTGTATATTTATTACTCCCTCCGTACCAGTGCATTATATGTTACCAAAACCTAATAATACCAAAATACTTAGGCACGGTGCATTAACTTACATCTCGTTCGTTGTTTCTTGCCATGAATAAAAAAATCAGTCAATAAGAGGCGTGGAGCATGTATGCTTTGAATGACTTGAGCGCATATGTTGTGATCAGTTCATTGCATATTATAATTTGCCTGCAACATAAGGGTATTACTTCTCTACAACTCTGTGCTATACATAGGCAGTTCATTTTGTTGATCTAGGCTTGAGTCGCTAGTCATGAGTACATTGTAATCAGCAATACACGTTTGAGGATATAATATACAAATAATGGAATGCTCCTTCTTAGGCTCTTAACTCGTATTTTCATTTTCACTTTGGCCACACCACACCGCCCAAAGAGCCGATAGGAATAAGGGTTGGGGATTTAGGTATTGTAGAAAGCGTCAGGTTTCTCATGTGTCAGTATACCGTCGTCGAGGAAAGCGTTAGACTGGAAAACACATGTTTTTGTTTAGACAAATATTCTTGTTTTTGAGACGCAATGCTACTATCTCTCTTCAAACCATGACTTGCATCGTCACCTTTTATCTCCGGTTGGTTATTGAAGTTTGTAAGACATTGTGGTTTCTATTAGTAGAAATCCGAGAGGAAGCTCTCAAGCATCTGGCATTGTACATTGGCTAAACCTGAGGGCTCGCAAAGACTGGACAATAGCGAAGCTGAGTCGGTTTCGGCCCTGGCTTCCTAGAAGCTCGCCTCACCTTGGACTGAGCTGAGCCGAGCTTGACGCCCAGGCGAGCCATAGTTATCGGCTCGGCCAAAAGCTCAACGGTTAGCTGCTGCCAGAATTTAATACAAAAAAGAACATTATACATTTAAATCAGTTGATATTTAGGAGGGCGAGGGCCGAGTGAGGAAGCATGCAAGAGCGACCTGTGTATGGTGAACGATGTGCGGAGAGCGGCCCTACCAAGGAGGCGGCATGCAACGAGGTGGTTCGGATAAAATCGTGTGGAGGTCACTCTCTCTATAACCACTAGGTTAATTAACATTTTTTCCGTAGGTGGTTGGCCTCTTTTTTTTTTTTGAGGGAATGTTGCCCTCTAACTTTTGTATCCACGATGCTCAGCCTGTGGAATCGGAAGTATGAAAGTGTCCCGCGCATGCTGCAAGCCTGGAAGCCCGTGAGCAGGCCCTAGCCTACTAAGGAAGCTCGACTTGTCCTGCTAACGTCTCAAAAAAAAAAATCTGCATACCGTCCAGATTTGCATCTCGTTCTTCTGGCTCTATATCGGTCAACCCAACTCCGTCCACATCAGGAACTGCACAGGCGGCAGCTTATATTGAGGGAGGGAATTACCACAGCGTGACGTGGTGGAGGCTCTTGTTCCTTGAGTATGAGATAAGCGGCAGAGCATATGTTGCAAAAGAAAAATGTGAACATACACTGCCTCGTTGGAAATCTCACATGTACTGGTTCAGTATGAAATGTTGAACTTCAGGATGCCTCACAAACCTAAGCTTAGCCATGCCGTAGGTTATCAATGGTTTTGTGTGTATGTTGTGGTGTGGGCTGACGTATGCATAGCTTATCTATGGACTGTTGAGGTGCTGGTGTCACTCTTCAAATGAATGATGGTATGCAGCAATTTATGTGCAAAGATAGCATGCAACTGGTTCTGCTATATTTCACCGGCGGCAGTTATTGATCTTGCCCTATGTTCTACTAGTTCTCTAAATAAGTGTTACATGTGCACACCTGTCACATATTTACACATACCCATTTATGTTAATGTATCTTTGCTAATTCTTCAAGGTTAGTTGCATGAGCTGTCTCAACCCATCGTTCTTTATGCGTTCATGCTTGGAATGAATTAGTATCACTCTACTCCATTTTAACTTAGCACCGATGGAGTGCTTAAACCCCTCCAGTGACCCTTCTAGTGCCCGTCAATGACTTACTGTTAGTGGAGCGTAAACTGGTTATGGTATATTTCACAGACACGACACACCCATAAAAGAAGAGTAAACTGCATTGACGAGTGTCTTTCTGTGTTGCCCATCAGTGGATGATGTCACTAGTGATGAGCCCATCACTTGTGTCTGTTAGTGCTAGATTCATGAGTATCAGTTATTTTTTGCCGATCGTCGATGTTAAGTGTTGAAGATTTTTCTCATAACAGAGTACATATTACATTGGGACAACATAGCACACATTCTATCAATGCACATTGCGTTTCTATAGTAGAACGTCACACACATTGCACCAATACGCATCACATTTGCACAGTAGAATAGAAACAACATTGTATTTTCAAAACACACATTCAGTTAATTGCATCAAAAGAATAGTGCATTCTTATGTAGTTTATCGTACATTTATATTGATCAGAATGAATGTTGTAGATCCCTTCTACAGTTGAAATAAATATAACCTAAACAACATATAGTTGCATCTGCTTAGTTGCGGAAGTGTTGTAAACAGTAGTAGACAAATTGATTAAGATAGAGACCCACACATATTTCCACACTTCCATCTGCTCATATCCTCCTCATCTTCCCTTTGATCACGAGACCATCGTGCGCAACCTGATTTGGTCGGTGGTAATACTTCGTTGCGCGCGAAAACATTCATATGCCTTGCTATCCAAGGTAAATGTCTCACCGCTGACAGCCTGGTCAGGAGAAACATCTCTTACAAAACCAAATCTGCTCCTTGTGTGAAGCTCAGTCGACTGCCAAACACTTTCTCGTATACTCCACTTGTCGGTTTAGACTACGGTTTCTCGGATTTTGGCGTTGCTTGCCCTTCTTTAGATATGCCGGACAACAACCTCAGAAATCATTGGAGGAGGCAATATGGTGGCATGTCGAAGGTAGAATGACTAAAGTGGAGATCTATGACACACATCTTGTTTCTTTGATGCTATGGAAGAAACATAATGCCAGGATCTTCATCATTCACCGAAGCTCGACTTCTCAGGTCTTGGGAGAATTCCCGGTGAGGCACAATCACTGTTTTAAATAGTGCGACATCCCACCACAAATAGCACACTATAGTGTTCTTAGTGCTATTCCTGATGAGGCACGACCACTGTTTTGAATAGCATGCTATGGTGCCCACACGCACGAGGATTGGCCCACTAGAGGCTTTCAACTATCTCACCACACCACTAATTTGTTCCAATTTACAAATAATTTACATGCATACCCATGATATCAAGAAATTGCAGAATTGTAACCTCTGATTAAGAGAAATTTGTAATTGGAAAGATTAAAAACCAAGGCTATATTGGCTAGTTATGTTCTTCCTTGTTCATCCGTTGCAATGCATGCAAGGTCGTATATGACGTAAGTGATCTAGCTCCCCTTGGCTGCATGAGCATGATGTTAGAGATACGACACGCAAATCAATTGATGAAGAACGAAATCAACACTGGAGACACGAGATTTTAACGTGGAAAACCCCTCCAACACGAAGGGAAAAACATAACGGGCGCCAGCGAGCGAACTTCACTATATCGGAACAGGTTACAAACACCGGGGATTTGAAACAGCTCAACTTATCCAGTGTGGCAGCTTACAAGATGTATATATAACACAGGTGACCTAAGTCAATATTGATCCGTACCGCAAGGGGGGAGACGGGCCTCGCTCTGCTCGCTCGTCATAAGTTAGCCTTTCTCTTTGTAGTTGAATTTGGAGCATAACATAACAAATGACTAGAATTCCATGTGTCTCCCAAGCCCAAACCCATCGACCTTAATATGATCAAGCCTTGCATACCAGAGTCAAATAGAGCTTCTTGCATGTTTGCATACATGGTAGTAACACTCTGATACGAGTATTCGACACCAATGATATATTTTGTAGCATGTATTTTCGATTTGAATGAACGTAGCAACAATCTATGATGTACGTAACATATCTCCAAGCTATTAATGTTCGCTCCAAGGTCATAATTTGCCATGGAGTCTCTCTAACTACTACCCGTGTTTGGTTTATCTTTGTATTTTGTATCAAATTTTGGCCATAGATTTGATTAACAAAATATAAGTTGTATGTCACAAAATTTATGATGTTGGATGAATATTTGAAAGAGGATTCTAGTGATACTGTTCTGCGGTATAATGGGTATATTTTTAATATCAATCAAAGGTTAAAGTTTTATTCAAAATATATAAAGGACTAGTAAACCAGGACAAAGATAGTAGCTAGCTGGTTGCATAGCGGACGTAACCCAGTCAGTTATGGCGGTGGGGGTCGCAGCTTCATGTCACCTCAACCAAGGGTGTGTTTCATGTGTTAGTTTTGACACCGTCACTAGAAGTTGTCACCACGACCACCCGTATAGAAAAGCACGATCGGCTCGTCCAGCTAGTACACACGCGAAAACATGTGACAGTGATTAAAGTAGTAGTGTCCATCACGCAAGCAACACAGCTTGATGGCAGATCTTGTAGTTGTCAAAACCAGCGAGAGCACTCGAGCTAGAACACAGAACGCGAGAGAGAGAGAGTTTTTGCGTCGCCAGACTCTGCGACTTTTCTGTTATTTCTTCCTCTGTATATCAGCGATTACAAAGGGCATAACAAACCTGCTAACAATTTTTTCGGCTGGCAGCCCACGATCCGCACATCGCTGCGCAATCCCACAGCTACGAGTCATGCGCTAAGCCACCGGGAGAATAAATCAAACAAGAGGAAAAACAGGAACGTGCATGGAGCACTTCCTGAACCTATCTACGTGCATGCGGTTGTCACGTCCACCATACATGCATTATTACAACAGAAAGGCAAAGTCTAACCTGGTGATGAGCTTAGCTAGGTCCGACATTTCACCCCCTTAAGCTCAGCACCCAGCATCAATCTTGATCATCCGAAGCTTGTGCCTCATCTCAACGAAGTTCACCCTGCCCAACGACTTTGTCAGTGTGTCGGCTAGCTGTTCTTGAGTGCGCACATGACTGATCTCAACCTGTCCAGTGTCCACGCAATCACGGATGAAGTGAAACCTGATGTCAATATGCTTGCTCCGGTCATGGTGAACAGGGTTCTTGCTGAGTGCAATAGCGGCCTGGTTATCCAACAAAAGCCTGAATTTCTCTGCTGGCTTGCCCAACATATCACCAACCAGCCGTGACAACCACAGCACTTGGCATGTCGCTGCTGCTGCTGCAACGTACTCAGCTTCACAGGAGGACAATGCCACAATCTTTTGCTTCTGAGAGCACCAAGTGACTGGATTTTCACCGATGAAGAAAACTTGTCCGGAAGTGCTCTTGCGATCTCCGGTGTCACCTGCATGATCACTGTCGCTGTACCCAAGCAAAGCTCCTTCCCCATGACCAGATTTGTAACGACACACATAATCCAAAGTTCCTTTGATGTACCTTAGAATTTGCTTTACCGCCGTCCAATGGTGCGAGCTAGGCTTCTCCATGAATCTGCTTGCAATGCCGACGGCGTGAGCAATGTCGGGGCGGGTCTTGACAAGATACCGCAGGCTGCCTATCACGCTGCGGTACATGGTAGCATCGACGGGCTCGCCGCCGTCTTCCTTCTTCAGCTTCAGACGGCACTCCATGGGAGTCGCAGAACGGTAACAGTTGCTCATACCGACAGCCTCCAGGACCTTGGCGGCGTAGCTACGCTGGTGCAGCGTGATCCGCCCGTTTTCCTGTGAAACCTCAATCCCCAAGTAGTAGCTTAGGAGTCCAAGATCACTCATCTTGAACAGCCACTGCATTTGTTGCTTGAAGTTGACGATGGCTGACTCCTCCGTCCTGGTGATGATGAGATCATCCACGTAGACCCCAACAAGGAGAAATGAGGTGGAATCACCTCGCCTGTACACGGCATGTTCCAAAGGGCTGCGAGTGAAACCAAGTGAGGTCAGTGACTCGTCAAGTTTTGCATACCACGCCCTAGGAGCCTGCCGCAGGCCATACAACGCCTTTTGGAGTTTCAGTACTCGTGATTCTTCTCCAGTGACCACGTACCCAGGCGGCTGAGCTACATAGACCTCCTCGCTGAGCTCCCCATTCAGAAATGCTGATTTGGCATCTATGTGATGCACCTCCCACTGTGAGTGTGCGGCAAGGGCAAGCAGAACACGGACTGTTTCCATCCTGGCCACTGGTGCGAAGACATCATCAAAATCCACCCCCTCTCGCTGCGCATAACCCTTTGCCACCAGGCGAGCTTTGTGCTTGACGACGTTGCCGGCGGGGTGTCGTTTCACTTTAAACACCCACTTTAATCCAATGGCCTTGTGCCCTGCCGGGAGTGCACAAAGCTCCCAGGTCTTGTTCTCTTTGATGCAGCGCATCTCTTCGTCCATGGCTGCCTTCCATGCTGCGTCCCCGAGCGCCGTGTCGACGTTGCGCGGCTCTTCGGCGCTGAGCAAGCAACGCTCGAAGGACTCCCGCATGGCTTCGCCCTCGGTTTCGTCGAGCAAGTACTCGAGACGCCGATAACGAATGGGCCCGGAGTCTGTATCTCGTGCATCGTAGTGCGTTGGCGGAGTGGCCCAGCCCATGCTATGGGCTGCCGTAGGTGTAGCAGATGCGCCCTCATCTGTCGCTGGAGTCGGAGCCGTGGGTGACCGTGAACTCCCAGGGCCCGGCGACACGGGTGACCGCGGTGACCCAAGAGTTGGTGTAGAGGGTGCCACCGCGTCACCGTTCGCCTGCTGATTGGAAGCGCTGCCGGAGTCCAGCTCGTGCTCACCGGGGCCGGTGGTATAGACCACCTTGAACGTTGGCGCCGCGGACGCCGCAGCGGACGTGCCCGGCTCATCCCAGTTCCATGGCCTGCTTTCTTCAAACAGAACATCACGAGTTACCTAAAGTTTCTTGGTCACTGGATTGTACACCCGGTAGCACTTGGCTCCTTCTTCGTATCCAATGAAGACCATTGGCGTTGATCGATCGGAGTGCTTCGTCAATCCTGGACCAAGCTTCTTCACATGAACCGTGCAGCCAAAAGTGCGCAGGTGCTGCACGTTAGGCTTACAGCCGTGCCACGCCTCATAGGGCGTGACACCGTCGAGGCTGCGCGTCGGAGATCGATTGAGAATGTAGACTGCTGTCCTCACAGCCTCTCCCCAAAAAGTTGTTGGCATGCCCATGCTCTTCAGTAAGCATCACGCCATCTCAACGACGGTTTGATTCCGCCGTTCGACGACCCCATTTTGTTGCGGCGAATATGGTGCAGTCGTGTAGTGCTTGACGCCGAGCTTGTCGCAGTACTCCATGAACTCACAAGAATTAAACTCGCCGCCCCGGTCAGACCGAAAAGCCCGCAACTTGCATCTTCCTTCAGTTTCAGCAATAGCCTGAATCCTCTTAAAACAGTTGAATGCCTCGTCCTTTGTTTTCAGTACGGCCAGCCACATGTAAATACTGGTTTCCTCCAATGGTGGGTGGGTGGATCGGACCACACAAGTCAGTGTGGACAAGCTCCAAGCCTTGTTCGGCCCTGTACGCAGCCGCCTGTGGGAATGGTGCACGGTGTTGCTTGCCGAGGGCGCATCCGTCGCAGTACTCGTCGACGCGATCGATAAGTGGCATCCCGCGTACCATGCTTTTGGAGGACATGGCACGCAGTGCCCTGAAGTGTAGATGGCCCATCCTAGCATGCCAACGCCAGGTTTCGTCGTCGTTCTTCGTCAGCAAACACGCCGGTGTGTCAATGGTGAGCACGGCTGTGTACAAGCGGCAGCTCAAACGACGGATGTGAGCCATCATGCGCCCGCCGGTGTCATGGATTGTCATCATTCCCTCATGAATCTGAATTCTGCACCCCCCTTCATCTAGCTGTCCAACTGAAATTATATTGCTGCGTAGACTTGGGATGAAATAAACTTCTGACAGTGCGCGTTGGTTCCCACTTTGCCCTCTAAAGATCACTGAACCTCTTCCTCGGATTGCAACATGAGACCCGTCTCCGAACTTTACACTGCCCTGCACTGATTCATCAAGGGTGCTGAACATGCCCCTGTCACTCGTCATGGCCCGGCGGTGAAATCTCTGGATGCACCTTTTCTTCGTTCAGATGAACTTGTTGGGGCGCCACGATGCTGGTGGTGACAGACGTGGTGACTGTGGCCATCATGAGGCCCTCATGGTGCTCATCGCCGTCTCGGACAAGATGTGCTTGGCCCTGTTTAGCCTGCTCTTCTTCCTGCCTGATCCTGGTGCGGCAGTCCTTCTTCCAGTGGCCCGGCCTGTTACAATAGTGGCATTTGCCCTTCTTCTTTCCACCTGAACCACCCGCGCCGCCGTGCCCTGACGCAGGTTTGCCGCCCCCTTGCTGTTTGGGCTTGACCGGAGACTTTCCCTTGCCACCACCGCTCGACGAGGATCCGCCGGCGAGCTGCTGCTGTTTGCGGGTGTCCCACTCCTCCTCGGTCATGAGAAGGCAACCAGTGGCCGTGGTGGCGTCGTCGAGATCGTACTGATCTTCGCACGCCGAGAGTCGCCCGGTGAGCTCCTCAATGGTCATCGTCTTGAGGTCGATGAGAGATTCGATTGCCATCGCCATCTGCCGGAACTTGCGCGGCACAACCCGAAGGAACTTTTGCACAGCCTTGTGCTCAGTCACGGGGTCACCGTACAGCTCCAGATCGGCGACGATCCCCGTCAGGCGCAGTGCGAAATCCTCAATGGACTCGCCGTCCTTGAACCGGAGTTCCTCGAACTCGCGGCGGCGCACCTGCGCCTTGGCTTCATCTAGCTCATCCGCAAGGTCTTGATCGTCTCCCACGCGGTCTTGGCGGTATCCTTGGCCGCCAGCACCCGCATCAGCTCCGGCGGCACGTTGGTGAGGATGACGGCCAGCGCGCGCCGATCGTCGCCCTCGTCATCGGTACCAGCGTTCACGGCCGCCCAGAGGCCACCGGCCTGAAGTTTGACCTGCATAAACAAGGCCCACTACATGTAATTTGTGCGGGTGAGCATTATGGTCGTCCCCGGACTCCTCGCGCACAACCCGCTCGACCACGCGGATCTCGCCGCTGCCGCCTCCGGTGAGACGCGCGACGGCGGCGAGGCAGGCGGACTCTCCTTCTTCCTGCCGGACTTGTTCTTGTCAGTCTCGCTGTCGGACATAGCCACCGCGGATCGGACACCACCGGTCGCCGGAGCTACGGATCGAACACCGAGGCTCTGATGCCAATTGTAGTTGTCAAAACCAGCGAGAGCACTCGAGCTAGAACACAGAACGCGAGAGAGAGAGTTTTTGCGTCGCCAGACTCTGCGACTTTTCTGTTATTTCTTCCTCTGTATATCAGCGATTACAAAGGGCATAACAAACCTGCTAACAATTTTTTCGGCTGGCAGCCCACGATCCGCACATCGCTGCGCCATCCCACAGCTACGAGTCATGCGCTAAGCCACCGGGAGAATAAATCAAACAAGAGGAAAAACAGGAACGTGCATGGAGCACTTCCTGAACCTATCTACGTGCATGCGGTTGTCACGTCCACCATACATGCATTATTACAACAGAAAGGCAAAGTCTAACCTGGTGATGAGCTTAGCTAGGTCCGACACGTCTGAATTTTTTATAGATATACATTGAGTTTGACTTTGACAGCGCAAGCCACTCCAATTCTAACTGAGCTAGCTGATCGAAGGATCCAAGCCTGAGGTAGCTAACATGCGATGCGTCGCATCAACACCGAACGATTAAAAGCTACCCCACACGCTCGTCGGGGTAGGGAGAGACCGGAAGCTACTCTTGGCAGTTGCAAAGGAGCTGTATCGCGGCCAAAGCAGCAGCGAAGAGATGCTTGCGGCAGCCGTTCGATTACGTTTCCTCCTTCTGTGCAAACCATTGAACAACGACGTGTGAAGCCGGCTAGCTAGCTAATGTCTTCAGACGTTCCAGATTGTTCACCCGTATCAAAGGAAAATTGATTTTCTGGACTAGCGTCATGCCGCTCTTCCTCTAGCGCTCTCCTTCTCCTCCCTCCCCTCTTTCTCCGCCTCGTTTCCCTTCTTCTCTAGTTAATCCGGCCGGCCCTTGTTCGTTTTTCTCCGTCCCTGCTGTCCTCCTCCCTCTTTCTTGTTTCTCCCTAAGCTCGTTCTCATCCCTCTTGTTCGTTCTTCCCAGGAGCCGCCATTGACGCCGAGGGGAGTCCAAGTTTGGCCACCGCGCTCCGTTTGTCCATAGATCCGGTGAGTTTCGAGGTGGATCCATCCATCCCACGCCGGATCCACACGTTTTTCTCCTCTGCTTCCCAAGTAGCTGGTTGCTCTGCTTTGGGATGGAGGGTCATGATCCGGACGGGCAGCTGCATATTGGGGTGTCCATGATTCCTCCAAAGGCTATCAATCCAGATCCTGACATTGAACTCAACATGCAAAGCTTATCTATTCAAGATCCGGAAGTTCTTCATATTCAAGTACAGCAACGAGAGGAGAAACAGGGACAGGATGCAAGGTATAATATCCTTATGAAGCTGGCGGTCACTGAAGGATCTCCAAGACTTCTGTCTCTCAATATTGTGCAGCAGTCTATGGCTCGGGCATGGAGGGACAACTACCATAGAATTTCTCAGCTGTCAATATAAAGGCTCCAGATTTCTTTGGAGGAAATCCCTTTAACCAGATGGGGACAATGGATGACAAAAGTGGGGCTTATCCCACAATAGTCAGATGAAGCAAATCAGCGTTATGCGGGCTCCTTCGCAACCATTCTGAATCCGCAATTGATTAGGCTGCAGAAGCAATCCTTGGAAAGTTCAAAAGGAAAATCTAAGGTGATTGAAGGGGAAGAGCCTTCAGCTGGCATTAGTAAAGATTTATCGTTGAGGAAAATTAACAAACAGATTCAGAGGATGCAGCAAGGGGGCACTTCCAAAGATTCAGTTCAGCTGCAGGTTCAGTCAGGTATTTCAGAGACAGAGGCAAGGCGGTGCAATACCACCGGAACTCAAACCCCAATGGAAGATCAAGAAATTTTTTGCACCTCTCGCCAAGGCAATGCAATTGATCTTCGGAACAGCCAGGAGGCGGGCGAGGTGGAGTTTGGTGATCATGAGGATGTCAACACGACTCACTATGTTCCTTGGGCAGCGCCGCACGGCCCTAACGCGCCTCAGGTGCCATGAGGGCCATCGCTTGGAACTGCCGAGGTATGGGTCGGGGCATCGGCAGTGAGCGGATGCTTTACTTAGCCAACTTGATGCGATCCACAAAGGCGCAGCTAACTTTTGTTTCAGAAATTAAATCTTCCAAAGTTCGTTCTATTGATCTTGTAAATAGGTTTGATGTTACTAATGGCTTTGTTGTTCCTTCTAGAGGTGCTTCAGGTGGCCTTTGGCTTATGTAGACCGATGATCTCAAAGTTTCTGTTCATAGTGCTGCTTTCCACTATATTCTTGCTAATGTAGTTCATGTCGTAACCGGGGTCAACTTTTGCTTGATTTGTATATACGGTGACCCGTACTATAGGCAGACTAGCGCCATCTGGGATCAAGTTTCTGCTTTTGTGTATGATAATTTAGGAAAACCTATGATGCGTATGGGAGACTTGAATGACATCCTGTATGATATTGATGGCTGTAATGGTAGTATTAACTACTATCGTATGCATGCTTTTCGGTCTCTGGTGTTGTTGCTGCAGCCCTCGCCTTGCCTCTCGCCGTAGCTTTCTCTCTCTCTCACGCACATATGTAGAAGAAAGAAGGTGGAAGAACAAGACGCACACAGCAAGCTTTACCCGGCGCACGTACGCCGCCGGCCGCACGAACGGCCGCTTGTTTTCTTTCCTGAGCACAACTCAGCACACTTGACTACAACGCGTACACGGAGGGCCTTTTATACCCAAGCTACACACACCAGGCTAGCTACCACACGCAAGCACCCACGCACTGACTTGGCTTGCCGCTGCACTTGGCCACCACTAACAACACTACTCACACGAGCTAACTAACTCAGCCATGCATGCAACTAGACGCAGTGCCCACGCAACGCCCGCCCCGCGCTCCTCAGCTCCCGCGCCCGCCGCGCACGCACGCCAACGGGACGCGACTGGTTCCAGCGCCCGGCGTGGCCACACCCCACGCGTCCATCTAACCAACCCACACACACGCACCCGTGACCTCCCGCCACGGACCCGATGCAGCTCGGACTGCACCCGACGCGTCCGGTGCGCGCACGCACACGCACCCGACGTGGTCGCTACCGTGACGGCCACGGCTTTATTCCTAACATTCACCCCCCTAAGCCGTGGCTCAGAGGAGTCCGCCGTCATCAACGCCGGCGTCCGCCATCAGCGCGCGCTCCGCCGCCGGCTCCCTACGCAGCTGGGGGCAGTCGCGCTTGAAGTGTCCGCGCTCGCCGCACTTGTAGCAGCGCCCGCGTCGGTTGCCGCCGTTGCCCGACGCCACGCTCCGCCTGTCGTTGTCGTCATGCGCTCCTCCCTACTGCCGCTCCCGTGCCCGCCACTGCGCCATGGTGAGCATCAGCTGATCACCGCCATGCTCGCCGCCGTCTTGTCCACGGCGCCGAACCCGCTAATCAGACGCGCACAGCCGCCCGAGCGCCTCGTCGAACGTCATCTCGTCGAGGTTGCAGAACTGCTCGATGCCGGCGACGATGGGGAACAGCCGATCGGGGACGGTGTCCAGAAGCTTTTTCACCAGCACCGCGTCGCCGAGCGTCTCCCCGAGGTTCGCGAACCGCGCCGTCATCCCCGCCAGCCTCCCGGCGTACGCATCCAGCGCCTCGCCGTCCGCCATCTTCATGCGATCCAGCTCCCCGCGCAGCGTCGCCCGCCTCGCCGCGCGCACCTGATCGGCGCCGACGAACCTCACCTTCAGGGAGTCCCATACCTCCCTGGCGGTGAGCTTCGTCGCCACCCGCAGCAGCACGTCCTCCGGCAGCGCTCCGAGGATCAACGCGCGCGCTGCCTTGCACTTCTTGGCGTTCACCGCCGCGTCGCCCGGCGCCACCGCCTCCCACACAGTGTGGACGTCCAGGATCGCCTGCGCCTTGATTGCCCACACCGTGTAGTTGTCCAGCGTGAGCATCGGCATCGCCATCGACACCGATCCGCCCGCGCCGTCACCGTGTGGGACGAGTGCCATGGTCGCCGGTGATCGCCCGAACCGAAGCTCTGATACCAATTGTTGTTGCTGCAGCCCTCGCCTTGCCTCTCGCCGTAGCTTTCTCTCTCTCTCACGCACATATGTAGAAGAAAGAAGGTGGAAGAACAAGACGCACACAGCAAGCTTTACCCGGCGCACGTACGCCGCCGGCCGCACGAACGGCCGCTTGTTTTCTTTCCTGAGCACGAACTCAGGCTACACACACCAGGCTACACACACCAGGCTAGCTACCACACGGAGGGCCTTTTATACCCAAGCTACACACACCAGGCTAGCTACCACACGCAAGCACCCATGCACTGGTGTGTGTACACGGAGGGCCTTTTATACCCAAGCTACACACACCAGGCTAGCTACCACACGCAAGCACCCATGCACTGACTTGGCTTGCCGCTGCACTCGGCCACCACTAACAGCACTACTCACACGAGCTAACTAACTCAGCCATGCATGCAACTAGACGCAGTGCCCACGCAATGCCCGCCCCGCGCTCCTTAGCTCCCGCGCCCGCCTCGCACGCACGCCAACGGGACGCGACTGGTTCCAGCGCCCAGCGCGGTCACACCCCGCGCGTCCGTCTAACCAACCCACACACACGCACCCGTGCACTCCCGCCACGGACCCGATGCAACTCGGACTGCACCCGACGCGCCCGGTGCGCGCACGCACACGCACCCGACATGGTCGCCACCGTGACGGCCACGGCTTTATTCCTAACATCTGGTTAAGAACTATGGTTTATTTGACATAGGTTATAGCGGTCCGGCTTACACTTGGCGTGGTAGGCAACACACTTCCAATCCTATCCGTTGACGTCTTGACCGTTGTTTGATCAACTCTGATTGGGTTATGCATTATTATTAGTGATCATGCTCCCATTTTAATATCTACTGAAGGAAAATTTGTGAAACCTAGACAATCTCTCAAATTTGAAAATTGGTGGTTGATGGAGAATGATTTTCAAGACTTTGCTAAATCTGTTTGGCATGCTAATTCTCACACATCTTTTGTTGCAAAATCTTCATCATTGGCAGGATCTTTAAAAACTTGGTGCAAGAAGAAGCCGTTTCAACAGGATTTTTCGAGTTAGAAGCAAAGATAAACCAATTGCAACAGCTTCCTCTACACCAGCAGAATCATGTTTTGGAGAGTTCTCTTACAACCAGGTATGAACAAACTCTTTCCAAGCTTAATCAGTTTTACAAACTATGTAGTAAGAAAAATTGGGCTGTTAAAGGTGATCGTAATACAATTTTTTTGCATCAAGCTGTTCTTAAGCGTCGTAAAAGAAATACTATTTGTTCTATTAAGGATGAGACTGATGTGCTTCATTTTAAACCTGATGCCATCACTAATACTTTTGTCAACAATTTTCGCTACATTTTCTCTTCCTCTCATGATAATGCTACTGGCATTCCTCTTTGGATCCCACTTACTCTCTTCCTAACAGGCGTGAAATTTTGCAGATTCTTAAGGAAATGAAACTCAATGCTTCCCCATGCCCGGATGCTTTTAATGTTGAATTTTATTTAGCTGCTTGGGATTGGATAGAGGATGAGGTTACTCAGCTCGTGGTCAACTTTTACCTCACTGCTGTGCTGCCTCCTCTTATTAATATCACTAACATTGCTCTTATTCCAAAGAAGCTTGTCCCTCAAGTCCGCATGGATTACCGCCCTATTAGCCTTTGCAATGTAGTTTATAAAATCATAGCTAAATCCCTCGCTAATAGGCTCAAACCTCACCTCCCTGATTATATTGATCCAGATCAGCAGGCTTTTATTGAAGGTAGGAGAATTAGTGATAATATTATTATAGCCCAAGAGATTGCTCACTCTTTCTCTCTTAAATCATAGGAACATGATGCTTTCATCCTTAAAATTGATCTTGCTAAAGCTTTCGATCGTCTAGAATGGGATTTTATTGTCTCTGCTCTTGCACATAAAGGGCTGCATGGTCATTTTGTCAATCTAGTACGTGCATGAATTTCTTCTCCTACTTTCTATGTGCTCATTAATGGACAACCTTCTCATAAATTCAATAGCTCTCGAGGTATTAGGCAGGGTTGTCCCATGTCTCCTTATTTTTTTGTCATTGCAATTAATGAGCTTTCCATTATGCTGAATGACGCTCTTCAGGCTCATCAGCTTCAGGGTATTTCACTAGGACCAAATTGCTCCTCTGTGCACTCCCTTCTTTTTGCAGATGACTTGTTGGTGTGTGGGCAGGCTACTTGTCAAGAAGCTCAAGCTATGGCAAATCTCATCAACCAATTCTGTGTTCTCTCTGGTCAGAATCCAAACTAGAGTAAGTCTGCAATCCTTTTGAGCTCACATGTCTCTCAGGCTACTACTCATGCTATTAAACAAAATTTTCCTGTTGCAAATCTGGATGCTAGTTTTACTCATCTTGGTCATCCTCTTATTTTGCCGGCAAAAAATAGGGGGGCAGCTTATAACTTTGTATTAGACAAATTTTTGAACAAGCTGCCCTCTTACAAAGCTAATATGCTCTCTCATGTTGCTCGGCTTGAATTAATTCGCTCTGTTTTCTCTACTATCCCTGTTTACTACATGGAAAACATTCTGTTCTCCAAAAAAAATATTACCAAGCTTACGGCCATTATTAGGAATTTTTGGTGGCTGGTGTTTGAGAGACTAATTCGAGGAAAAGTCTTTGTCTCCGAGCTTGGAAGGATATTTCTAACTCCAAGGCAGAGGGTGGCTTAGGCATTAGGAATTTGAAAGCTATTCATGAAAGCCTTACCCTCTCTGCAGCTTGGAGATTAGCTCAAAACCCTTCTGCTCATTTGTACCTTGTTCTTAAGGCTAAATACTTCCCAGGTACTTCTATTTGGAAAGCCACTGTTACTCCTCCTAAATCTGCTTTTTTGGCCTCGGTTTTGAAAATGTTACCCAAACTCAAAGATCACGCGTTTTACCAACTTACTCAAGGTAACATTTCGTTGTGGAGCAAGCCTTGGTGTACTCTCTGGCATTCTATTCATGATTACCTCATTCCCCAACCGGCTGGATTTTTTTATCCCTCGTTGGTTAAAGATCTTTGGTTGCGTGATCAGAAATGTTGGAATCATCATCTTGTTTTCTCGCTTTTTCAGCAACCTCTTGCTTCTCACATTGTTAATACGGAAATTATTGATGATGATGGTTCTGGCTTGCTTTGTTGGCCTCTCTCTCCTAATGGTATTTGCACTACTAAATCTGCTTATAAATTATGCTTGCAGGAGTTTTATGCTCAGCCTAAAAATACTCCTTTGAATGTTTCTTCAGATTTGAAAAGCTTCCTTAAAATAATTTGGAAACAAAAAAATTTGCTGCCCAACGTTCAAACCTTTTCTTGGAGACTCCTTCGCAAGGCTTTACCCACAGGTATGAGAGCTAGTAGATTTTCTATCCACATCTCTTAGACTTGTTGTAGATGTGTTCAGCAGGAGGATGATTTTCATCTCTTCTTCCTTTGCGATTTTGCTAGAGCAACTTGGTTTGCTCCCCCTTGGTTTTTGATATCTGACCTCATGGTTCAAGGACATTCGAATATGCACTCCATTCTCATTGAGCTTGTCCGTATGAGTCATCCTCATGGTTCCATAGAAAATGTTCTTAATTTCCTGTGGTGTATTTTGAAAGCAAGAAATGACTTTCTGTTTGATAGCAAAAAACACCTTCCTTATCGGGTTCACATTGCTGCTGAATATTTAAGTTATGGCTTTCCTAAGAACACTCCTCTTAACCATAATAATCAGCTTCCTTCTAATGATCAACACTCTACTCATATTATTCCTATGCAGGGGTATACTCTCAAATCTGACTTACTGGTGAGTGGGACTGAAATATTTTCTGATACAACTTTCAGATCATCCAAAATTCCAGGCATAGGTCAAGGACAGGTAGGAACAGGTGTTGGTATCTACATTTGTATTCATCTGGATCAAGGTGAGATCAATACTCAGGTCCAAGCTTCAGCCCCTCCTACTTCAACGCCTCTCCATGCGGAAGCTGTGGCCCTTTCTGGTGCAGCTCAGCTGGCTGCTCATCTTAATCTCATTAACCCCATATTTCTGATGGACTGTCTCACTCTGGCTTCTGCTGCAACTGCTAGAAACATTAGGAAAGAGCTGGCTACCTTTGTTAAGAGCACGTCTAATCTTCTTCTGCGGGTGTTTCATGTCCCTAGGGATATCAATGGTGTTGCTCATAACCTGGCGCAGCAGGTCTTCAAATCCACTGGACAAACACAATTTATTTGTTCTCATTTAACTGCTGCCTGTCCAGTGGCAGGCTTTCTTTCTAATTTTCAGCCTGCAGGTATTCAGCTGCACACGGTTTACTGCTTCTAAGTTTTCAGTAGCTCTACTTCAGGAAGAAGTGAAGAAAAAGAGTACAGGGTTAATGTACAAGAAGAAGTGAAGAACCTCTTTCAGTGGCAAAATCCATATTAAAGGAAAAGAGGAGACATTTTCCATGGTGGAGGTCCAAGTCCATACGGGATTTCTTGTTTGGGTCATTCTGCTCTCTCATCCTTTCATTTCTGCTGTTGTCTCCTGGCGCGGTTCTTCAGTTAGTGGTGTTGCTTGCCGCTGTTCCAACTGATGTTCAGGCGCTGAGATTGTTAGAGATTGCACAACTACAAGATAAGGCTGATGACCCTCCACTTCTTTCAGCCTCCTTTTTTCGCCACCAGCTTTATTACATCTGTCATATTTTCCTTATGTTGCCTTGGTTTGTTAGTCATGTTGTTCATCAGCAAGGATTCTTATTCCTGCTGTTTCATAGGACTCCTATTCAGCTCTTTTTCTCTAGTTCTGTTGTTTTCCTCCTCTCGATCTTAAGGCAGATCTTATAACCTTTACATGTACTATGTTCTTGAGCCGAATATATTGGCACCAACAGGTGCCTTTCTCTATTAAAAAAAATTAGAAAAGGAAAATTGACAATCATGCACGGATTTCTGTACTCCAAGCTACATACGCAGATAAGCCTTGAAGGTCGAAATTCATGAAGCCTCCCAATCTCAAGCTCATGGTTAAGCGTGCTGCAGGGCAGAGCAATCAGTCTACACACCACATGAGGTTTCAACTAGAGTACACCGTTTCCTTTTTTATGGGCTAACTGAGGAGCTGCTAGTTTCTCACTCTTGAAGTGAAGAAAGGATATGTTGCCAACTATATCTCCAAAGCTAGCAACCATATCTCACAGATGGTTATATATACATGTCACCGTCTGGCTGCAATTATTCAGCCAGCAGCACGTTATAGTAGTTATTTAAATTAATTAAGGTCTCTTTTATTCATAGGATTCTGTAAATGCAGGAATAGAAAAAACACAGAAATAGTGTCAGCTCCTTTTGTACCATGCATGATTTGAAGGAGTGTTTGGTAGCACAGGAAAAGCAAAAGAATACAACAAAGACGTTTGAGTGGATGAAGATTTCCCTTCAAAATACAGTACAAATGAATCCTATGAAAAATTCCGAAGGATTTCAATAATACGAATCAAACGACCATCGTAGGAAAGTTCCTATGGATCCAAATCCTCCAAAAATCTTCTGATGTTATTTTGTATCAAAGGAGCCCTTAATGTGCCTTTTTTTGTAGGACCGCTCTTACATCTCAAAGGGAAACTAGATCGCCCAAAGTCTACTTTTTTGCGGAAGACCGAGGCGTGGTTCCTTGAGCCTTGGGAGTTACTCCTCGTCCCATGTCTTTTTTTATAAGGTCTTGCTTTCAAAACCTACATGCATGCAACCATTTTATTGGCTGCATGTGAGAGAGTTGACATATGAGAATGTATTGAGAGTGGGATGAAAGAATTAATGTGAGCAAAGTATGTGCATTGGTCTAAAAGAAGTGGTCTCCGCGTCTAATAAACCCGAACCGAAGGGAGTAGCATACAGAGCTAATTAAAATAAGCTGATGTGTGACCCGATGAGGTGAGGAACAGAGATAAAGCTACCCTTGTTTTACCAGTGTGGCCAACTTTTTAACCTTAAAGGCTCATGTGCGTTCCCATTGTGTTTCTATGGCCACTCTCAAGCGTGATGCGAACAGTCTGGTTTTTTAGTTTCCGTGTTCCTAGACCCTATAGGTTCTCTGGTAAACTTCAGCCCTATTCCTGTGAAGTATTTTTTCTCTTCATTTTTTCTCCCGTGTTGCCCCGGCATATGGTACATTCATCATCGGAAAGATTAAAAACTAGACAATACCGGCTGTCAGGTAATTCCTTGTTCATTGGCACGCTCCGTTGCAATGCATGCAAGGTTGTACATGAAGTATGTGAGCTAGCTGCTCCAGGCAGCATGTGAGTCCGCGAGCCGTGGGGCCGCCAGTTGCACCACATCGTCCATAGTTGTACCCCACAAGGGCGGACATCTAACGACCACTGATGGCTGGACGTCAACCTTTGTCGTCAAATGCTGGGTGCTATGGATTCTTCAGCTATTAAGAAAACTAGCCTTGTGACCCAGGTCTTGGATGAATCGCTTATATTTCTTCCGAGATCTCAATCCTGAAATGTGTGTAAATCTTGGATTCTTCAGCTATTAAAAAATGCACGCTAGCTGATAATGCCACAATATTGTAGCCAATAACACGTACCAAATGGCATGGAGGTGGACATGCATCTCTCATTTTATATATCCAAGTAATATTTTCTGTTTGTAAGGCACTACAAATGTGAATACAAACACAAAACGATTTACTCATAAGTTGATTGAATCCAAAAATACTAACATTGAATATTTTTAACAGCTAATGGTGGTAGATTTATACAAGTATGTTGATTTAGATGAATTTCTCCAGTTTGTACATATAGTCAAATCTTGAGTATAATTTTCTAGATCATCTAAAGCAATATAACAATGAGAACGTTTGCAAGGATGTATACTGAATGAAAATATTATAAACAAAAGAAAGGGATTTAGAGCTAGAAAGCAAAATTCATAATAACATTTAGGTTTTTAAATATAAATTTCATTGTGCATACTCTTACTTCTTATAAGAATGGCAGAAATGAAAAATGAAGATGTTGTCTATGCATGTGTGCTTTCCAATGTGCTAGGAAAGGAAATAAGTTTAATGAACATGCTATCTCCACCACAACAAGTGTTCAATATCTTTATTAGGTACGTTGATCATGAGCTGGCAGCTCAGCACCGGGACAACATAGTGAGTCGCATTATGTGGTACGCTGTAGAGTCAAATCAATGAGGTTCACGCTGAGCTGGCTATCATAGGCAACGGTTGGATGGAATGTGCAGAGACATCAAAACTATGAGGGCAGGCACTGCCAATAAAAAGGAAACAAAAGTGTAAAGAAGAAAGATTGATCCAGAGTTATTTTGTGGAAATGAAATTGAGAAAAATGATATGAACACGTATTCACACGGTACACAATAACCTGGTCATCCAATCGTAGTATTCAAAATCCTCATAGTTTTCGCTCTAAACCCTAGATCCCCGTAACCCGTCCTCTTGGAGCATCAAACCACTATGCCGATATAGAAATCATAGTTGGTCGGCTGGATGATGTTTAACATGAAGCCATCTGTTAGTCGTGTTGTGTCAGTGTTCCTTGTGGTTTATAAATAGTCATATATGATATGCTTATAAAATTACCGCCCCTAATAAGAAATAAAAGAGATCGAAAGATCACTCGTTGATTGATGCGCTGAGAAATTAATCCATCGATCGGTCGGTATGTGTTTTTTCGGGGGGGTTTTCGACACTTGGATATAGATGTATAGTGCACCCAAGTGTAGCGATACCTTTGTATTACTACGTGGTCGTTCTCGACAACTTGCCTCAGCAAACTAAAAACCAATTCAGACCTAAAACAGGAGATTGTGAATCTCATCAACACGACTGCTCAGCTGCACCATTACTTGGTGACGTGCACCACTAGGTGCGCTCTTCAATGAGCTGGATGCTCCCGGCGACGGGGGCCTGCAGGTGCCAAGGCTGTGGCACTATCACGCCATATTTCCTGGTTGCCTCTCAAACCTAGCTAGGTAGCTAGCTCCAAGCCTCCAACATGCATGGAGAGCATAAACAAGCAAATTATATTCACCAGGTTCAGTTCCATATGCATGCCATGCGTGATGCATAACTCAATTGAAAAGCCTCCACATTGCTCTCTGCTCCAAAGTCCCAGGTTTGGAATTTATAGCTGCAGTGTTTCATAAATGCAACGTGGGGTAGTTGGCCCATAATTCAGGCACCTGGACTAATAGTTAGAGGAGATCCTGGTGGGTGATGGTCCGGAGAGCAGCATGGCCATTCGAGGCACGCAAAACACCTGCGAGATCCGTGCTTTTTTTTTGTCTTTCATTTAGTTTGTTTGTTTTCTTATAGGGCGCACTCAATTTTCGGGAGACCCGTTTTTCTTTCGGCTCGCTTACGACCCGTGCCGGTATGCCCTTTGATTTTTTATCATTTCGCCCCGCTACAGCTGCTTGTTCCCTTCCCCTCCCTCCTCGTCCGCATTGACGAGATTGGTGGATAAATAATATCCACCTGTCTCATGGAAGATTTGTAGGTAGTGCGAGGTATTTCTGAAAGGTTGCCACACCCATCTATGGATATTCTTCTCTGCTTCTGGGAGCAAGTATGTGTGATGTGTCCATGCGAGAGTGAAACCGCGCAATACAGTCTGAAATTTGTACATATACAGTCTTCGAAGCATATTATTCACTTTCCCTTCTCTCTCACAGTTTGTTGTGCAATATATTGCCCCACAAACTTATACATATACAGTCTTCAAAGCATATTGTTTATATAGGAAGTTTGCCACGTACCAGTGCCAACATGTATATAAATGTATCTTCCTTCATCTGGAAGTCTACTTAGGGGCCCCACGTATCGGTGAAAAATGCGAACACTCGTGGAAGCGTAAAATTTAAGACATGTATAACGACTGAAATTAATTGTATTACATTGATGTCTTCCGTGCTACTGAGTTATCTAGCGCTACGGTGTGCGAGGCCCCAATGCTAACTGACTGAACGGACAGGAGGCAGCAACTTGACTAAGTACGAGTACGCAGGTACGCGTGCAATTGTGTAAGTGTAACCCTAGTGTTGCCGACGCAAGTTCTACCAACGAGATGATGCGAATACTGAAGTACCACTAAGAAGCTGGTTTGTTGCAAAAGAGAGGCACTGGCGTGCACAATGTGTTGCCTGCTCAGTATTTGTCCCGGATATTGAGCTTCACGATGCCTTCCAAGCCTAAGCTTCAACATGCAACACAGTCGTGGTGATTCTACACATTGTTTTTTGGAAAAGGAGGATATACCCCCGGCCTCTGCATGTGGGCGATGCATGCGGCCATGTTATTAATTATTCACACATAACGGTGTCAAATATTTTTTGAAAAGAATTCTGGCATACTAGTTATGGGCAGTAGATCACTCCTTAAGGGAAGTAGGATACATAGGCTAGAAGCTGATAATATATATCGCACGAGCCGCCGTTATATATGGAGTTTGTAGTACCTTGTAGTAGTTCTCCAAATCAATGCTCATATATATTTCACAAAGTGGCATACACAGATGTGTTAACAGTGCTAGTCTCAGTATCCTTCAGGCTTCTTATCTGGTCCTTCATCTGAATAGTAGATCATTTTGTGGACATATTGAGGTATAAGAGACATGTTTTTAGATGAGGATGAAGATCACAGTAACAAAGTGAAAAAATCATCAACATCCTTTGTCTGATGTCACATGTTTCAAGTGCACAACCAACTGAATCTGTTATGTGATTTTTGATTGATATTATTGTGGCTTTACTGTGGAGAGTTAACACTGAAATAAAATAAAAAACACATTGTTCTTCTTGACAAACTACTGTCAATAAGAAAAAGTGAAACAGGTGATTAAATGTCTCAAGGCATGAAGGCATGGCTAACATTTGCCAGCATGCATATACCAGGCAATACCGTCAAAATATATATGGCTTTTATTGAGGGTGTACGGCAATCAACAACACTGATACATATCGCCTCGGAGATCTGCAAGTGTATGGTTGGGACAGAAAGAGGTAGTGTAGCGCCCATGTGCTCTAATCAAGTGCATTTCCCATGGCATGGATATCTATTCTACACAATGTGCACACAAACAAAAGCAAACAAACTAATTCTAGAATAACATGGATGTGTTTTGCTAGTATTAAAAGTTTGTAGACAAAAAACAAAGAGGACTTAGAAGCCCATAGAGAAGAGAATTGCGAACAGCCATCTGGGAGTAGGAGGCATCAGGGAAAAGTGGAACAGTCACGCCAAATGCGTGCCGGGCATAGGGTCCAATATAGGCAAAGACCCGGCGGCAAGATTGAGCACTTTGTGGTTAGAAGAGGCAAGAGCAGCCACCGAAATGTGTGCAATAGCAGAGCCAGATGCAGCCATTACCCTGCACAGAGCTAACAAAAGCTGGCCTGATTGATTTCTCTCTGTCCTGTTGGTGAACTCAATGTATTGGTGGCTACAACTGCGCGTAAACATGATGTAATGATAGTCACATACACTTAGCGTAGACATAGGAGTTGCAGGACTTGAGTAGGCATTACGTAGCACTAAGGCTCGAGCCACCAGGATTACAACAAAAGGAAGCCTGCGCCAAGGTGCATTTAAGAGGAATTACACAGAAAAAACAATTTTTAACTGAGGGTGTGCAACAGTTATACCATCACTGCTACACATTCGTGCATGGATCCCCATCGATGTTTTTTGTTGCGACAAACAGAGCGAGTGTAGCATCCATGTGCTCTGGTCCCATGTATTTCCAGTTGCGTGGATATAGATATTCTACCCAGTGTTCATACAAACAAAAGCAAACTGGTTTCATAAAAACACAGACCGTAGTACCTTTTAGCCGGTATTAAAAGGTTGTAAATAGTAAGCACAGATGATGAGCTAGTGGCTTTGAGAGGTTAGAGAAGAATGGAAGAAGTCGTGAACTAGAAGCATTTAGGAATCAAGAGTAAGAGGCATAAGTGATAAGAGGAACATCCACATTATAGCCGCTAACAACATTGATTTAGAACACACTACTGATGCTGAAAACCAAAAGCTATAGGAAGTTGTTGGTGAGTCATAACACAACTGGAGCTAGACTACGCTCTTGTTCCAGGAGATCCAATTGCGCGAGACATGGAATTCTCTCTAGCATCGTCTTTAGTCAGTAGCCCAAGACTTTGTCATTAAATAGTCATTTTCCTCGCTTGGCAGTCTACTCAGATAAGTGGTAGCCTTTCCTCCTTCCTCCCATCTAGTGTCCAGCTTGCCGTCTTTTGTTATTCTTGTTTCTATGTTGTATCAAACTGATTATTTTGTTCCAACTTTATATGGAATATCACGCATCCAGTTTGACGATTCACAATTAAATTCTTTAAAAGGGGATATTACAAGCTATAAATTGAACATAATTTAACACTAACACGCGGCATCTGGGACAAATGGAACTGTCAACCAAATGTGTGTAGGTTGCCCAGCGTCAACAATTGTACCCCGCGTGGGAGCCCAACTACATGCCGCCAACTTGATGGTTGGACGCCGAGGTTTGGTTGTGAAAGCTAACAGCTGGATTCTAAGGAGTGTTTAGCATAATAGCCTTGTATGTTGTGTGTTGGATGAATTGCGTATATGCCTTCCGGGAGCTCCTTCCTGAGGTGTGTCTCGCTCAAACTGGTCTATAGTGTGACCTTCAAACCAAACAGGAAGAAACACAAGATTCATGTGCCTTCTACAGTCCTCATGAAGGATAGTGTAAACAAACACACACTATGGCATAGTAATATGAGATACTCATGAAGTTCCTGCACGGCCTCAATTCCCGATGCCTCCCAAGCCCCAACCCGACAACCCAAATATGGTCAAGACATGCATATATATAAAAGCAAAGAAGAGGATCTTGCATGTCGGCTTAAATGGTACCAACTATCCAACTCGATTCGATACCATGGATGTGATGAAGCTAGTAGCAGAGACATCTATCATACATGTATTGTCTTATTATCCAAAAGAATATATATGATCGTGTGATTTAGATCCCAAAAGCTTCGCGGGTGTCTTTTCTCTTATATGCATATGTGGGAGCATAAAGTAATTAGTAGTGGTAGTAGTATGATTCCACATGATTCGGATCACAAAAGCACCCTTGTGGCTCTTTCTCTTATAAGCATATGGGAGCATCAAGTAACTAATACTTGTAGTAGTTGCTAGCTATCAAACTTTACTACTACATCACATGAGTCTATCTTAATTAGTAGCATGGGTCTAATACGAGTACACGACACCAATAGGATATGTTTTGTAGGTCATATTTTCAGTTTCAGCGAACGTAGCAACAATCTAAGATGTATCAGATCTCCAAGTGGTTTATGTTGGCTCTAAGGTCATAACATGCAACATAGTCGCTCTAACTACTACCTCCATCATCGTTTATCGCTCCCCTTGGTAGTTCAGTCAAAGATCAAAGTTTTATCCAAAATACAAATAGGACTAATAAATCAGGACAAAAATAGTAGCCAGCTAGTTGTATAGAGCACACAACCCTAGTCAGTTATGGCTGTGGGGGGTCTCACCCGCATGTCACCTCAACTAAGGGTGTGCTTCATGTGTTCGTTGTGACACCACCGCTAGAAGTTGTCATTGGAAAAAGCATGATCAGCTAGACCAGCTAGTACTTGCACAAAAATATTCGACAATGATTAAATCACACAAGTAACAGAGAGCGATGGCACGCCCGGAATTTGTACAAATATATCCCTTCGTACCATATTAGTCAGACATTCAAATGGATGTAAAAGTATATTGATTTTGACGGTGCAAACCACTCCAATTCCAATTGAAGTAGTTGAGCAGAAGCGACTCTTGGCAGTTGCAAAGGAGTTGTATCTCGGCCACAGAAGCAGGGAACAGATGGTTGCGGCAACCGCTTAATTATGTTATCTCCTATTGTGTAAATAGTGGAACGATGCTGTGTTAAACAGTACAACTAGCTAATGTCTTAGACATTCCAATTTTTTTACCCGTAGCAAAGAAAAATTGGTAATCATAGACATATTTCTGCATTCTGAGCTGCATACACGCAGAAGCTTGGAATGTTGAAATTCATGGTGCCTCCCAATCCCAAATTCAGGGCAGAGCAATCAAGTCTATACGTCACATGACGCGCCGACTGACGTACGCCGTTTACTTTTTTATGGACTAATTGAGGAGCTGGTAGCTCACTCTTGAAGTGAACGAAGGATATCTTGACAACCAGATGTCCAAAGGTAGCTAGGAGTTGGTTCTGTGTACGCACTAGTAGAAAACGGTCCATTTGTCCCGGTTCCAGAGGCCCATTAGCCCCGGTTGTGGAACCGGGACTAAAGGGTCGGGACTAAAGCCCAAAACCTTTAGTCCTGGTTCGCTTACCAACCGGGACAGAAGGGGCTCCACGTGGCCGCTGCGGGGAGCCCAGGCAGGAGGACCTTTAGTCCCGGTTGGTCACACCAACCGGGACCAAAGGGCATCCACGCGTCAGCATCTGGCAGGAACTGGGGTTTTTTTTTTTTTTGAAGGGGAGTGGGGGGGGGGTTTTGGAGGGTTAATTTAGGGGTTTCATATTGTGTTAGCTAGCTAATAGAGAGAAGTGTCCTCTCTTTCTCCGTGCTTGATCGACGCTAGCTACTATACATATAGAGAGAACTCGACGCTAGCTAATATAATAAGAAAATGAAGGAAACCATTAATTACACAAGATCGTCATGCTGAACATATATAGAGAGAAGTGACATCTCTTTCTCCGTGCTTGGTCGAACAACAAGTTTTCGTATATCTATCCGACGGTACTACATATATACAATATAACATCTTTTACAATCCCTAACATCATCTACCTAAGATCCAATCACAAATCCACATGGTATTCTCCGTCTTTAGGTATGACGTGGTCAAGAAAGAATCCCGCCAATTCCTCTTGAATTGCTCGTATGCGATCATGTGGTAGGAGTTCATCCCGCATCTGCCAGATCTAATTTAAAAAAGGGGGTCAATACATGCATATATATGAATAAAACTCAACACAATTGATGGTAATATATAAAATAAAATTGTGAATATTATTTACGTACTTCAAATTGTTTGTCAGAGAAGCCCCACTCAGAGGTCGAGTGGCGAATGAACTCGCATACGTAGTATGCACATAAAACAGTCCCTTCTTTGTGGTACAAGCACTTTACGAGAATAGAGTTCAATCAAACTGATAAGCAAGCATGGTAATGATATATTGATGAAAATTTGAATCAATTAGAGATGCGCGGAACTAGCTAGTACTACTTACTTTGGGGTGCATAAATCGCAACTCTTTGTTTAGACCGGGAACCTTTCGGGTGAACTTCTTCCAAACCCTGTCAGGCAAAGAAAATGATTACTTGATATCAGGAAATTAATGAAAGTTGCATGACGATATGGTCCCAGTATTGACTGAACTTACTTCTTGAGCATTGCAGTCATGTCCGCATAATTCTCGGGATCTTTATGTCTCGAGTCTAAGACAGTTACTAATGCCCCGTCAAGCTTAATGGATAGCAGAATAAAGTGGAAACTGCGCACGCATATATAACTCATCAATTACATTACTTAACCTCGAGTAAGCGAAACCGAGTATACAGAGAAGACAGCAACACTCACTTGAAGTTGTAACGAAAGAGTATTTCCCTTTTGTTTTGATGTATAAGGAACGACTTTAGCAAGTTCTCCTCAGTCTCTTTGATTGAGTTTTCTACCGTCCATTCATTTACGGCATCTGGGCTAATGAACCCAACGTCGAAGATTCCTGCTTTTTTGCATTCGACGATCTTCAATCTGCATAATATAGCGAGGATAATTATATATACATGCAATGAACGAGCTGAGCTAGAGACTTAACTATAGAAGGCATACTTATAGACAGTAGGAAGTCATGAGTTGTTTGTCGAGGGCCAGTTGATTGTATAACTGAAATAACTCCACAAATTCAATAGGCATCACGGGAAGTCCAATGAATTTGTGCTCTGGTTTCACTGCCACATACATAGTGTCTCTCCCAGACTCCCTGCAGGTTTTCATGTACCATTCATGCAATTTGTACATCATCGTTGTTAGAGGAGGATGATCAGGTTTGACGAGAGGCTTCCCGTGCACATATTTATATTCTTCTTTTGTTACCTCAGCCGTTTCAAAAATTACATCATCCCCCAAGTAATCACTAGGATTGGTACCGGGCACCATCCCCGGATGATTAGCGACGATATCGCTAGACACCTTGAGCGGGGGGCATGATTGCTTCTCCTGTTCGCCGAGCTGGGGAATTGTTTTCCCACTTCTTCGTTCTGCTAACCTTGCATCACTGGAAGTACTTCCCGACCGCCGCGCTTCATCATATGTCTTATGAATAATGCGGTCATAGTTGGATTGCGGCGGAGGCGGTGGTGGTCGTGTCAGGGCATCGATAGTGCGCTTCACTTTCACCGGATCTAGCTTCTCCTTCGGAGGTGTAGTTTTGTTTGCAAAATGGTCCCTCACTTGGGCACGACATATGTCCTCGTTTTCCTGCTCGGTCCTCTCATATGGTAACTTTTCCAGAGGCTTGAGAGATGGACCGTATCTGAATTGCCTCCCGCCTCTGCTTGTACTGCTAGCCGCCGGAGTGGCGGCGTCTCTCTTCCGTCGTTGCTGACGAGGCGGAGAAGGAGGCGGAGTGCTCCGACGCGCCGGAGGAGCCGGAGCGGCGGCATCTGTCTTCCGCCGTTGCCGACGAGGCGGAGGAGGAGGCGGACTGCTCCGACGCGCCGGAGTAGGCGAAGGAGGAGGCGGAGTGCCCTCACGCGTCGGAGGAGCCGGAGAAGGAGGCAGAGTGCCCTGATCACTCGCCGGAGGAGGAGGAGGAGGAGGAGGCGTAGTGCCCTGACTCGCCGGAGGAGGAGGAGGAGGCGGAGGCGTCCAGTTTGGAAGCTTGATGTACTCCTTCTGCCATAGACATGTACCCCTTCACCTGTAGAGTGGTCAAGCTCGAGCTCCTCAAATCCCTCCATTACTTCATCCACCATCACAACAGCATAGCCATGTGGAATCGGAAGGCAGTGAAAAGTTCCGTTGGGTTGGGGAGGTGCAACAGAGCCGACAGCCGCCTTGAAAGTGAGGTTCCGGCATTTCGTCATAAGCTCGCAATGTTGAGCCTCCGTGATAGTATCCACGGGGTAGCTAGGAGCCGTGAAGTCAGGCTGAACGGGCTCCATGGAAGCCACGCTGCTTCTCCACTGAGATGGCGGGGTAGCTTCTGGGGTAGCTTCGTGCCGCTGAGATGGTTGGCCGGCAGCTCGCTGGCTCTCACGTTCCTCTAGCTTTTGTAGTCTTGCATTGATCTTCTGCATGTCGCTCAGCTCCGCTTTCCTCTTTCTCTCCCGGCTTCTGTAACCGCCTGCGTCGGGAAACCCAACCTTCCACGGAACGGAGCCTGGTGTGCCTCGTGTTCATCCAGGGTGCTCAGCATTCCCTAGGGCCTCAGTCAGCTCGTCCTTCTCTCAGTCGGGAATGAACGTCCCTTCCTGCGCTGCGGTGATATACTTCTGAAGCTTCTTGACAGTTATTGCAAGTTGCTCGTCCGTCCAACGGCAATTCCCTGTTTTAGGGTCCAAAGTTCCCCCAACCCCGAAGAACCAAGTCCTTGAACGGTCTGGCCAGTTCAATGTCTGTGGTTCGACCCCTTTAGCAATCAGGTCATTCTCAGCTTTGTCCCACAACAGCCGGGCTTTGAGGTAGCCACCTGACCCCGTGTGATGGTGATACTGCTTCTTTGCAGCATTGTTCTTGTTTGTCTCTGACATTTTCTTACTCTTGTCCGATGTCTTGTAGGCCACAAATGCGGGCCAGTTATCTCTTATCTTCTGAAATCGGTCGATGAATTCTGGAGTCTTCCCTTTGTCGACAAACTTTGATTTCAACTCATTCTTCCACCTCCTAAATAGATCTGCCATCTTCTTAAGAGCACACGCCTTGACCAGTGGCTCTATAACTGGCTTATTCGGATCCTCCTCTGGCGGTAGGGTGAAATTTGCCTTCAGCGCAGTCCAAAGATCATCTTTCTGTCTATCGGTGACATAATCACCTTCAGGGACGTCGTCGTCCTTAGGCTTATTCCATTGCTTGATGCTGATCGGGATGTTGTCCCTAACAATAGCTCCGCACTAAGCAGAAAATGCGTCCTTGGTCCGCCTTGGTTCAATCGGTAGGCCATCGTCCGCGAGTGCTGTGATCGTGAACCTTTCATCCTTGCGCAACCTTCTCTTCGGGCCTCGTCTCGTTACCGAAGTTTGGCTCGATCCGGAGGGCTATAAAAGAAGAAAGAAGAGTTAATATATGTACATACCAAAACAATTAATGCATCAATTAGCTAGTCAGCACAGGCTTAATTAATATATATACCTCGCCGGACTTTGCAACAGCTCCCTCCTCCGTTTGGTCACCGGAGCCGTCATCATGGTCTCCTTCTTCCTCTGGCATTCGGTCACCGGAGCCATCATGATCATGTCCTTCCTCCTCCATTGTTCGATCACCAGAGCCGTCATCCTCTCCTTCCAGACCATCGGTGTCGTTGAGAAACGACAAGACATCACGTCCGGCGAGGATTATCTCCCCCAACAACTGTTCTTGTTCCAAGTCTCTTTGATCCATAGTTTCTGCAAATATTACAACATGGCAATTAATATACAAACATGAATGTCTGACGTCCGGACCGCCTCTCTCATGAATGTCAAACAAGGGATTCTCTTAACCTTTAAGGGATTTAACAAAATGGCGCCATTCTGGATGTGCAGAAAATGGTCCATATTTTTCCTGATCTCATCTACCCTTCTATATGTCACGTTGTCTAGTGTCAAAGGATTCAAGAAAACCATGGCTTCATCATTAGCCGGAAGTAATAGGCGCATAATGGTACGAAGCTCTCCAAAATTGTTTTGGAACGGAGTCCCGGATAGGATAATTAATTAGCTTTTTGGTACGAAGTTCAGCAAGAGCCTTTCGAATATCGCTATTTGGAAGGCCTTTGCTGAAATTCATACCAAAAAGCGAGTTATTCTATCCGGAACTCCGTTCCAAAACAACTTTGAAGAGCTTCGTAGCATCATACGCCTGTTACTTCCGGCTAATGATGAAGCCATCGATTTCTTCAATACTTTGACAGACAACGTGACATATAGAAGAATATATATATAGATGTGATCAGAAAAAAATTGGATCAACTTGTGCACATCCATAATGGGGGCATTCTTGATAAATCTATGTTACCGGAGTTTTCTATATGAACAAAAAAAAATTCCACATGACATGTCCGACGTCCCCCCTCAAGTCGAAGTTATCGGGGAGGGGGTAGACGATAACGACGCTCACCCCTCATGTCATGTCCGACGTCCCCCCTCATGTCGAAGTTATCGGGGAGGGGGTAGATGACAACGACGCTCACCCCTAATGTCCGGCGTCCGACGTCCCCCCTCATGTCATGTCCGACGTCCCCCCTCATGTCGAAGTTATCGGGGAGGGGGTAGACGACAACGACGCTCACCCCTCATGTCATGTCCGACGTCCCCCCTCATGTCGAAGTTATCGGGGAGGGGGTAGACAACAACGACGCTCACCCCTCATGTCATGTCTGACGTCCCCCCTCATGTCGAAGTTATCGGGGAGGGGGTAGACGACAACGACGCTCACCCCTCATGTCCGACGTCCGACGTCCCCCCTCATGTCATGTCCGACGTCCCCCCTCATGTCGAAGTTATCGGGGAGGGGGTAGACGACAACGACGCTCACCCCTCAAGTCATGTCCGACGTCCCCCCTCATGTCGAAGTTATCGGGGAGGGGGTAGACGACAACGAAGCTCACCCCTCATGTCTGACGTCCGACGTCCCCCCTCGTGTCATGTCCGACATCCCCCCTCATGTCGAAGTTATCGGGAGGGGGTAGACGACAACGACGCTCACCCCTCATGCCATGTCCGACGTCCCCCCTCATGTCGAAGTTATCGGGGAGGGGGTAGACGACAACGACGCTCCCCCCTCATGTCCGACGTCCAACGTCCCCCCTCATGTCATATCCGACGTCCCCCCTCATGTCGAAGTTATCGGGGAGGGGGTAGACGACAACGACACTCACCCCTCATGTCATGTCCGACGTCCCCCCTCATGTCGAAGTTATCGGGGAGGGGGTAGATGACAACGACGCTCACCCCTCTTGTCCGACGTCCCCCCTCATGTCATGTCCGACGTCCCCCCTCATGTCGAAGTTATCGGGGAGGGGGTAGACGACAACGAAGCTCACCCCTCATGTCTGACGTCCGACGTCCCCCCTCGTGTCATGTCCGACATCCCCCCTCATGTCGAAGTTATCGGGAGGGGGTAGACGACAACGACGCTCACCCCTCATGCCATGTCCGACGTCCCCCCTCATGTCGAAGTTATCGGGGAGGGGGTAGACGACAACGACGCTCACCCCTCATGTCCGACGTCCGACGTCCCCCCTCATGTCATATCCGACGTCCCCCCTCATGTCGAAGTTATCTGGGAGGGGGTAGACGACAACGACACTCACCCCTCATGTCATGTCCGACGTCCCCCCTCATGTCGAAGTTATCGGGGAGGGGGTAGATGACAACGACGCTCACCCCTCTTGTCCGACGTCCCCCCTCATGTCATGCCCGACGTCCCCCCTCATGTCGAAGTTATCGAGGAGGGGGTAGACGACAACGACGCTCACCCCTCTCAACGATGTCTCAAAGAGCTCTCTCAACGATGCGAAAGATTACACATAGCCCGACATAGAACACATATTTCCATAATAATTAGTGCCTTAAGTTGTTGATTTGCCCCCTGATAACCAATTTGCATAATAGGGGTCATTCTTCTTGCTCATAATAACACAATACTTCTTGCAACCTGGTTAACCTGCTAATGAACAAGTTGAGAGGATGATTTGCAACATTCATGGTTAACCTGCTAATGAACAAGTGCAGAAAGGTCCTCTAACAATACTTAGAAACAGGAAACTGACGTATATTGGCTAAATATTTAGAACTAAGAAAACCACCGGATGATCTCTTCTAAGATAGAAAAATACATCGATAAAAAAGCCAAGACAATTCTTCTGTTCAAAGATAACCAGAGATATGAGGCAGATCAATCGGTAACTATTTCAAATGCTGATCAAAACGACTAAATAAGTGTAGCATCAATATGCTAGACACTTCATCCCGAAAGGATATTCACACAAGTATAAATTACATGCAACTATGAAACATTCAGAGCTCATTGATCATAACTTGTATACATCAAAATGGAACTAGCCGGTTCATAACTAATTGTTTTGTCCATTCCTTCGGGAACAATGTATGCAACAAAGATCCACATGTGGCTTGTAGTTCATCTTCCAATTCATCTTTCCCCTTCCCAACAATGTCCCATGATTTCAAGTGCTCACACCATAAAACACAGCAATGGTAAGAAAATTACAGAATTAGGACAGACATTACAAAATCAGCAGCAGCATCTAATGAACCAAAGCAGCAACATCATCTAATGAACCAAATCAGCCTAGAACCAAATCAGCAGCATCATCTCATAGGGCATCGATCGGCCAACCAAGTTAACCACTTAGACTACATGAACATGGCTGAGAGGGCCCTCCACGCATTGATAGAGAGGGGGAGGGTAGAGAAAGGATGCTCACCGGAGGGGGAGGCGGCGACAACGAGGAGGGGCGGCCTCGGGTGCTCCTGCATGTCCGCGGCGGCGCGGATGGCCTTGGGGAAGAGGGCTCCGGCGCGGAGGGGCTCGGGGAAGAGGGCTCCGGCAAGGAGGGGCTCGGGGAAGAGGGCTCCGGCAGGGAGGGGCTCGGGGAAGAGGGCTCCGGCAAGGAGGGGCTCGGGGAAGAGGGCTCCGGCGGGGAGGGGCTCGGGGAAGAGTGCTCCGGCTGGCGGCGGATCAGGGCAGCCTGGCGGCGTTGATGTTCTCCCGGGTGGTAACTGGCACCGGGACACCGAGGCGGCGGCGGATCAGGGCAGCATGGCGGCGGGCGGCGTCTGGGCAGCCTGGCGGCGTCGATTTCGTCGGCGTCGTCGGGGGCGGGGGCGAGATGAGAACTGAAAATTCCAAAGTGCAAATTATATACCCAGAGCATTGGTCCCGGTTGGTAGCACCAACCGGGACTAAAGTGTTGCATTGGTCCCAGTTGGTGCCACCAACCGGGACCAAAGGTCAGTTTTCAGCAGCCCAAAGGGCGCGAAACAGGGACCTTTGGTCCCGGTTGGTGGCACCAACCGGGACTAAAGGGTAGCATTGGTCCTGGTTGGTGCCACCAACCGGGACCAAAGGTCAGTTTTCAGCAGCCCAAAGGGCGGGAAACAGGGACCTTTGGTCCCGGTTGGTGGCACCAACCGGGACTAAAGGTGTGCATTTTTTGTTTTGTTTTTTGCTTAATTTATTTTATTATGTTCCTACTTACAGCTAAATACTTACTGTTTTTCAGTGATTCCTTTTGCTTTTAGGACACAAAAATTATAAACTTTCTATTACTGCCATTAGTTTTCAAATTTGAATAGTTTACATTTGAATTTTTTGAAATTTTTGTGAATCATAGTTTGCTATTAAAGTTTGTAACAAAAAATTTGAATATGAAAATTCTTTTTGCTATTAATGTTTTGAACAAAAAATACTTTGATAATTTTAGTTGCATAAATTTTATATAATTTTAGTTTCAAAAATATTAGAGGTTTATAAAAGCTTTTTAGTTCATTCCTTTTGCTACTAGAGTTTTATAAAAGCACTACAAATGAACTCTGAAAAGGTTGAAAGTTGGCATGGTATCATCATTTCACCCACATAGCATGTGCTAAAAAGTTGAGAGGGTTACGGCAAAAACTGGATGCACTTCGTGTACAAAACGGACAATCTCTTTCGAAGTATCAGGGTTTCCGACGAAAACTCATCTGTTACAAAGGGATTTCATTTTTTTTAACTTATTTGAACTCCATACTTTTTGTGCATTCAAAATGAACCATTCAAAGCCACATCATCAATTTTCAACCCTTTCTGACTTCATCTGGTATTTTTCATGCATTTACTGATTTTTTAAGCAAAATGACCCTGAAATTGAAAAGCACTACAAATGAACTCTGAAAAGGTTGAAAGTTGGCATGGTATCATCATTTCACCCACATAGCATGTGCTAAAAAGTTGAGAGGGTTACGGCAAAAACTGGATGCACTTCGTGTACAAAACGGACAATCTCTTTCGAAGTATCAGGGTTTCATATGAAAACTCATCTATTACAAAAGGCATTTCATTTCTTCACATGTAACTGCAGTGATATTCTAGATCAAAGGCATCATCATACTAGTTGTGGAGAGAAAGTCTTCACTTTTTCTTCGCTTGTGTCCTTTGCTTATTGCGCCGTAACCATGGATAATCTTCATCGTTTAACAGGGTGCTTGGGTCAGCCTTGACTTTGAAGGGAGTAATTTCATGAAACTTTTCATAATCTTCAGACATGTCTGTCTTGCCCTCCAATCCCACGATGTCTCTTTTTCCTGAAAGAACTATGTGGCGCTTTGGCTCATCGTATGATGTATTCGCTTCCTTATCTTTTCTTTTTCTTGGTTTGGTAGACATGTCCTTCACATAGAAAACCTGCGCCACATCATTGGCTAGGACGAATATTTCGTCTGTGTACCCAAGATTGTTCAGATCCACTGTTGTCATTCCGTACTGTGGGTCTACCTGTACCCCGCCTCCTCACAGATTGACCCATTTGCACTGAAACAAAGGGACCTTGAAATCATGTCCATAGTCAAGTTCCCATATGTCCACTATGTAACCATAATATGTGTCCTTTCCCCTCTTGGTTGCTGCATCAAAGCAGACACCGCTGTTTTGGTTGGTGCTCTTTTGACCTTGGGCGATCGTGTAAAATGTATTCCCATTTATCTCGTACCCTTTGTAAGTCAATACAGTCGAAGATGGTCCCCTGGCCAACGAGTACAGCTCATCAGAAACAGTGTTGTCACCCATGAGACGTTTTTGCAGCCAACTGCCGAAAGTCATGATGTGTTCATATGTAATCCAGTCGTCACACTGCTCCGGGTGTTTGGAGTGCAGAATATTCTTGTGTTCATCGACATACGGGGTCACCAAGGTAGAATTCTGTAGAACTGTGTAGTGTGCTTGAGACCAAGAATGCCCGTCCCTACATATTATTGAGTCCGCTCCTAGCGTGCCTTTTCCAGTCAGTCTCCCCTCATACCGCGATTGAGGGAGACCAATCTTCTTAAGGTCAGGAATGAAGTCAACACAAAACCCAATGACATCCTCTGTTTGATGGCCCATGGAGATGCTTCCTTCTGGCCTAGCGCGGTTACGAACATATTTCTTTAAGACTCCCATGAACCTCTCAAAGGGGAACATATTGTGTAGAAATACAGGGCCCAGAACAACAATCTCGTCGACTAGATGAACTAGGACGTGCGTCATGATATTGAAGAAGGATGGTGGGAACACCAGCTCGAAACTAACAAGACATTGCACCAAATCACTCCTTAACCTTGACAGGATTTCTGGATCGATCACCTTCTGAGAGATTGCATTGAGGAATGCACATAGCTTCACAATGGCTAATCGAACGTTTTTCGGTAGAAGCCCCCTCAATGCAACCGGAAGCAGTTGCGTCATAATCACGTGGCAGTCATGAGACTTTAGGTTCTGGAACTTTTTCTCTGCCATATTTATTATTCCCTTTATATTCGACGAGAAGCCAGACGGGACCTTCATACTGAGCAGGCATTCAAAGAAGATTTCCTTCTCTTCTTTGGTAAGAGCATAGCTGGCAGGACCTTCATACTGCTTTGGATGCATGCCGTCTTTTTCATGCACAGGTTGATGTTCCTCCCGTGCCTCCGGTGTATCTTTTGTCTTCCCATACACTCGCAAGAAGCCTAGCAGGTTCACGCAAAGATTCTTCATTACGTGCATCACGTCGATTGCAGACCGGACCTCTAGGTCTTTCCAATAGGGTTGGTCCCAAAATATAGATTTCTTCTTCCACATGGGTGCGCGTCCCGCATCGTCAGTCGGAACAGATAGTCCGCCAGGACCCTTTCCAAAGATTACTTGTAAATCATTGACCATATCAAGTATGTGATCACCAGTACGAAGGGCGGGCTTCTTCCGGTGATCTGCCTCACCTTTGAAATGCTTTCCTTTCTTTCGACATTGCTGGTTGGTCGGAAGAAATCAACGATGCCCCAGGTACACATTCTTCCTGCATTTGTCCAAATATATACTGTCGGTGTCATCTAAACAGTTTGTGCATGCGTGGTATCCCTTGTTTGTCTGTCCTGAAAGGTTACTGAGAGCAGGCCAATCGTTGATGGTTACAAACAGCAACGCATGTAGGTCAAATTCCTCCTTTTCATTCTCATCCAACACACGTACACCTCTTCCATTCCATAGCTGTAAAAGTTCATCAACTAATGGCCTTAGGTACACATCAATGTCATTGCCGGGTTGCTTAGGGCCTTGGATGAGCACGGGCGTCATAATGAACTTCCGCTTCATGCACAACCAAGGAGGAAGGTTATACATACATAGAGTCACAGGCCATGTGCTATGCTTGCTGCTCTGCTCCCCAAAAGGATTAACGCCATCTGCACTTAAACCAAACCATACGTTCCTTGGGTCACCTGTAAAGTCGATCCACTTTCTCTCGATCTTTCTCCACTGCGACCCGTCAGCGGGTGCTCTCAACTTCCCGTCTTTCTTACGGTCTTTTATGTGCCATTGCATCAATACGGCATGTTTTTTGTTTCTGAACAGACGTTTCAACCTTGGTATTATAGGAGCATACCACATCACCTTGGCAGGAACCCTCTTCCCGGTGCGCTGGCCCTCAACATCACCAGGTTCATCTCTTCTGATCTTATACCGCAATGCACCGCATACCGGGCATGCGTTCAAATCCTCGTACGCACCACGGTAGAGGATGCAGTCATTAGGGCATGCATGTATCTTCTGCACCTCCAATCCTAGAGGGCATAGAACCTTCTTTGCTTCGTACGTACTGCCGGGCAATTCGTTATCCTTTGGAAGCTTCGTCTTCATTATTTTTAGTAGCGAACTAAATCCCTTATCAGATACACCATTGTCTGCCTTCCATTCCAGCAATTCCAGTGTGGTACCGAGCTTTCTGTTGTCATCTTCGCAATTTGGGTACAACCCTTTTTTGTGATACTCTAACATGCGATCGAACTTCAACTTATCCCTTTCACTTTCGCATTCTCTCTGTGCATCAACAATGACCTGGCGAAGATCATCATCGGGCACATCGTCTGGTTCCTCTTGATCTTCAGCTTCCCCCATTGCAGCATCACCGTATTCAGGGGGCGGGTAGTTGTCATCATCCTCTTCTTCTTCGTTGTCTTCCATCACAACCCCTCTTTCTCCGTGCTTGGTCCAAACATTATAGTGTGGCATAAAACCCTTCTCAAGCAGGTGGAAGTGAAGGGTTTTAGAGTTGGAGAAAGCCTTCGTATTCTCACAAACCGTACATGGACAATGCATAAAACCATTCTGCTTGTTTGCCTCAGCCGCTTCGAGAAAATTATGCAGGCCCTTAATATACTCGGAGGTGCGTCGGTCACCGTACATCCATTGCCGGTTCATCTGCGTGCGTTATATAATAAAGTGTGTTAAAAACCATTACGCATATCATGAATAGAGAAGTGACCAAATTAATAGAAATTCATCATCACATTAAAGCCAAAGTACAGTAGTGACCAAAATAAATACATAACGTTCATACATAGTTCTCATTATTGAACAACATATAGCTCTCTAGAGCATTTAATTAAAACATACATTGAAACTATAAAACTTAAATGCAACAACAAATGCGATCATAACCGCAACTAAGGTACCAATTGATCCAACGGCATAATGATACCAAGCCTCAGTATGAATGGCATATTTTCTAATCTTTCTAATCTTCAAGCGCATTGCATCCATCTTGATCTTGTGATCGTCGATGACATCGGCAACATTCAACTCCAATTTCATCTTCTCCTCTTCAACTCTTTGTAATTTTTCTTTCAAGTAATTGTTTTCTTTTTCAACCAAATTTAACTTCTCGACAAGAATTTCTATGTCGGTTGGAATTTCCGGTTCACATACCTCCTAGATTAAAAAATCTATGTCACGTTGGTCGGCATAATTGTCATAAACACTTAATAAAACAAATAGTTATAAAAGATAATATATACCACATCCGAATCATAGACAGGACGAGGGCCGACGGAGGCGGATACCAAAACCATCGCACTATATAATAACAAACAATAATAAAAGTAAGAAAATTACACAAGTATCTATCTAAATCATACAAGTAAGAACTTTTTTCTTTTAGAAAGAAGATAAGAAGAAAAGGCTAACCACGGTGGTCCCGGCACCGAGATGGGCGCGGGCGATCACGGCGGTGAGGACGGGGACGGGACAGGACAGACCGCCAAACCTAGACAAATCTTGAGGAAAATGGAGCTTGGACAAGGAGCTTCGAGAGGAGAAAGCTTAAGTGTGGCTCGGGCATTTCATCGAACACCTCATGTGCATAGGAGGTGAGCTAGAGCACCACCAAGCTCTCCCACGGCCGGCCAAAAAAACAGAGCAGTGCACTGCTCTGCTCGTGGGCAGGGGGTATATATAGGACAACCATTGGTCCCGGTTTGTGGCTGGAACCGGGACTAAAGGACACCATTTGGTCCCCGTTCCAGCCACAAACCGGGACCAATGGTTGTGGGCCAGGAGCGAGGCCCATTGGTCCCGGTTCGTGTCTGGAACCGGGACCAAAGGGGTCAGACGAACCGGGACCAATGGCCCACGAGGCCCGGCCGGCGCCCTGGCCTCACGAACCGGGACCAATGCCCCCATGGGTCCCGGTTCGTGAGTGAACCGGGTTTAATGGGATTTCAGGCCTGGACCAAAGCCCTGTTTTCTACTAGTGACGTCACCGCCCGGCTGGAGTTATTGATACGACAACACCTTGAGTAGTTGCCCAAATTGATTAGGGTCTATTTGATTCACATGATTCTTACAATGCAGGAATAGGTAAAATGCAGTAGTAGAGTAGCATGTCCTCTTGTACCCTGCATGACTTGAAGAAGTGTTTATTAGCACATGAAAAACAAAGGTATCCAACAAACAGGTTCGATTGGATGGACATTTTCTTCCAAAATGTGAGTAAATAGAAAAAAAGAACTATCACATTACGCGCTAGAGTTACAAAAATCTACCACTTTCTTTAATTTCCCAAAATGTTATCACCATTTTGGTTCGCTGTTCTAAAAAAACACTAGTTGCTGAACCGTTATGTTTTAATCCAGTTCATGATGTGGAGGGCCCACTCGTCAGGTCCACATCACACAAAAGTCAACACACTTATCTGAACAGTACCATTTGAATGTTTATTGACTAGTGGGACCCACATGTCAGCACACTAAAATCCATAATGTTTTTTTTTCAAAGAACCCATAACTCCATGCTGCCCTTCCCCCCTCTTTCTCTTCATCTCGAAAGCGCCGCCTGATCTCTCGACCTCCGCCAGCCGCGGCGGCGCGACACGAGCTGTCTAGGAGCTCGACAGTGATTACTAGTGCAGAAAAGCCTAGATACGGCATGGCAAAAAGGGACCTGCTAGCGTGGGCACCCGACGCCACCAATATGGCGCCACTGCTAGAATTTAGTGGTGCCGTTGGACTCGACGCCATCACTATTTTTAATACCTACTGGCGTTGGACAGAGTTGCATGCCGGCACTGTCATATTTAGGTAATAAAAAAATACCAGCTTCACAAAAGATAATAAACATTTCAGTAATTCACAAAATATACTAAACATTTCAGTAATTCACAAAAGATACTAAACATTTCAGTAATTCATAAAAGGTACCAAATTTACAAAAGGAAAGTACCAATTACTTCTCACAATTATCTATATATGTCGATCTTCCCCCTCTCTCGATCGACACTACCTAGTTTTTCCTAATTACTATTTTAAGCTCACGAAGCTTATTCCTATTCGACAGCCCCTCCTTGATGTAATGCGCTTTCTCCATCTTCAGTTGAGTCCTCTGGGCCTTCAGGACTTCTATCTCCTTATTGATCTGAGTTATCTCGTGGTTCAGCGCCGCGATCTGACCTTCGAGACAGATAAAAGTTTCACGTGTAGCGCTTCACATTTTGCGTAATATGTATATTGTTTTGCTTATGGCATGGTGGTCCTGTGACATCATTTTTTTCAAATATTTTCTCTCTAATATTGGTCATTTCGTGTGTGGTTACGGGAGCAAAAAACAGTAGCACAACTAAACAAATAAATCACATTCAGAGTAATCCTCTATGTGTCAACTTTCATATGTACCTGCATGTGCAAACTTGTATTTGAAATTTTTTCTAACCCTGTCATGCTGTTGGTTATTGCAGAACTTAGAAAATTATGTTAAACGGATCGAAGACGACGATGTCGATGATGAAGATTTGGATATCCCAGGACAGTCAAGTGTCACGTGAAATGTACTTGTCTCGCTGTATTGTGTTTTTTTAATTCTTTTTTGTTTCTATTTACTATGGTCTTAAGTGTCAAAAGTACAAAGATCACTTTATAACATTAGCTTGAATTTACTTGAGTCAACAAAGTGGGTATATGTACATATAATTGACAAGTTTAGGCCCATCCCAAGCTGTTGGGCTCATGCTGCAAAAATTTGTTGCTAATTGGATTGCATCAATGACAATTAGTATTTCTAAGTTGTAAGATGATTGACAAAAACACATAGATCTATGTTGTTGCTTGCATAAGCAATTCTCAAATATGTGTTCTCCTCTTATGTGGCAATGAAATATTTCACTGGAAACATCTGCATTGCAGCTAGGATATGCTATTCTCATAAACTACTCACCTAAAAATGAGAGTTCTCTATTGCTTAATGCAGATAAATAGACAATCTCTATTCATGGTATTTGGAGGAACTCTGTTAATTTCAAATATTTGGAGGACGGTAGTGTGTTAAAATACTAATAATGCAGATCATTGTCATATGCCTCTACCGAAATTGACTTATAATAAGGTACATGTTGAACTTCAATAATATTTTCTTGAATATGTAGTTGTGCATACTGTTACATATTACTATTGTAAACATGTCAATGGCGAACCCAGTGATTTCAGGAGGACTATGGAAAGAAAGTGTTCAGCATAAAAAGGCGACCTACAATAGTTGTAATTTCTTCTTCTTATAGTAGGTGATATGCTTTTCATTTTCTTATGAACCAACTATAGTGGTAATGCGAGTAGCATGGGTGTACAAATATATCATAATATACTCTTTACATTGCATAATTAGTTTATTTCTCACGTGTTTTTTTATCATATTAAGTGAAAGCTAGATATGGTTGCACCTTCAAGTGATGGTGATTGCTACACATCCACTGAGTCAACAAAATTTCAATTGATATTGTAGCCGATGTCGTGGTAACTCTTCACATCCCTTTCATATAATTCACTTTGTAATTTTTGACCAAATGCAGCTCCATTACCTTCTATGGTTGTAATTATGTTCTAGAATCATGATCCAGTTTATGAGATATTAGGAAACAATTCATATGCAGTTGTGTCAGAGGCCCTGGGAGAGGTGCCATATGCATACGGGAAGCCTGACCAGCAGTCAAAAATGTAGGACAACCCGGAAAAATAATTAGTATTCAATTTGAGTATGCAAAATGAAGAAGTCAAGTGTTCCATTGATAATAGAAATGAAATTCAGTTATACTTGTTTAAAGAGATTCTTATTATTGTACCGAATTCCACAGACGACAGCCCATTTAGCCCACTCGATCCCTATAGCTGTTTGTATGGTATTTAGGATATTATTTATTTGATTTCCTAACTAAATGAAATCCTTTGTTAGAACTCTTCTCGGTGAATGTGATGGACTCCATACAAGAAATGTCTAGGTGCACTAGGCCTGCCTATTTCTTCTTTGTTGCCGAACATGGCGGCCTTTTCGGTAGAGAAGCATGTGAAAATTTTGTTAATGAACCATCTATACAATCTATAATGACAATATATATATCTCGTGTTTCATGTTTACTTTTGCTGTGACTTATTATCGGTCTTGGCATTATGGATTGGTTATGTTTACATGCCTAGCCAATTTGTACATATATGTGAACCTTGCCTTTTATCCTAAGTGGCTAAGTATATATGATATTTTCATTGATTATTGACTAACATAAGGTTGTGTTTGTACAAGTATAATATATTTCATGAGCCTATCTATTTACAATAATTCATATCATTTAGTGTACAAACAGACGGGCTCGCCAACGCGCGCCATCTATGATCTAGTGAAAATTACAAGCCATACCGACTTGGCTCATGAGCTGACTTAGTGGCATATTTCTAGTTAAAATAAATGTGTTAATATGAAAATAAGAGGACACCATGATGTGCGCTTACATCTCAAATGAAGATTGAAAACTAGAGAATACCGGCTGTCAGGGTCTTCCTTATTCATCAATACGGTCTGTTGCAATGCATGCAGGTTTGTACATGAAGTATGTGAGCTAGCTGCTCAGGGCAGCATGCGAGTCCATGAGCCGTGGGGCCGCCAGTTGCACTACATCGTCCATAGTTGTACCCCACAAGGGCGCTCATCTAACGACCACTGATGGCTGAACGTCAACCTTTGTCGTCAAATGCTGGGTGCTATGGATTCTTCAGCTATTAAGAAAACTAGCCTTGTGACCCAGGTCTTGGATGAATCTCTTATATTTCCTACGAGATCTCAATCCTGAAATGTGTGCCCCGAAGATTTTACTGACGGTGTAACCATCACACCAAAACGGAAGAAACATTGCACATGTGCATCCTCTCAACTGCTCGTGAAGCAGAGTGTAAACAAACACACCTTGTGGATTAGCTGTACGAGCAAGACCTGGTCGATGTGTATGACCTGAATTCCCTACGCCTCCCAAGCCCAAACCCATTGTCCTTAATACGATCAAGCCTTACATACCAGAGTAAAGAAGAGCTTCTTGCATGTTTGCTTATAGTTAAGTAACAGCAAGGTATCGATCATGCATACATGATCTTATTATCTAAGAAGGACATATATGATTTTGCAATTCGCTGCTCCTTGTGGCTCTTTCTCTTATATGCATATAGGAGCATTAAGTGATTAGTAGTAGTAGTTGGCAGCAATTGAAGTTTACCGCTACATCACGTGGGGTACTTCTGATTTAGTAGCGTTACTATCATGGGTCTAATACGTGTACTGTCACCGATATGTTTTGTAGGCTGTATTTTTTGTTTCTAGGAAAGTATCTACAATTTATGATGTACCCAATCAGATTGCCAAGTGATTAATGTTGGCTCTAAGGTCATAATTTCACACGGTCTCTCTAAGTACTAGCTAGCTAAGCACATAGAGCACGTGAACCTAGTCAGTTATGCGGTAGGGGGGGATTGTCTCACCCGCATGTCACCTCAACTAATGGTCAGCTTAATGTGTCGTCGTGACACTGCCACTAGAAGTTGTCACCACGACCATCTACACCCCGAGTTCTTCTACATCATTCCAATCGTCGTCTGTCCTGTTGTTCACCGTTTGACCCTTGGCCTTACGGGTTCACATCTACATGAGGTGGTATGCCGATGAAGGTAATGAAAGATCTGGCATGTGTCAAAGTCACCCTCGTCAGTCCGGTCATGGTATCTCAGGATCTAGGCGGGAGAGAGATTTCAAGGCGAAACGTTACCTTTCAGCGTCGACCCCCCCCCCCCACACACCATCGACACCGCTGACTTGTCTTTTTCGAGATAACACGTCGTACAACCTTTTTTTTCATTGTAAGGAAACTTGCCATGGGCACTGTTTTCCATGATGGGACGGTTTTTAAGCCTTACAGAGGGTCACCATGAACGTAGTTTAGGGCGCGTCAGTTGCTGGGACCTGGATACATGGAGGGGGGCGCAGGTCCGGCAACCTTAGAGCCCTGGTTTGTACATATTTGAGCAAGAACCGAAAGCACCCGAACTCAATCATTTTGGCTAATTTGCATTGAGGTCCAACAAACTGTTATGAAAATTTAGAACTTAAAAAAATGATGAACTATCAAAATTCTGGACGTTGTTCTGCCCAGCATAGAGCCCTAGCTTTGGAAATATTTCAGCAAGACAAAAATAACTAGAATTCATTTAATTTAGCTAAATGACCAAACTTTTCATTTGAATTTGATTGAGGTCCAACCAATTATTACGAAAATTCAAAAGTCTTATTTTGAAATTTCATGAACTATTAAAATTATGAAATATTTTAACGAAAAAGCCAATTGATCAGAATGAACTTTTTGAAATTTTGATGCAATTACACTTAAAGTGAAAAGCATGATGGTTGCCCATAATATGGGCCAACCGTCCACAGGCTCGTAATATGGGCCTCTGGGCTATATTTTTGGGCATGGTAAACTAGAACAATTAGCAATTGCATCTTAGAGAATTACTAGCGCGGCTTGTAGCCAATCAAATACTCATCCTTCCCAATCGAGTACTCCCTTCTTCTTAAAATGTAAGGCGCGCTCGATTTTTATGGTTTTTAATGCGCAGCTTTGACGACTCACATATACCAAAGTATGTGGACTAAATATAAATCATATCGTTGTATTTGCCTTGCAAAATAATTTTATTTCATATGTGTTTATATTAATTTTGCAGACATACAATAAGTGAAAATTTTAGTCAAAGTTGTGTGACAAAAACAATAAAAAATTCAAGTGCGCCTTATATCTATACCAATATAAAAAGACCCAAATGGGTAGCTCCAACAAACCTCGGCAATCAATCTAGGAGAATCCAATGACTTAGGTTGCTCTAATGTCGAGCGCTCAACACGTTTACCATGCAGTTAATGTCCAGTTAATGGCATACCAAATATAAATTAGAATGCTAATAACGTAATTGAAACGCAAATAATATCTTACCTAATATTCACGTACATTTAATATATTGTATAATATCAACGTGCATTGCACATACGGATTTACCAGTTATAAGAAGGAGGAAGTAGTAATTACAAGTTAATACTACATGGTAGTACGAATCCTTGCTCAAATTCATTGTGGGTGGCCATCGTGTGCTGTTTATAAGTAGTCTTATATACGGTGCCTGTAAAATTAAAACCTCCATGATTAATGAAAGAGATAGAAAGATCACGCTTCGAGTGCCGCCACCGTTATTTAAATCATCATTCTAGTTTTTCTTCTTCGATTGAATCCATCATCCCATTCCATCTCGGGCTAGTTGCGCATCAAGCTAGCTACAACCTCCGTTCCAAATAACTGAAGTTTCTTTTTTTGCGTGGTAAATAACAGACGTTCCGAATTTGTTCTAAGTCAGATAATTGTGACATAGATGTAATTTCTATTGCTTCTGATGTTATTTGTACTGCCATGATCATGTTTGATGAATAGATTGAGAGTTTCCCGCGAATTTTATATACAGGTGTGAATCTTCGCCATCCTAAAGTCATATGGTATTGACCATATTCATCGACGCAATCATGAGAGATCATGAATCTTCTAGATTGTCTTCCATGTGTTTTCTTACAAGTCTCGGATCTTCTTAATTGTACCATCATTTGTCTTAGCCCACTAGATTTGTGTGTCAACATGTATCTATCTAGAACTAGAAGAGCGCCATCCCCACATGTTTGGTTCAGGTACTTCTCAGCTACCGAGATAACTCTAAAGACCAACCATAAATTCTTGGTAACTTCTCAAAGCAATTCCTGGTTGTCATGCATCTCTTCAAAACCCAAATACAAGTAGTGCGACTATATAAATTGCAAATGGATGGAGTATTTTCATAAAGTTACCGGAGAGCAACTAGAAGTTCCTCTCTCTGGAGTTACGCATCATGTATGGAACTAGACTGAACATGATGAACATATCTGGCAGTAGCAGCACCTTTTGATCCCTCCATGCATGCCAGACGAGCTATCTAGGCTTGAGAGGCAACCAGGAACTAGGGAACGTGATTATAACTCTATCCGTGGTTATGCTGGTAGCACAGGGCCATGTCCCGACGAGAATTCGAATCTTTTGCATTTTGTCAATAGTGGAGGGCGATGTGCGCTGCAGTGTAAACACTAAGTTCAGAGGAGGCTAACCACATCGATGTGGATATGGAGGATGCCGCAGTTGGTTTCAGAACTCTAAATCGATTTCTCAGGAGCAAGATGAATGGTAGATCTTTCCAGCAGATTGCCGTGAAGTGAAGCCGGCGCACGTGTATCACACTTAGCTAACTCTAGATCGATTGAATTTCGGCTTGAACTTCATGTAACCTTTCGCCCTTTCGCTGGTTTTATCAGCTTTATTCATTCCTTTGTTGGTAGAATTCACCCTGAATAAGACGATGCTACATAGCATGGGTTGGGCCAAAACCGTGGGTCCATGGATTGTGGTGTTACCTCAGTCAGATGATTGCCACAAACAGGGCCTGAACATTTTTTTTGCAAGCCAAAAAATTGAAATCCTGGGCTGAACGCTGCCGCTTTCATCCCTAAGTTGAGTGGCAATTCTTGACACCGTTGTGAACCAGCTAACTGCGTGATCCAACTTTTATTTTTGATACAGTCTTTTTCATGTAGGTTCAAATTATTATTCTATTATCAGATTAGATGAATCCAACTTTAATTTTCATGCAGACTTTCTCATGTCGGTTCAAATTATCTGATTGCATTATTCTGCTAGTATCAGATTAGATGAATACTGTTGAAGCGTCTCTGGAATTCAGTTCATGTTATCTAGCCTCAATTATGCAGATGAAGTTTTCTAAAATTTCATGGTTCTGAAATTAAAGGTTGTTAGTGCAGGAAGGTAGAAATATTGGGTGTTCTCTTATATACCGCTGACCTTGTACGACTGAAACTTAGTAGTTGCAAGGCATGTATTTTGTCCAATGCGTACGACATGTATTTTTTCCGCGAGGAGGTCAGCACTATATGATGATTTAAATAGCTCAGACTTTGTTGGAACTTCTTACCGATGATATTTGTACTTCATGTTCCGGAAGCTACATCCACCATCTTCCTTATGTATTTCCTCCCTCCTATAATGTAAAACATTTTCTTACACTGGTGCATTATTAAAAAACATCTTACATTATGAGACGGAGAGAGTAGTTATAACGTGCCATCTTTTACAACTTGGTGACTAACTCTGGCACTATTGAAACAGAACATGTTCTATTATCTGCATCAACATGTTCTGATACTATTCCTTCTATTTGTGGAACACAGCTGAACATATTTCACCAATTTTTTAACAGGAGGTGGCCCCTAAGTACCCAGAGCTGGCATTATATATAAAACAAGATTACATCACAGCAACGACAAGGACCCAAAAGATACAAAAAATCACAACTCAGTCCTTGCAAGTTGCACAAAGTCACCCAAGTGGAACTTAGCAAAATAAATTGGGTCCCTGAGCAGCTGGCAGGCATGAAATAATCAAAGTCAGCTTCCATGTGCCACATGACCCACAGAGGAATGGCCATGTGGCCACCCACACGTTGAAGGAGGGGTACACCATTGTCAAATTAGCGCCGGCTCCGGGGTCGTGGATCGTTTGGTTCCTGGGTGTATCTACACCCTATATGAAAAAAAAGCAATTCAATAAATGGTCAAAAAAATGAGAAATTTTTTTTGCAATAAACTTGACCTTCCATTGTACTTGTGAGAAAAGTTCCACAAAAAGAAAATCACCCGTTGACTTATTTTAAAAGAAATTACAAATTTTGGGTCAAAATAATGTGAATAGTGACCTGCAATAGCAAATATTTTTTGTCTTTTTACCCTGAAGTCAATGTTGTTTTTTTTGTCAAAATTTATATAGTAGTGCAAAACAAAGTCAAATTTAATCTAAAAATACTTCTGAATTATTTTGACGTTTTGTTTGATTATGAAAAATATTTCCCCATGTAGGGTGTATCTACAACCATGAACAAAGTGTCTTTCCCCGGCTCTGGCTCGCTGTACAGGAGGTGGAACCCAAGTGTGTTGTAGTACATATTGGAACAAAGCTGAAGTTTCAACCCGCAGAGAAGGAGGAAGACTGCATGATGGCGGATCAAGCGAGAACTCTGACACATGACCATAACTGCAAAATTTGGGGGACCTCGTCTAGCATTCTAGCTATCCTGGCGATCTGATTGGCTAGTCCACATGAGGTTGGGAAGAGATGAGTTTTATGTAGAGATTGACCTTCACCGAGGTCATTCTTAGCTAACACTATATGGAGTAATTATATTTTTATTGGATGTCTCCGAAGGGATAACCAATTATATTAATTCGTTATTTCACCGTTTGTGTGCATCTACATCCATTCATCAATTGAAAACATTAAAGCTAAATGCTATTTCTAAACTAAAAAAAATTCAATTTTAGCACCACATTAAATGTTTGACACAATGGCCTGAAATTCATGGAGATGGCCTTGCTGGGTGGAAGATCACAGCGAGAGATAGCCAGCAAGCAATGTGCCGCATCAAAATCGACTGACGCAAAGCTAGCTACCCCATGCAAGCACGCGCTCGACGGGGTAGGGAGAGAGATCACAGCGAGAGATAGCCAGCAAGCAATGTGCCAAGGAGTCATATCTCGTCCACAACAGCAGAGAAGAAATGCTTCCGGCAGCTGTTTAGTTATGTTTCCTCCTTCTGCGTAGACGGTTAAACGATAGCTTGTAAAGTCGGGCAGCTACCTAATGTGTTCACCCGAAGCAAACGAAAATTGACAATCATCCACAGATTTCTGCATTCCGAGCTACATACGGACAGAAGCCTGGAATTTTGAAATTCATGATGCCTCCCAATCCCAAGCTCATGGTTAAGCGTGCCACAAGGCAGAGCAATCAAGTCTACACATCACATTAGGTTTCAACCTACGTACACCATTTCCTTCTTTACGGGCTTATTGAGGAGCTAGTAGCTTACACTTGATGTGAAGAAAATACATGTTGCCAAGTATATGTCACTACCCGCCTGCAATTATTCAGCCAGCAACACATTACAGTAGTTGTCTAAATTAATTAAGGCATCTTTGATTCAACGGATTCAAAATGCAGGAATAGAAAAAACTCAGGAATAGAGTGCCATCTCCTCTTGTACCATGCAAGATTTAAAGGAATGTTTGATAGCATAAGAAAAGCAAAGGAATCCAACAAGAGGTTTGAGTGGATGAAGATATTCCTACAAAATGTAGTACAAATAAATGCTACAAAAAATTATGAAGGATTTCAATAATACGGATCAAACGACCATCACAATAAAACATCCAACAAATCCTCCAAAAATCCTATGAAATTATTTTGTATCAAAGGTGCCCTTAATGTGCCTTTTTTTTCAGGGTGGTATACGCAGATGCCCTCAAGGGTTAGTTTTTTCCCTTCGTACATATATCACAACAAAATCAACTCGGTAATGAAAATTACTGGCCATGCTACACTCCACTTGGCTCATGAGCTGACTTTGTGGCATGAAGTGCTTATTAGCTCATCACGCATGCAATGCATGCTAAGAGTTCATTTTCATATTTCAAGCTAGAATAATTTTGTTATGTGCAAAATAAGAGGACACTGTGATGTGCGCTTATATCTCAAAGGAAAACTAGGTTGCCGAAACAACTAATTAAGCATACTATGCCACCTCTCTGGGTGGCAGTGCCACCCCATTATACCTCCGTTCAATGCATGCCTCATGATCTGTGCAAACACTATGCTACCGTCATTCCTCCATCAGGATTTAGTTAATGAAGCATGGTAATGATCAAACTAATATGATTTCAGCAGACTAGGGGTATCAAAATGTCAGATGATGAATAGTTAACCAAAAATATTCTCTAATAGTATAAAAATACAATAATTGACTAACTTTCTATAATAGTACAAAAAAGTTGGTTTGTGATTAAGACTTATATTACCTAAAAGATTCCCCAGAAATGGATCCATGCGTATACACAGTATCAGCATTTAATCTTCTTACTACTTAGTGCTAATGAAGTCGTGTCACTGCAATTTAACAAATAGATGACTAATCAATGACAGACTAAAAGATGCTACACGGATCTCAAAGCCAGATCATACGGAAGCGAGAGGGGTGACAATGTCCCCAGGTGACAAAGACATAATAATCATATATATATATATATATATATATATATATATATATATATATATATATATATATTCATCATCGGAAATATTAGAAACTAGACAATACTGGCTAGTCAGGCTCTTCCTTGTTCATCGGCACGCTCCGTGGCAATGCACGCAAGGTTGTACAGAAGGCAGCATGCGAGTTCGCGAACCATGGGGCCACCAGTTGCACCACATCATCCATAGTTGTACCCCACCGAGAGGCCCATGTACAGGCCACTGATGGTCGGACCCCAACCTTTGGCGTGAATAGCTGGGTGCTAAGGAGTCTTCAGCTGTTCAGCACATTACCCTTCTGACCCAGGTCTTCGACGGATCTTTTATATTTCCTTCGAGATATCAATCCTTAAATGTGTGCCCTGGAGATTTTACCGACGGTGTAACCATTACACCAAATCGTAAGAAACACAACACATATGCGTTCTCTCAACGGCTCACGAACCATAGTGTAAACAAACACACGTTGTGCCTTAGTGATACGAGCTAGGACTTGCCATTGTGTAGGACCTGAATTCCCTGCACTGCCCAAGCCCGAACCCATTGACCTTAATATAATCTAGCCATGTATACCTGATCGATGACAACGATATGTAAAGAAGAGCTTCTTGCATGTTTGCATATATATAAGTAATACTCTGACTTGATTGATAACGACGGACGTTGGATGTAGTTAAGTAACAGGGTTATCAATCATACATGCATGATCTTATTACATATAAAAGACTTATATGAATTTTCGATTTGCTGCTCCTTGTGGCTCTTTCTCTTATATGTATATAGGAGCATTAAGTAATTAGTGGTAGTACTAATAGTTGGCTGCAATTGAACTTTACTGCTACATCACGTGGGCTATATTTAGTAGCATGGGTCTAATACGTGTACTCGACACCGATATGTTTTGTATGCTGTATTTTTAGTTTCAAGGAAAGTATCTACAATCTACGATGTACCCACGCATATTGCCAAGCAATTAATGTTGGCTCTAAGGTCATAACTTGCCCGTGTCTCTTTAAATAGCTAGGTAATCACATATCGCACGTGATACTAGTCAGTTATGCTGTAGGGGGGTCTCACCCGCATGTCAACTCAACTAATGGTTTGCTTCATGTGTCGTCGTTAGACTGCCACTAGAAGTTTTCACCACGGCCATCTACACCCCGATTTCTTGTATGCCATTCCAGTTTTTTTATTTCGCGTTGTTCACTGTTAGAGCCTTGGCCTTAGGGGTTCACCACTACATGAGGTGGTGGGCCGATGAAGGTAATGATAGATCTGACGTGTGTCACAGTCACCATCGTCAGTCTGGTCATGGTATCTCAGGATCTAGGCGATAGAGAGATTTGAAGGCAAAGCGTGACCTTTCAGCATTGACCCCCCCCCCCCCCCCCCACCCAACCAAATCGACAACGTCAACTTGTCTTCTTCGATATAACACATCGTACCAACTTTTTTTCAATGTAAGGAAGCTTGCTAATGGAACTGTGTTCACTGATGGGCCGCTGCTTATTAGGCCTTATTGAGGTTTGCCATGACCATAATTTAGGGCGCCTCAGTTACTGGGACCTTGCTACAAGTTAGGGGCACAGGTCTGGCCACCTTACAGCCCTGCTCTCGGAGATATTTCTGTAAGAACCGAAATCATGAGAACTTGCCCATTTTTGCTAAATCACATAAATTTGCATTTCAATTTCATTGAGGTGCAACCAAATATTATAAAAATTTAGAAGATCTAAAATGAAATCATGAACGATCAAAATTCTGGATGTAGTTCTTGTCGGGGAACGTTGCATGGGAAACAAAAAAATTCCTACACTTCACCAAGATCAATATAGGAGATGAGCAGCTACGAGAGGAGAGATCAGATCCACATACCCTTGTAGATCGCTAAGCAGGAAGCGTTAAGAAACGCGGTTGATGTAGTCGAACATCTTCGCGATCCAAATTGCAAGCCGTCCCGCGATCCAATCACGATCTAGCGCCGAACGGACGGCACTGATGTCTACTACGCAACCTTCTTCTTGTAGACTCGTGTTGGGCCTCCAAGCGCAGAGTTTTGTAGGACAGGAGCAAATTTCCCTCAAGTGGATGACCTAAGGTTTATCAATCCGTGGGAGGCGTAGGATGAAGATGGTTTCTCTCAAACAACCCTGCAACCAAATAACAAAGAGTCTCTTGTGTCCCCAACACACCCAATACAATGGTAAATTGTATAGGTGCACTAGTTCGGCGAAGAGATGGTGATAGAAGTGTAATATGGATAGTAGATATAGATTTTTGTAATCTGAAAATATAAAAACAGCAAGGTAACTAATGATAAAAGTGAGCGCAAACGGTATTGCAATGCTTAGAAACAAGGCCTAGGGTTCATACTTTCACTAGTGCAAGTTCTCTCAACAATACTGACATAGTTGAATCATATGTAAATCCCTCACGCGCGACAAAGAGTTCACTCCAAAGTCACAAATAGCGGAGAACAAACTAAGAAATTATTGTAGGGTACGAAACCACCTCAAAGTTATCTTTTCCGATCAATCTTATGAGCTATCCCTATAAGTGTCACGAGCAGCCCTAGAGTTCGTACTAAAATAACACCTTAAGATACACATCAACCAAAACCCTAATGTCACCTAGATACTCCAATGTCACCACGAGTACCCATGGCCTTGATTATACGATATGCATCACACAATTTCAGATTCATCATGTTCAATCCAACACAAAGAACTTCAAAGAGTGCCCCAAAGTTTCTACCGGAGAGTCAAGACGAAAACATGTGCCAACCCCTATGCATAGATTCCCAAGGTCACGGAACCCGCAAGTTGATCACCAAAACATACATCAAGTGGATCAATAGAACATCCCATTGTCACCATGGATATCCCATCGCAAGACATACATCAAGTGTTCTCAAATCCTTTAAATACTCAATCCGATAAGAAAACTTCAAATGGAAAACTCAATTCATCACAAGAAGATAGAGAGGGGAAAACTCCATATGATTCATCTATATTAATAAAGCTCGCGGTACATCAAGATCGTGTCATCTCAAGAACACAAGAGAGAGATCAAACACATAGCTACTGGTACATACCCTCAGCCCCGAGGGTGAACTACTCCCTCCTCATCATGGAGACCGCCGGGATGATGAAGATGGCCTCCGGTGATGGTTTCCACCTCCGGCAGGGTGCCGGAACGGGCTCCCGATTGGTTTTTCGTGGCTACAGAGGCTTGCGGCGGCGGAACTCCCGATCTAGGTTTCTTTCTGGGGGTTTTGGTATTTATAGGAATTTTTGGCGTCGGTCTCACGTCCAGGGGGTGCTCGAGGAGCCCACAAGCCAGGAGGGCACGCCCTAGGGGGGGGGGGGGCGCCCCCTAGGCTTGTGACTGCCTCGGGCTTCCTCTCCGGTATCTTTTCGCTCCAGTATTTTTTATATTTTCCAAAAATATTCTCCGTAAATTTTCAGCCCATTCCGAGAACTTTTATTTCTGCACAAAAACAACACCACGGTAGTTCTGCTGAAAACAGCGTCAGTCCGGGCTAGTTCTAATAAAATCATACCAAAATCATATAGAATTATTGTAAACATGGCATGAATACTCCATAAATTATAGATACGTTGGAGTCGTATCAGGCACCTCCGCGTTCAGCACACGTACAGCTTGATGACGGTCTCCGCCTCCTTAATCCATTAAGCGAGGGCGGAGAGGTAGATGAGTTCTCGGACAGCACAATGGCGTGGTGGCGGCGGTGGTGAACTAATTAATTCGGCAGGGCTTCGCCGAGCTCCGCCGAACTAATCTAGAGGAGAAGTCTATCTAGAGGGAGAGAGGGCAGCACGTGGCTTTCAGATTGGGGGCTGCCCTCAAAAACCTCTAGTATATATAGGACGAAGGGGAGGGGGGAGGGAGCCCTAGCCCCTCCAACAAGGAGGGGTTTGGCCGAACCAAAGGGGGGAGAGTCCTCCCCCAACTAGGACTCCTGCCCCCACAAGGGAGGTGGAGTCTTGGGAGGACTCCTTCCCACTTGGCATGCTCCTTCCCTATTTCGCATGGGCCCCCTTAGGGGCTGGCCGGCCAGCCCACCAGGGGCTGGTGCGCTACCCCCTAGGCCCATGTGGCCCTTGGGGTGAGTGGGCACCTCCCGGTGGACCCCCGGAACCCTCCCGGCACCCCCGGTACATTACCGGTGACGCCCGAACTTTTTCCGGTGACCAAAACAGGACTTCCTATATATCAATCTTTTCCTCCGTACCATTCCGGAGCTCCTCGTGACGTCCGGGATCTCATTCGGGACTCCGAACAACCTTCGGTCACGAACATACATAACTCAATAATACCGAAACGTCACCGAACGTTAAGTGTGCAGACCCTGCGGGTTCGAGAACTATGTAGACATGACCGAGACACCTCTACGGTCAATAACCAATAGCGGGACCTGTATGCCCATATTGGTTCCTACATATTCTACGAAGATCTTTATCGGTTGAACCTCTATGTCAAGGATTCAGTTAATCCCGTACGCAGTTCCCTTTGTTCATCGGTATGTTACTTGCCCAGGATTCGATCGTCGGTATCTCCATACCTAGTTCAATCTCGTTACCAGCAAGTCTCTTTACTCGTTCCGTAATACAAGATCCCGTGGCTAACTCTTTAGTCACTTTGCTTGCAAAGCTCATTGTGATGTTGTATTACCGAGTGGGCCCTGAGATACCTCTCCGTCACACGGAGTAACAAATCCCAGTCTTGATCCATGTCAACTCAACAGTCACCCTCGGAGATACCTGTAGAGCATCTTTATAGTCAACCAGTTACGTTGTGACGTTTGATACACACAAGGCACTCCTACAGTGTCAGTGAGTTACATGATCTCATGGTCATAGGAACAGATAATTGACAGGCAGAAAAACGATAGCAATAAACTTGACACGATCATATGCTACGTTCATAGTTTGGGTCTGTTATACATTGTATTTCTAAGTCCTGTGACCAATGGGAATTTCTCACGCAACTGAAGTGACCTCAGTCTCGGTACCTCTAACAATTTGATGCATGTACGTCGATTGTGACATTGCCACTTGCAATAGCCACATTTACCATCTGATATTGTCCTTTTCATTTTTTTCCTGTAGCCTTTTCTTCAGTGCACCTCAGCCTGGCACGTGCACAGGATCTAGATCCTTAACCAAACCTTCAACATCAAGGTACGCCGATTGCGGCATCAACGGGCCAAACCTAATGTTGTTACTCTGACCATTAGTTGATTCTTAACCGTTAGTTTGTTCAAAGTTGAATCCTTTGTATCATCTTTTCCGTCCAAAATCATCTTTAGACACTAATAACCCTTATCGGCATGCCTTGAAACATGCCGCGTGTCTAAAATTTCGTGACGGTAGCTCTGCAGGCTTGCCGAATAGTCATACATCTCGCTTTTTTGGTAGGTCTGTAGGCACATTTTGCACTCATTGTCCATGTAGCGGGAACAAAACACCTGAGTCATTTTTCTTTTTCTAAAATTTTCAATATGTAAAATATGTGGGAACATGGTGTGATGATGCATTCCACCTTACGACAAGAACAATTGATCCTGTGCAAAAGACCTTCCTGCTTCTTAGTGCACACTTCGAACTTCTTATCAATTATCTCCTTCTTAGACACAACATAGGTGGTAACACGGGATGCATCGAGTACCTCTCTGATCACGCACTTGCTCACAGGATTTATGCTTGATAAGACCAACCTAAACACAACAGGAGTGAATTTTTTTTGGCTTGTTTCTTAAGACTTGAAGCGGAGATGTATGATGACAGTGAACCGGATAACCATATATGGTCTCTCTCGTGGATTGAATTACCGCTAGACTAGAGCACTGGACCCCTCTGTGGCTCATCCCCTCGACGGCGGTAGCAGAGCAAGGCGACATGCGACGGTGCAGGATGTTCGGAGTCACCAAATGGTCCAGACCTAGAAGTCCCGAACGTGATTACCATAAGGATAGGAAAATTTCCTACTTGATCAAACAGCTGCACATAATTTCGTCCTTGGGCTGGAAAGTCCCGATGTCATTAGGATGATTATATGCCTACACGTAAGCCTACTAGTTTCCCTTTGGGCTAGAGTAGTAATACTACCTGGTAAGGGAACTCTACAGGGGGGCGAGGTGATGGGGGGTGTATGACCCCTGCTCGCACCCCCTATCTCCACCTATGCTAGCGAGCTCTATATGGATCAATCCAATTTTGAACGGCTGTATGCACCAGGATCCATTACTGAATACAAAATCGGTTACCTTCATGTTCTCGGCGCGACACTTGTTTTGTAGCGTTGTCTGTATTGGCGTGACTCCGGCTTTGATGCGGTCGTCGGTGAATGGCTTCGGCAGATGAGGCAGTACATCTCCTGTACCCTATAGCTTTATTGTACCATGCCAGCATGCCGTAAACCAGTAAACACGCTCGGCTATGTGATGTTACCTTTCTGGAGCAACGACTATGAAAACAACGTCACGTAAATCCTGGTTGCCTCTCATGCCTAGCAACCTAGCTCCAAAATGGATTGGGAGATCCAAAAGGCATGCGAAAGGATGTTTGAGCTAGTCAGATTCACCAGGTTTACTGGTTTAGTTTACTTCCATGCATACCGTGCATGATGCACCACTCAAAACAAAGATCTACTACAACTGGCTCTTTGACTGCTTCTCGAAATATCTCCGTATTTGGAATTTATAGAGCTACTAGGTGTTTCATTAATCGACGCAACTAGAAAAAAATTTCTCGTAGGAAGATCTGGTACTAATTGGCCTTATAGTCCCTTTGGTTGGTTGTAAGTACTAAAGGGTAGAAAGAAATGCTTTGGATTAGACGGAGCGACGCCGGTTAATGGCAGTGACATGAGTGGTTGTGTGTCACTAGCAGGCTGAGATCTCTTTTTGCGAAATGAAACTAAATATAGAAATGCCCACATTAGTATATAGTGTCAAGTTTCAACACGGTTTCAAGCTCTGAACTTACGTATTACAGATTTTTCGTGACACCTCTTTCTTCCGTTTCATTAACGTATGGCAATCCGACTACTCGCAATGATTCGAGGTTGTGAATGGATTTGCTATAATGCCTACAAATACATTATCTTCATTCTATGCTTCCATCAAACTGCAGCAAATCAAATTCAGTCATGGTGGGACTGGACACCGGGGCCATGGTGCATGAATGACGCTTTCTACCTTGTTAATCAACTTGTACATGTCATGAATCCCGTGATGAGAGACCTCGGAGCCGTGAAACACCAGTGACTGAAATGGAAAGGAGCCATACGGAAGTTTGGCAACAACACTAGTTAATTAATTTACTTGCAACATGGGTATTGCTTGTCTACAACTCTATGCAATACATAGGAAGTTCGTTTTGTCTATCTAGTCCTCAGTCGCTAGGCATCACTCGTCAGTCCATTGTAATCACCAATGCACGTTTGAGGATAGAAAATACAAATAGTAGAATTGCTCCTTATTCTGCTCGTAACCACACTTTTAAGTGCAGGCAAAACCATTTCGCGGCTGACCCTTTCAAATGCTACAGCTCTTAAGCCATTTAGCGCCAACTAGTGCATGTCCCAAAAATAGGGTATTTTCAGTATAAAATTAGCAGGAAACACGGTATCAGTGGCATAGTTGTGAATAAAAAAAAACTGAGCGTCGCGAGCTGCGTCTGTGCGTTAACAGGCATGGCCGCATGTTGAAAATTGCCATCAATTAGGCTCAAGTATGAGTTCAATACTACACTACTAGAGCTAGAACTGAGAGTTGGAACGGCGGTTAGACGACATCGTGGTGCAAAGGAGAGTCCCCTAGTCAAGGGTGGCAGCCTGGAGCCATGATCGCGTTGTTCGTGGCAGATCGCTTAATTTTGTAGATCGCATCGCGGGGAGGCTCCTGAGCAGGGATTGCGCGGCAATAACAGCATTTTTCCCGTGATTTTAATCTTTGCTCATAACTGGTACTGCCATTCTCATTTTACTGTTGTGATATTTTCTTGTCAATTATGCTTGCATGCTTATTATTCTTCGTCATCGGCGATGACGAACCACACCATCGAAGAGTCAAGTACCACTTTCAAACTCTATAGGATTAAGGGTGTGGGGCATTAGGTGTTCAAGAGAGTGTCAGGTCTCTTTTGTGCTCAGCAAACTATCATCGAGGAAGGCATTTGACGGGCAACACATAAGTTTTTGTTTGAAATACCATTACTTGTTTTTTAGACAGAATGCTACTATTTCTCTTCAAAACCTGGTCTGTAAACATCGGGCATTGTACAGGGCCTCACACTGGTGTCGCGGTAAGCATGGACATGAGCTAAGCTAGTCAGGTTCGGCTTGAGCCGAGCCGAGCCTGATAACTGGGTGAGCCGTAGTTATAGCCTCGGCCAGCCAGCTCACAGGTTCATTGCTGCTAGAATTTTGTGGGAAAACCGGACATTATACACTGAAATCAATTTTTTTAGCCGGAAAAATAATTGATATCTAGCTGGGCGAGCGGCGAGCGGCGTGCCATGCAACAATGAGCCATGTGCAGAGAGTGTCCCCACCGAGGAGGCGTGCGGTCACTCTCTTGTAATCACTAGGATAATTAACATTTTTTCTATCGGGCATGTCATAGTACTTTTAAGAAAAAAATGCTCGGCTTGTCGCAAACCAGAATTCTGGAAGTGTCATGTGCCCCTAGGAAGAAGAGCCAATGGCTTCGTGTCTAATATCAATGGCTTCGTGTCTGTTGTGGTGTCGACTGATGTACACATAGCTTATCTATAGACTGTTGATGGCCGGTATCACTATTCAAATGAACGATGATATGTAGCAATTTATACGAAAAACTATCATGCGCCTGGTTCTGCTATGTGCCACCAGCCTCATTTATTGAGCTTGCATTATGTTCTGCTAGTTGTCCAAACAAATGTTTCATGTGCACAACTGTCGTATATTTACGGGTACCCAATTAAGTTTCATGTAGTTTAAGCGTCCTGCCGGTTGCACTCTTCGATTGCACATATAGCACTAGCCCGTAGTAAAGTCATGCAGCCAGTTGCCTGGCCTGATTTAATTCTAGCTAAGCATGCCTACGTCCAACGAATAAGTATACAACTAGCGGTCGCGGACTAAGGGAAACTAAATGTTAACTATAGTGGCCTTCTTAAATCAGTCTTGCCTTCTTTTGCTCCCAGGGCCAATAAACCAGACAAAGGGAGTACAACACAGTACACATTCCATCAACACGCATCACATTTGCACAGTAAAACATAACACACATTCAATTATTGCATCAGAAGAATACTGCATTCTTATGTAGTTCATCATACATTTATATTGATTAGTATGAACTAGTCGTCAACCCGTACGCCCGCACGGGCTAGTAATTTAAGAAATAAGAAATAGTTTCTCAATAGCTTTTTTGTGATAGTTAATAAAAGCATTCAACATTTTCTTTCGTTTGTTATGTACCAATTATTAATGGGAAGTTTTACGTTGCTTTACAACCTGTTTGGTAACCAATTGGGTAGGGGAATGGGGGTTTGCCCCAGGAAATTTATTAAGGGATTAGGCATGGGAAGTAGATTTTTGTTCCCATTACCTTTCTTAGTTTATGATGTCAATTAGTGTGGGATGAAACTCTGACCACAAATTAACAGGATAACACTTGGGAAGAAAACAGTGGGAGTTGGTTTCCTTAACTATCATTCCCATTCCCACCTATACTCCCATTCCCTCTAATCAATTGGTGGGCTTTTAACCTCTACACCCCTCAACTCTCATTACCCATCTCTAATTCCCACAAACCAAACATGCTCTAATGGTATGCTTCCACTTATGTCCCGTGGTTGTGTGACATCCCTGATGGTGTCATATATACAACTTCTATAAATTATTTACCGATGCCACAACATTTTGCACTATTTCGAATCATGGAAATGCATATGCCCAAATCACAAATTTGTGTAGATTACAAACAATATTGTAATTACCCAGTTTCTAATTACTACATAAAAGGAAAAAATGAAATCCAGATTATTTTAAGGAAATTTGAAGAATCAGTTGTATATATAGGTGAATGATATATTTAGCTTCTTTGCCTATTCAGTATTGATCATGGATGTACCTCTTGTAACATACAACGTATTACATGTGTTGCATAAAATGAACATGGCTCTGATTCCTTACCTATATATAAAATTTAGAGAACTCAAAATTATTGAATAAATTTGGATTAGTACCATATATTTGGATTAGTACCATAATAAATAAATAGCCATGTTAGAGTGTCATGAGTCATTGACTGCAAATAATATTTAAATATATATAGGAATAGGTTGATATTAAAGGGGGCATCATGCAAGAGAAAAAACACTTAGAAAATGTAAATAAACCTCAATACTATTTACAACTTTAGATCAGTACCATAATAAAGGAATGATCATGTTAGAGGATAATAATTTGTTAGGCCTAAATAATGTTCAAATAATTTGCAATATGCTATTAGAAGGGGGGCATCAAGCAAGATGATCAAAGAGGGAAAGTATATCATGCATAAATTGTACAAACTTTGGTATCAAATTATGTATTATAAATATTTTATATGAATATTTTACCAATTGCACGGGCATTGTGTCTTTTTTTCAATCTAAGCCACACCACAAAAAAGTGATTACAATGGACAAATTAAAGGATCTAATTTTTTCTTCAATTATATGGTGGTGGAAGTGATTTAATGCAATGCAGTTGTAATAATGAGGTCTTTAGTAGGCAATAGAAAAACAAAATTGCTCTTATTGATTGTTATTTTAGTCCTTCTGCATTTTATTGCTGGTATAATACCAGGATGAAGGCATCTATGAAAATACCCCATTTCATGAAAACGGTTGCATCGGCTCATTGTGAGTAGATTTACCATGTAATAGCAGAAGTTAGTACACACATGAATGATAGGTACACATACGTTTGCCTTTAATTATACCATTCATCCAGGAATGATATCAAACACTTAACTGATGCATCCTGATTAAAGATGTCATGGAGACGATTTCAAGAAAAGAAAGGATGGCATGGTGCAGCCATTCTCACTCCTGGAAACACACCACGACACACTCGTCTATCACCGGTCATTGGCTCTGTTTCTTCCTACTGCGCCTACATGATCATCATGTACAACAAACAACATTATTTTATAGACTTCTAAACATTTGTGTGAGAAAATTTAATAGTAAAATAAACTCAGGATGCTAACTTTCTGAAAAATGATTTCCAAAAAAATTGGTTAAACGCATCGGAAAATATATATTAGAATAAAAAAGGAAAACTTTGATTTTGGTGCAGGATATTTTGGTGTCAACCTTCAGATGAATCCTAACCTTGATTGCATAGACAGAAGAATTTAAACGTTAGAATGACTTGGTGGTTTGTATAAAAACAAAAATAGAGGAGAGCGCAATGCCAGCCCACACAAAAGAATCGTAAGGTGTAAACTCATGTATCTTTTGTAAGTTTAAAAATCTGTTAACATTCATACTGACCAGATGATCTGTGTGCATAATGGAAAATTAGTTGGAACCCGTTGAGATTTAAGAACATGTAAAAAGCACTCGGGGAATCTTGGAATGCATGATAGATGGTTATGTAATATGTACACCTGGGATTTAACAGACATGTACGATCTAAATAAAAGCTATGCGTTTGCAAGAATAAAAGCCAGAGAAAAGATAACCTTGGTCAATATATGCAAATTTTCACTATCATCGGAAAGTAGCGACTACTCTCGGATGTACAACACCCGAGTTTGCAAAAGAAAAAAAGACTGTTTTTTTTTACCAAACAAAGATAGAGAAATCTGCATTTTTTAAACATCAAACATTATCACATGGTCGAGCTTCTTGCAAAATTTACATGTCTATCGGAAATCTACTCTCTGGGTGGATCCTCCACATGTCTATCAGGCAAACTACACACCGGTTATCTTTGACATTGAAGGGGAGGAACTATAGAAAAACTAATCGTACCAAATATCCTAGCACAACGAAACATATCTGATTTAACAAAAAGAAGAAGAGGTGCATATCGCTTAGCTTACGGTGATGAGTGAGATTAATACATGCAGAGTTGAGTTAAGGCTGGCAGACCACAGCCTAACGGCCGATAAGACATTGGGATTGTGTAGAGTTAGACATGGTCCGATGCCTTCTCCACCTCTCACCGGCGTGGCAGATTCCGTGACTTTGCGAAGCGAAGTCATGATGCAACTTAGCCTATCATATCTGCCATCCAATGAAGATCGAACGGCCTTGATGCACCACACGCGGTCTAGGCACATCGAGTGCACGGGCGCACTTCCCTCTGGTGCTCTCGCGCCGGCACCAGCTTGTACACGCACGCTGTCATGGCGTCAAAGTCCACCTCCTTATTGCGTGTGCTGTACACTGCTCCGTGTATCCGCTCATGTGCGGTTCCGAGGGGCAAAGAAATAGTTGGCCGCAAGGACAACCACCTCCATGGCGACGAACACACAAGCCTTCTAGATCATGACCGAGTCGGCCAGGACGCAGCACAGTAGGATTCGAGGCCAAAGCGGCTAGGTGCTGCTACTTCTCGTCTGTCACAGCGCGTGCACTTGCAGATCCCTCCACAGCGACCCCGAATCTGGTGCCGCTGCCGCCCCATATGTAGCTCTGAAACTGTCAGATTGGAGATATTGTTTTAGTTCGCTGTTGAGCGTTCAATTTTGACAGGAGATGTCGGAGGCTAAGTTGCAACAGGACATCGCTGAATCAACGTCTCGCATGATGGGTGCAAGACCGAACTCGGTCATCCCATCTGTTTTTGGATGGCATGAATAGATGCGTTTCTTTGTTGGCTGTAGGTTCCTAATAAGGGTGAAGTCACGTGGTTGGAACGTGATACGTGTTGTACCTCTCATGTGAAAAAAGGAGGTAAGAGGGATCCTGCTTAAACTGCTCTTCTTCAATTATTATGTACTCGTCACCCAAAACTCTAATAGGTTCGATGGAAGTAGTAAAGCAACGGAGAAAAAATCTTTTTTAATGATTTTTTGTAAAGAAGCGCTGTCATAATAACGGGCAACCTCACCAGGAAACATGTAGTGTTCCAAACCTAACGAGGAAACATGTAGCAATATTTTGGGAAACCTATATGCGATAGCACAAGCATTCTTGTGTGGCAGAACTGTTGGAGCATTTTATAATATTTGTTTGGTGAATTATGGCATGCATGTAATAATGTTAGATTCAGAAATTTACAATGCCAATTGGCTGGTACCCTCGTATCCTCCTCATCTTCCTTCGGAGGACCTGGGCTGGGGCGTAACCTGATTTGGTCTACGCAAAAACATCATGTGCCTTGCTATCCAAGGTAGATGTCTTGCCGGTTGCAAGCTAGCCAGGCGCAACATCCCTCACGACCCCATCTGCTCCCTGCGTGGAAACTTAGTCAGAGACTTCCATACACATGCTCGCATACTACGCTTGTCAGTTTGGACCATGTTTTCTGCGATGTTTGGTGTTCCTTGCCCTTCTTCCAATATGACTACAAACAACCTGAGAAATTATTGGAGGAGGTAGTTGTAGAGCCTGTTGATGGTGGAAAGTGGAAACTCTGAAGTGGAGAGCTGTGACACACATCTTGTTTCTTGGATGCTATGGAAGAAGGAACGTAATGATGCCACTCTCCCTCTCCTCCCCTCCCGTGATGCGCCCGTGCACGACGGGGGGGGGGGGGGGGGGGGGGGGGGAGGGGATCCGTAGCAGTCGGCCTCTCGGACCCGCCTCCCTCCCCTCCTCCCCGCCACCTCCGGCAGGCACAGACGGGCGAAGCCCGGCTGGCGGGGTGGCGGCAGGGCCTTTTCCCCTCCTCTGCTCGTCGGTGGCTGTCGTGGGACGGCGCCCTCGGGTGGAGGCGCTGGGCGGCTGCGGGGCCCAGCGGCACGGCGACGGGTGCGTGGTGCGGCGGCGCGGCGTCCTGGTGGCGGCGTGCTGACGCCCTGCATCCCGCGCGCGGCGCGGTGGCTGCGGAGCTCCTGGATCGGGAGGTGGCGCGTGGTCTGACGCCCAGCCGGATATGGCCAGATCTGGCAGTGGGGATTGGCCGGCGGCGCGGATCTGGTGGTCTCCGGCGGTGGGGTGCTTCTTGGACGCTGGTTCTCGCGGGGCTGGTGTTGGGGGCGGCACGGGTGTTCTGGGCGGATCGGCCGGTCCTCTAGGCGACCTTGGGTGGGGAGCGTGGGCCGGGTCTGGTGGTTGGAATGAGATCCGGCGGATGGCGGCCCGAGGGGTGGCTTTGGTTCGTTGTCGTGGCTGTGGTGGTGGACGTTGCCCGGTGGTGCTTGGCTACGAGGGGCTGACATGGTCCGCGTTGGATGCCTTCGCGTTGTGCCTTTCTTGCTCCGTGCTTGCTGTGGCATCGGTCCGAGGGTTGCTCTACGGGAGCCGTGGTGCCATCGTACAGATCGGCGCCAAGGTTCGTAGACATGGCGGCGTTTGAGCGTGCTCGGCGGGGGCCGTCGGTAGACTAGGTTGTGTCTCCCCCAGTCCATCGGGACAGGCGGGGTATACAGGCGTCGGCGCTCCCTACTATGCTGGTTCTGACCCAAACCCGGTGGCTGATGTCGGGCTGGGAGTGAAAGGATGTCCCTTTCACACTTACTACTGTGGTTTGGTGGTCGTGAGGTGGCTGGTCGGCGTAGTCCATGGGCATGGATGCCGGGACGGCAGGCCCCACGGTTGGCATCAATTACCAAGACCACATATGGAGAAATATGCTCTAACAGCATGTATTTACAAAAATGTGGCAGCAAGGATTGAAACCTGATGCTGTGAGCTACGGAACAGTAATGGACTTACTTTCCAGGATTGTCCGAATGGATGATGCTATGTCCCAATTCAATCAAATGATAACTGAAGGGTTAGCTCCCGATATCATAGTTTTGAACCCCCTTATTAGTGGTTTCTGTTCTTGTGGAAAATGGGAGAAGGTTCATGAACTATTTTCTAAGATGTTGGATCACAGTATCTGTCCCAACACAGTGTTATTCAACACAATTATGGACCGCCTTTGGAAAAATGGAAGGGTTATGGAAGCCCAAGATCTCTTCGACCTGATGGTACACATGCGTGTGAAGCCTGATGCGTGTACTTATAAAACACTGATAGGTGGATACTTGTACGTTGGTAATATGGATGAAGTGAGGAAGTTACTTGACAATATGATCTCAATTGGAATGGAACAAGATGTTTTCACCTATAGCATACTGATTGATGGTTACTCTAAGAATGGAAAGATAGATGATGCATTGATTTTTTTAGGGAAATGTGGGAAGGGAAGGTTAAGCCGTCTGTTGTCACTTTTAATATATGATTGGTGCGTTACTTAAAGGTGGCAGGGAGGAAGAAGCCAAAGATTTGTTTGATGGTATCTTGGCCAATGGATTAGTGCCTACCATTGTTACATATAGCTTAATGATACAAAAACTTATAGAAGAAGGTTCTCTACAAGAGTCTGATGATCTATTCCTTTCTATGGAGAAGAATGGGTGTGCTGCCAACTCTCGTATGCTAAATGCTATAGTCAGAAGCTTACTTCAGAAAGGGGAGATTCTTATGGCTGGGACTTATCTGTCTAAAATTGATGAGAGTTGCTTCACCCTTGAAGCTTCAACAGCTAGCTTGTTGACTGCACTTGCTGCAGGGGGGAAAGGCCAGGAATATAAGGGGTTACTCCCTGAAAAATACCACTCTTTTCTGGAACAGGGAACTGGTTGAAGCCATTTCTAGAGATTTTGCCTACATATTCTGGACTGCTAATCGAGGGCTGAACTTCTCTTTTTAGTTACCTCTTACAACCTTTTCTATGAGGTCACTTCTCTTAAGTACTAGTAGTTCTGGGAGAAACTTTGACTAGTAGAAAAGTCTGACTGGCTTGATAGATGATTGAGTATTTCTTCAATCGAGTTGCACATTTGTCCCTGCTTGGTTTGACGTAATAAGTTATCGTCAATGCTTTTTGCTTTACTTTTTCTGCTGTACCGACGGACATATACAAGAATTTTATGGTACTGAGATTCAAGGTTGATGCAGCGGAAGTTTGGTCTACGTTTGGTGCATGAATGTTGAAATATTGTGTTTTCTTATATGCTGCTGAATTTTGTATGGCCGAAACTGAGTCTTTGCAGGGCCAATGAGCTAATCCAACATGTATGGACTATATTTCGTCAGTATGGGAGGGAAGCACTACCTGACTGTTTAATTAGCTCCTACTTTTAGCATCTTTCTTATGGTTATAACCTGCCCTTTCTTACTTGTTAGTGACTAGCCTTTTTGCACCTGTTGAACAAAACATGTCGCATCAACATATTCTGATACGATCCCTTCTGTATGTGGAATAAAATTGAACAGATTTCATCTCTTAATCAACATCAATCATGGACTTACCTTAGACCACATCCAACACTTTGCCCCTATCTGGGAAAATAAAACCTTCGAGTCCCAAGACCGAATAGTGTGGTAATTCACGACAGACGGTTAATACATTGCAGCATCAGCATATAGGGATGGCCAAATTTTGGTCTTAATTTGTACAGTTGCAAGCAAGTCCTCGAATCAACAGTGCACCTCCTCTTCAAGTGTTGATGCACAGTCGAGTACGGAATGCGGTGAAGCTTTGAAATTGGTTGCATGACCTGCACCTGTATATGTTGGTAAATGCTACCACGGTTAAAGATTGCTGGATAAATAATATCCACGAGTGAAGTTCTCCTAGACAGGCGCTCGCCACATTGACCATGCTTGTCTCATGGAAGATTTGTAGGTAGTGCGAGGTATTTCTAAAAGGTTGCCACACCCATCGATGGATATTCTAATTTGCTTCTAGGAGCATGTATGTGTCATGTGTCCAGACGAGGGTGAAACCGCGCAGTACAGTCCGAAATTTGTACCATATTATTCACTTTCCCTCGTCTCTCACATTTTGTTTGCAAGATATTGCCCCACAAACTTATACATATACAGTCTTCAAAGCATATTGTTCATATAGGAAGTTTGTCATGTACCAGTACCAACATGTATATAAGCTTCATCTGGAAGTCTCCTCAGGAAAGCTAAAGAGTGGACGCCACGTGTCGGTGAAAAATGCGAACACTCGTGGAAGCGTAGAATGTAACACATGTATAACGACTGAAATTAATTGTATTACATTGGTCTCTTGCGTGCTATTGAGTTCTCTAACGCTACCGTGTGTGAGCCCCCAGTGCAAACTGACTGAACGGGCAGGAGGCAGCAACCTGACTAAGTATGAGTACGCAGGTATGCGCGCAATGGTGTAAGTGTAACCCTAGTGTTGCCGATGCAAGTTCAAACAACATGATGATGGGAATACTGAAGTACCAATAAGAAGCTGGTTTGTTGCAAAAGAGATGCATCGGCGTGTACAATGTGTTGCCTGCTCAGGTTCTGTCCAGAAGATTGAGATTCATGATGCCTTCCAAGCCTAAGCTTCGTCGTGCAACACAGTCGTGGCGATTCTACACATAATGTGTGGTGTCAAATGTTGTTTGAAAGGAGTTCTAGTGTACTATTTATGGGCTGTAGATGTTGGGGAACGTTGCATGGGAAACAAAAATATTCCTACGCACACGCAAGATCTATCCATGGTGATGAGCATATACGAGAGGCAGAGTGGATCTACATACCCTTGTAGATCACTAAGTGGGAAGCGCTAAGAAACGCGGTTGATGTAGTCGAACGTCTTCGCGATCCAAATCGCAAGCCATCCCGCGATCCAATCACGATCCGTCCCACGATCCAATCACGATCCGTCCCGCGATCCAATCACGGTCCTTCCGATCTAGCGCCGAACGGACGGCACCTCTGCGTTCAGCACACGTACAGCTCAATGACGATCTCCGCCTTCTTGATCCAGCAAGAGGGAGCGGAGAGGTAGATGAGTTCTCCGGCAGCGCAACGGCGCGGCGACGGTGGTGGTGGAACTATTCCAGCAGGGCTTCGCCTAAGCACTCCCGAAAAACTAGAGGAACTAATCAATGGGGAGAGAGGGCTGCACCGTGGCCTATTAGGTTGAAGTTCTATAGCCCTCTCTCCCTCTAGTATATATAGGAGGGAGGGGAGGGGCCGGCACCCTAGGGATCCTCCCCTAGGGTCGGCCGAAGTGGGGAGGAGAGGGAGTTGGACTCCAATCCTACTCCTAGTAGGACTCCTCCCCCACTTGGAAACCCTTCCCCCTTTGGGCTTTTGGCTTTTCCTCTCACCCCAGCCGCATGGGCCCTTAGGGGCTGGCTTGCCCAGCCCACTAAGGTCTGGTGCGCCACTCCTAAGGCCCATGTGGCCTCCCGGCGTGAGTGGCCCCTCCCGATGGATCCCCGGAATCCTCCCGGCACTCCTGGTACATTACCAGAAATACCCGAAACTTTTCCGGTGTCCAAAACGGGACTTCCTATATACCAATCTTTACCTCCGGACCATTTCGGAGCTCCTCGTAACGTCCGGGATCTCATCCAGGACTCCGAACAACGTTCGGTCACCAACATACATAACTCAACTATACCGAAACGTCACCGAACCTTAAGTGTGCAGACCCTGCGGGTTCGAGAACTATGTAGACATGACCGAGACACCTCTATGGTCAATAACCAATAGCGGGACCTGGATGCCCATATTGGTTCCTACATATTCTACGAAGATCTTTATCGGTTGAACCTCTATGTCAAGGATTCAGTTAATCCCATATGTTGTTCCCTTTGTTCTTCGGTATGTTACTTGCCCGAGATTCGATCGTCGGTATCTCTATACCTAGTTCAATCTCGTTACCGGCAAGTCTCTTTACTCGTTCCGTAATACAAGATCCCGTGGCTAACACTTTAGTCACATTGCTTGCAAGGCTTATTGTGATGTTGTATTACCGAGTGGACCCTGAGATACCTCTCCTTCACACGGAGTAACAAATCCCAGTCTTGATCCATGCCAACTCAACAGACACCCTCGGAGATACCTGTAGAGCATCTTTATAGTCACCCAGTTACGTTGCGACGTTTGATACACACAAGGTATTCCTTCGGTGTCAGTGAGTTGCATGATCTCATGGTCATAGGAACAGATACTTGACATGCAGAAAACGATAGCAATAAACTGACACGATCATATGCTACGTTCATAATTTGGGTCTTGTCCATCACATCATTCTCCCAATGATGTGATCCCGTTATCAAATGACATCTCATGTCCATGGCTAGGAATCCTTGACCATCTTTGATCAACGAGCTAGTCTACTAGAGGCATACTAGTGACACAGTGTTGTCTATATACCCACACATGTATTTGAGTTTCCAATCAATACAATTATAGCATGGATAATAAACGATTATCATGAACAAGGAAATATGATAATAACTAATTTATTATTGCCTCTAGGGCATATTTCCAACAGTAGATCACTCCTTAAAGGAAGTAGGATATGTAGGCTTGCAGCAGATATTATATATCGCACAAGCCGCCGTTGTATATGGAGTTTGTAGTAATACCTTGTAGTAGTTGTCCAAATCAATGCTCATATATATTTCACAAAGTGGCATACACCGATGAGTTAACAACGCTAATCTCAGTATCCTTCAGGCTTCTTATCAGGTCCTTCATCTAAATAGTAGATCATTTTGTGGACATATTGAGGTATAAGAGACATGTTTTTAGATGAGGATGAAGATCACAGTAACAAAGTGACAAGATCATCATCATCTTTTTTGTGGTGTCACTTGTTTCAAGTGCACAACCAACTGAATCTGCTATGTGATTTACTGTGGAGAGTTAACACTGAAAAAATTAAAAATACATTGTTCTTCTTAACAAACTACTGTTAATAAGAAAAAGTGACAGAAGTGATTAAATGGCGCAAGGCATGAAGGCAACGCCAACATTTGCCAGCGTGCATTTACCAGGCAATACCTTCAAAATATATATGGCTTTTATTGAGGGTGTACGACAATTCACAACACTGATACATATCCTCTCAGAGATCTGCAAGTGTATGGTCGGGACAGAAAGAGGGAGTGTAGCACCCGTGTGCTCTAATCAACTGCATTTCCCATGCATGGATATATACTCTACACAATGTATACACAAACAAAAGCAAACTAGCTAATTCTAGAATAACATGAATGTATTTGCTAGTGTATTAAAAGTTTGTAGACAGAAAACACAGAGGACTTAGAGGCCTAGAGAGATGAGAATTGTGAACTACCAGTTGGGAGTAGGAGGCATCAGGGAAGAGTGGAACAGTCACCCAAATGTGTGCCGGGTATAGGGTCCAATGTTGGAAAAAACGCGGCGGCAAGATTGAGCACTTTGTGGTTAGAGGAGGCAAGAGCAGCCACCGAAATGTGTGCACTAGCAGAGCCGGATGTTGCCATTACCCTGACACCGCCATGTGCTTTGTGGCCAGAGGAGGTCCTGCAAGAGCTGGCTCAGTTCGCTTCCGCAATCCTGCACAGAGCGAGCAAAATCTGGCATGATTGATTTTTCTCTGGCCTGTTGTTCAACTTAATCTATTGGAGGCTACAACTCCGCGTAAACATGATGTAATGATAGTCACAGACACTTAACGTGGACATAGGAGTTGAAGGAGTTGAGTAGGCATTACGTAGCACTAAGGCTTGAGCCACCGAGATTAACAAAAAAGGAAGCCTGTGCCAAGGTGCATTTACAAGGAATTACAAAGAAAAAATAGTTTTTAACTGAGGTTGCAACAGTTATACCAGCAATGTTACATATTGGTGCATGGGTCCCCATCGATGTGTTTTGTTGGGACAAGTAGAGCGAGTGTAGCATCCATGTGCTCTGGTCCCATGTATTTCCAGTTGCGTGGATATAGATATTCTACCCAGTGTTCATACAAACAAAAGAAAATTGGTTCCATAAAAACACAGACTGTAGTACCTTTTAGCCAGTATTAAAAGGTTGGAAATAGGATGCACATATGATGAGCTAGTAGCATTGAGAGGTTAGAGAAGAATGGAAGAAGTCGTGAACTAGAAGCATTTAGGAATCAACAGTAAGAGGCATAAGTGATAGGAGGAACATGCACATTATAACCGCTAACAACATTGAGTTAGAACACACTACTGATGATGCTGAAAACCAAGAGCTATAGGAAGCTGTTGGTGAGTCATAACACAACTGGAGCTAGACTACGCTCTTGTTCCAGGAGATCCAATTGCGCGAGACATGAAATTCTTTCTAGCATTGTCTTTAGTTAGTAGCCCAAGACCTTGTCATTAAATAGTCATTTTCCTTGCTTGGCAGTCTACTCAGATAAGTGGTAGCCTTTGCTCCTTCCTCCCATCTGGTGTCCAGCTTTGCCGTCTTTTGTTGTGCTTGTTTCTATTTTGTATCAAACTGATTATTTTGTTCCAACTTTATATGGAATATCACACATCCAGTTTGACGATTCACAATTAAACTTCTTTAAAAGGGGATATACAAGCTATACATTGAACATAATTTAACTCTAACACGCGGCATGTGGGACAAATGGATCTGTCACCCAAATGTGTGTAGGTTGCGCCAGCGTCACCACTTGTACCCCGCGTGGGAGCCCAACTACATGCCGCCAACTTGATGGTTGGACGCCGAGGTTTGGTTGTGAAAGCCAAAAGCTGGATTCTAAGGAGTGTTTAGCATAATAGCCTTGTATGTTGTGTGTCGGATGAATTGCATATATGCCTTCCGGGAGCTCCTTCCTGAGTTGTGTCTTGTTCAAACTGGCCTATGGTGTGACCTTCAAACCAAACAGGAAGAAACACAAGATTCATGTGCCTTCTACAGTCCTTGCTGTAAACAAACACACACTATGGCATAGTAATATGAGATACTCATGAAGTTCCTGCACGGCCTCACTTCCCTATGCCTCCCAAGCCCCAACCTGACAACCCTAATATGATCAAGCCATGCATATAAAAGCAAAGAAGAGGATCTTGCATGTCGGCTTAAATTGTACCAACTATCCAACTCGATTGGAGACCATGGATGTGATGAAGCTAGTAGCAGAGACATCTATCATACATGTATTGTCTTATTACCCAAAAGAATATATATGACCGTGTGATTTGGATCCCAAAACCTTCGCGTGTGTCTTTTCTCTTATGTGCGTATATGGGAGCATAAAGTAATTAGTAGTGGCAATAGTATGATTCCACGATTCGGATCACAAAAGCACCCTTGTAGCTCTTTCTCTTATAAGCATATGGGAGCATCAAGTAATTAATACTAGTAGTAGTTGGTAGCTATCGAACTTTACTGCTACATCACATGAGTCTGTCTTAATTAGTAGCATGGGTCCAATATGAGTACACTGTTGAAGTAATCCAAAACATGTTTACTAAAATTTGGTAAGTGCTAGTGTCTCATGGAAATATATGTAAGAGTTTCCATGCAAAGTAGAGTCCGTATTAGGATAGTGCTAGCTGAGTCGGTTCATGTGTCCAAGTTTGCTAGTACTAGTTTTATGTGAGTAGGCTTAGCTTAATTGTGATCAGCGTAGCCGGTAATTAGGAAAGTGTGTGTCCGTGTATGGCTTGCATGTCATGAGTACCGTGTCCTGTTCCGGGTAGTACTAGGCGTGTCCTTGCGGTAATAGGACCACTGCCGAGTCGGTTAGCTGCAAGCTTTGGTCCTATATATATACATCCATATACGTTGTAAGATTGTACCAGAAAACGTGAAAAGCAATAAAGATTATTACGAGGCACGACACGTGCCTCTGGCTATCTTCGTGTTGCTGCGTTCGCGTGCGTGTGTTCTGGTCCCGGTGTTTGCGTGAGCTCCGGCGAGATATCGAGTGCTACAGCTAGTTTGTATACGTCGAGCTGAGTTGCGCGTACACGACTAGTCGAGCTGCAGCGTGATCGTGTGTTCGATCCTTGGGAAAAGCCAACATACACGACACCAAGGATATGTTTTGGGTCATATTTTCAGTTTCAGCAAACATAGCAACAATTTAAGATGTATCAGATCTCCAAGCAGTTTATGTTGGCTCTAAGGTCATAACTTGCAACATTGTCGCTCTAACTACTACCTCCGTCATCGTTTATCGCTCCCCTTGATAGTTCGGTCAAAGGTCAAAGTTTTATCCAAAATACAAGGAGGACTAATAAATCAGGACAGACATAGTAGGTAGCCAGTTGCATAGCCCACACAACCCTAGTCAGTTATGGCTGTGGGGGGTCTCACCCGCATGTCACCTCAACTAAGGGTGTGCTTCATGCATTCGTTGTGACACCACCGCTAGAAGTTGTCAAGGCAAAAAGCACGATCAGCTCGTCCAGCTAGTACTCGCGCAAAAATATTCGACAATGATTATATCACACAAGTAACAGAAAGTGATGGCATGCCCGGAATTTTTACAAACATAGTCCCTTTGTACCATATTAGTCAGACATTCAAATGGATGTAAAAGTACATTGACTTTGACGGTGCAAACCACTCCAATTCCAATTGAAGTAGCTGAGCAGAAGATCGCAGCCAGCGATAGCCAACTAGCGATGCGCCACATCAACGCCAAAAGATGAAAAGCTACTCCAAGCGAGCACGCAATCATTGCGCTAGGGAGAGAGCGGAAGCGACTCTTGGCAGTTGCAAAGGAGTTGTATCTCGGCCACAGAAGCAGGGAACAGATGGTTGCGGCAACCGCTTAATTATGTTACCTCCTTTTGTGTAAATAGTGGAAAGATGCCGTGTTAAACTGTATAACTAGCTAATGTCTTCAGACATTACAATTTGTTTACCCGAAGCAAAGAAAAAATTGTAATCATAGATATATTTCTGTATTCTCAGCTGCATACGTACAGAAGCTTAGAATGTTGAAATTAATGGTGCCTCCCAATCCCAAGTTCAGGGCAGAGCAATCAAGTCTACACATCACATGACGCATCGACTGAGTACACTGTTTCCTTTTTTGGACTAATTGAGGAGCTGGTAGCTCACTCTTGAAGTGAAAGAAGGATATCTTGACAACCATATGTCCAAAGGTAGCTAGGAGTTGGTTCTGTGTATGACACCGCCCAGCTACAATTATTGATACGGCAACACCTTGAGTAGTTGCCCAAATTAATTAGGGTCTAATTGATTCACATGATTCTTACAATGCAAGAATAGGGAAGATGCAGGAATAGGGAAAATGCAGGAGTAGAGTAGCATGTCCTCTTGTACGCTGCATGACTTGAAGTAGTGTTTATTAGCACATGAAAAACAAAGGAATCCAACAAACATGTTCGAGTGGATGGACATTTTATTCCAAAATGCGAGTAAATAGCAAAAAAGAACTATCACATTACGCGCTAGGTTACAAAAATCTACCACTTTCTTTAATTCCCCAAAACGCTATCACTATTTTGGTTCGCTGTTCTAAAAAACACTAGTTGCTGAACGGTTATGGTTTAATCCAGTTTAATATATGGAGGGCCCGCTCGTCAGGTCCACATCAGACAAAAGTCAACACCCTTATCTGAACAGTACAGTTTGAATGTTTATTGACTAGTGGGACCCACATGTCAGCACAGTACAATACATAATGTTTTTTTTTCAAAGAACCCAGAACTCCATGCTGCCCTTGCCCCTCTTCCTCTTCATCTCGAGAGCGCCGCCTCATCTCCCGACCTTCGCCAGCTGTGGCGGCGCTACATGAGCTGCCCAGGAGCTCGACAGTGATCACTAGTGCAGAAAAGCCTAGCTATGGCATGGCAAAAAGGGACCTGTTGGCTTGGACACCCGATGCCATCAATATGGCTCCACTGTTAAAATTTAGTGGTGGCGTTGGAGTCGACGCCAACACTATTTTGAATACCTACTGGCGTTGGATAGAGTTGCACGCCGGCACTGTCATATTCAGCTAATAAACAAAAAATACCCGCTTCACAAAAGATATTAAACTTTTCCGTAATTCACAAAAGATACTAAATATTTCAGTAATTCACAAAAGATACTAAACATTTCAGTAATTCACAAAAGATACCAAATTCACAAAAGGAAAGTACCAATTACTTGTCCCAATTATGTATATATATCGATATTCCCCCTCTCTCGATCGACACTACCTAGTTTTTCCTAAGGACTATTTTAAGCTCACGAAGCTTATTCCTATTCGTCTGCCGCTCCTTGAAGTAATGCGCTTTCTCCGTCTTCAGTTGAGTCCTCTGGGCCTTCAGGACTTCTATCTCCTTATTGATCCAAGTTATCTCGAGTTTCAGCGCCGCAATCTGACCTTCGAGACTGGAAATATTATTATAGACAATAGCTTTGTCATCGATAATTTTGTCCTTCTCCTTCGTCAGGGAGTCATTCAACTCCTGCCGGGCCTTGATGGTACTTGGAAGTGACATGATCAGCTCGTGACTGAGCACGTCCACGTCACCTGTTGGCTGCACAATGGGTGCTGGCGAAGTCGGTCCTCCTATGTATACCTGGCAACGGTTTCAAATCATCAACGATCATAATGGTTTGATACGTGTATATATATGTATCTATCTATCTATCTATCTATCTATCTATCTATCTTCTCTCTCTCTCTCTCTCTCTGAAGTATTGGGTGAAAATGGCTTTTCAGTGAAAATCTGGAAATTACTATCATGGACTGTTGGATTGATGGCGGAGGTCCTGGATCAAACGTGGGACTGCTAACCATTCACTTAAACACAATTTAACACATAACCCCCTCTCTGTATTGACCAGGTGAATAAGTCTTGACTCCTCGTCCTGAGATCCGATTGCTTCCTTTGCCCAGCGCCTAGCGCCTGCCCTCAGCTGGCCGCGACCGGCTCTTCGCCCATCGGGATGGTCCTTTTGTCGTTATGGAGTGGCCCTCTGTCGACCGCGACTCTCCCTCCGCCGGCTGTGTCTCTTGCCATGTCGACCCTCCCACCGATAGCAATGGGGTGTTCGCCGTCTGCGGGTCACCCTTCATTGAACGTGGCTCACCCTCCGGCAGCCGCGACTGACCCTTCGGAGCACTCGTCGCCGCTGGCCTCTGCAGTTTTGTTCCCTGACCTGTCTCTGCATCTTCATAGTCATGTACAGGTAAGCCAGTAGATGGAGCATTAACCTAGACTTGTAACGATCATAGTGTACTACCATCATAGCCTAGAATGACGAGTAGCAAATTGGTTGTCACTAATTTTCGGTACATGCATGGGTTTGTCTACTATGAGCAGTGTGCAGCCGGTCATGAGAATGCTCAGGCTGCTCCATATGTATTATTTTCACCGTTTTTGTCAAGGATAGCAATTCTTTAAAAAATTCCCAAGGCAAGAGAAAGCCATAGATCAACCAGTGTAAAGAGCACAACTATTTACTGTCCAGTACATGTATATTTGATGGCTGTTGTTGTTCCTCGATTGATACGAACTAATCATGCCAGCCCAGCGATGTTGCATTACAAATGGAGCATGAACCTGAGCTTGTCAATGATGGAGGGAGCCATAGTATGGAAATTTTACCTCCTCCGGTCAATCTGGAAAACATAAGTACACCAAAGAAGAGAGCTACAAGTGGCCCATTTTGTGTGAGTGTCATTATCACCATAATTTTGCTCAAATTTTTCCAGCAATCATTGACTTATATGAGTAATGGGTGTTTTAATATTTAGGGTTCGTCATGTACACCTGACTGTGATGACAATGTAAAGCCGGCCGTAGGTATGACATTCGCGACCATGGAAGATGTCGAGAAGTTTTACAAGGCATATGCGCATAATGTTGGATTTTCAGTCAGAATTGGACAGAAAAGGACTGTAGATAATGTGGTAGTCTGGAGGCGATTTCTTTGTGCCAAAGAAGGTTTCCTAACGAAGAAGGAGGAGGAACAGAAGAAGGATTTGAAGGGAGACAAAGTAAGAACACATGCAAGAAAGATTACTAGATGTGGTTGTGAGGCCATGATAACTGTCAAGCGTATGGAAGATGGCAGATATTGTATATCACATTTTCATGAAGAACGCACCCATCAATTTGTCACACCTCGCAAGCAACATTTCATCAAGTCTAATAGAGAAGTCAGTGAGAAGGCCAAGACCACACTATTCACTTGTCATGCAGCTAGCATTGGCACATCCGGGGCCTTTTGGTTGCTTCAAGTTGGTGAGGGTGGATTTGAGTTCGTGGGGTGCACAAAGAGAGACCTGCAAAATTATCACCGTGATATGAGAAGTACTTTCAAGGATACAGATGCTCAAATGTTCAATGACAACCTTAGAAAGAGGAAGAAAATCAACCCAGGATTCTTCTTTGAGTATGTTCTTGATGAAGAAAACCGATTGACACGTGTTTTAGGTGGATGCTTTTTGTAGAAAGAATTATGCTTTGTTTGGAGAAATTGTGTCTTTTGACTCCACATATAGCACCAATCAGTACAAGATGATATTTTGTCCATTCACAGGAATAAATCACCACATGGGATCTATTTTCTTTGATGCCGCCTTGATTGTTAATGAGAAGATAGAGTCATATAAATGGGTGTTTGAAACATTTTTGAAAGCAATGGATGGGGCTGCACCGAGGCTTATAGTAACTGATGAAGACGCTAGCATGAAGGATGCCATTGGTAAAGTTATGCCAAACACCATCCATAGGTTATACATGTGCACATAATGAGAAAGCTTCCAGAAAAAGTTGGTCCTTCATTGAGAGAGGACGAACATTTCTACAGTGTAATTAACGAGTGTGTGTGGGGCTCTGAAAACCCAATTGAATTTGAGGCAAAGTGGTTTTCCATGATTTCTGAATTTGGACATCAGGATAACACATGGTTCACAAGGAGGTATGAAATTCGCGAGTCATGGATACCAGCCTACTTCAGAGGTGTATTCTTGGGTGAAACTCTAAGAACCACTTCAAGGTCAGGGAGTGCTAACTCGTTCTTCAACCACTTTGTTGGTTACAAGCATGCTTTGGTAGAGTTTTGGATTAGGATCGGTACAGCCCTCGAAAAACAGCGACAAATGAACTCAAGGCTGACCATGATTGCCTCAATTCCACACCTCCACTGATGACATCATGGGAGCTTGAAAAGCATACGAGCATGTACTTCACCCATGAGGTTTTCAAAGTTTTTCAGAAGGGGGTACGTGCAGCTAGAGACCAATTTTTGATTGAAAGCATATCCCAGGAAGGTGATGTGAAAACCACAGTTGTAGGTGGTGACCGCTCTTCGAAGTCTAGAGCAGTTCAATTCAATATATCATCTAATAGTGCGCAATTCTCTTGCATGTTATTTGAGACACGTGGAATTCTGTGCCGACATATAATCATGGTTTTGAGACGTGCAAAGTTGAATGAGCTCCCTAGCCAGTTCATTCTAGAAAGGTGGAAGAAAACGGTTAATAGGAGAGCATTATATGATAGCTATGGCAACTTGCTTGAAGAGAATGAGAGCAGTTCTTTAGATTTGGCAAAGAGGAAAATGGTTTCTGAGATACACCAAACATTGGATGATACAATCAGGCTGGCCGAACAATCTCCTGAAGAATTGGAACCATTAAGAAACGGACTACTTGGTATGAAAAGAAATTTATCTGAAAGGGTTGCTGCCAATAACACTAGTAGACTAGATGAATTCGAAGCATACATTGGTTGTTCTATGCCTAGTGAAGTTGAAATCCATCCACCAACTGATGTCCACACAAAGGGGAGATGCAAAAGAATTAAGGGGCACTTAGACAACGGTGGAGAAGGGAAGCAAAATAAGGATGGAGGTGGGAATCAAAATAAGAATGGTGAGGGGAAGAAAACTTCTGGAGGACCCAAAAAGCCTCGCACGTGCAAGGCGTGTAAGCAGGTTGGCTTCCACGATAGTCGTACGTGCCCTAACAAGAACCAAGAACCATAAAGGTAGTTACCGTACATATAAAATGACTACTATTTCGTTACTCAAATGTCCATTCTAACTGTTATGTCCATGTTTATGTGCAGCTTCTTTTAATTGATTGGAGGCAACCAGCTGCTTCTTATTTTGGTGTCATATATTTGTTTACGGAGGGAGTATTTGAGAGCTTCAAAGTTGTTCTTTGAGAGACATGGCTAGTTGCTTCATTGGAACTTCCTTTTGTTACATGCTACTGAATTCGCTTTATTTGTATAGACATGGCTAGTTGCTTATTTGGAACTACAAGTTCATGTGTTCGTGATTTCTGAATGGGCGTTGTGCCAATATTTTACCAAGCTGAAACAATGCAAAAGTTTACAAAGATGTTAATTTATCGACTTTGTTCCAACTTAGCAAACTGAAACTATGTAAGAATTTCGAAGTTGTGTATTCAGTCATTTTTTTAGCCTCCCACACGGATTTTTTGCAACGATTCCACCACCCAGTCAATCTAAATCTTTCTTTATCTAGATACATATATTGTTAAACGTGAGCTCAGTTTACAATCATTACAAGCAAGATTAGAAATAAAGAAGGGTCAAGCCTCAACAAAACATTACTTCCTGTACATGCGAGCTGGAACATGCAGTTAGCAAAATGGTTACACAGTGCCTTGATGTCTCTTGAGATCATGACACAATCTGCAGCGAGATGCTTGTGGTTTCCCAGTATGTTCATCACCAATTCACCATCGAAAAACTACACGGGAGTTAAATGGATGCAGCACTAACAAGAAAATAAATCTCAGTGCATAAGCTTCAACATTTGTACAATTCTTCAGAGAACAGAGGTTGTGCTGAACGTTTCTTCAGACAACTGGAAAAGTGAGGTACAATTCGTCAGATAACAATGTAGCATAGGGGCAGCCCACGTCCACGGACTTGCCGCGCGAGGCCGACGCATCCGAACGCCACTGTGATGGACGCGACAACCGTGCAGGTCACAACCACCGTCATAGCGGCGCAGCAACTCGGAGGTGCTGGTAGCACCACTCCGCTCTATTTCACCCCGCCGGCTGGTGCACAGACATCCTCGTCTTCCCCCCGGGCGGCATCCTCGGGAGCCCGACGCGCCGGTGAGAGTTACGTAGTGGGTGCCCGCCTCTCTGCCATCTGGCCGCCTCACCTCAGGACTCGTGGCTGCCCGAAGTCTCGGAGCGGCCATGGCATTCCCCGCGGCAGTAGCCAATGGGACGTGGGAGACTTAGGTCGCAGTTCGGAATTTCCACGATTCGTATCACAAAAGCACCCTTGTGGCTCTTTCTCTTATAAGCATATGGGAGCATCAAGTAATTAACACTAGTAGTAGTTGGTAGCTATCGAACTTTACTGCTACATCACATGAGTCTGTCTTAATTAGTAGCATGGGTCTAATATGAGTACACGACACCAAGGATATGTTTTGGGTCATATTTTCAGTTTCAGCAAACATAGCAACAATTTAAGATGTATCAGATCTCCAACCAATTTATGTTGGCTCTAAGGTCATAACTTGCAACATAGTCGCTCTAACTACTACCTCCGTTGTCGTTTATCGCTCCCCTTGATAGTTCAGTCAAAGGTCAAAGTTTTATCCAAAATACAAGGAGGACTAATAAATCAGGACAGACATAGTAGGTAGCTAGTTGCGTAGCCCACACAACCCAAGTCAGTTATGGCTGTGGGGGGTCTCACCCGCATGTCACCTCAACTAAGGGTGTGCTTCATGCGTTCGTTGTGACACCACCGCTAGAAGTTGTCAAGGCAAAAAGCACGATCAGCTCGACCAGCTAGTACTCGCGCAAAAATATTCAACAATGATTAAATCACACAAGTAACAGAAAGCGACGGCACACCCGGAATTCGCACAAACATAGTCCCTTCATACCATATTAGTCAGACATTCAAATGGATGTAAAAGTACATTGGCTTTGACGGTGCAAACCAGTCCAATTCCAATTGAAGTAGCTGAGTGGAAGATCGCAGCCAGCGATAGCCAACTAGCGATGCGCCACATCAACGCCAAAAGATGAAAAGCTACACCAAGTTAGCACGCAATCATTGCGCTAGGGAGAGAGCGGAAGCGACTCTTGGCAGTTGCAAAGGAGTTGTATCTCGGCCACAGAAGCAGGGAACAGATGGTTGCGGCAACCGCTTAATTATGTTACCTCCTTTTGTGTAAATAGTGGAAAGATGCCGTGTTAAACTGTATAACTAGCTAATGTCTTCAGACATTCCAATTTGTTTACCCGTAGCATGGAAAAATAGGTAATCATAGACATATTTCTGTATTCTGAGCTGCATACGTACAGAAGCTTGGAATGTTGAAATTAATGGTGCGTCCCAATCCCATGTTCAGGGCAGAGCAATCAAGTCTACACATCACATGACGCGTCGACTGACGTACACCGTTTCCTTTTTTGGACTAATTGAGGAGCTGGTAGCTCACTCTTGAAGTGAATGAAGGATATCTTGACAACCATATGTCCAAAGGTAGCTAGGAGTTGGTTCTGGGTATGTCACCGCCAAGCTGCAATTATTGATACGGCAACACCTTCAGTAGTTGCCCAAATTAATTAGGGTCTAATTGATTCACATGATTCTTACAATGCAGGAATTGGGAAAATGCAGGAGTAAAGTAGCATGTCCTCTTGTACCCTGCATGACTTGAAGGAGTGTTTATTAGCACATGAAAAACAAAGGAATCCAACAAACATGTTCGAGTGGATGGACATTTTATTCCAAAATGCGAGTAAATAGCAAAAAAGAACTATCACATTACGCGCTAGGTTACAAAAATCTACCACTTTCTTTAATTCCCCAAAACGCTATCACTATTTTGGTTCGCTGTTCTAAAAAACACAAGTTGCTGAACGGTTATGGTTTAATCCAGTTTAACATATGGAGGGCCCGCTCGTCAGGTCCACATCAGACAAAAGTCAACACCTTTATCTGCCCTTGCCCCTCTTCCTCTTCATCTCGGGAGCGCCGCCTCATCTCCCGACCTCCGCCAGCTGCGGCGGCACGGCACTAGCTGCCTAGGAGCTCGACAGTGATCACTAGTGCAGAAAAGCCTAGCTATGGCATGGCAAAAAGGGACCTGCTGGCTTGGACACCCGACACCACCAATATGGCTCCACTGTTAAAATTTAGTGGTGGCGTTGGAGTCGACGCCAACACTATTTTGAATACCTACTGGCGTTGGATAGAGTTGCACGCCGACACTGTCATATTCAGCTAAGAAACAAAAAATACCCGCTTCACAAAAGATATTAAACATTTCAGTAATTCACAAAAGATACTAAATATTTTAGTAATTCACAAAAAATACTAAACATTTCAGTAATTCACAAAAGATACCAAATTCACAAAAGGAAAGTACCAATTACTTGTCACAATTATGTATATATATCGATATTCCCCCTCTCTCGATCGACACTACCTAGTTTTTCCTAAGGACTATTTTAAGCTCACGAAGCTTATTCCTATTCGTCTGCCGCTCCTTGAAGTAATGCGCTTTCTCCGTCTTCAGTTGAGTCCTCTGGGCCTTCAGGACTTCTATGTCCTTATTGATTGAAGTTATCTCGAGTTTCAGCGTCGCAGTCTGACCTTCGAGACTGGAAATATTATTATAGACAATAGCATTGTCATCGATAATTTTGTCCTTCTCCTTCGTCATTGAGTCATTCAACTCCTGCAGGGCCTTGATAGTACTTAGAAGTGACACGACCAGCTCGTGACTGAGCACGTCCACGTCACCTGTTGGCTGCACAACGGGTGCTGGCGAAGACGGTCCTCCTATGTATGACTGGCAATGGTTTCAAATCATCAACGATCAGAATGGTTGGATACGTGTATATATATGTATCTATCTATCTTTCTATCAATCAATCAATCAATCTATCTATCTATCTATGTTCTCTCTCTATATATATCTATATCTCTCTCTCTATATATGTACACACACATATATATACCTGTAAATATACGTATATATACAGGTATATATAGGACGTCCGTTTGGGACACCTAGGTGTTCGGGCACCTTATCTCGTAGCCGTTAGATGATGAGTTGATGCTTGACCTCAGTGTTGATATGGTAAACCATTAATGAGATTATTTATGGCATTAGTTAATGAGTATGGTAAGCATGCGTGCATGCACGGCAACCATTTATGACAGGATATTATGTTTTCATATGAATATAGCAGTATAATTTAGTTATTATGTTCCTTGAGTATTATACCTCGGATACATCTCTGTCAGGTATACACATTTTTTTTACGTGAGGGTATGTACACCTATATTTTTCATCTCAGTATATGTATGCATAGGTTTTATGTCGGGGTATATACACATAAATTTTAAGTTGGGGTACATACGTTTATGGGTATGTACACATAAATTTCACATGGGGTATGTACACATAAATTTCACGTTGGGTATGTATATTTAAGAGTATGTACACATAAATAACACGTCGGGTATGTACATTTAGGGGTATATACACATATATTTTATGTCAAGGTATATACATTTGTAGGTATGTACATATTAATTTCATGTCGGGATATGTACATCTATGTGCTCATTTTTATTTTTAATGGCCAAAAAATAAAGGTGAGTGCAGCATATGTGTGTGCGCATTGTATTCCATTAATATGAAGTTTGTACATTATAGATAAATATTTAGCAGGAAACTAAGACATCATATCATATATAGAAATAAATCGCATGGTATTATGACCTGGTTGATGCTCACGTCGCATTTATCATCGACAAACCCCGACCAGTGACCAGAGGAGCCTACCCAGATGCTAGACTCGGCCCTGCTATCTGGCTAAAGAATGAAAATAGTGTTTAATACATAAATAATGAAATGAAGGAGCCTACCAAAATTAGACTGCTCAAGTTAATAAATGGAAAAATTAAAACAGGTTGCATACATATTTGACATGAGTCCACAAAATTTAATAAATTACTTAGGTTGTGTTTGATAGCAAGGTGTTGACATATCAAAGTATTTTGATGTATTCGAAATACTGTGACCTGTTTTGCTGGTCCTTTATGCAACAACGACGCTAGCTAAGTAGCTGGCCAGTTAATATCATTTACAAGCACGCATGTTCCTATCTAGGTGGTCTCACTCTCAATGGTTTGGTTGATCATAGTTGATTAGTTTTGTATGGGCACTCGAGCTATCAAATGGTTTTGTGGATCATGTAGCTTATAATACTACAATTTTTATTACAGCCAAACACCTCAAATTATTTTCTAGCATTCTAGTTCTTTCTTTGCATAAAAAAAGCGAAGATAGCAAAATATCAGTCAAGGAGATGCGGAGGTGCTCGGCAGCGAGGAGGGTCTGCGTGGGGCGGGGCGGCGACGGGCGGCGTCGGGGGCGGCGTCGGGCGGGGCGGCGACGGGGGTGGCGGCGACGGGGGTGGCGGCGGGGATCGAGAGGAGGATGAGGGAGTTGGGTCTCGATAGAGTGGAGAGTTGGGCGTGGGGCGGGGATTAGATAGATTAGTGCTGGCATGGGCCTAATGGGCCTAATGTACAACGCTGAGGCTAATGTGCAACGCCAACACTAATAGAATAGCTATGGCATTTGAATTTAGGCATCGCCAACATTATTTGGAAATATTAGTGCTGGCATTGGTGAGAAATGGCGCGCCACGAACAAGATTTGTGGCTAGCCATTTCTGCACTAGTGGATGAAAGCATCACTAGGGCGCGATAGGGACGCATGCAGCAGAGCATCGGCGGCACGCAACAACTAGTAGCGGTGGCGGCAAGCAGAAGCGGCAAGTAGATGCAGCGGCAACAAGCAACAGCAGCAAGCAGCGGTGGCGATATGTAGAAGCAATGGTAAGCAGAACCAACGGCGACGACAATGTAGAAGCAGCGGCAAGCAGAAGTAGCTATGGCACCCAACTATCTCCACCTAAGCTCGCCACAGTCGCACGCTGGACCGCGGCGCAACCAGCAAGAGCTCATGAGGCGGCACGTTCTTCGCAAGGGCACAAAGGGGCAGAGGTCCGCCAGCGCCGGAAATGAGCTCTCCATCGTCAGGACAAGCATGGTTGTGCTTCACGACCGGAGGGGGCGCAAGCACCTCTGCACCAGCAACACAATGGCGCAGCCACGGCTGGCCATAGGGTCCCGATTGCTTTTTCTAAAGAAGTCACAGGGACCTAAATGGTTTTCTAAAAAAATCATAGGGATCCGATTGCTTGTCTCAAAAAAGTTACTGGATCTGATTGTTTATTTCGGAAGGGACCGACATGTGGACCCCATGTGTCATAACGGTCAATCTAACGGTGTTGACTTTTATGCCATGACAAACCAGACGGGTGGGCCAGCGTTGTCATATTCGCGATTAAAATTTAATTCTTCAACAACTAGTGTTTTTCTGGAACAACAAACCAAAATAGTGGTAGCGATTTGGGAAATTAAAGAAAGTGATAGTTTTTTGTAACCCTACCCCGTAATGTGGTAGTTTGTTGCTATTTACTCTCCAAATGTAGTAAAAATGAATCCTAGGAAAAAATCTGAACGATTTCAATCATATGAATTAAACGACCCTCGTAGGAAAAAATCAAAAGGATCCAAGTCCTTCAAAAACCATATGAATTTCCTTTGTATCATAGAAGCCCGTATTGTGCATTTTTTTGCAGGATGGTACACGCATATGCCCATAAGGGTTAAAAAAGAATCCTTCGTCTGTATATCATGATAAAATCAACATCATGATAAAATCAATTGGTTAATTTATTATAGCCGCCATAGCCGGGTGTCGCTCGCCGCCTCCTGGACTTGCCTCGCCGCCTTCTCGCGGCCCATCGCGGAGTAGTTCTTGATCGCCCCTGTCCATGGTGGAACGACTCCCCCGTCTTCGCCCAGCTGCCAAAGACTTCCTTCTCCTGTCTTTTCCCCTGAAGCTGCAGCACTAGGAGAGTGGATGGGTTGAGGATCTATAGGATTTTGCCTTGCCATTCTCAATCTGGAAGCCCTTGCTCTTTCTTTATGCCAGCGTGCACCCCCTTGCAGAGTTGCATGTACATCTCGCCTGCTTCAATTTAATCATACTAGTCGTCAACCCGTGCGTCCGCACGGGCTAGCCCTATATTAGATATATGTATACAATTTAGAATTCCATTAACATTTGTTAGATCAAATATTTGGTAGAGACAAAATTTAAAAAAATAGTTTTAATACAATTACGAATTATTACAACTAATAACATGCAACAACGCATATTGGTTACATTGCAGCAAAAGGATATATCATTTTCAGCAAATTCCAGAGCATATAATTTACATATATGTATGGTCCACACTATCATTGCATTGTATTTTCATATTTTTGAGGATTGGTCACACTGTATATCAATGAATGGAAGAGATAGTGCACAACTACATGACAATATTCACTAAGATCTTCATCAATTTTTCTACTAAATGATTCTCATCCAGCCATAAATTATTAGGTAATATGCCTTACTCTAAAAAGGATAAATATATTTTCCAAAAAAAGCTATGCGATTGTGAAATCTTACGTGACTGTGAAATCGATTGTATAAAACTCAGTGACCCAATATATAATCATATTATGTAAAACACCGAATGGCTCCTTTAGGCCTGGATAAAAAATAAAGAAACAAATTGCATGTTAATGTTTCAGAAAAATGTAGATGTAGATATCTGGTCTATAACTGTAGATTTATTAAGAAATAAAATTCATTTTTTGTTACACCTAAAGACCAACATGTGCATCGCTTTTATGTATTACTTGCCATTTCAGTTCCGCGCATAATTATTTTTTGTGTAACCGACATATAATACTTTTTACATGAATGCTACATACACAAAGTGGAGATTTACATGTATGAAAAAAAATCAAGAATCTTTTCAAACTTAAGGGAGATTTTATTATGTTTTAAATTTTATGCTATTTTAGTCCCGGGTGAAAAATATTTGCACATGATATGGTGTTACACTTTTATTATGAAAAATAATGAATAGAAAATGTTATACGTACATCTAGAAATATAAATTTCTATCACAAATATGCCATCCACGTGTTTATGCCGACTTAATAACGACACACATCATATTCTGCATACGCCCAATAAAGTTGTAAAAGTGGATAATTTTTTATTTACCTAACTTATTTTATATGCAATATATATAGAAAGAATAAACTACTGGACTTTACACAACGTGAGTACTTAACTTTTTTTTTTATCATGTCTGGTGGTGTGTTGTACATGGGTTCTCTTTGTTTTCAATTGCAACATATTTTCCTCAGTTTGTAATCTTGAAGGATTTACAAACATCTAGGTTTCCCAATTTGTTCAGAAGGCACTACAATTTATGGAAACAAATCTAGTGTCTCCATACTCTGACAAACAATGCCAAGTTTTTCTACTAATGGATAATGTTACCATCTTAAAGAAGTATCAGTCCAACGAGCCATCCGTACAGAAATATACATGGCATGCTTCATTCACATAAACAGCTACAGAGATAAAAACAATAGATCTATTAGAGTGAGTACCTGTTGTGTTTCAAGCTCATCAATAGGCATGGAAGATGTTATGGATGGACAAAGCGATGTTGCTCTTTGTTTCTTCAGCAATAGGGCAATCCTAGCTGCAGCCACATACAATGTATTGCTTGTCTCTGGTGGCCGGATATGTTTGCTGCCATCTTGTACGTCCCAATAAATAAGACCTAGCTTGCAGCTTGTATCTGCGTACTGAAGTCATAAAAAGCTGGAGAAGATCCGACAGTAGTAAGAAACACACGTACACGTACCAAGCTAACTTTCGAAGCAATTGATTGATTCCGGCCGGCTAGATGTAGCACTGATCAATTTCTTCCAGGTGCTTAAACTCGCAGGTGAGAGATATAATTGATGGCAATACGAACTGTACTTGTATCTGCCTGAAGTTCGTCCGGCGAGATGCCACGTACATGGTCATTGACGGCTCAGACTTTGCGGACCTAGCTCCCACCACCAAAGAACGGTCCTAGCTCCAGTGCAGACTGCGGCCTTTGTACAGTAGCTCCTTCACCAGACGGCTTCTGCGGTTGGCGTCGACCCTGCCGTGCAGCTCATGGTGGCGCAGGCCTGCTTCCGCTCGGCAAAGGGGCTTTGCTGCATGCACACAGGAGGGCTAGGGTCCAAGGTATCCATGCCGGGGCGGATGCCAGATTGCACGATGTTGATAATTTGTGAGATGACGGTTAGATAGATCTGTTTTTCCTTTTTATATAGAAGGAGAGAATACGAGCCATTGTATGGAAGGAGACAATATGAGACACGTCACACGCAGGTGGAAGAGTTAGAATGGACTTCTTCTGACTAATCTGATGGTTGTAGATGAATAATCTATTGATTTGACGGACAATATTCTTTAACCTTAGAATTAACGTGAAGCCTCGTATAGTGCATCCAATTAGTAAATATATAAGATTTGTTTATTTTCCATTGTTCAGGTTTTGGATAAAGAAAATAGGAAGCGAGAAGCAGGGGAGATGGGAGATGCAATGAGAGCACTGGAGAAGAGAGCAATGTATTCACAGCAGGACATGGACATATGATCTGTATAACATTCTTTTATGTCCAGTTAACATGTACTTGTACATGCACATGAAATTTCGACTTTACCGACTACTGACATTGTTTTATTGTGTTGTTTACAGTCTAGACATGCTGGAATCTCCATTGACCAGATGCTTGAAATTTTGAAGCATTCGCTCATCAAAAGGCAAGATCTCACATACTTTGTTTTCTCTAGATTTGATAAAAGTTTCACGTGTAGCGCTTCACATTTTGGGTAATATGTATATTGTTTTGCTTATGGCATGGTGGCCCTGTGACATCATTTTTTTTAATATTTTCTCTCTAATACTGATCATTTTGTGTGTGGTCGGAGCAAAAAACAGTAGCAGAACTAAATCAAATCAATCACATTCAGAGTAATCCTCTATGTCAACTTTCATATGTACCTGCATGTGCAAACTTGTATTTGAAATTATTTCTAACCCTGTCAAGCTGTTGGTTATTGCAGAACTTAGAACAATATGTTAAACGGATCGAAGACGACGATGTCGATGATGAAGATTTTGATATACCAGGACAGTCAAGGGTCACATGAAAGGTACTTGTCTCGCTGTATTGTGTTTTTTTATTTCTTTTTTGTTTCTATTTACTATGGTCTTAAGTATCAAAAGTAGAAAGATCACTGTATTACATTAGCTTGAATTTACTTGAGTCAACAAAGTGGGTATATGTACATATAATTGACAAGTTTAGGTCCGTCCCAAGCTGTAGGGCTCATTCTGCAAAATTTTGTTGCTAATTGGATTGCATCAATGACAATTAGTATTTCCAAGTTGTACGATGATTGACAAAAACACATAGATCTATGTTGTTGCTAGCATGAGCAATTCTCAAATATGTGTTTTCCTCTTATGTGTCAATGAAATATTTTACTGGAAACATCTGCATTGCAGCTAGGATATGCTATTCTCATAAACTGCTCACATAAAAATGAGAGTTCTCTATTGCTTAATGCAGATAAATAGATAATCTCTATGCATGGTTGGAGGAACTCTGTTAATTTCAGATATTTGGAGGACGGTAGTGGGTAAAAATGCCAATAATGCAAATCATTGCCATCCTCTATCGAAATTGACTTATAATAAGGTACATGTTGAACTTCAATAATATATTCTTGAATATGTAGTTGTGCATACTGTTACATATTACTACTGTAAACATGTCAATGGCGAACCCAATGATTTCAGGAGGACTGTGGAAAGAAAGTGTTGAGAGTAAAAAGGCGACCTACAATAGTGGTAATTTCTTCTTCTTATAGTAGGTGATATGCTTTTCATTTTCTTATGAACATATTGTAGTGGTAATGCGAGTAGCATGCGTGTACAAATATATCATAATATACTCTTTACATTGCATAATTAGTTTATTTCTCATGCGTTTTTTTATCAGATTAAGTGAAAGGTAGTTGTGGTTGCACCTTCAAGTGACGGTGATTGCTACGCATCCACTGAGTCAACAAAATTTCAATTGATATTGTAGCCGATGTCGTGGTAACTCTTCACATCGCTTTCATATAATTGACTTTGTCATTTTGACCAAGTGCAGCTCCATTACCTTCTATGGTTGTAATTATGTTCTAGAATCATGATCCAGTTTATGAGATATTAGGGAACAATTCATATGTGGTTGTGTCAGAGGCCTTGGGAGAGAGGTGCCATGTGCATACGGGAAGCCTGACAACCCGACAAATAATTAGTATTCAATTTGAGTATGCAAAATGAAGAAGTCAAGTATTCCATTGATAATAAAAATGAAATTCAGTTCTACTTGTTTAAAGACATTCTTATTATTCTATCAAATTCCACCGACGACAGCCCATTTAGCCACTCGATCCCTATAGCTGCTTGTATGGTATTTAGGATATTGTTTATTTGATTTCCTAACTAAATGAAATCTTTGTTAAAATCCAGGTTAAAATCCTTTGATTTCCTAACTAAATGAAATCCTTTGTTAAAATCATCTCCACCGACTATAGCAGCTTGATTGATTATTGACGAACATAAGGTTGTGTTTGTACAAGTATAATATATTTCATGAGGCCATACATTTACAATAATTCATATCATTTAGTGTACAAACAAACGGGCGCGGCATCGCGCGCCATCTATGATCTAGTGAAAATTACAGGCCATACCGACTTGGTTCATGAGCTAACTTAGTGGCATAAGCTGCTTAGCTCATCACGCATGCAATGCATGCTGAGAGTTCAGTTTCATATTTCTAGTTAAAATAAATGTATTAAGATGAAAATAAGAGGACACCATGATGTGTGCTTACATCTCAAAGGAAGACTAGATTGCCCCCCGCATATGAATACATATTCATCGTTGGAAAGATTGAAACTAGACAATACTGGCTGTCAGGTTCTTCCTTATTCATCGACACGCTCCGTTGCAATGCATGCAAGTTTGTACATGAAGTATGTGAGCTACCTGCTCCAGGCAGCAACCGAGTCCGCGAGCCGTGGGGCTGCCAGTTGCACCACATCGTCCATAATTGTACCCCACAAGGGCGCTCATCTAACGACCACTGATGGCTGGACGTCAACCTTTGTCGTCAAATGTTGGGTGCTATGGATTCTTCGGCTATTAAGAAAACTAGCCTTGTGACCCAGGTCTTGGATGAATCTCTTGTATTTCCTCCGAGATCTCAGTCCTGAAATGTGTGCCCCGAAGATTTTACGGATGGTGTAACCATCAAAGCAAACCGGAAGAAACATAGCACATGTGCGTCCTCTCAACTGCTCGTGAAGCAGAGTGTAAACAAACACACCTTGTGGATTAGCGGTACGAGCAATACCTGGTCGATGTGTATGACCTGAATTCCCTACGCCCCCCAAGCCCAAACTCATTGTCCTTAATATGATCAAGCCTTACATACCAGAGTAAAGAAGAGCTTCTTGCATGTTTGCATATATATCAATAATACTATGACTCGATTGATGACGATGGACGTAGTAGTTAAGTAACAGCAAGGCATCGATCATGCATACATGATCTTATTATCTAAGAAGGACATATATGATTTTGCGATTCGCTGCTCCTTGTGGCTCTTTCTCTTATATGCATATAGGAGCATTAAGTGATTAGTAGTAGTAGTTGGCAGCAATTGAAGTTTACCGCTACATCACGTGCGGTACTTCTGATTTAGTAGCGTTACTATCACGGGTCTAATACGTGTACTCGTCACCGATTTCAATTTCTAGGAAAGTATCTACAATTTACGATGTACCCAATCAGATTGCCAAGTAATTAATGTTGGCTCTAAGGTCAAAATTTCCCACGGTCTCTCTAAGTAGCTAGCTAAGCACATAGTGCACGAGACCCTAGTCAGTTATGTGGTAGGGGGGGGAGTGTCTCACCCGCATGTCACCTCAACTAACAGTCAGCTTAATGTGTCGTCGTGACACTGCCACTACAAGTTGTCACCACGACCATCTACACCCCGAGTTCTTGTACATCATTCTAGTCGTCGTCTGTCTTGTTGTTCACCGTTGGACCCTTGGCCTTAGGGGTTCATATCTACATGAGGAGGTGTGCCGAAAAAGGTAATGAAAGATCTGGCATGTTTCAAGTCACCCTCGTCAGTCCGGTCGTGGTATCTCAGGATCTAGCGGGAGAGAGATTTCAAGGCGAACCGTTACCTTTGAGTGTCGACCCCCCCCCCCCCCCAATCGACACCGCAGACTTGTCTTCTTCGAGATAACACATCGTACAACCTTTTTTTTCATTGTAAGGAAACTTGACATGGGAACCGTTTTCCCCGATGGGCCGCCTTTTAAGCCTTACAGAGGGTCACCATGACCGTAGTTTAGGGCGTCTCAGTTGCTAGGACCTGGCTACATGGAGGGGGCGCAGGTCCGACCACCTTGGAGCCCTGGTTTGGACATATTTCATCAAGAACCGAAATCACCCGAACTCAATCATTTTGGCTAATTTATGCAAACTTGCATTTGAATTTCATTGAGGTCCAACCAACTGTTATGAAAATTTAGAACTTAGAAAAAAATCATGGACTATCAAAATTTTGTACAATGTTCTGCCCAGCTTAGAGCCCTAACTTTGGAAATATTTCAGCAAGACAAAAATAACTAGAATTCAGTCAATTTAGCTAAATGACCGAACTTTTCATTTGAATTTGATTGAGGTCCAACCAATTATTACGAAAATTCAGAAGTCTTATTTTGCAATTTCGTGAACTATTAAAATTCTGAAATATTTTAACGAAAAATCTAATTGATCAGAATCAACTTTTTGAAATTTTGATGCAATTACACTTAAAGTGAAAAGCCTGATGGTTGTCCATAATATGGGCCAACCGGCCACTGGCTCGTAATATGAGCCTCTAGGCTATATTTTTGGGCCTGGTAAACTAGAACACTTAGCAATTGCATCTTAGGGAATTACTAGTGCAGCTTGTAGCCAATCAAGTACTCATCCTTCCCAATCGAGTACCCCCTTCTTCTTAAAATGTAAGTCGCGCTCGATTTTTACGGTTTTTAATGCGCACCTTTGATGACTAAGGTATACAAAAGTATGTGGACTAAACATGTATAAATCATATCGTCCTATTTGCCTTGCAAAATAATTTTATTTCGTATGTGTTTATATTAATTTTGCAGACATACAATAAGTGAACATTTTAGTGAAAGTTGTGTGAGAAAAACAATAACAAATTCAAGCGCGCTTTATATCTACACCAATATAAAAAGACCCAAATGGGTAGCTCCAACAAACCTCGGCCATCAATCTAGGTCAATCCAACGACTGAGGTTGCTCTAATGTCAAGCGCTCAACACGTTTGCCGTGCAGTTAATGTCCAGTTAATGGCATACCAAATATAAATTAGTATGCTAATAACGAAATTAAAACGCAAATAATATCTTACCTAATATTCACGTACATGTAATATATTGCATAACATCAACGTGCATTGCATGTAAGGAGTACATGGTAGTACGAATCCTTGCTCAAATTCATTGTGGGTGGCCATTGTGCGCTGTTTATAAGTGGTCTTATATACGTTGCCTGTAACATTGAAACCTCCATCATTAATGAAAGAGATAGAAATATCACGCTTCGAGTGCCGCCACCATTATTTAAATCATCATTCTGGTTTTTCTTCTTCGAATGAATCCATCAACCCATTGCATCTCAGGCTAGTTGCGCATCAAACTAGCTACAACCTCTGTTCCAAATAATTGAAGTTTCTTTTTTGCATGGTAAATAACTGACGTTCTGAATTTGTTTTAAGTTAGATAATTGGGACATAGATGTAATTTCTATTGCTTCTGATGTTATTTCTAGTGCCATGATCATGTTTGATGAATATATTGAGAGTTTCCCGCAAATTTTATAGACAGGTGCTCATGAATCTTCACCATCCTCAAGTCATATGGTATCGACCATATTCATCGACACAATCCTGAGAGCTCATGAATCTTCTAGATTGTCTTCCATGTGTTTTCTTACAAGTCTCGGATCTTCTTAATTGTACCATCATTTGTCTTAGCCGACCAGATTTGTGTGTCAACATGTATCTATCTAGAACTACAAGAGGTCCACCCCCACATGTTTGGTTCACGTACTTCTCCGCTACCGAGATAACTCTAAAGACCAACCATAAATTCTTGGTAACTTCTCAAAGCAATTGCTTGTTGTCATGCATCTCTTCAAAACCCATATACAAATAGTGTGACTATATAAATTGCAAATGGATGGAGTATTTTCATAAAGTTACCGGAGAGAAACTAGAAGTTCCTCTCTCTGGAGTTACGCATCATGTATGGGACTAGACTTAACGTGATGAACATATCTAGCAGTAGCAGCACCTTTTGATCCCTCCATGCATGCCAGAGGAGCTATCTAGGCTTGAGAGGCAACCAGGAACTAGGGCACGTGATTATAACTCTATCGGTGGTTATGTTGGTAGCACAGGGCCATGTCCCGAGGAGAATTCGTATCTTTTGCATTTTGTCGATAGTGGAGGGCGATGTGCGCAGCAGTGTAAACACTAAGTTCAGAGGAGGCTAACCACATCGATGTGGATATGGAGGATGCCGTAGTTGGTTTTAGAACTCTAAATCGATTTCTCAGGAGCAAGGTACACGCGCCAAGATGAATGGTAGATCTTTCCAGCAGATTGCCGTGAAGTGAAGCCGTCGCACGTGTACCACACTTAGCTAACTCTAGATCGATTGAATTTCGGCTCGAACTTCATGTAACCTTTCGCCTTTTTGTTGGTTTTATAAACTTTATTCATTCCTTCGTTGGTAGAATGCACCCTGAATAAGACGATGCTACATAACATGGATTGGGCCAAAACCGTGGGTCCATGGATTGTGGTCTTTCCTCTGTCAGATGATTGCCACAGACAGGGCCTGAGCATTTTTTTTGCAAGCAAAAAAATTGAAACCCTGGGCTAAACACTGCCGCTTTCATCCCTAAGTTGAGTGGAAATTCTTGACACCGTTGTGAACCAGCTAACTGCGTGATCCAACTTTTAATTTTCATACAATCTTTTTCATGTAGGTTCAAATTATTCATCTATTATCAGGTTAGATGAATCCAACTTTAATTTTCATGCAGCCTTTCTCATGTAGGTTCAAATTATCTGATTGCATTATTCTGCTAGTATCAGATTAGATGAATACTGTTGAACCGGTTCAGGAATTCACTTCAAGTTATCTAGCCTCAATTATGTAGATAAAGTTTTCTAAAATTTCATGGTTCTGAAATTAAAGGTTGTTAGTGCTGGAAGGTAGAAATATCGGGAGTTCTCTTATATACCGCTGACCTTCTACGACTGAAACTTAGTAGTTGCAAGTCCAAGGATTAGCATAATGTCTTAATCCAATGCGTACGAGATGTATTTTGTCCACGAGGAGGTAAGCACTATATGATGATTTAAATAGCTAAGACTTTGTTCCAACTTCTTACCGATGGTATTTGCAATTCATATTCCGGAAGCTATGTCCACCATCTTCCTTATGTATTTCCTCCCTCCTATAATGTAAAAAGCTTTCTTACACTAGTGCATTATTAAAAAACATCTTACATTATGAGACGGAGAGAGTAGTTACAGCCTGCCATCTCTTACAACTTGGTGACTAACTCTGCCACTATTGAAAGAGAACATGTTCTATTATCTGCATCAACATGTTCTGATACTATTCCTTCTATTTGTGGAACACAACTGAACATATTTCACCAATTTTTTAACAGGAGGTGGGCCCCCAAGGAACCAGAGCTGGCATTATATATAAAACAAGATTACATCACAGCAAAGACAAGAACCCAAAAGATACACAAATTACAACTCAGTCCTAGCAACTAGCACAAAGCCCCCCAAGTGGAACTTAGCAAAATAAATTGGGTCCCTAAGCAGCTGGCAGGCATCAAAAAATCGAAGTCAGCTTCCACGTGCCAAACAACCCACAGAGGAATGGCCAAGTGGCCACCCACACATTGAAGGAGGGGTACACCATCGTCAAATTAGCGCCGGCTTCGGGGCCGTGGATCGTTTGGTTCCTGGGTGTATCTACACCCTATTTGAAAAAAAGTAATTGAATAAATAGTCGAAAAATGGGAAAATATTTTTGCAATAAACTTGACTTCCATTGTACTTGTGAGAAAAGTTCCACAAAAAGAAAATTACACTTTGACTTATTTCAAAAGAAATTACAAATTTTGGGTCAAAATAATGTGAATTGTGACGTACAATAGCAAATATTTTTTGTCTATTTTATCCTGAAGTCAATGTTGTTGTTTTTTGGTCAAAATTTATATAGTAGTGTAAAACAAAGTCAAATTTAATCTAAAAATACTTCTGAATTATTTTGACTTTTTGTTTGATTGTGAAAAATAATTCCCCATGTAGGGGGTATCTACAACCAGGAACAAAGTGTCTTTCCCCGGCTCTGGCTCGATGCACAGGAGATGGCACCCAAGTGTATTGTTGTACATATTGGAACAAAGCTGAAGTTTCAACCCGCAGAGAAGGAGGAAGACTGCATAAGGGGCCTGATGGCGGATCAAGCGAGAACTCTGACACATGACCATAACTGCAAACTTTGGGGGACCTCGTCTAGCATGCTAGCTATCCTAGCGATCTGATTGGCTAGTCCACCTGAGGTTGGGAAGAGATGAGTTTTATGTAGAGATTGACCTTCACCGTGGTCACGCTTAGCTAACACTATATGGAGTAATTATATTTTCATTGGATGTCTCTGAAGGGATGACCAATTATATTAACTAGATGACGCCCCGCGCGTTGCTGCGGGAAATTAGTATGCCAAGTTCTAAGAACTCATGGGATGTATTCCTAAACGACAAACAAGATATGAGAATAAATGAATTTTACCTTTGAAGTGTGATGCTTGTGAGCTCATGCAAACCACATTTGCAAAATGATAGATCGATATTACTTCAATCGCACAACTTACAGAAAGCTTGTCAACCAATGAAACAGTTGTATTTATGCATTCATTCTTGAAAGTATCATCACAAAGTTCCAATAATAATTTGATGTATGGTTTGTGGACAATAATGCAAATTATGAACCAATACTCCTTGACCATGGAAGCACACTTGCAACACATACATACCATGGGTGGAAGCTTGAAGAGGAAGCACATAAACTTAAACTTGAAGCCATCATTACATCAAGAATACATCTTCAGGAAGCAGCTATCCTCATAGACAATCTATATCTTGCCAAAGCTACAGCTCCTAGATCACCCATGACTGAAACTGGAAACTGAGAAATCTGAAACCTTCAAGTAGATTTTTGTGCCATCACAAATCCTTACTCTGTTCTAGTATTCCATATCACCAGGGACCACAACTCTGAAGCTCATAGATCATCTAAGATAGCACTTGAGGGCAACAGTTTAATTACCCCCAGTCTGAATTATAGCAAACCTGATCATTACAACAGACAATGGCCCTTAGTCAGGTTATCACGCATGTATATCTACATGACATTGTTATCACTGATGTATGACAATGAAATCAATGAGCAAACTTGATATATTATACAAAGAAAGATACAGATCCGAAGAGCATACAAATCAATTTAAGGCGCATAATCTGTTGAATGAGAAGATATTGGTCCAGATCTTAGGATATAAGTATATATACAACAAACAACCGGAGCAATAAAAAGAATATTACTGTCTCAGCATTGTACATACCAAAAAATAGTAAATACACCATGTTTGGCAAGTCTGCATGCATGCTTCAATATTTTGTTAGCGGCAGCTTCACCTATAATGTTACTGTAAGGAGATATAAGGTAGCTGAAACAAAAGAAAGACAACTTAGTGATGAATGCAAGAAGAATATGACCTGGTAATGTTACCATGAAGAAGATATTAGAAGGAATTAGACTGGACATAAGACACCTGATAGTACATCAATATATTTGGTGATGTAGAAACACTTTTGAAATTACACGCTTCTTTGCATCAGACATAGGAAAACAATGGCGGGTGAGAATAGTATATACAACATAACTAAGATCGATGGCCTGCTTTCTTTTTCATCATAAAACTTGTCGACAAATATTAAAAAAGAATCGCACATAGGGCAGATTGCAATTATAGAAGTTTAAAACAAAGCTTTTCTCAACAAAATCAGCTATTTATACGAATAAGGAACCGTGACGGAACTGGTCGTTCAATCTATATAATGCCAAAGATTATGAATATAGCAATATATCATACCTATCAAGAAGAGACACTGGATATTATTCTTACGACACATAACTGGGAAGATTTTGAATCCTTCTCTTCCAAATTGCAAATAATGACCTGCTATATGAACTAAAGAATTTCTTATCAATTACTGCATCAAAGTTTCAAAAGTCATATTGGGTAGGCAATGGAGCATAAAGATTACACACATTATTTTTCAACCACACCAGTTTCATCAAAGACCTTGCCGACAAATATTAAAACATCTGTACAAAGAAACATTGGACAGATTAGAGGTTTTATAATTGGCAAGCCTTTGCAGTCTGAGATGTTATGGCAGTTGCCCGAGAAATAAAAGGTAAAGGGAAACTTCTCCTACGAATATCAGTTGAACGTATCTACATCAACAGCAACATCACATATCACTGAAGAAATTTAGGGGGAATTTAGAGGGAGGGAGAGAACAAAGGAAAGATCAGAAGGATGATAGATATATATCCCATGTAGTTGACGTTACCCTGAGAACCACTTTTTGTGTTGAACCACTTTCTGGTGCCCTTGACCCGATCCAACATCTTCACCATAAGTCAGACATGACGACAAAAATCCTGGGAACCCTAGATCGATCTGAACATAGAGGAGATGTGAGGTACTGGAGGGCGTGATGTACAATTGTACCCTGAGGACGTCATGAGTATGTGATTTTGAGGTCTATAATGCTAGAGGGAATGCATGGTTAACTGTGAGGAACCTGAACATCATGCCACGATTTTTTTATCAAAGGTGCAACACCAACCTGATGAGCAATGCTGCTCCACAATTTAAAGGGGCACTTTAGCCGGAGCAGGGGAAGTCGAGCCGCCGTCGTCGTCGCTTTTGGGTAACTGGGCGGTGGTGGATGCCGCTCTTGAGGAGGTCGTTGAGGTGACCGAGGATGGGCGTGTTTGAGACTGCACCGTAGCGGCGCGATACTGATGCATGTGTTGCAGCTCCCGGTGTTGGATCTGACCGGCGCACCTGGATCCGTGGAGGGCGACGTTCTACATGTCCGGTGGCAACCAGCGACAGAGAACCTCTATTCTTGTTGGTCGGAGGCGGCGGCAGCCCTGCATTGGATCTGGCTGCGGTGGCGGAGATGGCTTGCATGAGTGGGTGGTTTCGTGGGGAGCGCCGAAGGGCAGGGTTGCAGGGCACGACCTGGTAGTGCGTGGGTGAGGGATGAAAATGTCGCCAGGAAGCACAGAGATGACTGATGGGCTTCTCTTTATTAGGTTTTACACTGATGGGGTTCAATGGAAGACGGAGGAGGTCTGGTTTGACTAATTACCAGAGTTGAGTATCTTACAATTTTTTTTACCAGAGTTGAATCACGCCATTGGTTGAAAAATGCTGAGGTGGCAAGGTTGCTGAGGTGGATAGGCTGCATGTCAAGAGAAATAGGATAGTGGGGATGAATTATTTAGGTATTATAGATTCGTTATTTCACCGTTTGTGTGCATCTGCATCCATTCATCAATTCAAAATATTAAAGATAAATGCTATTTCTAAACTAGAAAAATCCAATTTTAGCGCCACATTTAACGTTTCACACACAAGGGCCCGAAATTCATGGAGATGGCCCTGCTGGGTGGAATATCACAGCGAGAGATAGCCAGCAAGCAATGTGCCGCATCAACATCAACTGATGCAAAGCTAGCTACCCCATGCCAGCACGCACTCGTCGGGGTAGGGATAGAGCCGAAGCTACTCTTGGCAGTTGCCAAGGAGTCGTATCTCGTCCACAACAGCAGAGAAGAAATGCTTCCGGCAGCTGTTTAGTTATGTTTCCTCCTTCTGCGTAGACGGTTGAATGATAGCTTGTACAGCCGGGCAGCTACCTAATGTGTTCACCCGAAGCAAAGGAAAATTGACAATCATCCACAGATTTCTGCATTCCTAGCTATATACGGACAGAAGCCTGGAATGTTGAAATTCATGATGCCTCCCAATCCCAAGCTCATGGTTAAGCGTGCCACAGGGCAGAGCAATCAAGTCTACACATCGCATGAGGTTTCAACCTACGTACACCATTTCCTTCTTTATGGGCTTATTGAGGAGCTAGTAGCTTACACTTGAAGTGAAGAAAGGATATGTTTCCAAGTATATGTCCAAACCTAGCTAGAAGTTGTTTCTTTATATGTCACTGCCCGCCTGCAATTATTCAGCCAGCAACACATTACGGTAGTTGTCTAAATTAATTAAGGAATCTTTGATTCACAGGATTCAAAATGCAGGAATAGAAAAAACTAAGGAATAGAGTGTCATCTCCGCTTGTACCATGCAAGATTTAAAGGAATGTTTGATAGCATAAGAAAGGCAAAGGAATCCAACAAGAGGTTTGAGTGGATGAAGATATTCCTACAAAATGTAGTACAAATAAATGCTTCAAAAAATTATGAATTATTTCAATAATACGAATCAAACGACCATCACAATAAAAAATCCTACAAATCCTCCAAAAATCCTATGAAATTATTTTGTATCAAAGGTGCCCTTAATGTGCCTTTTTTTCAGGGTGGTATACGCAGATGCCCTCAAGGGTTAGTTTTTTTCCCTTCGTACATATATCACGACAAAATCAACTGGGTAATGAAAATTACTGGCCATGCTACACTCTACTTGGCTCATGAGCTAACTTAGTGGCATGAGGTGCTTATTAGCTCATCACGCATGCAATGCATGCTAAGAGTTCATTTTCATATTTCAAGCTAGAATAATTTTGTTATGTGCAAAATAAGGGGACACTGTGATGTGCGCTTACATCTCAAAGGAAATCTAGGTTGCCGAAACAACTAATTAAACGTAATTACCCCACATGTCTTATATACTACCATGTGGTAGTATATATACTACTTTTTCATTATAAGTATGTTCATATACTATATATAAGACACTTTAAAGTGAGCTACATGAAAAAATTGCAAGTTGGCCCATGGTTTTTATTATATTTGTGAAATACGTACATATATGTACGTAAAAAAGAGCACACTCAAAAAAGTAGTATATATTACTACCTAAACATTCTTATATATTACATACTACGCGTACATACTCTCCGTTTTGACAGATATTACATACAACATACAAAACTCACATGGTGATAACTACCACTGGGTGGTAGGAAAAATTTGTCTTATATATATATATATATATATATATATATATATATGTATATATATATTCATCATTGGAAATATTAGAAACTAGACAATACTGTCTAGTCAGTCTCTTCCTTGTTCATCGGCACGCTCCGTGGCAATGCAGGCAAGGTTGTACACAAGGCAGCATGCGAGTTCCCGAGCCGTGGGGCCACCAGTTGCACCACATCATCCATAGTTGTACCCCACAGAGAGGCCCATCTACAGGCCATTGATGGTCGGACGCCAACCTTTGGCGTGAATAGCTGGGTGCTAAGTAGTCTTCAGCTGTTCAGCACATTAGCCTTCTGACCCAGGTCTTCGATGAATCGGTTATATTTCCTTCGAGATATCAATCCTGAAATGTGTGCCCTGGTGATTTTACCGATGGTGTAACCATTACACAAAACCGGAAGAAACACAACACATATGCATCCTCTCAACGGCTCACGAAGCATAGTGTAAACAAACACACGTTTTGCCTTAGTGATACGAGCTAGGCCTTGCCTTTGTGTAGGATCTGAATTCCCTGCACCGCCCAAGCCCAAACCCATTGACCTTAATATAATCTAGCCATGTATACCAGATCGATGACAACGATATGTAAAGAAGAGCTTCTTGCATGTTTGCATATATATAAGTAATACTCTGACTTGATTGATAACGACGGACGTTGGATGTAGTTAAGTAACAGGGTTATCGATCATACATGCATGATCTTATTACCTATAAAAGACTTATATGAATTTTCGATTTGCTGCTCCTCGTGGCTCTTTCTCTTATATATATATATATATATAGGAACATTAAGTAATTAGTAGTAGTACTAGTAGTTGGCCGCAATTGAACTTTACTGCTACATCACGTGGGCTATATTTAGTAGCATGGGTCTAATACGTGTACTCGACACAGATATGTTTTGTATGCTGTATTTTCAGTTTCAAGGAAAGTATCTACAATCTACGATGTACCCACACATATTGCCAAGCAATTAATGCTGGCTCTAAGGTCATAACTTGCCAGTGTCTCTTTAACTAGCTAGGTAATCACATATCGCACGTGATACTAGTCAGTTATGCGGTAGGGGGGTCTCACCCGCATGTCAACTCAACTAATGGTTTGCTTCATGTTTCGTCGTTAGACTGCCACTAGAAATTTTCACCATGACCATCTACACCCCGATTTATTGTATGGCATTCTAGTTTTTTTATGTCCCGTTGTTCACCGTTAGAGCCTTGGCCTTGGGGGTTCACCAATACATGAGGTGGTGGGCTGATGAAGGTAATGATAGATCTGACATGTGTCACGGTCACCATCGTCAGCCCGATCATGGTATCTCAGGATGTAGGCGACAGAGAGATTTGAAGGCAAAGCGTGACTTTTGAACGTTGACCCCCCCCCCCCCCCCACCAACCCACCCACCCAAATCGACACCGTCGACTTGTCTTCTTCGATATAACACATCGTACCAACTTTTTTTTCAGTGTAAGGAAGCTTGCCAATGGCACGGTGTTCACTGATGGGCCGCTGCTTGTTAAGCCTTATAGAGCATCTCCATGACCATAATTTAGGGCGCCTCAGTTACTGGGACCTTGCTACATGTGAGGTGCGCAGGTCTGGCCACCTTAGAGCCCTGGTTTTGGAGATATTTCATTACGAAACGAAATCACGAGAAATTGCCCATTTTGGCTAAATCACATAAATTTGCATTTCAATTTCATCGAGGTGCAACCAAATATTATGAACATTAAAAAGATCTAAAATAAAATCGTGAACGATCAAAATTCTGGACGTAGTTCTGCCCACCTTAGAGCCCAAGTTTTGGAAATATTTCAAGAAGAAAAAAATTGTAGAATTCAATCGATTTAGCTAAATGACCGAAGTTCTCATTTGAATTTGATTGAGGTCCAAACAAATATTATGAAAATTTCGGAAGTATTATTTATAAGAAGAAGGGAGTAGTAATTACAAGTTAATATTACATGGTACTGCGATCCTTGCTCAATTTCATTGTGGGTGCTCGCAGCTTTATGTCAACGTGCATTGCCTGTAAAATTCAAACCTCCAAGGGAAATGAAAGAGATAGAAAGATTGCATTTGGATTGCCGCCACCGGAGTTTAAACCATCACTCTGATTCTTCTTCTTCGAACGAATCCATCAACCCATTGCGTCTCAGGCTAGTTGCACATCAAGCTAGCTACTACCTCCGATCCAAATAACTGAAGTTTTATTTTCCCGGGGAAAGAACTGCAGTTCTGAAGTTTTCCTAAGTAAAATAATTAGGACATAGATCTAATTTGTATTGCTTCTTATGTTTTTTGTACTGTCATGATGTTTGATCAATAGATTGAAAGTTTCTGCTTTGTTTAAGTTTGATCAAACCTATGGAAAAATATATTGATATCAAGAACACCAAGTTAGTCCCATGAGACTCTTTATTAAATATATTTTCATACTTTCTGTATTTTGTTTTGTATTTCATCCGTTCTTAAATATAAGTCTTTTTAGATATTTCACTATGAACTACATACGAAGCAAAATGATTGAAAGCCAAACATACGGGTTAACGGGTGGCCCAATAGGGGGCGGCGGCACTGTTGAGGCTCACTTGAGCCACCGTGTCAGGGGATAGCAACCAGCGGGGATGGTCGTCCTCGCTGGCATCCGGGTGGCGGCGCACGCCAAGGAGCCTCGTCTCGTCCACAGCGTCAGGGTTGCTGCTGGCCCCCTCAGTTAATCTCGTCCTTGGCCCCCTCAGCGCAATCGCCGCGTCGACCAGCTCGCCGGCAGCCACATCTCATGTAAGTCGCAGTGTACCTCCTACAGGGGCTGTAGCTCGATGGTGAACATCCTTGCGAAGAGCCACGCCGGCGGCCATGGAGCAAACCCATCCTCCTAACTCTGCTCTCGTTATTTCCTATCCTGTAGGTGGTTAACAGGCTGCGCCGGTACGGTAGGTGGTGACATCCTACCCCTCGAGGGATTCTTGTAGCATGACTCATGCCGGCCCTGGTGTATGGCCGGCGGGGCGACGGCCTAGGGCCCAGGCGAGGGAGGGGGGCCATGATGTAGTAAATATATACACTATAGCCCAGTAAAAAAATAGGTAAAATTTTTACAGAAGAAAATAAACTAGATGGCGAGGCATCACGCTAGCGTTCGGTGCCTGATGCGACGGTTCTATTAGCGAATAGCAAAGAGTCACGCTCGTTTACCTTCGTCTGCTCGTCGGTTCGTCGGCCTGCCTGTCTCTCGACGCCTTGTCGCCTCGGCCGCCGCCAAGAGTCCGGCCATCCGGCATCCGGCATCCAGTAGGCAGCAGTAGCAGTAATCCGCACCAGTACGACTGTACGAGCCAGGCAAACGAGGCCCGGGCGCCCGGCCATCCGGCAAGATCCATCCAACATCCATCCATCAGCACTTCAGCAGCAGTAATCAGCGGCAGTAATCAGCAGCAGAACCGGTACGTATCCATGATCCATCCATCCATCAGGAGAAGTACGTATGAACGTATCCATGATCCATCCATGTTCCTGATCCATGCAACCAAATCCCAATTGACAACTTCAGTAGTATATTTTATTCTTTATTTAGTATGTACATATTCAAATTTATCTATCTATGCCTAGAGTTCCAATCATCCGATGTATAAATTCTTAATTCTTTATACCATATTTTTTTCATAATTTTAGGACATTAGCCTGCCATGTTGCCTAAGAAGAAGCAATTGTCGGGTGCTGCATTGAGAAGGATATCTTGAACTATGTTGATCTTGATTGTGCCCTTAATGTCTTTCCATCAAGAAACGCCCGAATAAACTTTTTCTAAAGCACTGAAATATTTTTGTTGTCGATGGAGTGAGTCGAAATTTGGTTGTTATTTGAGGTAATCATGTCATTTTAATTTCATTTTGCTATCTTTTTGTTGTTGATTGAATAAGTTTGAATTTGGTTATTATGGTTGTCGATGAAGTGAGTCGAATTATTGTAGTCAAAATTTAAACTAAAGATGTATGGTCTTAGGACATAGGGGCCCTTGTCGTTGAGTTCGCCTAGGGCCTTTAGAAACACAGGGCCAGCCCTGAGCATGAGCCGCCGTGTTGTCCCCATACGAATCTTGGAGCAGAACGTCATGGATCAGTACAACTCCGCAGACATTGGCACCGAGGATGCTTGGTCCTCCTAGATCCGTGCCATCAACTGATTCCTCACTGTCATTGGCCGTGATTGCAAGCTGATTCGCATAGCAAGGGAGCAAACTTAAAGCACAGCTGCAGATACATTAGGGGGGCTTGTGAAGGGGCTTGTGTTCTCGATTGTCACTACACCAACTTGGGGGCTAGCTGATTCTCCAGGAGGGGATAATTTCACGACCTCGTGCCTGCCTGAAGCCATCAAGATCCAGAGAAAGGCCAAGCCCAGTCCAGAGCCACTGTGCGAGGGTACTTAGGCATAGACCATGAGTGGCTGTGGCCATCGTTGAAGATTAGACGTGAGACAAGACCAGTCAAAATAAAATTAGACGTGAGACAATGTCTCTCCTCGCCTCTTCCTCCTTCCTCTCCAAGCTACCGCGTCAGCATTCTACCTCCAATTCCGGTGAGACGCCGTGAACCTTGTACCGGAGTTGAGTAAATTCAGGTGAGGTTTGTGACACCATAGTTATAGACTTGGCCAGCCAGCTCTCCGGTTTGCTGCTACAAGAATATAATAAGAAAATAGGGCATTATACACTGAAATAGATTGATATTTAGGAGGGCTAGCGGCGAGTGAGGAGGCATGCAACATCGAGCCTTGTGCAGGGAGCGGCATCCGGAGAGACAACATACCAAGGAGGCCACGTGGAGGCCATGGGGCGCAAAGTGTGCAGGCCATTCTCTCTATGATTGCTGTTATGAATGAGCAACTAACATTCACTGTGAGCCAAAGGCCAGTACATATACATGTGAGGTATTACAAGCGGTAGTACCGCACTCAGAGCGGTAGTACCGCCTCGGGCGGTAGTACCGCACTCGGGCGGTAGTACCGCAGAGAACACACCAAACACACATCTAACACCCCCCTCAAACTCATGGTGGATCAACAACACTGAGTTTGGAGAGAAAGAAGCCATGCTGCGCTCGAGTCTGTTCCTTCGTGAAGAAGTCCGTCAACTGTAACTCAGAGGGCACATAGTGAAGAGCCAGTGTCTGATCCTGCACAGCAGCACGTACAAAGTGGGCATCCACACCGATGTGCTTGGTGAGCTCATGCTTCACCGGGTCACGCGCAATACTGATAGCACCGGTACTGTCTGACAGTAAGGGAGTCGATGTAGTAGCAGACACACCAAAGTACTCAAGTAACCATCGTAACCAGATCACCTCAGCCGTCAGCATAGCCATCGCTCGCAACTCAGCCTCTGTACTCGAGCGAGAAACCGCAGTCTATTTCTTTGTCTTCCAGGCAATAAGAGAGCCACCAAGGAAGACACAGTAAGCAGACAACGAGCGTCGATCAGAGGGATCACTAGCCCACGTAGCATCAGAGGAGGCCTGGAGCTCGAGAGAACTGGAGCGGGAAAAGAAAAGGCGATGAGAGATCGTGCCACGAAGATATCGTAGAACACGGAGGAGGTGACTATAGTGGACAGAGGTGGGGGCTGAAACAAACTGACTGAGAATGTGGACAGGATAGGAGATGTCAGGACGCGTAACAGCAAGATAGACAAGGCTCCCAACGAGGTGGCGATAGCGAGTGGGATTAGGAAGAGGGTCACCGTCAGAAGCACGAAGCTGAACGTTGAGCTCCATAGGAGTCACAACAATGCGCTCATCACCGAGAGCGGCACGAGTAAGAAGATCCTGAATATATTTTTCCTGGGAGATGAAGAAGCCTGCAGAGGTCTCAGAAATCTCGATCCCAAGAAAGTAGCGAAGAGGACCAAGATCAGACATCAGAAACTGTTCCCGGAGGCGGGCCTTAACAAAGGCAATATACTCAGAATCGTCACCAGTGATGATCATGTCATCCACATATAGAAGGAGAAGAGTCCGACCACGAGAAGAGGTGTGGACAAACAGTGCTGGATCATGATCACTAGGCAAGAAGCCAGCGGCAGTAACGACAGAGGCGAACCGCGAGAACCAGGCGCGAGGGGCCTGTTTAAGATCATAGAGGGAGCGGCGAAGTCGGCAGACCATACCATCAGGAGCATAGTACCCCGGTGGTGGCTGCATATAAACCTCCTCGCGCAACTCACCATTGAGAAAAGCATTCTGGACATCAAGCTGAGATACAGACCAATGACGAACAGAAGCCACGGCAAGGAGAGTGCGGACAGTGGTCATGTGGGCCACAGGAGCGAATGTCTCATCATAATCGCGTCCCTGCTCCTGCTGAAAGCCACGAGCCACAAGACGAGCTTTGTATCGCTCAAGGGAACCATCGGAGCGAGTCTTAATCTTATAGACCCACTTGCAGGTGATGGGACGAACACCGGAGGGAAGAGAAACCATATCCCACGTGCCATTGCGCTCAAGCGCCGCAAGCTCCTCGGCCATCGCAAGCTGCCATTCAGGCTGAGTCATGGCAGCCCGATAGGTGGTGGGCTCAGCAATGGCAGAAAGACCATACCGGTCAGGAGAATAGCGATCAGGAGGGGGACAAGGCCTAACACGGAGGTTATGGACCGGCGGAGGCGTGAGAGGAGGTGCACTGGAAGTAGAGGGCACATCAGTAGGATCATCCACAGCACGAGGACGACGAGTGTAGTGGAGAGGAAACGGGGAGTGAGGTCGAAAGACTGGGGAGGAGGGTGGGAAGGGAGGGGATGGTGGAGACGAGGGAGAGGAGGAGGAGGGAGGGGATGGTGGAACCGGTGGTGTAGGGGGACGCACCGGGGGAGAGGGAAGAACAGGAGGCACAGTGGGAGATGTGTCAGGAAGGAGAAGGAAGGAAATATCTTCCACAGAAAAGCTCGAGGAGGAGGGACGCGGATAGTAAGAACGAGACTCATCGAACGTCACATCACGAGAAATGCGCAGACGGCGACCAACAGAATCCCAACAGCGTGCTCATCACTGTAGCCAAGGAAAACACACTCAACTGACTGAGCAGTCAACTTGGTTCGTTCTCGCGGAGCAAGAAGAACATAGCATACGCATCCAAACATACGAAGAGCAGAGTAGTCAGGAGAGCGACCAGAGAGACGCTCCATAGGAATACCCCCCTTCAAGGCAGCCGAAGGCTGAATGTTGATGAGGTGGGTGGATGCGGAAACGGCCTCAGCCCAAAAATGGGGTGGAAGAGAGGCGGCGATCATCATCGCCCGAGCCGTCTCAAGCAAATGGCGATGTTTGCGTTCAGCAACTCCATTCTGAGCATGGGCACCAGGGCAAGAGAATTGGGCAAGAGTGCCCTGCTCCGCAAGAAAACCACGCAACATGTGAGAGATATACTCTCCAGCTGAGTCAACACGGAAGATACGGACAGGCGTGGAAAATTGAGTGCGAACCATGGCAGCAAAACGTTTGTATATGGGGAGAACCTCGCTGCGAGATTTCATACAATAAAGCCAAGTGTAGCGAGAGAAATCATCAATAAACAGAACATAGTAGCGATGACCCCCTTTCGAGTCAAAAGGAGCAGGGCCCCATACATCAGAATGAACTAAGACAAAAGGACGCTGAGATACAGACTCACTGGTAGGATATGGTAACTGAGTCTGTTTGCCAAGCCTACAACCTTCACAATGCAACGAAACATCACCGGAGACAGACCCTAAGACGCCTTGGTGTACTAATGAGGACAAGCGAGAGCCACAGATGTGACCAAGTCGATGATGCCACTGCTGGAAGGACGCAGAAGAGGAGGCAGCAAGAGCATGAGAACTGGCGTATGTGGTAGCAGCGGAAGGAACACGAAGCCAGTGAACCTCCCAAAGGCCCTCAGACTCACGACGCCGAGGGCCACCGCCAACCGGAGCCTGAGTGCGACGATCCTGAATAGAGCAAGAGTCGGCATCAAGAATGACACGACAACCAGAATCAGTAAGTTGGGCAGCGGAAAAGAGATTCATGGTAAGACGAGGAACATGAGAAACACTAGGAACCGAAAAAGACGGAGTGGAAAGGATGCCACGACTAGCAACAGGAAGAGGTGTGCCATCGGCAGTGAGAACATTAAGAGGAAAATCAAGAGGTCCAAGAGAAGATAAAGTAGAAGAATCAGGAGACATATGGAAAGAAGCTCCAGAATCCAGAACCCACGAGGATGTACCTGACTGAGTAGGCTCCGGCGGGGGCGGAGTGGTTGTGGCAGTCACAGCGGCAATAGAACCCGTCGAGGAAGAACCAGAGGAAGCCAACATGCGCTTGAGCCGCACAATATCCTGGTCAGTGAGCGACAAAGTCGAGGAGGACACACGAGTCCCACTAGAAGAAGAGCGCTTCAGGTCTTTCCGCTTCTTGTGACAATCAGACTCTGGGTGAACTGCCCTGTTGCAGTAGCCACAGAAGGTGTGCGAGCGTGGCCGACCCTCTCCTGAAGAAGGAGGGTGACCCGCCCCCCCTGGAGGTGTAGGCAGGAGCGGTGGAGTGGTGAGGCGAGCAGACGACACAGGAGCTCGGGCAGCAAGAACAGTGGGAACCACAAGCAGACCAGCAGAACGGAGGCGTGTCTCCTCAGCACGAAGCTCTGCAAGCACCTCCGAAATAGGAACACGACCACGAGCAAGCAGGTGAGCACGCCGAGGCTCAAACTCTGGACGAAGGCGAGATAAGAACTCATGGAGGCGATGAAACTCCAAGTCAGACCGCACAGTCTGGCAACACCGGCAAGTACCACAAACAACTGTCCTGAGAGAGTCAAGCTGGCGCCAGATGGCAGAGCTCTGTGAGTAGAACTCATCAACAGAAGAGTCACCCTGATGAAGAGGGTGCTCCTGACGCACCACAGATAAGTGGAGAGCATCACCAGATGGCTGATATCGCTGACAAAGATAGGACCACATCGCAGCAACAGGACCGAGACCCATGAACTCAGACGCAAACTGAGGTAAGACACTCGCAGTAAGAACAGCAGCAGCTCGAGCATCATCGTTGCACCACTGAGTGTAAGCAGACAGATCATCTCGGTAAGCAGAAAGGGCATCTGAGTAGGCAGATACCTGCTGATCATAAGCATGAACCGCAGCATCGTCAAGGGCCTTGGTTGTATCCCGATCAGCCTGAGAAGCATCAGCAGCAAGAACAGGCGGCACCGGCGGTGTAGGAGCCACAGGTGCAACAGGGCAAGGCGGACAGGGAACCTCGCCAGAGAGAACGCCCCACAGGAGAAGACCGCGCATGTGGATGCGCATGAAACCCACAAACTCAGCATAGTTGGTGCCATCGAAGATCACCGAGCACCGAGGAACAGCCACATAGCCCGACGAAGACATGACGCCTGAGTGCGCGGTAGTACCACACTTCTCAGCGGTAGTACCGCTTCGGGCGGTAGTACCGCCCTTGCCAGCGGTAGTACCGCGCTGCACAGGGCGATATTACCGCTATGCTACGCGGTAGTACCGCTTGTGCGGTATTTCCGCGGTCCAGTGCCGTGGGCACTTCCGCTTATTTTATGTTTTCTGGTATGCCTGGCCTTCAAGCGGAAGTAGAGCGGCAGTAACGGGCGGTAGTACCGCTTCGGGCGGTAGTACCGCTCTTGCCAGCGGTAGTACCGCTCTGCACGGTCCGCAGCGGGCGGATCTAGATCGCGACTGAGCAGGGGCGAGCGGCGAGGCGCTGCTCTGCAGAGCCGGGCGCTGGGTGGCCGGAGAAGAGGCTGGGCAGGGGCGGCCGAAGCCGAGCCGGGTCACCCAGAGACCGGAGACGAGGCTGGGGAGGCGCGCAAGAAGGCCGGACGGCGCCGAGCAGGGGCGGACAGCAGCACGGCTGGACAGGGGAGGAGGAGGCTGGACGGGGGCGGCCGAGGCCGAGCCGGGAATGGGGCTGGGGAGGCGCGGCCGGACCGGGGGCGGACGGAGTTGCTCAGCGGCGACGAAGCCCCGGGCGGAGTAACCTGGCGTCTGATACCATGTTATGAATGAGCAACTAACATTCACTGTGGGCCAAAGGCCAGTACATATACATGTGAGGTATTACAAGCGGTAGTACCGCACTCAGAGCGGTAGTACCGCACTCGGGCGGTAGTACCGCAGAGAACACACCAAACACACATCTAACAATTGCTAGGCTAATTTGACAAATGACATTTTTCTGAATGGCCGTCGATGTGATTTCCGGTTACTATGTAAATACATACCTTTCTACAAATTAAATTATTGTTTCATTTGGAAATCTCGTGTAATTGCGCGTTACTGCACCACAACCCCCCCCCCCCCACTTTGCAGGAGATAAAAAGACCATAGGCGCTGAAGACCTTGCTAATCAGCTGGACGAGTTTGATGGCCTCGTCGCAGCCCTGAACGACCTTGCTAATCCAATCATCGCGGTACGTGCCGGTTTGCCTCAACTGCTTGGCCAATCCCGTCATGCGAGGGACAAGAGCCTCCATCCACTCAGCGTCAACCAACCAAAATAACTCTCGGGAATCCTACTCACTAGTAGAGAACAAGGCTTTGATTGAGGCTAGGATAAGGGCATTAATCCCGGTTCACTTACGAACCGGGACCATGCATCAGTCCCGGTTCGTGAGGCCAGGGCACCGGCCGGGCCTTGAGGGCCATTGGTCCCGGTTCGTCTGACACTTTTGGTCCCGGTTCCAGACACGAACCGGGACCTCTGGTCCTCGCTCCTGGCCCAGCACCTTTAGTCCCGGTTGGTGGCTGGAACCGGGACCAAAGGTCGGTCTTCTGTCCCGGTTCTAGCCACCAACCGGGACTAAAGATAAGCCTATATATACCCCCGCCCCTGCCCGCTCACTCTGTTTTTTGGCCGGCCGGCATGTGCAGGTGTGTGTTGCTCTAGCTCTCACCTCCTATGCACATGAGGTGTTCGATGAAATGTCCGAGCCACACTTAAGCTTTCTCCTCTCCAAGCTCGACCTCCAAGCTCCATTTTCCTCGAGATTTGTCTAGGTTTGACGGTCCGTCATGTCCCGTCCCCGTCCTCAGTGCCGTCGATCGCCCGCGCCGATGTCGTCGCCGGCACCACCGTGGTGAGCCTCTTGTTCTTATCTTCTTTCTAAAAGAAAAAAAATTCTTACTTGTATGATTTAGATAGATACTTGTACAATTTTCTTACTTTTATTATTGTTTGTTATTATATAGTTCCATGGTTTTGGTATCCGCCCCCGTCAGCCCACGTCCTGTCTATAATTCGGATGTGGTATATTATCTTTTATAACTATTTGTTTCATTTAGTGTTTATGACAATTATGCTGACCAACGTGACATAGATGTTTTTATCTAGGAGGTATGTGAACCGGAAATTCGAACCGACCCTCTTGTCGAGAGGTTAAATTTAGTTGAAAAAGAAAACAATTACTTGAAGAAAAAATTGAAAAGAATTGAGGAGGAGAAGATGGAATTGGAGTTGCATGTTGCCGATGTCGTCGAAGATCACAAGATCAAGATGGATGCAATGCGCTTGAAGATTAGAAAGATTAGAAAATATGCCATTCATACTGAGGCTTGGTATCATTATGCCGTTGGATCAATTGGTACCTTAGTTGCTGTCATGATCGCATTTGTTGTTGCATTTAAATGGTTTACATAGTTTATGTATGAACTTTATGTATTTATTTTGATCACTACTGTACTTTGGTTTTAATGTGATGATGAACTTCTATTAATTTGGTCACTTCTCTATTTATGATGTTCTGTAATGGTTTTTCATACACTTAATTATATAATGCACGTAGATGAACCGGCAATGGATGTACTGTGACCGACGCACCTCCGAGTACATTAAGGGCCTGCATAATTTTCTCGAAGTGGCTGAGGCAAACAACCAGAATGGTTTTATGTATTGTCCATGTACTATCTGTGGGAATACGAAGGAGTACTCTAACTCGAAAACCCTTCACGTCCACCTGCTTGAGAAGGGTTTCATGCCACACTATAATGTTTGGACCAAACACGGAGAAAGAAGGGTTATGATGGAAGACAACGAAGAAGAAGTGGATGATGACAACTATTCGCCCCCTGAATACGGTGATGCTGCAATGGGGGAAGCTGGAGATCAAGAGGAACCAGACGATGTGCCCAATGATGATCTTCGCCGGGTCATTGTTGATGCAAAGAGACAATGCCAAAGTGAAAGGGAGAAGTTGAAGTTCGATCGCATGTTAGAAGATCACAAAAAAGGATTGTACCCAAATTGCGAAGATGACAACACAAAGCCCGGTACCACACTGGAATTGTTGCAATGGAAGGCAGACAATGGTGTATCTGAAAAGGGATTTGCTTTGCTACTGAAAATAATGAAGAAGAAGCTTCCAAAGGATAACGAATTGCCCGACAGTACGTACGAAGCAAAGAAGGTTCTATGCCCTCTAGGATTGGAGGTGCAGAAGATACACGCATGCCCTGATGACTGCATCCTCTACCGCAGTGTGTACGAGGATTTGAACGCATGCCCGGTATGCTGTGCATTGCGGTATAAGATCAGACGAGATGACCCTGGTGATGTTGAGGGCCAGCGCACCGGGAAGAGGGTTCCTGCCAAGGTGATGTGGTATGCTCCTATAATACCACGGTTGAAACGTTTGTTCAGAAACAAAGAGCATGCCAAGTTGATGCTTTGGCACAAGGAATACCGTAAGAAAGATGGGAAGTTGAGAGCACTCGATGATGGGTCGAAGTGGAGAAAGATCGAGAGAAAGTGGGGGGACTTTACAGGTGACCCAAGGAACGTATGGTTTGGTTTAAGTGCAGATGACCTTAATCCTTTTGGGGAGCAGAGCAGCAAGCATAGCACATGGCCTGTGACTCTATGTATGTATAACCTTCCTCCTTGGTTGTGCATGAAGCGGAAGTTCATTATGATGCCAGTGCTCATCCAAGGCCCTAAGCAACCAGGCAATGACATTGATGTGTACCTAAGGCCATTAGTTGATAAGCTTTTACAGTTGTGGAATGGAAAAGGTGTACGTGTGTGGGATGAGAATAAACAAGAGGAATTTGACCTACGAGCGTTGCTGTTTGTAACCATCAATGATTGGCCTTCTCCCAGTAATCTTTCAGGACAGACAAACAAGGGATACCACGCATGCACGCACTCTTTAGATGACACCGAAAGTATATATTTGGACAAATGCAGGAAGAATGTGTACCTGGGGCATCGTCGATTTCTTCTGAACAACCATCAATGTCGAAAGGAAGGAAAGCATTTCAAAGGTGAGGCAGATCACCGGAAGCAGCCCGCACTCCGTACTGGTGATCACATACTTGATATGGTCAATGATTTACAAGTAATCTTTGGAAAGAGTCCTGGCGGACTATCTGTTCCGAATGATGCTGAGGGATGCGCACCCATGTGAAAGAAGAAATCTATATTTTGGGACCTACCCTATTGGAAAGACCTAGAGGTCCGCTCTGCAATCGACGTGATGCACGTGACGAAGAATCTTTGCGTGAACCTGCTAGGCTTCTGGAAGTGTATGGGAAGACAAAAGATACACCGGAGGCATGGGAGGACCAGCAACGTGTGCACGAAAAAGACGACATGCATCCAAAAAGCAGTATGAAGGTCCTGTCAGCTACGCTCTTATCAAAGAAGAGAAGGAAATCTTCTTTGAATGCCTGCTCAGTATGAAGGTCCCGTCTGGCTTCTCATCGAATATAAAGGGAATAATAAATATGGCAGAGAAAAAGTTCCAGAACCTAAAGTCTCATGACTGCCACGTGATTATGACGCAACTGCTTCCAGTTGCATTGAGGGGGCGTCTACCGGAAAACGTTCGATTAGCCATTGTGAAGCTATGTGCATTCCTCAATGCAATCTCTCAGAAGGTAATCGATCCAGAAATCCTACCATGGTTAAAGAGTGATTTGGTGCAATGTCTTGTCAGTTTCGAGCTGGTGTTCCCACCATCCTTCTTCAATATTATGACGCACGTCCTAGTTCATCTAGTCGACGAGATTGGCATTCTGGGCCCTGTATTTCTACACAACATGTTCCCCTTTGAGAGGTTCATGGGAGTCTTAAAGAAATATGTTCGTAACCGTGGGCCATCAAACAGAGGAAAGCATTGGGTTTTGTGTTGACTTTATTCCTGACCTTAAGCCGATTGGTCTCCCTCAATCACGATATGAGGGGAGACTGACTGGAAAAGGCACGCTAGGAGCGAATTCAATAATATGTAGGGACGGGCATTCTTGGTCTCAAGCACACTACACAGTTCTACAGAATTCTACCTTGGTGACCCCGTATGTCAATGAACACAAAATTATTCTGCGCTCCAAACACCCGGAGCAGTGTGACGACTGGATTACATGTGAACACATCAGGACTTTCGGCAGTTGGTTGCAAACACATCTCATGGGTAAAATCACTGTTGCAGATGAGCTGTATTCGTTGGCCAGGGGACCATCTTCGGCTGTATTGACTTACAAAGGGTACGAGATAAATGGGAATACATTTTACACGATCGCCCAAGATCAAAAGAGCACCATCCAAAATAGTGGTGTCCACTTGATGCAGCAACCAATAGGGGAAAGGACACATATTATGGTTACATAGTGGACAAATGGGCACTTGACTATGGACATGATTTTAAGGTCCCTTTGTTTCGGTGCAAATGGGTCAATCTCTCAGGAGGCGGGGTACAGAAAGACCCGCAGTACGGAATGACAACAGTGGATCTGAACAATCTTGGGTACACAGACGAACCATTCGTCTTAGCCAATGATGTGGCGCAGGTTTTCTATGTGAAGGACATGTCTACCAAACCAAGAAAAAGAAAAGATAAGGAAGCGAATACATCGTACGATGAGCCAAAGCGCCACATAGTTCTTTCAGGGAAAAGAGACATCGTCGGAGTGGAGGGCAAGACAGACATGTCTGAAGATTATGAAAAGTTTCATAAAATTCCTCCCTTCAAAGTGAAGGCTGACCCCAGCACCCTGTTAAACGATGAAGATTATCCATGGTTACGGCGCAATAAGCAAGGGACACACGCGAAGAAAAAGTGAAGAATTTCTCTCCACAACTATTCTGATGATGGCTTTGATCTAGAATATCACTGCAGTTACATGTCAAGAAATGAAATGCCTTTTGTAACAGATGAGTTTTCGTTTGAAACCCTGATACTTCGAAAGAGATTGTTCATTTTGTACACGAAGTGCATCCAGTTTTTGCCGTATCCCTCTCAACTTTTTAGCACATGCTATGTGGGTGAAATGATGATACCGTGCCAACTTTCAACCATTTCAGAGTTCATTTGCAGTGCTTTTCAATTCAGGGTCATTTTAGCTCAAAATAAATCATGAAATGCATGAAAAATAGCAAATGAAGTCAGAAAAGGTTTGAAAAGTGATGATGTGGCTTTGAATGGTGCATATTGAATGCAGAAAAAGTCTTGATTTAAAATATGTTTCAAAATTGAAATCCTTTTGTAACAGATGAGTTTTCGTCCAAAACCCTCATACTTCGAAAGAGATTGTCCAGTTTGTACACGAAGTGCATCCAGTTTTTGCCGTAACCCTCTCAACTATTTAGCACATGCTATGTGGGTGAAATGATGATACTATGCCAACTTTCAACCATTTCAGTGTTCATTTGCAGCGCTTTTCAATTCAGGGTCATTTTAGCTCAAAATAAATCATGAAATGCATGAAAAATAGCAAATGAAGTCAGAAAAGGTTTGAAAAGTGATGTTGTGGATTTGATTGGTGCATATTGAATGCAGAAAAAGTCTTGAGTTCAAATATGTTTAAAAAATTGAAATCCTTTTGTAACAGATGAGTTTTCGTCCAAAACCCTGATACATCGAGAGAGATTGTCCAGTTTGTACACGAAGTGCATCCAGTTTTTGCCGTAACCCTCTTAACATTTTAGCACATGCTATGTTGGTGAAATGATGATACCATGCCAACTTTCAACCATTTCAGAGTTCATTTGCAGTGCTTTGCAATTCAGGGTCATTTTAGCTCAAAATAAATCATGAAATGCATGAAAAATAGCAAATGAAGTCAGAAAAGGGTTGAAAAGCGATGATGTGGCTTTGAATGGTGCATATTGAACGCAGAAAAAGTCTTGAGTTCAAATATATTTAAAAAATTGAAATCCTTTTGTAGGAGACGAGTTTTCGTCCAAAACCCTGATACTTCGAAAGAGATTGTCCAGTTTGTACACAAAGTGCATCCAGTTTTTCCTATAACCCTCTCTACTTTTTAGCACATGCTATGTGGGTTAAATTATGATACCATGCCAACTTTCAACCATTTCAGAGTTCATTTAAAATGCTTTTCAATTCAGGGTCATTTTAGCTCAAAATAAATCATGAAATGCATGAAAAATAGCAAATGAAGCCAGAAAAGGGTTGAAAAGTGATGATGTGGCTTTGAATGGTGCATATTGAATGCAGAAAAAGTCTTGAGTTAAAATATGTTTAAAAAATTGAAATCCCTTTGTAATAGACGTGTTTTCGTCTGATCAAAGTTATTTAACTTAATATTATATAAAATTTATGCAACTAAAATTATCAAAGTTATTTTTGTTAAAAACTTTAATAGCAAAAAGAATATTGATGAAGTATTTTTTTTACGAACTTTTAATATGCAAAAAAATAACATAAAAAAATAGCAAATGTGAAAATAGATGCGAATTTATAGAGTTAATTCAACCTAAATTCAAAGTGCTAGTTAGGCGTAACGCCTAACTAGCACTTTGAATTTAGGTTGAATTTTCTCTATAAATTCGCATCTATTTTCACATAATAGTCCCCACAGAGCAGAAAGAGGTCGGTTAGGCCCACAGGCCTGCTTTAGAGAGGAGCTAAACGTTGCAGCCGCGGCGGGGCTTATAAACAGGTCCCGGCGCCCTTCGCTTGGCGAGGTGAGACTAAACATCCAACCGCACCGCGGCTGTGCCAGGCACAGGCCTGTCCCGGTTCGAGCCACCAACCGGGACCAAAGGTCTCTGCTTCTTGCCCTTTGGGCTGCTGAAATTGACCTTTAGTCCCGGTTGGTGGCTCCAACCGGGACTAAAGGGGGGGCATTAGTCCTGGTTGGAGCCACCAACCGGGACTAAAGGTCTCTGTATATAAGCGGGAGTTGGGAATTTTTCAGATTTCATCTGCAGTTGCCCCTGACGACGCCGAGCACATCGACGCCGCCAGGCTGCCCGAGCTCGCCGTCGACGCCCTCGCCGCCCTCTACCCCGTCGATGCCGTCAGGCTGCTCCACCTCGCCGTCGACGCCCACGCCGCCCTCTGCCCCGTCGACGTCGTCAGGCTGCTCCACCTCGTCGTCGATGCCCTCACCGATGCCCTCGACGCCGCCCCTGCCCCGACGGTGCCCCTGCCCCGACGCCCTCGACGCCGCCCCTGCCCTGCGCTGCCACCGCCCCGACCCGACACCGTCGCCGCTCGTCGCTGTCGCCGCCCCGACCCGACGTCGTCGCCGCTCCTCGCTGGTCTCCTCCGTCGCTCCGTCGCCGTCGCCGCTCCTCGTCGGTAAGGCTCCCCCTCCTCTCTGTCCCCATCGGCCCCACGCGCGCGCCTGCACCACTCGCCCCCGCCCACCGCGCGCAGCACCGCCACCGGCCCCGCCTCCGCCCACCGCAGCACAGCCGCGAGCCCCGCGCGCGTCTCCGGCGACCCTGCAGCGCCGCCCGCGCCCGACGATTTAGTTAATTTTAATTGTTTAGTTAATTTAGTTAATTTTAGTTATTTAGTTAATTTAGTTAATTTTAGTTGTTTTAGTTGATTTAGTTAATTTAGTTAATTTTAGTTGTTTTAGTTGTTTTAGGATATACAAAAGCGGTAGTTAATTTAGTTAATTTTATTCTTTTAGTTGTTTTTATTGTTTAGTTGTTTTTAGTTGTTTATATTGTTTAGATGTTTAGTTGTTTTATCGTCGGTCGTCGGTGACGCGATATTGGGGAGTCCCCGACGATCGTCGATGAGGGATTGTACCCCCCGACGATCGTCGGTGAGGGAGAGTCCCCGACGATATCGAGGAGTCCCCGATGATCGGTGGTGACGCGATATGATGTTTAATTAGATGCTTAAATGTTTAGTTGCATAGCGTAGCCGTTGAGTCGACGATGCGCGGCCAGCATCTGATGTCTACTACGCAACCTTCTTCTTGTAGACTCGTGTTGGGCCTCCAAGCGCAAAGTTTTGTAGGACAGTAGCAAATTTCCCTCAAGTGGATGACCTAAGGTTTATCAATCCGTGGGAGGCATAGGATGAAGATGGTCTCTCTCAAACAACCCTGCAACCAAATAACAAAGAGTCTCTTGTGTCCCCAACACACCCAATACATTGGTAAATTATATAGGTGCACTAGTTCAGTGAAGAGATGGTGATGCAAGTGTAATATGGATAGTAGATATAGATTTTTGTAATTTGAAAATATAAAAACAGCAAGATAACTAATGTTAAAAGTGAGCACAAATGGTATTGCAATGCTTAGAAACAAGGCCTAGGGTTCATACTTTCACTAGTGCAAGTTCTCTCAACAATATTGATATAGTTGAATCATATGTAAATCCCTCACGTGCGACAAAGAGTTCACTTCAAAGTCACAAATAGCGGAGAACAAACGAAGAAATTATTGTAGGGTACGAAACCACCTCAAAGTTATCTTTTCCGATCAATCGTATGAGCTATCCCTACAAGTGTCACGAACAGCCCTAGAGTTCGTACTAAAATAACACCTTAAGAGGCACATCAACCAAAACCCTAATGTCACCTGGATACTCCAATGTCACCACGAGTACCCATGGGCTTGATTATACGATATGCATCACACAATTTCAGATTCATCATGTTCAATCCAACACAAAGAACTTCAAAGAGTGCCCCAAAGTTTCTACTGGATAGTGAAGACGAAAACGTGTGCCAACCCCTATGCATAGATTACCAAGGTCACGGAACCCGCAAGTTGATCACCAAAACATACATCAGGTGGATCAATAGAACATCCCATTGTCACCACGGATATCCCATCGCAAGACATACATCAAGTGTTCTCAAATCCTTAAAGACTCAATCCGATAAGAAAACTTCAAAGGGAAAACTCAATTCATCACAAGAAGATAGAGAGGGGAAAACTCCATATGATTCATCTATATTAATAAAGCTCGCGGTACATCAAGATCATGCCATCTCAAGAACACAAGAGAGAGAGAGATCAAACACATAGCTACTGGTACATACCCTCAGCCCCGAGGGTGAACTACCCCCTCCTCGTCATGGAGACCGCCGGGATGATGAAGATGGCCTCCGGAGATGGTTTCCCCCTCAGGCAGGGTGCCGAAACGGGCTCCCAATTGGTTTTTTGTGGCTACAGAGGATTGCGGCAGCGCAACACCCGATCTATGCTTCTTTCTGGAGGTTTCTGGATTTATAGGAGTACTTGGCGTTGGAATCAAGTCAGGGGGACTCCCGAGGGCCCCACAAGCAAGGGGGGCGCGCCCTAGGGGGGGCGCCCCCTAGGCTTGTGGCTGCCTCGGGACTCCTCTCCGGTATCTTTTTGCTCCAGTATTTTTTATATTTTCCAAAAATATTTTCCGTAAATTTTTATTCTGTTTGGACTCCGTTTGATATTCCTTTTCTGCGAAGCTCAAAAACAAGGAAAAAACAGAAACTGGAACTCGGCTCTAGGTTAATAGGTTAGTCCCAAAAATAATATAAAATCGCATATTAATGAATATAAAACATCCAAAACAGATAATATAATAGCATGGAACAAAAAAAAATTATAGATACGTTGGGGACGTGTCAGCATCCCCAAGCTTAATTCCTGCTCGTCCTCGAGTAGGTAAATGATAAAAACAGAATTTTTGATGTGGAATGCTACCTAACATATTCATCCATGTAGTTTTCTTTATTGTGGCGTGAATATTCAGATCCATAAGATTCAAAACAAAAGTTTAATGTTGACATAAAAACAATAATACGTCAAGCATACTAATAAAGCAATCATGTCCTCCCAAAATAACATGGCCAAAGAAAGTTATCCCTACAAAATCATATAGTCTGGTTATGCTCCATCTTCATCACACAAAGTATTAAATCATGCACAACCCTGGTTTGAGCCAAGCAATTGTTTCATACTTTAGTGTTCTCAAGCCTTTTCAACTCTCACGCAATACATGAGCGTGAGCCATGGACATAGCACTATAGATGGAATAGAATATGGTGGTTGCGGAAAAGACAAAAGAAGGAGATAGTCTCACACCAACTAGGCGTATCAACGGACTATGGAGATGCCCATCAATAGATATCATTGTGAGTGAGTAGGGATTGCCATGCAACGGATGCACTAGAGCTATAAGTGTATGAAAGCTCAAAAAGAAACTAATTGGGTGTGCATCCAACTCGCTTGCTCATGAAGACCTAGGGCAATTTGAGGAAGCCCATCATTGGAATATACAAGCCAAGTTCTATAATGAAAAATTCCCACTAGTATATGAAAGTATCAATATAGGAGACTCTCTATCATGAAGATCATGGTGCTACTTTGAAGCACAAGTGTGGAAAAAGGATAGTAGCATTGCCCCTTCTCTCTTTTCTCTCATTTTGTTTTTTGGTGAGCTTCTTTGGCCTTTTTTTATTTGGGCTTCTTTGGCCTCTTTTATTTTTTTGTAAAGTTCGGAGACTCATCCCAACTTGTGAGGGAATCATAGCTTCCATCATCCTTTCCTCACATGGGACAATGCTCTAATAATGATGATCATCACACTTTTATTTACTTACAACTCAAGAATTACAACTCGATACTTAGAACAAAATATGACTCTATATGAATGCCTCCGGCGGTGTACCGGGATGTGCAATGACTCAAGAGTGACATGTATAAAAAATATGAACGGTGGCTTTGCCACAAATACGATGTCAACTACATGATCATGCAAAGCAATATGAAAATGATGATGCGTGTCATAAACGGAACGGTGGAAGTTGCATGGCAATATATCTCGGAATGGCTATGGAAATGCCAGAATAGGTAGGTATGGTGGCTGTTTTGAGGAAGGTATATGGTGGGTTTAATGCAACGGCGAAAGTTGTGTGGTACTAGAGAAGCTAGCAAGGGTGGAAGGGTGAGAGTGCGTATAATCCATGGACTCAACATTAGTCATAAAGAACTCACATACTTATTGCAAAAGTCTATTAGTTATCAAAACAAAGTACTACACGCATGCTCCTAGGGGAAGGGTTGGTCGGAGTTAACCATCGCGCGATCCCGACCTCCACACAAAGGAAGGCAATCAATAAATAAATCATGCTCCGACTTCGTCACATAACGGTTCACCATACGTGCATGCTACGGGAATCACAATCTTTAACACAAGTATTTCTACCAATCCACAATTACTCACTAGCATGTCTCTAATATTACCATCTTTATATCTCAAAACAATCATAAGGAATCAAACTTCTCATAGTATTCAATGCACTTTATATGAAAGTTTTTATTATATCCCTCTTGGATGCCCATTATATTAGGACTAAATTCATACCCTAAGCAAATTACCATGCTGTTTAGAGACTCTCAAAATAATATAAGTGAAGCATGAGAGTTCATCCATTTCTATAAAATGAAACCACCGCCGTGCTCTAAAAAGATATAAGTGAAGCACTAGAGCAAAAGACAAACTACTCCAAAAAGTTATAAGTGAAGATTAATGAGTGGCCAACAATTAAATAATTATGTGAAGACTTTCTCATCTAAGAATTTCAGATCTTAAGTATTTTATTCAACAACAAGCAAAAGAAAAATAGCACTCCAAGAATAGCACGCATCATGTGAACGAATAAAAATTTAGGCTCAACATAGGCTAACCGATAATTGTTGATGAAGAGAGGTGGGATGTGTAGCATCCCCAAGCTTAGATGCTTGAGACTTCTTGAAATATTTACTTGGGGTGCCTTGGGCATCCCCAATCTTGAGCTCTTGTGTCTCCTTAATTCCTCTCATATCATGGTTTCCCTAATTCTTATAAACTTCATCCACACAAAACTCAACAAGAACTCGTGAGATAGGTTAGTACACATAAGAATAAATCAACACTTCATGTACTACCAAGACATGTTGCACAATAATTTACAAACATCATCTACTGTTTACTATCATTTCCACAATTTATATGTACCAATATAGGCTATGGAAACTATAGGATAAGTAGATAATAAAACTATGATAGCAATCTGTCCAAACAGAACAGTCTGTAGCAATCTATTAAACCAGTGTAATTCTGTTACTCAACAAATTATGAAAATTTAGGACGTGCTAAAAAGTTAATATGAGAACACTGTGTAAAAATTTCAGAAAGTTTCCACGTTCCAGTAAAATATGAAAATTCAAAAACTACAGCAAAAGTTTCTGTTTTTACACAGCACATCAAACATGCAATTAAAGCATCCTAAAAGGCAATTTTTGGAACGTTTTATTGAAAAACAAGATTATCTATAACACCTAACAGAAAATGACAAAATATAATGACGCTCCAAGCAAAACCCATATTATGTGATGAATAAAAATATAGCTCTAAGTAAGATATATCGATAATGTTGGAGACGAAAGAGGGGTTACCTTCCGGGGCATCCCCAAGCTTAGGCACTTGAGTCTTCCTTGTATATTACCTTGGGGGTGCCTTGGACATCCCCAAGCTTATATTCTTATCACTCCTTTTTCTCCTCATATCGGTGTCTCACCCAAAACTTGAAAACTTCAATCACACAAAACTTAACGGAACTTCGTGAGATGGGTTAGTATAATAAAGATAGATCATTCACTTAGGTACTATCAATACAAGATTCAGAATTGTTACCACATGATACCTACTGTATTCTACGATTCCCATAATTTATGTCACTAAATATAAGCTATGGAAACACTAAAACAAGCAAACTATGCATGCAAAACAGAATCTGTTAAAAACAGAACAGTCTGTGAAGATCTGTAGTGTAACCATACTTCCCTGTCCCAAAAAATTCTGAAAAATTAGGACAATCTAGGCAATTTGTATATCAATCATATGTCACAATTCATATCAAAAGCACGTTCCAGTGAATTTACAAAATTCCTGGACTGAGAGCAAAAGTTTCTGTTTTTGCACAGAATCAAGTCAACTATCATCCACACTATCCCAAAGGCTTTACTTGGCACTTTATTGAAACAAAAGCTATAAAACATGATTATACAGTAGCTTAATCATGTGGACACACTAAAAAAGAAAGTATAAGTGTTGGGTTGTCTCCCAACAAGCGCTTTTTTTAATGCCTTTTAGCTAGGCATGATGATTTCAATGATGCTCACATAGGAATAGTATTTGAAACATGTAAGAGAGCATCATGAATCTCATGACAAGCACATTTAAGTCTAATCCACTTCCTATGCATAGGGATTTTGTGATCAAACAATTTATGGGAACAAGAATCATCTAGCATGGGAAGGCAAAACAAGTGCAACTTCAAAACTTTGAACACATAGAGAGGAAACTTGATATTATTGCAATTCCTACAAGCATATGTTCCTCCCTCATAATAGTTTTCAGTAGAATCATGAAGGAATTCCACAATATAACTATCACATAAAGCATGCTTTTCATGATCTACAAGCATAGAAAATTTAATACTCACCACATAAGCAACTTTATTCTCATCAATAGTAGTGGGAGCAAACTCAACAAAATAACTATCATGTGAAGCATAATCCAATTGAAAATTAAAATCATGATGACAAGTTTCATGGTTATCATTATTCCTTATAGCATACATGTCATCACAATAGTCATCATAAATAGGAGGCATGCTTTCATCATAATAAATTTGCTCATCAAAACTTGGGGGACTAAACATATCATCTTCATCAAACATAGCATCCCCAAGCTTGTAGCTTTGCATATCATTAGCATCATGAATATTCAAGGAATTCATACTAACAACATTGCAATCATGCTCATCATACAAAGATTTAGTGCCAAATATTTTATTGACTTCTTCTTCTAACACTTTGGCACAATTTTCCTTTCCATCATTTTCACGAAAGACATTATAAAGATGAAGTATATGAGGCAACCTCAATTCCCTTTTTTTTGTAGTTTTCTTTTATAGACTAAACTAGTGATAAAACAAGAAACTAAAAGATTCAATTGCATGATCTAAAGATACCGTCAAGCACTCACCTCCCCGGCAACGGCGCCAGAAAAGAGCTTGATGTGTACTACGCAACCTTCTTCTTGTAGACTCGTGTTGGGCCTCCAAGCGCAGAGTTTTGTAGGACAGTAGCAAATTTCCCTCAAGTGGATGACCTAAGGTTTATCAATCCGTCGGAGGCATAGGATGAAGATGGTCTCTCTCAAACAACCCTGCAACCAAATAACAAAGAGTCTCTTGTGTCCCCAACACACCCAATACAATGGTAAATTTTATAGGTGCACTAGTTCGGCGAAGAGATGGTGATGCAAGTGTAATATGGATAGTAGATATAGACTTTTGTAATCTGAAAATATAAAAACAGCAAGGTAACTAATGATAAAAGTGAGCACAAACAGTACTGCAATGCTTAGAAACAAGGCCTAGGGTTCATACTTTCACTAGTGCAAGTTCTCTCAACAATACTGACATAGTTGAATCATATGTAAATCCCTCACGTGCGACAAAGAGTTCACTCCAAGGTCACAAATAGCGGAGAACAAACGAAGAAATTATTGTAGGGTACGAAACCACCTCAAAGTTATCTTTTCCGATCAATCGTAAGAGCTATCCCTATAAGTGTCACGAACAGCCCTAGAGTTCGTACTAAAATAAAACCTTAAGATACACATCAACCAAAACCCTAATGTCACCTAGATACTCCAATGTGACCACGAGCACCCATGGGCTTGATTATACGATATGCATCACACAATTTCAGATTCATCATGTTCAATCCAACACAAAGAACTTCAAAGAGTGCCCCAAAGTTTCTACCGGAGAGTCAAGATGAAAACGTGTGCCAGCCCCTATGCATAGATTCCCAAGGTCACGGAACCCGCAAGTTACATCAGGTGGATCAATAGAACATCCCATTGTCACCACGGATATCAGGTGGATCAATAGAACATCCCATTGTCACCACGGATATCCCATCGCAAGACATACATCAAGTGTTCTCAAATCCTTAAAGACTCAATCCGATAAGAAAACTTCAAAGGGAAAACTCAATTCATCACAAGAAGATAGAGAGGGGAAAACTCCATATGATTCATCTATATTAATAAAGCTCGCGGTACATCAAGATCGTGCCATCTCAAGAACACAAGAGAGAGAGATCAAACACATAGCTACTGTTAGATACCCTCAGCCACGAGGGTGAACTACTCCCTCCTCGTCATGGAGACCGCCGGGATGATGAAGATGGCCTCCGGTGATGGTTTCCCCCTCCGGCAGGGTGCCAGAACGGGCTCCCGATTGGTTTTTCGTGGCTACAAAGGCTTGCGGCGGCGGAACCCCCGATCTAGGTTTCTTTCTGGAGGTTTCTGAATTTATAGGAGTACTTGGCGTTGGAATCAAGTCTGGGGGACTCCCGAGGGACCCACAAGCCAGGGGGCGCGCCCTAGGGGGGGCGCCCCCTAGGCTGTGGCTGCCTTGGGACTCCTCTCCAGTATCTTTTTGCTCCAGTATTTTTTATATTTTCCAAAAATATTCTCCGTAAATTTTTATTCTGTTTGGACTCCGTTTGATATTCCTTTTCTGCGAAGCTGAAAAACAAGGAAAAAACAGAAACTGGCACTGGGCTCTAGGTTAATAGGTTAGTCCCAAAAATAATATAAAATAGCATATTGATGCATATAAAACATCCAAAACAGATAATATAATAGCATGGAACAATCAAAAATTATAGATACATTGGAGACGTATCAGCATCCTCGTCGTCGACTTGGTGGCAACCACTTGCTTGAGAGGCGCCATGTCCAGGACTGGGCTCCGCCGGGCTGGCACTGGGAGGTGCTGCCTTCCAGGGCGCCCAGCTTGGTGAGGAATCAGGGTCCCGTCGTCGACCCGGAGGTTCTTTGGTGGCGGTCGCATGGACCACTATCAGTGCAGAGGGAGCCGACCCCCGCGGAGGTGGTACGTCGCCGTGTCAGGGAGGAGGACGAGCACGTCCGATGCTACATGGCTGCGTTGGACTCCAGGTTCTCCAATACCTGGCAGGTTCTTGAGGGATCTCACCCGAGCTATGATCCTATCATTGTTCCTTCTCTTTGGGTGTCCACCGCCTGTGCCGCGAGATGTCAACTAGATCTGTATTAGTGATATTATATAATAATATTCGAGATGTATTAGTGATAATATTTGATGATGTATTAGCGATACTATTCGATGATGTATTAGCGATATTACATGATCGTATTGTTGTATTGCCTTGTATTGATTTGCATATCTCATGTTTGTATATTGCCATGTTGTAATATTTGTAGAAACTATGGATCACAGAGACATAGAAAAAGAACAGTTGTTGGGGGATATAATCCTCGCCGGAGGTGATCTCTTGTCGTATCTCAATGACACCGATGGTCAGGAAGGAGAGGATGACGTCTCTGTTGATCCAACAATGGAGGAGGAAGGAGATCATGATGGCTCCGGTGACCGAATGGCGGAGGAAGGAGATCATGATCACGGCTCCGGTGACCGAACGGAGGAGGGAGCCTCAACTGTTGCAAAGTCCGACGAAGTAAGGAGACGAGGCCCGAAGAAAAGGTTGCGCCCGGATGAAAGGTTCACGATCATAGAAGTCGCGAAAGATGGCCAACCGATTGCACCCAAGCAGACCAATGACACATTTGTACATCAGTGTGGAGTTGTTGTTAGGGACTATGTCTCGATCAGCACCCAACAATGGAATAAGAATAATAAGGACCCTGATGTTTCTTATGTCCATGATAGACTGAAAGATGATCTTTGGACCGAGCTGATGACAAATTTCAGCCTACCGCGAGAGGAGGATCCGAATAACCGAGTTATAGAGCGAAAGGTCAAGGCGTTTGCTCTTAAGAAGATGGCAGAACTATTCAGGAACTGGAAGAAAGAGTTGAACACAAAGTTTGTCAAGAAAGAGGAGACTCCGGAATTCATCGGTCGATATGAGAAGATAAGAGATCAATCGCCCGAATTTGTGGCCTACAAGAAATCGGAGAAGGGTAAGAAAACGTCACTGACAAACAAGAAAAATGCTGCAAAGAAGAAGTATCACCATCACACGAGGTCAGGTGGCTACTACAAAGCCCGGCCATTGTGGGACAAAGCTGAGCAAGACCTGCTTGCTAAGAATGTCCAACCAGCAACATTGCACTAGCCAGATCGTTCAAGGACTTGGTTCTTCGGGTTGGGGGAACTTTGGACCCAGAAACAAGGGAGTGTGTTTGGACGGACGAGCAACTTGCAATACCCTTCCGGAAGTTTCAGGCAGCAATCAAGGCAGTGCAGGAAGGGACGTTCATTCCCGACAGAGAGAAGGACGAGATGACAGAGGCCCTCGGGAATCCTGAACACCTTGGACGAACACGAGGCACATCAGGCTCCGTTCCATGGGTGCATGGGTTTCCCGACAGCGGTGGTTCTAGAAGCCGAGAGAGAAAGAGGAAACAGGAAGAAAGCGAAATGCAGAAGCTCAGTGCAAGATTAGCAAAACTAGAGGAACTTGAGAGCCAGCGAGCTACCGGCCAACCAACTGAGCGGCACGAAGATCCTTCCTTCGATGCTGCCCCAGAAGCTACCCCACCATCTCAATGGAGAAGCAGCGTGGCTTCCACGGAGCTCGTTCAGCCTGATTTCACGGCTCCTCGCTACCCCGTGAATAGTATCACTTAGGCTGAACATTGCGAGCTAATGACGAAATGCCCGAACCTGACCTTCAAGGCGGCGGTCGGCTCTGTTCTACCTCCTCAAGCTGAGGGAAATTTCCATTGCCGTCCGATTCCACATGGCTATGCTGTGGTGACGGTGGATGAAATAATGGATGGATTTGAGGGGCTGGAGCTTGACAACCCTACAGGTGAAGAGGATATTAGTCTTCTGGAAAATGCTTTGAGGAGTACCTGTCTATGGATAAAGGAGTACATCAAGCTTCCAAACTGGACGCCTCAGCAGACTCAGCCTCCTCCGGTGCGTCAGGGCACTCCGCCTCCTCCTCCTCCGACGCGTCAGGGCACTCCGCCTCCTCCTTCTCCTCCTCCGGTGCGTCAGGGCGCTCCGCCTCCTCCTTCGCCTCCTCCGGCGCGTCAGGGCACTCCGCCTCCTCCTCCTCCTCCTCCGGCGCGTCAGGGCACTCCGCCTCCTCCGGCGCGTCAGCAACGGCGGAAGAGAGTCGCCGCCGCCGCTCTGGTGGCTAGCAGTACAATAGGCGGGAAGAAATACAAATTTGGTCCAGGCCTCAAGCCTCTTCCAAACTTACCATATGAGAGGACTGAGAAGGAACTCAATGAGATCGTGGATGCCGAAGTGAAACGTCAACTTGCACTGAAACGCCCACCTCCAGAGGAGAAAATAGATCCGGTGAAAGCGAAGCGAACTCTGGCTGCCCTTAGGTGACCACCACCGCCTCCGCTGTCATCAAACTATGACCGTTGTATTCAAAAGAGACATGATCAAGCAAGGCGGTCGGGAAGCTTAAGTACAAGTGGCGCAAGAAGTGGGAAGACAATTCCCCAGCTCGGCGAACAAGAACTGCAATCGTACCCTCCGCTCAAGGTGGTTACCGATATCGCTAATGATCCAGAGAAAGCGGCCGGTGGTCTTGCTATCACTGCTGATGATTACTTACCCGATTCGGTATAGTTCGAAAAGGCTGAGGTAGAACCATTCTTAAGATACGAGTTCGGGAAGCCTCTCGTCACACGTGAGGAGCTCATGGGTCTACCAACGAGCCCTGTTCAAGAATTCGTCCGATTAACCAGTTAACTTGCCGATTAATCCCTACTCATAGGGTCACCGAGTAGCCGATAAACTGAAAAATCGTCCGATAAATTGATTAATTGGCCGATTAACTTGCCGATTAGCCAATTAATCCCCTACTCGCTAGCCAACCGAGCAGCTACCAGTTAACGATTTCCTCAACAATGCCAACGAGTATGCGACATTTCCATGAATGGTACTTGAAAGCCTGCAAGGAGGGGACCAACAATATCTTGGTGGGAATAAAAAATGAGCACTTCTTCAATGGAGAGCAGATGCTGTACGTTGAATTTGAGGAAATTTTTCAGTTATACAACCAAAAGGAGCTCGATAAAAGTATCGTCAGTTCCTATTGTCTGTAAGTATTTTTTCTGTAATTAAGTCTCTAGCTCAGCTCGTTCATTGCATGTATTAATTATCCTCACACTATATTATGCAGAATGAAGATCCTCGAATGCAAACAACTATAAATCTATGACATTGGGTTCATTGACCCAAATTTCGTAAATGGGACTATGTTAAAAGATTATCCCGCTGATACAGAGAAAAATTTGCTAGATGCGTTACTTGGACAACAAATCAGAAAGGAAATACTATTTCCTTACAACTTCAAGTGAGTGTTACTATAATCTTGTGCACATTCTGTTTCGCTAACTCGAGGTTAAGTGCAATTAATGAGTTATGCGTGCGCAGATTCCACTTTATTCTGCTAGACATTCATCTTGAAGAGGGAAAAGTAATTGTCTTGGACTCGAGACGTAAAGACCCTAAGGAGTGGATGGACATGAGTCAAATGCTTCAGAAGTAAGTTCAATCATTATCGCACCATATCGTCAACTTTTGTTCATTTCCTGATATCAAGTAATTATTTTCTTTGCCGAGCAGGGTTTGGAAAAAGTTCACCAAACAGGTTAACGATGTCAAGTGGAAAAAAGAGCTGCAATTTTTACACCCCAAAGTAAGTACTACTCTAGTACCGCACATCTCTCATTGATTCTAGTTTCAATACCATTATCATCCTTGATTATCATTTTGAATGAACTGTATTCTCGTAAAGTGCTTGTGGCAGGCACCCGGGACTAATTTATGTGCTTACTACGTTTGCGAGTTCATTCGCAATTTTAATTTTATTACCATCAATTGTGTTGAGTTTCATTGTTGACCCCCTTCTTTAAATTAGACGTGGCGGATGCGGGACGAACTCCTACCAACTGATCGCATACGAGCAATTCAAGAGGAATTGGCGGGATTCTTTGTTGAGCATGTCATACCTAAAGACGGAGAATACCATCGGGAATTGGAATGCCATTTTCGGTAATTAGATATTAGGGATCGTAAGAGATGTTATATTGTATATATGCATGAACGTGTACTATATGTAATAGCGTCAAATAGATTTATGAAAACTTGTTGCATATTGTTCGACCAAGCACGGAGAAAGAGATGTCACTTCTCTCTATATATGTTCATGACGATCTTGTGTAATTAATGGTTTCCTTCATTTGCTTACTAGCTAGCATCAAGTTCTCTCTATATGTATAGTAGGTAGCGTCGACCAAGCACGGAGAAAGAGAAGTCACTTCTCTCTATTAGCTAGCTAACACAATATGAAACCCCTAAATTAACCCTCCAAAACCCCTAACCCCCCCCCCCCCCCCCTTCCAAAAAAAAAACCCCAGCGCCTGCGAGCTGCTGACGCGTGGCTGCCTTTTGGTCACGGTTGGTGATACCAACCGGGACTAAAGGTCCTCCTGCCTGGGCGCCCCACAGCGGCCACGTGGAGCCCCTTTGGTCCCGGTTCGTAAGCAAACTGGGACTAAAGGTTTTGGATATTAGTCCCGTCTGTTTTGTCCCGGTTCCAGAACCAGGCCGTCTGGAACCGGGACTAGTACCCTGTTTTCTACTAGTGACTTTTAGTCAATATAAAGCTTGGTCGAGCCAGTTGGACACCCGTATGGTTGAGTTGAAAGTCTGCCTTAGTTCCTGATTGCCTCTCAAACCTACCTAATTAGCTCCAACATGAAAGGATAGAGAGAAAAAGCCATGTGTGATATTACTCAAAACAAAATAAAATTCCTAGTAGCTCTCCCTAGCTCGCCAAAACAACTCCCGACATTTGCAATCTATAGAGCTACACCTCGTGTTTCGATAATACACACCAACCATACTTCTTATGTCAGCTCCCTTTCTTGGTTAGTTTCTCTCTTTTTCGCGGCAATGAGAACACGACATAGAATTGGATTCTTCATTGGTTTCGCTTGAAGATATAAGTACATCATCCTTGTCTTCTTAACTGCGGCAATTCAGTTATGGCAGGAGACGTTGTGCTTATGGACGACACTCATTGCCTCCCCAATCAGCAAAACAAAGTGGAAGACCAGTGACGACTACTTTTCAATGGGAATCCAATAATATATGTTTTGGTGACCTTGCAGTCATTGCACTGTTATATATATGCAATGTGAGCACAAAAAACTGCACACGTTTTTTCGGCACTGTTTCGCTCCAGTTTCTAAACTGTTTCTCGGAACGAGGCATATAATATACCGTTGGATAGCTACGAAAAATGCACAACTTCGTCACGTTGATCACTTTTTTTAGATTCCTCACGGTTTAAGAGTAGTTTCGAAAATGGTGGGTGCTTGACAAGTGGCAGCGAGCGTATTTTCGTGTTTTTTTCTAAACCGCTGGTTGGAATGAAGCAAACGATACGGCGTTGGAAAGATATTATCGAGGCACAACTTTTTCATGTATATTATACTCTCTAATTCTTTACGGTTTGAGAGTAATTAAAAATTTACTCAAACGCGGAATTCTGTTTTTTTTTTCTAAATTGATTTTTTCGGTACGGTTTTTGCTCCAGTTTTTTAACCGTTTGTCGGAACGAGGCATGTGATATGACGTTGGAAAGCTGGGTAATAGGCGCAACTTTCATATGTTGATCATTTGTAGAGATTCCGCACATTTTTAAATTCCTTACGGTTTAAGAGCAGTTTTGAAATTACCGAAATGCGGACACTATGTTTTTCGCGACACCAAAATTGATGAGTAAATTGCATCCGACAGAAAAGCGCACTGCTTCAGACTGAAGACCGCACTGCATCGGACGGACATGTGAACTTCATGGTTTCTTTCATAAAAACTAAAATTTTCAAGATAACAAAGTGCACCGCAACACTATTGAGAAATGAACCGCATTAGTTTTTTTTTTGTCGTTTCCATAACAATTTTTCTGCACTTCACATTGGACGTAAGTGAACCGCAACACTACAAAAAGTGAGCCGCAATACTCTGAAAAGTTTTATAAACAGGTTCGGGCTTTATTTTATAAATTAGCGAACTGCTTCTTTTTGCCTTTTTATGTACAATCTGAAGTCTAATGAACTGCATTATCAAAGCAGTCTGATAATTAAGCGAACTCAACGTTTTCAAACAAAAGTTGGCTGCCTCATAGTTCCCCCATTATGCACTGCATCTGTTTTCACACTTTTTTTTCTGAGTAAACTGCATAAACAATATATAATACAGACGAAGCAACATATACGACCAAACAAGTGACTTCATGTTTATTTTTTACAATTTAGTCATTTTCTATGTTTTTCCATCCAAAATCAGAGCGAACTGTACACATATGGCCTTTTTTCGCACCCGAACCTCTCTCGTGGGGCAACAGAGCTGTGTGCCGGTGGCGAATGAGTTGTTGTACTTGCATAGAACTGCACACCGATCACCAAACCGGAGGACCATACCTAGTGTACCGCCGTGCGGGCCGGTGGAGGTGGCCCAGCTGTGGCGTGTGAGCACTGCACGTGCTACCCCGCCGGACAGCACCGACGCATCAGACGTACTGCAGAGGCCGGTGGTGGAGCTCATCCTTCTCCCTGCGACCACCACGGGAGCATCTCCAGGCGCCATAGGAAGGCGGACGTTGGGTCTCAGTCACTACAAGGGCGTTGGGGCGGCAAGGGGATGCATGGCAGCTAGGCCGCCAAGCCCCACAACTCTAACGTCGACGACCGACGCCTCCTGAACTTGTCCTCGCAGAACAGCCACATCTCCTGCAGCAGCATGAAAGAAGTAAGAGCGGGGGAGAAGATGCAGGGGGAGAGAGGGACCCACGCGAGCCTAGAGAGGTGGTTTTCAACACCGGCAGCTTCATCTACGCGAGCCCGACGAGGTGGTGGTGCACGCGATGGGACTCGATCCGGCGGTGATGAGCTTGGGGCAGTCCCGATTTGGAGTCCAGAGGCGTGGACAGGCCCGATATGGCGGCGCTGGGATGCAGTGGCCGGAAGGTGTGGGAGGCGAGTGGCGCTGGAGCGGGGATCGGGCGTTGGATGGAGGTGTTGCCCCGTCGGCGCGATTCTGGAAGCTTAGTGGCTCGACACCCCCCGACTCGCGGTGGTGGTCGACAGGGGAGGTGGTCGCTGGGCGATCCGTCGGAGCAAGGCGGAGATTGCTTGGAGCCTCAGTAGATCGGGCAGGTGCGCTCGTAGGGACACGACCGGGCATCAGGGAGGAGGAGCTCGATCCCGGTTGGCTGCTCCCCTCCTTACGGCTTCGTCGGTGGCGGTGGGGTTGAGATGAGGGAAGGGGAGAGAGTATGCGTGGCCTGCTGTGCCCAGCACGGGGCAAGGCTGATCTGGTCACGGGGGAGGTGGATCCGGCCGGGATGAGATGGATCCGGTGGTGCGCTTGCCCTCGTCGGGATCTAGAGGGACGCCGGGGAGAGCAGAGATGAGGTCGACACAGGAAAGTGGTGGAGCGGGTGGGTGAGGGAAGACACCGGGAAGGGGAGGGCTCACGCTGGGTAGGGAGGGGGCGGCCGGCCACGCTGCGTTTCTAGGCGACCGACAACGGATGTGGAGGTGGTGGTGGAGGCCACGGTGTGGGGGCACGCAGTTTTCTTGGGTGGTTGTGCGGTCCAGCTGAGTACGACGGCGTAGTGCTCCACTGTTGTCAGAATAAGCCAAAGTGATGTTAGAATAAGGTCTTATGGGATGGTGTCAAAATAGAACAATCACCAGGGGGAAAGGATCCCACCTGAATATATTACTCAAATGCCGAAGGGGCGAGTTACATCATAGATTACAGAAGATCACTGTTATATTTTCTAGAATGGAACTACTATAATATTGACAAAATTGTTGGTCAGTAATTCTCAAAGCCCTAATCCATTCTCGCATGATTCTTATGATATTTTTCTGTTCTTTCTGATTATTACACGTGCATATTGTGTACACTCGCTAGCACTTCATTTGGATCAATTAAGAAAAGGGGTGCACGTGGCCAAGTACCCTTGCTTTGTGGAGACTCCTCTCACGTTGCATATATTTTACACAACTCGAATCTGGTTTAGTTCCGAGTTTCGTAACTTTGCCTATTTCATTCTATCGGAAACTAGGTAAAATTTGTCTGCCGAGTTTAATTCAAAATTGAACTCAACAGTGATAAAAAAAACTCGGCAGAGCTCTGACTTTGCCTAGTTTCAACGAAAAACTACTTGACTAACAAAAATAACTCAGCAAAATCACAAGTTCGCCCGAGTTCCACACAAAAGAAACCCGATAAATTCTAACAGATGGGTTCTGCTGTTCAGCAGGTGACCGACCCGCGGCGGCAAACTTCCTTTGACAAGTTTCGGCTAATGGAGAGTCGATAAACATTTTCTCTCTCTCATTTTAAAATCGGAATTCCAAGGCTCACGTCTTTGCCGAGTTTCAGCTGACAGATTCTCCGTAAACATTTTTTCATTTTCATCTTCTAAAAACACAAGCCCGAGGGTCAAATCTTTACCGAGTATCTGCCGACAGAGGCTTTGGATGCGTAATGGGTGGCGTCAAGTCTTCATGTGCTACAGTCTGGCTCATACTAGTGGAGGACGAGTTCCTTGGAGTTAATTGCACCATTGAAAAACAGAAATGGAAAAAACTTGATAGGAAAGCAGGAACAACTGTTCCTGAAAATTATATCGAATCACTATGAGAAAAATATTATATGCCGAGCATCCAGCGTGCTCGCCGAAGGTGGAAATGTACTCGGCATAGTGTATGCCGATTGCTGAGTACAACACAAGGCAAACGTGACTAGGCATACACCGAGCAGTGACAGGAAAAGTGGCAGTGTATGTAGAGTGCTTTTTTGCGGGTGCTCGTCAAAGACGATGCCAGAGACAAAATGGAGGTACTCGACTAATAAAGTAACACGACGGAGAGAAACAGAAACTGAAAAAACGGCGTGGCCGCGCGGTATGCTGAGTACCATGCTCGGCATACTACTGGGCTACGAGCCACCTGATCATGCGATGTGGTGTAGCTCTAGGGTCCGGCGGTGTCGCTCGTCGTCCATGTCTTGTAGAACTAATTCTCCAGCTGCCAACCCATGTTCCCCATATTGACAGGTAGTCATCATTCTGCTATTGCTGCACATATCAACACAACTGAGGAAACATCAGAACTTCATAAATCATACTACTGGAAAAATAAACCAGTGGCTGTTGTGTTACCTTTTTTGTGGGTCAGGCTGCTGTGTTACCTGTACGATTCATTAGTTTCTCACATCACCTTGCACAAATTTGTTACCCCAAGTCTCGAGGCATTGAGATACAAATGTAATACAATGTTTTCAGCACATCACGACCCAAACTACTTGCTCAAATACTGTGAAGTGTCAATGTTTTCAGCACATCATGACCACCCAAACCACTTCCTGAAATTCTGTAAAGTGTCATTTGGAGTCATGTGAACTCTACAGAAGGTTTTGCTAATATCATAACATGTGCAATGTATACTAAGTATGATCACCTTGTTCGTATCGAGGACCATTCGTTCCCCTCATCATTTCTAGTATAGATACACATGCTTGCTTCTCCACCTGAAAATCCACTGCCACTACAAATAAACAGACTTCATGTACAGAAGTGGTAACAGATATACAACCGAAATATATTCAGTAATATGGCTGCCCCGAAAATAGATATATATATAAATATTTAAGCGTTCAAGCCTTTAGCTTACATATCATCAAGATCACTTCTAATAAACCAGTCCAAATGATAAATCTCAGCATGAGCATGCTATTAATGGACTGAAAGAACTTTGCTGAAGCACGTAAAAATGCTTGTGTGCCTGAATAACTGAAGAACTTGCCCTGGGAAAGGGTCTGTGCCTTCTCTTCTCACGTTACTCTACCTCTATTACCAAAAATTGAGAAGCACATGAAACCAAACAGATTCAATAAGCAAATACCACAGAAAACAATGAAAAACAGACTAGAGTCTGCCTAGTGATTAGGATATGTAGGAACCATTGTTAAGTCTTAACTGAATTGGAAGAAAAGGTAATATACAATTACCTGATAGCTAAAGCACAAAAGATAGAACACACGATGAACGACCGATCCCATGGACGCTTCCTGTACAACAGGAACCACACCAGCACGCCACCACGTACCAACGGCAACGGCTGCCGTAAAACATCAGGTCGCCACTCAAAAAATGAGTTCGGTCTGCCATTCACCGAATTTAGAGGCGTCTCATGTTCTTAATCCCACAAGCGACTGCATTCGCATGCAGTTCATCCACAACAGGGATAAAAAGAAAAGCAAGAAGACGATTAGTAAAGTTAGTACAAGTGTACAATAAAACACAAAACAATGCAAGATAAAAATCAACGTCACCACATAAACCAACAGGACGCTTGCCACAACAGAATGTCTCACCACCGACGGCGAGCTTCATCTAGACCCGAAGTCCTGAACCAGACGAAGAAGGCACAAGACTTACAAATAAGAACACCAAACAAAAAAAAAAGCAGATCACAGGAAGCACACACATAGAGGAACCAAATGAAGAAAAGAAACATTAAGACCCTCTTATTACCAGCAGCCTCTCGTCCCAGATCGACACCAGGTGAAAAAATATATGTGCTAGGCGAAGGGATGGGAGAGTACCTTCACTGGATTTGGCCGCTCGTTGGAGGGATCCTACCTCCACCGGTGTCCCCTGTCGCGGCTGATATGGTGCATGATATTTTTCATGGGCTAATGTAGGGCTGACGGTCACTCTTCAAATGGACGAGGATATGTACACATCTACGTGCAAACCTACAGCTGGTTCTATGTATATAATATCTCAACAGCCATCATACTTTAGCATAAAGTACAATATAGAAATTCCCTGTGTTATTTTTGGTGTATAGATATTTAAGAGAGTGGTAGACCACGTGACTTAAAAGTTATTTTTCTCATATTTTCATACAATTGTCATGATAAAACCATCTGGTTTTTGCGAACACTTGGCCACATCAAGATTTTGTATACCGATTGGAAGTGCTAGAAATATTTTGTATTCCCGCTTACCAAGAAATACTATACATATTTTGGACCAACTTTGTAATGAAATAAAAATTGGGATAACCATGGTAAGCACAAAGTACAATCAAGATAAGCTTGTAAAGTGATTAAAACTATAAATATTGATACTTCTCATCGCCGCATCATGCATCTATCTATGTATCTAGGTGTCAAAAATCATGAAGAAATTGAATTGGGTGCTTAAAGCCTCTAACATCTTTCAACGTCTGTTGTCCTTGCATCTTCGTAATTCCTCCTTAGGAAATTTATGAACTAGCCGACAAATATATGCACCGACATCGTAGGCAACTAGGCATTATAATTTTTCATTTGCACGTCCATTTTCCATTTTAACTGGCCCAGGCTCATTTTTCTCATTGTCTACAAATTGTGTCTGTACATCAGCGGTGGTTTTTCACTAGATATGAACTAGGTCTTTTATAACATGTGGAATCATGGCGAAAAACCACAACTTCATAATCATGCTATTCTCGTCACACTTTGATACCTGTAAGATAAACGGTTGCTTATTTTTAGGTGGTTGCATCCATTTCATAAACATGCTCTTCTTGTCAGTGTTAAGCTGTCTTAGATACTCACAAATGGAGTCACGTACTACTCTCGATACTCACAAAGCAAGGCACACACTACTCTCGATACTCACAAAGTAAGGCACGTACAACTCTCCAGTTCTTCCATGCAATGCCGCTAGTTTAGATGATAAATCAGGGGAAGCAGAATGGTGATTATGAGTTGGAACTATGATCTGATTCATTAGATGGATTGCTGTTCTCTCTTAATTCCCATCTTTCACACCAAATCTGGCTTTTCCTTTTTTCTGGCGCTCATAAGCCTAAACGTCTTGCTACAGTAATTTACTTGACTTTATGCATTGTACGTAATAAAAAATGAAAGTATAATAAGAAAAGCGCAAGTTTTCTCATTTTCTCACTGTTTATGAATATCATTGTTGTTAGCACATATTTTTGTTTCCACATCCATTTTCCGAAGGCAAATAATTTTAGTTGGGCTCATTTTCTTATCTTTTACAAAATTATGGTGTGTGCGCAAGACTTGAACGGATAAGATCGGAGGCAGAGTAGACATTGAAATTAGCTCCAATAATTGTTGAGTATTGTCCATTCCCATGTAGGTTCCATTGGAATGCATGGGAACCATGTGACAATTGCATCATGGACAACCGCTGGACCAGGATGCTGGACGATTGGAGTCTGGGTCCAATTAAATGTCTTCCAAACGTAACATTTGGCCGAAACGGTTCCACTACCGTGGTGGTAGTATTACCCTTGTGACGCACAATGTTGTATAGAACCGGATATTGTTCCTGGAGTATATGTATAGAGCGTTAATCCAGTCTGATGTGCGAGTTGATAATAACAAGAAGATCTGGAAGATGAAAATACCTCTCAAGAATATAATCTTTGCATGGTATATTCGTTGCGGAGTCATTCTTACTAAAAATAACCTTATCAAGAGGAATAGGCATGGGAGTCCACAATGTGTCTTTTCTCACCATGATAAGACAATAAAACATCAATTCTTCCAATGCAAATTGGCTCGTTCTATATGGTCAGTCATCCAGATAGCTTTTGGCTTGTATCCTCCTTGTGGTATTGCTAATGTATTTGGCAACTGGTTACATGGGATAGATCCCATGTTTAGAACTCTTCTTCGGTTGGGAGCGCTTGCTGTTATTTGGTCGCTTTAGCTATGTATAGAAATGATAAGGTTTTTAACGATAAAAGTAATTCTCTAATGCGGGTTATCTATAGATGTACCGGGACTCTTCATTTACGGTCCTCTCAACAATGCATGGAGAATTGTGACTTGTTTATGGAGGTGTGTAGATGATTGAAGGATACGGCAAGGGATACTTTCACCCAACATGAGTTGTAGCATGTTCTTAGGAGCGGCCCATCTCCGCTTTTGCGTTATACGAACTCTCTGTGTTTCTTTGTATTTCTCCTTTTTATTTTCTGTCTGTGCGAGAGGATTTTGTTTGGCTGTGTGCATCTTAGTCGTTATGCAGAGGCTGGGTGTAATGCTTAAACTTTATAAGTAATAAAGCGCCCTTTTCAAAATGAATTGCTGAGTAACTCTACTACCAAAAAATTCCCCAAATAAACTCTAGTACAGAAAACAATGTGCCAACAAAGGTTGTACCAGGATGCTTTTACCTGGAATTATACTGTCAAAAAGGTTTGTATTTGAGGGTGTACCATAATTACCTGGAATTATACTCCTTGCCAGCCCTCCTCCCCGAGTCCTCACCGCCTCCGCTGTGAGCTGCCACCACCGATGGATTACAGTTCATTTTGCCCTTTTTGTATGTTTTAATGCAAGCATCTTTTGGGCAATCTTTGAAAATGAAGTAGGAGCATTTTTATGTCATCTTGCTGGTAGATTTTAGTTCATGCCATGGTACATTTTGTATATTTTCATGTATGTAATGAATTTTTGATATTTTCATGTGTAATATAAATTTTTGTTCATTGAGATGAGATGAGATACATATAATCAATGTGATAGATAGATGTTTTGTGAAGATGAGATGAGATGGAAGAGAATATTTTTTTAGGTTTTTTTAGATAGACAAACAAATGTTAAAATTTGCATATGATGAGTGGTTAATTCATCATGATGATCTTGCTAAAACAAATTGAAGACCAAAATTGTGGTGACCTAATTTTTTTCACTCGGTGGTTTAGACTTAGTAGGACTAAAACCGAGTACATGAGGTGCGCTTTCAATACTGCTAGGCACGAGGAGGAGGAGGATGTTAGCCTTGATGGGCAGGTGGTGCCGCAGAAGGACACCTTTCGATATTTGGGGTCAATGTTGCAGAAGGATGGGGATATCGATGAAGATGTGAACCATCGAATTAAAGCCGGATGGATGAAGTGGCGTCAAGCTTCTGGCATTCTCTGTGACAAGATGGTGCCACAAAAGCTAAAAGGCAAGTTTTATAGGATGGCAGTTCGACCCACAATGTTGTATGGCGTTGAGTGTTGGCCGACTAAAAGGCGACATGTGCAACAGTTAGGTGTGGCGGAGATGCGCATGTTGAGATGGATGTGTGGCCACACAAGGAAGGACCGGATCCGGAATGATGCTATACGAGATAGAGTTGGGGTAGCGCCAATTGAGGAGAAGCTCGTCCAACATCGTTTGAGATGGTTTGGACATATTCAGCGCAGGCCTCCAGAAGCCCCAGTGCATAGCGGACGGCTAAAGCATGCTGATAATGTCAAAAGAGGCTGAGGTAGACCGAACATGACATGGGAAGAGTCTGTAAAGAGAGATCTGAAGGATTGGAGCATCATCAAAGAACTAGCCATGGAGGGGTTCCTTGGAGTTAATTGCACCATTGAAAAACAGAAATGGAAAAAACTTGATAGGAAAGCAGGAACAACTGTTCCTGAAAATTATATCGAATCACTATGAGAAAAATATTATATGCCGAGCATCCAGCGTGCTCGCCGAAGGTGGAAATGTACTCGGCATAGTGTATGCCGATTGCTGAGTACAACACAAGGCAAACGTGACTAGGCATACACCGAGCAGTGACAGGAAAAGTGGCAGTGTATGTAGAGTGCTTTTTTGCGGGTGCTCGTCAAAGACGATGCCAGAGACAAAATGGAGGTACTCGACTAATAAAGTAACACGACGGAGAGAAACAGAAACTGAAAAAACGGCGTGGCCGCGCGGTATGCTGAGTACCATGCTCGGCATACTACTGGGCTACGAGCCACCTGATCATGCGATGTGGTGTAGCTCTAGGGTCCGGCGGTGTCGCTCGTCGTCCATGTCTTGTAGAACTAATTCTCCAGCTGCCAACCCATGTTCCCCATATTGACAGGTAGTCATCATTCTGCTATTGCTGCACATATCAACACAACTGAGGAAACATCAGAACTTCATAAATCATACTACTGGAAAAATAAACCAGTGGCTGTTGTGTTACCTTTTTTGTGGGTCAGGCTGCTGTGTTACCTGTACGATTCATTAGTTTCTCACATCACCTTGCACAAATTTGTTACCCCAAGTCTCGAGGCATTGAGATACAAATGTAATACAATGTTTTCAGCACATCACGACCCAAACTACTTGCTCAAATACTGTGAAGTGTCAATGTTTTCAGCACATCATGACCACCCAAACCACTTCCTGAAATTCTGTAAAGTGTCATTTGGAGTCATGTGAACTCTACAGAAGGTTTTGCTAATATCATAACATGTGCAATGTATACTAAGTATGATCACCTTGTTCGTATCGAGGACCATTCGTTCCCCTCATCATTTCTAGTATAGATACACATGCTTGCTTCTCCACCTGAAAATCCACTGCCACTACAAATAAACAGACTTCATGTACAGAAGTGGTAACAGATATACAACCGAAATATATTCAGTAATATGGCTGCCCCGAAAATAGATATATATATAAATATTTAAGCGTTCAAGCCTTTAGCTTACATATCATCAAGATCACTTCTAATAAACCAGTCCAAATGATAAATCTCAGCATGAGCATGCTATTAATGGACTGAAAGAACTTTGCTGAAGCACGTAAAAATGCTTGTGTGCCTGAATAACTGAAGAACTTGCCCTGGGAAAGGGTCTGTGCCTTCTCTTCTCACGTTACTCTACCTCTATTACCAAAAATTGAGAAGCACATGAAACCAAACAGATTCAATAAGCAAATACCACAGAAAACAATGAAAAACAGACTAGAGTCTGCCTAGTGATTAGGATATGTAGGAACCATTGTTAAGTCTTAACTGAATTGGAAGAAAAGGTAATATACAATTACCTGATAGCTAAAGCACAAAAGATAGAACACACGATGAACGACCGATCCCATGGACGCTTCCTGTACAACAGGAACCACACCAGCACGCCACCACGTACCAACGGCAACGGCTGCCGTAAAACATCAGGTCGCCACTCAAAAAATGAGTTCGGTCTGCCATTCACCGAATTTAGAGGCGTCTCATGTTCTTAATCCCACAAGCGACTGCATTCGCATGCAGTTCATCCACAACAGGGATAAAAAGAAAAGCAAGAAGACGATTAGTAAAGTTAGTACAAGTGTACAATAAAACACAAAACAATGCAAGATAAAAATCAACGTCACCACATAAACCAACAGGACGCTTGCCACAACAGAATGTCTCACCACCGACGGCGAGCTTCATCTAGACCCGAAGTCCTGAACCAGACGAAGAAGGCACAAGACTTACAAATAAGAACACCAAACAAAAAAAAAAGCAGATCACAGGAAGCACACACATAGAGGAACCAAATGAAGAAAAGAAACATTAAGACCCTCTTATTACCAGCAGCCTCTCGTCCCAGATCGACACCAGGTGAAAAAATATATGTGCTAGGCGAAGGGATGGGAGAGTACCTTCACTGGATTTGGCCGCTCGTTGGAGGGATCCTACCTCCACCGGTGTCCCCTGTCGCGGCTGACCTCGTCAACAAAACAATAGGCACTGCACGTCGTCGCCCTGATAGGGCAAGTACAACCCCCACTCCCGCCACCCCGCTAGGCTCGTCTCCCAGCGCCGCCGGCGCCTCCTTCTCCGTAGTTGTCCTCCCTGCTTCCTTGCACTAGAGCTTGGCACATCGTCCGTCCTGGCAATCCAAATCGACGCCTCCACTGTAGGCCCGCAGCCGTCGCCGGCCTAAAGGACGGCCAAGGAGTACTTGAGCAGCTCCTGTTGGGGTTGCCCAGGAAAAGGAAGAAGACTCACGCACACAATCTCAAGGAAGAAGGGGATACACACACTTTGGCACAAACACATAGTGCATTTTCTCTTGTATACCTCTCTCAACAATTCACAGGATGCAATACATGGCTTATATAGCCGGACTCACACGGCTAGAACGCAGCCACTAACCCACTAACATGCACACACACGCACCCACGTCTCCACGCATGCACACAACGACCAGTACTAGCTAAAGTCACGCAACGGCCACACGGCTCGGCCGTTTTCTGCCATGCATATAGCTAGCTACTTACAAACTCTTGACCACTAATACTTCTGCATGCAGGCCACATCTTAACTGCATGGACTAATTAACTTTTTTTTTTTGAACACAGTACAGACGCAAGCGCTCATATACACGCGCATACACTCACCCCTATGAATGCACACACGCACACCCTATCCCTATGAACACCTCCGAAAGACTGAGCCGGCATATCATCTTGAAATTTACGAAGTCACCGTAGGCACCTCGTCGTTGACGGGAACGTCTCCTCCCACTGAATGTGCATCGCCGGAAATCCTGAAATAATTTTAGGAATAAATGTGAGCACCAGGATTTGAACCCTGGTGGGCTGGGGATACCACAGTCCCTCTAACCATCCAACCATAGGTTGGTTCGCGCATGGACTAATTAACTGGTCACTAAACACCTGACTAATCCTAACAACACGTGCATGCATATACTCAACTGATGGCCGCCGATCTGCTCGCTGCAATACACACACTATCTCTTTGTGTTGTGCTCTCTGCTGATCCGGCCACTGCCACGACTCCGTGCATACAACTAGCTAGGACTTTGTCGATTACTACAACTAATGTCATGCAAACACAAATAAACATGAGACTAGATATATACAACAAGGTTAATTCTAACAGCTCCATGGTGCGTATGAGACCAGAGAGCGGGCTGGGAGAGGGGCTGGCGACGTAGCCCCCGTGCGCCGGCAACAGTGGAGGAAACCTGGGAGCGGCGGCTATGCTTCGGTGGGCATGGGGAAGCCAGGAAGGATATGCGTGGGGCACTACCGAAATTTGAGGAAGGAGAGGCTTTTATAGATACATATGGATAGAGGAGATAGACTGTAGAGTCATCCATAATGAACGGAGCATGTGGAGAGATTGGAATTGATCGTACCTTCATGAAGAGCCACGTTCGGCGGTTGGAAGAATCCAGATTTCCCCAGCTAATCCACCTAGAACATGACAAACCGGCACACGCGTCCAACCAGTTAAAAATGTAGGAGCATGTCCAAGATTTCTTCGATCACACGCGTCATGTACCCAAGGGCCGTAAAAAAAACTTCAAAAAAACCAGAAAAACCGAACCCTTGCGGGCCTAGTATTCTTAGTATATATATATGGTTCCTTTGTGGACCACATGCCTTGGTGCAGTGCTTGATTAGAAAAGAGATTTTTTCAAAGAAGGAACTAGCCAAACGACCATGATGGCACCTTGGCCAAATACACTCTTTTTCCTGACAGATTTGATGTTGCTGTCTACCAAAGGTATTTTCCAAGCAACCTATTGTTCTACTGTGCATGCCGTAGAAGCTCACATGGATGATGCATTGCTAGCTTATAAATTGCAATGATGGTGTCGGAGTTTTAAGAAGCTCGAGGGAGTGAATGGAGCTGAATTGAACACATGATGAACATAGCTAGCACTGATGTGTCCTTTTCATCTCTCCAACCATGTCGTCAGAGAAGCTAGTTAGGCCTGAGAGGCAACCGGGAACTACTCCCGGTGATTATCACGACGTTGAGCATTCTGCTTGTACTGAAAGACATTCTCTCTGCACGAACTTGAAACTTGTGTTAATTCTCTGTGGTGGAGGGCGATGTATTCTGCGGTCAATGTTTTAAATAGCGGGCTATGGCAAATAGCGTCGGACCTCCAAATAAGCTATAGCGGAGCTATAACGGGCTATAGTGGGTCATTTGTACATGAAACCATTTAGCGGCACCCTGCTGAAAAGGCTATAGCAAAGCTATAGCGGGCTATTTAAAACTATGACTGCGGTGCATGGGAACTTTCCAGACGTGGCTGATCACCTCTACATGGAGGTGGAGCATGCAACCACTAATGATGATTTGGAGATTGAGCATACCACCACCAACGATGACAAGCTGGAGATGGAGCAAGCCGCCTGTCAAAATATTGAGGTGGACGAGGCAGCCACCGACGATAACTTGGAGCTAGAGACGATCATCATACTCCTACCATGGCAACAGGCCCGCAAGCATGGCCTACATCACCTCTTGCTAAAGGCTCCGAGAAACCACTGTTGACCCAAAATCATACACATGTATTAGTTTCTTACTTAGTTGACCACTGTTGCCTCTCGGTGATATTGGTTTTCCCAAAGGAATGCAGTCCAGATCTCTCACTGGGAAAACCACCATGAATAGTAAATGGAACCAGGGGAGTATATTCTGGGAACTGTCAGGATAAGTCAAGAAAAATGCTCCCTGGGAAATAACAAACTCCCTTAAAATGTTTTGACAATCATGCGGATTTTTTGATTACTCCCTCCGTTCCTTTATATAAGGTGTATTTATTTTTTGATAAAATTCCAGAATGTAAGGTGCATTTCTTCTGATTCCTCATAATTCCCTTGTTAGCCCTCCTAAAAAAGGAAAGTATCTGTTTTCTGATTGCCTGTATCTCTCTTTATAGTAAAACAAGGAAACTATCTCTTTGTCGATTGCATGTATCTCATACTTTTCTGGACAAATTGATTCACTTTCCACTAACCAACAAATTTGCCAAGGGTCATTTAGTCTTAACATGTCTATAATTATGTGCCTTGGTCACCGTGCCGAAAATAATACACCTTACATAAAGGAACGGAGGGAGTATTTGAGAAAAAAATTCTACCTAGACTATGGAGATTTTTTTTTAAATGGATAAAAATAAGTTTACACTGAAATCTAATTAATTAATCTCAAGATTACACAAATATATAATAGGTTGTACAGTGAAGATGATCTATTCTATTTTGCGTCGGAGACGTCTGCAGCTGTGTGTACAGCTGTGAGGATCTCATGGATGTGTTCTGGAGAAGTACGTGACGTTGCTGCGTAGTTCTTCAACACTGCTCTACATTCATAATTGATACTGCTCATTCACGCAATACATGCGAATTGGGCGTGCAGAACCCCTTGAATTACTAACTAGATGTTGGACTACTGAAAAAGATGAGTGCGAGGGTGCACAATGTGTTGCTTGCTCACATTGAGGAGCTTTTGCTGGAATAATTTAATTCAGGATGCCTCACAATCTTAGACTTAAGCATACCGCATGATAGTGGCGGTTGTATAAATAAGTTATGGTGCATGATATTTTTCATGGGCTAATGTAGGGCTGACGGTCACTCTTCAAATGGACGAGGATATGTACACATCTACGTGCAAACCTACAGCTGGTTCTATGTATATAATATCTCAACAGCCATCATACTTTAGCATAAAGTACAATATAGAAATTCCCTGTGTTATTTTTGGTGTATAGATATTTAAGAGAGTGGTAGACCACGTGACTTAAAAGTTATTTTTCTCATATTTTCATACAATTGTCATGATAAAACCATCTGGTTTTTGCGAACACTTGGCCACATCAAGATTTTGTATACCGATTGGAAGTGCTAGAAATATTTTGTATTCCCGCTTACCAAGAAATACTATACATATTTTGGACCAACTTTGTAATGAAATAAAAATTGGGATAACCATGGTAAGCACAAAGTACAATCAAGATAAGCTTGTAAAGTGATTAAAACTATAAATATTGATACTTCTCATCGCCGCATCATGCATCTATCTATGTATCTAGGTGTCAAAAATCATGAAGAAATTGAATTGGGTGCTTAAAGCCTCTAACATCTTTCAACGTCTGTTGTCCTTGCATCTTCGTAATTCCTCCTTAGGAAATTTATGAACTAGCCGACAAATATATGCACCGACATCGTAGGCAACTAGGCATTATAATTTTTCATTTGCACGTCCATTTTCCATTTTAACTGGCCCAGGCTCATTTTTCTCATTGTCTACAAATTGTGTCTGTACATCAGCGGTGGTTTTTCACTAGATATGAACTAGGTCTTTTATAACATGTGGAATCATGGCGAAAATCCACAACTTCATAATCATGCTATTCTCGTCACACTTTGATACCTGTAAGATAAACGGTTGCTTATTTTTAGGTGGTTGCATCCATTTCATAAACATGCTCTTCTTGTCAGTGTTAAGCTGTCTTAGATACTCACAAATGGAGTCACGTACTACTCTCGATACTCACAAAGCAAGGCACACACTACTCTCGATACTCACAAAGTAAGGCACGTACAACTCTCCAGTTCTTCCATGCAATGCCGCTAGTTTAGATGATAAATCAGGGGAAGCAGAATGGTGATTATGAGTTGGAACTATGATCTGATTCATTAGATGGATTGCTGTTCTCTCTTAATTCCCATCTTTCACACCAAATCTGGCTTTTCCTTTTTTCTGGCGCTCATAAGCCTAAACGTCTTGCTACAGTAATTTACTTGACTTTATGCATTGTACGTAATAAAAAATGAAAGTATAATAAGAAAAGCGCAAGTTTTCTCATTTTCTCACTGTTTATGAATATCATTGTTGTTAGCACATATTTTTGTTTCCACATCCATTTTCCGAAGGCAAATAATTTTAGTTGGGCTCATTTTCTTATCTTTTACAAAATTATGGTGTGTGCGCAAGACTTGAACGGATAAGATCGGAGGCAGAGTAGACATTGAAATTAGCTCCAATAATTGTTGAGTATTGTCCATTCCCATGTAGGTTCCATTGGAATGCATGGGAACCATGTGACAATTGCATCATGGACAACCGCTGGACCAGGATGCTGGACGATTGGAGTCTGGGTCCAATTAAATGTCTTCCAAACGTAACATTTGGCCGAAACGGTTCCACTACCGTGGTGGTAGTATTACCCTTGTGACGCACAATGTTGTATAGAACCGGATATTGTTCCTGGAGTATATGTATAGAGCGTTAATCCAGTCTGATGTGCGAGTTGATAATAACAAGAAGATCTGGAAGATGAAAATACCTCTCAAGAATATAATCTTTGCATGGTATATTCGTTGCGGAGTCATTCTTACTAAAAATAACCTTATCAAGAGGAATAGGCATGGGAGTCCACAATGTGTCTTTTCTCACCATGATAAGACAATAAAACATCAATTCTTCCAATGCAAATTGGCTCGTTCTATATGGTCAGTCATCCAGATAGCTTTTGGCTTGTATCCTCCTTGTGGTATTGCTAATGTATTTGGCAACTGGTTACATGGGATAGATCCCATGTTTAGAACTCTTCTTCGGTTGGGAGCGCTTGCTGTTATTTGGTCGCTTTAGCTATGTATAGAAATGATAAGGTTTTTAACGATAAAAGTAATTCTCTAATGCGGGTTATCTATAGATGTACCGGGACTCTTCATTTACGGTCCTCTCAACAATGCATGGAGAATTGTGACTTGTTTATGGAGGTGTGTAGATGATTGAAGGATACGGCAAGGGATACTTTCACCCAACATGAGTTGTAGCATGTTCTTAGGAGCGGCCCATCTCCGCTTTTGCGTTATACGAACTCTCTGTGTTTCTTTGTATTTCTCCTTTTTATTTTCTGTCTGTGCGAGAGGATTTTGTTTGGCTGTGTGCATCTTAGTCGTTATGCAGAGGCTGGGTGTAATGCTTAAACTTTATAAGTAATAAAGCGCCCTTTTCAAAATGAATTGCTGAGTAACTCTACTACCAAAAAATTCCCCAAATAAACTCTAGTACAGAAAACAATGTGCCAACAAAGGTTGTACCAGGATGCTTTTACCTGGAATTATACTGTCAAAAAGGTTTGTATTTGAGGGTGTACCATAATTACCTGGAATTATACTCCTTGCCAGCCCTCCTCCCCGAGTCCTCACCGCCTCCGCTGTGAGCTGCCACCACCGATGGATTACAGTTCATTTTGCCCTTTTTGTATGTTTTAATGCAAGCATCTTTTGGGCAATCTTTGAAAATGAAGTAGGAGCATTTTTATGTCATCTTGCTGGTAGATTTTAGTTCATGCCATGGTACATTTTGTATATTTTCATGTATGTAATGAATTTTTGATATTTTCATGTGTAATATAAATTTTTGTTCATTGAGATGAGATGAGATACATATAATCAATGTGATAGATAGATGTTTTGTGAAGATGAGATGAGATGGAAGAGAATATTTTTTTAGGTTTTTTTAGATAGACAAACAAATGTTAAAATTTGCATATGATGAGTGGTTAATTCATCATGATGATCTTGCTAAAACAAATTGAAGACCAAAATTGTGGTGACCTAATTTTTTTCACTCGGTGGTTTAGACTTAGTAGGACTAAAACCGAGTACATGAGGTGCGCTTTCAATACTACTAGGCACGAGGAGGAGGAGGATGTTAGCCTTGATGGGCAGGTGGTGCCGCAGAAGGACACCTTTCGATATTTGGGGTCAATGTTGCAGAAGGATGGGGATATCGATGAAGATGTGAACCATCGAATTAAAGCCGGATGGATGAAGTGGCGTCAAGCTTCTGGCATTCTCTGTGACAAGATGGTGCCACAAAAGCTAAAAGGCAAGTTTTATAGGATGGCAGTTCGACCCACAATGTTGTATGGCGTTGAGTGTTGGCCGACTAAAAGGCGACATGTGCAACAGTTAGGTGTGGCGGAGATGCGCATGTTGAGATGGATGTGTGGCCACACAAGGAAGGACCGGATCCGGAATGATGCTATACGAGATAGAGTTGGGGTAGCGCCAATTGAGGAGAAGCTCGTCCAACATCGTTTGAGATGGTTTGGACATATTCAGCGCAGGCCTCCAGAAGCCCCAGTGCATAGCGGACGGCTAAAGCATGCTGATAATGTCAAAAGAGGCTGAGGTAGACCGAACATGACATGGGAAGAGTCTGTAAAGAGAGATCTGAAGGATTGGAGCATCATCAAAGAACTAGCCATGGAGGGGTTCCTTGGAGTTAATTGCACCATTGAAAAACAGAAATGGAAAAAACTTGATAGGAAAGCAGGAACAACTGTTCCTGAAAATTATATCGAATCACTATGAGAAAAATATTATATGCCGAGCATCCAGCGTGCTCGCCGAAGGTGGAAATGTACTCGGCATAGTGTATGCCGATTGCTGAGTACAACACAAGGCAAACGTGACTAGGCATACACCGAGCAGTGACAGGAAAAGTGGCAGTGTATGTAGAGTGCTTTTTTGCGGGTGCTCGTCAAAGACGATGCCAGAGACAAAATGGAGGTACTCGACTAATAAAGTAACACGACGGAGAGAAACAGAAACTGAAAAAACGGCGTGGCCGCGCGGTATGCTGAGTACCATGCTCGGCATACTACTGGGCTACGAGCCACCTGATCATGCGATGTGGTGTAGCTCTAGGGTCCGGCGGTGTCGCTCGTCGTCCATGTCTTGTAGAACTAATTCTCCAGCTGCCAACCCATGTTCCCCATATTGACAGGTAGTCATCATTCTGCTATTGCTGCACATATCAACACAACTGAGGAAACATCAGAACTTCATAAATCATACTACTGGAAAAATAAACCAGTGGCTGTTGTGTTACCTTTTTTGTGGGTCAGGCTGCTGTGTTACCTGTACGATTCATTAGTTTCTCACATCACCTTGCACAAATTTGTTACCCCAAGTCTCGAGGCATTGAGATACAAATGTAATACAATGTTTTCAGCACATCACGACCCAAACTACTTGCTCAAATACTGTGAAGTGTCAATGTTTTCAGCACATCATGACCACCCAAACCACTTCCTGAAATTCTGTAAAGTGTCATTTGGAGTCATGTGAACTCTACAGAAGGTTTTGCTAATATCATAACATGTGCAATGTATACTAAGTATGATCACCTTGTTCGTATCGAGGACCATTCGTTCCCCTCATCATTTCTAGTATAGATACACATGCTTGCTTCTCCACCTGAAAATCCACTGCCACTACAAATAAACAGACTTCATGTACAGAAGTGGTAACAGATATACAACCGAAATATATTCAGTAATATGGCTGCCCCGAAAATAGATATATATATAAATATTTAAGCGTTCAAGCCTTTAGCTTACATATCATCAAGATCACTTCTAATAAACCAGTCCAAATGATAAATCTCACCATGAGCATGCTATTAATGGACTGAAAGAACTTTGCTGAAGCACGTAAAAATGCTTGTGTGCCTGAATAACTGAAGAACTTGCCCTGGGAAAGGGTCTGTGCCTTCTCTTCTCACGTTACTCTACCTCTATTACCAAAAATTGAGAAGCACATGAAACCAAACAGATTCAATAAGCAAATACCACAGAAAACAATGAAAAACAGACTAGAGTCTGCCTAGTGATTAGGATATGTAGGAACCATTGTTAAGTCTTAACTGAATTGGAAGAAAAGGTAATATACAATTACCTGATAGCTAAAGCACAAAAGATAGAACACACGATGAACGACCGATCCCATGGACGCTTCCTGTACAACAGGAACCACACCAGCACGCCACCACGTACCAACGGCAACGGCTGCCGTAAAACATCAGGTCGCCACTCAAAAAATGAGTTCGGTCTGCCATTCACCGAATTTAGAGGCGTCTCATGTTCTTAATCCCACAAGCGACTGCATTCGCATGCAGTTCATCCACAACAGGGATAAAAAGAAAAGCAAGAAGACGATTAGTAAAGTTAGTACAAGTGTACAATAAAACACAAAACAATGCAAGATAAAAATCAACGTCACCACATAAACCAACAGGACGCTTGCCACAACAGAATGTCTCACCACCGACGGCGAGCTTCATCTAGACCCGAAGTCCTGAACCAGACGAAGAAGGCACAAGACTTACAAATAAGAACACCAAACAAAAAAAAAAGCAGATCACAGGAAGCACACACATAGAGGAACCAAATGAAGAAAAGAAACATTAAGACCCTCTTATTACCAGCAGCCTCTCGTCCCAGATCGACACCAGGTGAAAAAATATATGTGCTAGGCGAAGGGATGGGAGAGTACCTTCACTGGATTTGGCCGCTCGTTGGAGGGATCCTACCTCCACCGGTGTCCCCTGTCGCGGCTGACCTCGTCAACAAAACAATAGGCACTGCACGTCGTCGCCCTGATAGGGCAAGTACAACCCCCACTCCCGCCACCCCGCTAGGCTCGTCTCCCAGCGCCGCCGGCGCCTCCTTCTCCGTAGTTGTCCTCCCTGCTTCCTTGCACTAGAGCTTGGCACATCGTCCGTCCTGGCAATCCAAATCGACGCCTCCACTGTAGGCCCGCAGCCGTCGCCGGCCTAAAGGACGGCCAAGGAGTACTTGAGCAGCTCCTGTTGGGGTTGCCCAGGAAAAGGAAGAAGACTCACGCACACAATCTCAAGGAAGAAGGGGATACACACACTTTGGCACAAACACATAGTGCATTTTCTCTTGTATACCTCTCTCAACAATTCACAGGATGCAATACATGGCTTATATAGCCGGACTCACACGGCTAGAACGCAGCCACTAACCCACTAACATGCACACACACGCACCCACGTCTCCACGCATGCACACAACGACCAGTACTAGCTAAAGTCACGCAACGGCCACACGGCTCGGCCGTTTTCTGCCATGCATATAGCTAGCTACTTACAAACTCTTGACCACTAATACTTCTGCATGCAGGCCACATCTTAACTGCATGGACTAATTAACTTTTTTTTTTTGAACACAGTACAGACGCAAGCGCTCATATACACGCGCATACACTCACCCCTATGAATGCACACACGCACACCCTATCCCTATGAACACCTCCGAAAGACTGAGCCGGCATATCATCTTGAAATTTACGAAGTCACCGTAGGCACCTCGTCGTTGACGGGAACGTCTCCTCCCACTGAATGTGCATCGCCGGAAATCCTGAAATAATTTTAGGAATAAATGTGAGCACCAGGATTTGAACCCTGGTGGGCTGGGGATACCACAGTCCCTCTAACCATCCAACCATAGGTTGGTTCGCGCATGGACTAATTAACTGGTCACTAAACACCTGACTAATCCTAACAACACGTGCATGCATATACTCAACTGATGGCCGCCGATCTGCTCGCTGCAATACACACACTATCTCTTTGTGTTGTGCTCTCTGCTGATCCGGCCACTGCCACGACTCCGTGCATACAACTAGCTAGGACTTTGTCGATTACTACAACTAATGTCATGCAAACACAAATAAACATGAGACTAGATATATACAACAAGGTTAATTCTAACAGCTCCATGGTGCGTATGAGACCAGAGAGCGGGCTGGGAGAGGGGCTGGCGACGTAGCCCCCGTGCGCCGGCAACAGTGGAGGAAACCTGGGAGCGGCGGCTATGCTTCGGTGGGCATGGGGAAGCCAGGAAGGATATGCGTGGGGCACTACCGAAATTTGAGGAAGGAGAGGCTTTTATAGATACATATGGATAGAGGAGATAGACTGTAGAGTCATCCATAATGAACGGAGCATGTGGAGAGATTGGAATTGATCGTACCTTCATGAAGAGCCACGTTCGGCGGTTGGAAGAATCCAGATTTCCCCAGCTAATCCACCTAGAACATGACAAACCGGCACACGCGTCCAACCAGTTAAAAATGTAGGAGCATGTCCAAGATTTCTTCGATCACACGCGTCATGTACCCAAGGGCCGTAAAAAAAACTTCAAAAAAACCAGAAAAACCGAACCCTTGCGGGCCTAGTATTCTTAGTATATATATATGGTTCCTTTGTGGACCACATGCCTTGGTGCAGTGCTTGATTAGAAAAGAGATTTTTTCAAAGAAGGAACTAGCCAAACGACCATGATGGCACCTTGGCCAAATACACTCTTTTTCCTGACAGATTTGATGTTGCTGTCTACCAAAGGTATTTTCCAAGCAACCTATTGTTCTACTGTGCATGCCGTAGAAGCTCACATGGATGATGCATTGCTAGCTTATAAATTGCAATGATGGTGTCGGAGTTTTAAGAAGCTCGAGGGAGTGAATGGAGCTGAATTGAACACATGATGAACATAGCTAGCACTGATGTGTCCTTTTCATCTCTCCAACCATGTCGTCAGAGAAGCTAGTTAGGCCTGAGAGGCAACCGGGAACTACTCCCGGTGATTATCACGACGTTGAGCATTCTGCTTGTACTGAAAGACATTCTCTCTGCACGAACTTGAAACTTGTGTTAATTCTCTGTGGTGGAGGGCGATGTATTCTGCGGTCAATGTTTTAAATAGCGGGCTATGGCAAATAGCGTCGGACCTCCAAATAAGCTATAGCGGAGCTATAACGGGCTATAGTGGGTCATTTGTACATGAAACCATTTAGCGGCACCCTGCTGAAAAGGCTATAGCAAAGCTATAGCGGGCTATTTAAAACTATGACTGCGGTGCATGGGAACTTTCCAGACGTGGCTGATCACCTCTACATGGAGGTGGAGCATGCAACCACTAATGATGATTTGGAGATTGAGCATACCACCACCAACGATGACAAGCTGGAGATGGAGCAAGCCGCCTGTCAAAATATTGAGGTGGACGAGGCAGCCACCGACGATAACTTGGAGCTAGAGACGATCATCATACTCCTACCATGGCAACAGGCCCGCAAGCATGGCCTACATCACCTCTTGCTAAAGGCTCCGAGAAACCACTGTTGACCCAAAATCATACACATGTATTAGTTTCTTACTTAGTTGACCACTGTTGCCTCTCGGTGATATTGGTTTTCCCAAAGGAATGCAGTCCAGATCTCTCACTGGGAAAACCACCATGAATAGTAAATGGAACCAGGGGAGTATATTCTGGGAACTGTCAGGATAAGTCAAGAAAAATGCTCCCTGGGAAATAACAAACTCCCTTAAAATGTTTTGACAATCATGAGTATTTGAGAAAAAAATTCTACCTAGACTATGGAGATTTTTTTTTAAATGGATAAAAATAAGTTTACACTGAAATCTAATTAATTAATCTCAAGATTACACAAATATATAATAGGTTGTACAGTGAAGATGATCTATTCTATTTTGCGTCGGAGACGTCTGCAGCTGTGTGTACAGCTGTGAGGATCTCATGGATGTGTTCTGGAGAAGTACGTGACGTTGCTGCGTAGTTCTTCAACACTGCTCTACATTCATAATTGATACTGCTCATTCACGCAATACATGCGAATTGGGCGTGCAGAACCCCTTGAATTACTAACTAGATGTTGGACTACTGAAAAAGATGAGTGCGAGGGTGCACAATGTGTTGCTTGCTCACATTGAGGAGCTTTTGCTGGAATAATTTAATTCAGGATGCCTCACAATCTTAGACTTAAGCATACCGCATGATAGTGGCGGTTGTATAAATAAGTTATGGTGCATGATATTTTTCATGGGCTAATGTAGGGCTGACGGTCACTCTTCAAATGGACGAGGATATGTACACATCTACGTGCAAACCTACAGCTGGTTCTATGTATATAATATCTCAACAGCCATCATACTTTAGCATAAAGTACAATATAGAAATTCCCTGTGTTATTTTTGGTGTATAGATATTTAAGAGAGTGGTAGACCACGTGACTTAAAAGTTATTTTTCTCATATTTTCATACAATTGTCATGATAAAACCATCTGGTTTTTGCGAACACTTGGCCACATCAAGATTTTGTATACCGATTGGAAGTGCTAGAAATATTTTGTATTCCCGCTTACCAAGAAATACTATACATATTTTGGACCAACTTTGTAATGAAATAAAAATTGGGATAACCATGGTAAGCACAAAGTACAATCAAGATAAGCTTGTAAAGTGATTAAAACTATAAATATTGATACTTCTCATCGCCGCATCATGCATCTATCTATGTATCTAGGTGTCAAAAATCATGAAGAAATTGAATTGGGTGCTTAAAGCCTCTAACATCTTTCAACGTCTGTTGTCCTTGCATCTTCGTAATTCCTCCTTAGGAAATTTATGAACTAGCCGACAAATATATGCACCGACATCGTAGGCAACTAGGCATTATAATTTTTCATTTGCACGTCCATTTTCCATTTTAACTGGCCCAGGCTCATTTTTCTCATTGTCTACAAATTGTGTCTGTACATCAGCGGTGGTTTTTCACTAGATATGAACTAGGTCTTTTATAACATGTGGAATCATGGCGAAAAACCACAACTTCATAATCATGCTATTCTCGTCACACTTTGATATCTGTAAGATAAACGGTTGCTTATTTTTAGGTGGTTGCATCCATTTCATAAACATGCTCTTCTTGTCAGTGTTAAGCTGTCTTAGATACTCACAAATGGAGTCACGTACTACTCTCGATACTCACAAAGCAAGGCACACACTACTCTCGATACTCACAAAGTAAGGCACGTACAACTCTCCAGTTCTTCCATGCAATGCCGCTAGTTTAGATGATAAATCAGGGGAAGCAGAATGGTGATTATGAGTTGGAACTATGATCTGATTCATTAGATGGATTGCTGTTCTCTCTTAATTCCCATCTTTCACACCAAATCTGGCTTTTCCTTTTTTCTGGCGCTCATAAGCCTAAACGTCTTGCTACAGTAATTTACTTGACTTTATGCATTGTACGTAATAAAAAATGAAAGTATAATAAGAAAAGCGCAAGTTTTCTCATTTTCTCACTGTTTATGAATATCATTGTTGTTAGCACATATTTTGGTTTCCACATCCATTTTCCGAAGGCAAATAATTTTAGTTGGGCTCATTTTCTTATCTTTTACAAAATTATGGTGTGTGCGCAAGACTTGAACGGATAAGATCGGAGGCAGAGTAGACATTGAAATTAGCTCCAATAATTGTTGAGTATTGTCCATTCCCATGTAGGTTCCATTGGAATGCATGGGAACCATGTGACAATTGCATCATGGACAACCGCTGGACCAGGATGCTGGACGATTGGAGTCTGGGTCCAATTAAATGTCTTCCAAACGTAACATTTGGCCGAAACGGTTCCACTACCGTGGTGGTAGTATTACCCTTGTGACGCACAATGTTGTATAGAACCGGATATTGTTCCTGGAGTATATGTATAGAGCGTTAATCCAGTCTGATGTGCGAGTTGATAATAACAAGAAGATCTGGAAGATGAAAATACCTCTCAAGAATATAATCTTTGCATGGTATATTCGTTGCGGAGTCATTCTTACTAAAAATAACCTTATCAAGAGGAATAGGCATGGGAGTCCACAATGTGTCTTTTCTCACCATGATAAGACAATAAAACATCAATTCTTCCAATGCAAATTGGCTCGTTCTATATGGTCAGTCATCCAGATAGCTTTTGGCTTGTATCCTCCTTGTGGTATTGCTAATGTATTTGGCAACTGGTTACATGGGATAGATCCCATGTTTAGAACTCTTCTTCGGTTGGGAGCGCTTGCTGTTATTTGGTCGCTTTAGCTATGTATAGAAATGATAAGGTTTTTAACGATAAAAGTAATTCTCTAATGCGGGTTATCTATAGATGTACCGGGACTCTTCATTTACGGTCCTCTCAACAATGCATGGAGAATTGTGACTTGTTTATGGAGGTGTGTAGATGATTGAAGGATACGGCAAGAGATACTTTCACCCAACATGAGTTGTAGCATGTTCTTAGGAGCGGCCCATCTCCGCTTTTGCGTTATACGAACTCTCTGTGTTTCTTTGTATTTCTCCTTTTTATTTTCTGTCTGTGCGAGAGGATTTTGTTTGGCTGTGTGCATCTTAGTCGTTATGCAGAGGCTGGGTGTAATGCTTAAACTTTATAAGTAATAAAGCGCCCTTTTCAAAATGAATTGCTGAGTAACTCCACTACCAAAAAATTCCCCAAATAAACTCTAGTACAGAAAACAATGTGCCAACAAAGGTTGTACCAGGATGCTTTTACCTGGAATTATACTGTCAAAAAGGTTTGTATTTGAGGGTGTACCATAATTACCTGGAATTATACTCCTTGCCAGCCCTCCTCCCCGAGTCCTCACCGCCTCCGCTGTGAGCTGCCACCACCGATGGATTACAGTTCATTTTGCCCTTTTTGTATGTTTTAATGCAAGCATCTTTTGGGCAATCTTTGAAAATGAAGTAGGAGCATTTTTATGTCATCTTGCTGGTAGATTTTAGTTCATGCCATGGTACATTTTGTATATTTTCATGTATGTAATGAATTTTTGATATTTTCATGTGTAATATAAATTTTTGTTCATTGAGATGAGATGAGATACATATAATCAATGTGATAGATAGATGTTTTGTGAAGATGAGATGAGATGGAAGAGAATATTTTTTTAGGTTTTTTTAGATAGACAAACAAATGTTAAAATTTGCATATGATGAGTGGTTAATTCATCATGATGATCTTGCTAAAACAAATTGAAGACCAAAATTGTGGTGACCTAATTTTTTTCACTCGGTGGTTTAGACTTAGTAGGACTAAAACCGAGTACATGAGGTGCGCTTTCAATACTACTAGGCACGAGGAGGAGGAGGATGTTAGCCTTGATGGGCAGGTGGTGCCGCAGAAGGACACCTTTCGATATTTGGGGTCAATGTTGCAGAAGGATGGGGATATCGATGAAGGTGTGAACCATCGAATTAAAGCCGGATGGATGAAGTGGCGTCAAGCTTCTGGCATTCTCTGTGACAAGATGGTGCCACAAAAGCTAAAAGGCAAGTTTTATAGGATGGCAGTTCGACCCACAATGTTGTATGGCGTTGAGTGTTGGCCGACTAAAAGGCGACATGTGCAACAGTTAGGTGTGGCGGAGATGCGCATGTTGAGATGGATGTGTGGCCACACAAGGAAGGACCGGATCCGGAATGATGCTATACGAGATAGAGTTGGGGTAGCGCCAATTGAGGAGAAGCTCGTCCAACATCGTTTGAGATGGTTTGGACATATTCAGCGCAGGCCTCCAGAAGCCCCAGTGCATAGCGGACGGCTAAAGCATGCTGATAATGTCAAAAGAGGCTGAGGTAGACCGAACATGACATGGGAAGAGTCTGTAAAGAGAGATCTGAAGGATTGGAGCATCATCAAAGAACTAGCCATGGACAGGGGTGCGTGGAAGCTTGCTATCCATGTGCCAGAACCATGAGTTGGTCACGAGATCTTATGGGTTTCACCTCTAGCCTACCCCAACTTGTTTGGGACTAAAGGCTTTGTTGTTGTTGTTGTTGTTGTTGGAATTACATGATTTGTGGTGTTGCATCTCCGTGGAGTGATCGTCGAGGTTGGAGCTATTGGTCCCTGATCGTCCCTTCATTGTTCGACAAAGGGTGTCCATTTGTTGTATAAACATAACCCTGGCCGATAACTTCAGTATAACTTTGGTGCAATGCCACCCCCGCTGTGTGAGCCGCCGCCATTCAATTTCCCTCGGGCTTATATATTTTTGTGAACATGTATGTGTTTGATCAACGCGGGGTTATATAGTTGATTGCACTTTGGAGTGCATATTTAGTCGAGTCCAACATCAATATTAGTGAATGATTTCAAATTGTTAATTGGGCATCGCGGAGAGTTGTGAGAGGAGATTTCCATTTGATTCTGAGGCATATGAAAACATGATTATCACGTCCGACAGGCATGAGAGAGGCGGTCTGCAAAGTATAACTTCGAGATGAGAGGGGGGGTTCATTAAACATAACCCCGATAACCTCGGTATAACTTCGATATGAGGGGGGAGGAGTCCTCGACGATCGCCGGAGGAGGCCCCAATCTTGCTCTGAAGTTGTCATCACAACGTTACTGTTTTGCATTTCTAGATTTCATTTAGTCTGAAAAACAAATTATCTCTCATGGTTGTATATTGCCATGTTGTAATATTTGCAGAAACTATGGAACACGGCAGAGACATAGAAAAAGAAGAGATGTTGGGGGATATAATCCGTGGCGGAGATGATGATATCACCTTGTCGTTTCTCAACGACACTGATGGTGAGGGAAGCGAGGATGACGGATCCGATGATCGAATGGAGGGAGAAGATGACGGCTCCAGCGGTGTTGGAGCCTTAACTGTTGCAAAGTCTGGCGAGGTATATATATTAATTAAGCCTCTGCTGACCAGCGGTTTTGGAGGCTTATTTCTTCTTTTAGCCCTCCGGATCGAGCCAATCTTCTATAAGGAGACGAGGCCCGAAGAAAAGGTTGGGCAAGAATGAAATGTTCACGATCGAAGAAGTCGGTCCAGATGGCAAACCGACTCTTCCCAAGCGGACCCGAGAACGATTTATATATCAATGCAAAGTGGTTGTTAGGGACAGCGTCCCGATCAGCATCCAAGAATGGAATAAGAAGAAGGACGATGAAGTTTCTTATGTTGACGATAGATGCAAAGACGAGCTTTGGAACTCGCTCATGAAAAATTTGACCGTACCGCTAGAGGAGAATCCAAATAACCCAGTTATACAGCGAAAAATCAAGGCGTGGGCTCTTAAGAAGATGGTAGAACAATTCAAGAACTGGAAGAAAACATTGAACAAACAGTTAGTCGAGAAAGACAAGACTCCGGACTTCACCACCGACAGTCAGTATGTGAAGATAAAAGATCACTGGCCCGCATTTGTGGCGTATAAGAAATCAAAGAAAGCTAATAAAAGGTTAGAGATAAATAAGCTAAATGCTGCAAAGAAGAAGTATCACCATGTTATGGGCTCAGGTGGCTACAAGGTGGCTCGGCCTACGTGGGACAAAGCTGAGAAAGACCTCCTTGCTAATGATATCAAACCATAGACATTGAACTTGCCCGAACGGGCACAAACTTGGTTCTTCGGGCATGGGGGAACTTTGCACCCAGAAATAGGAAAGTGTGTTTACACGAAAGCTCAACTTGTTCATTGCATGTGTAATTATATATCCTCACACTATATTATGCAGATTGAAGATCCTCAAATGAAAAAAACGACAAATCTATGACATTGGGTAAGTACTGCTAGCTAGTTCCGCGCATCTCTCATTGATTCTAGTTTCAATACCATTATCATGCTTGATTATCATTTTGATAGAACTTTATTCTCGTAAAGTGCTTGTGGCAGGCACCCGGGAATAATTTATGTGGATACTACGTTTGCGAGTTCATTCGCCACTCGACCTCTGAGCCGGGCAGATCTTCAGAACAATTTGAAGTACGTAAACAATATTCACATTTTAATTTTATTACCATCAATTGTGTTGAGTTTCATTCATCCCTTCTTTAAATTAGATCTGGCGGATACGGGACGAACTCCTAACCAATCGCATGCACACCCAACCAATCGCATCTGACCTGCAACCAAACATAATTTGAGAGAGAGAGAGAGAGAGAGAGAAACCGACTGTTGCAGCAATGCTCATGTGGAACTTGAGTTTGGGCGGTCCATTGTTTCGGACTAGATCCAATGCTGGAATCAGCTTCAATTTCAAATTCAGCTGGCTCATGTGGTTCTAGGTGGTGGCAATGACTCTTGCTATTGAGCCTTTGAACCTTATGGCCGGTTTTTCACAAGGTTCTTGTACATGTCCCATCATGAGAATGCGAACATCTAATATATGCTTGGTCTTGTTTGGACTCAATTGCACCTCGATAATCAGGGCACCTACAATTGGTCCACTTCCAAAGAAGCAGAGTGTTTGCATATAGACATCTTTATCCATCTGTGGAAGAACGAGTTGGTCCTCTCGCACACACTCAATTCCTGCTGCATCCCAGGCCCAAACCCGAGACACATAATGTGATCAAACCGCACACATCAGAGGAAACACGAGCCTCTTGTATGATAGCAAGTAGACACACTCTTGAGTCGACTGGTGGATGTACTTAAGAAGTACCTATGGTTTCAGTTATAATCTAAACATATTATGTATGATCTTATAACTGAGTCTTAGAAGCTTTAATGTATCTGTTTCCGGTGCTACTTTATCCAACTATATGCATATATATGAGCATCTAGTAATTAGTAAGCACTGATAGCAGTAGTTGGGAGCAATAAAACTTCACTACATTGTGCAGTTGCAGAGCTCAACATTTGCATCTGCTCAGATGTGACGCGTACATGTATCAAATATTTTTTTGGCTTACTTCTATCAAGAATTTTCATTTGAATTGGAATTTGAAGAGAGCATAAGCAATTTACATCCCCACAGTAAAACACCATCAAACAGACTAAACAAAATCCTAAGAAGAAACAAATATAGGAGTACACCTACTTTACTTATAGGGTCTACCTCGCAATTCAAATTCCACATTTGCCCAATATCCTATATTACTGACAGATTACGGATCAAAGGAATCAAGATTGTAAACCTAGCTAGACAATACTGGCTAGATTGGTTCTTCCTTGTTTATCCATTGCATATACAAGGCTGTACACGACGTAAGTGAGATAGCTCCTCCTGGCAGCATGTGAGGACGCATGCCGTGGGGAGACCAGTTACACCACAGTTTGCATACCTGTACCCCGCGAGGGCACGTATCTACAGGCTGCAGAGTTGACCGTTGGACGCCAATGTTTGGCTGTGAATACCAAAAGTTGGGTGCCATGGGGACTTCAGCATAATAGCCTTTTGACCCAGGCGTTGGAGGAATTTCTTATATTCCCTTGTAGATCTTGTTTCTTAAAAGTGAGCCCTACAGATTGACCGACGGTGTAATCATCCAAAGAAGCTGGAAAAAAAATACCATTGGTGCGTCCTCTCAACTCATTGCGAAGCAGAGTGTAGACAAACACACGTTATGAGTTGATGCTATGAGCTAGACCCGGTGGATGTGCTTGACCAGAATTCCCTTTGTCTCCCAATCCCAAACCAATAGACCTTAATATGATCAACCCTTGCATACCAGGGCTAAGAAGAGCTTCTTGAACGTTTGCATATACTATGGTAGTAACATTCTGACTCAAATGTTGACGATGGATGTAATTAAGTAGTAGGGATTTCGATCATACTTGCATGGTCTTATTATCTAAAACGTGCATATATGATTCTATGATTCGGATCCGGATAGCAAAAGCTCCCTGTGGCTCTTTCTCTTATAAGCATATATAGGAGCATCAAGTAATTACTTATATTACACTAGTAGAAAACAGGGCACTTGTCCCGGTTCCAGAGGGCCTTTAGTCCCGGTTCTGGAACTGGGACAAACCAAACGGGACTAATGCCCAAAACCTTTAGTCCCGCTTTGCTTACGAACCGGGACCAAAGGGGCTACACGTGGCCTCTGCGGGGCGCCCAGGCAGGAGGACCTTTAGTCCCGGTTGGTAACACCAACCGGGACTAAAAGGCAGCCACGCGTCAGCACCTGCCAGGCGCTGGGGTTTTTTTTTTTTTGAAAGGAGGGGTTTAGTGGTTTTCCTATTGTGTTTTCCCCTTTTATTTTTATGTTTACCATTTTTATTTTACGCTTTTCATTCAACTCGACGCTAGCTAGTACATATAGCAATGAAGGAACCATTACACAACATCGTCATGATCAATATATAGAGAGAAGTGACCTCTCTTTCTCCGTGCTTGGTCAAACAATATGTAACAAGTTTTCGTAAATCTATTCGACGCTATTACATATAGTACACGTTCATGCATATATACCATATAACATCTCTTACGATCCTAACTTCTATTACCAATCCTGATGGCATTCTCCGTCTTTAGGTATGACATGCTCATCAAAGAATCCCGCCAATTCCTCTTGAATTGCTCGTACGCGATCTGTTGGTAGGAGTTCGTCCCGCATCTGCCAGATCTAATTTAAAGGAGGTCAATAAAACTCAACACAATTGATGGTAATAAAATAAAATTGTGAATATTGTTTACGTACTTCAAATTGTTCGTCAGATATGCCCAGGCCCCACTCAGTGGTCAAGTGGCGAATGAACTCGCAAACGTAGTAAGCACATAAATTAGTCCCGGATGTCTGCCACAAGCACTTTACGAGAATAGAGTTTAATCAAAATGATAATCAAGCATGATAATGGTATTGAAACTAGAATCAATGAGAGATGCGCGGTACTAGAGTAATACTTACTTTGGGGTGTAAAAATTGCAGCTCTTTTTTCCATTTGACACCCTTAACCTGTTTGGTCAACTTTTTCCAAACCCTGCCCGGCAAAGAAAATGATTACTTGATATCAGGAAATGAACGAAAGTTGCCGATATGGTGCGATAATGATTGAACTTACTTCTGAAGCATTTGACTCATGTCTGTCCACTCCTTAGGGTCTTTACGTCTCGATTCCAAGACAATTACTTTTCCCTCTTCAAGATGAATGTCTAGCAGAATAAAGTGGAAACTGCGCACGCATAACTCATTAATTGCACTTAACCTCGAGTAAGCGAAACAGAATGTGCACAAGATAGTAACACTCACTTGAAGTTGTAAGGAAATAGTATTTCCTTTCTGGTTTGTTGTCCAAGTAACGCATCTAGCTAATTTTTCTCTGTATCAGCGGGAAATTCTTTTAATGTATGTTCATTAATGAAATTTGGGTCAATGAACCCAATGTCATTGATTTGTAGTTGTTTGCATTCGAGAATCTTCATTCTGCATAATATAGTGTGAGGATAATTAATAAATGCAATGAACGAGCTGAGCTAGACACTTAATTACAGAAAAAAATACTTACAGACAATAGGAACTGACGATAGTTTTGTCGAGCTCCTTTTGCTGGTATAACTGAAAAATTTCTTCAAATTCAACGATAAACATCTGCTTTCCATTGAAGAAGTGCTCATTTTTTATTCCCACCAAGATATTCTTGTTCCCCTCCTTGCAGGCTTCCAAGTACCATTCATGCAAATGTCGCATCCTCGTTGGTAGACCCTTGAGCTCCTCACGTGTGACGAGAGGCTTCCCATGCTCGTAGCTTAAGGATGGTACTACCTCAGCCATTTCGAACTGTACCGAATCGGGTAAGTAATCATCAGAAGTGATAGCAAGACCATCGGCCGCTTTTTCTGGATCATTAGCGATATCGGTAACCACCTTGAGCGGAGGGCACGATTGCAGTTCTTGTTCGCCGAGCTGGGGAATTGTTTTCCCACTTCTTGAGCCACTTCTACTTAAGCTTCCCGACCGCCTCGCTTGATCATGTGTCTTTTCAATACAACGGTCATAGTTTGATGGCAGCGGAGGCGGTGGTGGTTGCCTAAGGGCTTCCAGAGTTCGCTTCGCTTTCACCGGATCTATTTTCTCCTCTTCAGGTGGGCGTTTCGGTGCGAGCTGACGTTTCACTTCGGCATCCACGATCTCGTTGAGTTCCTCCTCGGACCTCTCGTAGGGTAACTTGGGAAGAGACTTCAGGCTTGGGCCGTATCTGAATCTCCTCTGTTTCGTACTGCTGCTAGCAGCCGGAGCGGTGGCGACTCTCTTCCGCTGTTGCTTACGCGGCGGAGGAGGCGGAGTCCGATGACGCGGCGGAGACAGCTGAGGCGTAGGAGGATTCTGCTAAGGGGCCTCCTCCATCGGAGTCCGCTGAGGCGGCGGAGACGGCTGACGCACCGGAGACGGCTGACGCACCAGAGATGGCTGACGCACCGGAGACGACTCAGGCACCGGGGCCTCCTCCGCCTGAGTCTGCTGAGGCGGCGTCCAGTATGGAAGCACGATGTGTTCCTTTCTCCATAGACAGGTAGTCCTTAAGGCATATCGAAGAAGAAGCTCCCGTTCACCTGTAGCGTACTCAAGCTCCAGCCCATCAAGTCCCTCCATTATTTCATCCACCCTGACAATAGCAAAGCCAGCTGGAACCGGAGTGCAATGGAAAGTTGCATCAGGTCGAGGAGGTAAGACATGGCCGACCGCCGCCTAGAGGGTCAGGTTATTGTTGGGGAACGTTGCATGGGAAACAAAAAATTTCCTACACACACGCAAGATCTATCCATGGTGATGAGCATCTACGAGAGGGAGAGTGGATCTACATACCCTTGTAGATCGCTCAGCGGGAAGCGTTAAGAAACGCGGTTGATGTAGTCGAACGTCTTCGCGATCGATACAAATCGCCAAGCGTCCCACGATCCAATCATGATCCGTCTCGTGATCCAATCACGATCCGTCCCGCGATCCCATCACGATCCATCCCGCGATCAAATCACGAACCGTCTCGCGATCCTGATCACGGTCCTTCCGATCTAGCGCCGAACGGACGGCACCTCCGCGTTCAGCACACGTACAGCTCGATGACGATCTCCGCCTTCTTGATCCAGCAGGAGGGAGCGGAGAGGTAGAAGTGTTCTCCAGCAGCGCGACGGCGTGGCGGCGATGGTGGTGGAACTGTTCCAGCAGGGCTTCTCCTAAGCACCGCTGAAACGATCTAGAGTAGAAACTACGATCTAGAGGAGAGGGGTAGCACGTGCCTGATTTCTGTTGTCAAAAAACCCTCAATACCTCTAGTATATATAGGAGGAGGGAGGGAGGAGTCTTGCCGCCCCAAGGGGCCAGCCCTTGGTCCGGCCGAAGGTGGAGAGGAGGAGTCCTCCTCCAATCCTAGTAGGATTAGCACTCCTTCTCTCTCACTTGGAAAAACCCTTCCACCTTTTGGACTTTCCACTTTTCAGCCTCATGGGCCCTATGGGCTGGCCGCCCAGCCCACCAGGGGCTGGTGCGCCACCCTATAGCCCATGTGGTCCCCTTAGGGGGTGGTGGGCCCACTAGGTGGACCCCCGGAACCCATTCGTCACTCCCGGTACACTGCCGGTAATGCCCGAAACTTTTCCGGAGACCAAACACCAACTTCCTATATATCAATCTTCGTCTCCGGACCATTCCGGAACTCCTCGTGATGTCCGAGATCTCATCCGGGACTCTGAACAACCTTCGGTCAACACCATACATAACTCTATACTACCGAAACGTCACCGAACCTTAAGTGTGCAGACCCTGCGGGTTCGAGAACTATGTAGACATGACCGAGACACCTCTACGGTCAATAACCAATAGCGGGACCTGGATGACCATATTGGTTCCTACATATTCTACGAAGATCTTTATCGGTTGAACCTCTATGTCAAGGATTCAGTTAATCCCGTACACTGTTCCCTTTGTTCTTCGGTATGTTACTTGCCCGAGATTCGATCGTCGGTATCTCTATACCTAGTTCAATCTCGTTACCGGCAAGTCTCTTTACTCGTTCCGTAATACAAGATCCCGTGGGTAACACTTTAGTCACATTGCTTGCAAGGCTTGTTGTGATGTTGTATTACCGAGTGGGCCCTGAGATACCTCTCCGTCACACGGAGTAACAAATCCCAGTCTTGATCCATACCCACTCAACAGACACTCTCGGAGATACCTGTAGAGCACCTTTATAGTCACCCAGTTACGTTGCGACGTTTGATGCACACAAGGCATTCCTCCAGTGTCAGTGAGTTGTATGATCTCATGGTCATAGGAACAGATACTTGACATGCAGAAAACTGTAGCAATAAACTGACACGATCATATGCTACGTTCATAGTTTGGGTCTTGTCCATCACATCATTCTCCTAATGATGTGATCCCGTTATCAAATGACATCTCATGTCTATGGCCAGGAAACCTTGACCATCTTTGATCAACGAACTAGTTAACTAGAGGCATACTAGGGACACAGGGTTGTCTATGTACCCACACATGTATTTGAGTTTCCAATCAATACAATTATAGCACGGACAATAAACGATTATCACGAACAAGGAAATATAATAATAACCAATTTATTATTGCCTCTAGGGCATATTTCCATCAGTCTCCCACTTGCACTAGAGTCAATAATCTAGTTCACATCACCATGTGATTTACGTTCTTATGAATCTAACACCCAATGAGTTTTGGGGTTCGATCACGCTTTGCATGTGAGAGAGGTCTTTAGTCAACGGGTCTGCGACATTCAGATCCGTGTGCACTTTGCAAATCTCTATGTCATACTGTAGACACTGCTACCACACTCCACTTGGAGCTATTCCGAATGGCTCCTCCACTATACGTATCCGGATTGCTACTCAGAGTCATCCGGATTGGTGTTAAAGCTTGCATCGACGTAACCCTTTACGACGAACTCTTTATCACCTCCATAATCGAGAAATATTTCCTTAGTCCTCTAGTTACTAAGGATAATCTTGACCGCTGTCCAGTGATCCACTCCTGGATCACTCTTGTACCCCTTGACAGACTCATGGCAAGGCACAAACAGGTGCGGTACACAGCATGTCATACTATATAGAGCCTATGGCTAAGGCATAGGGGACGACCTTCGTCCTTTCTCTTTCTTCTGCCGTGGTCGAGCTTTGAGTCTCACTCAACTCCACACCTTACAAATCAGGCAAGAACTCTTTCTTTGACTGATCCATTTTGAACTCTTTCAAAATCTTGTCAAGGTATGTACTCATTGAAAGTTTTATCAGACGTCTTGATCTATCTCTATAGATCTTGATGCCCAATATTTAAGTAGTTTTTTAATCCAGGTCTTCCTTTGAAAAACACCTTTCAAACAACCGTTTATGCTTTCCAAAAATTTCTACATCATTTCCGATCAACAATATGTCATCCACATATACTTATCAGAAATTCTATAGTGCTCCCACTCACTTTATAGTAAATACAAGTTTCTCATAAACTTTGTATAGACTCAAAAAACTTTGATCACCTCATCAAAGCGTATATTCCAACTCCGAGATGCTTGCTCCAGTCCATAAAAGGATCGCTGGAGCTTGCATACATTTTAGCATCCTTAGGACTGACAAAACTTTCTGGGTGTATCACATACAACCTTTCCTCACGCAAACCGTTAAGGAAACTCTGGTTTGACATCCATCTGCCAGATTTCATAATCGAAAAATGCAGCAACTGCTAACATAATTCGAACAGACTTTAGCATCGCTACGGGTGAGAAAGTCTCATCGTAGTCGAGCTTTATAGACGGTGACATTACCGTCCGCGTCCGTCTTCCTTTTAAAGATCCATTTGTTCTGAATGGACTTTCGCCCTTCAGGTAATACTTCCAAAGCCCATACTTGGTTTTCTTACATGGATCTCATCTCGGATTGCATGGCCTCTAACCATTTCTCGGAATCCGGGTCCATCATCGCTTCTCCATAGCTCGTAGGTTCATCGTTGTCCAACAACATGACCTCTAAGACAGGGTCGCCATACCACTCAGGAGCAGTATGCGTCCTTGTCGACCTACGAGGTTCGATAGTAACTTGATCCGAAGCTTCATGATCATCATCATTAACTTCCTCTTCAACTAACGTAGGCTCCACAGAAACAACTTTCTGCGCTGCGCTACTCTCTGGTTGGAACAAATGGTCAACAACCTCATCAAGTTCTATCTTCCTCCCACTCAATTCTTTCGAAAGAAACTCTTTCTCGAGAAAGGACCCGTTTTAGCAACAAACACTTTGTGCTTGGATCTAAGATAGAAGGTTTACCCAACTGTTACGTTAGGGTATTCTATGAAGATGCATTTGTCCGCTTTGGGTTCGAGCTCATTTAGGTGAAAAACCTTTTTTCACATAAGCGTCGCAGCCCCAAACATTAAGAAATGACAACTTAGGTTTCCGCCAAACCAAAATTCATACGGTGTCATCTCAACGGACTTAGATGCTGCCCCTTTTAAAGTGAATGTGGTTGTCTCTAATGCATAACCCTAAAACGATAGTGGTAAATCGATAAGAGACATCATAGTTCGCACCATATCCAATAGAGCATGACTACGACGTTCGGACACACCATCACACTATGGTGTTCCAGGTGACGTGAGTTGTGAAACAACTTCCACATTGTCTTAAGTTGTATACCAAACTCGTAACTCAGATATTCACCTCCACGATCATATCGTAGACATTTTATCTTCTTCTCACGATGATCTCAAACTTCACTCTGATTTTGTTTGAACTTTTCAAACGATAGAGACTTGTGTTTCATTAAGTAAATATCCCCATATCTACTCAAATCATCAGTGAATGTAGGAAAATAACGATATCCACCGCACGCTACAACACTCATTGGACCGAATACATCAACATGTATTATTTCCAATAAGTTACTTGCCCGCTCCATCATACCGGAAAACGGGGTCTTAGTCATCTTGCCCATGAGGCATGGTCCGCATGTCTCAACCGATTCGAAATCGAATGAGTCCAAACATCCATCAGCATGGAGTTTCTTCATGCGTTTTACACCAATATGACATTCAGCGGCAGTGCCACAAGTATGTGGTATTATCATTATCTAACTTTGTATCTTTTGGCATCAATATTATAAACATGTGTATCACTATGATCAAGATTCAATAAACCATTCTCATTGGGTGCATGACCATTGAAGGTATTATTCATGTAAACAGAATAACCATTATTCTCTAATTTAAATGAATAACCGTATTGCAACAAACATGATCTAATCACGTTCATGCTCAACGCAAACACCAAATAGCACTTATTTAGGTTCATCACTAATCCCGAATGTATAGAGAGCGTGCGATGGTGATCACATCAACCATGGAAACACTTCCAACACTCATCGTCACCTCGCCCTTAGCTAGCCTCCGTTTATTCCGTAGCTTTTATTTCGAGTTACTAACATTTAGCAACCGAACCGGTATCTAATACCCAGGTGCTACTAGGAGTACTAGTAAGGTACACATCAATAACACGTATATCAAATATACTTCTGTCGACGTTGCCAGCCTTCTTATCTACCAAGTATCTAGGGCAGTTCCGCTTCAGCGATCGTTCTCCTCATAATAGAAGCACTCAGTCTCGGGTTTGGGTTCAACCTTGGGTTTCTTTACTGGAGCAGCAACTGGCTTGCCATCCATGAAGTATCCCTCCTTGCCCTTCTCGAAACTAGTGGTTTTACTAACCATCAACACTTGATGCACCTTCTTGATTTCTACCTTCGCGGTGTCAAACATCGCGAATAGCTCGGGGATCATTATTTCCATCCCTGGCATTATATAGTTCATCACGAAGCTCTAGTAGCTTAGTGACAGTGACTTGAAGAACTATATCAATCACTATCTTATCTGGAAGATCAGCTCCCACTCGATTCAAGCGATTGTAGCACCCAGACAATCTGAGCACATGCTCACCGATTGAGCTATTCTCCTTCATCTTGCAGGCAAAGAATCTTGTTGAAGGTCTCGTACCTCTCAACACGGGCACGAGCCTGAGATCCCAATTTCAGCTCTTAGAACATCTCATATGTTCCGTGACGTTCAAAATGTTTTGGAGCCTCAATTCTAAGCCGTAATGCATGACGCACTGAACTATCAAGTAGTCATCAGAACGTGCCTGTCAGATGTTCACAACATCTACAGACGACGCTTGAGGGGGTGGTGCACCGAGCGATGCATTAAGGACATAAGCCTTCTGTGCAGCAATGAGGACAATACTTAGATCACGGACCCAGTCCGCATTATTGCTACCATCATCTTTCAACTCTATTTCTCTAGGAACATATAAAAATTTAAGGGAGCTACCGCGCGAGCTAGTAATCTACAACATAATTTGCAAAGACATTTTGACTATGTTCATGATAATGAGTTTAGTTAATCATATTACTTAAAAACTCCCACTCAAATTGACATCCCTCCGGTCATTCGAGTGTCACATGATCCAAATCCACCAACCCAAGTCCGATCATCACGTGAGTTGAGGTGGTTTCAATGGTGAACATCTCCATGTTGATCATATCTACTATATGACTTATGTTCGACCTTTCGGTCTCTTGTGTTCCGAGGCCATGTCTGTACATGCTAGGCTCGTCAAGTTTAACCCGAGTGTTCCGCATGTGCAACACTAGCTTGCACCCGTTGTATGCGAACGTAGAGTCTATCACACCCGATCATCACGTGGGGTCTCGAAACGACGAACTTTCGCAACAGTGCACACTCGGGCAGAACACAATTTTGAAATTTAAGTGAGGGATCACCTTATAATGCTACCGTCGTCCTAAGCAAAACAAGGTCCATAAAAGGATTAACATCACATGCAAATCATAAGTGACATGATATGGCCATGAACTCGTGCTTTTGATCTCCATCTCCAAAGCACCGGCATGATCTCCATCGTCACCGGCATGACACCATGATCTCCATCATCTTGATCTCCATCAACGTGTCGCCAACGGGGTTGCCGCGCCGGCTATTGCTTCCACGACTATTGCTAACTCATAGCGATAAAGTAAAGAAAAATGGCGAAAATAATTAAAGACAACCCTATGGCTCCTGCCGGTTGCCGTACTCATCGACATGCAAGTCGTGATATTCTATACAATACATGATCATCTCATACATGACATATATCTCATCATGTAATTGGCCATATCACATCACAACATACCCTGCAAAAACAAGTTAGACATCCTCTAATTGTTGTTGCAAGTTTTACGTGGCTGCAACGGGTATCTAGCAAGAACAATTCTTACCTACGCAAAAACCACAACGGTGATACAAAAATTGCTATTCAACCTTCTCAAGGACCGCCTTTGTCAAATCCGATCCGACTAAAGTGGGAGAAACAGTCACCCGCCAGCCATCTTTATGCAACGAAGTTACATGTCAGTTGATGGAACCGGTCTCTCGTAAGCGTACGAGTAATGTTGGTCCGGGCCGCTTCATCCCACAATACCGCCGAATCAAGAAAAGACCAAGGGAGGAAGCAATCTAAATATCAACGCCCACAAACTCCTTTGTGTTCTACTCGAGATCTCATCTACACATAGACCTAGCTCATGATGCCACTGTTGGCGAACGTTGCATGGGAAACAAAAAATTTCCTACGCACACGCAAGATCTATCCATGGTGATGAGCATCTACGAGAGGGAGAGTGGATCTACATACCCTTGTAGATCGCTCAGCGGGAAGCGTTAAGAAACGCGGTTGATGTAGTCGAACGTCTTCGCGGTCCAAATCGCCGAGCGTCCCATGATCCAATCATGATCCGTCTCGCGATCCAATCACGATCCGTCCCGCGATCCCATCACGATCCGTCCCGCGTTCAAATCACGAACCGTCTCGTGATCCTGATCACGGTCCTTCCGATCTAGCGCCGAACGGACGGCACCTCCGCGTTCAGCACACGTACAGCTCGATGACGATCTCCGCCTTCTTGATCCAGCAAGAGGGAACGGAGAGGTAGAAGAGTTCTCCGGCAATGCGATGGCGTGGCGGCGATGGTGGTGGAACTGTTCCAGCAGGGCTTCGCCTAAGCACCGCTGAAACGATCTAGAGGAGAAACAACGATCTAGAGGAGAGGGTAGCACGTGGCTGATTTCTGTTGTCAAAAAACCCTCAATACCTCAAGTATATATAGGAGGAGGGAGGGAGGAGGCTTGGAGCCCCAAGGGGCCAGCCCTTGGTTCGGCCGAAGGTGGAGAGGAGGAGTCCTCCTCCAATCCTAGTAGGATTAGGACTCCTTCTCTCTCACTTGGAAAAACCCTTCCACCTTTTGGACTTTCGACTTTTCAGCCTCATGGGCCCTATGGGCTGGCCGCCCAGCCCACCAGGGGCTGGTGCGCCACCCTATAGCCCATGTGGTCCCCTTAGGGGGTGGTGGGCCCACTAGGTGGACCCCCGGAACCCATTCGTCACTCTCGGTACACTGCCGGTAATGCCCGAAACTTTTTCGGAGTCCAAACACCAACTTCCTATATATCAATCTTCGTCTCCGGACCATTCCGGAACTCCTCGTGACGTCCGGGATCTCATCCGGGACTCTGAACAACCTTCGGTCAACACCATACATAACTCTATACTATCGAAACGTCACCGAACCTTAAGTGTGCAGACCCTGCGGGTTCGAGAACTATGTAGACATGACCGAGACACCTCTACGGTCAATAACCAATAGCGGGACCTGGATGACCATATTGGTTCCTACATATTCTACGAAGATCTTTATCGGTTGAACCTCTATGTCAAGGATTCAGTTAATCCCGTACGCTGTTCCCTTTGTTCTTCGGTATGTTACTTGCCCGAGATTCGATCGTCGGTATCTCTATACCTAGTTCAATCTCGTTACCGGCAAGTCTCTTTACTCGTTCCGTAATACAAGATCCCGTGGCTAACACTTTAGTCACATTGCTTGCAAGGCTTGTTGTGATGTTGGATTACGGAGTGGGCCCTGAGATACCTCTCCGTCACACGGAGTAACAAATCCCAGTCTTATCCATACCCACTCAACAGACACTCTCGGAGATACCTGTAGAGCACCTTTATAGTCACCCAGTTACGTTGCGACGTTTGATGCACACAAGGCATTCCTGCAGTGTCAGTGAGTTGTATGATCTCATGGTCATAGGAACAGATACTTGACCTGCAGAAAACTATAGCAATAAACTGACACGATCATATGCTACGTTCATAGTTTGGGTCTTGTCCATCACATCATTCTCCTAATGATGTGACCCCGTTATCAAATGACATCTCATGTCTATGGCCAGGAAACCTTGACCATCTTTGATCAACGAACTAGTTAACTAGAGGCATACTAGGGACACAGGGTTGTCTATGTACCCAGACATGTATTTGAGTTTCCAATCAATACAATTATAGCATGGACAATAAACGATTATCACGAACAACGAAATATAATAATAACGAATTTATTATTGCCTCTAGGGCATATTTCCAACAGTTATGACATTTCGCCATTAGCACACAATGTTCATTCTGCGTGATACCATCCATGGGGTAGCGAGGAGCCATGCTATCTGGATGAACGAGCTCAGTGGAAGCCACGCTGCTTCTCCGCTGAGATGGTGGGGTAGCATCGTGGGTAGTCTCCAATGAAGGATATTCGTGCCGCTGAGATGGTTGTCGGTAGCTCGCTGGCTCTCAAGTGCCTCTAGTTTCGCTAATCTTTCATTCAACTTCTGCATTTCGCTTGCTTCCTCTTTCTTCTTTCTCTGTCGGCTTCTGTAACCAGCGCTGTCGGGAAACCCAACATTCCACAGAACGGAGACTGATGTGCCTCGTGTTCGTCCAGGGTGTTCAAGATTCCCGAGGGCCTCTGTCAGCTCGTCCTTCTCTCTGTCGGGAACGAACGTCCCTTCCAGCGACTTCTTGATTGTTTCCTCAAGCTTTTTGAATGGTATTGCAACTTGAGCTTACGTCCAGACACACTTCCCTGTTTTTGGGTCCAAAGTTCCCCCAACCACGAAGAACCAAGTCCTTGCCCGATCTGGCCAGTGCAATGTCACTGGTTGGACATCTTTAGCAAGCAGGTCTTGCTCAGCTTTGTCCCACATAGTCCAGGCTTTTATGTAGCCACCTGACCCCATAACATGGTGATACTCCTTCCTTGCGGCATTTTTCTTATTTGTAAGTGACCTGTTCTTAGCCTTTTCTGATTTCTTGTAGGCCACAAATGCGGGCCAGTGATCTTTCATCTTCTCATATTTACCTTTGAATTCTGGAGTTGTGTCTTTCTCGACAAACTTCCTATTCAATTCTTTCTTCCAGTTCTTGAATAGTTCTCCTCTGGCGGTAGGCTGAAACTTCTCATCAGATTGGTCCAAAGATCATCTTTCAGTCTTTCGTTGACATAAGGAACTTGAGGGTCGTCCTTCTTCTTATTCCATTGTTGGCAGCTGATCGGGATGATGTCCCTAACAATAACTCCGCACTGATGTATAAATTTGTTCTTGGTCCGGTAGGGAGCAATCGGTCGGCCTTCTGGAGAGACTTCTTCGATCGTGAACCTTTCTTGCGTGTCCAACCTTTTCACCGGGCCTCGTCTCCTTACTGAAGTGGAGCTCGATCCGGATGGCTAATTTAAAGAAGAAAGAGGCGTTAATATATGTACATACAAAAAAATTAATGCATCTAGTCAGCAGAGGATTAATTAATATATACCTCGCCGAACTTTGAAGCATTTATGGTTCCCTTCTCCATTCGATCGCCGGAGCCGTCATGATCTCCTTCGTCCCCAGTTCGATCACCGGAGCCATCATGATCTCCTTCGTCCCCAGTTCGATCACCGGAGCAGTCATGATCTCCTTCCTCCTCACCGGAGCTGCCATCCTCTCTTTCCTCACCATAGGTCTCGTTGAGAAACGACAAGCAGGTGAGATCGATATCACCTCCGTCGCTGATTATATCCCCCAACAACTTTTCTTTTTCTAAGTCTCTGTCGGCCATAGTTTCTGCAAATATTAGAACGTGGCAATATACAACCATGAGAGATGGATTCGTGGGAAACACATCATGCATCTCTGAAATCATCATAATTTTTTACATCCGAGCTCCTTGTTGTTGGACCATCCTCGTATCCATCTTGATATTTTCAAAGAGAGCCATCCAATGATGACTTCCAATCATAAGTTTGATCTTGACATTATTTAAGTTACTTTTACGATTGTGTCATTTTTGAGCGTCAACAAAAAAAATTGAGCATCATTTTTGCACGCAACCACGCCTAGCAAAGTTGGAGTCCCTGGCACGTGGCCCGGCACACATGACTCACCAAGCGTTCATGTCCACACATATATAAGTAATAATAAAATGACATGGACTGTGGGCGCAGGGCGAGGCGATATGGCGATACCGGATACGGCAATTAATAAACAAGAACTCTCAAAAAGTAACAAGCCATCAGCATCAACATGCAAGCCATGTTCAATGGGCTCACTATGGGGGCAGTGGCCGGCGCGGCGACGTCGAGGCAGGCAGGGGCGCGGCGCCGGCGACGGGGCAGGGGGAGGCGACGGCGGGGAAGGGCGAGGCGACGGCGACGGCGGGGCAGGACGAGGCGACGGCGACGTAGGGGCAGGGCGCGGTGACGGCGACGATCACGTAGGAGCAGGTGCGCGACGACGGCGGGGCAGGGCGAGGCGACGGCGACGGCGGGCCAGGCGACGGCGACAGTGGGGCAGGGTGAGGCAACGGCGACGGCGACGTAGGGGCAGGGCGCGGCGACGGCGACGATGACGGCGGGGCAGGGCGAGGCGACGGCGACGCCGGGGCAGGGCACGGCAACGGTGACGGTCAGCGGGCTCGGGGACAGTAGGGCGACGGCAAAATCCGGCAGCCTGGCGGCGTCGATGTCGTCGACGGTGCCGAGGAGAGAAGAAACTGCACTGGATTGGAAAAACTGCTAAGTCCGGCTTATATAGCCCCCCTTTAGTCCCGGTTGGAGCCACCAACCGGGACTAATGCCACCCTTTACTCCCGGTTGGTGACACAAACCGGGACTAAAGGTCAATTTTCAGCGGGAAGCAGGGAGCTTTAGTCCCGGTTGGTGGCACCAACCGGGACTAAAGGGTGGCATTAGTCCCAGTTGGTGGCTCCAACCGGGACGAAAGGGCTGTGCTTCCCGTACCAAAAGTTTAGTCTCACCTCGCTTATCGAGAGGGGCTCGTAGTGGTTTATAAGTGCTGCGGCCGGTGCTCTCTCGAGCTCCTCTCTAAAGCGGGCATAGCGTGCCTATTTGACGTCCTGTTGGGCCTGCTAGCATTGCGGGCCTGCATCCTAGCCCATTTGTAGGGATTTTAGTCGTATGCAGGCCGTTGTGCCTAGTAGGCGGCCTTTTTTTGCATATATTATGATTTTTGATGTTATTTTTTTCATATGTTATTTATAGTTATATAATTTTAGTTGCATAAATTTTTATCTAAAGACTTTTTCTGCATTCAATATGCACCATTCAAAGTCACATCATCACTTTTCAAGTCTTTTCGGACTTCATTTGCTATTTTTCATGCATTTCATGATTTATTTTGAGCTAAGATGACCCTAAGATTGAAAAGCACTGCAAATGAACTCTGAAATGGTTGAAAGATGGCATGGTATCATCATTTCACCCACATAGCATGTGCTAAAAAGTTGAGAGGCTTACGGCAAAAACTGGATGCACTTCGTGTACGAACTGGACAATCTCTTTCGAAGTGTCAGGGTTTTGGACAAAAACTCATCTGTTACAAAAGAATTTCAATTTTTTAAACATATTTGAACTCAAGACTTTTTCTGCATTCAATATGCACCATTCAAAGCCACATCATCACTTTTCATCCCTTTTCTGACTTCATTTGCTATTTTTCATGCATTTCATGATTTATTTTGAGCTAAGATGACCCTGAGATTGAAAAGCACCGCAAATGAACTCTGAAATGGTTGAAAGTTGGCATGGTATCATCATTTCACCCACATAGCATGTGCTAAAAAGTTGAGAGGCTTACGGCAAAAACTGGATGCACTTCGTGTACGAACTGGACAATCTATTTCGAAGTGTCAGGGTTTCGGACGAAAACTCATCTGTTATACAAAAGGATTTCAAATTTTTAGTTCATTCTTTTTAACAAATAAATACTTTGATAACTTTAGTTAATATTATTTTGATTCTTTTTAGTTCATTCTTTTTAGTTAATGTTTTAGTTGATTCTTTTTAGTTCATTCTTTTTAGATAATATTTTAGTTGATTTTTTTTTAGTTCATTCTTTTAAAAAAATAAATACTTTGATAATTTTAGTTAATATTATATTTAACTGCAGTGATATTGTAGATCAAAGCCATCATCAGAATAGTTGTGGAGAGAAAGTCTTCACTTTTTCTTCGCGTGTGTTCCTTGCTTATTGCGCCGTAACCATGGACAATCTTCATCACATACATCACAATGCTTCAGAAAGCTTGCTCACATCATACTAAATATTCTTACACACAAACCGTACTTAAACAGGGACATAATAGAAATAATAGTTCAGATATCCATTACAGAAAGTACTGCATAATTGAAGATATACCAATATCCTACTCTTCCGGATTGCAAACACGTACTGCTCGTCCGGACTAGGAGACCCCCAATTTAGCACTATATAATAGAGATAAAAGTGTTCGCCATTGCAAACACTAGTACTCGTCGTCCGGATCAGAATACCCCCAAGCTCCAGGAGATCCATGGGGCAGTGGTGGTGGTACTAGCGGTACGAGGTGACGCTGCCCATAATTGAAGATTCTAATCTTGCGGTACAACTCGTATGCAACATACCCATCTTTTGCTGCATACTCAATGTTGATAGGGTCAAGTGGGGTCTTCTCCCAATGTTCATGCCCTGACTTGGGGAATTTTGTCTTCATATCAGCGTACTCCTCGTCGATCAGGGCGACTGCCATATCAGCCATTGAAGTCTTGTCATGCTTAAGCATGAACCTGCCCTGAAGATCAATGTGGCATTCAGCTGGTATCTCAATACCCCAAGTGCGCCTCATCTTGATCTTGTCATTCGTTATATCAACGCTAGCAAAATATATGCCGCTGCAAAGGAACTCCATGAGTTTTAGACAGTGCTTGTCACTACTGCAACAACAAAATGGAACAAATGTGTTAAATACTGCTGCAACAAGTATATTTTAGAATCAAGTATAATAAGAATCATAACAAGTATAATTCGAAACAAGTATAATTCGGAACAAGTATAATAAGAATCATAATTAACAAGTATAATAAGAATCATAGCAAGTTTCATCATTTCCTATCCTATGAATCAAAAGAAGCCCCTAAACTATATATGACATGTTCTCCCACGATGGCCAATATGCAACTAGGAGGAAAATTCTTATGCAATTTTCCTATCCTATATATATTCCTATCCTCCTATTCCTATTCCTATGCAATTTTCCTAATCCTCCTATTCCTATTCCTATGCAATTTTCCTAATCCTCCTATTCCTATGCAATTTTCTATTCCTATGCAATTTTCCTATGAATCAAAAGAAAAGCCCCAATTTTCCTATGAATCAAAGAAAAGCCCCAATTTTCCTATGCATTTTTCCTATGAATCAAGGAAACTATGACATGTTCTCGACATTCCCAATCCTCCTAATCCAATGCAATTTTCCTATCCTATGAATCAAAGAAAAACCCCAATTCAAACTATGACAAGTTTTGTATTACCTTGCCCACTGGAAGACCATGACACGTTGCTTGAAACAAAGTTGGACGACGGCAACATCGCGACCATCGGCCGTGTACTCGAGATCGAGGCCCATGAACTTGTATTCCTCCTCTTTAAGCCATTCCTCGAACATGAAAAGAAAAACCTTCACTTTGGCGCTGTCGTTCGTGTAGACGACATGGAGATTGGTCGTGCCATGTGCGAGCACCGTCCCGTAGCAATTGATTGGATTCATGGTGGAGAATGGGGGAAGAAGAGAGGAGAGGGAGACGAACAGAAATGGAGGCGCTGGTCGCGTTTACTGTAGCGTCGCGGTTACTGTAGCGTTTGATCTCGCGCGGAACAACTTCCACGTCGCGGGAATCGAACGGTTTGGACATTTAGTCCCGGTTTGAGCCACGAACCGGGACTAAAAGGGCCCGCGCCAGGCGAACGGTTGCCACCAGCCCTTTAGTCCCGGTTCGTGGCTCAAACCGGGACAAAAGGTCCCATCTGAACCGGGACTGATGGCCCTCGAGGCCCGGCCGGCGCCCTGGCCTCACGAACCGGGACTGATGCTCCCATTAGTCCCGGTTTGTAAGTGAGCCGGGATTAATGCCCTTATCCTGGCCTCAACCAAAGCCCTGTTTTCTACTAGTGTTAGTAGTAGTTCGCAGCAATTGAACTTCACTGCTACATCACATGGGTCTGTCTTATTTATTAGCATGGGTCTAGTACGTGTACTCAATACCAAGGATTAGTTTTCTAGGTTGTATTTTCAGTTTCAACGAACGTAGCAACAATATATGGTGTACCAGATCTCCAAGAAGTTAATGTTGGTTCTAAGGTCATATCTTGCCACAGAGTCTCTAACTACTACCTCCGTTTGTCTGGGTTTATCAACCCCCTACAGATTTTGCATCATATTTGATTGTAGATTTGGCTATCAAATATAAATTAATTTCATACAAATTATGAGGTTTTTTAATACTTATGCACAATTTTTTTTGGACAAAGGATGGATTTTATTAGCTTAAAATCAAGCATCAAGAGGATACAAACACAACAGGCACACTCCCGGCCTCCGCATAACTAGGATGCACATGGCCAGGAGGAAAGCACACACACACAAAAACACCCAGCAAAACCAAAGTCATATGAGACTAAAGTTATGCCTAGGTGAGAAAAAAATGCAAAGAGATTTGATCCACGATCGGCGAACTACAACAATGACCATATCCGCACCAACTATCTCATGACACCACACGGACGTGATGGTGTTCAATGGGAACACCTTCAGCAAAGGTGCGGCGCTCAAGCGCCGCGATTACTGGATCCAACCACGCAAGGCGAGAATCTAGGTTTTCACCTAACCAGTCCGAGCATATCTGAGCCATGCCTTCAACAAGGTAGCGACATAACAATGTCGCCATTGCCAAGTATATCCTACACGGGAAACCGAGGCTTTCACCCCGGATCTCGAGACCGGATACTAATGTGACGGCGACAACACATTAGTTACTTGGGATAGCACAAAATTTGGATAGATATACATTGACTTTGACAGTGCGAACCAACCCAATTCCAATCGAGGTAGCTGAGCGGAAGATCGCAGCCAGAGATAGCCAACAAATGATGTGCCACATCGATGCCGAGTGAAGCATAGCTACCCCACGCGAGCACACGCTCGTCGGGGTGGGAGAGAGCAGAATCCACTCTTGGCAGTTTTGACGGAGTTGTATCTCGGCCATGAAAGCAGGGAACAGATGGTTGCGGGGTTGCGGCAACAGCTTAATTATGTCTCCTCCTCCTGTGTAAACAGTGGAACAATGCCGTGTGAAATTGTATAGCTAGCATTTCAGACGTTTCAAATTGTTTACCGGTAGCCAAGGAAAACTGACAATCAATTTTTTAACAAATTTGTGCATTATGAGCTACATACGGACAGAAGCCAGGAATGTTGAAATTCATGATGCCTCCCAATCCCAAGCTCCAGTTTAAGCGTGCCGGACAGAAGCCATCAAGTCTACAGATCACATGACATGTCAACTGACGTACACTGTTTCCTTTTTTATAGACTAATTGAGGCGCTGCTAGCTCACTCTTGAAGTGAAGAAAGGATATGTTGCCAACTATATATCCAAACCTACCTAGCACTCGGTTCTATATATGTCACCTCCCGGCTGCAATTATTGATCCGGCAGCACCTTGTGGTAGTTGCCCAACTTAATTAGGGCCTCTTTGATTCACATTATTCTTAACATGTAGGAATAGGAAAAACACAGCAATAGAGTGTAATGTCCTTTTGTATCCTACATGATTTGAAAGATGTTTGATAGCACCGGAAAAACAACAGACTCCAACAAAGAGGTTTGAGTGAATGCAAATTGTCCTTTAGAATGTAGTACAAATGAATCCTATGAAAAAAATCAATCATACGAATGAAACACCCATCATAGGAAACAAAATCCTAAGCATTCAAATCCTCCAAATATCTGAAATTCCTATGTATCAAAGGAGCCTTTAATGTGCATTTGTTTTTCAGGATGGTAAACGCATGTGCCTTAAGGGTTAGTTTTTCCTCCTCCTGTGTAAACAGTGGAACAATGCCATGCCTTCGATGAATCTCTTATATTTCCTCTGTGATATCAATCTTGAAATGTGTGTCCTCGAGATTTTACCGGCGGTGTAACCATCACACCAAACCGGAAAAAACACCATATGTGCGTCCTGTCAACTGCTCGCGAAGCAGAGTGTAAACAAACACACCTTGTGGATTAGTTATACGAGCTAGACCTGGTCACCCGCAAAAAACAAAAGTGTATGACCTGAATTCCCTGTGCCACCCAAGCCCAAACCCACTTTCCTTAATATGATCCAGCCTTGCATACCAGAGTAAAGAAGAGCTTCTGGCATGTTTGCATATATATGAGTAACTAGATGATACCCCGCACGTTGTTGCGAGAAAGTCTGCAACATATTTCAATGAGCCTTGTATGAAACATGAATATTTAGAGTAATAATATAGGATATAGAGCTGAAAATACAAATGACTTATTGTGTTTGATTATTGCATAGTTGTATAATATTTATTAAATATCAATATCACAATAGAAGATAAATTTACATGCATGTTGCATGATGATGTGGCATGCTTTCATGTTTATATAAATAGGTTAGCGGGGGTGGGCCTTTTCTCCGTCATGTTGTGTGATGAGGTGGCATGCTTGCATGCTAAGAGAAATATGTTAGTGGGGGCTAGCTATTTAAATATAGAAGATACTCTGACTCGATTGATGACATAGATGAAGTTAAGTAACAGGGCTATCGATCATGCATACATGATCTTATTATCTAAAAAAGACTTGTATGATTTTGCGATTCACTGCTCCTTGTGGCTCTTTCTCTTATATGCAGATAGGAGCATTAAGTAATTAGCAGCAGTAGTTGGCAGCAATCGAACTTTACCGCTACATCACCTGGGGTACTTCTGATTTAGTACCATTAGTAGCATGGGTCTAATACGTGTACTTGAAACCGATATCTTTTGTAGGCTGTATTTTCAGTTTCAAGGAAAGCATCTACAATCTACGATGTACCCAATCAGATTGCCAAGCGATTAATGTTGGCTCTAAGCTCATAACTTGCCAGTCTCTCTAAGTAGCTAGCTAATCACATAGCGCATGTTACCCTAGTCAGTTATGCGGTAGGGGGGTCTCACCTCAAGATGGCAACGGGGACGAAACCCACCGGGTTTCGCATGCCCAAACCCATCCCCATGAGAAAATCACAAACCCGTCCCCGTCCCCGTCACCGTGCGCGGGGCTTGTCGTGGGAACAATTCCGACAATAGAGAGGGGTAGGATAACGGAGCATGATCTATCAAGATGCAAATGGGTGACACGAGTGTTTTAGCGAGTTCAGGCCTCCCGCAGTGGAGATAACAGCCCTACGTCTCGTGCTCCGGAGAGGCTTCTGTCGTGTGGAATGTATGAGTTACAGGGGGTGCGACCCTTTGTGCCAGAGGGGAGGGGTGGCTTATATAGAGTGCGCTGCCCCACATGAATACCCGGCAACCAAGGGTTCGATCGTGATAATAAAGGTGAACGTTACTGATAACGTGTGTAATAAATGCTACTTATGGCGACCAATCGAATGCCTGCCCGTTGGCCTCCCTGGAGTGGCTTCTGGTCTTCTGCGGTCGACTGACTTCTGGTTCTTCCGAGTGAAAGGCGGCCGTCGAATGGAGGGAGAAACCTCCGAGTGGATTTTCTGTCGAGTGACTCATGTGTCATGGTGATTTCAGTCGGAGTCTTCCTTGTAATCTTGTAATCTTTAAGTTCTCCAATGTGGTGTCCTTAGGTAGGGTATGTAGGTCAGGCTTAAGACCCTACCCTAGGTACATATCCCCATCAGGGCTAGCTTTTTGCCAGTCCCCTAAACCCATCGGGTTTTCTAAACCCACGGGGAATCCACGGGTAAGTCGGCATATTTAAGTAAACACAGTAGCAACACAGAATAGCATTTCAGCAGAAAAAGAGCATATTTCAGCAACATAACTTGAGCAAATTTCAGCACAATACAATAGTACATGGTTCAGCAGCTACAAGAAGCATATTTCAGCGGCATAACTTGAACAAAAAAAGAGCAATAACAACATCTACAAGGAGCATATCTTAGCACAATACAATACCCCATTTGAGCAAGAAAGATAAGCATATTTTAGCAACAAACAATAGCATGTTGGCGGGGATGGCGGGTTTCGGGTTCGGGTATTGCTGAAACGGGTTTGAACCAGCGAAACGTGTCAGGTTTTATACTTTGCCCAACAGCGGCCCCGCGGGGTTAAAAAGACTCCCATCCCCGTCCCCTAATGGGGTAAAAATCCTCGGGGACGCGGGTTTCGGGGCCCCATTGCCATCTTGACTCTCACCCGCATGTCACCTCAACTAACGGTATCTTCATGCGTCGTTGTGACATTGCCACTAGAAGTTGTCACCACGACCATCTACACCCCAAGTTCTTGTACGTCATTCCAGTCGTCATATGTCCCGTTGTTCACCGTTAGAGCCTTGACCTTAGGGGTTCACCTCTACATGAGGTGGTGTGTCGATGAAGGTTATGGCAGATCTGGCCTGTGTCACAATCATCCTCGTCAGTTCGGTCAACACTGTCAGCTTGTCGACCCCTCCACCCCCCCCCCCCCCCCCCCAATCGACATTGTCAGCTTGTCTTCTTCGAGATAACACATCATGCAAACTTTTTTTCATTGTAAGGAAACTTGCTAAGGGCACTGTTTTTGCTGATGGGCCGTTTGTTAAGCCTTACAGAGGGTCGTCATGACTGTAGTTTAGGGCGCCTCAGTTGCTGGCACCTGGCTACATGGAGGGGGGCGCAGGTCTGGCCACCTTAGAGCCCTGGTTTTGGACATATTTCAGCGAGAACCAAAATCATTAGAACTCAACAATTTTGGATAAATCACCCTAATTTGCATTTGAATTTTATTGATGTCCAAGCAAATGTTATGAAAATTTAGAAGATTTTTCTAAAAAAATCGTGAACTATCAAAATTCTGGACGCAGTTCTGCCCACCTTAGAGCCCTAGTTGCAATGCATGGAGAAGAAGGATGATGCTTGCTTCTTTCTCACAATTTGCTAGAACCTTTGCCACTTCCTGCTATATCTAGGAGATCTTTATGGACATAATAACTAATGCAAATGAATGGTGCTTAAACTTATTGTATTACGACAGTTGCTGGTGACCCATGTTCTGTTAAATTTCTGCTGTGGCTCTCCCTATTGATATCCATCAAATAGATAATGATTGACCTTGGATTCAATGTTAGCACTAATCGCGATGTCGCTGATGGCTCGTTGCGTCTCGAGACCGCAAGATGATGACGGCGTGGTGATCGTCATCACAAAGGCGTCGGACACGTCAAGAAGAGGCCGCTGCGTGTGGTAAGACGACATGGTGACCGACGCTGCGAGGGTGTCATCCACGGATAGATGGCCCGTGGCAACCGGCACTGCACAGCGTCATCCATGGCAAGTGGTCGCCGCACTGCGATGGCGGCGTCATATGGCAGCGGGTGATCCGCATTGAAGAACATGATATCAAGATTAGGGGGTGAATGTTAGCACTAATCTTGATATTTGCATCCGCATGTTTGTTGTCTTTAGGCATGTGGCATAGTTTAGGGAGTTATTGATCCGCAAAGCTTCAATAGTGACATGTAGAGAAGGCGAGATGCCAAGCTACCGTGCGATGCGGCGAGCATGGTGATATGCTGACGACGACGTGAAGCTGCAATGTCGTGCGGTGCGGTGTGCCAGCTGCAACATGCGTAGTGTTATATAAGCATTGTACAACCATGTTTTGTTGAGTTTTCACAAGAGGAATAGAGAGGAGAAAACGTTGGCTGTGTGAGGCAGCACAACACCAAAACTATCTGTCTCCATTTTCGTTCATGTGTGAGCTGTGAGAGGCTGTTCAGGGGAAGAAGAAGAAGCGCTGCGAGGAGAGGCAGCGCGAAACAATTGGCATCAGAGCCTTGACAATCAGCGGCGGCGATGGCAGGGCGGACTGCATGTGAGGTGGAGGTCGATGGTGCAAGATGAACGTCGGCAGCGGTGCGATGTCGCTGACGGCTCGTTGCGGTTCGAGGCCGCAAGATGATGACGGCGTGGTCATCGTCTTCACGAAGGCGTTGGACACGTCAAGAAGAGGCCGCTGGGTGTGGCAAGGCTGCGTGGTGACCGACGCCGTGAGGGTGTCATCCACGGATACATGGCACGTGGCGACCGACGCTGCGACAACGTCATCCATCCCATGTGGTCGCGGCGCTGCGATGGCATCGTCATATGACAGCGGGTGATCCGAATTGAAGAATATGATATCAAGATTAGGGGGTGAATGTTAGCACTAATCTTGATATTTGTATCAGCATGTTTTTTTTTCTTTAGGCATGTAGCATAGGTTAGGGATTTATTGGTCGACCAGCATGGTAAGATGTTGACGACGGCGTGTAGCTGAGGTGTTGTGCGATGCAGCGTGCCATCTGCAACGTGTGTGATGTCATATGAGCATTGTACAACCATGTTTTGTTGAGTCTTGAGACGACAGGAATAGAGAGGAGAAAACGTTGGCTGTGTGAGGCAGCACAACACCAAAACTACCTGTCTCCATTTTTGTTCATGTGTGAGCTGTGAGAGGCTGTTCAGGGGAAGAAGAAGAGGTGCTACGAGGAGAGGCAGGGCCAACATTAGACACATCTGGCTCGATCTTTTTCAGAAGGTTGTGACCACATGAGTCATAATATGCCTGATAATTTGATTAACAGTCAGCAAATGTAGCTGTATCTTTTGACCAGTGTGATGTGTTGTTGAAAATTTGGCCCCCAGTTTTTTGTCATGTCAAGCATATTTATTGGCTACATATGTTTCCTAAAAGACAGGAAAATTTGAACTTTATTTTCGTGGTAGTCCTGCTACTTTCGCTTCTGATGGATGTAATAAGTATGGTGGCAGAATGAGTTTCTCATTAGGTTTTGTAAGTTCCAAGTACTGTACAATACTACTTGCTCTTACAAATAAGTGTTACATTAGCTGTTAACTGCCCTTTTTTGATCATGTTCACCATATGTGCACAGCCAAGGATGCTCTTCGTGCAGATGCGGATAAGTTTCTGAATCAACTTATGGCGGGGATGAAGGCTTAGAATGTGCAGACTACAGGTGTAAGAGATTCTGGTGCTCTAGCGATCTGCGGAGAATAGCACTGCAAATGACCACAAGCAATGGTAAGTTAAATTGTCGAAACCATTTATAACTGATAAGAGCTTCTGTGCTGTTTAGTTTTAGAAACTGTTCAGCTTGCCAGACAGTTCTGTTCGAGGAAAATGCCAATAAAACGATAATCAATAAATAATGGTCACTCAATAATTAATACGCCACTAGGAAGAAAAACACTTGAGCAGGCAATAAAGAAGAGTTATAGATACAGGGAGAAACAATTAGCCAATTATGTACCTGGATGAAGTGGCTAGCTTAGCGCTTAACAAAATCCAGAGTAGGTAACCTAGGGTTTGTGCTGAGTGCTCTCTCCAGGGCTGCCTTTGTGGCCTCAATTGGGCAGTGCAGCCTTTAGTCTTCACCATACGCTCCACACTTACATGTGACGGTCGTGAGACTGTGGGGGAGGTTCATGATTAGTACGACTACTACCAGTATTGATTAGATACTCGTTCATTGTAGCGCTGAAAGCCTGAAAAAAAACCTGGAGCTTTTTTTTAACTTGGCCATGGATCCTGTGCTTCAAAGTAAACAAAATTCCTTGGCCAATGGCAATTATCTTCAGAGTTGAATAATCATGGATGAAATATTTGTCTGGAATGCATCTTATCAGCTGGTCTTATATTGTAAGTATGGCCATTGAGTGACGACCCACATGAATCAGCCACACCTCCACATGTGGTAGTGGTGATTATTTTACCAGAACTGGTCATGGAAAATTGCGTACTTAATGATCTCACATATTTATTTTTGGCGTATATCATCAATGACGATTAAGTAGATGCACTTGGATTTATGAGTGATATTTGCGTGGCTTTAATGTGAAGAGAAAACGCTGAAATGAAATAAAAAAAACATTGTTCATATTGAGAATGTTACAAGATGTGAAATAGAGAAAACATTGTTCTTCTTGACAACTAGCATCAATAAGAGAAGGTGATACATCACAAAGGTGATTTAATGGTAAGGCAAGACTCGGCCACCATATTAATGCCACCAATTTTGAGATGATGGCATTTTCAACATTTGCAATGGCTCTTATTATAACTTTTGGCCACTTCTCTATGAACTCCTAAATTTATGGCGTATTACTCTATTAATATATGGACTTAAGAGTCGAAACCATAATAATAAGTAAGGATATGTATATGGTCATATAATTTTGTGTCACATAAACCACATGTTAATTGAGTAATTACTCGGCAAAGTCTCATATGTGGTTTTCCTTTTGCCTCCTAGAGCTAAGCCTAAAACATTTTTGTTGCCGTACTTGACTTCAGTCTATCCAACATTGATAACAATGAAAAAAGAGAAGTCTGGGAAGCAAAGCACCGTTCGTTCCCCATGTGAGTTTGACTATATACGGTGTGGATTTTTATGTTGTTTATGAGAAGATGCATTTCGATGTGTGCACAATACTTGAACAAATTAGATGGGCATTTTTATTTTGTTTCTGAGAAGATGCATTTTGATGTGTGCACAATACTTGAACAAACTAGATGGGCATTTTTATTGTGTTCCTGAGAAGATGCATCTTGATGTGTGCACAATACTTGAACAAACTAGATGGGCATTTTTAGCGGCTACTTACAGGAGTAGAGTAGACGTTAATTAAGCAGCAACAAGGGTTGAGTAACTCGGAGTACCAAACAAGGACGTGGCATGACTGTGCCAAGGTGCATTCCCTAGGAATTACAATCAAAATCTGGTTTTCAATTGAGTTGAAAAACTGTTAACAACACTAGCGCCCGGATCTCCATGTTTATTGTTGGGACATGGGGACAGAAAGAGGGAGTGTAGAGCCCATGTGCTTTGCACATATTAATGTATTTCGCGTGACATGGATATATATTCTACACAAACAAAAGCAAACTAGCTAGTTATAGAATAACAAGAGTACATTTTGCTAGCGTTAAAAGATTCTAGATAGGAAACACAGTGGAGTTAGAAGACTACATCCATTTGGGAGTAGGAGGCATCAGGAACAAGAGAAACATTCACGAAATGTGTGCTGGTTGCAGGGTCCAGTGTAGGCAAGAACTCAGCAATGAGATTGAGCACACCCTCGCCGCTGATGAAAACCTGTAGTTAGACCATGCTGCCTCTGCACATGACTCCAAGGTACAAGACACTACCAGTTATGATAGCCTGGTTCTAGAGTACACTCCAGTTGAAGAAAGTATAGCAGAGGCGGGTGTATCCACAACCCTGACGTCGTCGAGTACCTAGTGGCAAGAGGAGATCCTGCAAGAGCTGGCTCGATTTGCTTCTGAGACAATCATTTGCAGAGCTAGAAAAAGCTGGCCTGGTTGATTTTTCTCCGGCTAGCTGGTCAATTCAATAAACTGATAGCTAGAACTGGCACAAAAACTATGCATTTATAGCCGCGCTGACGAAACATGCCTTGTTGGTTCCTTATTCAACCCACGATGTGATTAGATAGCAAACCAAAAACTGTAGTTGACACAACAATAAAAAATGAGGAGTATGGGGAGAAAAGCAACATAAGTTTCTCCAAGCATACCCCTTCATCTAAAAGGGTATGGTGGTCAAATAAAAACTAATTAGATGTAGACCGCTGTACACACTTCATATGGATAGATCGGGTCCAAGTTGTCAAGGACCTAACATACATACATCGAGTCTGTTTAAATTTGGGTCACGATAACGTCCATACGTGTGGTAGGAGCAACAACAGCCCACACGCTCAATGATCACAGGCTGCACCACGTCACCGCATGCATGCACAAGTGAGTAAAAATGAGAATCTTTAGTCCTTTTAGTTTTTAAAATGTTTTATCTCTTACATAAAAAATCCGATTGAAAAAACATTTTCACCATTAATTCCGTCGCGACGAGATCTTCGAAACTAGATCTCATATTGATATGTTTCGACGACTTTTTTTGGGTTACACAGAAGTTGCCATGATATATTTCAACTACTGTTTCTTCTATGTTTAAAATAAACATTGACATGTTATAAAAAATAAAATTAACAAACTAAACTTGCCATGATGAATTACTAAAATTTGCCATGATCCATGACATAATTTTGACATGGTTCATAAGTAATACTAAAATTGCCATGATATATAAAGTCAATTTGCCATGTTGAATTACCAAAAATTGCCATAATCCATGAATTAAATTTATCGTGGTTAATTGCTAAAATTTGTCATGGCCAATTATTAAAAACTAGTCGCCAACCCGTGCATTCGCACGGCCTAGTTGCTTAATATTACATTAGGTGTATATTGCTAACATATAATTATGAGTTGTGTACAACTATATCAGGATGGTGCCATCTAATCATACTAAAGGATTTCAGCAACAGGGATTGATAGGAGAGTGTGCTTCCACAAATGTGTTAGTCGTACGGAGTTAATCAGATTAAATTATAAGCCAACACACGAAAATTATGTACTGAGATAACTTGATATCATTTCTTGATATGGTTACACTATCCTGTATATATTGAGGTAAATGATTGAACTTACTGGCAAAAAAGAGGGAAATGATTAAAATCATTCGAGAAATATGCAAAGTCGACTAATATATTGCTTACTTGCTTAGGTATTTTCATATCCATATAGGCTTCAACTATCTGAAGAAGTTATGATGATACCAATGGTATTCCCCAATGAAAATATTAAACTATATTAACTATGGCATGCCTAAATAATTCTGTTTACCTTAATGATTAAAATTGTTATGCTCACAATCTATTTGATTCTAGTAAAATCACAAAGTAGAATATTCACATATACTTGATATTCTTGACCGTTCATATATCTTTCAAACTAACTAAGTACTTTTTTAAAAGAAAATAATCATGACTCGGTTCATTGATCATCAAGTAACAGCAAGGAAAAATGCATTGGAATTTAAAAAACTACATAACTTAATACTTTTGGAATTTCTAGAACGCCACGACTTGAAGAGAGCCTTTGTTTAAAATCATAGCAAATAATCTTAATACCGGATTTGTGTTGGATAGTATAGATGTACTACATCAATGATGGTCTCAGGTGATTTTTTTTACTGCTGTGTTTACACGTGCTGACTGCATGACACACTTTTGTGTTATTACAGACCTAATAAGCCAGGATGAGGGCTATGTTATTCTCCTTTTGTTTAGTCTCGGATTCTTGGTTCTTGGTTAAACGGAAACAATAAGAGAGCTTGGTAGTTCCAATCATGATTTTTTTGCAGAAGCCCATAAGATGATTTCAAATTAAAATCTTGAATAACTCGTGATAATAGCCTTGTATGTACAACTACAGATTGTCATAGGCATGCACTTTTCGGAGAACAGTTCCAATTAGATAAATCATCTACTTACAATTTTTATTTTGTACAGACATAAGCAGACATAGAAATATGGACTATTAATTTCTCTATTTAACATTAAATACTGGGTGCCATCGCACATATATCCTGGAGGAGTTGAGAAATTAAGTATATACTGGAAATACATGGATTAGTAGCACATATGAGTGTTGTCTTAATTAAGTGTTGATGTGGTAATTATGAGTAAAATAAGGGCAAGCATACCTCACCGCTGCAGGCAAATGCATCTCCATATGCTTAGCAACATCCAATGAAAAACTGCTAATTACATGTCGTGGACACATGGGTAGCTTTGACCCTTTGTACATGACGCGGACACAATGATGATTCATTGCCTCCGTTGGTGGACTTGATTTGGAGGATTTATTTGTCAGCCTGCATGCCCGGAGGGAGAAGCTTTGATTAGACCTGAAAGTGAAATCACTAAGACAACTTGTAAGCTCCAATCAAATCCAGAACACAGCTACACCTTGCTTCTGATGGATGAACCCATCATCTGATACATGTCGCACATGCACATGTTCAGTGCAGGCTCTTGTGTTACCAAATCCAAGAAACAAAAGCAATGCTTTTTTTAGGGGAACAAATGCAATGCTTTGAACTGTGATGATCTGATCACTCAAGCAGGTACAAAAATAGAAATGAGTATCAATATAGCATTAACATCGATCATGGAAGTACCTCAATTACGTCATGTTCTTGAAAATGCAATCGTCATGGAGAATCCATCCGACAGAATAAGTAGGAACAACAAATATAACATACTATTATCTGTGGAGACTTCCCCGGCGGTTGAACTGCCAAAAGCCCAAAACGTCTTATATTTAGGAACGAAGGGAGTGTTAATTATAATATACGTAAAAATAATTTGGTAATATCTTGTCAGATTTTGTACATAAAAGGGAGAGAGGTATAATAGTAGGTTCTAAGATACATATACGAACCTCATCAATTGAGAGGCAAATATCCGTCATTGTAAGCTGGCAGGAATAATTCGATTAATTTTCTACTGTACCAGACCTAGAGTAAACAATTTTTTTGGCTTCAACATAGCACCATAAACCTTTTTGTACGGGGCAAGGGTCCATTTAGTCTCCAACTCTCCTCTCCGTCCCTACTTCATAAAAGAAAGATCAAGCACACGTGGATATGTGTGAAGTTTATTTTGCTTCCGCATTGCATTTTTTTTTTCGAAAAGTTCCGCATTGCGTACATACAACTGAAAGTAATCAGAACTTAGGAGCTTGTCGAGGTTATTTTCAGAGGACAACAACTGCAGTATGGGTGGTTGTAGGCTGCTCTGACTGCCTGGGCTCTTCCCTAGCCGGCCTCCCGATGGTGGTTCTATAGCTGGAATCACAGGCACAAATGGGCGAAAAACATCTTATGTAGCACCATGCGGCATAAAAAACAGATTAGTTTCTCCCCATGTAATGGCATCATAACTGTGGAGATGCTCCCCGCGAAAAAAAAAACTTTGGATACGTACATCGTCGTTGCCAATGTCTAGAGAGATGATTAATCGCCAAATGATGTACGTGATCAATAGTGACCAGTACTGGTGTAAACTATTACCTATGATGCAAATTTACTCTGTCCATGGATTCTCAGTAATTACCTATGGTACAACGGAGTGATGGCCAACCAACATGTGCCAAGAATGGAGATGAGAGACAGGCTGCAAAATAATGCAATGCATCAATAATACTTCTTACAGTGTGAATGCCATTATTGCTGCAGAAAACAATCAAAACCGAATTCATGTAATGACACAAATATATATATATAAGTGTGCAAGACAGTAATAAGAAGGAAAACCCCTAAAAACTGAAAAATGCATACAACAATGCAGAATAGAGACAAACAGAACCCAAACATCAAAGAATATGAAGCTGACTACCACTACTCACTTGCTGCTACTCAACACCAGGTGAGGTGATGCGTCCGCACCCACACCACACGCCGCCATCCGACAGCTTACACATGATGATATTCTTGCTGTAATATACTTAACTAACATGTAATGGCTAGTCAGCTCCTAATGTATCATCCTTCTTCATCTGCATCTCCTCAATGGTTTCTGGAAAAATTACAGAGCCACTCAGCTTCCTGTAGGAGACAATCGTCACGTGGATCTAATTTGTTTCCTCTACCCAAAGTAGATGCAGGTATTCATCATACTGGTAACATAAAGAGGGCGTGCATGTGGTTTGTTCAGCAACGTGAGGAGGTCAGGAGAATGGCAAGAAGAGTCCGTCGTAGTTCTTCAACAACCGTGACCTCATCTGATCTGCCGTACTTCCTCCACTCTGCAGCCTCACCATCAATTGCGCTTGTCCGATTCGATTCAGAGTGCCTTGGATGCACACAATCTCCATCAACCAAGATGGATGGCAACCAATGCATCATGGTTAGGGGCGAGTTTGGAAGGAAGGGAATCGGAAGAGGTTTGCTAAATTGCTTTTTTTGAGAATAATTGTTGCGTGATCGGTGGAGGACGGGAGTCTGGGAGGGAGATGTTTCCGGCAACAGACGTGGATGTGACGCATCAGGCCAGGACTCTGTGGGGAGAGTTCTAAGAGAGACAGGAGAGAGATACGTGAGAGATTTTTTTGAGAGAGATATACGTGATATTGGTGAGAGATAGAGACGTAAGAGAGATATGTGCGTGAGAGATTTTTTCCAGATATAACTATAAGTATACATCAAAGATTGAGATAGTTAGGCCATGGGAGAGATATGTGTTAGAGGTTTTTACGTGAGAGTTTGTTAGAGATACGTGAGAGATTGTGGGAGTTGGTTTATGGGAGACAGATACGTGATTTTTATTTCTCATTGGAGAGATGTGTGAGAGGTGAGAGATTGAGATAGTTTTTTTAGGGGGAGATTGAGATAGTTGGGTCATGGGAGAGAGATACTTGAGTTTTTTTTTCTGTGAGTCAATCAGGTCATGGGAGAGAGATACGTGGGAGAGAGATACTTGAGTTTTTTTTTCTGTGAGTCAATCAGGTCATGGGAGAGAGATGCATGTTTTTTCCCTGTGAGTCGATCTACAACGTAATAATTCGGTCCCACCAGATTAACGGCTCGTAAAATCTAATTAACGTGGTAATTTCTAGAGAGTCTCAAATTAGTATAGGTATAGATTGCCGTGAAAAGTAGTTAAAATACAATGGTAGCTTTAAATCTAGAAGAAAAAAATAGATGAAACATGTCGTGGCAACTTTATTGTAAACCAATTGGCAACTTCACTGTAAACATGTGGGAATTTGTAGCCCAAAAAAAAGTCGTTGAAACATATCAATATGAGATATAGTTTTAAAGATCTCGTCGAGACGGATTTAATGGTGAAAACGGATTTTTAGTTGGATTTTTTTATTTAAGAGATAAAAGATTTGTAAGTCTAAAAAACCAAAAATATTCCGCTGATGTTATATGTTTGATGTGGCAAGATGAATGGTTATAAAGACGTGTGGACCATATTGCTCGTGCCACACGTGTGGGCGTTATCATTTATGTTAAATTTTGGAAAAGTCTTAATATCAACCGGCTGATCACGCCCTAAATTAAACTGCGTCGCACGCTTGCCACGTGGATTTGTGGATCACCGACCGCTTTCTCTTCCTAACCTTATCTCTTTCTCAGCCACAAAAGCAACTGCCTCCTCTTTTCTCTTCTTCGTCGTCTCCCACCTCCCGACGTCATGTCTCTTCTTCCCTCTTTTTTTCCGCTGCAAGCTTGCAACGCGCTGCTGCCTAAACCTGACTCCCCTCGTGTCGACGCTGCAAAGGAGCAGTGCCACTCGGCACGTACTGATGCAAGCCGGGGGCAGTGCTGCGAGGCCATCATCTGTAGTGCAAGGTCGAGACCGGCGTCCTTTTTGCTGCTGCGAGCTTACCGGAGACACCGGAATCGTGCGCGACACATGGTACCACGACTGGCCTACAGGGCCGTGCTGTCCACGGATGATAGGTGCTGCGAGCACGGGTGGCTTTATGCTGCGATGGAGCTTCAGCGCATGGCCGCGAAGCGCTGTAATGGAGCATCGCGTGCTGCTGCCGGGGTCTGGGTGCTGTGAGTGCGCGTGTCTTTGTGCTGCTATGGAGGTTCTACGTGCGGCTGTTGGTGCTATGATGGAGCTTCGCGTGCGGCCGTCGGCGTTGCAATGGAGCGCCACAGGCTCTGCGATGACATCGTGCTGCGAAGGCGAGACCGCCAGAAGGCCATGGCGTTTGCAACTCCGATTATTAGCATGGCCGCCGGTGCTGCAATATAGCATCGCGTGCGGACGCCGGTGCTGCAATGGAGCGTCGCCGGTTCTCCGAGCACCGTCGTGTACTGCAAGCTGCGCGCATCCGCGTGGGAACCGAAGATGCAACTAACGAGCAGCTAAACCGCTGCGAGAAACGTGGGCATGTGAAGATTAGAGCAGTGCATGGTCAACTAAACAGGGGATCAACGATCAAATCGTGACGGATTGGACGGCTGGGGAGGCGGCTTACGTTTCTCTATTATCCTCCGGTTGATTCGTAGCGGTGCCCCTTAAATTTTTGGATCGTGTCGAAAGTCAACCGCGTATACCTCACCATGTGTGCCGATAACGTAAGTACTAGACGCCTGGCACCATGACGACGGCGAGATCAACATGATCAATCTTGCCGCCGGCAGGACGAAACTATACATGCCCGTACACATCGAGCCCATTTTAGAATCTCACGTACATGCCAAACCTAATCCAACAGGGAAATTGGGCATGTTAGATGAGATAGAAAGGATTGGTGAAATTGTTGATATATTGCTTGAGCTTTATGGGCATATATGTAGGAGTACATGATTATCTTGGAGTACAAGACAAGGCAGAACAAATCCTAGTCTATCTTATGTTTCCTAAATAACCACGATACTCAACATCCCACCGCAGTCACAACGGTAGCGACGCAGACGGTGAGACTGGAGAAGAATCAGAATGTAAGTCCACGGACATCCCCCTCCCCCCAGTCGTAACGGTCGATACATCGTGAAAGTTGTGGCCGGAGTGGAAACCGACGAGGTTGCTCAAGCAAGGCGGTAGCCCTTTGTGTGGATGTCGAGGGAGCCGAGAGCATAGGGTGGTGTAACTGTGGTCGAGGTAGCCGTGCGAAGAATGTCGTGGTCGACGTCGAGTCGGGGTGGCCGGTGTCGAGGTAGTCGCTGTGGAGCCGCGGATGCAAGGAGGCATCGAGTTAGTCATGCCCCCAGTGGTGTCGAAGTAGTGGTGCGTCGGGAAGAAGATTTTTTTGAGGACGCGTCGCGCTGTATTTGCCAAGCCCGAGGAAACTTCATGGACGAAAGCATGCATCGGTGTTGCCAGCACCGAGCATGCATAGACGGACGAAGGCGATGTTGACGATGCTCCACTCCAGGGTTGCTAGGCCTGGGAACACACCGGGGACGAAGGTATGCATCAGTGTTGCCAGCATGGGGCATGCGTAGACGGGGACCTGCACAAATTGGTACGCCATGTTGAGGAGGCTAGTGGAGAAGAACTCGGCGACGGTTGCTACACAAATCAGTGGGGGACCGATGTCGCCCGCGGTGGTTGGCGTAGATGAAGTGGTCGGGGAAGACGACGGCGACGCTGACGATGAGCTGGTGCTGGAGGGGGATGCAGAGTGTGGGCGGACGGCAAAGCTCGGGTGAGCGAGCTGGCCGCGTCTTGGTGACTGCGTCGGCGGCTGATTAGGAGCACGGCGGTGATGCTCAAACTAGGCGAGGAAGAACCCGATAGCGTGACCGGCGCGGACGGGAACGTTCCCGCGCCAAAGGAAGCGGCGCGGCGCATAAAGAGGGGATCAACGATCAAATCGTGACGGATTGGATGCCTGGGGAGACGGCTTACGTTTCTCTATTATCATCCGGTTGATTCGTAGCGGTGCCCCTTAAAATTTTGGATCATGTCGAAAGTCAACCACGTATACCTCACCATGTGTGCCGATAACGTAAGTACTAGACGCCTGGTACCACGACGACGGCGAGGTGTCAAAGCTGGATCTATTTAGTTCCTGCAACAACTAGTTAGATCAACATGATCAATCTTGCTGCCGGCCTCCCGATGGTGGTTCCATAGCTGGAATCGCAGGCACAAATGGGCGAAAAACATCTTATGTAGCACCATGCGGCATAAAAAACAGATTAGTTTCTCCCCATGTAATGGCATCATAACTGTGGAGATGCTCCCCGCGAAAAAAAAAACTTTGGATACGTACATCGTTGTTGCCAATGTCTAGAGAGATGATTAATCGCCAAATGATGGACGTGATCAATAGTGACCAATACTGGTGTAAACTATTACCTATGATGCAAATTTACTCTGTCCATGGATTCTCAGTAATTACCTATGGTACAACGGAGTGATGGCCAAACAACATGTGCCAAGAATGGAGATGAGAGACAGGCTGCAAAATAATGCAATGCATCAATAATACTTCTTGCAGTGTGAATGCCATTATTGCTGCAGAAAACAATCAAAACCGAATTCATGTAATGACACAAATATATATATAAGTGTGCAAGACAGTAATAAGAAGGAAAACCCCTAAAAACTGAAAAATGCATACAACAATGCAGAATAGAGACAAACAGAACCCAAACATCAAAGAATATGAAGCTGACTACCACTACTCACTTGCTGCTACTCAACACCAGGTGAGGTGATGCGTCCGCACCCACACCACACGCCGCCATCCGACAGCTTACACATGATGATATTCTTGCTGTAATATACTTAACTAACATGTAATGGCTAGGCAGCTCCTCATGCTATCATCCTTCTTCATCTGCATCTCCTCAATGGTTTCTGGAAAAATTACAGAGCCACTCAGCTTCCTGTAGGAGACAGTCGTCACGTGGATCTAATTTGTTTCCTCTACCCATAGTAGATGCAGGTATTCATCATACTGGTAACATAAAGAGGGCGTGCATGTGGTTTGTTCAGCAACGTGAGGAGGTCAGGAGAATGGCAAGAAGAGTCCGTCGTAGTTCTTCAACAACCGTGACCTCATCTGATCTGCCGTACTTCCTCCACTCTGCAGCCTCACCATCAATTGCGCTTGTCCGATTCGATTCAGAGTGCCTTGGATGCACACAATCTCCATCAACCAAGATGGATGGCAACCAATGCATCATGGTTAGGGGCGAGTTTGGAAGGAAGGGAATCGGAAGAGGTTTGCTAAATTGCTTCTTTTGAGAATAATTGTTGCGTGATCGGTGGAGGACGGGAGTCTGGGAGGGAGATGTTTCCGGCAACAGACGTGGATGTGACGCATCAGGCCAGGACTCTGTGGGGAGAGTTCTAAGAGAGACAGGAGAGAGATACGTGAGAGATTTTTTTGAGAGAGATATACGTGATATTGGTGAGAGATAGAGACGTAAGAGAGATATGTGCGTGAGAGATTTTTTCCAGATATAACTATAAGTATACATCAAAGATTGAGATAGTTAGGCCATGGGAGAGATATGTGTTAGAGGTTTTTACGTGAGAGTTTGTTAGAGACTAGTACAAATGCCCGTGCGTTGCAACGGGCAAGAAAATTGCAAAGCCTGCTCCATGTGCCATTTCTTACAGTTTTGAAGGCGAACACATGCTTTTTTTTAGTGATTTTGTTAACAATTTTAAATGTTTCTAGATCGGAACATTTTTGGGATTTTTCAGCATTTCTTAAAAAGTGTGAACATATATAAAATATAAATATTGTTTTGAAACCTAGAACTCTTAGAAACGCTCATTATATTTAAAAAATACACGCTTGGTGCAGGTAATTAAACAAATGATTGTTGGTGTCCAGACCATGGAGTATAGAGTTAAGAAAGTCGTAGTGGTGTACTTCGATGACACCTCCTTGAGCATAGCACTATCACCGGATGGAAAAATAATGGTGTATTTGTTTTTAGTGGGACATGCGGATGATTGAATGTTCTATACTATTCGAGAGTTTAATATCTAATTCTATTGTTTTTTACAAAAATTGAAAACATTTGAATGTTAATGAATTTTTACAATGTTGAATTTTTAGAGATAATTGTTCCTTTGGTTTCGAAGTTTTTTTTCATAGCAAATATGATTTTTTTATAAATGTTGGTCATATCACCCTTGGTCTAAAATAAGTGGACCCAGCATAAAATTTTGAATGGGCATAAGGCACAATAGAGACCTATAAAGAGATCAATCCGTATGTTACATCTGAAAAATGCAGACTTAGTTACTGAAAGACTGCATTTTCAATCAGAAATTCAGACCAAAGGCTGCATTTTCTTTCCTTACACAGGCCGACAATCCAAACTGGCCCAAGGCCCAGCGAAACTCCTCCTTAACCCTAGCGATCGGTAGCTCTCCTCTTCCCAATCGATCCCAGTCTCATCCTCACCCTCTCAATCCCCTCAGCGCCTCCACACAACAAGCGCGCACACACACACCCGCACCGCTCGTGCCCGATTCCCTGCTGCGTCCGCACCCCGCCGTAGTTTGCCCGGCGACCCATTGGATCCCCGCCGGCCGGTGACCTCCGCGCCTGCTCTCGCTTCCCCAGCTTGCCTCGCACCTCCGACCCTCTTTTTGGCCGCGCCTAACCTGCATCGCCTCCATGACCCGAGCCACCGCCGGAGACGGCGAGCCGTCGTCCGCGCCCGGACGCTGGCCTTTCCCGGGCCACCACATCGCCGACCTGCGTCCCCATGCTCCAGTTCCGTCGAGCGGCGCGGCGGCTTCGGTGTGAGGCAGCCCCGAGGCTGCGCCGAGCTCCGGCCGATTGCTCTTCTTCGGCTGCTATGAAATTGATATGTATTTTTGCAAAATTGGTCGTATTTTTACAGAATTGATCATATATATTTCAGGTTTCGGGGGAGGTAGAGAATGTGATGTTTAGAGGAATCAGGGCAGCAGCAGCAGTTCCAAGGTGAGAGATATGTTCTTATTTGGACTTGTAAGTCTCTTTCTGCCCTTAGTTACACATGTTTGTGCTAAATTTGTATATACACATAGAATTACTTCTGTAGCAGAACCATGAATGAGTTAGTTGACATATAATAAAAAATATCCATGAATGATTTAGTGGTTCAAGACATTATACGTGAGAATTACACCATGGATGATTTGTTTGTATATACACAAATGAGGTAGTCTCCTTCAAGACAATCAAATTCTGAATTCTAACTGCGGAGTTTATCACTTGGCTGCACTGTTTCTGTAGAATACAAGCAACAAATTTAAGGTTAGAAAATAAGCAATGCAATGTGAAATATAAATACTCAAGTTTTTCTTAAATGATGATCTTAACAAGTAGAAACTGAAATTTTATACAAGAAATTGAAAAGTTGCATTACCTATTTGGTTAGGACTTCCGTGTAGACAATGTTTTTCGTATATGTCCCGCTTGTACTGATCTTTTTATTCTTCTTTTTCTTCTTCCCATTTGTTTCTGTGTCGCATGTACTGGTCTTTTTATTCTTCTGCTTGTTCATATCATGTGTACCTGTTAGTATCTTTATATTTGATGTCGAGGTTGCTCTAGAAAGCGCGACATATAGTTGACCATGTGAGAAAACTGGTTCAGGCAGGTAGACGCCGACATTTGGTATTGTCTGACCTTGTGATTTGTTTATTGTCATTGCAAAACTGAGCCTGACTGGAAATTGTTTTCTCTTGAAACTGAACGGGAACATGTCATCGTCAGAAGGGCATAGTGGTATCCGAGGCAAGAAAACTCGCATTCCAGAGTGTTGTCCCACCACAATCTCTGCATCAATTGTATTTTTTTGAAATCCACGTACGACCAATCTCGTGCCGTTGCAGAGTCCATTAGCCGGGTCGATGTTCCTGAGTAGTATGATTGGACAATTTATTTTGAGCTTCAGCATATGTGGAGGCAGCCCATTTGGGGTTAGGGTGTTTAGGAATTCTGGTGGATAGTAGTTATGTGGGTCGTCTTCTACAGAATCAAAGCTGTGGTACACCATCTCCTCCCCCTGGAAGCGATCAATCATTTTTAGGTTGATCTTGTCTACGCAGTCGTTCCTTGTGGATAAAATTGCTCTTGATGTGATGTACTTTGGATCTTTTAGGGAATCATTTCCCGTCTGGTAGATACTGTCAATGAGTCTATCCAGGCCATTATCATCCATCTTATTTGGCACACATATACTTGTAGGTAGAAGTATTTCACCATCATCATTTGTCTCCTCGGTTCCGTTTCCAATGCGTAGTAGGTATTCTGCGAACCACGGGTCATTTTGAGCCCTCATGTTGCGTACAAGCTTCAATTGACGCATGCAATTCCAGAGCTCCGACCTGCGTAGTGATGCATCTACTATCTGGGCTCTTGTTCCCTTTCGGACAATAGGGAGCACTTGTCTAAAATCTCCCCCAAATACGATTGTTTTTCCACCAAATGGAAGATCTGGTCTATCCATTATATCCCGCATGCTTTTGTCTAGTGCCTCCACCGTCTGCCTCTTGGTCATAGATGCTTCATCCCAGATTATTAGTGATGTTGCTTGGAGTAGCTTTGATGTCCCGCTCTGTTTTGTGAAGCTACAAATAGCTCCATCGTCTATTTTTAGTGGAATCTTGAACCTTGAGTGTGCGGTTCTCCCTCCAGGCATTATGGAAGCAGCAACACCAGAAGTGGCCGTCGCCACAACAATCTTTCCTTGTCCGCGTATTGTGGCCAAGAGCGCCCTATAAAGAAAAGTTTTTCCTGTGCCTCCCGGCCCATCGACAAAGAATATACCTCCTCCTTTGCGGTCAATTGTGGCTAGGATTTCGTCGTAGGCCTTCCTCTGCTCGTTGTTTAGGTTTTGATGCAACGATACGTCCTCAGGGTCCACCTCGATGGAGGTCTCCTCAATGATCTCCCTAGGTATGTCTTCTGTCGTCTCATGTTGTTTATCGATCTCTGGAAGAGGAAACGATTCTATGTCTTTTCCCATTGAGTGCAACATGTCCCTAATATTTTTCAGAACCATCTGTTCGATCGTGTGCTTGCATTTGCAGTTTCTGCTGTAGTCTTCTGACATTGCCTCAAGGTGTTTGTTCCAGAGGCCACGTACGTCGCTGGGCTCGCAAAAAACCAAGATTGTCGCGAATAGCCTACGTAGCGATGATGGCATTCGAAACAACTCTGCTTCTGTCATGCAGTCATCTAGTGTGTTGTCCGCCTCAATGAGCCCTCGTTTTTCTGCGGCTTCACGGAAGGTTGGCATTACTTGTCCATCGACAGTTCGTAGGTCTTCGTAGCTGGTGGCGCCTGTCACGTGGTTTAGGAGAACTCGAAGATAGTATCGTTCTCCTTCAGCCAGGTGTGCTGAGACGACCCTGCCAACCTGGAACACGGCGGCTCGTTTTCTCTCTTGCCAAAACTTCCCTTGTCTTTGCCAAGAATAATATTCCGGAAAGTCTCTGTATAGTATACCTCGTGCTTTCTCATGTAAGCTGTTTGCTTCAAAGTACGCAGTCAGCATTGATCTTTCTGTGCCATCACGGTCGACAATATTCTTTATTTTTTCCATGCCATGGTATGAAACCATGTGCATATTTGGGAGATGTAGCTGCAGTTGCAAGACTGGTGGGTGCATTTTGCTTAGTTCGAAGCCATATATTCTCCACAGTGCTTCCGGAGGTGTCACCCACCGTGCGTCTCTGTACTGTTTAATCTCGTCGATTTCGACTTCGTCTACTTTGTCAGTTACAGATACAGATGCACGGTCATGGCCCTTGTAGATGTACTTGAAGAGGTACTTAACGGCTTTAATGCTTGAGCATATCTCAACATTTATGTGGCAGTTGAACATCCTTAACAGATAGGGGTTGTAAGGAACCACCCACCTATTATCTAGTTTGCAACCTCGGACCATTTCATTACGGCCGTCATTTCGTCTCCTATATAGTGGATAGGAGTCCTTGCCTTGAATGGTAGTTTCGTTAAATGGCCTTGGATAGTTGTTCTTGCATGACGGACGATTCTTTGTGCATGGACAAAATTTATTCAATGCACCGCAAGGACCATGCATCATATGTTTCACTACCATTTTGTATAGCTCTGGGTACTTGTGCTTGTTAGGGAGCTCAACAGAGATGATTTTGTCATACTGTTCCGGACATGTGTATTTGTATTTGCTGGTCATGATGAGAAAAAAGTGAGCATGTGGTAATCCCCTCTTTTGGAACTCTACGACATATGTATATGCCTTAACCTTTCCAAGAATGGCCTTCACAAATAGTTGCTTCTTCATTTCTTCTAGCTTTGCCCTGAAAACACGAACGACAATGTCTGGGCGATCTTGTGGTGTTTGTCCAGACTGTAGTTCACGTGTGATCTCTTCCCAGTTTGGGTTGCAGGTCATTGTGAGGAATACGTCTGGTTTTCCATATTTTCTAACTAAAGCCATAGCATCTAGATATCGGCGAAGTTTATCTCGTGGTCCTCCAATAAATGATGAAGCAAGTACTCTCCGTTTTCCGATTGCATCTCCATTCTGTTCTCCAGCTTCAATGCTGTCTAGAAGGCCTTGGTATAGATCTGCCCTTATTTTGTTTCGATGATGCCACATGTAATCCAGTCTGGAGCTTTCAATCTTGATGTATGTATCTACAGCAAACTGCTGGAAAAGCCTTCCGCCGTGCAATATTGGGTTGAATATGTTTGGTCGTGTATGGAACTTATAGCAGTAGTATTCTCTCATGGTTACCCACAGGCCACTGACTGAATCTGTGCAAATATTGCATCATGAAATTTTAGTTGCATATGTAGTAGTGAACCATATATGAAAATTGAATTTTAAATACAATTACCTGGGTCATCATCATTACTGATATTTTCATCACCAGCATCTTCCTCCTGTGTATCCTTCTTTGGGATTTTCCTATGCCAACCGAGTTCAGCTCTTGGAAAGAATAGAGGATACGATAACGGGTCGTAGCACCCATAATATGATCTAATGTGCTCTATTTCGTTGTTGTTCCCATGTAGTATTACATTCCTGTCATAAGTATCTCTTCTTTCATTTCCTTCAATCCACACTGCAGCTACCTCCGAATTGATTGGTGTGTTGTATGTTCTCTGGTCCAATCTTTGGTCAAGGTTCAAGATAAGTCTGTAGTCCTCAAGGTTTTGGACTTGTCCCAAACTCCTAAACTGTTGAGAGTATGGGTTATCGTGTAGAATGTCGGTTATGATTCCAATCACCTGCCTATCTTGCTCGTACATTTCCTGGCGGCAGTGGCGATACCGATGCTCTAAGCTTGGATCATCATCGTAGAAGTATAATTCCAGATGTTTTGGGTCTGAGCGACTATTACCAAATGAGTGTATGTTGTGATAGATCTGACCATGAGCTCGAAAGGTGTAAATACCAGTTGTTCGAATGTCGGTTGTGTCTCTGTCAAGCTGGCAGTATAGAGTAGTAAATGAAAAGTGTCCATTGAAAAATCTTATATTGTTCCAAAAATGTCTTGCATCAGAGTCATTGCTTGTCCAAAGTCTCATAAGTTCAGGTGGTGTATCTGGATTGGCTAGTCTTATCTGCCCTTTTCTACAGCATAACCCCTTAGATTCATATTTGAATTTTGTTGCATTGCAGAACCTGCAATTTTGTTCCGTTTTGAACACGTGTGTGTTCTTTCGTATGTTGCTGTAGACGAAATCACACGGATCAGGGTTGTGTAATTCCTCGTCTTCTTTGGTTTCAATTTCCACTTCTCCGTCCCATTCTGTTTTGATTTGTAGCAATATAAAAAATTAGTAAAGGGATAATATAACGATGCAAATATATTTAAACTGTATTGAGCATACCTTCACCAAAGAACATATATTCATCCTCGTTTGTGTCTTCTTCAAATATGACTTCATCATAACCTGTGTTGTAATTTTTTATTTTTTATGTATTTCTTTGTATTGCATAAGGACATATATGAAATTGAAACCTTACCATGATCATCGTTGTAGATTGTTTGTTTTGGTGCATCTACTTCTTTGATGGTTTTGTGTTGCTCACATATGCCTTCATCGTTACCTGTGTAGTAATTTTTTAATATAGAATTTTTGTATTGTATAAAAGAAAATATGAAATTGATAACCTTACCGTGATTATCATTGTAGAATGATTGTATTCGTGCATTTACTTCTTTGATTGTTGGAGACATTGAAGAGGGGATGTCTGGCCAAAAAGCCACCTTACTGTGATCGTCGTTGTAGGCTGTTTGTGTTGGGGCATCCGCTTCTTTAATGGATGGAAACATTATAGAGAGGGGGATGTCTGTCCACAAAAGATGGTTAGTTGCATATACGGTTGCATATATTTTTGGAAGCGAGAGTATTGTATAAAATTTAGATTTTTACCATTAATCATGACTTCTGGTTGTTCCGGATGTTCTTTGTCATCGTTGTCATTTTCAGTCATGGATATATCTTCTTGTGATGATTTCATCCGTCTTGCCGTGAATTCTTCGTTACGACGATGTAGCAATGTTTGTCTTTCTCCCGCTGTCACATGCTTCCCGTGTTTTACAGTACAGGTAGATGTAAAGACTTTCTGCTCGTTTGCAATATATGCAGGGTTCACCATCGCAATTGAATCTTTGCTTGGCGTGTTACGCTTCAATTCACGATTAGCTTTAACTTTTTCTATCCTAGCTTTCTTCTGTTCCGGTTGCATATTTGCATATTCTTGCCTTTTTTTTGCCTTTTGATCTGTCTTCTTCCTCAAATCTTTAGTTTGTTTTTTTTTGATAGGCTTCTCGACGTTTCCTCAGTTTTTCTTCCCTTTCTCCATTGCTCATCGCTGCATAGGGCTCTCTATCTCTTTTCTGTTTTTCTCCTGACATGGCACGCTTTCTCTCATTTACACCTACTTCCTGTTCGTAGCGCTCTCTATCTCTTTTCTGTTTTTCTCCTGACATGGCATGCTTTCTCTCATTTACACCAACTTCCTTTTCGGTCGTGATTGAATCTTTGTTTGGTGTAATGCGCTCCAATTCACAGTTACCTGCAATTTGTTCTATTCCAACTTGAGTTTGTTCTGGCTCAACTGAATCTTTGGTTGGTGTACCACACTCCAATTCAAAGTTAGCTGCAATTTGTTCTATTCCAACTTCTTTCTGTTCTTGTTGTGTATTTGCATATTCCTGCCTTCGTTTAGTCTTTTGATCTGGTTCATTCCTTGAATCTTTGTTTGTTTTGTTTTGCTGATAGGCTTCACGGCGTTTTTTCAGTTTTTCTTCCCATTCTTCATTGCTCATCCGTGCATACCGCTCTCTATCTCTTTTTCTTCTTTGTTCATTCGCATCCATGGTTTGCCTGCATCAAAGTTTGTATACGGTAGTTTCATAACTGGAGAAAAAGTGGTAGAGAGAAGAGAATAAGTAGGAACAATAGAAAACGAAGAAGCAGTCATCCCAGGGGCTGCATGTACATGCATGTTCAGGTAATGTTGTACTACATTCAGTCTGTTCAGCTGCAGCTCATTGAGAAATTCAAGTAACTAAGTTTGCTTGCTAAGAGATGATTATTGACTTTCCTCTTTGATCAGTTAAAGATCCCAAGAAGTTAATTTGTTTGCTTGTTTAGTGTATGTAGCAGTCACTATCCAGAATAAGATGCTTTGGGTTACGTTATCTGCAGGAAAAAGACCCATGAAGGAAGTGTATGGCTGCATAAAGTTCAGCACGTTATGATCAATTAGAGCCAAATTATAGTTCCTGAAACTTTGAATTGGTGATGACAAATTTTTAATTTATATATGGCGTAGCACATTTTAAGGAAGTCCTATGGAAAGAGATAATGATGAACACACCTGATGGCTCGTTGTCTTTGCTGTCAGCGTGTCAGCGCCGATGCCGGAGAAGCGACGTGCTGATGGCTCCTTGTCTTTGGCGCCGATGCCGGCGAGGCGACGTGCTGATGGCTTGTTGTCTTTGGTGTCAGCGGCAAGGCCGGCGTGGCGACGTGCAAAGCTGAGTTGCCAAGTACCTTGTTTGATCGAAGGCTTGAGATTACATTAAGGGTGTTGTACAAGTGTATTTATAAATAGGATCCAGGTTCCTGTAGGTAATAGTATTCGGACTTCTATTGTCACTTGTGCAAAATACGGATTCCACTCAGAGTCGGATCGAAATTCCTATTGCTAGTAGGATTCAGATTCCTATGGAACGTGTCACGTGTGCAGGATTCCTGTACCTAGTAGGATTCAAACTCTTATTCAACGTGTGCACGCTTTTCAGCTACCATGTGTGGCTTTGTTTGGTTTATTTACACAGCGCACGACCATTCCTTTGATGGCCACAACGCACGAACGCTGCTTTGGAAAGGGAAGGTGGCTGCGACGCCCGATCGACCAGAGAAGAAGCGAAGCGTTTCCGTCGCATGGGTCGTGTGCATTTGGCTCTTCGTTAATACTGTATATGGGTTCAGTTTTTAGCTCTTGGTTTTGGAACACGGTTTCTTCGGGGTGTTTTGTTTTCCCTGCCAGATGTGTCGATTAGTATGGTTTAATTGTCTTTTGACCGAGTACTCGCATCCATCTATGCAGAGTGAAGACCGAGTCCCACTGGTGTTTTGTTGTACTACGTGGCCTGAATCGTAGTTCTTTTTTTTTTTTTTGGTGCAGACAAAGCTTTGCCGTGGTTTTTGTTTCCAGTCGTATCATTTCCATTGTTGGATGCAGAGACAAAACTCGTTCTTTTACGAGGAGACTAAACATCATCAAAACATCAAATAGCACACCATCTCGTGTAACACATGATCGGACGGATCTGGAGCACGTCATGCTGGACGACGACTTACAAACGTATATGTGTCGGGTAATTTTCATGAATTGAAACGTTGAAGGGACATACAAATCAACCTGAACATGCCAAAGTTCAAGTATATTTGCGTCACTGGAAATATCAGGAGAAAAACATATTGCCATCATGATTCACTCGAAGGAAAGTAATAACACTCGACAGTTGCTTCTCCACAATATTTATATCGATCATGTTAGCAAAAGGGGAAAATATATAAAGCCAGCGGCATGTAACTAAAATTACTATTGATCAAACACAGGACAAACTCAGTAGTTCTTGTAATTTCCACAATGTTATCATGTCAGAACCCACAAACATCAAAGCTGAAACCACTACACCACCCCATATAATTGGCAATCCAAACAAAATGTGTATCTTGGCAAGCTCCAAAAGAATTTACATCTGGTGAAGAACTTCTTAAGTGAGGTCTTAAGTACAACCATAACTCCAGCTTTACTTTCTAAAAATAGAATCCGAAATTTGAGTTATTTGACATAGCAGTTTTACTTTGGGCTTCCTTAATACAACGGACTAACTCCAAGACACCAGCAGGCATGTTGTCTTCACATTCATTGTCCTTGAACGTTAGTAGGTGTCCCAAAGTTTGTTTCCTGAGTTCGCTTCCATCTCGTACATTCATCTTTTTTTGTAAACAAATAAGATTAGTATCACATGTGAATAATAATAATATAATAATTTAAATAGCTATGATATTGACCTTTGAAAATGGTAGATGCAGTTTTTCATCTTCCCATGTGGACATGAAGAGGGGAACAAGATAACCAGACAGTTCCCTAATATAAGATATAAATTAATAATCGATGTCAAAAATATTAATCGAAAATATGATTCTAAATAACAAAAAACAATAGTGCTAAATAATAACATTGAAATAACAAAGAAATGTTACCTGTTGTGAACCGGAATATTATTCAGGATTTTTTGTTTCCATAGGAAAACATTCTCGTTCCATCTAGACCCAGGGCATGCCTTTGACATGGCTTTCGGTAAGTATTCAGCAATCCATAAAAGTTTATGCACATATTTTGCATGCGGATTATATTGGTAAATGGGATCAAGAGGAGAAGGGTCCAAAATGTAGATAGTTCTGGTATCTTTGTCCAATATGAATACAATGAAATCACCGTTGGATTGTACTGGAATATGAATCTGTTATAGGCTAGAGATTAGATATTATATGTAATAACAAAAATAATTATGTTGGCAGATTGGAAGTGTGCTCTTACCGATTTGCACATTGAAACACTATAGTTAATACCAGGCCAGCTACGAACGGAATATGCTAGTTGTTCCACGTCTAAGTTTTTTCGGAATTTTGGGTGCCGTCCAAAATCAGTAATCACCTAGGAAATAGGAGTATAAGATAAGGGTTTAGAAAGGCAATGAGAAAGGATTAACTAACACACACACACACACACACACACACACACACACACACACACACACACACACACACACACACACACACACGTTTAATAAGTGTAGGAACATACCCAAAATTGCATGTCTAGATAATGCTTTGATATATTTCCTCTCTTTTTCTTCACCATTTCACTGTCATCAAACATAATTTTCCGTACAACCAAATTGAAACAATTGCGGTCCATGGGCAAATCGTCGTTTAGAATTTCTTGCAGTTTCTTCAAAGTCAAGCTAATCGAATATGGCTTGGAGCTTTGCACCCACACTTTCCTGTCATCAATCATTATCATCAAGGAACAAAATAAAATAATGTATGCATGATGTCAATCGTGTTCAACTACTATGAAATAAATACACATTTTTTAGTAATTTGAAATGACTTACTCCAAGGTCTCTGCAGAATTTATTGATTTGATGTAATCACAAAGGCCACCTACTAACGCATGTAGACTTATGTTAGAAATAACAGATATTAGTGATTGGTATTTGTTATCGACGGACAATGAGGTTAATTGGTTTGCTTTATTTTGATCATCCGGACTTTCCAACATCACGACATCATTAGGATCTTCCTCAATATGATCTCTTTGTTCAAGCATGGTAGTCATTGACGCAATATTTGTTTTCCAAGATAATAATATGCTGGCTAACTTATATCTGAAAGGAGTAATAATTTCCTGCACAACACCAACAAATATTATTACATATAGAAATTTGAAATGTTATCAACTATATATGTTCCTCAAACAAAAGAATATGTATACCTGTGTAATCGGATGGGATAGTGTATCTTCGGTAAAATATTCCATGAATTTAAGCATAAATAAACCACACGATGAACTGTATAATTAAAAACAAAATTAAGTACTCCACATGGATCACAATATATTACGAGTATATGTGGTGATATATATACCTGTCTTCCTGAATTGGCTCTCGTAATTGTTCTGTAATCGTCCATTTAGTAACATCAAGATCTGTCCATTTATGGCTAATCAAGTCTTGTTGACTTCTAAGAATGTCCAAATGATATTGTAGTCCTTGTAGCTGTAAAATAATTAGTGATCAGAAGTGATGCACATAACTTAAGGATCAATTTATAGCATTTTATTACATAAATGAAGGATTATGAAAGTGATAGTTACTAACCGTAATAGTGAGGTCATTTCGGTCGAACTCCCAACACAATGAGTCCAGTACTTGTATCTCAGACTTTTTTGCATTGACAATGGCTAAATACCAATGCTTGTTGTAGATATTTATTGGAAGTTCAATCTAAAATCAAGACAATCAGTTACTTGTACACACGTAACATTACGAATCTGATAAGATCTATTACATGCAGAACTTGAAAATTAGGGATATAGATGTTACCATGTCATATTTCAGATAGTTTCTGACAATATCTGTCATAAAGGAGCCATCTTCATGTATTCCAATACTGCCATCCCGTTTTAACAGTCTGGAAATAAAGGGATTCTCAAAATATACTTTACCATCATTCTTATTTTGCATGTGTGCTTGCTCCTTTATACAACATATATATGCGCTGATTACCTATAAAGATTAAAAAATACATTACTGATAGCTATTAACAATCAGTAACTACTTAATTGCAAATAAGAGTACTTACATCATCATTTAGCCATTTGCTCTCATCTAGCAGGCACACCAATTGATGTTGTTTGACAGAGATGTCATCTATCTTCACCAGCAAATCATTTTTCAAAGATGTTTCTATTATTACATGAGCACACAAATCCCGCTCGGTCAATGCATAATCTGCAAAAGGCCCAATAATTTAAGCAAATTATTCAATAGTAACAAGAGGGCATTGCCAGATTGGTCTTATATGTTCATTTAGTTGTAATGAAAATGACAAATACAAAAGTATAAGTGGAAAAATAACCTTGTGGGAGATAATCATATCTTTCATCAACTTCAGTCTGTTTATGTTCATCTGATTGGTTATCATCATCTAATGGAACTTTTTCTTCATTCATCAATCCAGAAACCGGAGATAATGTTGACAACGTTGATGATGGAAGTGCTGGCAGTACATTATCATTTATCTGTTCATCTGATTTGAAATCATTCGTTTCAGAACTTCCAGAAACCGGAGATGATGTCGAGATGATTGGCGATGGAGGAGATGGAAGTGGATCACCATTGATCTGTTCGTCCGATTCTAAAACACTCGATTCAGAACATTTTGCTTTTTTTGAAGGTCGGTTATGAAAATCCTCATCAACACTCGCTTCAACATTTTGATCCATCTTCTGCAAAATAACAACAATAAATATATGGTAATAACTAAACTGCAATGACATTCCAAAAAAACATGCACCAATGGAGTAGTAATGCCATAACAAAGTAATCTGGTGAAAATCTGCATGTGACCTATTTTATGTTTGATGCCCTGTATAGTGGCAGATAAGTTTGCTCTTATCTTTCAGATTGGATTGTACAATAAAAATGCTTTGTCAGACTTAAAACAACTTATTTTATGTTGGATGCCCTCTATAGCACAGATAAGTTCGCTCTTATCTTTCAGAATGAATTACTATGCATAAATATTTCATACAGAAAAGAAAACATTACATATGAGAGAAAAACGGGTTAGAAGGAACTTTTAAATACTAATGGCACATCTCAACCTGAAAGGTTTAAAGGGCACAGGAGCACATTATTTCGCGTCAGTGTTGCTCTGTACTGTTCTTTTTTCTTCCCATAAAACTGAACCCCTTTGGTTCTTAGGGTGCATAAATTAAGTCCAGTTCTTGTCAGTTGGTATTCACTGCTGACCCCTTCAATTTTTTTGACAATACAATCTGTAGGTCACTGCTGATCCCTTTTAATTCTATTTCCACATACAAACTAATCAAGTGTCACTCTGTACTAATGATCTATCTCTTTTGTTCATATAAAACTGAACATATATGCATAATATTATAGGGGACTAATTGATTATGAATGCTGCTGAAATATCACAGAAAAGATGAGGCTAAAAATTTAAAGGGAACTAATTTGTTCTAAACAAACAACAAATCTACCTAAGTAAGTTAGCTGGTGACATATCACATATCAGATGAGGCTAACTCTGTATAGGTGGTGGCGATCGAGACATGGGATTCATGTATAGATAGAAACACCTAAAACAATGATTGAAAGTTAGTACCTTGGCTGGAGTTCGAGTGAACGGCGTTCTGACGAAGTACGCGAGATTGGAATCTCGGCTCGAACTCGAGCGGACGGTGTTCCGAGGACGGCGAGATTGGAACGGCCGTGACTTGCGATTTCTCGGGGTTAGGAGTCGAGACCTTTTTATGGCAGCGACCGGCTCGGATGAAATCCGAGTCGGGTACCACCCCATGGCTGCGTGCTTGGGCGGGTTCCGTCAACCCCATGGCTGCGTGCTCGGCCCGGATTCTTATCCCGCGCGGACACGGCACAGGAACTCCGAGACGGAGGAGGAGGGGACTGAGAGACGGGGGTCGACGGAGCGGTGAGCGGCGGGTGCAGAGGAGTGGAGAGCGGCCGGCGGCGGCGGCGGCGGAACGACGAGCGAGTGGATAGGCGCTGAGCGAGCAGATAGGTTTGGCTCGCTTTTAATGTTTTTTTTTGACACAACTCGTTAGCACCTATATAAAAGAAACTTTTCTTTGCTATATAGCATAGTGGGTATCCTAGCTTAGCTGGTTCAGCTGAGCGTTCTGGGATGTAAGCGGGCAGGGTTCGAGTATCTGTGCGCGCAATTTTTTTTTGTAATTTTCCTTTACTACAACGACAGAGGCAAGGCAGGAAAACGTACCCGGACGACAGAGACAACGGCAGAGGACGTACGAAATAACTTTGATGGACGAAATAATGTGGAGAAACGCTCCGTCCTTTAATATTAGGTAAAGATACGTGAGAGATTGTGGGAGTTGGTTTATGGGAGACAGATACGTGATTTTTATTTCTCATTGGAGAGATGTGTGAGAGGTGAGAGATTGAGATAGTTTTTTTAGGGGGGAGATTGAGATAGTTGGGTCATGGGAGAGAGATACTTGAGTTTTTTTTTCTGTGAGTCAATCAGGTCATGGGAGAGAGATACGTGGGAGAGAGATACTTTAGTTTTTTTTTCTGTGAGTCAATCAGGTCATGGGAGAGAGATGCATGTTTTTTCCCTGTGAGTCGATCTACACCGTAATAATTCGGTCCCACCAGATTAACGGCTCGTAAAATCTAATTAACGTGGTAATTTCTAGAGAGTCTCAAATTAGTATATGTATAGATTGCCGTGAAAAGTAGTTAAAATACAATGGTAGCTTTAAATCTAGAAGAAAAAAATAGATGAAACATGTCGTGGCAACTTTATTGTAAACCAATTGGCAACTTCACTGTAAACATGTGGGAATTTGTAGCCCAAAAAAAAGTCGTTGAAACATATCAATATGAGATATAGTTTTAAAGATCTCGTCGAGACGGATTTAATGGTGAAAACGGATTTTTAGTTGGATTTTTTTATTTAAGAGATAAAAGATTTGTAAGTCTAAAAAACCAAAAATATTCCGCTGATGTTATATGTTTGATGTGGCAAGATGAATGGTTATAAAGACGTGTGGACCATATTGCTCGTGCCACACGTGTGGGCGTTATCATTTATGTTAAATTTTGGAAAAGTCTTAATATCAACCGGCTGATCACGCCCTAAATTAAACTGCGTCGCACGCTTGCCACGTTGATTTGTGGACCACCGACCGCTTTCTCTTCCTAACCTTATCTCTTTCTCAGCCACAAAAGCAACTGCCTCCTCTTTTCTCTTCTTCGTCGTCTCCCACCTCCCGACGTCATGTCTCTTCTTCCCTCTTTTTTTCCGCTGCAAGCTTGCAACGCGCTGCTGCCTAAACCTGACTCCCCTCGCGTCGACGCTGCAAAGGAGCGGTGCCACTCGGCACGTACTGATGCAAGCCGGGGGCAGTGCTGCGAGGCCATCATCTGTAGTGCAAGGTCGAGACCGGCGTCGTTTTTGCTGCTGCGAGCTTACCGGAGACACCGGAATCGTGCGCGACACATGGTACCACGACTGGCCTACAGGGCCGTGCTGTCCACGGATGATAGGTGCTGCGAGCACGGGTGGCTTTCTGCTGCGATGGAGCTTCAGCGCATGGCCGCGAAGCGCTGTAATGGAGCATCGCGTGCTGCTGCCGGGGTCTGGGTGCTGTGAGTGCGCGTGTCTTTGTGCTGCTATGGAGGTTCTACGTGCGGCTGTTGGTGCTATGATGGAGCTTCGCGTGCGGCCGTCGGCGTTGCAATGGAGCGCCACAGGCTCTGCGATGACATCGTGCTGCGAAGGCGAGACCGCCAGAAGGCCATGGCGTTTGCAACTCCGATTATTAGCATGGCCGCCGGTGCTGCAATATAGCATCGCGTGCGGACGCCGGTGCTGCAATGGAGCGTCGCCGGTTCTCCGAGCACCGTCGTGTACTGCAAGCTGCGCGCATCCGCGTGGGAACCGAAGATGCAACTAACGAGCAGCTAAACCGCTGCGAGAAACGTGGGCATGTGAAGATTAGAGCAGTGCATGGTCAACTAAACAGGGGATCAACGATCAAATCGTGACGGATTGGACGGCTGGGGAGGCGGCTTACGTTTCTCTATTATCCTCCGGTTGATTCGTAGCGGTGCCCCTTAAATTTTTGGATCGTGTCGAAAGTCAACCGCGTATACCTCACCATGTGTGCCGATAACGTAAGTACTAGACGCCTGGCACCATGACGACGGCGAGATCAACATGATCAATCTTGCCGCCGGCAGGACGAAACTATACATGCCCGTACACATCGAGCCCATTTTAGAATCTCACGTACATGCCAAACCTAATCCAACAGGGAAATTGGGCATGTTAGATGAGATAGAAAGGATTGGTGAAATTGTTGATATATTGCTTGAGCTTTATGGGCATATATGTAGGAGTACATGATTATCTTGGAGTACAAGACAAGGCAGAACAAATCCTAGTCTATCTTATGTTTCCTAAATAACCACGATACTCAACATCCCACCGCAGTCACAACGGTAGCGACGCAGACGGTGAGACTGGAGAAGAATCTGAAGGTAAGTCCACGGACATCCCCCTCCCCCCAGTCGTAACGGTCGATACATCGTGAAAGTTGTGGCCGGAGTGGAAACCGACGAGGTTGCTCAAGCAAGGCGGTAGCCCTTTGTGTGGATGTCGAGGGAGCCGAGAGCATAGGGTGGTGTAACTGTGGTCGAGGTAGCCGTGCGAAGAATGTCGTGGTCGACGTCGAGTCGGGGTGGCCGGTGTCGAGGTAGTCGCCGTGGAGCCGCGGATGCAAGGAGGCATCGAGTTAGTCATGCGCCCAGTGGTGTCGAAGTAGTGGTGCGTCGGGAAGAAGATTTTGTTGAGGACGCGTCGCGCTGTATTTGCCAAGCCCGAGGAAACTTCATGGACGAAAGCATGCATCGGTGTTGCCAGCACCGAGCATGCATAGACGGACGAAGGCGATGTTGACGATGCTCCACTCCAGGGTTGCTAGGCCTGGGAGCACACCAGGGACGAAGGTATGCATCAGTGTTGCCAGCATGGGGCATGCGTAGACGGGGACCTGCACAAATTGGTATGCCATGTTGAGGAGGCTAGTGGAGAAGAACTCGGCGACGGTTGCTACACAAATGAGTGGGGGACCGATGTCGCCCGCGGTGGTTGGCGTAGATGAAGTGGTCGGGGAAGACGACGGCGACGCTGACGATGAGCTGGTGCTGGAGGGGGATGCAGAGTGTGGGCGGACGGCAAAGCTTGGGTGAGCGAGCTGGCCGCGGCTTGGTGACTGCGTCGGCGGCTGATTAGGAGCACGGCGGTGATGCTCAAACTAGGCGAGGAAGAACCCGATAGCGTGACCGGCGCGGACGGGAACGTTCCCGCGCCAAAGGAAGCGGCGCGGCGCATAAAGAGGGGATCAACGATCAAATCGTGACGGATTGGATGCCAGGGGAGACGGCTTACGTTTCTCTATTATCATCCGGTTGATTCGTAGCGGTGCCCCTTAAATTTTTGGATCGTGTCGAAAGTCAACCGCGTATACCTCACCATGTGTGCCGATAACGTAAGTACTAGACGCCTGGTACCACGACGACGGCGAGGTGTCAAAGCTGGATCTATTTAGTTCCTGCAACAACTAGTTCGATCAACATGATCAATCTTGCTGCCGGCCGGACGAAACTATACACGCCCGTACACATCGAGCCCATTTTAAAATCTCACGTACACGCCAAACCTAATCCAACAGGGAAATTTGGCATGTTAGATGGGATAGAAAGGATTGGTGACATTGCTGATATATTGCTTGAGCTTTATGGGCATCTATGTAGGAGTACATGATTATCTCGGAGTACAACACAAGCAGAACAAATCCTAGTCTATCTTATGTTTCCTAAATAACCACGATACTCAACATCCCACCGCAGTCACAACGGTAGCGACGCAGACGGTGAGACTGGAGAAGAATCTGAAGGTAAGTCCACGGACAACCACCTCCCCCCAGTCGTAACGGTCGATACATCGTGAAAGTTGTGGCCGGAGTGGAAACCGACGAGGTTGCTCAAGAAGGCGGTAGCCCTTTGTGTGGATGTCGAGCGAGCCGAGAGCATAGGGTGGTGTAACTGTGGTCGAGGTAGCCGTGCGAAGAATGTCGTGGTCGACGTCGAGTCGGGGTGGCCGGTGTCGAGGTAGTCACCGTGGAGCCGCGGATGCAAGGAGGCACCGAGTTAGTCATGCGCCCATTGGTGTCGAAGTAGTGGTGCGTCGGGAAGAAGATTTTGTTGAGGATGCGTCGCGCTGTATTTGCCAAGCCCGAGGAAACTTCATGGACAAAAGCATGCATCGGTGTTGCCAGCACCGAGCATGCATAGACGGAGGAAGGCGATGTTGACGATGCTCCACTCCAGGGTTGCTAGGCCTGGAAACACACCGGGGACGAAGGTATGCATCGGTGTTGCCAGCATGGGGCATGCGTAGACGGGGACCTGCACAAATTGGTACGCCATGTTGAGGAGGCTAGTGGAGAAGAACTCGGCGACGGTTGCTACACAAATCAGTGGGGGACCGATGTCGTCCGCGGTGGTTGGCGTAGATGAAGTGGTCGGGGAAGACGACGGCGACGCTGACGATGAGCTGGTGCTGGAGGGGGATGCAGAGTGTGGGCGGACGGCAAAGCTCGGGTGAGCGAGCTGGCCGCGGCTTGGTGACTGCGTCGGCGGCTGACTAGGAGCGCGGCGGTGATGCTCAAACTAGGCGAGGAAGAACCCGATAGCGTGACCGGCGCGGACGGGAACGTTCCCGCGCCAAAGGAAGCGGCGCGGCGCATAAAGAGGGGATCAACGATCAAATCGTGACGGATTGGATGCCTGGGGAGACGGCTTACGTTTCTCTATTATCATCTGGTTGATTCATAGCGGTGCCCCTTAAATTTTTGGATCGTGTCGAAAGTCAACCGCGTATAACTCACCATGTGTGCCGATAACGTAAGTACTAGACGCCTGGTACCACGACGACGGCGAGGTGTCAAAGCTGGATCTATTTAGTTCCTGCAACAACTAGTTCGATCAACATGATCAATCTTGCTGCCGGCCGGACGAAACTATACACGCCCGTAACATCGAGCCCATTTTAAAATCTCACGTACACGCCAAACCTAATCCAACAGGGAAATTTGGCATGTTAGATGGGATAGAAAGGATTGGTGAAATTGCTGATATATTGCTTGAGCTTTATGGGCATCTATGTAGGTGTACATGATTATCTCGGAGTACAACACAAGCAGAACAAATCCTAGTCTATCTTATGTTTCCTAAATAACCACGATACTCAACATCCCACCGCAGTCACAACGGTAGCGACGCAGACGGTGAGACTGGAGAAGAATCTGAAGGTAAGTCCACGGACAACCCCCTCCCCCCAGTCGTAACGGTCGATACATCGTGAAAGTTGTGGCCGGAGTGGAAACCGACGAGGTTGCTCAAGAAGGCGGTAGCCCTTTGTGTGGATGTCGAGTGAGCCGAGAGCATAGGGTGGTGTAACTGTGGTCGAGGTAGCCGTGCGAAGAATGTCGTGGTCGACGTCGAGTCGGGGTGGCCGGTGTCGAGGTAGTCGCCGTGGAGCCGCGGATGCAAGGAGGCACCGAGTTAGTCATGCGCCCATTGGTGTCGAAGTAGTGGTGCGTCGGGAAGAAGATTTTGTTGAGGACGCGTCGCGCTGTATTTGCCAAGCCCGAGGAAACTTCATGGACGAAAGCATGCATCGGTGTTGCCAGCACCGAGCATGCATAGACGGACGAAGGCGATGTTGACGATGCTCCACTCCAGGGTTGCTAGGCCTGGGAACACACCGGGGACGAAGGTATGCATCGGTGTTGCCAGCATGGGGCATGCGTAGACGGGACCTGCACAAATTGGTACGCCATGTTGAGGAGGCTAGTGGAGAAGAACTCGGCGACGGTTGCTACACAAATCAGTGGGGGACCGATGTCGTCCGCGGTGGATGGCGTAGATGAAGTGGTCGGGGAAGACGACGGCGACGCTGACGATGAGCTGGTGCTGGAGGGGGATGCAGAGTGTGGGCGGACGGCAAAGCTCGGGTGAGCGAGCTGGCCGCGGCTTGGTGACTGCGTCGGCGGCTGACTAGGAGCGCAGCGGTGATGCTCAAACTAGGCGAGGAAGAACCCGATAGCGTGACCGGCGCGGACGGGAACGTTCCCGCGCCAAAGGAAGCGGCGTGGCGCATAAAGAGGGGATCAACGATCAAATCGTGACGGATTGGATGCCCGGGGAGACGGCTTACGTTTCTCTATTATCATCTGGTTGATTCATAGCGGTGCCCCTTAAATTTTTGGATCGTGTCGAAAGTCAACCGCGTATACCTCACCATGTGTGCCGATAACGTAAGTACTAGACGCCTGGTACCACGACCACGGCGAGGTGTCAAAGCTGGTTCTATTTAGTTCCTGCAACAACTAGTTCGATCAACATGATCAATCTTGCTGCCGGCCGGACGAAACTATACACGCCCGTACACATCGAGCCCATTTTAAAATCTCACGTACACGCCAAACCTAATCCAACAGGGAAATTTGGCATGTTAGATGGGAAAGAAAGGATTGGTGAAATTGCTGATATATTGCTTGAGCTTTATGGGCATCTATGTATCTATGTAGGAGTACATGATTATCTTGGAGTACAACACAAGCAGAACAAATCCTAGTCTATCTTATGTTTCCTAAATAACCACGATACTCAACATCCCACCGCAGTCACAACGGTAGCGACGCAGATGGTGAGACTGGAGAAGAATCTGAAGGTAAGTCCACGGACATTGTTATATTATGCTCCAAATTTAAATATAAAGAGAAATGCCAACTTTTGACAAGCGAGTGGAGTGAGGCCCGTCGCCGGTGGGCTTGGGCGAAGCGGAGTGTAGCGAAGTCTGAAGTTGGCCCATGTGGGCCGCCTGGGCCTGGCAGTACGGGTCAGGGTTGACCTAGGACCCCTGTGTTATATATACCTCTTGTAAGCCGCCGCACAGGATAAGTTGATCAGTTGTAAATCCCTGGCGTTTGTAACCTCTCCCGATATGATGTTTGGCTGGCTGGCGCCCGTGGTTTTTTCCCCTTCGTGTTGGAGGGGTTTTCCACGTTAAAATCTCGTGTCCCTTGCTTGATTTCGTTCTTCGTCGTGTTCGATTGTGTGTCGTATCTCTAACAAGTGGCATCAGAGCTTTGATGCTGTTTAGAGTTCTTCGACGACTTGCCATCAATGAAGTGTGATCTTCCGCTACTGGATTACGACACAAGATTTTCCTTATGGCAAGTGAAGATGCGGGCAGTGTTGGCGCATCCCGATCTGGATAAGGCGCTCGATGGATTCGGTGGTAAAGAACAGAAGACTTGGACGGCCGATGAGAAGCGTAGAGATTGTAAGGCTATGTCTCTGATTCATCTTCATATATCTAACAATATTTTGCAAGAAGTGTTGTCAGAGAAAACTGCAGCAGGCCTCTGGCTCAAACTGGAATCGATCTGCATGTCCAAGGATCTGACCAGTAAGATGCACATGAAGATGAAGTGGCACTCCTGGTTTTGATCTGCATCATGCGGACGCCCGGAGTGGCGACCCTGGGCTTGGCGGTGGTGGTCATCTCCTCCGTCGGAGGTGGTCGGCCTAAGGCTGGGTGGTCTGATCTCGAGATCCGTCATCTAGTCCCCGGCTGCGAGTCGGAGATACATACTTGCCGGTGAAAACCGAGCCGACGACGGGCGATGGCGGTGTTCTGCATTGTTACCTTGATGAAGGCATCATCGTGTAACTACAGTCGACCCCCTCGTGCTGCTTCGGGGGAAACCCTAGGATCTGGTCTTCCAGATCGGAGGCTGGCGGCACTGTGGTGTTGTTTCTCACTTGAGAGCATCGTTTGTGGAGTACCGCTGGAAGACAGAGGCAAGAGGTGGAGCGGCTTCGTCTTGCACGGAGCTTCGGTGAATGTCAAGTCATTCCTAGCCGATAGCTGCTACGATGTGTCATGCCTGTTCGGTAGGTGCTACGCACGCTAGATCTTCCAGAGACTTCAAGTTGTGTCGGCTGGTGGTACGTGGCGGCATGGTGCTGCGGTGTACAGGCGGCGACCATGACGTGCTCAGCACTTTGCCCGCAGCGAGTTGGTGCCGTTGGGCACCGTGGTGGCGTCGACGGATGGCCGAAATGGCAAGGATGATGCGCATCTCTTTATCGAAGTTGGGTCAGCTGTTGATGATGATGACGGCTTCTAAAACATGTGCATGTGGTATACGTTTTTGTTTGCTGCACCAGCTGTAGGTTCAGATACGTTATGCGGATGGATCGACGATGACACCGGTTTTATATATGTGGACTGAGTGAATTTCACATTATCGAGTTTGTAGGTGTGAGTGGTGGCTTCGGATGGTTTGATGTATGTTTTTGTCATACCTTTGTTTTGAATAGTTAAAGCATCGATTGATGCAGAGGCCGGGGGCTATAACCTCCTTTTCCAAAAAAACTAATATACACCACCAAGGAGAAATGCCACCACCATCGCTACTTCACTTGCCAGAGAGCGAAATGCGCGGCCTCGCCATCTAGGGTCGTCGCCCTGGCATCTGAGAGCCCCAACACTCAGCACGACCGCCGGTCAACACAGATTTCGCCCAGCAAAGTAGATCCACCACGACACTCACCGCCCCCCCCCCCCCCCCCCCCACGTACCACAAAAGAGCAATGGAAAGGGAAAGGCAGCCGGCGACAGGAGCTCCAAATCATCAGCGGAAGTTGGCAGCTACGACCCACCTGGTCATGGCCGCCCAGCCACATCACGAGACCCTACCCTACCCCAGATCTGGACAGGGGTCGTCACCTCGGGCATCAGGCCCCGGCGCCAAGCCGGACAAGGGGGCCACCGGCACCCCTGCCGTGACCACCTCACGAAGTAGGCGGCGGCCATAGCCCCACAGGCTGCAACCACCAACCGGGGCGGAGACAGTGGCGGAGGCAGAAACAAATTTCAGGTGTGGCGAAGTTTATGAAGACAAAAACCACACATAATATAACTATGTAAGTGCTCACTGAACTATTAGATGTAGATTACTTCATGTTCAGCAAATACAACCCAAATCTAAAAGTTAAGTATTTTCACTAAAAATACTTCAAAAGATGACGATTATATGGATGACCAATCACCGATCAATCTTCTTTGTTAACTACTAGTGAAAAATAGTCACTTGGTTTTTCAACAATGAGACTATGACTGAGCACCAGAATAAATGTACTGCATAAGTACGGACGTATGTGATTGGAATTAAAACCGGAGATGCTTGATCTAACGCAATTTCTTGGCGATAACAGAAATATAGTTTTCATCGTGTACTTAATCTTCTTCTTCAGTGTCATCTAATTGTCGGTCACAGCCTTGCCAAGTCAAGGTCGTAGCCTCGCCAAGCCGCCATCGTCGGTCAGGGCCTTGCCTCGCTGGTCGACGGCTGCCGTCGGGCTGCCCTAGTGCCCTGGTGGCGGCTGCTTTCGCACGCACGATCATGATTCAGAACGAGTAAACAAGCAGTCGCAAGGGATCAACCGTAATCTAGAATAACAAACATAGGAGTACCTACTTTTCTATTATTAAGCTTCCTCATATTCTGTAGCTCTGGCCTGTTTCAGCATCTCTAGTGCTTGCATCTCCCCAATTCCTCCAGGAAATTTAGCGAAGTCCCACATGCTTGGACTCATCTATGGAAGGGATTCCCCACGACAACCCAGATACTTGAAGTGATCGGTAACGAGAAAATACAAAACGAATCTCTAGAAAAGAATTGCTCTCCTTGGTAGCTTGGAGGGAGAGTCGATGAACTTCGCCTCATATCTGATCAATGGTTGGACCTGGAACACTATGGTGTAACACAGTTCTCTTTGATTGACTTGGATATGATGAAGTCCATGGCTGTATCATGAATTTGACAACTTGTAACATTACCGTACTGGTCTGTCTTCATAGGTTTGATCGAACTTCTATTCACGAGCTCATTAAAATCTAAAAACACATCTATCCTAACTCCGCTTTTTGAAAAGTTCTAGAATCTTTCGTTGGCCACATTTTCTTGTTCTTTTGTCTATGGTTTTGTTGATTTAATCAGTTTTCTTTTATCTTATTTTCATTTTTTACCTTCCTTTTTATTTCATATTTAAAAATCATGTGATTTTGAACTTTGTTAAAAAAATCAAATTCATGAATATTTTTAAATTGGTATTATGTTTTGAAATTTTTTGATATTTTTATAATTCTTAAATATTTTAAATTTTCATAGATTTTTAAAACATATTTTTTTGAAATAATATTTGAAATTTTAAAATATTTAGAATATTTTTCCATTCATGAATATATTTTTGACTTTTGTGTACACTTTTGAAAATTATAGAACAATTTTTAAATATGTAAAAATAAATAACCCAGAACAGGTTTAAAATTTCCCTGATGCAAAACGATCGAAAGTACCGATGAAAACTGTATGTATGTATTGCCGTCTCATCAAACATGAAGTGTTACATAGCATGTGTGCCATTTAGGCAGCACGTTAATAGGGTTGTGCGATTGGTGTCTAGGCAGCACGTTACGCGCTCTATAGGAGTTGCTCAAAAACATATAGTTCTCTGTCTTTCCATCCAGTGGTATGCCTATCTGTCTATGACTTGCCATGACGGTATTTCCTAATAAAAATTGATTTTTCTATGATAAAATCGAGTTTTACCAAGCTGCAGAAGAACCATATGATCAGCAGAAGTTAATCACAACTTCACAAGAGCCATTCAACTCCAACCACCAATCGATGGGAGAAGTTGTTGATGGACAGATACTGAGACTTGTTAGAGATACGACACGCAATCGATACGATGAAGAACGAAATCAAGCAAAGGGACACAAGATTTTAACATGGAAAACCCCTCCAACACGAAGGGGAAAAAACCACGGGCGCCAGCCAGTCAAACTTCACTATGATCGGGAGAGGTTACAAACGCCGGGGATTTACAACGGGTCGACCTATCCCATGCGGCGGCTTACAAGAGGTATATATAACACAGGTGTCCTAGTTCAACCCAGATCCGCTTCAGCCCAAGCCTACCGGCGACGGGCCTCACTCTGCTCGCTCGTCAGAAGTTGGCCTTTCTCTTTATATTGGAATTTGGAGCATAACATAACAAGACTGACAACCAAACTTTGATAAGCCACACATCAAACAATATAGGCCTAATCATCGTAAGTACAGAAAAGGAAGGTTTAACAGACATGATGTATGTTTCTTCAGCAACAAACATTGTGACGCCACCTAATTGAGAAGCTAGATTTGAGAAAGCGCCAAAGAATTATGATATGACCATCCCTGCCGCAGCCTAATCAAAAGAAGAGACAAGTCCGTGACTTGAACAGCGTCCATCAATCACTAATCTAACATGGTCTCAGAGTCACCGATCTTGTCAGCGTTGGACAACGCCATTGGGGTTGCTGGCACGGCATGATCACGAGTTTCATGAGATACCTGTAGGTCGTGGTTGTCGCCGTCTTCAGGGTCCAGCCAAATATCAGAAGTGGCATTCTCTGCCTCCAGGCTGTTGTTAGCAGCCGCGATGTTCTCCAACTCCAGGTTGTCCATAGCAGCGGAAGTGTTCTAAACATACGTCCGAATGAGTGTTCATCTTGTCCCAGATGCCTCCTACTCCCAAATATACTTTCAGGATCTCTTCCATTCTTTTCTAGTCTCTCTAAGCCACTAGCTCCTCCATGTTAAAAAAAGGCACTTGCTCCTCCGTATTTCCTATCTGCAAATTCATACTGGCAAAAAGTATGTGTCGATCGACTCGCTCTCTCTGCCCAGGCCATACAAATGGGGATATGTACCAGTGCTTGTACTATAATTTTCATGCAGACTCCTTTAAAAGCCATATTTGTGGTAATATTTCCTAGTAGATGTACCCTGCCACCCACCGTCTGCTACATTTTTTTTGTTACTCTGCTCTGCCATCATTTCTTCTTAACGTCTACTCTACTCATGCACTTCTATATCCATCTTGTCCGCTATGTCCCATTGCCACAACTCATTTGAATGTTTGCATAAGCAAAAAAAGATCCACATAGCATGATTATAACCAATCTCCCTTCGTGTTTGTCTTTCCACAGTTTTCATTTGCTTCTGTGTGGACATAACATAAACTTAAGTTAAATATTACAACTACAGTTAGGCTTAGGCATGGTAGGCAATAGGAAAATCAATACTGATTGGGGTCAAAAGATGGGCAGAAAGCAAGATGAAGCAAGCTAGACAGAGAAACCAACTATTCGCGTCAAAGATGCATGTAGCCCTGTATGAATAGGCTTTTGGGTAGGCCTATCTAATCTTAATCTTTATTAGTACATATACAATTGATGTTTCATAAGACAGAAAGAACACTGAAAATATTTCTCAAAAAATGAACTTACTAGGTATCTGTTGAATGAGTTAAGATTAGTAGGAACTAAGAACCACATCGCACACCAATGTTTTGACCTTCATTCATTTGTAGGTCAAGAAACATGTTCGCTGAGGTAAATCCTTTAGAAAACTTTAAATTTTTCGTGAAGATCAGTCCGGGATATTAAAGTTACATCTTCTTGCCAAGTGATATAGTCTTTTTTTTTGCGAAAAATATACTCAGCCATTCGCACGCCTTACATGGACAAGGCATCTTAGTTCCCTTACAAACATGTTCGGTAGGTTTTGCATATCATTTAGGTTTGAACACGTTTCATGTTCCAAATTATTTCGCTTTTTAGATTTCATCTTGCTTTCTAGATTAGTAGTTCGTAATTTTTCCACGGTTTAGAGAATTGTCATGTTTAAATGTCTTTCAGGTGGTGATTCAAATCATGGTATTTTGGATCCAAGAACACAAATAACCATTTCAACATACGTTTTCACTGTATTTTAAGGCCGAAACCATGAGGGATTGTGGAAAACATGATCATACTGTAGCATCAATATGCTTGGATATGTACCATGATGGCTCTTGGCAATATAAACAAACATGTATTATTAGTTGAGAGCAACATGCATATTGATGTTGGCAGCAATGTCCAAATTTCAGGTATGAATAACAAACAATCAGACGAATAAATTAACATAGAAGATTTGATTCAGTGTGCAAACCCAAGGCAGACATGGTTATCAGGGAAAGGCATGAGTATAGTCTCGAAAGTCAAAAGAAGCTGCCGTCGCTGCACTTGGAGGAGGACGACGCCACTCTCTTCTGCAGTCCCACCGTTGCACACTCTCACGTCTGAAAGACTTGTTTTCTATACAATTTTTTACATCAATTCATTTTGAATTTATACTTTGAGAAAATATCATGGATTAGTTAGGGTATCTTGTTGGTATAGGCGTCCAAGTCGGTGGGCCTAATTACATGTGTAAGCTTGATTATGTTTTATTTTCTAGAATCCATGATTTGTATTACATGACTAAAGTCTGAGAGAACCATTTAAAAAAGAGAGAAGTCCACATTTCAACCTCGAACTAACCATTCGGTTTAATTTACAATTCTGAACTTCGAAACCGGTTGAAATACACCCCGAACTAACCATAAAGTCCAAAAGTCAACCCTGGTCTCGGTTTTGTGTCAGTCAAGCGGTTTTGACTGTAGTCAACGATGACTGGGCAGCGACACATCAACAACTAGGGCTTGGAGGAGGTAAAATAAAATAAAAATGGGAATCGTTCTCCGTTCTCCCCACACCATGATGCTAGCCCATCCACTCCCATCGACCGCCGACAACGCGGCGCCAGGTACAAAGAGAACTCAAGAGAGCGCCACACCGCCGCCGCCCGCCTCGGCTTCGGCCGCACTCATGGCAAGATGCCGTCGCGGGCCCCCAGAGACCACCAAACGACGGCCTCCTGCGTCTTCCCACAGGCGCCTCCACAACCTCTGCTATCCCTTGCACCTCTGGACGCGGCCGATGACCACCGTATGGCCAGCTCCAGCCAACTCGTCCACCGCCTCGTCGTCTTCACCACCAGCTCCGTCGCGCCCGATGCACTCACTTCGAGCATAGCCTGTTGCCGCAGCCGAGTTCGCTGTTGACGAGCCGGTCTGCTACACAAGGAGATCATAGGTCCATGACTAGCCCAACCCAGATACGGCCTAGACAGTGGCCCTCATCACGCACTTCCATGATGAATTTCATATCATGTCATCAGGTTTCCTACACGTCGCTCTCAAACGATATGGGATCAATGATGTCCCTCTAGGCAATCACGAGAGCTCATGATTCTTCAAGGATCTGTGATGTCTTTTTTTCAAGCCTCCAAACTTCTGAAGTATGAGCATACAATCTTCTTATTCAACTAGACTTGTGTTTCAACATCTATTTATATAGAAGTGTGATAACACTGTGTTTGGTTGAGGTACTTTTCAACTACCACAGAAGAACTCTAGCAACCAAGCATCAATTCTTCATAACTCCTCGAAGCAACGTAGGTTGTCGTGCATATTAATGAAACTCGGGTAATAGTAGTGCAACTTATAAGTTACCTATGATGGAGTAGTTTTAAGAAGCAGCTAGAGAGCAACCAAGAGTTTTCCCTTTGCAATGATGCATCATGCATATCATTTACTCGGGCCGGCCCGTAAACGTTTTATAGTGGCCCACAAACGCACCACCCTACGCAGTATATATCCTGGTCCACGAGGTCAATACGGGTCGAAACCCTATCCCCCCGCCGCCGCGATTCCCCACCCCCTCATTGATTTCTTGCCGCCGGTGGCCAAAATCCGCCGCCCCACCCACCGATCCTCAATGATGTGGAGCTCCGGCCGGCGTGGTGGCAACGACCCCGAGCGGAGGCGCTGCGTCAAAGCCGACACGGCGAGGAACCGCTACGCCTTGCGGTACACCAACCGTGCACTTGAGCTGTCGCTCCTCCGCCGCGAGACGGAGGAATACGACCGTGCGCGGGCGCGGCTCTTCTCTGGCGTAGGCAGCTCCTCCATCGCGGGCAGCTCCTCCGGAGCGTCGAGCTCCCTTTGTTCGCTCACCCCGATGAAAAGGGAGTCGGAGGAGCTCCCCCGCTCCGCACGTTCAAGAGGGAGCGGGAGGCAGACGGGAAGCCGGAGCGGCGGGGCGGTGGCGTCGTCAGGCCGAAGGACTTCCTCCCCCGACAGAGGGGGACGCCATCTAGGCCGCCATTCTCGCACGCAGTGCCCGGGAGGATGAAGAGGAGGTGCAGCGCCGCCGGCGGGAGCACGATATTGACGCCGTGCTCTATGAGCAGGTGCTTGCGAAGGCCCGCGCGTTCGACAAGAAGGAGGAGGAGTGGCGCCGCGAGGCCATAGCGCAGGAGGCGATGTACATCGACCTCACTTCCGACGAGGATTAAGTGCCGCCGCTGAGCTCCAGTGAGCTCGTTTTGGTCAGCTACCGCACCCGCCGGGCTCCGACGAGCTCCATTTTGGTCAGCTTAGGGTAGGGTAGGCGTCTGGCGAGCTATATATGCATATGTATGTATGAATCTTCCGCATGTATGAATGATCATCCACACATTTGCGTACTCCTCTTGTTTATTTCTCGCGCGAAATAAGTTTGTCAAAAAAATTTATGGTTTCAGTTAAGGTTTCTGTTTTGCCGCATAGTTTTTAAACCAGTATACGACCTGTTGCGCGAACTATAAACCCCTTATAAGGGCTATCCTTAATTATAAGGGATCTACTAGAGTTGCTCTTAGGCCCCTTTGTATTTTGGGTCAAGCTTTGACCATATGTAAAACTAACAAAATATAAATTATATGATACAAATTGTATATAATTGGATTTGTATTTAAAAGAGATTTTAAGCAATATAATTTTCATGGCATATAATTTGCATTTCATTAGTTAATTTTTTGAGAAATGATTAGGATCACCCGACAGATAACGACGCATCCGTCCGCTGCCTACGTGGCCGTTGGATCCGATTCTAATCAAATCGCTAGGAGCAACATATTAATTAGATTAGTTTTTTGCAACTGAGTCATTTTTGCTATCTGGCCCCGCAACAACTGGCAGCCAGATCTTCTGTACACCGCATTTAGCTCCTTCAGCAGCTCCAGCTCGACGGTGAGCATCCTGGCAGGGACCATGGAGCATGCACCTCCTTCTTGCTCTGCTTTCCTTCCTTCTAACCACATCATTAAGATGGGATTTTTGGCAGAATCCGTTCTCTTTCAGCCACCTACTCAAGGCCATCTGTGCGGAGAAGAAGACCAGCTATGCAATGGACATCGCACTCCGAATAATGCCTGAGTTTAACTGCATACCAAATATTGTCTCCTACAGCATTCTTTTCAAGGGTCTCTGCAACGAGAAGAGAAGCCAAGTGGCACTTGAGCTGATTCACATGATGGTTGAGGATGGAGGTAGCTGCCAACCTAATGTGGTGTCCTATAACACTGTTATTGATGGCCTGTTGAAAGAGGGTGAGGTAGGCAAGGCTTACAGCCTATTTTTGGAAATGCTACAGAGAGGGATTTCGCCGGATGCTGTGACCTATAACTCAATCATCTCTGGCATGTGCAAGGTTCATGCGATGGACATGGCTGGGGAGGTTCTTCAACAGATGTTTGATAGGCGAGTCCTGCCAGATGTTGCCACGTATAATAGTCTGATACATGGATATTATCCACTTGGACGGTACAAAGAGGTGGATCGGATTTTCAAGGAAATGTCTAGAAATGGTGTTCAACCAAATATTGTAACTTCCAATATACAGATGGATTATCTTTGCAAGAGCGGAAGGTGCGAAGAAGCTAGGAAGATTTTTGATTCTATGATCAGTTTGGGCCAAAAACCGACTGTTACTACCTACAGTATTCTGCTTCATGGGTATGCCATGGAACGATCTTTTCATGATGTGCATTGTCTCATTGATTTGATGGTAAGAAATGGTATTGCACCAGATCATCATGTCTACAACACACTGATATTTGTGTATGCTAAAGAACAAATGGTTGTTGAGGTAATGCATATATTTACAAAAATGCGGCAGCAAGGATTAAACCCTAATGTAGCAAGCTACGGAACTGTAATAAACTTACTTTGCATTGTCGGCCGAATGGATGATGCTGTGTCACAATTCAATCAAATGATAACTGAAGGATTAGTTCCTAATATCATAGATTTCACCCCCCTTATTAGTGGCTTTTGTACTTGTGGCAAATGGGAGAAGGTTCATGAACTATTTCTGAAATGCTGAACCGCGACATTTATCCCGACACCGTGTTCTTCACTACAATTATGGATCACCTTTTCAAAAATGGAAGGGTTATGGAAGCCCAAGATATCTTTGACCTTATGGTACATATTGGTGTTAGGCCTAACGTTCATACTTTTGCCACATTGATGCATGGATACTTTTCAGTTGGTAAGATGGATGAAGTGAGGAAGTTACTTGAAAATATGTGCTCAATTGGCTTGAAACCAGATGTTGTCAATTATAGCATACTGATAGATGGTTACTGTAAGAATGGAAGGATAGATGACGCATTGGTTGTTTTCAAGGAAATGTTCGATGGGAGGCTTAAGCCTTCTGTTATCACTTTTAATATTATGATTGTCGCATTGCTTAAAGGTGGCAGGAAGGAAGAAGCCAAAGATTTGTTTGATGGTATCTCGGCCAAAGGATTAGTGCCTGACATTGTTACATATAGCTTAATGATACAAAAATTTATAGAAGAAGGTTCTCTCCAAGAGTCTGATGATCTATTCCTTTCTATGGAGAAGAATGGGTGTGCTGCCGACTCTCCTATGCTAAATGCTATAATTAGAAGATTACTTCAGAATGGGCAGATTCTTTGGGCAGGCTCTTATCTGTCGAAAATTGATCAGAGGAGCTTCACTCTTGAAGCTTCCACAGCTGGCTTGTTGACTGCAATTGCTTCAGGGGGGAAATATCAGGAATATAAGGGGTTACTTCCTGAAAAATATCACTCTTTTCTGGAACAGGGCACTGATTGAAACCTTTTCTAGAGATTTTCTTTGTAGCCGAAGCTGCTAATCGAGGCCTGATCTTTTCTTTGTACCTTACATCTGCCAAGCTTTTCCTTTGTAGTACGTCTAAAATGTTGTTCACTTCTCTTACTGGTAATTCTGGGAGGAACTTGTACTAGTAGTGAATGTCTGACTGTGCACCATTCTCATTAACGACTATCTGTGTTTCTATATGGCTGCCTTCTACTTAAATGCAGCTGTTCATTTGGACATCACTAAGCTGCAATTTATATTAGTTTTGTCAGTCTTGATTGGACCTAATAAATTAATCTCAACGCCCGTTTCTTTGTGTGCTGTAATGATGGACATATACTAGTGATTCACCACTTCATAATGCGATGAGACCTGTAGGAAAATGGCAAGCATTGTCAATAGCCAGCAACCATGCTGCTTACAGCTGATCATGATATGTTGACTGAGTTCTGCCTGTGGACTCACTCAAGTTGCTGGCAACAAGTTAGTTTTTGTATTCCCTTTGTTCTGTACATTTGACTGGACACATGCAGTTCTCAACTAGAGTCCATTACAACTCAACATTCTATTCATTATGAACATTGACAACATAAATATGTTAGATTTGAAATACTACAGCTGTGTGGTTGCGTTCGGTTCCACCTTGTATTGAGGGTTTGTGGCCTCTCGACTGTAATTCTATGACTTCTTAATAAAGCTCCCTTTACCCCGCAAAAAAAAAAAGAGGGCAGTTAAGCTTATTTTCTTGGTATGACCCAGTCTTGTAGTCTGAACTCCATTAATGAACTACATCAATATAATAATTTATCAGGGTAGCTTGCTGGCAGAGATCTCTTTCTTTATCTTAAATTTCATAATGTAAAGCAATCTCTTAACCCAAGTGGGAATTTTTAGCTTTCAGACATTTCCATCCTTCCAATGATCAACTTATCCGTCACATGATTATTTATCTAGTCCAGTGGATATGTTATCTACTATATTTTTTGCCGAACTGACCAAAGATCATATTGACCATTTTTCTTTTCTTGTTCTATATATAGAAAAGTACATACAATATCTGTAAAAACGGTTGTCTCTCTTTAATGAAATATATGTATTAACCTGTTCTAGTTCTGTTCTTGTAAACTGGTTTTCAGATATGGAGACACAAACTGAGGTATCAGATGCTCACATCTTTACTCTTGCTTGTTTTTGTTCAATTTTTTGGTGGGTTTACTAGGACTTTTGGGTGTTAAATACTTTTGACTCATAGGAGGTAATGTTTCTGCAATTTTCTGAAGAAATTTATAGCTGTATGATTGTATTATTGTACAGCTGTTCAACGAGAATAATTTGCAGTGGCAATAAAAGTCATATTTCTGTGACTTTGCTCATGTCGTTTACGAATCAGTTTTCTGACTTTGGTGCAATATTCAATACTTCTATCCCAGTTTGTTTAGGTGTGGTCCAACTCACAGGACGCCATTATTGAGACCAAACTGGGTTGTTACTCTGTTTTTTTACAATGTACATGAAGAAACGTTTTTGCTGTATTAGGTATCTGCTCTTAAGTTCATACGTTTGTGCTCTTAGGTATCTTCTCTTTTCCATGGTATAATCATCCACTAACCAAGTCAACAATTTGGTAGCTTGCTCATAGGTCCATCCTTCGTTAAATCTGAATCTCTATTACCAATTAGCAAACTTCTTGTTGAGTTTGCTCTCCTACCAGTTCAAGACCACATTATAGAGTAATAATTACGTTCTTTTGATGCAAATTAAGCTAGTGCTTGCACAAGGAGGCATTCGGCCTGTGGCCATAGGATCACCAAGAACATTGATATCACTATTAATGAATCTCAATCCAAACTTGCTCATAGGCTCATCCTTGATTGGCTAAAGATGTCAATCTGTATATTTTTTTAGCAAATTTCTTGGTGAGTTTGCTCTCCTAGCAGTTCAGCACCACATTATACTGTGTGGGAGTAATGATTAAGTTCTTTCGACGCAGTACTGTGTTTGTGACACTTGACTAGTATCATTATAATTGCCATGCATGGAGACGAAGGATGATGCTTGGTTTTTTCTCACTTTGCCAGAACTGTTGCCACTTCTTGCTTTTTCTAGGAGGTCTTTATGAACTGCACAGCTAATAAGGATTGCGCTTAAACTACCTGTATTACAACAGTTGCTGGTGATTCTTGCTCTGTTAAATTTTGCCTCTGCGGCTCTCTATGTTGCTATCCATCAAACAGTAATTTCACCCCTGCCGCTCTGATTGACCGTGCAATTGACACGTCTGCCTCCATGTTTTTCAGAAGGATGTGAGCACATGAGTCAAAATATGCCTGATAATTTGAACAACGGTCAGCAGATGTAGCTGTATCTTTAATCTTTTGAACAGTGTGATGTGTTGTTAAAATTTGGTCAGAGACAATTGTGTCCATCCCTTTTTTTGTCATTACATGCATATTTAGCAATGTTTTAAATAGCGGGCTATGTCATTTAGCGGCGGCTCGGCTAGAAGCTACGAAAGGCTATTGCGGAGCTATAGCGGAGCTAAGCCTCATTTAGCGTTTCTCTTAAATCATGAAAAATTGAAACAATAGGTACATAATCAGGCATAATGTATTATATATTGCATATACTTTACATATACACATGTTCGCACGTCAAAACGCAAGTACTAAGCAGACATCGTAATTCAATAACCAAGCTTCACACCAATGCATCATATATATCATAAACAAGAACAAAAGATAATGCAGAAGTATGTTTTTTTATAGCGGCTTAGCGGGCTAAATGAGTCCAAATTTAGCGCTATAGTGGGAAATAGCGAGCTGTTAGCGTCATTTTCAATTTAGAATTAAAAGTGCATAGCTTTAGCGGGAGAGCTCTCAAAGGCTATAGCGGGGCTATAGCGGAGCTATAGCCGGCTATTTAAAACATTGATATTTATTGGCTTATATGTTTCTTAAATGACAGGAATTAGACTTTTTTTTCATGGGACTCCTGCTAGTTACTCTTCCCATGGATGTAACAAATACAGGTGCTAAGAATGAATTTCTCATTAGGTTTAACAAGTTTTAAGTACTGTACAGTACTACTTGCTCTTACAAATAAGGGTTACATTAGTATTAACTTCCCTTTTGTGATCTTGTTCACGATATGTGCTTTGCTGATTGGGCAGACATGCAATCAGGTGCACAGCTAGGGATGCTCTTCGTGAAGGTGCAGATAAGTTTCTGAATCAACTTATGACGGTGATGAAGGCTTAGAATGTGCAGACTACAGGTGTAAGAGATGCTGGTGTTGTAGCGATCTGCGGAGAGTTGCACTGCAAATGACCACAAGCAATGGTAAGTTAAGCTTTCAACAGTATTTATGACTGAGTTGTTTAGTTTGAGAAACAGTTTAGAACAGTCGCAAGGATTTCCTTGATTTATAGCTTGCCACATAGTACATCCTGCTTCATTCATCATCTCTATTCCTAACCCACGGTACATGCTGTAACCAAAATTCCTCAAGCACGGGAATCCCATTTCACCGCTAACAATGAGTTGTCCTTCAGACATTCTTTCTCATATTAGTGTCCGAACGAGGATAGCAGGTAAGCCTACAAGGATGCAGAGGTCTTCGTGCTTGACCCTCTGCAGTACTTGAAGGGATTCCCAACAGCAATCGAGATACTTGAAGTGACCGGACATGAGAAGCGAATCTCTAGAAAAGAATTGCTTTCCTCTGTAGCTTGGGGAGAATTGATGAATTGTGCTTGGTATCTGATCAATAATTGGACTGGGAACACTATGGTATCTGATCAATAATTGGACCGGGAACACTATTGTGTAACAAAGTTCTCTTCGATTGACTTGGATATGATGAAGTTCATGACTGTATCATGAACTTGACAACTTTTAACATTACCGTACTAGTCTTTGTTCATAGGTTGGATCAAACTTCTATTCACGAGCTCATTAAAAACACCTCTATCCTAATTAACTCATGTACTACATATCATCCTTCTCCATGAAAGTATCCTTTAGGAATCCAACTCCTTATCGGGTCCTTCATCTTAATAGTAGATCCTTTTGTGAACATATTGAGGTATAGGAGACATGTTTTTAGATGAGGATGAAGATCACAGTAACAAAGTGCAAACTCATCATCATCTTATCTGCGCTGTCACTTGTTTCAAGTGCACAACCAACTGACTTTGCTATGTGATTCCATAGATGCTTTATTTTTCCGTGTTAGGCAACACACTAGATATGGCTAAGATCACCAAAGGAAAGCCATCACATTTTTCTAACATTTGATCAAAATATTCAAGGTGTGAATGGCAGCCGTCTTCGGAGTTGAATAATCATCGATGGAGTATTTGTTTGGAATGCATCTATGGTTTTATATTGTAAATATGGCCATTGAATGATGACCCACATGAATCAACGACATCTTCATATGTGGTCATGAATAATTGTATGCTTTTTTCGTGAATATGCAAAGCTTGCGAATCTTTCATTGATAAAAGAAGTTGAAACAAGACCATGTGGTACAACACATGACCCAACCAAACACGGCGAAAACATTGCATATACCATCAATGACAATTAAGTAGATGCACATGGATTTATGAGTGATATCAGTGTGGCTTTAATGTGAATAGAAAACACTGATAATGAAATAAATACATTGTTCTTCTTGACAATGTACAAGATGTGAAATAAGAAAACACTGTTCTTTTGACAAAGTACCATCAATAAGGAATGTGACACTCGTGCTTAAATCATATAAGGCATGACTGGGCCATTGTATTAATGCCTCCAGTTTTTTGCGATGATGTTATTTTTGACATTTGCATGGTGTCTAATTATAACTTTGGCCACTACTATCCATTCCAAAATTTATGGCACATCTTGATTTGCTAGGGCCAGTTTTTGACTTCCAATTGCTCTAAGCGACAAAACCATAATCATAAGTAAGGACATGGATTTGGTTATATCATAAATCACATGTTAATGGAGTAATTATTGGTCAGAGTTTTATCAAAGGGAGTATGGAGTACCTCACAGGGAAGTGGTGGTTTTCTTGCCTCCCAGGGCTAAGCCTAAAATCTTATTGTTGCAGTACTTAACTTCAGTCTATGCAATGTTGATAACAATGAAAAATAATAAGTAGGGGAAGCAAAGCACCATTCGCTTCCCCATGTTAGTTTGACTATATACCGTCTGGATTTTTATTTTGTTTCTGAGAAGATGCATCTTAATGTGTGCACAATACTTGAACGAACTAGATGGGCATATGTAGCAGGTGCGAGTAGAGTAGGGTAGGGTAGGGTAGAGTAGACATTTTTTTTGTAGGAGTAGTGTAGGGTAGAGTAGACGTTAATTAAGCAGCAATAAGGGTTGAGTAACTCAGAGTACCAAACAAGGACGTGGCATGTCTGTGCCATGGCGCATTTACCAGGAATTACAATCAAAGTATGTTTTTTTAGGTGTATAACAGTTAACAACACTGATACGTACGTGCGCGCGGATCTCCATGTGTGCGGTTGGGACTTGGGGACAGAAAGAGGGAGTGTAGAGCCCATGTGCTTTGCACCAATTAATATATTTCGCGTGGCATGGATATATATATTCTACACAAACAAAAGAAAACTAGCTAGTTATAGAGTATCAAGAGTACATTTTGCTAGTGTTAAAGGATCGTAGATGGGAAACACAGAGGAGTAAGAAGACGAGAGACATGAGAATTGTGAAACTACAGCCATTTGGGATTAGGAGGCGTCAGGAACAAGATGAACATCCACCCAAATATGTGCAGGTTGCAGGGTCCAATGTAGGAAACAACTCAACAGGGAGATTGAGCACACCCTCGCCAATGACAACATGTAGTTAGAGCATGCTGCTGCTGCAGACACTTGAGAGGTACAAGACAATACCACTTATGACAACCTAATGCTATAGTACACTCAAGTTAAATAAGATGTAGCAAAGTCGGGTGTAGCCACAACCCTGACGATGCCGAGTGCTTCACGGTGAGAGGAGGTCGTCCTACAAGACCTGGCTCGATTTGCTTCCGAGACAATCCTGCGAAGAGCTAGGAAAAGCTGGCATGATTGATTCTTCTCCGGCCGGCTGGTCAATTCAATCTCCCGGTAGCTAGAAATGCACACAAACACGACGCAATTATAGACACACCGACGAGACATGCCTGGTTGTTTCCTTATTCAACCAAAGATGTGATTAGACGACAAACCTAAAACTATGGTTGACACAATAACAAATGAGAAGTATGGGAAGTAAAGCAACATAAGTTTCTCAAAGCAAGATTGGTATAAATATTATATGTTGTACCATTTAGGCCCCATTCATGGGATTTACACAGGAATTGTACAAGTATGCCTTCCTATGGAATTGTATCCTTGCAGAAACTTTACCGTTTACTCAGGAAAGTGAAGATTTTATGTGAAGCAAAGTAGCCAATATCAAAAGAAGAGCCTTTTCCTACATACCTTTTCGAAGCCCGTGTCTTTTTCTTTCAAAACGAAGGGATAAGACTTGCCTCGTCAATTAATTAAGGGGAGAATATATGTTTGTTTGTTTGTTTTACAACCATCCCTTATACAACACACCACATGGTGATTACTCTCGCATTATAATTGTCCCTAGATTCCTAGCGCGTACCGTGGTCCAAAGTTTTGCCTCGGGTAAAATGGTGTTGAGCAAGATCGTCGGCGGTGCGCTCTTGTGACGGAAGATGCGGGAGTTTCTGTCATTCTAAATTATCCGAGATACAAGCAAAGTGGGCGATTCTAGTAGTGCTGGTACATGACAAAGTTCAGAGCAGGGAAGCTGGGGTGTGTCCTCACTGCTCTCTCCAGGGCGTCCTTTGTGGCCTCAAGAGTGCAATCTTCATTAAATGAGTTATGTTCAAATTGTGGAAGCCAGAGCTGGTTCGCGTGCATGCCCTCAATTCCTTGTGCCTCCCAAGGAAAAACCCGAGAATCTTGATGTAATAAAACTACACGCATCAGAGCACAGATGAGTCTCTTACATGGTAACATAAGTAAGAAGTAGCAGTAGCCAATAGTTGTGACTCATGAGTAGCAAAATTTTACTACTGCCACAAATTGGTTGGTTGACTCAGCAGCTCCAGGGATGTACAATATACAATGCAGCTAATGGATTAGTGATGCGTGCAGAGTTCAACATTTTTACAACATATCATACATCTCTCTAACATTTGTTGTGCATTTTTGTAAACTATTTTTATGTGACTTGGAATTTAAAAAAAATTGACCAAGTTATGTTACCGACTAATTGGCCATTCAAGGACTAAAGCAAATCCGAAGCAGCATGAAATATGTGAGTGCACATCCTTTTTTTAATGGGGTTCCACATTTGCCCATATTGCATATTTGTGACTTTTTTTCTATCTTCCAAATTTTCTCGCCACATTTTACCCGGTAGTTGTCACATTACGAAAATTTTGAACCCATTTATATTTTTCACATTGATTATATCTACTACATGTGAGGTGTATCATATTTGTGTGACTGATTCTACAGGGCGAGTCAAAACCACGGAAATCATTTGTATTTCCTACTTGACACTTGACTCTGCACACATACCCAACCAGTCACATCTGACCTGCAATCAAACACGATTTGAGAGAGAGAGAGAAACTGACTGTTGCAGCAATGCTCATGTGGAACTTGAGTTTAGGCGGTCCTTTGTTCCGGACGAGATCCAATGCTGGAATCAGCTTCAATTTCATATTCAGCTGGCTCATGTGGTTCGAGTTAGTGGCAATGACTCTTGCTATTGGGCCTTTGAACCTGATGGCCGGTTTTTCACAAGGTTCTTGTACATGTCCCGTCATGAGAATGCTAACATCTAATATATGCTTGGTCTTGTTTGGACCCAATTGCACCTCGATAATCAGGGCACCTACAATTGCTCCACTTCCAAAGAAGCGGAGTGTTTGTACATAGACATCTTTATCCATCCGTGGAAGAATGAGTTGGTCCTCTCACACACACTCAATTCCTGGTGCATCCCAGGCCCAAACCCGAGAACCATAACGTGATCAAACTGCACACATCGGAGCAAACATGAGCCTCTTATATGACAGCAGAAGTAGTAACACTCTTGACACGACTGGTGGATGTACTTAAGAAGTACCTATGGTCTCAGTTATAATATAAAAATATTATGTATGATCTTCCAACTGAGTCTTAGAAGCTTTAATGTATCTCTTTCCGGTGCTACTTTATCCAACTATATGCATATATATGAGCATCAAGTATTTAGTAAGCACTGGTAGCAGTAGTTGGGAGCAATAAAACTTCACTACTGCAAGACATTGGTTGGTTAGGACGAAAAAAAAAAGACATTGGTTGGTTGATTCCGACGCTACAGTGACGTGCTACAGTATAGCAGCTACATTGTGCAGTTGCGGAGCTCAACATTTGCATCTGCGCAGATGTGGCACGTACATCTCTCGAATATTTTTTTGGCATACTTCTATCAAGCATTTTCATTTGAATTAGAATTTTAAGAGAGCATAATCAATTTACATCCCCACACTAAAACACCATCAAACCGACTAAACCAAATCCTAAGAAGGAAGAAATATATGAGTACACCTACTTTATTTATAGGGTCTACCTTGCAATTCAAATTCCACTTTTGCAATATTCTATATTTCTGACAGATTACAAATCAAAGGAAAACAAGATTGTAAACCTAGACAACACTGGCTAGTTAGGTTCTTCCTCGTTCATTCGATGTATATACAAAGTCGTAAATGACGTATGTGAGATAGCTCCTCCTGGCAGCATGTGAGGCCGCGAGCCGTGGGGCGACCAGTTGCACCACAACTTGCACACCTGTACTCCACGAGGGCCCGTATCTACAGGCCGCAGAGTTGGTGGTTGGACGCCAATGTTTGGCTGTGAACGCCAAAAGTTGGGTGCCATGCGGACTTCAGCATACTAGCATTGTGACCCAGGCCTTGCATGAATTTCATAAACTCCCTCGTAGAGCTCGTTTCTTAAAAGTGTGCCCTATAGATGGACCGACGGTGTAATCATCCAAAGAAGCTCGAAAAACAATACCACTGGTGCATCCTCTCAACTCCTTGCGAAGCAGAGTGTAGACGAACACACTCTATGACTTGGTGCTACGAGCTCGACCTGATGCATGAGCATGACCAGAATTCCCTGTGTCTCCCAAGCCCAAACCCATCGACCATAATATGATCAAGCCTTGCATACCAGAGCCAAGAATAGCTTCTTGCATGTTTATGTACATAGTAGTAACACTCTGACTCGATTGATGACGATGAACATAATTAAGTAGTAGGGATATCGATCATACATGCATGGTCTTATTATCTGGAAAGAAAATATATGATTCTACGATTCGGGTCCCAAAAGCTCCTTGTGGCTCTTCCTCTTATAAGCGCATAGGAGCAACAAGTCGGTAGTAGTAGTTGGCAGCAATCGAACTTTACTGCTACGTCACATGGGTCTATCTTATTTAGTAGCATGGGTATAGTACGAGTACTCGACACCAAGGATGTATTTTGTAGCATGTATTTTCAGTTTGAATGAATGTAGCAACAATCTATAATGTACCACATCTCCAACCTATTAATGGTTGCTCTAAGGTCCGAACTTGCCATAGAGTCTCTCTAACTACTACCCCTGTTTGGGTTTATCTTTGTATTTTGTATCAAATTTTGACCATAGATTTAACTAACAAAATAAGTTGTATGTCACGAAATTTATGATGTTGGATTAATATTTGAAAGAGTATTTCAACTATACGGTTTTGTGGTATAATAACTTTTTTTTTGGTATCAATCGAAGGTTAAAGTTTTATCCAAAATATATGAAGGACTAATGAACAGGACAGAGATAGTAGCTAGCTAGTTGCATAGCGCACGCAACCCAGTCAGTTATGGCGGTGGGGGTCTCAGCTGCATGTCACCTCAACTAATGGTGTGCTTCATATGTTCGTTGTGACACCGCCACTAGAAGTTGTCACCATGACCATCCCTATAGAAAAGCGCGATGGGCTCGTCCAGCTAGTGCTCACGCGAAAACATGTGACAGTAATAAACGTAGCAGTGTCCATCACGCAAGCAATAGAACCAGCTACTTGGATTTTGACGGTGCAAACAACTCCAATTCTGGAAGAGGATCGAAGCCTGAGGTAGCCAACAAGCGATGTGTCGCATCAATGGCGAATGCTTAAAATCTACCCAACACAAGCAAACGCTCGTCGGGGTAGGGAGAGACTGGAAGCCACTCTTTGCAGTTGCGAATGTATCTCGGCCACAGCAGCAGAGAAGAGATGCTTGCGGCAGCCGTTTGATTATGTTTCCTCCTTCTGCGTAAAAAGTTGAACAACGATGTGTAAAGCTGGGCAGCTAGCATGTCTTCAGACGTTCCAAACTGTTCACCAGAAGGAAAGGAAAATTGGCAATGGTCCACAGATTTCTGCACTCCGAGCTGCATAGCGACCCAAGGCCGGAATGTTGATTTTCATGATGCCTCTCAATCCCAAGCTCAATGTTAAGCGTGCCGCATGGCAGAGGCAAACCATTCTACACATGACATGAGGTCTCTACTGACGTACGCGGTTACTTCTTCTTTGTGGACTACTAATTGAGTAGCTCGTACCTCACACTTTAAGTGAATAATGGATATGTTACGAACGATATGTCCAAAGCTAGCTAGCAGTTGGTTCTATATATGTCACCGCCCGCCTGCAATTATTCAGCCGGCAGCATTTTATAGTAGTTGTCTAAATTAATTAAGGCCTCTTTGATTCACAGGATTCTCCAATGTAAAAATAAAACAAATGGAGAAATAGAATTTCATGTCCTATTGTACCTTACATGGTTTGAAAGAGTGTTTCATAGTGCAGGAAAAACAAAAGGGAATCAAATAAAGAGGTTTGAGTGGACTAAAATTTTCCTTCGAAATGTAGTAAAATGAATACTACGCAAAAATTATTAAGGATTTCAATCATACGAGTACCCTATTTGCTCCCGCAAAATCCTCCAAAAATCCTTGGAATATATGAATTGATTTATCAAAAATAATTCCAATTATTTAATAATTAGAATTCTACTTTGAATGTACTTTTATGTGTCGAATTACTCCATACAATATTCTTACAGGAAACCGATCTTATATATACAATAAAAAAGTTTCCTTTGAATCAAAGAATCATTTAGGGCATTTCCAAAGCTGACTGCATATTTGCGGGAGGTGGCCATCCAACGCTGCCCGCATACATTGCAAACAATTTTTAAGCAAACCGGACGAACTTCATGCAAACTGGTTGATATTCATACAAACTGGAGAAAATTCATTACAATTCTGACATTTTTTCATTAAAAAAGAGCGTCTGGATCTAAACCTATCCTACGACGGCGTCGGTCATCCACTTCCTTTGTATTCTGCACCGGCAACCACATCCTGGGTATGTAGTCTCTATGATGGCCGACGGGGTTTAAGACCCGTAAAGTGAAAGTGTGGTCTTCGGCGAGGAAGAGTAGGACATGGGAGGCAGACCGGCCCACATGGGAGACAAGGCCCTGCCGCCTCCCATGCCCTGAGGAGTCCGTGACCTGTCCATCGTTGGCGCCGGTGGACGTGAGTTCGATGATGGACGTGGACGGTCTATCACTATTCACCTGCCACATGCGCCTACAAAGGCGCGTATGGCGCGCAGCTGGCAGCGTTCTTGTCGTCGACCGCGTGCGTTGTCAGCGTGCGCGTGGGGTGTCGCCTCCATGTCCGCCTGCGCCGTCTTCTCGTTACGAGTGGCACTTTGAGCATTCGTGGCCTCGTAGAGCGCCCGCCGCGCCGCAACGAAGTTCGGGTTCGCGCTCGCCGTAGATCTGACCGTTCGCGGCGGTGCTGCTCAAGAAGGAACATTTTATACCTCTGCTCCTCCTACGCATGTCGGAAGGCCGACATAGGATCCAGCGTAGGATGCTCCTCCTCCACCATGGCGGCGTCGTAGTGCGCCTACGCCGGCTCCATGATCAGGCCGACATGCACCGGCACGGGGTCTGCCACGGTATCATCGTCCGAGCCTGTTGCCATAGTGGGATCGTCATATGAGACCTTAGGCGTGCTAGAGGGCATGCCCTGCTCGATCTGCGTGGCACGGCGGGACTGCCTCACGGCTGCAAGAGTAGACACCTCGTGCTTCATCTCCGATGAAAGACTATCCCAAAGAGCGTTCCTGCTCGCGGTCATGGCGGATGTGGAGAAACGCTGCCGGATGTGGATCAAAACAGTTGTGGTGTGGAGTTAGCTAGGTGTGGTCGCCTTTAAATTACGGATTCCGGTGAGGCCAAGCATCCGGGTGCGTCAATGTGCAGCACTGGAGTTGGTTCCTCGACCGGCGAGCCTGCTTAATGGCAGCATACGGATGAACGGGCGTGGTAGACATCTGTCCCGTCCCGTACAGCAAACGTCACGTCAGCATTGAACAGACACAAACACCAGGGATGCAACAAGGGGGTCTCTCTCTGTCAGCGCCACGCTTCTATGTTGTCACAAGTGAGAGGTCACGTCCGCTCTGGGCCTGCGTCATTACGGAGCGGACACTCTACAACGACATGAATGCAGGCAGTTGGCCACGGGTGAGAACGCGTGCGGGCACAAGTGGTTTTTTTGGGTGGGCCAGATAGTCATGCGGGACATGGCAGCGGCCCGGACGCCAGCAACCCCCCCCCCCCCACCCGGCACACTTTGTCTCCGGTTTGCGGGAGGAAGTTCGTTCGGACCGTCCTGTGGACCAATGCAGGACCGTGTTGCATGACAAAACCACATCCGGAACGCACGGTCCGAACAGTTGCGAACGGTTTGTGGGTCGGCGTTGGAGATGCCTTTAATGTGTTTTTTTTCCAGGATGGCATACACACATGCCTTCAAGGGTTAATGTTTTTACCCTCGTCCATATATCACTAAAAAATCAACTGGGTAATGAAAATTACAGGCCATACTGCATTCGACTTGGCTCAGGATCTTAGCTCATCACGCATGCAATGCATGCTAAGAGTTCAGTTTCATATTTCAAGTTGGAATAAAATTGTTAAGAGGAAAATGAGAGGACACTGTGATGTACACTTACATCTCAATGGGAAACTAGATTGCCCAAACAACTAATGAAGCGTGTGTTGCTCCCCACAAATGGATATATATATATTCATCATTCGAAAGATTAAAAACTAGACAATCCAGGGAAGTCAGGCTCTTCCTTATTCATCGACACGCTCCGTTGCAATGCATGCAAGGTTGTACATGGAGTATGTGAGCAAGCTGCTCCTGGTAGCATGTGAGTCCGCGAGCCCTGGGGCTATAAGTTGCACCACATCGTCCATAGTTGTACCCCACGAGGGCGCTCATCTACAGGCCACTGATGGCTGGACGTCAACATTTCGCGTCAAAAGCTGGGTGCTATGGATTCTTCAGCTGTTTAGAAAACTAGCCTTGTGGCCCAGGTCTTGGATCAATCTCTTATATTTCCTACGAGATCTCAATCCTGAAATGTGTGCCCTGAAGATTTTACTGACTATGTAACCATCACACCAAACCGGATGAAACATAGCACATGTGCGTCCTCTCAACTGCTCCTGAAGCAGAGTGTAGACAAACACACCATGTGCACTAGCTATACGAGCAAGACCCGGTCAATGTGTATGACCTGAATTCCCTACGCCGCCCAAGCCCAAACCCGTTGACCTTAATATAATCAAGCCTTGCATACCGAGGAACGAAAAGAGCTTCTGACTCAATTGACGACGATGGATGTAGTTAAGTAACAGGGCTATCGATCATGCATACATGATCTTATTATCTAAAAAGGAGCCATATGATTTTGTGATTCGCTGCTCCTTGTGGCTCTTTCTCTTATATGCATATAGGAGCATTAAATTAGTAGTAGTTGGCAGCAATTGAAATTTACTCCTACGTCACGTGGGGTATGTCTGATTTTGTAGGTCTAATACGTGTACTCGATACCTGTATGCTTTGTAGTCTGTATTTTCAGTTTCAAGGAAAGTTCTACAATCTACGATGTACCCGATCAGATTGCCAAGTGATTAGTGTTGGCTCTCAGGTCATAACTTGCCACAGTCTCTGTAACTAGCTAGCTAGCTAATCAGATAGCGCACGTGGTCCTATCAGTTATGCGGTAGTGGGGTCTCACCCGCATGTCACCTCAAGTAATGGTCTGCTTCATGCGTCGTCGTGACACTGCCTCTACAAGTTACGACCATCTCTACACATCGAATTTTTGTACGTCACTCCACCAGTCGTTTGTCCTGTTGTTTGCCGTTGGAGCCTTGGCCTTAGAGGCTCACCACTACATGAGCTGGTGTGCCGAAGCAAGCATTGACATATCTGGCACGTGTCACGGTCACCCATGCGACTCCGGTCATGCTACCTAAGGATCTAGGCGGTACTACCTTTCAGCGTGGACCGCCTCTAACCCCCCCCCCCCCCCCCCCCCTCCGACACCGTCGGCTTGTCTTCTTCGAGAGAACACATCGTACAAAGTAGTACAAATATGTTAATTGTAACGAAGCTTGCTAAGGGCATCCTCTTTCCTGATGGGTTGTTGTTTTTGCCTTACACAGAGGGTCGCCATGACTTTAGTTGAGGATGCCTCACTTGCTGGGACCTGGATACATTGAGGGTGGCAAATGGGCGCAGTTCAGGGCACCTCAGAGCCCTGGTTTTGGAGATATTTTAGCAAGAACCGGAATCACTAGAATTCAGCCATTTTGCCTAAATGACTAAAATTTGCATTCTAATTTCATTGAGGTCCAACCAAATATTCTAAATTACGAATATTTTGTTTCAAATTTTCGTGAGCTATCAAAATTCCGAACGCAGTTCTTCCCACCTTAGTGCCCGAGTTTTGGAAATATTTCAGCAAGAACCAAAATCATTACAATACAATCAATTTAGCTAAATGAACAAAACTTCCATTTGAATTTGATTGGTGGGCCCAACCAAATATCATCCAAATTCAAAAGTTTTATTTCGAATTGGCATGAACTATCAAAATTGCGAAATATTTTAACCAAAAAGCAAATAGATCAGAATGAAATTTCGGAAATTTTGATACAATTACACTGAAAGTGAAGAGCATGGGCCAACAGAATTCAGGCTCTGGCCTATGGGTTATATCTTTGGACCCGGTAAATTTGTGCAGTTAGCATCAAGCTGGCTACTACCTCCGTGCCAAATAATTAATGTTCTGAATTTGTCCTAAGTTAAATAATTGGGACATGGATGTAATTTCTATTGCTTCTTATGTTCTTTGTATTGCCATGAAGTTTGATGAATTGATAGAAAGTTTTTCTCCATTGTTTGTAAGTTTGATAAAATATATAGAAAAATATATTGATATCTACAATACCAAAATAATCCCATAAATCTTATATTATCTACTAAAAGCAAAATGCAGATCAAAAATAGAGAAATATGCGAGAAATCCCACAATAATTAGAAATATCCGGCCTTTAATTTTATTCATCAAGAAATCACAACCGTCAAATCCACTTTAAAGCTCAAGAGAATACCCACCATTGCCATCTACTATCTATCTTCTATCATCTATTATCTACTAAAAGTAAAAGGAAAATACGGATCAAAAAAAGAGAAATATGCTAGAAATCCCACAATAATCAGAAATTCCAGCCTTTAGTTATATTCTTCAAGAAATCAACACCGTCAAATCCACTTTAAAGCTCAATAAATTACCCACAAGTGTTTCGGCAAACATAATTCATCCTCAAGTGTTTCACCTGATGATGGAGCTTGTGAGTTCGGCCTTACATGACAGTTGATGGAACTTTGAGTTTAGGTGGTCCTGTGTTCCTAACGGGAACCCGTGATGGAATGAGCTTCAAGTTCAGTTGGATCATGTGGTTGGACAAAAGGTCCTTGTACAAGTCCCTGCATGAGAATGCAACCATCTCATATATGTTTGAACTTGTTCGGACTCAATTGCACCTCGAAAAACAGGGCACCCACAATTGCTCCACTTCTGAAGAAGCGGAGTGTTTGCACATAGACATCTTGATCCAACTCTTGAAGACCGAGCTGGTCCTCTCGCACACACTCAATTCTTGGTGCACCCCAAACCCAAATCCCACAAACCATAATGTGATCAAACCGAGCATATTGGAGCAAAGACGAGCCTCTTGCCTGGGTCTAAAAGGTGCACTTGGATCAACAGTTTGTCTGCGCCAAACTAACATCGACTGAAGCTCGGTTGTGTGCCTAGCTCCAGTCAGAAGTTGTGGAGCGGCGATTTGGATACATGTGGGCCATCAGTACTTCGCGCTGGCATCTTATAATTGGTGCCAAAGGAAGTAGGTTTGCTCTGTATCTGCGCATGAGTGCGCTCATGCATTATGGGTCGTCACGTATTTCGGTTTCTTTGGCGCATACCTTGGGTACCCATGATGCACTTCTCATCGGCACTTCTTTGGGACGGGGAGGGATTTGGCTCACAGGCTACTTCACTGCCATACACTATTGCTCGAATTCCTCGAAGGAAGTAGAGCGATTGCACACAAACATATTTACCAAATGGTTGAAGACAGACAGGGTCCTCCTGCACAAACTAAATTCCTTGTGCATCCCAAGCCCAAACCAGAGAACCATAATTTTATCAAAGGCCCACATAAGAGCAAAGACAAGCCTCTTGCATGATAGCGTAAGCAGTAACACTCCTCACTCGACTGATGGACCCACTTAAGCAGTAGAGTGATCAGTTAGATGGATATAGTCTCAATTATTTTCTAAAAGACCTAAGGATGATCTTCTGATTTGAACCTATCAAGCTTTCTGTGTCTCTATATGCTACTTGATCCGACTATATATGCATATATATGAGCATCAAGTCATTAGTAACCAGTCATAGTAATAGTTGGGAGCAATAAAACTTTACTCCTACAAGACATTGGTTTGTTGATTCAGCCGGCGCGGCAAAGCAATGCACAACCGCTGGGCATGTGCTCAGATCCATTATATCCCTCTCTATGAACTTTTGGGTATTTGTATCAATCATTTTTTTACTTGGAATTTCTAGAAAGCATAAGCAATTTATATCACCACACTAACAAACTACTAAAGACTAAGGCAAAGTATATCAACATGTTAACTAGCTAGCATTTTTACAAATTGCTACTGATTTACTAGTATTTTCTACACATATAATATATATTTAACGAATGAACATGCATGCACTTAATCATAAGAAAAAAGAGGTGTTGAAGAACTCGCATCTTGTGTTCCTCCTTGTGGATGCAGATGCCAGTGCCGATGTGTTCAGAAGGGGGACGTCCCCCTTGGCCGCCGGAGGGAGGAGGCGAGGTGGCACAGAGAAGGAGGCGCGATGCGATCCATGGCGACGATGGAAGAAGCAGTGCAGTGGGGAGAAGAAGAAGAGCGGCGTTGCGGTGAATGGTGTAGACAAGAGGATGGTTTTGCGGTTGGCGAGCCCATGCCCATGTTCAATTATAATAAGCGTGGGGTACACAAACGGTTAGCACTTTCCCGATCTTTCGATCTCGGCATAGAAGACTCAACCGCCAAAAATCCATTGCCACGTCTCCATTGGCCCGCCTGTCGGTTCTTTGCCAAGACTTTTTTTCTTCAAAAATTATCTGCATACACGTGACAACTAGAATTCTGTTAGCGGAAGCCCATCAAAGATAGAGGGTTATCACATCTCCGTCGTGTGGTAGCGGTCTACTCCACCTATCAGTACCCTATCGACTTTGACTTTGCATACTTTCGTCTTGTCGGCCAACCTCGTTTCCTGTTACTCGACAAATGATGATGTTTGCCGAGTATTGCATCACTGCCTCATCCATTTTTCGGAACACAGCAGAAACCTACGTTGGGGGGATCCCGAAAACATGGAACTCGGCGAAATCCCTGCAAGAAGTATATTCGAGTTTAAATATAAACATAAGGAGTGGAGGTAGAATAGTTTAAATATACCATAATTTGTCTTCTACTTCAAGACTCATCCCAGGATGTAATCTATATATACCCCTATGAACGTCAGATCAATACAACATAGAATATTAGGTTTAATATTTCTACTCCCTCCGTTCCTAAATATAAGTCTTTTTAGAGATTCCACTAGAGACTGCATACGGGTATATAGACATCCTTTCGAGTGTAGATTCATTCATTTTATTCCGCATGTAGTGCATAGTGGAATGTTTAAAAAGACTTATATTTAAGAACGGAGGGAGTACTTGATATGAGAGCGGTTAGTCCAACAGACCAATCGTAGGTCCACTCATCACTTCCGCAGCGCGCCGTCTTTTTTTTTACACTTGGGTGTAGTGCACCCAAGTGTAGCGGTACCTTTCCGTTATGCATAAAGCTAGTTAGCCAACTTTGTATTACTACGTGGTCGTTCTCAACAACTTGCCTCAGCAAACTAAAAACCAATTCAGACCTAAATCAGGAAATTGTGGATCTCATCGCCCCGACTGCTCAGCTGCACCATTACTTGGTGACGTGCACCACTAGATGCGCTCTTCAATGAGCTGGATGCTGCCGGCGACGGGGGCCTGCAGGTGCAAAGGCTGTGGCACTAGCACGCCATATTTCCTGGTTGCCTCTCAAACCTTGCTAGGTAGCTAGCTCCAAGCCGCCAACATGCATGGAGAGCATAAACATGCAAGTTATATTCACCAGGTTCAGTTCCATATGGCCATGCGTGATGCATGACTCAATTGAAAAGGCTCCACATTGCTCTCTGCTCCAAAGTCCCACGTTTGGAATTTATAGTTGCAGTGTTTCATAAATGCAACGTGGGGTAGTTGGCCCATAATTCAGGCACCTGGACTAATAGTTGGAGGAGATCCTGGTGGGTGATGGTCGGGAGAGCACGCACAACACCTGCGAGCGTCCGATCTCTGTCATGAGATCCGTGTTTTTTTTCTTTCACTTAGTTTGTTTGTTTCCTTATCGGGCGCACTGAATTTTCGGGAGACCCGTTTTGCGTTCGGCTTGCTTACGACCCGTGCCAGTATGTCATTTGATTTTTTATCATTTCGCCCCGCTACAGCTGCTTGTTCCCTTCCCCTCCCTCCTCGTTCTCATTTCCAACAGGCAACCAGAACACACAGAGAGAGAGAAGGAGAGAGAGAGAGAGGGAGAGCGCCATCCCCTATCCGCATTGACGAGATTGGTGGATAAATATTATCAATATTATCCACCTGTCTCGTGGAAGATTTGTAGGTAGTGCGAGGTATTTCTGAAAGGTTGCCACACCCATCTATGGATATTCTTCTCTGCTTCTGGGAGCAAGTATGTGTGATGTGTCCATGCGAGAGTGAAACCGCGTAATACAGTCCGAAATTTGTACATATAAAGTCTTCAAAGCATATTATTCACTTTCCCTCCTCTCTCACATTTTGTTGTGCAATATATTGCCCCACAAACTTAAACATATACAGTCTTCAAAGCATATTGTTTATATAGGAAGTTTGCCACGTACCAGTACCAACATGTATATAAATGTATCTTGCTTCATCTGGAAGTCTACTTAGGGGCCACACATGTCGGTGAAAAATGCGAACACTTGTTGAAGCGTAAAATTTAACACATGTATAACGACTGAAATTAAATGTATTACATTGGTCTCTTCTGTGCTACTGAGTTGTCTAGACGATGCATGCAGCCATGTTATTAATTATTCACACATAGCTGTGTCAAATCTTTTTTGAAAAGAGTTCTGGCATACTAGTTATGGTCAGTAGATCACTCCTTTAGGGAAGTAGGCTAGAAGCTGATAATATATATCGCATGAGCCGCTGTTATATATGGAGTTTGTAGTACATTATAGTAGTTGTCCAAATCAATGCTCATATATATTTCACAAAGTGGCATACACAGATGTGTTAACAGTGCTAGTCTCGGTATCCTTCATGCTTCTTATCGGGTCCTTCATCTGAATAGTAGATCATTTTGAGGACATATTGAGGTATAAGAGACATGTTTTTAGATGAGGATGAAGATCACAGTAACAAAGTGAAAAAAATCATCAACATCTTTTCTGTGATGTCACTTGTTTCAAGTGCACAACCAACTGAATCTGTTATGTGATTTTTGAGTGATATTATTGTGGCTTTACTGTGGAGAGTTAACACTGAAATAAAATAAAAAACACATTGTTCTTCTTGACAAACTACTGTCAATAAGAAAAAGTGAAAGAGGTGATTAAATGTCTCAAGGCATGAAGGCATGGCCAACATTTGCCAGCGTGCATATACCGGGCAATACCGTGAAAACATATATGGCTTTTATTGAGGGTGTACGACAATCCACAACACTGACAACGCCTCAGAGATCTGCAGGTGTATGGTTGGGACAGAAAGAGGTAGTGTAGCGCCCATGTGCTCTAATCAAGTGCATTTCCGATGGCATGGATATATATTCTACACAACGTGCACACAAAGAAAAGCAATCTAGCTAATTCTAGAATAACATGAATGTGTTTTGCTAGTATTAAAAGTTTGTTGACAGAAAACAAAGAGGACTTAGAAGCCCATAGAGATGAGAATTGCAAACTGCCATTTGGGAGTAGGAGGCATTAGGGAAAAGTGGAACAGTCACGCCAAATGCGTGCCGGGCATAGGGTCCAATGTAGGCAAAAACATGGCGGCAAGATTTAGCACTTTGTGGTTAGAAGAGGCAAGAGCAGCCCCCGAAATGTGTGCAATAGCAGAGCCAGATGTAGCCATTACCCTGACACCGTGAAGTACTTTGTGGCCAGAGGAGGTCCTGCAAGAGCTGGCTCAGTTTGTTTCCGAGACAATCCTGCACAGAGCCAACAAAAGCTGGCCTGATTGATTTCTCTCTGGCCTGTTGGTCAACTCAATCTATTGGTGGCTACAACTGCGCGTAAAAATGGTGTAATGATAGTCACATACACTTAGCGTAGACATAGGAGTTGCAGGAGTTGAGTAGGCATTACGTAGCATTAAGGCTTGAACCACCGGGATTACAACAAAAGGAAGCCTGTGCCAAGGTTCATTTATGCGGAATTACAAAGAAAAAACATTTTTTAACTGAGGGTGTGCAACAGTTATACCAGCACTGCTACATATTGGTGCATGGATCCCCATCGATGTGTTTTGTTGCGACAAACACAGCGAGTGTAGCATCCATGTGCTCTGGTCCCATGTATTTCCAGTTGCATGGATATAGATATTCTACCCAGTGTTCATACAAACAAAAGCAAACTGGTTCCATAAAAACACAGACCGTAGTACATTTTAGCCAGTATTAAAAGGTTGTAAATAGGAAGCACAGATGATGAGCTAGTGGCTTTGAGAGGTTAGAGAAGAATGGAAGAAGTCGTGAACTAGAAGCATTTAGGAATCAGGAGTAAGAGGCATAAGTGATAAGAGGAACATCCACATTATAGCCGCTAACAACATTGCGTTAGAACACACTACCGACGCTGAAAACCAAGAGCTATAGGAAGCTGTTGGTGAGTCATAACACAACTGGAGCTAGACTACGCTCTTGTTCCAGGTGATCCAATTGCAGGAGACGTGGAATTCTCTCTAGCATCGTCTTTAGTCAGCAGCCCAAGACCTTGTCATTAAATAGTCATTTTCCTCGCTTGGCAGTGTACTCAGATAAGTGGTAGCCTTTGCTCCTTCCTCCCATCTGGTGTCCAGCTTGCCGTCTTTTGTTGTGCTTGTTTCTATTTTGTATCAAACTGATTATTTTGTTCCAACTTTATATGGAATATCACGCATCCAGTTTGACGATTCACAATTAAACTTCTTTAAAACGGGATATTACAAGCTATGCATTGAACATAACTTAACTCTCACACGCGGCATCTGGGACAAATGGAACTGTCACCCAAATGTGTGTAGGTTGCCCCAGCGTCAACAGTTGTACCCCGCGTGGGAGCTCAACTACATGCCGCCAACTTGATGGTTGGACGCCGAGGTTTGGTTGTGAAAGCCAAAAGCTGGATTCTAACGAGTGTTTAGCATAATAGCCTTGTATGTTGTGTGTTGGATGAATTGCATATATGCCTTCCGGGAGCTCCTTCCTGAGGTGTGTCCCGTTCAAACTGGCCTATAGTGTGACCTCCATACCAAACAGGAAGAAACACAAGATTCATGTGCCTTCTACAGTCCTCATGAAGGATAGTGTAAACAAACACACACTATGGCATAGTACTATTGGATACTCATGAAGTTCCTGCACGGCCTCAGTTCCCTGTGCCTCCCGAGCCCCAACCCGACAACCCTAATATGATCAAGCCATGCATATAAAAGCAAAGAAGAGGATCTTGCATGTCGGCTTAAATGGTACCAACTATCCGACTCAATTGGAGACCATGGATGTGATGAAGCTAGTAGCAGAGATATCTATCATACATGTATTGTCTTATTATCCAAAAGAATATATATCATCGTGTTATTTGGATCCCAAAAGCTTTGCGTGTGTCTTTCTCTTATATGCATATATGGGAGCATAAAGTAATTAGTAGTGGTAGTAGTATGATTCCACGATTCGAATCACGAAAGCACCCTTGTGGCTCTTTCTCTTATAAGCATATGGGAGCATCAAGTAATTAATACTAGTAGTAGTTGGTTGCTATCGAACTTTACTGCTACATCACATGAGTCTTTCTTAATTAGTAGCACGTATTTTCAGTTTCAGCGAGCATAGCAACAATCTAAGATGTACCAGATCTCCAAGCGTTTTATGTTGGCTCTAACGTCGAAACATGCCACATAGTCTCTCTAACTACTACCCCCGTCAACCTTTATGGCTCCCCTTGGTAGTTCAGTCAAAGATCAAAGTTTTATTCAAAATACAAGGAGGAGTAATAAATCAGGACAAACATAGTTCCTAGCTAGTTGCATAGCGTACACAACCCTAGTCAGTTATGGTTGTGGGGGGTCTCACCCGCATGTCACCTCAACTAAGGGTATGCTTCATGTGTTTGTTGTGACACCACCCCACTAGAAGCTGTTACCGCAAAAAGCACGATTGGCTGGTCTAGCTAGTACTCATGCAAATATATTCGACAATGATTAAATCACGCAAATAACAGAGAGCGATGGCACGCCCGAAATTTTTACAGACTCCCTTCGTACCATATTAGTCGACACTGAAATGGATGTAAAAGTACATTGACTTTGACAGTGCAGACCATTCCAATTTTAATTAAAGTAGATCGCAGCCAGAGATAGCCAACAAGCGATGTGCCGCATGAACACGAAAATATGCAAAGCTACCCCAAGCCAGCACACGCTCGTTGGGGTAGGGAGAGAGGGGAAGCGACTCTTGGCAGTTGCAAAGGAGTTGTATCTCGGCCACTGAAGCAGGGAACATATGGTTGCGTCAACCGCTTAATTATGTTACCTCTTTTTGTATAAACAGTGGAACGATGCCGTGTCAAACTGGAGAGCTAGCTAATGTATATTCACTAAGGTCGCTGCAAATAGGATGAATTCGGTAGCTGACTGTGTGGTGAGTCCAACTCAAACAACTTTCATGCGAGGACGGAATATCCTAGATGGGGTCGTCATCTTGCATGAAACTGTACATGAGTTGCATAGAAAGAAAATGAATGGGGTGATCTTTAAAATAGACTTTGCGAAAGCCTATGATAAACTGAAATGGCCTTTTTTGTTACAAACTCTACGTATGAAAGGTTTCTCGCCCAAGTGGATATCTTGAATTGAGTCTTTTGTATCAGGAGGAAGTGTAGCTATAAAGGTAAACGATGATGTCGGGCCTTATTTTCAAATGAAGAAGGGTGTTCGACAAGGTGATCCCATATCCCCTATGTTGGGGAACGGAGCATGAATTTCAAAAAATTTCCTACGCTCACGCAAGATCTATCCATGGAGATGCATCGCTACGAGAGGGGAGAGTGTGTCTACGTACCCTCGTAGACCGTTAGCGGAAGCGTCTCACAACGCGGTTGATGTAGTCGAACAATCCTTCGAGCTCCACCGATAGAGTACCGAACGTACGGCACCTCCGAGTTCTACACACGTGCAGCTCGGTGACGTTCCTGATAACTTACAAAACATGATCATCTCATAAGGCTCCAGCCGGTTGCCTGATAACTTACAAAACATGATCATCTCATACAACAACATATATCACATCATGTCTTGGCCATATCACATCACCAGCATACCCTGCAAAAACAAGTTAGACGTCCTCTACTTTGTTGTTGCAAGTTTTACGTGGCTGCTACGGGTTTGCAAGAACCGTTCTTACCTACGCAAAACCACAACGTGGTGTAGTGATTGCTTTTTGATCTTCTAAAAGAACCCTCTTCATTGAAACCGATTCAACTAAAGTGAGAGAGACAGACACCCGCCAGTCACCTTTATGCCACTGTTGGGGAACGGAGCATGAATTTCAAAAAAATTCCTACGCTCACGCAAGATCTATCCATGGAGATGCATCTCTACGAGAGGGGAGAGTGTGTCTACGTACCCTCGTAGACCGTTAGCGGAAGCGTCTCACAACACGGTTGATGTAGTCGAACAATCCTTCGAGCTCCACCGATCGAGTACCGAACGTACGGCACCTCCGAGTTCTACACACGTGCAGCTCGGTGACGATCCTCGCCTTCTTGATCCAGCAAGACGTCGAGGAAGTAGATGAGTTCCGTCAGCACGACGGCGTGGCGACGGTGACGGTGAAGTGATTCCGGCAGGGCTTCGCCTAAGCTCTCCGAAAATATGACCGAGGTGGAAAACGGAGATCGGGGCACCGCACACGGCTATGGGACAATTGTGTGTCTTCAAGGGGTGCCCCTCCTCCGTATATAAAGGAGGGAGGGAGGAGGCTACTAGGACTCCTTAGTCCTAGTAGGATTCCACCTCCCATATGGAGTAGGAAAGGGGGAAGGGAGAGGGAAAGGAAAGAGGGGGCTGCGCCCCCTCCCCTAGTCCAATTCGGTTTGGGCAAGGGGGGGCGCGCGCCTCCTCACGTGGCCTGCCTCTCCTTTTCCCGTATGGCCCAATAAGGCCCATTACTTCTCCCGGTGAATTCCCGTAACTCCCCGGTACTCCGAAAAATACCCGAATCACTCGGACCCTTTCCGACGTCCGAATATAGCCTTTCAATATATGAATCTGTACCTCTCGACCATTTCAAGACTCCTCGTCATGTCCGTGATCTCATCCGGGACTCCGAACAAACTTCGGCCACCAATCACATAACTCATATAATACTAAATCTTCATCGAACCTTAAGTGTGCGGACCCTACGGGTTCGGGAATGATGTAGACATGATCGAGACGACTCTCCGGTCAATAACCAACAGCGGAACCGGGATGCTCATATTGGTTCCTACATATTCCACGAAGATCTTTATCGGTGAACCTCATATGTCAACATACGTTGTTCCCTTTGTCTGGCGGTATGTTACTTGCCCGAGATTCGATCGTCGGTATCTAATACCTAGTTCAATCTCGTTACTGGCAAGTCTCTTTACTCGTTCCGTAATACATCATCTTGCAACTAACTCTTTAGTCACGGTGCTTGCAAGGCTTATGTGATGCTGTATTACCGAGAGGGCGCAGAGATACCTCTCCGATAGTCGAAGTGACAAATCCCAATCTCGATCCATGCCAACTCAACAAACACTTTCGGAGATACCTGTAGTGCACCTTTATAATCACCGAGTAACGTTGTGACGTTTGATACACCCAAAGTATTCCTACGGTATCCGGGAGTTGCATGATCTCATGGTCAGAGGAACGTGTATTTGACATAGTGAAAGCAATAGCAATAAACTGAACGATCATTTGCTATGCTAACGGTTGGGTCATGTCCATCACATCATTCTCCTAATGATGTGATCCCGTTATCAAATGACAACTCATGTCCATGGTCAGGAAACCTTGACCATCTTTTGATCAACGAGCTAGTCTAGTAGAGGCATACTAGGGACATAGTATTTGTCTATTATCCACACATGTATTTAGTTTCCGGTCAATACAATTCTAGCATGAATAATAAACTATTATCATGAACGGGGAAATATGATAATAACTAATTTATTATTGCCTCTAGGGCATATTTCCAACAGTCTCCCACTTCCACTAGAGTCAATAATCTAGATTACATCTCCATGTAATTAACACTTAATCAGTTCTAAAGCTGATCATGTTTTGCTTGTGAGAGAGGTTATATGTAGATGCTGCTACCACACTCTGTTTGGAGCTACTCCAAAAGATTTCCCCACTATACTTATCCGGTCTGAGACTCATAGTCTTTCGGATCAGTGTAACCCCTTACGACGAACTCTTTATCATCTCTATTCCTGAGAAATTCTTCCTTAGTCATCTTAAGGATAATTTGACCGCTGTCCAGTGATCTACTCCTGGATCACTTTGGTACCTCTTTTGCCAGACACATGGCAAGGCACACAGCTTGGCATACTTTATAGAACCTACGGCCGAGGCATAGGGGATAACCTTCATCCATTCTATTTATTTTGCCGTGGTCGAGATTTCAGTCTTACTCCACTTCACACCTTTCACCACAGTCAAGAACTCCTTCTTTGACTGATCCATTTTGAACTTCTTCAAAATCTTGTCAAGGTATGTGAAAGTCATATGAGGCGTCTCAATCTATCTCTATAGATTTTGATGCCTAACATGTAAACAACCTTTACCTAGATCTTCAAGTCTTACTCCACTTCACACCAGCCAAGAACATATTTCTTTTGACTTGATCCATTTTGAACTTCTTCAAAATCTCATCAAGGTGTGTGAAAATCTTTTATCAGGTGTCTTGATCTATCTCTATAGATCTCGATACCCAAACCGTGGATAACTCAAAAACAGGTTTTTATTGAAAAACTCCTTTCAATTAATTCTTTATGCTTTCCAGAAATTCTACATCATTTCCAATCACATATACTTATTAGAAATGTTATAGAGCTCCCACTCACTTTGTTGTAAATACAAGTTTCTCCATAAACTTGCATAAACCCAAACGCTTTGATCACTTCATCAAAGCGAGTATTCCAGCTCCGAGATGCTTGCACCAGTCCATAGATGGATCGCTAGAGCTTGCATACTTTGTTAGCACCTTTAGGATCGACAAAACCTTCCGGTTGCATCATATACAATTCTTCCTTAAGGAATCCATTAAGGAATGCCGTTTTGACGTCCATTTGCCAGATTTCATAATCATAAAATGCGGAAATTGCTAACATAATTCTGACAGACTTTAGCATCGCTACGGGTGAGAAAGTCTCATCGTAGTCAACTCCTTGAACTTGTCGATAACCTTTAGCAACAAGTCATGATTTATAGACGGTGACATTACCATCAGCGTCCCTCTTCCTCTTAAAGATCCATTTATTTTTAATAGCTCGCCGTTCATCGGGCAAGTCCACCAAAGTCCACACTTTGTTCTCATACATGGATCTAATCTCGGATTTCATGGCCTTAAGCCATTTGTCGGAATCCGGGCTTGCCATCGCTTCTTCATAGTTCGAAGGTTCATCGTTGTCTAGCAACATGACCTCCAAGACTGGATTTCCGTACCACTCTGGTGCGGGACGTGTCCTGGTTGACCTTCGAAGTTCAGTAACAACTTGATCCGAAGTTTCATGATCATCATCATTAACTTCTTCTCTGGTCTGTGTCGGTGTCACAGAAATTTCTTTCTGTGGCGTACTACTATCCAAAGGAGGTACAATTACCCCATCAAGTTCTACTTTCCTCCCACTCACTTCTTTCGAGAGAAACTCCTTCTCTAGAAAGGATCCATTCTTTAGCAACGAAAACTTTGCCTTCCGATCTGTGGTAGAAGGTGTACCCAACGGTCTCTTTTGGGTATCCTATGAAGACGCACTTATCCGCTTTGGGTTCAAGCTTATCTGGCTGAAGCCTTTTGACATAAGCATCGCATCCCCAAACTTTTAGAAACGACATCTTAGGTTTCTTGCAAACCACAGTTCATACAGTGTCATGTCAACGGATTTAGATGGTGCCCTTGTTTAAAGTGAATGCGGCTGTCTCTAATGCATAACCCCAAAATGATAGTGGCAAATCGGTAAGAGACATCATAGAACACACCATATCCAATAGAGTACGATTACGATGTTCGGACACACCATTACGCTGTGGTGTTCCATGTGGCGTGAGCTGTGAAACAATTCCACATTGTCTTAAGTGATTGCCAAACTCGTAACTCAAATATTCTCCTCCACGATCAGATCGTAAGAACTTTATTTTCTTGTTACGATGGTTCTCTACTTCACTCTGAAATTCTTTGAACTTTTCAAATGTTTCAGATTTATGCTTCATCAAGTAGACATAGCCATATCTACTCAAATCATCTGTGAACGTGAGAACATAACGATATCCACCGCGCGCCTCAACACTCATCGGACCGCATACATCGGTATGTATTATTTCCAATAAGTTGGTTGCTTGCTCCATTGTTCCGGAGAACGGAGTTTTAGTCATCTTGCCAATAAGGCACGGTTCACATGTCTCAAATGATTCATAATCAAGAGATTCCAAAAACCCATCTACATGGAGTTTCTTCATGTGTTTAACACTAATATGACCTAAGCGGCAGTGCCACAAATATGTGGTACTATCATTATCTTTTGGCATTTGTGTTATGAACATGTGTATTACTACGATCAAGATTCAATAAACCTTTCATTTTAAGTACATGATCATCAATGATATTATCCAAATAAATAGAATAACAATTATTCTTTGAATTTGAATAACCGTCTTGCAATAAACACTATCAGATATAATGTTCATGCTTAACGCAAGCACCAAATAACAATTATTTAGGTTCATCACTAATCCTGAAGGTAGAGAGGGCGTGGCGATGGTGATCACATCAACCTTGGAGACACTTCCAATGCACATCGTCACCTCGTTCTTAGCTAGCCCTCGTTTATTCCGAAGCTCCATGTTTCAAGTTGCAAGCAACTGAACAAGTATCAAATACCCAGGTGCTCCTACGAGTACTAGTTAGGTACACATCAATAACATGTATATCAAATATCTTTGTTGACATTGCCAGTCTTATTATCTGCCAGTTACTTTGGGGAAGTTCCGCTCCCTGTGACATTTCCCTTTGCAATGGGAGCACTAAGTCTCGGGTTTGGTTCAGCCTTGGGTTTCTTCACGTGAGCGGTAACTGTTTTACCGTTCTTCTTGAAGTTCCCTTTTATTTCCCTTGCCCTTCTTGAAACTAGTGGTCTTATTAACCATCAACACTTGATGCTCCCTTTTTTGATTTCTACATCCGCAGCTTGTAGCATCGCGAATAGCTTAAGGATCTTCTATCCCTTGCATATTTATAGTTCATCACGAAAATCTAGTAGCTTAGTGATAGTGACTACAGAACTCTATCAATCACCACTTTATTTGGAAGTCTAACTCCCACTTAATTCAAGTGATTGAAGTACTCAGACGTTCTGAGTACATGCTCACTATCGGAGCTGTTCTCCTCCATCTTGCAGCTATAGAACTTGTCGAAGGTGTCATACCTCTCGACCCGGGTGTGAGCTTGAAAAACAAACTTTCAGCTCTTGGAACATCTCATATGCTCCATGGTGCTCAAAACATCTTTCGAGCCCTGGTTCTAAGCCGTAAAGCATGGCGCACTGAACTATCGAGTAGTCATCTTTTCTTGTCTGCCAGATGTTCATAACGTCTTCAGACAAAGCCATAGGGGTTGCTCACCGAGCGGTGCATCAAAGACATAAGCCTTCTTTGCAGCAGTCAGGACAATCCTCAGAATACGGACCCAGTCCGCATAGTTGCTTCCATCAACTTTCAACTTAACTTTCTCTAGGAATGCATTAAAATACAGGGGAGTAACAGCGTGGTCTATCGTTCTACAACATAAACTTGCTAAGACACTATTGACTATGTCCATGATAATTGAAGTTCAATTAATCAAATTACTTAAGAACTCCCACTTAGATTAACATCCCTCAAGCTGTCTAAGTGTAACATGATCTACATCAAACTAATCCACGTCCGATCATCACGTGAGGTGGATCAGTTCATCAATGGTGAACATCTTTCATGTTGATCATATCTACTATATGACTCATGTTCGACCTTTCGGTCTCTTGTGTTCCGAGGCCATGTCTGTACATGCTAGGCTCGTCAAGTTTAACCCAAGTATTCTGCGTGTGAAAAACTGGCTTACACCTGTTGTATGCGAACGAAAGAATCCATCACACCCGATCATCACGTGGTGCTTAGAAGCGTCGAACCTTCGCAAAGGTGCATACTAGGGGAGAACACTTATCTTGAAATTTAGTGAAGGGATCATCTTATAATGCTACCGTCGTCCTAAGCAAAATAAGATGCATAAAAGGATTAACATCACATGCAATTCAATATATGTGACATGATATGGCCATCATCGTCTTGTGCTTTTGATCTCCATCAGCAAAGAACCGTCATGATCTCCATCGTCACCGGGTTGACACCTTGATCTCCATCGTAGCGTCGTGACACCTTGATCTCCATCGTAGCGTCGTGATCGTCTCGCCGGCTATTGCTACTACTACTACTGCTAACTTATAGCGGTAAAGTAAAGCAATTACATAGCATTGGCATTGCATACAATAAAGAGACAACCATAAGGCTCCTGCCGGTTGCCTGATAACTTACAAAACATGATCATCTCATACAACAACTTATATCACATCATGTCTTGTCCATATCACATCACCAGCATACCCTGCAAAAACAAGTTAGACGTCCTCTACTTTGTTGTTGCAAGTTTTACGTGGCTGCTACGGGTTTGCAAGAACCGTTCTTACCTACGCAAAACCACAACGTGGTGTAATGATTGCTTTTTGATCTTCTAAAAGAACCCTCTTCATTGAAACCGATTCAACTAAAGTGAGAGAGACAGACACCCGCCAGTCACCTTTATGCAACGAGTGCACGTAGCGGTGAAACCTGTCTCGCGTAAGCGTACGCGTAATGTCGGTCCGGGCCGCTTCATCTCACAATACCGCCGAATCAAGTAACAACTAGTAACGGCAAGCAATATGTATACACCCACGCCCACAACTCACTTGTGTTCTACTCGTGCAAATCACATCTACGCATAGACCTGGCTCGGATGCCACTGTTGGGGAACGGAGCATGAATTTCAAAAAATTTCCTACGCTCACGCAAGATCTATCCATGGAGATGCATCGCTACGAGAGGGGAGAGTGTGTCTACGTACCCTCGTAGACCGTTAGCGGAAGCGTCTCACAACGCGGTTGATGTAGTCGAACAATCCTTCGAGCTCCACCGATCGAGTACCGAACGTACGGCACCTCCGAGTTCTACACACGTGCAGCTCGGTGACGATCCTCGCCTTCTTGATCCAGCAAGACGTCGAGGAAGTAGATGAGTTCCGTCAGCACGACGGCGTGGCGACGGTGACGGTGAAGTGATTCCGGCAGGGCTTCGCCTAAGCTCTCCGAAAATATGACCGAGGTGGAAAACGGAGATCGGGGCACCGCACACGGCTATGGGACAATTGTGTGTCTTCAAGGGGTGCCCCTCCTCCGTATATAAAGGAGGGAGGGAGGAGGCTACTAGGACTCCTTAGTCCTAGTAGGATTCCACCTCCCATATGGAGTAGGAAAGGGGGAAGGGAGAGGGAAAGGAAAGAGGGGGCTGCGCCCCATCCCCTAGTCCAATTCGGTTTGGGCAAGGCGGGGCGCGCGCCTCCTCACGTGGCCTGCCTCTCCTTTTCCCGTATGGCCCAATAAGGCCCATTACTTCTCCCGGTGAATTCCCGTAACTCCCCGGTACTCCGAAAAATACCCGAATCACTCGGAACCTTTCCGACGTCCGAATATAGCCTTTCAATATATGAATCTGTACCTCTCGACCATTTCGAGACTCCTCGTCATGTCCGTGATCTCATCCGGGACTCCGAACAAACTTCGTCAACCAATCACATAACTCATATAATACTAAATCGTCATCGAACCTTAAGTGTGCGGACCCTACGGGTTCGGGAATGATGTAGACATGATCGAGACGACTCTCCGGTCAATAACCAACAGCGGAACCTGGATGCTCATATTGGTTCCTACATATTCCACGAAGATCTTTATCGGTGAACCTCATATGTCAACATACGTTGTTCCCTTTGTCTGGCGGTATGTTACTTGCCCGAGATTCGATCGTCGGTATCTAATACCTAGTTCAATCTCGTTACCGGCAAGTCTCTTTACTCGTTCCGTAATACATCATCTTGCAACTAACTCTTTAGTCACGGTGCTTGCAAGGCTTCTGTGATGCTGTATTACCGAGAGGGCCCAGAGATACCTCTCCGATAGTCGGAGTGACAAATCCCAATCTCGATCCATGCCAACTTAACAAACACTTTCGGAGATACCTGTAGTGCACCTTTATAATCACCCAGTAACGTTGTGACGTTTGATACACCCAAAGTATTCCTACGGTATCCGGGAGTTGCATGATCTCATGGTTAGAGGAACGTGTATTTGACATAGTGAAAGCAATAGCAATAAACTGAACGATCATTTGCTATGCTAACGGTTGGGTCATGTCCATCACATCATTCTCCTAATGATGTGATCCCGTTATCAAATGACAACTCATGTCCATGGTCAGGAAACCTTGACCATCTTTTGATCAACGAGCTAGTCTAGTAGAGGCATACTACGGACATAGTATTTGTCTATTATCCACACATGTATTTAGTTTCCGGTCAATACAATTCTAGCATGAATAATAAACTATTATCATGAACGCGGAAATATGATAATAACTAATTTATTATTGCCTCTAGGGCATATTTCCAATAGTCTCCCACTTGCACTAGAGTCAATAATCTAGATTACATCTCCATGTAATTAACACTTAATCAGTTCTAAAGCTGATCATGTTTTGCTTGTGAGAGAGGTTTTAGTCAACGGGTCTGCAATATTCAGATCCGTGTGTTCTTCGCAAATCTCTATGTTATATGTAGATGCTGCTACCACACTCTGTTTGGAGCTACTCCAAAAGATTTCCCCACTATACTTATCCGGTCTGAGACTCATAGTCTTTCGGATCAGTGTTTAAAGCTTGCATCGACGTAACCCCTTACGACGAACTCTTTATCATCTCTATTCCTGAGAAATTCTTCCTTAGTCATCTTAAGGATAATTTGACCGCTGTCCAGTGATCTACTCCTGGATCACTTTGGTACCTCTTTTGCCAGACACATGGCAAGGCACACAGCTTGGCATACTTTATAGAACCTACGGCCAAGGCATAGGGGATAACCTTCATCCATTCTATTTATTTTGCCGTGGTCGAGATTTGAGTCTTACTCCACTTCACACCTTTCACCACAGTCAAGAACTCGTTTGACTGATCCATTTTGAACTTCTTCAAAATCTTGTCAAGGTATGTGAAAGTCATATGAGGCGTCTCAATCTATCTCTATAGATTTTGATGCCTAACATGTAAACAACCTTTACCTAGATCTTCAAGTCTTACTCCACTTCACACCAGCCAAGAACATATTTCTTTTGACTTGATCCATTTTGAACTTCTTCAAAATCTCCTCAAGGTGTGTGAAAATATTTTATCAGGTGTCTTGATCTATCTCTATAGATCTCGATGCCCAAACCGTGGATAACTCAAAAACAGGTTTTTATTGAAAAACTCCTTTCAATTAATTCTTTATGCTTTCCAGAAATTCTACATCATTTCCAATCACATATATTTATTAGAAATGTTATAGAGCTCCCACTCACTTTGTCGTAAATACAAGTTTCTCCATAAACTTGCATAAACCCAAACGCTTTGATCAGTTCATCAAAGCGAGTATTCCAGCTCCGAGATGCTTGCACCAGTCCATAGATGGATCGCTGGAGCTTGCATACTTTGTTAGCACCTTTAGGATCGACAAAACCTTCCGGTTGCATCATATACAATTCTTCCTTAAGGAATCCATTAAGGAATGCCGTTTTGACGTCCATTTGCCAGATTTCATAATCATAAAATGCGGCAATTGCTAACATAATTCTGACAGACTTTAGCATCGCTACGGGTGAGAAAGTCTCATCGTAGTCAACTCCTTGAACTTGTCGATAACCTTTAGCAACAAGTCGTGATTTATAGACGGTGACATTACCATCAGCGTCCGTCTTCTTCTTAAAGATCCATTTATTTTTAATAGCTCGCCGTTCATCGGGCAAGTCTACAAAAGTCCACACTTTGTTCTCATACATGGATCTAATCTCGGATTTCATGGCCTTAAGCCATTTGTCGGAATCCGGGCTTGCCATCGCTTCTTCATAGTTCGAAGGTTCATCGTTGTCTAGCAACATGACCTCCAAGACTAGATTTCCGTACCACTCTGGTGCGGGACGTGTCCTGGTTGACCTTCGAAGTTCAGTAACAACTTGATCCGAAGTTTCATGATCATCATCATTAACTTCTTCTCTGGTTTGTGTCGGTGTCACAGAAATTTCTTTCTGTGGCGTACTACTATCCAGAGGAGGTACAATTACCTCATCAAGTTCTACTTTCCTCCCACTCACTTCTTTCGAGAGAAACTCCTTCTCTAGAAAGGATCCATTCTTTAGCAACGAAAACTTTGCCTTCGGATCTGTGGTAGAAGGTGTACCCAACGGTCTCTTTTGGGTATCCTATGAAGACGCACTTATCCGCTTTGGGTTCAAGCTTATCTGGCTGAAGCCTTTTGACATAAGCATCGCATCCCCAAACTTTCAGAAACGACATCTTAGGTTTCTTGCAAACCACAGTTCATACAGTGTCATCTCAACGGATTTAGACGGTGCCCTTGTTTAAAGTGAATGCAGCTGTCTCTAATGCATAACCCCAAAATGATAGTGGCAAATCGGTAAGAGACATCATAGAACGCACCATATCCAATAGAGTACGATTACGACGTTCGGACACACCATTACACTGTGGTGTTCCATGTGGCGTGAGCTGTGAAACAATTCCACATTGTCTTAAGTGATTGCCAAACTCGTAACTCAAATATTCTCCTCCACGATCAGATCGTAAGAACTTTATTTTCTTGTTACGATGGTTCTCTACTTCACTCTGAAATTCTTTGAACTTTTCAAATGTTTCAGATTTATGCTTCATCAAGTAGACATAGCCATATCTACTCAAATCATCTGTGAACGTGAGAACATAACGATATCCACCGCGCGCCTCAACACTCATCGGACCGCATACATCGGTATGTATTATTTCCAATAAGTTGGTTGCTTGCTCCATTGTTCCGGAGAACGGAGTTTTAGTCATCTTGCCAATAAGGCACGGTTCACATGTCTCAAATGATTCATAATCAAGAGATTCCAAAAACCCATCTACATGGAGTTTCTTCATGTGTTTAACACTAATATGACCTAAGCGGCAGTGCCACAAATATGTGGTACTATCATTATCTTTTGGCATTTGTGTTATGAACATGTGTATTACTACGATCAAGATTCAATAAACCTTTCATTTTAAGTACATGATCATCAATGATATTATCCAAATAAATAGAATAACAATTATTCTGTGAATTTGAATAACCGTCTTGCAATAAACACTATCAGATATAATGTTCATGCTTAACGCAAGCACCAAATAACAATTATTTAGGTTCATCACTAATCCTGAAGGTAGAGAGGGCGTGGCGATGGTGATCACATCAACCTTGGAGACACTTCCAATGCACATCGTCACCTCGTTCTTAGCTAGCCCTCGTTTATTCCGAAGCTCCATGTTTCAAGTTGCAAGCAACTGAACAAGTATCAAATACCCAGGTGCTCCTACGAGTACTAGTTAGGTACACATCAATAACATGTATATCAAATATCTTTGTTGACATTGCCAGTCTTATTATCTGCCAGTTACTTTGGGGAAGTTCCGCTCCCTGTGACATTTCCCTTTGCAATGGGGGCACTAAGTCTCGGGTTTGTTTCAGCCTTGGGTTTCTTCACGTGAGCGGTAACTGTTTTACCGTTCTTCTTGAAGTTCCCTTTTATTTCCCTTGCCCTTCTTGAAACTAGTGGTCTTATTAACCATCAACACTTGATGCTCCCTTTTTTGATTTCTACATCCGCAGCTTGTAGCATCGCGAATAGCTTAAGGATCTTCTATCCCTTGCATATTTATAGTTCATCACGAAAATCTAGTAGCTTAGTGATAGTGACTACAGAACTCTATCAATCACCACTTTATTTGGAAGTCTAACTCCCACTTAATTCAAGTGATTGAAGTACTCAGACGTTCTGAGTACATGCTCACTATCGGAGCTGTTCTCCTCCATCTTGCAGCTATAGAACTTGTCGAAGGTGTCATACCTCTCGACCCGGGTGTGAGCTTGAAAAACAAACTTTCAGCTCTTGGAACATCTCATATGCTCCATGGTGCTCAAAACATCTTTCGAGCCCTGGTTCTAAGCCGTAAAGCATGGCGCACTGAACTATCGAGTAGTCATCTTTTCTTGTCTGCCAGATGTTCATAACATCTTCAGACAAAGCCATAGGGGTTGCTCACCGAGCGGTGCATCAAAGACATAAGCCTTCTGTGCAGCAGTGAGGACAATCCTCAGAATACGGACCCAGTCCGCATAGTTGCTTCCATCAACTTTCAACTTAACTTTCTCTAGGAATGCATTAAAATACAGGGGAGTAACAGCGTGGTCTATCGTTCTACAACATAAACTTGCTAAAACACTATTGACTATGTCCATGCTAATTGAAGTTCAATTAATCAAATTACTTAAGAACTCCCACTTAGATTAACATCCCTCAAGTTGTCTAAGTGTAACATGATCTACATCAAACTAATCCACGTCCGATCGTCACGTGAGGTGGATCAGTTCATCAATGGTGAACATATTTCATGTTGATCATATCTACTATATGACTCATGTTCGACCTTTCGGTCTCTTGTGTTCCGAGGCCATGTCTGTACATGCTAGGCTCGTCAAGTTTAACACAAGTATTCTGCGTGTTTAAAACTGGCTTACACCCGTTGTATGCGAACGAAAGAATCCATCACACCGGATCATCACGTGGTGCTTAGAAGCGTCGAACCTTCGCAATGGTGCATACTAGGGGAGAACACTTATCTTGAAATTTAGTGAAGGGATCATCTTATAATGCTACCGTCGTCCTAAGCAAAATAAGATGCATAAAAGGATTAACATCACATGCAATTCAATATATGTGACATGATATGGCCATCATCGTCTTGTGCTTTTGATCTCCATCAGCAAAGCACCGTCATGATCTCCATCGTCACCGGGTTGACACCTTGATCTCCATCGTAGCGTCGTGACACCTTGATCTCCATCGTAGCGTCGTGGTCGTCTCGCCGGCTATTGCTACTACTACTACTGCTAACTTATAGCGGTAAAGTAAAGCAATTACATAGCGTTGGCATTGCATACAATAAAGAGACAACCATAAGGCTCCTGCCGGTTGCCAGATAACTTACAAAACATGATCATCTCATACAACAACTTATATCACATCATGTCTTGGCCATATCACATCACCAGCATACCCTGCAAAAACAAGTTAGACGTCCTCTACTTTGTTGTTGCAAGTTTTACGTGGCTGCTACGGGTTTGCAAGAACCGTTCTTACCTACGCAAAACCACAACGTGGTGTAGTGATTGCTTTTTGATCTTCTAAAAGAACCCTCTTCATTGAAACCGATTCAACTAAAGTGAGAGAGACAGACACCCGCCAGTCACCTTTATGCAACGAGTGCACGTAGCGGTGAAACCTGTCTCACGTAAGCGTACGCGTAATGTCGGTCCGGGCCGCTTCATCTCACAATACCGCCGAATCAAGTAACAACTAGTAACGGCAAGCAATATGTATACACCCACGCCCACAACTCACTTGTGTTCTACTCGTGCAAATCACATCTACGCATAGACCTGGCTCGGATGCCACTGTTGGGGAACGGAGCATGAATTTCAAAAAAATTCCTACGCTCACGCAAGATCTATCCATGGAGATGCATCGCTACGAGAGGGGAGAGTGTATCTACGTACCCTCGTAGACTGTTATCGGAAGCGTCTCACAACGCGGTTCATGTAGTCGAACAATCCTTCGAGCTCCACCGATCGAGTACCGAACGCACGGCACCTCCGAGTTCTACACACGTGCAGCTCGGTGACGATCCTCGCCTTCTTGATCCAGCAAGACGTCGAGGAAGTAGATGAGTTCCGTCAGCACGACGGCGTGGCGACGGTGATGGTGAAGTGATTCCGGCAGGGCTTCGCCTAAGCTCTCCGAAAATATGACCGAGGTGGAAAACGGAGATCGGGGCACCGCACACGGCTATGGGACAATTGTGTGTCTTCAAGGGGTGCCCCTCCTCCGTATATAAAGGAGGGAGGGAGGAGTCTACTAGGACTCCTTAGTCCTAGTAGGATTCCACCTCCCATATGGAGTAGGAAAGGGGGAAGGGAGAGGGAAAGGAAAGAGGGGGCTGCGCCCCCTCCCCTAGTCCAATTCGGTTTGGGCAAGGGGGGGCGCGCGCCTCCTCACGTGGCCTGCCTCTCCTTTTCCCGTATGGCTCAATAAGGCCCATTACTTCTCCCGGTGAATTCCCGTAACTCCCCGGTACTCCGAAAAATACCCGAATCACTCGGAACCTTTCCGACGTCCGAATATAGCCTTCCAATATATGAATCTGTACCTCTCGACCATTTCGAGACTCCTCGTCATGTCCGTGATCTCATCCGGGACTCCGAACAAACTTCGGCCACCAATCACATAACTCATATAATACTAAATCGTCATCGAACCTTAAGTGTGCGGACCCTACGGGTTCGGGAATGATGTAGACATGATCGAGCCGACTCTCCGGTCAATAACCAACAGCGGAACCTGGATGCTCATATTGGTTCCTACATATTCCACGAAGATCTTTATCGGTGAACCTCATATGTCAACATACGTTGTTCCCTTTGTCTGGCGGTATGTTACTTGCCCGAGATTCGATCGTCGGTATCTAATACCTAGTTCAATCTCGTTACCGGCAAGTCTCTTTACTCATTCCGTAATACATCATCTTGCAACTAACTCTTTAGTCACGGTGCTTGCAAGGCTTCTGTGATGCTGTATTACCGAGAGGGCCCAGAGATACCTCTCCGATAGTCGGAGTGACAAATCCCAATCTCGATCCATGCCAACTCAACAAACACTTTCGGAGATACCTGTAGTGCACCTTTATAATCACCCAGTAACGTTGTGACGTTTGATACACCCAAAGTATTCCTACGGTTTCCAGGAGTTGCATGATCTCATGGTCAGAGGAACGTGTATTTGACATAGTGAAAGCAATAGCAATAAGCTGAACGATCATTTGCTATGCTAACGGTTGGGTCATGTCCATCACATCATTCTCCTAATGATGTGATCCCGTTATCAAATGACAACTCATGTCCATGGTCAGGAAACCTTGACCATCTTTTGATCAACGAGCTAGTCTAGTAGAGGCACACTAGGGACATAGTATTTGTCTATTATCCACACATGTATTTAGTTTCCGGTCAATACAATTCTAGCATGAATAATAAACTATTATCATGAACGGGGAAATATGATAATAACTAATTTATTATTGCCTCTAGGGCATATTTCCAACACCCTATGCTCTTCAACATCATAATTGACATGTTGGCCATTCAAACTAATAGAGCCAAAACAGATGAGCAGATTAGTGGAGTAGTGCCGCATCTAGTTGATGGAAGCCTATCTATTCTTCAGTATGCGGACGACACAATTCTGTTTATGGATCATGAGCTAGAGAAGGCTCGAAACATGAAGGTATTACTTTCTGCATTCGAGCAACTATCAGGTCTTAAGATTAATTTCCATAAGAGTGAGCTATTCTGTTTTGGAGAAGCCCAAGCTATGGAGAGTCAATACACCGAGATTTTTGGTTGTGCCTCCGGTGAATTTCCATTAACGTATTTAGGTATTCCTATTAATTATAGGAAACTGACAAATGCGGAATGGAAAACGGTATTGGAACGGTTTGAGAAAAGACTTTGTAGTTGGAAAGGAAAATATCTTTCTTCAGGAGGTCACCTTACACTGATTAACTCGGTGCTTAGCAACCTTCCCTTGTATATGATGTCCTTTTTTGCTATACCTAGGGGTGTACTTAAAAAATAGATTATTTCCGCTCTAGATTATACTGGCAGAGTGATGATCAGAAGAAAAAGTACAGATTGGTTAAATGGACCATTTTGTCCCGCCCTAGAGATCAAGGGGGTCTAGGAATTCATGATTTTGACATGAAGAATGTTGCCTTGCTAAGCAAGTGGTTGTTTAAGCTACAGACAACTCATGGAGGTCGGGCTCATGAAGGCTTTCGTGGATGTGCGCAGCCCGCCTTGCACGGCCACGCAACGCGCAGATGAATGATTGTGCTCGCAATGGCGGCAGCGTTCACGCACCAACCGCTGACAAGGAAACATTGAGCGGATGGCGTGTTAGAAAATAAGACACGGCGGTGTTGGAGTCCAGTGTCTGTGCGCGCACTAGACGTGCTAAGCCGTGACGAGGGTGCGTGTGTGTCGCTGTGCAGGCGTGGTTGTTACCGTATTGCATGGCCGTTAGCGAGAGTGCCGACTGGGCGTTGCGATCTGCTGGTACGCAGCCGCGCCACGATCTGGTGGTGCATGTGGATTGCGCGCAGCCGGCAGGAGATCATAACTAGTTTAGAAGCTTCAATGAAGAAGAGAGACATTTTGCCGCGGATTTATTTTTTATGCCGCCAACAAAATTGGCCGTCTTCAAGGAAACATTTTGCCGCACGATTTTCATATTTGAAACCAGTTCTGTTGGTACGTTGAGAAACAATTTTTGAGGTCAAAGGAATTATTTGCTGGGAAAGCAGTTCCACGTTGGCAAGTGATCGTGAGAGCTCATCAATCTCCTAGATTGTCTTCCATGTGTTTTCTTACAAGTCTCGGATCTTCTTAATTGTGCCATCATTTGTCTTACCCAACCAGATTTGACTTTCAACATGTATCTATCTAGAAGTAGAAGAGCGCCATCCCCACATTTTTGGTTGCGGTACTTCTCGGCTACCGAGATAACTCTAAAGACCAAGCATAAATTCTTAGTAACTTCTCAAAGCAATTGCTGGCCGTCGTGCATCTCTTCGCAACCCAAACACAAGTAGTGCCACTATAAAAATTGCATAAAGCTACCGGAGAGCACAAGTAGTGGGACTATAGAAATTGCAAATGGATGGAGTAGTTCCATAAAGGCTACCGGAGAGCAACTAGAAGTTCCTCTGTTTGGAGTTACACATCATGTATGGAATTAGACTAAACATGATGAACATATCTAGAAGTAGAAGCACCTTTTGATCCCTCCATGCATGCCAGCCGAGCTATCTATGCTTGAGAGGCAACCAGGAACTAGGGCGCGTGATTATAACTCTACCGGTGGTCATGCTAGTAAAACAGGGCCATGTCCCGACGAGAATTCGAATCTTTTGCATTTTGTCGATAGTGGAAGGCGATGTGCGCTGCAGTGTAAACACTAAGTTAAGAGTAGGCTAACCACATCGATGTGGATATGGAGGATTCCGCCGTGTGTTTCTCCGGAGAAAGTTACACGTGCGAAGATGAATGGTAGATCTTTCCAGCAGATTGCTGTGAAGTGAAGCCGTCACACGTGTACCACACTTAGCTATCTCTAGATCAATTGAATTTCTGCTCGAACTTCATGTAACCTTTCGCCTTTTCATTGGGTTTATCACCTTTATTCATTCCTTCATTGGTAGAATTCACCCGGAATGAGACGATGCTACATAACCTTAAGTGGGCCAAAACCGTGGGTCCATGGATTGTGGTCTTGCCTCTGTCAGATGATTGTCACAGACAGGACCTGAACCGTTGCCGGGCAGGGTTTGGAAAAAGTTCACCAAGCAGGCTAAGTGTCTAGGGAGAGAGGAGCTGCGTTTGAACAACTCACTGTAAGTAGTACTAGCTAGGTCATCGCATCTCTTTGATTGTAGTTTCAATACCACTATCATGCTTAATTATTATTTTGATTGAACTCTATTCTCGTAAAGTGCTCGAGGCAAGGATCCGGGAATAACTTATGTGGATACTACGTTTGCGAGTTGATTCGCCAGACGACCTCTGAGACGGGCAGGCTTTTAGAACAACTTGAAGTAGGTAAACAACATTCACAATTTTTTTTTATTACCATCAATTGTGTTGAGTTTCATTCACACAGACACACACATGGGTGTAACTAAACCCGGTCGTAGGATGTATTTTCCCTATATATATATATATATATATATATATATATAGACCCCCTTCTTTAAATTAGATCGAACGGAGGCGGGACGCACTCATACCAAAGGCTCGCTACGAGCAATTCAAGAGGAATTGACGGAATTCTTCCTTGAATTGATGCGTTGGAACTAACAAAAAAAGAGGGATTGCTTTTCTCACCTCCCTCTCCTCTCCCTCGCCGCACACCGACTCCGGGCATCGATCCACGCCGCCGGCGACGCAGGCGGGTGTCGCGCCGGAGGGAGTGACCGTGGGTCGCGTCCATGTACCGCTGCGAGGCTGCCGTGTACCGCAGCGGTCCTCTGACCCGGGAGTTCTCGGGCCTAGGCCCGGATCGCGGTCCATGGCTGGACCTGGGTGCGATGCGAACCCGGTCCATGAGGGTCCGCGTGCTAGAGGATGAACGGCTAGGGTTTCGGAGATATACACACCCCCCCCCCCCCGCCTCTCCCATTCCAGATCTCGACTCGCTCCTCCACCACTTCTGGGAAACTCCTAGGGTTTCGCCACCTAGGGTTTCTTCCTCGTTTGGCTGGTGGGAGGGGAAGGTGGGAGGAGACCACAGAACCTTCGCGCAGGTTGCTGCCTCGCCACCGCGGGCTCAGACCATGGCGGTGCGGGAGATGGGCAACCGCGTCAATCGAGCGGATGGTGGCGGGGATGAGCGCAACGGGCGAGGCGGGGCGGAGGCCGTGACCGCGGTGGCGGCGGGGGTGGCCGCAACCTGGTGTGGATGCGCGACATCGACGACGGCGGCCAGAACTCATCCAACATGGACCCGCACCATGGGCCGTCCGATAAAGGAAGGTGGGAGGCCGCGGCCATGGAGGCGCAAGGTGGAGGCCGCGGATCCGAGAAGGGGGGCGACAACAGCAACCAGACCGTGGCGGGCGGAGCCGCGGGCGGTCGACAGCAAGATCTGCGGCAACAACAAGGCGCCTATCAGGCTCAAGAGCGTCGCCACCCAACCCCCGGCAAGAGGAATGCTTCCCCACTAGTGCGAGGTGCTGAGGTTTGCGTTACATGCAAAGAATCTGGGCATTTGCCTGTTTGTTGTCCGCGTGCAATATGTGGTAGATGTGGTAATCATGGTCATCTGGTACCGATCTGCAACACTGTGCTTCCTTGGGATTTTGTGGCTCCAATGTATGGATTTCTGGCTAGAGGGAAGGGTTTCTTTTACATACATGATCACAGTACCAAAAATCAGAGCACGGACAGGAATAGATTTATTGTGATATCTGTTGTAGAAGGGCATGCTTCTGGGAGGCAGCTAGAAGAATTCTTCAATGTTTACATTAACACAAATTGGAAATGCTCGGCTAGATCCATTGGGCCTAACACTTTTGTGATGAGGTTTCCCTCACCCAGAGATGTGGATAAGGCTTGTTTTGCCGAGAGCATGAATGTTAAAAGTTGTGGTGCAGTTATAAACCTGAGAAAATGGTCTGAATCAGTGGGTGCCAAGGGTATACTTAATGTTGCTTGGGTCAACGTTAGCAATATCCCTCTGGACAAAAGGCATGAAAAAACTATTGCATATGTGGGCTCTTTGGTTGGGGTGACATTGGAAATTGACAAAGCTACTATTAACAGACCTGAGTCTGTGAGAATAAAATTGGGGTGTAGAGACGCTAAAGATATCCCTGCTTCAGCAGAGGGAGTGCTGGGAGGACATTTTTATGATTTCTTCTTCTCTGTGGATAAGATACTAGTGAAAAACCACCAAAAGAAAAAGTGAATGTTCAACAAGAGGCTGATGGGGGAACCTCGCCAAAAAGGGCTAGAATTAATGAGGGTAGGCATCCGGAAGGGCAGATTGCATCCTCATCTACCATGGAGGGGTCTTCGGCACTTCCTAGTGCGGCTGGGGGGAGAAATGTGAAAAAAATGAACATGGAACCTTTAGAGGAAGCCGAGGAAGAAGAAAAAACCCATAACAATAGTGAGGAGATCCAGTCAGAGGAAGAGAGTGAGGAAGTGGACAATGAGCTTCTTATTGATACTATGGCTGCTGAAGCAGAAAAAAAGCAGCTGAAAGAAAGAGGAAACCTGTCCCCTGAAATTATTTCTTATGATAAAATTGTGGTGAATTCGATGCAAATCGTTCCGAGCCCAGTGACTGGCAAAATATTCTCATCTTACTTGGAGGCATGTGTTGGAGAACCTATTGTGACTGAACTTGACCTTGATGACAATTCTTGTCAGCAAAAAAACCAGACATATTCTGTGCAGTCCTCTGTTACATCTAATGAGAACATGGATGTGATCCCTACTCCTCCTGCTGTGGAAGAAGTGCAGATTAGATTTAGCAATAGGACAGCTGGGGTTAATATGGAACATGTGGGCATCAGGGCTGAGAAGATGGCCAAGAAGAGGAACTTGCAAGGTAATGAATCAACTCCTGGCAATTCCTTTGAAGTTTTGTCGAACTTGGAAATTATTTCCACTGCTGCACAGATGGGTGTGAATATTCCTGATGATAATTTTGCTGTTATTGATATTATTAGAGAACTTGAGAAATCTAGAGCTAATATTGCAAAAAAAACTGATAACAATGAAAAACAGCAAGAAAATATGCTGTATATTACTAATGATGCTGGGGAGTCATCTCCTCTAAACACATCTTGGGTGGATGAGGGGGACTTGGATGATGATGATTTTACAATTGTCAAATCCAACAAAGCCCCTGGTCCCGATAATATTCCAATTGAATTCTTTCAATACTGTTGGGATATTGTGAAAAAAGATGTGATGTTGCTTTTTGAGTGGTTTTACGAGAATAAACTTGATGTGGAGAGACTTAACTATGGTATTATTACATTGCTTCCCAAGGTGGTTGGGGCTGATAAAATTCAACAATTCAGACCTATTTGCTTGTTTCGTTGCGTGTATAAGCTGATCACCAAAGTGCTTACAATTAGGTTAGAACCTTTTGTTGACATCCTGTTTAGTAGGCATCAAAACGCATTCATAAAAAACAGAGATATCATGGATGGTATTATGTCACTCCATGAAATTTTGCATCATTCCTATGCTTGGAAAAAGACTGGGATTGTGCTTAAGCTCGATTTCGAGAAAGCATATGACAAAGTAAACTAGGATTTTTTTGTTAGAGTGTCATAAAAAAAGAGATTTTAATCCCCAATGGATTGAATGGGTTAAAAAAAATTGGTGGGGGCCACTGTCAGCGTGAAACTGAATGATGAGGTGGGAGAATATTTTCAAAGTGCCAAAGGGGTGAGACAGGGTGACCCCTTCTCCCCCTTCCTGTTTAATTTGGCTGCGGACTGCCTAACTAAGATGGTTCTGTAGGCTCAGGAAAATGGCCTTTTCACAGGCTTGGCGGCCAACTTGGTCACACATGGGGTGGCTATATTACAGTATGCGGACGACACAATTTTATGTTTTGAAGATAACCTGAGAAATGCTCTAAATATCAAATTGTTGCTGTATCATTTTGAAATCATGTCAGGGTTGAAAATCAACTTTCTGAAAAGTGAAATATTTTCGGTTTGTGCTGATGATGAAACAATGAGAAACTATGCTGAGATGTTTAACTGTGAAATAGGGACTTTCCCCATTAAATATTTGGGTATGCCTGTCAGCTATGCTGGCCTTAAGGGGAGTGATTGGCTTTTTGTCGATGACAAATTCACTAATCATGGTGAGACCTGGATTAGTGAAACACTGTCTAGTGGAGGCAGGCTTATTAAAGTTAATGCTGTCTTGTCGCACATACCATCTTATTACATGTCCATGTTCCTGTTAAAAAAGTCTACTCTGGAGAGATGGGACAAACCTATCAGAAAATTCTTTTGGCACCGCAATGGAAAAAAAAGGGGTTACCATATGGTAAAATGGAGCCGTGTGTGCAGATCGAAAATGAAAGGGGGTCTTGGGGTGAAAGACTTGAGAAAACAAAATATAAGTCTACTAACGAAATGGTGGTGGAAACTAGAAAAAAAAGAGGGACTGTGGCAAGATATTGTGAAGGCTAAGTACCTTAAAAAATCCTCAGTGACTATGGCTAAGCAGAGAGCTAGTGATTCCCCATGTTGGAAAGCCCTGAGGAAAGTCAAAGAGTATTACATGGCTGGTAGAGGTATCCAGCTAAAAAAAGGAAATATAGCTAGCCTTTGGCTAGATGACCTGGGTGATAATTTTACCTTAAAAGACAAATATCCTGATCTGTTTGATATTTGTGTGGATGAAAACTGTATTGTGGATAAAATAAACAGTATGAATCCTCTTTCTTCTTTAAGAAGAAGGCTATCTAATGAACTGCTACAGAAATGGGATGAAATGAGGATATATGTGCTGAAACTTATAAAAAAGGAAGAGGAGGATGAGGTGTACTGGAAACTTGATAGCTCCAAAGAGTATACAACGAAATCAATGTATCGATGGTTGGAAAGAAACCTTGCTGGGTCTGGTTATAAATGGATTTGGGGGGCAAAAATTCCTTTAAAACTTCAAATCTTTATGTGGCAACTCTGCCAGGACTCTATTCTAACAAGGGATAATTTGAAAAAAAGACAATGGCAGGGGGATCCCCGGTGTTCATTTTGTGAACAGCCGGAGTCTGCCCAGCACCTGATGTTTCTGTGTCCAGTATCCAGGGTGGTATGGAGATATGTTGGAGCTATGCTCGGAACAAGTTGTTCTCCAAATTCTATGTGGCAATTCTATGCGTGGATACATGCTTTCCTCCCTGGCTTTAGTGAGCTATACACTGTTGGTTTGACGGCAATTTGTTGGGCAATTTGGTTGGCTCGAAATCGTGCCACCTTTGAGAAAAAATGGATCAATACCCCGTTTGAAATTGTATTTACGGCTTGTGCGTTTCTTAAATACTGGGCAGGTCTGCAGAAACTTGGGATGGTAGAGGTGACCAAGAAAGGTGTAGAGATGCTGAAGAAGAACGCATCGCAGATGCTGTTGCTGTGTGGACCGCCAATGCCAGAAGCAAATGACCACGCCGATGGAGGAGAAGAGTGGGAGAAGTGGTGATATGGCTGGTTGCTGATCCTGGTGAAGCTAGCGGAAGAGGTCGAGATGTTGATGAGGTGCTTTTGGTGGCCAAGTTCTGATAGACTTGTGATCCGTAGTGATCTTGCTCTGTTGTTTTTGGTTTATGCTGTACTGTGAGGGTGTTATGCGGTACTTTGTGGTCTTAGGATAGTTTGTTAGTGCGGTTTTGGATGATGTTCCAGGTTTTCGCCCCATAGTCTGTGTTCCTGATGACAGGCGCAGACGGTGGGTTTCCTGGCATTGTCCCGAACTTGCTTCTTTCCTTTCCCTAGCCCTTCTTGCTCTAGTTCGAAAAGACGATGTATTTCCGTTATGCCTATAATGGAAAGGGGAGAAGCCCGGTTCGAAAAAAAAGCTAAAACCGGAGAATACCATCGAGAAATGATAGTGAATGTTGGTAATTAGATAGGGATCGTAAGAGATGTTACATTGTATATACGCATGAACGTGTACTATACGTACTAGCGTCGAATAGATATACGAAAACTTGTTGTTCTACCAAGCACGGAGAAAGAGAGGTCACTTCTCTCTATATTCATGACACGATTTGTGTAATGGTTCCTTCATTGCTATATGTAGTAGCTAGCGTTGAGTTGAATGGAAAACGTAAAATAAAAACAAAAACCCTAAATGTAAAAGAATTAAATGGTAAACACAAAAAGAAAAGGGGGAAACACAATATGAAACCCCTAAACCCTAAATCCCTCCTTTTTTTTAAAAAACCCAGCGCTTGGCTGGTGCTGACGCGTGGCTGCCTTTTGAGTCCCGGTTGGTGTTACCAACCGGGACTAAAGGTCCTCCTTCCTGGGCGCCAGACAGCGGCCACGTGGAGCTCCTTTAGTCCCGGTTGATAACACAACTGGGACTAAAAGTGAGGGCCTTTAGTCCCGATTGCTTAGTCCCGGTTGCAGAACCGGGATTAAAGGCCCTTCAGAACCGGGACCAATGCCCTGTTTTCTACTAGTGAGCTCTCCCCTGTCGTTGTGTCCATGTGCGCTTGAGACATGTGGTTGTACGTGGGTGTGATGGGCTCACTAATAAAATAGTGCACTATAGAAGCGCTAATAGCATTGCTATAGCGTATAGAGTAAAATGACTCGCTAAATAAATGAGTGTATAATGTATCAGTTATAGCATGCTAAAGCGTGATATAACATGCAAATAGCGTATTTTGGAGCCCACACTATGGTACAGAACGCTTTTTTTTTCATCGGATGAGCTACATGCTGGAGCGGCCAAACCGCCAGGTACATACTTGCCGAGGTGACACGCACCTACGCCTTACACCCATGAACTGCAGTGGATCCTCTCAGTTGCTTGAAGCCTAATTCCACGTGCATGAGTGACGGGGTGGCACTGCCCATGGCCGAGGCAAGTCCATCGGAGCATGCTCCTTGGACGTTGGCCATGAGGGAGGTGGATGTGGTTGTGTAGGTAGGTCTTGGCTTTCGTGGCTGCGTGCAGCCTGTCGTGGCGCCTCTGCTGGTCGGGGACGTGCCCCCTCGACATTGGCACTCGCCGCCTTGCACGGCCATGCACCGGGCAGATGAATGATTATGCTCGTGTTGGCGGGGCCGTTCACGCACCAGCCGGCGGACATGGAAACATTGGGCGGACGGCTGCCACCTTGAGATGCGGTGGGATGGGTGCTGTCGACGGCCTCAGTTCGTCATACCCGCACGGGCCATGATTGCCATATCATGTGAGGACTAAACAAGGAGTCGGTGGCGTCTTTTACTGGTCACTGCGGTGGGGGCAGCAACAGTCGATGACTGCAACAATGAGATTAAGGGGTGTGACGACGCGTTAACAAACGCATGAGCGTATCTCTGGGCACAATGATTGTGGTCACGTGTGGTATTGGGGTCACTCGGGCATGGCAAGAAGAGGAATTTCGTCCAGTGTGAATGCAACAGTGATCACACGAGGAGGTTCGTGGTACCTACACTAGCGTCTGGCTCTGACGTGTAAGGGGCGCATCGATAGTTCCCCACTGGCATCTAGCACCAGGTAATGACTCCGAATTTGTGGTGGATATAGAAGTGTGTCTCATGACTGTGTGGAGTGGCAGGAACCAGAGCTCGAGCCGAGACATGGTCGGCCCCCTCGTAGCATGCCAGTAGTCTAATATGGGATGATGTCCCCCTATTTGGCTATTGTCTTTTTGTCATGTCGTGGAGTACTGGCGGATGCGACTACCGTTTGATTGGTTATGAAGATGCTGATTGATTGACCACAGTGATTAAAGTAGGGACAATTACATTTGTGCCCTTAATTGGAACCCACTACTCAAATTTGCTCATAATTCCGAAGTGTGCTCAAATTTGCCCCTCTTCCGTTAAGTGCGGTTATAGAAATGCCCTTCCGTACGTTTTCCGTCTGGTCAAAGGCCTTTGACCGTTAAGTGCGCGTATAGAAAAATCCTTTGACCGGACTGAAAATGTACGGAAGGGCATCTCTTATTTACTAATTGGAGGCACCTTTCATGATCTATCATTAATCCACATCATCAAAATTAATTGCACCGTTAGTTTCTAAAATTTACGATCAGGATGGAAGGAAAACTTGCGTAACACAGATGATTGAGTCCTATAAAAAACGCATCTGACACGTCCACATTAGTTAGCAAAACAAAGAAACGCTCACGTACAAAAAAACAACAAGGAAATCCTCACGTGAAAAGATAACAAGGAAAGCCTCCACCTATTGTCAAAAAAATTAGGAAGGGCAAATCTTCACGTGAAAAGAAAAGGAAAACTCTATCCCTCAACCGGCGGATGTTTGTGCGCGTGTTCACCTCCTCCGTAGCCGTTGGATTTGATTTGGATCGAACTACTCCGAAGAAATCTCTATCCTAGTACAGTTCTTGCAACTCACCCCTTGTTTCAGTTGACTTGAAAGAAACAAATGGGTTGTTGCAGATCACCATGCCGTACGTCCATGTCCGCTCTAAGTTTCTGCAACAACAACGTTGTTGCGGAACAGCGGTAGCAAAAGACGACTGTGTTAGTGTGCGATGTGGCCGAAGATGTTGTTGCAATTTTTGCAACAAGGATCTTGTTACAGAAAATTGGACGCAGCGGGAGATATGTTTGCAATTTTTGCAACAAGGGTCTTGCTACAGAAAAATAGAAAAAAAAAGGTTTTGCAGCAAGGAACTTGTTGCAGGAAATTAGAGAAGAGAGGGGGTTCGCAACAAAGTCATTGTTGTAGGAAATTAAAAGAGAGAAGGTTTCGCAACAAGAGTATTGTTGCAGGAAATTAGAAAAGAAAAACTAAACGCACGCGTCACAATATCGGACGGCTCGCGAGCCGGTGGATCTTTCTGAAAAGATCCACCGGCCGACGCGTAGCAGGCCCCAAAAGAAAACAAGGAAAAACTTCACCTATTGCCACAAAATTAGGAAAGCTTCCGCCTCCACTTAAAAAAAACGTAAAGTCTCCTATCCCACGCGTACTCAAGTCCTCCCTCAATTGGTCTCCCTGCGTTCCCCTCAGGAAAAACATACTAGCCTAATTTTCTCCATGATTTGACGCACGCGAGGGGTCTTCTTGGTCAATTGCCTCCAGTTCAATCAGACAGTGCATGGTGCATAAGCCGCATGTGCCTACAGATTTCTGGCGCACCATAGCATGCAGCATCCATGGCCGAAGTTTGCACCATCATGTCAGACTTTGGTGGCCATCCTTCATGGTGTTGGCTGAAACTATCCACTCAGCTTCGAAACAAGTTTCACTGATTCGATCTAAGGTAAGAAAGGTTATATTTCCATTATGGTCGGATCCATCAGAAGATTCAATCTCGAGAACTTTAGATCGCAAACTCATAGGGAATTGGATTACACGGGTGTTGGTCGTCCAAGACTGATTTGATTCAGAGTGTCGGTTTGATGAAATAATCAAAATTATTTATATATCTTCCACACAAGGCTTGGGTGAATATATTCTGCAGCTATGTGCGTACAGCCCTCCTTCTTCACTGTATTGGTAGCAGATGTAAAGTCTAGATAATTGTCCTCCAGTTTGGGCATAAGCATATTAGGATGCCATCACGTCTGAAATTTTTTTGTGTGGTCTGATTAGATCACAGTTGTCGTCTAAGGGTATGGCCGATCTGGCGGATACAAACCCTGCTAATCTGCATACTCTGTGGTAAGCTCAAGTATAGTTGTCTCTTAGAAATATACATTGTTAATCTCCGTTTTCCCCTCTCTGAAATCAAAGAAAATGTTCTTACTAAGAATAGAAGATCCCAATATGAGATATCTTTTAGTCCGTGTTTATCTTCGGCTGGCAGGCAAGCCGCTATCTCACCACAGTCGAATACCAGATCCGGGCATTGTCTACTCCACGGCATCTTCAACCCTGTGTGTGGCCTCTCATCAATTGACTCAATATGCTCAAGAATCGTTTTTTAGATCTAGAATATTTTTAGATTATTTTTCTGATGTATATTTTCCACTCTTGCAACAAGGATCGAATCAAGATACAACTATTTCGCTTACTTACTTATGTATGCCGTATGCCTGGGTAGTAAATAAAAATCCTAAATTTCTGTACACGTATTATTTTCACAGTAGTAGGCACGTGAGTAATTATTATATTGAGGCATTATCTTCTCATATCTGATACACATTAGTTATTTGGATGAGTAGATGATTCAAAAATCGATGGTAAACCATCTGCAGACCATCTAGAGTTCGTGATATGTACCTTCAATAGGAATTAAGAAAGGTAGAGAGGAGAATTTACTATGGTAAAATATTTGTTCTTTTATTAGGGAAAAGCAAGCTTGAGAAGCCAGCTGCCTAACTTCCGGTCTATTAGATTGGATGGCAAAATTGCAACATGGGACAAAAGCAAGCTTCAGAAGCCAGCGATTAATACTTTTCTTTTGGATTACCCTTTCCCGTAGGCTGTTGATTTGACGTAAAACAAAGTCGCATTGCTTCTGTCTACAGGTGCATACTTCCATTGTTTAATCCATCAGGAACTTCCACGGAATGATATATCAGGCGTGGAAACAAAATACATCTATAGAATATCATCTTTTCATACATCATTGGTTTACCACTTATTAATTCAGTTGATTTGATCTCATCAGAAGTATTACTTCGCAGCAACTCTTTGGGTAGTCCTCATAGAAACTGGCCTCCATGATTTAAGTATATTATTTAAGTATATTATTTAATGTAATTAAATTCTTCTCACAATATGAAAAATTGATATCCCTTAAAATCTACTTGACTTTTGTAGCGCGTATGGCGAGCAATTTGCTTTTGTAACGGCATACTACCCAAGCTTGCAACAGGGGTGGACCAGCGAGACGAGGACGATGCAAGATGAATTCACACTTCCATGTGGTCACGCCGCGAACATGCAAGTACTGTTTTAAATCTAACATATGTTCTCTATACTATGTATATGTTAATCTCATTTACACTCCAGGTAAAAACAAGATCTTATTTGCACAACTATTATAATAATAATAATTTGCCAGTATAAGTATAAAAAGTATCCTTCTGTTTCAAAGAAAATGAATATTTATTCAATATACTAACTTTCCGTGAGGTGTGATGTAAGGAAGCATGATGAAATCAACATTACAAAGATGTATTTTAATGATTTGGCCACAAACATGCATATTTGAATCTCGAAGATGTTGTATTGTTTATATGTTACTCATTGAGGATCACAACTCCATGCATGATCAATGAACATGAAATTTGTACAGCTCCACTTTCATGTCTACATCTTTTAATTCTTATATGTCTTGCTTTGATATTTTATATAGGCTTGGCCTGACAATCTTCATAAATATGGCACCGTTTACCTTCTATTGGACTATGGGGAACATCATATGCCTATAGTCATAGAAACGAACATCAGGAATCTACATCAACACGAAATCTATCTATTGAGGTTAGTTGTTTCATTTGTTTACTTTAATTTTATGGTGAATTATTTGGTGATATTACAAATTTAACATTCACGTGAAAAATCTATGGAAAATCAGAGTGTGAAACCACATCAAATAAAATTAATAATTATGGTTCATGTTTTATGTTTACTGTTTCATGATTACAAAGCGTATCTATGAGAATATACAATAGTGATAAAAATGTAGAGAAATATCTAGCCCGTGCACGTGCAGGTGCACGGGTTAACGACTAGTTTCTATAACCGCACTTAACGGAAGAGGGGCAAATTTGAGCACACTTCGGAATTAGAGGCAAATGTGAGTAGGTGGTTCGAGTTAGGGGCTGAAATGGAAATGGCCCATTAAAGTAGCAGTGTCATCATGCAAAGCAACAGAGCCGGATGGCACGCCTGAATTTCTTATAGATATACATTGACTCTGACTTTGACAATGCAAAACACTCCAATTCCAATTGACGTTGCTCGGCGGAAGATTGCACCGGAGGTAACCAAGAAGCAACGCACCGCATCAAGCGAGCACACACTCGTCTGGGTAGGGAGAGAGCGGAAGGCACTGCTCGTTGGGGCAGTTGCAAAGGAGCTGTATCTCTGCCAGAGCCGCCGAGAAGAGATGCTTGCGGCAGCCGTTTGATTACGTTTCCTCCTTCGCCGTAAACACTTGAACAACGACGTGTAATGCTAGTTAGCTAGCTAATGTCTTCAGAGGTTCCAAACTGTTCACCTGCAGCAAAGCAAAATTGGCAATCGTCCACATATTTGTGCACTCCGAGATGCATAGGGACGCAAGGCCGGAATGTTTAATATCCTGATACCTCCCAATCGCAAGGTCAATGTTAAGCATGCCGCAGGGCAGAGGCAACCCATTCTACAGATGACATGAGGTGTCAATTTACGTACACCATTAATTATTTTGCGTGGACTAATTGAGGAGAAGATACCTCACTCTTCAAGTGAACAAATGATATGTTGCCAACTATATGTCCAAAGCTAGCTAGCAGTTGGTTATGTATATGTCACTGCCCGGTTGCAATTATGGAGCCAGCAGCACCTTGTAGTAGTTTCCCAAATTAATTAGGTCCTTTTTGATTCACAGTATGCTTCAAATATAGGAATAGGAAAAACGCATGAATAAAGTGTCATGTCCTTTTGTACCCTACATGATTTTAAGAGTGTAACCCTTAAGTGGCTATGTCACGTGGTCTACCACTCTCTCAAATATATGTACATCTGTCACTAACACGGGGAATTAGTATATAGTACTTTAATCATAATAATGATGGCTGGTGAAATATATAGTACTTCATATATAGCAACATTAATAGCATACAACATAGCTTATGTGTACGACCACCGCTATCACGCGGTATGGGTAAGTCTAAGCTTGTGAGGCAGCATGAATTTCAATAATCTAATAAAATCTCATGGCTCTGAGCAAGCAACACATTGCGCACAATCGCACTTATCTTTTGCAATAGACCAACACCTAGTTGGTACGTCAAGCGGTTATGTGCGTCAGATTTGGAGCAATCTTTCTTCGCATTTATTGCCTGAATGATTGTTTTGGCTAAAACAGAATAAAATTTTGCATGATTGTCCTACAATTTTCAGAGTTATACTCCCCTGCTAGTTTCATTTCCTAGTCATGGTGTTGTTCCTGATGACATATCAACTTCATTCCTTCCGGAAAACCAATATCACTGAGAGGAAACAGTGGTCAACTAAGTTAAAACTTAGACATGCTTAGGAGTTTGTGACAACCATTTACTACGTCATTTGTCGGGTTAATCTTCGATACCAGTGTCGCAGCTTTCACAAGTAAACATACAAATCTAGTGAGATGGTGGCCAAAGAAAGCTATCAAGTCGCATAAGCTGGAAGAGAGGAGCATAATTGAGTAGCACAACCAATAGTTAGTGATTTCATGGCGGGTTAGTCATGTTGCTAATGTTGCCCGACGCTGTTGTGACGCCTAGATCATGAAGAAGGTGCTGCAGTTAACAGCGGTTTCTTGGAGGCCTTGACCTCGAGGTGATGTAGCGCATGATTCCGGGGCTGCTTCCCTGGTAGGAGTATGTTGATCGTCTCTAGCTCCAGTTTGTTAGTCGGTGGTTGCGTCCTCCACCTCAAGGTTTTTCCATGCCACATACTCCACAACTATCTTGTCATTGTCGGTGGTGGTATGCTCAAGCTCCAAATTATCGTCAGTGGATGCATGCCCCACTTCCACGTTGAGGTGATCAGCCACGTCTGCGTAGTTCCCAGACACTGCAACATACATCGCCCTCCACAATAGAGAATTAGCATAAGTTCCAAATTAGTACTAGTAGAACACTAGACGTGGTGGTCATTCTACGGCCTAGTTCCCGGTTGCCTCTCGGACCTAACTAGCTTCTATGACATGGTTGGAGATATAAAAAAGCCGCTCGGTGCTTGATATGCTCATCATGTGTTCGGTTCAGCTTTCATGCCAAGCATGATGCCTCCCTCCAAAGAGAAAAACTCCAAGTTGCTTTCTGGTAGCTTCTTAAAACTTCTACTCCATGGTTGCAATTTCTAAGCTAGCTATGCATCATCCCTGTGAAGAGACAACAGAATGCTCACGAGCTTGTATGGCATGCACAGTAGAGCAATTGGTTGCTCAGACATTACTTTTGGTGGAGAGCAACAATACAAAAGTAACTCAAATTGTAAAAATGCATCTCGCGGCATGCTCCACCTCCAGCTTGTTATGTTCCATGGTGGTATGCTCAAGCTCTAAATTTTCGTCAGTGGTTGCATCCCCCACCATGTTGAGGTTATGATCCACGTATGGATTGTTCTCTACACTGCAGCATACATCGCCCTCCAGGCCTCCACCATACAAAATGAGCAGAAGATGAAATTATGTCTTGTAGTACTAGCAGAACAACTGATATGGTGATAATCACGCTGCCTAGTTCCTGGTTGCATGTCGTGCCTAACTTGCTTGTCTGACATGGATGGAGAGATCAAAAGGCCACGTCAATGCTAGCGATGTGTGTTCAGTTCATCTCCATTCATGTCATGCATGATGCATCATCCACAGACAGAACTGCCTAGTTGTTGTAGCTTCTTAATTAAAACTGTTCCATCAAAGTGAAGAGAGGGCTGCACTGAATAGCGGTGTGTTGGAGCCTTTGACCAAGAGGTGATGTAGCCCATAGTCCCGGGGATGCTGCCAAGGTAGTAGTATGATGATCAACTCGAGCTTCATGTGCTCGTCACTGGACGTCTTCTCCACTTCATGGATTTTCCACGCCAGATGCTCCACCTCCAGGTTGTCATCATCTGTGGTGGTATGCCCAAGCTCTAAATTATCGTCTGTAGCTGCATGCCCCCACCTTAAAGTAGAGGTGATCAACCATTGTTAGAAAATCTTGTTCGTATGATTATATTTTGTAGGTTGAGTAGTAGTGAGCTTCGGTTATGGCTAGGTGTCACGGAACTAGTTTGCTTAGGAGATTAGAAGTCCAAGTACTCGATTGTTATTGACTTTGTTTAGCTGCGTTCTTCTATGAGTAGGAGTTGGCGCTTTGATTAGGCTAAGTGTCCGACTAGGATTTGGAATAGTAAGGTCGGCTCTGTGTATATATACATGTGGAGGGCTGCAACTTTATAACCGTGAGGTAAACAAAACAAAACCAAAAGAAAAAAGGGCACGACAAGGGCCCTTGGCTATCAGTTTTTGTGTGTGCGCGTTCGTCGTGATTTGATGTGATCGATCCCTAGACGGAATCTCAACAATTTGTATCTAGAGCAAGGTTGGAATTAGAATCTATGCTTGCCCCGTTGTTGCGATCTACTAGCACCTCGGGGAGGGCAATGAAGTCACTGGGTGGTACAATGAGAGGAGGTTCAAGTGATCGTCGTTCAGTGGAGCGGCAAGAAGGGAGGCGGCAGGCTGTCATCGGCAAGTCAGTGGAAGATGATCATTGAAGGAAGCGGTGGTGGTGAGGTGCGGTGTCGGAAAGTCGTCAAGATCGTCGTCCGGGAAGTCTGCTGAGTCAAGGAGTTGTGCAAGTTAGCGCGTCTTGGTCGGCGTCGTGTCGGTGAGTCGTCGTTGTCATCTCCATGAGCTCGTATCTGTGAGAATTGGTTGAAGTTGAAGCCTGTCATGGTTGATGGGATGTCAGGTGTGGTGTAGCACCAAGGACGAAGACGTAAAGTGAAGATCAAGCTCAAGCGTGTAGTGGGACGATGATCAGTGAATGGGGAGCCTCTTCAATGAGGACATGTCTCTACAGTGGAAGGTGTGTGGCCAATGGTGTTGCTTGACAGCGTGATTGTGAATCTGGATAATACGTTGAGATGGATCGTCAGGTCGCGGATCTACAACGAGTCAAGATGAGCAAGAGTATGAGGAAGAACACAAGTCAAAATTAGAGGAAGATTGTTAGTTAATCTTGTTCGTATGGTTATATTAGGTAGGTTGGGTAGTAGCCAGCTTCAGTTACGGCTAGGTGTCCCGGTACTAGTTTGCTTAGGAGATTAGAAGTCCAAATACTAGATGGTTATTGGCTTTGTTTAGTTGTGTTCTTCTACGAGTAGGAGATGGTGTTTTGATTAGGCTAAGTGTACGGCTAGGATTTGGAATAGTAAGGTCGGCTCTGCGTGTATATATACATGGGGAGAGCTGCAACTTTGTAACCGTGAGGTGAATAAAACCAGATAAATAAAGAAAAGAAAAAAGGACACTACAAAGGCTCTTGGCTATCAGTTTTTGTTTGCACGTGTTCGCCATGATTTGATTTGATCAATGTGATCGATCCCTGACGGAATCCCAACAGCCATGTCTGTGTAGTTCCCACACACTGCAACATACATCGCCCTCAACAGTAGAGAACTAGCAGAAGTTTCAAATTCGTGCTGAGAGAATGCCGTATGCTTCTAGCAGAACACCAACCATGGTGATAATCACGCGGCCTAGTCCCGGGTGCCTCATAGGCCTTACTAGCTTCCCTGACATGGCCTGCATAAGTACGGTACGGGTTGAGAGCTCCCATCTACAGCCGCCGTCTTCCCTAAAAATCTAGGGTTTCTTTGCCTCCCGCCGGCGCTGTCGGCGGTCCGCCTCGTCTTCAGTGGCCTTAGGACCATTGGAGCGGAGTGAATCTCGGCCCTTGCCGGTGGGAGGGCTTCGTTCCTACATATTTTTTCGAGTTTTGTTAGGGTTTGTGTCCTACCCAGGAAGACGAGACGTCGGCGGTTCTCTGAAGATGGAATAAGGTTCTCCCCGCCCGGGCCCCATTTTGGTGGTGCTTCTAGCATCGTCGGTGGGCGTGTGGAGACGTGTCTTTGGTAGATCTGTCTTTGGTGGATTTTCTCAGATCTGTTCGTCGTTCCTCTTTGTTCTTGTGTCTTAAGGTTGGATTCTTCTGATCTACACTATTCTTCATCGGCGACGGTTGCTGTTCTTTTGTGCTGGTCCTATTGGGCCTTAGCATGTCGAGTTCCCGTCTGCCTATTAGAACAAGTTTTGCCCGGCTCCGGAGAGGGAGGGGCGATGACAGCGGCGCGCCTTCGGCTCGCTTCAGTGCTTGTAGTCCTCGCTAAGTAATCTACGGATCTGAATTTAATTTTATTATTTCTTTTGTTCGTTGTACTATCATGATTGAAGATGAATAGATCGGAAGTTTTACCGCAAAAAAAAAGACATGGTTGAGAGATCAAAAGGCCACGTCACTGCTTGCTATGTTCATCGTGTGTTCATTTAACCTCCATTCGTGCCATGCATGATGTGTTATGGCACACCAGATGTGCATTGGGGCCTTTGGATGTGTAATGCATGTGCTAACACTAGTAGAAAACAGGGCTTCGGTCCAGCCCAGAAAAGCCCATTAGTCCCGGTTCAGTCACGAACCGGGACCAATGGGGGCAACGGTCCCGGTTCGTGAGGCCAGGGGGCGGCCGGGCCTCGTGGGGCATTGGTCCCGGTTCGTCTGGACCCTTTAGTCCCGGTTCCAGACACGAACCGGGACCAATGGGCCTCGCTCCTGGCCCACAACCATTGGTCCCGGTTCGTAGCTGGAACCGGGACCAAAGGGGGTCCTTTAGTCCCGGTTCCAGCCACGAACCGGGACCAATGAGATGCCTATATATACCCCCCTCGCCAGCGAGCAGAGCACTCCACACTGCTCTGTTTTTCTGGCCGGCGAGGGGAGAGCTTTGTGGTGCTCTAGCTCACCTCCTATGCACATGAGGTGTTCGATGAAATGCCCGAGCCATACTTAAGCTTTCTCCTCTGGAAGCTCCTTGTCCAAGCTCCATTTTCCTCAAGATTTGTCTAGGTTGGCGGTCCGTCCTGTCCCGTCCCCGTCCTCACCGCCGTCGATCGCACGCGCCCATCTCGGCACCGGCAACACCGTGGTTAGCCTCTTCTTCTTATCTTCTTTCTAAAAGAAAAAAGTTCTTAATTGTGTGTTTTAATTAGATGCTCTAGAGAGTTATATGTTGTTCAATAATAAGAACTATATAACGCACGCAGATGAACCGGCAATGGATGTACGGTAACCGACGCACCTCCGAGTATATTAAGGGCCTGCATAATTTTCTCGAAGCGGCTGAGGCAAACAAGCAAAATGGTTTTATGCATTGTCCATGTACTGTCTGTGAGAATACGAAGGCTTTCTCCAACTCTAAAACCCTTCACTTCCACCTGCTTGAGAAGGGTTTTATGCCACACTATAATGTTTGGACCAAGCACGGAGAAAGAGGGGTTATGATGGAAGACAACGAAGAAGAAGAGGATGATGACAACTACCCGCCCCCTGAATACGGTGATGCTGCAATGGGGGAAGCTGAAGATCAAGAGGAACCAGACGATGTGCCCGATGATGATCTTCGCCGGGTCATTGTTGATGCACAGAGAGAATGCGAAAGTGAAAGGGAGAAGTTGAAGTTCGATCGCATGTTAGAGGATCACAAAAAAGGGTTGTACCCAAATTGCGAAGATGACAACAGAAAGCTCGGTACCACACTGGAATTGCTGCAATGGAAGGCAGACAATGGTGTATCTGACAAGGGATTTAGTTCGCCGCTGAAAATAATGAAGAAGAAGCTTCCAAAGGATAACGAATTGCCCGGCAGTACGTACGAAGCAAAGAAGGTTCTATGCCCTCTAGGATTGGAGGTGTAGAAGATACATGCATGCCCTAATGACTGCATCCTCTACCGCGGTGAGTACAAGGATTTGAACACATGCCCGGTATGCGGTGCATTGCGGTATAAGATCAGACGAGATGACCCTGGTGATGTTGAGGGCGAGCGCCCCAGGAAGAGGGTTCCTGCCAAGGTGATGTGGTATGCTCCTATAATACCACGGCTGAAATGTCTGTTCAGAAACAAAGAGCATGCCAAGTTGATGCGATGGCACAAAGAAGACCGTAAGAAAGACGGGAAGTTGAGAGCACCCGCTGACGGGTCGCAGTGGAGAAAAATCGAGAGAAGGTGGGGGGACTTTGCAGGTGACGCAAGGAACGTATGGTTTGGTTTAAGTGCAGATGGCATTAATCCTTTTGGGGAGCAGAGCAGCAATCATAGCACCTGGCCCGTGACTCTATGTATCTATAACCTTCCTCCTTGGTTGTGCATGAAGCGGAAGTTCATTATGATGCCAGTGCTCATCCAAGGCCCTAAGCAACCCGGCAATGACATTGATGTGTACCTAAGGCCATTAGTTGAAGAACTTTTACAGCTGTGGAATGGAGAAGGTGTACGTGTGTGGGATGAGCACAAACAGGAGGAATTTGACCTACATGCGTTGCTGTTTGTAACCATCAACGATTGGCCTGCTCTCAGTAACCTTTCAGGACAGACAAACAAGGGATACCACGCATGCACACACTGTTTAGATGACACCGACAGTATATATTTGGACAAATGCAGGAAGAATGTGTACCTGGGGCATCGTCGATTTCTTTCGACCAACCATCAATGTCGAAAGAAAGGAAAGCATTTCAAAGGTGAGGCAGATCACCGGAAGAAGCCCGCCCTCCGTACTGGTGATCACATACTTGATATGGTCAATGATTTACAAGTAATCTTTGGAAAGGGTCCTGGCGGACTATCTGTTTCGACTGACGATGCGGGACGCGCGCCCATGTGGAAGAAGAAATCTATATTTTGGGACCTACCCTATTGGAAAGACCTAGAGGTCCGCTCTGCAATCGACGTGATGCACGTGACGAAGAATCATTGCGTGAACCTGCTAGGCTTCTTGAGAGTGTATGGGAAGACAAAAGATACACCGGAGGCACGGGAGGAACAACAACGTGTGCATGAAAAAGACGACATGCATCCAAAGCAGTATGAAGGTCCTGCCAGCTACGCTCTTACCAAAGAAGAGAAGGAAATCTTCTTTTAATGCCTGCTCAGTATGAAGGTCCCGTCTGGCTTCTCGTCGAATATAAAGGGAATAATAAATATGGCAGAGAAAAAGTTCCAGAACCTAAAGTCTCATGACTGCCACGTGATTATGACGCAATTGCTTCCGGTTGCATTGAGGGGGCTTCTACCGGAAAACGTTCGATTAGCCATTTTGAAGCTATGTGCATTCCTCAATGCAATCTCTCAGAAGGTGATCGATCCAGAAATCCTGTCAAGGTTAAGGAGTGATTTGGTGCAATGTCTTGTTAGTTTCGAGCTGGTGTTCCCACCATCTTTCTTCAATATCATGACGCACGTCCTAGTTCATCTAGTCGACGAGATTGTCGTTTTGGGCCCTGTATTTCTACACAATATGTTCCCCTTTGAGAGGTTCATGGGAGTCTTAAAGAAATATGTTCATAACCGCGCTAGGCCAGAAGCAAGCATCTCCATGGGCCATCAAACAGAGGATGTCATTGGGTTTTGTGTTGACTTCATTCCTGACCTTAAGAAGATTGGTCTCCCTCAATCGCGGTATGAGGGGAGACTGACTGGAAAAGGCACGCTAGGAGCGGACTCAATAATATGTAGGGACGGGCATTCTTGGTCTCAAGCACACTACACAGTTCTACAGAATTCTACCTTGGTGACCCCGTATGTCGATGAACACAAGAATATTCTGCGCTCCAAACACCCGGAGCAGTGTGACGACTGGATTACATATGAACACATCAGGACTTTCGGCAGTTGGTTGCAAACACGTCTCATGGGTGACAACACTGTTTCTGATGAGCTGTACTCGTTGGCCAGGGGACCATCTTCGACTGTATTGACTTACAAAGGGTACGAGATAAATGGGAATACATTTTACACGATCGCCCAAGATCAAAAGAGCACCAACCAAAACAGCGGTGTCCGCTTTGATGCAGCAACCAAGAGGGGAAAGGACACATATTATGGTTACATAGTGGACATATGGGAACTTGACTATGGACATGATTTCAAGGTCCCTTTGTTTCAGTGCAAATGGGTCAATCTGTCAGGAGGCGGAGTACAGGTAGACCCACAGTACGGAATGACAACAGTGGATCTCAACAATCTTGGGTACACAGACGAACCATTCGTCCTAGCCAATGATGTGGCGCAGGTTTTCTATGTGAAGGACATGTCTACCAAACCGGATCGAGCCAAACTTCGGTAACGAGACGAGGCCCGAAGAAGAGGTTGCGCAAGGATGAAAGGTTCACGATCACAGCACTCGCGGACGATGGCCTACCGATTGAACCCAAGCGGACCAAGGACGCATTTTCTGCTCAGTGCGGAGCTATTGTTAGGGACAACATCCCGATCAGCATCAAGCAATGGAATAAGCCTAAGGACGACGCCCCTGAAGGTGATTATGTCACCGATAGACAGAAAGATGATCTTTGGACCTTGCTGAAGGCAAATTTCACCCTACCGCCAGAGGAGGATCCGAATAAGCCCGTTATAGAGCCACTGGTCAAGGCGTGTGCTCTTAAGAAGATGGCAGATCTATTCAGTAGGTGGAAGAAGGAGTTGAAATCAAAGTTTGTCGACAAAGGTGAGACTCCAGAATTCATCGGCCGATTTGAGAAGATAAGAGATCACTGGCCCGCATTTGTGGCCTACAAGACATCAGACAAGAGTAAGAAAATGTCAGAGACAAACAAGAACAACGCTGCAAAGAAGCAGTATCACCATCACACGGGGTCAGGTGGCTACCTCAAAGCCCGGCCGTTGTGGGACAAAGCTGAGAATGACCTGATTGCTAAAGGGGTCGAACCAGAGACATTGAAATGGCCAGACCGTTCAAGGACTTGGTTCTTCGGGGTTGGGGGAACTTTGGACCCTGAAACAGGGAAGTGCCGTTGGACGGATGAGCAACTTGCAATACCCGTCACGAAGCTTCAGAAGTATATCACCGCAGCGCAGGAAGGGACGTTCATTCCCGACAGAGAGAAGGACGAGCTGACTGAGGCCCTAGGGAATGCTGAGCACCCTGGACGAACACGAGGCACACCAGGCTCCGTTCCGTGGAAGTTTGGGTTTCCCGACGCAGGCGGTTACAGAAGCCGGGAGAGAAAGAGGAAAGCGGAGCTGAGCGACATGCAGAAGATGAGTGCAAGACTACAAAAGCTAGAGGAAGCTGAGAGCCAGCGAGCTGCCGGCCAACTATCTCAGCGGCACGAAGCTACCCCAGAAGCTACCCCGCCATCTCAGCGGAGAAGCAGCGTGGCTTCCACGGAGCCCGTTCAGACTGACTTCACGGAGCCTATCTACCCCGTGGATACTATCACGGAGGCTCAAAATTGCGAGCTTATGACGAAATGCCATAACCTCACTTTCAAGGCGGCTCTCGGCACTGTTGCACCTCCTCAACCCAACGGAACTTTTCACTGCCTTACGATTCCACATGGCTATGCTGTTGTGATGGTGGATGAAGTAATGGAGGGATTTGAGGAGCTCGAGCTTTACCACTCTACAGGTGAAGGGGAGAATCAGCTGGTTCGTGCTCTGAGGAGTACATGTCTATGGCAGAAGGAGTACATCAAGCTTCCAAACTGGACGCCTCCGCCTCCTCCTCCTCCTCCGGCGAGTCAGGGCACTCCGCCTCCTCCTCCTCCTCCTCCGGCGAGTGATCAGGGCACTCCGCCTCCTTCTCCGGCCCCTCCGACGCGTGAGGGCACTCCGCCTCCTCCTTCGCCTACTCCGGCGTGTCGGAGCACTCCGCCTCCTTCTCCGCCTCATCAGCAACGACGGAAGAGAGACGCCGCCGCTCCGGCGGCTAGTAGTACAAGCAGAGGCGAGAGGCAATTCAGATACGGTCCATGTCTCAAGCCTGTGGAAAAGTTACCATATGAGAGGACCGAGCAGGAAAACGAGGACATATGTCGTGCCGAAGTGAGGGACCATTTTGCAAAGAAAACTCCACCTCCGAAGGAGAAGCTAGATCCGGTGAAAGTGAAGCGCACTATCGATGCCCTGAAGCGACCACCACCGCCTCCGCCGGATTCCAACTATGACCGCATAATTACTAAGACACATGCTAAAGCGCAGCAGTCGGGAAGTACTTCCAGTGCTGCAAGAGCGAAAAAACGAAGAAGTGGGAAAACAATTCCCCAGCTCGGTGAACAGGAGAAGCAATCGTGCCCCCCGCTCAAGGTGTCTAGCGATATCGCTAATCATCCGGTGCTACTACCCGGTACCACTCTTGATGATTACCTGCCCGATGATGTACAGTTTGAAACGGCTGAGGTAGTAGACGTCTTTAGATACGAGCACGGGAAGCCTCTCGTCAAACCTGATCATCCTCATCTAACAACGATGATGCAAAAATTGCATGACTGGTACATGGAAACCTGCAGGAAGTCTAGGAAAGACAGTTTGTTAGTCGGAATTAAAAAAGAGCATGACTTCCCTGGAGTCGACCTGCTGCCTGTTGAATTTGTCGAGTTATTTAAATTATACAATCAAAAGGCCCTCGACAAACAACTCATGACTTGCTACTGTCTGTAAGTATTACTTCTATAATTAAGTCTCTAGCTCAGCTCGTTCATTGCATGTATATATAATTATCCTCACTATATTATGCAGATTGAAGATGTTCGAATGCCAAAAAATAGGAATCTTCGACGTTGGGTTCATTAGCCCAAATACCGTAAATGAATGGTCGGTACGAAAGGCGGCTGAAGATACCGAGAACAACTTACTACAAACGTTCCTTAAACATCAAAACAAAAGGGAAATACTCTTTCCTTACAACTTCAAGTGAGTGTTACTGTCTTCTGCATATTCGGTTCCGCTTACTCGTGGTTAAGTAATGTAATTGATGAGTTATGCGTGCGCAGCTTCCACTATATTCTGCTATCCATTAACCTTGACGGGGCATTAGTAACTGTCTTAGACTCGCTCCGTAAAGATCCCAAGTATTATGCGGACATGACTGCAATGCTCCAGAAGTAAGTTCAATCAATACCGGGACCATATCGGCAACTTTCGTTCATTTCCTGATATCAAGTAATCATTTTCTTTGCCTGCCAGGGTTTGGAAAACATTCACCGCTAAGGTTCCGGGTCTGAAGAAGGAGCTGCGATTTACACACCCCAAAGTAAGTAGTACTATAGCTAGTTCCGCGCATCTCTCATTGATTCTAGTTTCATCAATACCATTATCATGCTTGCTTATCAGTTTGATTGAACTCTATTCTCGTAAAGTGCTTGTTAAAGGCACCCAACACTCATTTATGTGGATACTACGTATGCGAGTTCATTCGCTACTATACCTCTGAACGGGCCTCCTCTGAGAACAATTTGAAGTACGTAAACAATATTCACAATTTTATTTTATATATTACCATCAATTGTGTTGAGTTTCATTCATATATATGTATTGACCCCTTCTTTAAATTAGATCTGGCAGATGCGGGATGAACTCCTACCACATGATCGCATACGAGCAATTCAAGAGGAATTGGCGGGATTCTTTCTTGACCACGTCATACCTGAACAAGGTGAATACCATGTGAAATTGAAATTGTTGTAAGGGATGTTATATATTGTACATATGCAGCAGCGTCGGATAGATATACGAAAACTTGTTGTTCGACCAAGCACGAAGAAAGAGATGTCACTTCTCTCTATATATGTTCATGACGATCTTGTGTAATTAATGGATTCCTTTATTTGCTTACTAGCTAGCGTCGAGTTCTCTCTATATGTGTAGTAGCTAGCGTCGACCAAGCACGGAAAAAGAGAGGTCACTTCTCTCTATTAGCTCGCTAACACAATATGAAACCCCTAAATTAACCCTACAAAACCCCAAAACCCCCCCTTCCAAAAAAAAAACAAAACCCAGCGACTGCGAGCTGCTGACGCGTGGCCGCCTTTTGGTCCCGGTTGGTGTTACCAACCGGGACCAAAGGTGGAGCCTTTAGTCCCGGTTGGTAACACCAACCGGGACTAAAGGTCCTCCCTCCCCCGCCCCAGGCAGCGCCACGTGGATGCCTTTTGGTCCCGGTTGGTGTTACCAACCGGGACTAAAGGTCCTCCTGCCTGGGCTTCCCGCAGCGGCCACGTGGAGCCCCATTGGTCCCGGTTCGTAAGCGAACCGGGACTAAAGGTTTTGGGCTTTAGTCCCGACCCTTTAGTCCCGGTTCCAGAACCGGGACTAAAGGCCCTTACGAACCGGGACAAATGGCCCTTTTTCTACTAGTGTAAACAGTCTGGCTCTTACTAGTGGAAGACGAGTTCACGAAAATGACACACCACAAAAAAAAAACTTAATCGGGAAACTTTTTTTTTTTCGAAACGGAGGCAAAAGATTTGCCTCATCTATTAATTAAGAAGAGAATAGAGTTTGTTACAATCGACACGAGACAACGACATGAATTATTACTCTCGCGACATAAGTGACCATAGATTTTTCGCCCCGGGGGTGATCCAAAGGTTTGCCTCCGTCATGATGATGTTGAGTAAAATGGTTGGTGGCGCGCTTTTGTTACGGAAGACCCTTGCGTTCCTTTCGTTCCATATGGTCCATGAAACAAGCATGGTAAGGGAGGCCATGGCCTTCCTCTCTGTGGTGCCCGGCCCAACACGACTTTCCCACCACTTTTTCACGGAGCCTTCCAAGTGCCAAGATGAGACGTCGAGGTTCTCAAGTCGTAGTTTCGCTTTGAATAAGCCCCAAAGCCTCAAAGTGAAACGAAACTTGAAAAAGATGTGCATGCCGCACTCTTGCACACGCTTGCAAAGGGGACAAAGCCCACAGCTTGCCCATCCCCGCTTGTCCAACCTATCGTAGGTCCAAATACGATCTTGAATAGCCAACCATGCAAAGAACTTGACCTTTGGCGGCGCCCAAGACTTCCATACCATTTGGTCCAGAGAGGAGAAGGTCATGCCAAGGAATTGCGCCTTGTAGGCGGAGGCCGCCGAGTAGAGCTCGTTAGTCGAATGTTTCCAAACAATGACATCCTCGACACTCCCATCAAGGTGCACAACATGCACCAACCTCCAAAGAGTGAAGAATTGACGGATGTGCTCAATGGACACGATGGTAGGAGGCTTTATCTTCAGGATCCACGCGTTGTTCTGCAAGGCCTCACGCACCATCCAATTCTTTCTCGAGGAAGCAACAAAGATGAGCGGAGCGATTTCCTTGGGCGTACGTCCAAGCAACCAAGGAGCGTCCCAAAATGGAGTTCTTGCCCCGTTCCCTATTGTGATGGTTGAGCATGCGTAAAAAAACTTCAAATCATCTTCGTCGCACAGGTTTCACATCCTCACCCACATCTTGCTTGGCTCCTTCCACTCATACCAAGGCCATCTCAATTGCAAGGCGCGCGCGAACTTATCCGTGTTGAGCACCCCTAGACCGCCATATTCATGTGGACGACAAACGATCTCCCAATTCACCTTGTATTTTGCCCCTGTCGTCTTATCCGTGCCGGCCCAAAGGAAGGCCCTTTCAAGCTTATTGACATTCCGAAGGGTAGACTGCGGTATGACAAGCGACGTGATGAAGTAGACCGCAAGGGAAGTAATCACAGATTTGACAAGGGTCGTCCGGCCGATGGTGGTGATGTTCTTGCCCTCGTAAGTAACCAACTTGCTTGCCACCTTGTCCTCAAGAAATTGAAGGTCACATTTCTTGAGCCGCCAAACCGAGAGGGGGAGGCCCAAGTACCGCATGGGGAAGGATGCACGCATCGCCTGCAGACTTTGAAGAATGTGGCCCAAGTTTAGATGGTTGCAGTGGATGGGCACGACCGAGCTCTTGTGGAAGTTTGTACATAGACCCGTGACCTTCCCGAAACCTTCCAGAATGGCTGCAAGGTTATCGATATCCCTTTTAATTGGAGCCATGAAAACTGCCGTGTCATCCGCGTAGAGTGAAGTCCGCACCATTACACCCTTCCCACGGATCTTGTGAAGAATCTTCTTTCTCGTTGCCAGCTCGAGGATTTGTTGAAGAGAGTCTATGGCAATGACAAAGAGAAGCAGGGAGAGAGGGTCTCCTTGCCGGAGCCCTTGACCATGCCAGATGGGAGGTCCGGCGGTCCCATTGAGGAGGACCCTCGACGATGAGGAGCAAAGAAGGGCCGCGATCCAATTCCTAAACTTGCTTGGAAACCCTTTCCGTTGAAGGAGCTCAAGGAGGTACCCCCATTTGACCGAGTCAAACGCCTTGCGAATATCAAGCTTGAAAAGGAGGGAGGGTGTCTTGCTTTTGTGGAGCCGACGGGCAAGGTTTCGAACATACATGAAGTTGTCATGAATACTTCTCGTCTTAATGAAGGCACTTTGGGCGTTGGAAACTAGCTTGGTCATATGAGGGCCAAGTCGAGTGGAGAGCACCTTCGCAATGATCTTGGCGATCGCATGAATGAGACTAATTGGTCTATAGTCGGAGACACCCTCCGCCCCATCCTTCTTGGGCAAAAGCACCACATTCGCGGAATTTAACCAATGGAGGTTCGACGTGTGAAGCGAGTCAAAGCGAGAAATCACTCGCATAACATCGTGCTTGATGATATCCCAGCACCCCTTGAAAAACGCCCCTGTAAAGCCATCCGGGCCAGGGGCCTTGTCGCTGGGCATGTCGTTGATAGCAGCACGGACCTCCAGCTCGGTAATGACAGAATCAAGAGCATCTAAATCATGGGACTCGACATTTAGCTCTTCCCAGTTGAGATCCTGCGAACACGAGCCCCCTTTTTTCATGATATCGGAGAAGTGATCATGAACAATTTTTTCCTTCGCCTCGTGTTCGGTGACCCAACCTTGGCCATGCTTGATCCTTTGAATGTGGTTCTTTCTTCTCCTAGCATTGATACGACGGTGAATTTTTTTTGTGTTTGCATCCCCTTCCTTAAGGTTGGACATTCTTGCGCATTGTCTCTTCCGGGCCCTCTCAAGCATGGCCAAACTTACTACCCTTTTCTTAAGCCTACTCCGGAGATCGATCTCGTCAGTGGAAAGTTGTCGGTCCTCTTGAGCAATGTCAAGGCGTAGGATCACAAGAAGAGCGGCGTGCAGTTGGACCTTGGATTTGGAGAAAAGTCTCCTACTCCACTCTGAGAGCCGAAGGGCCGTCTTCTTGAGCTTATGGAACAAAACGTGGTATGGCTCTGTGTGCACGACATGCTCCTGCCACGCCGCCAGAACCACCTCGTTGAACCCTGGCATGGATGCCCAAAAGTTTTCGAACCTGAAGGTCCTTGGCCTCCTAGGGCCCTTGTCATCGGCGAGCAAGAGCGGGCAATGGTCAGAGAGGGAGGACGATAGGGCGTGAAGCACGTGGGTGTTGAAAATGGTGTCCCACTCGGCGTTGCAAAAAAATGAATCTAGTTTGCACAAGGTTGGATTTGCCCTTTCGTTGCTCCAAGTGAAGCGCCTATTTTGAAGATGGATTTCCTTCAGCTCATAGCTTTGCAGGGTTGCGCGGAATCGGTTGATCCTACTCCGGTTAATATTTCTCTTGTTCTTGTCTCTTGCCCGGTAGATTTGATTGAAGTCCCCGGAGGCAAGCCAAGGCACTGCCGGAGGCGGCTTTTGACTAATAATCTCGGTGAAGAATGCGTCTTTGCGGGAGGAGGCGGTTGGCCCATAAACGGAGGTCACTTTGTATTGCACATCGGAGTGCCGCAAGCGGACCATGGCGGATAGGCAAAAAGTGGTGGTGGTGACGTTAGAAACATCCACCAGGCTGTCGTCCCATAACATGAGGATGCCACCCCGAGTACCATCGGCCGGCCGTTGCGCAAAATTTCGCAACCTGGCACCACCCAAGAAGGCTGCAGTGAATTGATCAACATTTGCAAGCTTTGTCTCCTGGAGGAAAACGATATGACACGAGGAGGCGGCGATTGTGGCACTGACAGTGGAGCGACGGTCCGGACAGTTGAGTCCCCGCACATTCCAACTCAACAGATTAATCGGTTGTTCTAACATAAAAACTTGATAGACCCTGATACATGCCAATCCTCCAAAGGCGAGAGCAACAACAAACAGTACAGAGTGCCCAGCGGCCAAACATGCACGTAGCCATACTAGCCAAAACACCCAGAAAGAGCCCTACTGTGCACATGCATATGCACGTAACCAAACTAGCAAAAGCACTCAGTAAGAGCCCACTTGTGCGACACAGACACGACCCTGAAGATACAAAGTGATGTTCTAACATTTGGAAACTAGCTAGCCCAGGAACGGCCAACGAAGTTAGACAGTTGTCTGCAGCGCCGCATCACCGCCGTCCGCCGTCTGTAGGTCCAAAGCTCCAGCCCCACCATGAGCAATGAGCGCATCTTCAACACCAATAGCAAGCCCCTCATCGAGCTTGAAAAACTCTCGTATGGCACATATTACTTCTGGAGATAGCTGGGTCTTGAACCGCTCAGCGAGCGCGTCCAACGTGGCTGCCGTGACGTCCTCGCCGTCCTTCACGATGCCGAGGCTGCGGCAGACCAAAGCTTCAGCGGTCCTAGCCACCGGAGTGGCCTAAGCACGGCCAGCCGTCTTTTGCCTGGTGCCAACCCGTTGCAGGGACATGCCAGCCCCAGTCCTGATGATGTCAACCCCGGCCAGAGTCTTGCGACGAGCAGCCGGAGGTCGTGGGGGGGTCGAGCCGGGGGACTGCAAGATCGCCTGAGCGCGCTCACCGAACAGGGAAGCAACACCGGGAGGAGCAGCGGCCACACCCTGTCGCGTACTATCCACGACAGCAGCAGGTTGGCGTCCCTCAAGACCAGCAGCTTGGTCCAGGAAGAGTGGCGCCAGGCCCGCATCAGCCACCACCAGGACACGAGAGCACGGCGGAGAGGGCGTGCGCCTAGCCGTGCCACTGGAGATCAACGGTGGAGTTGGTGAAAGCTGGAACCCCGGCGGCCTGGTCGGCGAAGGCAGCGGCAACAGGAGCAGAGCTGGGGAGCAAAGCTCCTGAATGGCTGGGCTTGGGGTGGAGAAGTGCGCCTCCGAGCGCCTGACCTCTCCACGCTTGGAGGTTGGTGATGGAGGTAGAACCGTAGTTGGCGAGAGAGGCGGAGATGCCGGTGGCGTGAGGGACTCTAGAGAGCGCCGACAAGCAACACGAGGCAGCCGGTCCCGCGAGGAGCTCCGTCCACAGACCGGCTCCAGGGCAGGCATGGGTGCCTCATCAGCCAACGCCAGGGCAGCATCATGTAAAAGCTGTTGTGCCGGGATGTTCTCGGAGATGCGGGCCTCCTCAGAGGAGCCGGAGCCAGAGCCCTGCCTGACCACGGGAGCGGCGGACGCGGCACCAGCGCGACGGCTCCCACGGTCGTCCCTCCGGTCGCGCTCCCCGCGCCCACGATCCTGCCCGCGAGGCTCCTCCTGCCGGTGGTTGCGGGAGAGACTGCGACGGCTGCGCGCACCCCAGGAGCTCCTGTTGCTGCTCCTGTCACGACCTCGACGATCCCCTCCCCTGCGGCGATGGTCCTCGTCGTCTTCACTGTCCCGCCGGTCGTGACGCCGCACCGGGCGGGAGATGCGCTCCCTGCGGTCCCTCGGCTCTGATTCTCCATCGACGACATTGCGCCACCAGTCGTAGCCCTGGGAGACAGTACGCGAGCCCACCTTCTGCTCGTGGATGGCAAGGTGGAGGAGCACCCTGTGCTCAAGGCCGCGCCGCCCGTAGACCGGCTCACCGCCGTTGCGAGCCGGCAAGGTGATCCAGTTCACCCTGGGGATTTTGCCTGGGCATGTCGCCCATGCCCAGACCCCCAGCACCTCCGTGTCTGTCTTCATGGTGGAGGCGGTCTCGATGTAGTCGATCGAGCAGTTGGTTCCGATGGCCGACGCCACAGCCTGGGCGTCCCAAGCCTGCAGCGGCAACCCCTCAAGACAGAGCCTGACATGGTGACGCATGTCGACATGCTCCGCGTGCGCCTCGATTCTCCATGGCCTGAGCTGGATGCGGTTGTCGCGGAAGGGCAGGAACGGACGAGAGACGGCGTCCGCGCAGTGGTGGCGGTGGAAGAACCTTATGAGGAAGGCTTCGGGGAAGTGCTTGACCACGTTGACGTCGGGGCGAAGGCAGCCGATTGCGTCCACCACCGCGGCGGCGATTTCCTCCGGAGTGGCCCTGGCCTCCCTCTCCAGCCATGCCACCACCGCGTTGGCCTCCAGTAACGCAGCCTCCTGGAGCATGGCTGGCGTGGAGTGGATCACGGTGAAGACATCGGCGGGGCGCATCGCGTGGTCCCCCGACCAAGCCACCGGGCCAGGTGCAGCCATGGAGCTGACAGGAGCCGACGGGCTGCCGCAGCGAGGAGGGTCGTTGGCGAGCGGGCGCCGCTGCAGCGGCGGCGAAGGTCGTTGGCGAGCGGGCAGCGCCTGCCGACGAGGGGGAGCTCGGGGGCGCAGATGAGGAGCCGGAGGGTTGGTGCAGTTCTTCGCCCAGTGCCCGGAGCGGAAGCAACGACGGCAAGTGACGGGATTGCGGCAAGACTCTGCTTTGTGGTTCGGCATGAGGCAGTGGAAGCACAGATTAAATAGCCATGCCGGAGGTGGTGGACGCGCCTTGAATTCCTGCACAGGCAAAGCCGGCCGGCGCGGCCGACGCGACATCACCGTCTCCCATCCCTCCGACACCTCCGTCTCGAGCCCCGCAGCACCCATCGCGCCCGCCCCAGGCGGGCTTGAAGACGAAGCAGGAGGTGCAGAGGGCGGCTTGAAGCACGCCAGCCACCCGGAGTTATTGCACGCGCCAACACCAGCCGAGCAAGCATTGAAAGCAGGCGCGGCGGTGGGTGGGGAAGCGCGGTTGGAACCAGCGCCAAGCTGTGATGGAGGCGTCTCCAGCACGCAGTCCACGGCGCCCTCAACGAACGGCGGCCGGCCAGGAGGCGGAGGCGGCGGGGTCTGCAGAAGCCGATCCAGATCTGGTCCGGACTGCCCAGCAGAGCCAGCGATGGGGAACGGCAGGGGGAGAGGGGGGAAACCCCACGACAGGGGCTGGGGCGGGGGAGGCATGGCTGCCGGGGAGCGAGGCCTTGGGTGGCCGACGGCGCCGGAGTGGCCACCGCCGGTTTTGGCTGCTGGCCGCGCTCGGTTCGCGAGAGCGAGAGCGAGGTGGGGCTGTTCGCGAGAAATTAGAATTATCGATTATGACACGTACCCTTAATCGGGAAACTGGAACATCTGTGCACGAAAATTATACCAAATCACTACAGAAAGAACATTATATGCCAAGCACCCAGGGTGCTCGTCGAATGTGGCAATGTACTCGGCATAATAGAGTAACATTATGGAGAGATGAAAAAAACGGCGTGGTCGCATGGTATGCTGAGTACTGTGCTCGGCATACTCATGCGCTACGAGCCACCATGTGGCATGTATGCCACCGACTTACAGTGCTCTGCCTACTACTATGTTGTCTAGCTCTAGAGACATATATTGTTCCGTGGTGCAGCACATGCTTTGAACAACTAGAGTAGACGTCGTGGCCGTGCTCAAGAGAAAAGAGAATTTGAGTTAAAAAAAAAATGAAACTAGCCAGACGCCCAAGATGGCACCTTGGCCAGATGCATTTCTTTCTGACAGATTTATTGTTTCTATATGGTACTCTCTGTAAATAAATATAAGATGGTACCAAAAGTACTGTCAAGTGTCAAGCAACCAATTGATCTACATTCTACAGTGCATGCCCTACAAGCTCCTGCGAGTTCTGTTCTCTCTTCACGTGGATGATGCATATAGCTAGCTTATAGATTGAAACGATGTAGTAGTAGTTTTAAGAAGCTACCAGACAGCGACTAGGAGTTTTTCTCTTTGGAGTGAGGCATCATGCGTGGCACGAATGGAGCTTAACTGAACACACGACGAACACAGCTAGCAGTGACGTGTCCTTTTGACCTCTCGAACCATGTTAAAGAAGCTAGTTAGGCCTGTGAGGCACCCGGGAACTAGGCCGCATGATTATCACCATGGCTGGTGTTCTGCTAGTACCATATGACATTCTCTCAGCACGAATTTGAAACTTCTGCTAATTTTCCACGGTGAATGGTGATGTATGTTGCAGTGTGTGGGAACTACACAGACATTGCTGATCACCTCAACGTGGAGATGGGGTATGCAACCACTGAAGATAGTTTGGAGGATGCTGCCTGGCAAGATCTGGCTGTGGAGACCTCAGCCACCGACGACAACATGGAGCTAGAGACTATCATCATACTCCTACCATGGCAGCAGGCACGGAAGCAATGGTCACACCCAGTTTGGAAAAATATTCGTGACTTTAAATTTTCGGTCTCATTCCAAATTTTGTTTAAAATCCAAAGATAGAACCCATTTCTTATAAATGGTTTGTGTTTTCCGAAATTATTTGTGATTTGAAAAAATGCAGTTTTCCTAAATTAAAAATATATTCTTAGTTTAGTGAAACATTTAAAATTTTAAAATAGTATTCACGTTAAAAGAACATTCTCGAAAATTGTTCTTAATGTTCAAAACAGGTTCCCGTTTTCAGTAAATGTGCACAAATTTAGAAAATATTCTTGTTTTATTATTTTTTCTTATTTTCAGAAAATATTAGTTGCTTTCCAAAATTGTTCTCATTTCAAAAGAAATCGTGGTTTTCCAAAAATGTACGGAATTTTCAAGAACTACTCAGGATTTCAAAAATTATTCACGTTTCCAAGAATATTCAGCAATTCATAATAATTATTATTTTGAAAAGTTCACAAGGAATCAGTCAAAAAAAATGTTTTCAATCTAAAGCTGCAGTATATTCTCTAATATTCGCTCTGGCCATGGGTTACCAGGACGCGCTTGTTGGAGTGGCTAGCTGCACGTGGTTGTTTCTTTGAGGTCGTGAGTTCGATTATTGAACGCGTCTTTTTTCTGGATTTCTACTTGCGGCTTACAAACACATGTCGTTTTGGTGCCTGCCAGTGGGTTGGTCCACACGCGAACTGTTGTGCATTCCACTCGTTGTTTGGCACAACTAGCGTCATATAGTAGCTCCCACGCAGCTGGCTTGAAAATGGAAAAAATTAATTGCTTCGTCCCCCAGATTGTATAGGGCCAAAGACGCAGTCCCCTACTGGGCCTACTCTGCAGGCAGACAATCGATCATCGCCGAGGGACACCGAAATATTTTGTGACCGTAAGGTACCGAACTTGCAACATCCCATTCAGTTCCTCAGGAGGCTGCCAACTGAGCTAGATCAGTTCTGTTACATAGAAACGACTGGTCCTCCTATTAAAATATGTATGAATTTTGTTCCATCCGTTCCAAACGTGGCTCCCGTTTTTTTTCAGTTGTCCCTGGGTGGGCCTAACTAGGCCTACCATGCATTTCTTTTTCTGATTGACGGACGAGTATTAAAAATATTAGGCCCCGAGGTGGTTGAACTATGGACCTTTCCTATTGTGCCGATGGACAAAACCAATTCGGCAAGTTTGAAATTATGATAGGATTAGTCCCGCCTTCGAGCTTTATACTAAATCCCATCTGTTTTTATATGTCCCTAGGTTGTCTGGAAATAAGGATGTTGTTTGGAAATATGGATGTTTCCACGAGAATCATGAGCATAACGGGGGACTCCATACATTATTGCCGGTGGTAGCTTGCACATGCCAATAAAAGAGAATATGTTTGTTTGTCATAATTGAATGAAACCGTGGGCACGTGCCAATATAAGATATCTTGGTTTGAATTTAATTAAAAAAATGTGGGCACCTGAGCGCTGAAATAACCAAAGAGAATAAATCATGATAAAGAAGGGACATTCATTTCTTGTTATGCCCTGATTATGCTAATAAAACACATGTGCCAAAGAGAATATTGTGGGCAAGTGAGTGCTAAAATAACCGAAGAGAACAAACGCCTGATAATCAAGGGGCATTCATGTCTTATTATGCGCTGATTATGCTAATGAAACTGGATTTATGCGCTAGAATGGGTAATCTATCCGGTTACGCCGTCATATGAGAGAGTGGTCAAAGCAACCATGCGCCGGATGTCATCGGAAAACCGCCAAATGAGGAGGCAGCCAGGACCCCAAGAAGGAGGCGGACCCGGAGGAAAAAAGACACGAGTTGGGTGGTCGCCGCCACGTAGACCAACTCCATTTTACACAATTTTCCAGTCATGAACGAAAAACCTACAAGTATTTGTTGTGCCAGGGCGACTATTCCCATCGCATGAAGATGAGCCTGCATTTGAGCTTCAGTCAACCCCAATAATGTTGGCAAACTATAGTTCCTGGCAAGACTATGTGTGGTAGATCCATCCTGACACTGGATATTTCTTTCATAGAAGCGATTTTTAGTACCTGCTTACCTTTCAAACCTAGCTAGTTACCTCTAATAAAATCATATTTGCTCTCAGCTATCTTCTCAATATAACCATCGTTTGTAATTTATAGACTTCCATATTTTCCCATGTTTCATTAATGCATGCCACCAATAATTTCTCCTAGAAATTATGAAGATTTGATACTCTGCCATAGAGCATTATCTATTGGAGGTAACGAAATTGAATTATCAAAGAGATTATTTTTTGTGGGAAGGAGCATCAAAGAGATTATTTTTTGTGGAAAGAATTGATATTGTTTCCTTAGGAGAGGGAAGCAAATCATCCAGATCAAAGGAAAAAAAAACTATTCTCATGTTTTTGAAATCTGTATTTCTGTATGTCCACTTTACACTTCACCTATTCTTATGTTGTTTTTCTATTCCTTGGTTTTGGTAGCATGTATTTCAACTTTACACTTCAGTATATTCCTATGCTTTTCTTATAATCCTTTGTTTTGTATTCGTATGTTCCTAACAGAGCCTTAATAGTAATGGTATCAATATATGCATTGTGTTTCTTTTCTTCTGGGATTCTCATGTACGGCAAGATTTGAATGCACCGGGTATATATAAGGATTGCAGAAGTAGAGTGGACGTTCAGTAGAGTGAAAAAGGATGGCAGACTTCTCGAGTATGGCTTGTGAGGCTTCATAAAGCGCCCAGAACCACTACTGGAAAAAAGGCTTTTACCTGGGTCACATCGGGTGCACACTAGCGCCCGTCACTGCTATTTTGGCCAGGTACCAATGGCGTGCGAAAACTGTACCTACTGTTAACATAGATGTGGCGAGTGGGCTCCAGTTTGTTTGTGCCACTAGTGACATTGATCCAGATTAGCGATGGGAATAAAATAGCGGTAACAGGATGAAGTACGTGCCCGCCACTGGTCATCTTGTTGTAATGACTATTCTGGCCTAAACTACTAGTGGCAGACACATATTGCTATCTGCCACATTTAACTCAACTAGTAGTGGCGGGCGCCATTTTATGCCCATCACTACTAGTAACTTTTATCCCCACCACTAATAACTCAAGTACACATGCCAGACGCTTGTTTGTGGGCGGCCTAGTGCTATTTTTTCAGCCTTTTTCTATAATGTTAGGGTTTTAGTGTGTTAGGTTTATGTTCACGAGCCAAAACAGATTCTACATTAAAGGTTCATCATTGAAAGTTTAATATCAGATTTTGGCCCTTTTTGATATTAATTATTTATTTTTAGGGCATTAAATATATTTCTAGGTATTTAATGAAGGTAAATGCATTTAAAGTCTTAAATATAGCAGACAGACCCGAAACAATGCCTAATTTTGCATGTGACATGTAATGGTGTATGTTGAATATGAAAAAAGTTTGAACACTAAGGGAGGAATGAGCGGTTGTTTCGAATGCAAACCGGCCTATTTCAAACATTTAGAAGTGCATTTAATTGCTTAAATATTTCAAACAGTTCCCAGAAAATGCCAAATTTTGATATAATGTATGTAATGGTGTGTATTGATTGTGAATATTTTTTTAAAGGTCAACCAACAAAGCAGCACTCGATTCACATTTAACTTGAGGTGTTCCATCTCGGAACCTAGTTTCTTCCTCATGGATGTTCCTATATGTAAGCAGTCTATGAGTTAAATTTTATATAACATTCTCATTTTTTTTAGCACAACCTCCATGGGTCATACCAGCACACCATTGCCAAGTTTCATGATTTTTAGGCGTCTTTCAAAATTGTCTAAATTGAAATGTGAATAGACACCATGGGCGCAGAGTGTTTACTTTGTACACAAAGTGCATCAAGTTTTGTCATAACACTCAAATTTGTAAGACACCCTAAAGGGGTCCTATGATGACACCATGTCACGTATCACCCACTTCGAGCTCATTTGCATGTCATGTTGAACACAACATCATTTTTCCCATTTTAATGGTCAGAAAATCAATTAATGAATAAAAATAGCACACGAACCTTTCTCACAGCAGTGTGGAGTGGCAGGGACCAGAGCCGAGCCGAGACATGGGTTGCGTCCTCACAGCCGTGGAAGTGGTCTAATGTGGGATGATGTCCCACTAATCTGCTATTGTCTTTTCATCCTGTCGTGGAGTATCGACATATGCGACTATCAAAAGATCCGTTATCGGGATGTTGATTGAAACACCACTTCATATGCAAAGTTAAACCTCTTGCCCTGGCCTATATTTGTTATGCATCATGCTGAATAATAAACAAGAATGGTTGTGTGTATCATACTGATGCAGAGGGCAGAGGTTTAAGCTCCTTTGAAGAAAGAAAAATAATATTTCAAGGTGAATCAATATGTTAAGTTGAAAATACGAGAACATCGATTGTGATGTATGTTTACATCTCGAAGGACAATAAAATTGACCAAACCACTAATTAGTGCGTGCTGCCCGCTGCATATGGGTATATGTTCTTTGTTGGGAAGATTGAAAACCTGGACAATAATTGCTAGTTAGACTCTTTATTATTCATCGGCACGCTCTGTTTGAATGCAGGTAATGGCATACATGAAGTATATGATCTCCTTCCGACATAACTTATGAGGCCGCGAGCCATGTGACCGCCATTGCCCCAGCGTCAACAATTGTAACCCAGACAAGAGATCAACTACATGTTGCCTACTTGATGGTTCGACGCCGAGGTTTGGTTGTGAAACCTGAAAGCTGGATGCTAAGGAGTGTTTAGCATAATTACACCAAACAGGAAGAAACACAAGATTCATGTGCCTTCTATAGTTCTCATGATGGATAGTGTAAACAAACCGACACTCTGGCATAGTGATATAAGCTAGTCCTGAAGAACGCGCACGGCATGAATTCCCTGTACGTGCCTCCCATGCCCCAACTCGACAACCCTCCTATGATTAAGCCGTGCATATAAAAGAGAAGAAGAGGGTCTTGCATACCGTCTTAAATGGTACCAACTATCCGACTTGATTGGAGACCATGGATGTGATTAAGCTAGTAGTAGAGACATCTATCATACATGTATTGTCTCATCATCTAAAAGAATATATATGAGCGTGTGATTTGGATCCCGAAAGATTGGCGTGTGTCTGTCTCTTATATGCATATATGGGAGCATAAAGTAGTTAGTAGTGGTAGTAGTACGATTCCGCGATTCGGATCACAAAAGCACACTTGTGGCTCTTTCTCTTATAAGCATATGGGAGCATCAAGTAATTAATAGTAGTCGTAGTTGGTAGCAATCAAACTTTACTGCTACATCACATGAGTCTGTCTCAATAAGTAGCATGGTTCTAACACCAGTACACAACACCAAGGATATGTTTTGTAGTTCAGTCAAAGATCAAAGTTGTATCCAAAATACAAGGAGGACTAATAAATCAGGACAAACATAGTTGCTAGCTAGTTGCATAGCGCACACAACCCTAGTCAGTTATGGTTGTGGGGGGTCTCACCCGCACGTCACCTCAACTAAGGGTGTGCTTCATGTTTTCGTTGTGACACTACCGCTAGAACTAGTCACCGCAAAAAGCACAATCGGCTTGTCCAGCTAGTACTCACGCAAAAATATTCGCCAATGATTAAATCACACAAGTAACAGAGAGCGATGGCATGCCCGAAATTTGTATAGATATACTCCCTTCGTACCATATTAGTCGACACTCAAATGGATGTAAAAGTACATTGACTTTGACGGTGCAAACCACTCCAACTCCAATTGAAGTAGCTGAGTGGAACATCGCAGGCAAAGATAGCCAACAAGCGATGCGCCGCATCAACGCCAAAAGATGCAAAGCTACTCCAAGCGAGCACGCACTAGTTGGGCTAAGGAGAGAGCGGAAGCGACTCTTGGCAGTTGCAAAGGAGTTGTATCTCAGCCACAGAAGCAGGGAACAAATGGTTGCGACAACTGCTTAATTATGTTATTTCCTTCTGTGTAAAACGTAGAACGATGCCATGTGAAGCTATCTTGCTAGCTAATATGTTCAGACATTTCAAATTGCTTACCCATAGCAAAGGAAAAATGATAATCATGGACAGATTTCTGCATTCTGAGCGGCATACGCTCACAAGCCTGGAATGTTGAAATTCATGGTCCCTCCCAATCCCAAACTCAAGGTTAATTGTGTCGCGGGGCAGAGAAATCGAGTATACACATCACATGACGCGTCAACTGACATACACCGTTTTCTTTTCTTTATGAACTAATTGAGGAGCTGCTAGCTCACACTTGAAGTGAATGAAGGATATGTTGACAACTATATGTCCAAAGCTAGCTAGCAGCTGGTCCTGTTATGTCACCGCCCGACTGCAATTATTGTTCCAGCAACACCTTGTGTAGTTGACCATATTAATTAGGGTCTATTTGATTCACAGGATTCTTAAAATGCATGAATAGAGTGTCATGTCCTCTTGTACCCTGCATGTTTCGAAGGAGGGTTTGACAGCACAGTAAAAACAAAGGAATCCAACAAACAGGTTTGAGTGGATTGAGATTTTCCTTCGAAATGTAGTACAAAAGGATCCTACGAAAATCTTAAGGGTTTCAATCATACGAATCAAACGACCATCATAAGAAAATAAATCCTGAGAATCCAAGCCATCCGAAAATCCTATTAAATTCCTTCGTATCAAAGGAGCACTCAATGTGCATTTTTTACAGAATGGTATACGCACATGCCCATAAGGGTTAGTTTTATTTTCCTTCGTACATATATCACGACAAAATCAACTGGGTAATGAAAATTACAGGCCATACTGCATTCGACTTGGCTCATGAGCTGACTTAGTGGCATGAGCTGCTTAGCTCATCACGCATGGAATGCATGCTGAGAGTTTAGTTTCCAAGTTAGAATAAAATTTGTTAAGAGGAAAATAAGAGGACACCATGATGTGTGCTTACATCTCAAAGGAAAACTACTGGGCTCTTTGGTTTGAAGCCACAGCTTGCCACACTTTGCCACAACTCAACTTAGGCAAGTTTGACCATGTTAGGTGTGTGTTTGGTTCTTGCCACAACTAAAGCAATACTTTTTTTTTATTAGAACTGATCCCCACATGTCATAGATAGAAAAAGTGTGGCAAGATTCCCTTAGGCAAGCCAAAGTGTGGCTAACTATTTTAGAACCTCAAGTAAGACAAGTGTGGCAAAATTGTGTGGCAATATGTGGCAAATATAGTCACAATCCAAACAGACCCTACATTACCCAAACAACTAATTAAGCATGTGTTAGCCCCTGCATATGGACATATGTTCATCGTCGAAAAGATTAAAAACTAGAAAATACCGGCTAGCCAGGTTCTTCCTTGTTCATTTGCACGATCTGATGCATGCAAGTTTTTTTGTAAACAGAGGCAAAAGCGTTGCCTTTTTCATTAAATAAGAAGAAGATAGTTTCTCAGTTAATTAGAAAACCTGGCGAAATCCGATTTATCGATGGTGAAACTCACACGCGGACTCAACTGGCCAACAAGGAGACTGCAAATGACAAATATTTAAATGATGGTCATCTTCCAAATTACTGAAACCTCCAAAGTCGACAACATGCAAATGCTTGAACTCATCTAGAGAAGGGATCCCGACAATAATCCAAAAATTTGAATAAATTTGCAGCGTGCGTTTGTACTAGAAACTAATTATAAAACCTTATCATCACACATCACTACTAGGAGAAAGCCTACTAGTAGCGCTTGAAATACCTATAGCAGTAGCGCTGGGTCCAGCGCTACTGCTAACGCGCTACATCTAAGTTGTAGCAGTAGCGCTGGTTGGTGCAGCGCTACTGCTAAGTATGGTTAGCAGTACTGCTGCACTGACCAGCGCTACTGCTAACTATCTGTAGCGCTGCAGAAAGGCAAGTGCTGCTACTAATCCAGCGCTGCTGCTAGATGCCTTCCAGCGCTGCTGCTAGTATTCCTGCTTTCACAGATTCATACCCCCTCTACGTATTTGTGATATATTTGTACAGGCTCTATACAGTAGTTTCATCAGATCACAATAAACATACACTATTCTCATCATATCATACACATACAGTAGTCTCGTCATACCATCATCATCATCATTCAACACAAATATCATCACATCTCGAAAATAGCGATACACAAGTCATGTCATGTCTCGAATAAGTGCAACTGCATGGTCATGGCACACACACAAGTTTCATCATGTCTATCTAAACCATGATGTAGAAGAGAAGAGCGATCAGCATGAGCAAGACCGCGACTATGTAGTACTTGAGGCACCGGCGGTTCCGCCCCCGCTCTTGCCGGAGCGTCCACCTCAAGTAACTACTTTCCGCTTCGGCTCTGCTGTCGAACCCTCTGTGGCTAGCACCCGGGTACTTGTCCACCTGGGCTTGAGCGTCTGGCTAGTGGTCGTAGACTCCTGGAACCCTCCCAACGAACACGGCGTAGCAGTCCTTCGCCATCTCTGATCTATGTACCTGCATCGTCAGTTGATGAACTGAACGATAATATGCAACATCTTATTCCGGCAAAACATAGGCCACTCGGATATTCTTCGACATTCAACCAACATTGCAAAATCATATAATATCATGCACAAGTTTAGATCAATTTTTCTTTGCATAAGCATTTTTCTCTAGTGCAGCATAACAACATTCTTCTAGCACTAAGCACATAAGTAACACAGCTTTGCAACAAGTAGGTAAGAATGTTGTGAGCCCATGAGCATAGTGTATGTCAACAGTTACAAAATCAGGAAGAATGGAGTAAAGTTGGAAAATAATGAAGCCATATTTGGAAAATAATAGACGCATCAGTACCAGGGCAGTTCAACATCTCAATACCCTTGCTGAAATTATCAGGAAGAGTATAATTTCTAATACCCTAATCTGAATATGCTTCCAACTTGCTCAAATAATTTGCTACTACTATACCATCAATGCAGGCCCGAAGCAAAATCATATGGAGCAGAGAGAGAGAGAGAGAGAGATAGAGAGAGAGGAGGGCAGGGGAGAGGAGAGGGAGAGGCTTACGGGGCGGCGGCGAGGTCGAGGGTGGGGGAGAGGGCGGCGGCGGCGAGGTAGAGGGCAGGGGAGAGGGCGGCGGCGGCGAGGTCGAGGGCGGGCCCGCGCGGCGACGGTGAGGTCGAGGGAGGGCTCGGGCGACGGCCGGCGTCGAGGTCGACGGCGGGCAGGGGCGACGGCGGGCAGGGGCGACAGCTGGCAGGAGCGACGGCCGGCGGCGACAGAGTGGGGGGGAGAGGTGGAGATCGAGGGGGGGGGATAAGGACTTGGACAAATTTTGAGCCCACGCGGCGGGGTTAACTAAACTTAGCAATAGCGTTGGATTAGGACCAGCGCTATAGCTAAGTTAGCTATAGCGCTGGTCCTAATCTAGCGTTACTGCTAATTCTTATTATTTTATTTTTATTATTTTCCTTTTCTAGTTTTTAGTTTTCTTTTCTTTTTATTATTTTCCTGTCCTTTTTTGTTTACTTTTCTTTTTCTTTTGTTTTGCTTTCTCCCTTTTGTTTTTGTTTTTTGTTTTTCTCCCGACGGCCTCGCACGCAGTCGACCAGAACGTCTCCCTCCCACACTGCGCGAATATCACCGGAACCATGTGGTGGTACTTGAAGGGGATACGATGTATACATCATTTGACCGATAACGGTTACTTAAGTGCGTACACAAAATAGATAAATATATATAAATGATGGTTTCTCAGCTGCGTCGACGACATTTCACATTGAGCTTCTTCCCTTTCTTGTTCGTTGCCGAATAATTGAGCCCCTCCTTGTGACTTTTCCGGAACCATGGAGTACGATCTTTCTTACGTAATGTAGTATTGATTCTTCTTTTCACGTATGCTTCATCGTCATCGTTATCTTCCCCCATCGGGTTGCCGTATTGGTCGTAGTCTTCCTCGTTGGTGACTCCATCCATTCTGACGATGCTCCTTTTGCCTCTCCTCATGACAACACGGCTGAGATTGGTCGGGTCGGTTATGAAGAAGCATTGTGTCACGTGCTTAGCGTGTACCCATGGCTCATTTTTGGCGATGACGTTAACGTTCACGGTTGCGCTCTTCGCGTCGGGTATAAACATGGTAGTGAAATACTTGTTTTCTCTTACGACGTCCTTAGCCCATCTGACACGGAACATCGTCGCATCGTGCATTCCAGCATAGTCAAGCTCCTAGATCTCTTCGACCCTTCCGTAGAATCTTTCAGTTGTGCCGTTGGCGTCGGTCACGCATTCAATCGTCACCCGAGTTCTGGTAATCACTGTCCATGTCTTTGGCCTCCGTGTAGAACGTGTACTCGTTGATATCGTATGACTGATAGCTCGCGAATTTGGGCGCGGGGCCATGTGCTAAGGCGTGTATGAGCAATTTGTCCGAACTGCCCTCTTCCGGGGGATTTTCAAGAACTTGCTCTTTGAACCAACGCAAGAAAGTGGCGTTGTGCTCTACAGTAACCTCATCGTCCGTCTTGAGCATCCCCTTGTCACGGTACTTATTTGCGATGGTTTCTTTGTGCTGTGTCACATAATCATCTACCACATCTAGGTGTTGTAGCACTACTAAGTTAGCCCTGTCAAAGTCGTTCCGTCAATCCGAGTAGTCCACGTGCAATTCCCTCCGGCCGTTGTTGTGACCTTCTCCTACGAGCCTCCCATCGTGCTTCTTGACGGGCAAACCAACAACAGGGTCTCCGACGCCTATATAATTCTCGCAAAAGGAGATGCACTCATGCGTCAGATACCCCTGGACGATGCTCCCATCGGGACGGGACATGTTACGAACGAATCCTTTGATGACCCCATTCATCCTCTCGAACGACATCATGATGTGAAGGAATGTCGGCCCGAGGTCGATGATGTCGTCCACGATGTGGACACACAGATGCACCATGACGTCAAAGAACGCGGGCGGGAAGTACATCTCAAGCTCACATAGTATGAAAACGATCTCTTCCTGTAGCCTTCGGAGCTGCTTCACACTTATGGACTTTCAAGAGATAACGTCGAAGAAGTTGCAGAGACCAGTAAGCATGTCACGGACGTGCTTGTCCATTATCCCTCTAATGGCAACCGGGAGTATCTGCGTCATCATCAGGTGACAGTCATGAGACTTCATCCCGCTGAACCTTTTCTTCTTGGGGTCTAGAAATCTGCTTATCTTCCCACAGTAACCGGAACTGACTTTGATTCCCATAAGGCACTTGATGAATTGATCGATCTGCTTCGCACTTAAGGTGAAGCAAGAAGGGGGGCAATAATTCTACTCCTTCTTGTTGACTTTTCTGCCCCTTTCCCTCTCCTCCATCTCCGTCTCCGTCTCCTCCGTCGACTTTTTACGGTGGAGATCTTTCCTGATCTTCAAATCTTCCAAGTCTTTCCTTGCCTTCGGCCCGTCCTTGGTCTTCTCCGGCATGTTCATGAGTGTGCCAAGCAAGCTCTCGAGGACATTCTTCGTGATATGCATTTGATCAAGGCAATGAGGCGTGTCGTGATTGGGCCAGTACTCCAAGTCCCAGAAAACAGACCTCGTTTTCCATACCTTCAGTAGCGGCTTCGGCGCCTTTTTCATCTTTCCCGGCGCGGGGCACTGTTCCCAGTTTTCCAATAGCTCGTTGATTTCGGCGCCGCTCCTCTTACGTGGAGGTCCTCGATGCTCAGCCAACCCATTGAATAGATCTCCACGCTTTCTCCACGAGTCATCCTTCTCGAGCCATCTACGATGCCCCATGTACACGATTTTCCCGGACCCGCCATCTTTCGTTGACGTAATCTGCTGAGACGTTGTATCATCCATGCACCTCGTGCATCCGTAGTATCCGTGGCACACCTGGCCTGAGGTGTACCCGTAACCGAGATAGTCGTGCACCGTCATCATTAGCGCGGCTCTCGTATAGAAATACTCTCCTTTGCTGGCGTCCCATGTCCATGCCGGTGTTTTCCATAACGTGTCTAGCTCCTCTTTCAGAAGCCCCATATACAAGTTAATATTATTTCCCGGTTGTTTCGGCTCTTGAATCAGCATGCTCATGTGTATGTACTTTGTCTTCATGCACTTCCATGGGGGGAGGTTGTACATCCATACAAAGACGGGCCATGTGTTGTGGTTGGTGTTTTGGTTTCCAAACGGATTCATGCCATCGGTACTCGCACCAAGCACGATGTTCCTTGGATCTTCTGTAGCAAATCCATATACGGCGTTGAATGCTCTCCACTAGCTACCATCTACGAGGTGTCTCAGCTCCGGATCATCTCCATCTTCGGGCTTCTTCCTCTCCGCGTGCCAGCACATGAGCTTTGCTTCCTTAGGATCTACAAAATACCGCTACAGACGGGGAGTGATCGGAAAGTACCATACAACTTTCTGAGGAGCTTTCTTTCCTGCCTTCTTGTATCGAGAAGCATTGCACACTGGACAGCTGGTTTTTTCCGCGTGCTCCCCCCGATAAATGATGCAATCGTTGATGCATGCGTGGTACCTAATGTGCGGCAAATCAAAAGGGCAAACGATTTTCTTGGCCTCATCGACACTAGTAGGACACAGGTTCCCCACGGGAAGAACTTTATTATGTAGATACTTCAAATGCTCATCGAGGCTTTTGTCTGTCCATTTGTTTTTGGCCTTCGTCTTTAGAAGTTCGAGCGTGAAACTCAAGCAGGTCACCTCGGGATCGCAACCGTCATACGATGGAGTCTACTTGAAGTTGCGCCAGCTTGGCCTCCTCTCTAGAAGCAGCTCTCTCGCTAGTCGTACTCTTGCGAAGGAGGTCTCGAACATGAGGGCCCTGCACGACTGCACTTAGTGACCGCCGCCTCTTCTCCGCCATGTCCGGACTCTTCTTCGCCCTGTCCGGAATCTTCTCCGCCGCCGTCATTTAAGTCTTCCCCGCCGCCATGTCCGGCACCATCGTCTTCGTGTCGATCGGTCATCTCTTCGTCTAGCCCCATGTCGTTATTCCCTGCCATGTGGACGTCCTCATCATCATCATCTTCACTTATCCACCGAGTATAGCCATCCATGAAACCATTCATCAGCAGGTGCGCCTTCAACCTGCAACGATCAAAAGGGTACAAAAGGACTCCTTCTTTGCATCTTGTACACGGACATCTAATCCTAGTCCGATTATTTGCATACATGTCCATCACCGCGGATTGCATGTATCGCTCCATCTTCCATCCACTCACCTTCATGACCGACTGCATGCACGGTATAACAAGCAAAAGGGTTATAAACAAAATGCATGCATGCATCAAAGTCATATAAAAATTTGGCATGACCTTGCCTAAAAATAGGACATATCGAGTTTGCTCGAAATTCACCGAAACGGAAATAAATCGACATTTCGGCAAAACATAAGCAACTCGGGGGCATGTCACTCGCACAAATCTCTCCATATCCCAAACACACATATTCCCATTCACACACATATTCCCATTCTTGAAATGAACAACTTTTTACTCACCTATCTCCCGAGAGAGACTGATCGACCGGATGAGGCCTTTCGCTACCTATAGGGGATGGCTAAATAGCTAGCTAGATCTAGTTGTTGGGGAGGAGAGATGACTCTAGGTAACTAATGGAGAGGGAGAGAGATGAGCTAGCTAGATCTATATCTAATGGAATGGAGGGAGAGCCAAATAAATGAGGTAGGGGGGCATTTATGGAGCTAGCTAGAGATGAGAAGGCCATTTATGGAGGAGAGTTATGGTGGAGAGGGGCATTAATGGGGAGAGAAGAGAGGTAGGAGGAAGAGAGAAGAAGGGCAACAATGGTGAGGGGAGAGGGGAAAGGAGGGGAGAGAGGGCAAAGGGGGGGAGGAGGGGAAGGGGGGTGAAAAGGTGGCACCAGCCACGCCTAGCAGTAGCGGTGTTTTCCAGAAAGCGCTACTGCTATGTTACTTAGTAGTAGCTCTTTCAAGAAAGAGCGCTACTATTAAGTGGGGCCCATTAGCAGTAGCGGTTCCACGAAAAAAAGCGCTACTGCTAAAATCTTAGTAGTAGCGCTGTATTCTGGACAGCGCTGCTACTACCAATAGTGTCGGTGGGCTCGTCGGGTCCCGCTTAGCAGTAGCGCCCTTTATGTTTCCAGCGCTACTGCTAAGTCTTTACTTGTAGCGCTGCCGAAATCCAGCGCTACTGGTAATTACCAGCAGCACCTGTTACTTTCCAGCGCTACTGATAGTGTCCTACCTATAAGGTTTCTCCTAGTAGTGCATGCATGTGAAAAGAGAAGCAAATATTCTTTGGGCTTGCCTGCATGTGAAAAAACAAGCAAATATGCTTTGGCTTGCCTGCTGATCTCTGCTCGTGTTAGGTAGAGATTTGTTTTCCTACAACTTTATCAACTGCCACATTTGGAAAATCCAAGTTATAGAAAATTACAAAGTGATCAAGTTAATTTACAACTATCCATTCAAGCAAAGATATATGATCATTTTCGATAAGCCGAGGAGGTACGTGTATACACCAAGCTATCTTGACCTAAATTACACCGCCACACAAGTGGCATTTCCCATTGATATTAATCTGCTCTTGAACAATTTTTGTAATTATTGACTAGTGTGTGTAGATTTAGAAATTAGTTTGACCCATCATGAATAAAGGAAGTTGACACACAAGAAAAATCTATTTGTGATCCCTTCTTAGATGCTGACACACAACTTGGGTATTTTGTATTAATATTTTCTCTCGAACAAGTTGTGTGTGCCTTATCAATAGAAATTAAGTCGACCAACCCCCTTCTTTTAACTGAAAACTATAGAGAAGGCCTCGATAGCATAAATATAATTACAAAAGGAATTATTTAAGAGAAGGGGAAATGATGTGCACTAGGAGGAGACTAAGGATAGGCAGCTAAATGGTCTGATTCAAGCCATGACTTAAGAGAAGCTTCAAGCTGCAATATGCTACATTACCTGACTCTGCATCATCAAGGAATTTAGCCTTGCTAGCCATAGTGATTAATACTTTCATTAAGAAGGGCTTATTGAAACTTGTTCTTGCGTTGAGCACCAGGACATTGGCAAGGCTGATGGTGCCGGCTAATGAGCAATATCTCTACCTGCTCTAAATGGGAAAGTGATGTTTAAGATACAACTTTTTGTTAAGACATGTTCAGGCCGACGATCGGTGAACTGCCAATCCCATGTATCGTAATAAATTTGATTTATTGGACTCAAGGATGACTCCCGATCTTGCGCCACAACAACGATTTATAAGAGAACAAGGGTTTTTAGAGGGAAGTCTGGGCTAGAGGTTATCTGTGTTGACACTCCTTCTAATCTCCCATGGATAGGGTTTATGTTCTTGGCTTCCACAGGACGCGATGCCTTATTGGATTTAGCATATTAATCTACGCAATCATCCGCGCTCATGAATGTTTTAGAAAGTGTTCCATCTATTTACTTACAAGCCCGTTCTTTTTAGTATGCCATCAGTAGTCTCAGCCAACAAATCTTATGTTTCAACCTCTAATTATCTACAAGAGCGACTACCATGTGTTGGGTTGAGGTAGTTTTCAACTACCACTAGATCGTTACAGGTGCGCGTTGCCGCGCCCATAGAATTGTATCGAATGATAGAAATTTTGTAGTTAGTTAATGCACGGAACAATTAAAATTAAATATGAAATTTGGCGCAGTGTGCAAATTAAATCTACGCATGCACAAAAAAAATACTCCCTCCATTCCTAAATATAAGTCTTTCTAGAGATTCCACCGTTAGACTGCATACGGATGTATATAGACATATTTTAGAGTGTGGATTCACTCATTTTGCTCCGTATATAGTCCCCAATTGGAATGTCTAAAAAAACTTATATTTAGGAATGGAGGGAGTACAATTATATTAATAGCATTGTCCAAGAGAGACCAGGAACATACGAGTGATAATGACATAACCAAATAAAAAGGTTATATACCAAAACACTTACTTTGTTAAATGCCCAAGGGAGGGCATAGCGTGAAACATTGTATAATTCATAAAACCCTAATGCCAAATATTTAATTGCAAAAGAATGAATTAATTCACCAATACGGTTAAAGCATCACATTAAGAAATCGTTTGCTTTCCCGTGTTTGTTTTTTCTGACGAATAATTGGTTGTCATCCAGTGACACTTTTGAGCATTTAAACAGGCTTACATATGTTCTTTGTAATATTACAAAATATCAGTAGTAGCAGGACAACATGGACAGTATCAATCAGAATAAGAAAGGATATGCACGAATCATGCTTCCAGCTAGGGAATACAGGAGGCAAAAAAAGAGGTGGACACAGAACACGGAAGGAGCACAAAATAGAGGAGAGGAAGATGTCAAATGGACTGACCGCTTGGTTCCATGGAGAGTCATTCCAGACCTCGGTGGTTTCTGATTAGGGCGGAGAGGGTATACAGGAAGACTTTTTTCCGAAACAAAATCAAGGGAGACTTTGGTTTCGGGCAGTGAGAGACGGAGCTATGTTGCGGGCGTCACAGGTGACAGTATCATGAAGGTTCGCTAGCTTTGCAGGCTGCACCGCGTATAGGCCTACGCCGCCAGAAGCAGCAGTGACCAACACGTTTAATGGCTTGCCGGTGCCGGCAAACTTGGCACCAATGGACCTCAATGTCTGTAGTGTTGTGCCTGCAGCAATGGGAAGCCCAGCACCCTCAGCTGCAGAAACCTCAGCTGGCCTTTTGAGAGTCAGATTTGCGAATGCTACTACATACTCTGCGACTCCACCTCCATTCTGTAACAGCAAAGATATTGTCACATCAATGAGCTTACAGCAAAAAAGAAGCGGATTTGTTCTGAATCATCTTCTTTTCTAAGTATGAAGATGACAAAAGTGGAAATATGTTGTCATGAGTGAAGTTCACTCACAAAATAGTTCAACATGGCAACCACTCGCTGTGAGAATTTTCGCTCTAGGACCAACATCAACAACTACTCCTGCAACATCAGTCACTGCAGGAAAAGGAGCAGTAGTGATTCAGCCATCAGCATGTTGTTTGACGAATTGAGCAATATACACACACGCACGCACGCACGTTGTCTTTATCATAAGCTAATTATCAGGCAAGAGACATCCTAGATAGTTGTTAAAGGTGAAGAACAAAATAACATAGCAAGACTGAAAGACAACCATGATTAAATAACGTTCGCATAACATAGCAAGACTGAATGAAGATCTGCAAACAAAACTGATGATTGATAGAAAATGGCTACCATCCACGCAGTGACACTATGAATGAGGATAGTAACCTGGAATAAAAGGCAGTCTACTGAGCAGCAGAGGCCGCAAGTCCCCTTTTTGTATCTTCCAGTCAACTGGATTGATGGTTGCAGCATGTAGTTTCAACCGGACCTCATTCTTCTTTACTGAAGGGACGGGTACATCTACATGCTGCATTAGAGGGATTTAAGAATCACAGGTTTAAAGGTTTTACTGTTTTATCTTCATAGGAGAAGGAAATCTTGATGTTTGTGTTTTCCTTTCTTTCTTAAGAAAACAAACTCCTATGACTTGTTTGTGAATTAAGCGGTACAAACATCAAGCTGTCAGGCAAATCTCTCTAGACTAAAATAGGGTTATTGTTTAAAGAATCCCCTATCAACCGATTGACTCGTAATTAGAGCTCGCACAACTGAATTTGTTAGTCTCGCTCTCGCAAGACATATAGCCCGCGTCGCCCGCATCGCTCCGATGGATCCCCTCGAGCGCGCTGGCTGGATCCGCTCAGAAGACCTATAGCCCGCGTCGCCCTCGTTGGCTGGATACCCTCGTAGACTGCCTGCGTCCCCTCGCATCAAGCGTGGCTGGATCCCCTCCGGCAGTGGTGGTGTGGAGCAAGGGCAGCAACCTGGCGACGGGGATCGAGATGTAACGACGCTTGAGCTCCAATCCGGCGGTGTCGTGAGTTGACCTGTAGGCTCACAGGGATGGCGGCGTAGTCTTGAAATAAAGAATCACTACAATGCAACGTGGACCTCTGGAACAAACAAAAGTGGATTGGCCTTACCGAGCAGCCCAAGCAACGTGAGGGCCAGGAGTTCGGAGACGGCTAGATGTGGCCGGCGGCGGCGACGCCGTGAGTGGGGGCGCAAAGGGAAGGGCAGCATCCTCCCGTGCCTCGGCTCGAGCGCCTCGGCTGGATCCAGCGCCTCCACTCGATCGACACAAACCGCCCGCTCCTCTGTGTTCCGCATCGCATCCTCTATATCGAGCGCCGCTGCGCCTAAGGCTGGACCCGGATCCTGCGCCCCCGTTCGATGCCAGCGCGTGCCGGCAACTCCGGTGTGCTTCATGGAGTCGATGCGGTCTCGCTCCCCTCAGTCTGGATCGGGATTGGATTAGGGTTCGCGAATGGAGTCAACACGGTCGCTCGTAGGCCTCCCTCCTTTGAATGGGCTGGCGGCTCGCGAAGGCCCAATGCACCAGAGGCCTCCGTTTCGGCCCCTGGAACAGCAACCCAAAGGACAGTTGGCCCGGTTTAGACAGATTGCAGAACAGATCGCCCGAGACACTAAATCTGACGGCCATAAACTCTTAGATCGTGAAAACGGACGGCCGGAAATACAAATCACTGTGAGGGCAGGGATTAGGTGCGGTAATACCGTCCTTAATAGAGGAAACAACTCTAAAGATCAAAGCATAAAACCTTCATGACTTCTCATCGATACGATATTCATAACTTCTACAAAAAAGTAAAGGATAGCATGTATTAATGAAGCCCAAGCAGTAGTAGACTAGTAGTACACCTTTATAAATAGCATTAGTAGTTTAGGAAGCGACCCGAGAGCAACTAAAAGTTTTTTCTTTGCAATGATGTATCATACATGTCATGCATGGAACTGAACTCAACATTATAAACATCGCTAGCACTGGCATTTACATTCGACCTAGCAAGGATTGAGAGGCAAGCAGGAACTATATGGCGGCAATTATAACCACATTGTGTGTTTTGCTAGTACTAAAAGACATTACACTAATAGGGAAAAGCCTAGCAGTAGCGCGATTTTTAGGTGTATCCGTAGCGCGGGCACCCGCGCTACTGATAAGGCGCTACAGATAACTTGTATTAGTAGCGCTGGTTACCCAGCGCTATAGCTAAAGTTTAGCAGTAGCGCCTCTTAACCAGCGCTACTGCCAACCGAGTTATCAGTAGCGCGCTTCTCTAACCCGCGTCACTGTTAAACGCACATATTCCTTTTTTTATATTTATGTTGTATTTACACACGGTTACACATATTAATATACAACATCAATAATTATTGTGCCAGCAACTACATTTAGATTAAAGTGGATGGATGCAAGTGATCATGCTGAATTAGAGGAAAATATCGCAACATCATATTTTCCTCTAATTCAACATGATCACTTGCATCCATCCACCTTAATCAAATATATGTCATATAACTCATCATCATCTTACTCATCTAACAACTCATCATCATCTTAATCATACCAAGTTAAAATCTCATAAAACAGAAAAACATCATAATAGTAATCATCCTAGTCGATCATGCAAGTTAATATAAACCAGAAAAACTTCTCTCTCATAGGACCTAGTCCTCCCTCCTAGGTAAAATGACATAAAACAGAATAACACCTATGTCTCCATGATGAAGCAAAGAGATCCAACGGTCTTCAACTTGTGGCTTGCGATCCTTCTTTATTTCTCCCCATGCTTCAATTTGGAGCCGTCTTGGTGGTTTGCGCTCAGTCGAGGATGCAAAAGAGAACTGGGGCCTCATAGGGCTTTTAATTGTCATATTACCTTCGCCATGCATCAACGGAGGCACAACTTCATTTGGCAGTTTCTGTTGAAGAACATAATATTAGCCTAGTTAGCAATGTAATCAATACCATTTACGCAATAGTAGTGTACTTAATTAGCAACTCTTACCAAGATATTTCGGCGAATGCCATCCGCCCTCAACCTATGCACTAGTGTCCTGTACAATGTATAATTTGGGCCAGTTCCCAAATTATACGGGAAGATCTCCCTACCAACTAGGACACGAATAACAAAGTTGATAAGATCATACTTCTCCTCCCAAGTGAGATGTGATCCATAAGTGTAGTGTGTCGTGTCAATTATTTTCTGTGTTTCATTCGAAGAAACGAAATAAGTTGTAAATTATAAATTAAAAAATTTAGTATGGATGAACACCAACTATTTTTAAATATATAATGCAAATTACATGACAAATATGCATGGTTGATAAACTCACATGGAGGTAAAATAGGAAGCATATCGACATTCACCCAAATGTCGATGTTACCTTCAATATGATCTTCAGGACGAAGATCGAAGGTTATTTCCATATCCTCCTGAAATCCATATGCCTTGCAAGGAGCTTCCCAATTTGAGCACCCTAATTCTATGTTATTAACTGCATTCATTACTTTGACCAGAAATGTGTGACCATGTTTAGTCCTCAGGTTAGCTCTCCTCGTCTCCATACTCTCGTGGTCCTCGAAACCGAGCCTCTCCAAGACATACCGTCTTGCATGGCAGGGGATGAACTAGTCGAATTGTATAAAACAGAAATTACACATTGAAGCAAAGAAACAGAAGTCATGCTTAATTACGAAACAACACTTGTCATCGTTGCGTACCATAGAAACAATGAAGGTCTCGTCAAGCTTGATGGCGAAGAACCTATCGTCTCGCAGCCCAGGCTGGTCACAAAGACCCTTATCTTCGCCGCAGAGTTCACACGCTTGGATCCTATCGTCGTCATCAGACGACGACATTTCCTGTGTTCATGATTCAAAAATTAAGGCATGACCATTGCTAATGTAAGACATATTGAGCGCCTAAAATTTGCCGGAACATAAATAAATCAACATTCCGGCAAAACATAGGCACTAGGAGGGGATCCCTGCAATAACATACACACATGTCCAATATCGGTTGACTTTCGGTCCGTCCTTAAATAACTGTCATATATTATGGTGTGTTGGTGCGCACTCTCACACTGATATGGTGGTGTATATATGTTGGTGGACACTCTCTCACACTAATAGTTCGACCGTCGGTGATGGGCGCACCTCGTCTCCTCTCCTTGCGCATTACACCGAGGTATATATCGCAAGAAGAGAAGAGGAGGAAGCGCCCCACGACAACAGTCGGGATTCCTCCATCAAGAACACACATGAAAGTCACACAAGGAGCAACGACAGACCGAAAGTCACACACGCATTATACCAATATAATATCACTAATACATTTATAATGAACTCGAATATAATATCACTAATACATTTATAATGAACTCGAATATAATATCACTAATACATCATCTCGAATAATCCAGTTAATGCATCATCAAATATTAACTAATACATCTCGAATATTATCATATAAGATCACTAATACAGATCGAATATCCTAGAATCCAAAGTTAAGGACGGTGAACTCAGTTCACTAGCGGTCTCTAAGTCGCTGGCGGTGGACATCCAAAGATAAGGAACCATCACCGGATCATAACTTGGGTGAGATCGCTGAAGAACCTGCTAGGTATTAGAGAACCTGGCGTCCAACGCCGCCATGTAGCGACGGACGTGCTCGTCCTCCTCCCTGACACGGCGACGTACCACCTCCGCGGGGGCCCGCTCCCTCTGCACCAAAAGTGGCCCACGCGACCGCCACCAAAGAAGCTCCGGGTCGACGACGAGACCAGGATTCCTCACCAAGCTCCGAGCCCGGGAAGGTACCACCTCCCAGTGTCAGCCCGGCGGAGCCCAGTCCCGGACATTGCGCCTCTCAAGGATGTCGCCGCCGAGTGGACGACGACGAGGATGCGGGCCAGGCATCGTCGACGTCGAGACAAATTCCTATGAGAACATTTTCTTATCGTTTAATCACTAATTTTTTAAACTCATTTTAGACTCATTTTTTACATGACCTTTGCTAGCACTCGATATGCCTACTTTCTAGCACAAGTCATGCCAAAATTTTGACATGACCTTTGCTAAAAAGTGGACATATCGAGCGCCTAAAATTCACCAGAATGGAAATGAATCAACATTCCGGCGAAACATAGGCCACTCGAATCATTTACCCTGCAAACAACAAAAGACCACTTGGGCACATTCATATATAGGGCACTTGGGCACAATGATCAAACAATTCAAAGTGAAGATGAAGAAAAAATCACTAAACTAACTTTTTTCTCTAAACTAATTTTTTCCACTACAACCATCAAGAAAAAATCACTAATTCAAGCGTGAAGATGAAGAAAACTACATTGGGTCCAAAGCAAGCTTATTTCTATATTGATTTTTTGCTCTAAACTAATTTTTCCCACCACCACGAACTAACTATGTTGGGTCCCTAGAGATATTTTTCCTAATATTACAAAACCTAACCCTAGAATCAACCTAACCCCCCTAACCCAAGAATCAAACTGCTCTGCCTATGAACCTGGACGTCTGGATGCGAGAGGGGGGGGGGAGGGAGTGAGGGGAGAGGGAAGAGGGAGGAAGGAGGGAGTGGTGGGTACCTGCGGAGGGAGGGGCGCGGCGGTGAGGAAGGGGGCGTGACGGTGGTGGCGTCCGGGTCGGGGCTCGGGGGTAGGCGAAGGCGAGGGAGGGGGCGCGACGGCGAGGGAGGGGGCACGACGGTGGCGGCATCGAGGCGATGGCGACGACGGCGGTCGGGGGAGAGGGAGTGATGACAGGGAGACGGGATCGAATGGAGAGAGGGAGACGGTGGGGGATAGCAGTAGACGGGATCGAATATAGTAGTAGCGCGTTTTATAGTCGACGCACTACTGCTATGTCGATAGCAGTAGCGCGTTTCTGGGAGCGGCGCTACTACTACACCTAGCCGGTCGGCAACGGTGTGGCAATTATAGTAGCAGTGCGTTTTATAGTCAACGCGCTACTGCTATGTCGATAGCAGTAACGCGTTTCTGGGAGCGGCGCTACTACTACACCTAGCCGGTCGGCAACGGTGTGGCAATTATAGTAGTAGCGCGTTTTATAGTCGACGCGCTACTGCTATGTCGATAGCAGTAGCGCCCTTGCCGTCCACGCGCTACTGATAATTAGCAGTAGCGCCTCCTTTTAACGAGCGCTACTGATAAGGTTCTGTGTATAAGGTTTTCCCTAGTAGTGCTATCTCGTTGTGTACTTGATTATTTTGCTTATTCTCAATAGTGGAGGGTGATATGCGCCCTGGTGTACAAGAAGAAGGTAGATGATTTTACATTACAACAACGTAGAGGTGCAGGAGGCCGCCACTAAGAACCATCCAGTGTCGGCCCTATGTTTTGATGGGCCCTAGGGCAAAGTCGGTGACATGGGCCCTTAAATCAATCTCTCTCTATATATATATATATATACTAGCAAATATTCCCGTGCGTTGCAACGGGAGACAAAAGTATTACACCCTAGCCAAATAAGTATGACTCAATACCCTGACATATGAGTGTCCACGATTTTTTTATTTTAACACGATGGTCCATCATGTTGTCGCTTATCTTTTGTTCCGACCCTCGTTAATGATGGTTGCGGTGTTCATGTGATCAAATTTTGTTGATCAATGTCCACTTATCTTTTTTTGAAATGCATGGATAGTTTTTTACTCAGCGGATATTTCTTGAATCGATGATTTTTTTTGAAATTGGGGAACATATTTTGAAATTCGCGATTTCTTTTAGTTTTTGTGTACATTTTTTAAAATTGCATAGACATTTTCTTCAAATTCACGGATATGTTTTGAATAAATGATTATTTTCAAAATTGTCAGTTCTTTTATAATATGCGAACTATTTTTTAAAATCATCAACATTTTTGAATCGGTGAACATTTTATGATACTCTGATTTTTTTTTTGAATTCCCGAACAATTTATGATTTGATGAACATTTTTTTCAAAACTTGCAACTTTTAAAATTTGGAATTTCGTAAAATCCTGAATTAATTTTAAAAGGAAAAAATAAATTAAAATAATATAACTTGGGCACATGGGCCAGCCCATGAACCCGTGCTGGGAGGTAAAGAGAGAAAAAGAGGAATAAAGCATGGAGAACCAGGACTCGAACCTGGGTCTTCTCGACGGAGGAAAGGAGGTCTGGCCACCATGCCTAGCCCGGCAATGTGATTCCTCATGGTCTGATACTGTATAAGAATCGGAAACATGGCGACTTGTACAGAAAAATCGAATCGTTTTCTATACTTACGGGTGGCATAGTGGGTAATTTCGGGCAACTTTGAGGGTAATTTTTAAACAGACGACCAGAAGCACTAAGTGCAGGGTGCTTTTTAAAAAAACAAAAAGTTTTTCCTCAAAAATAGCCACTTAACATAGGACTGCGGGTTGAATTCGGGAAAACACAAGGGCGTTTTTGCAAAATCGCCGACGACGTACAACAAGAGGGTATCGGTGCTTTATTATTAAGGTAGATATTAGGTAAAGATATATAGGACCGCTAAACTACTCCTGAGCACAGAATAAGTTAGCGTACGCTCCGGTCTCGTGTGAGCGCTTCTAATTAGGCTGACGTAGCCATCCCGCCCCACGCGTTCCGGATCACCTTCTCTAGCGTAATATAGTAATGAGAAGATTTACGTTACGACACAAATTTTTCTACGATTCGATTGTAAAGTGAAGGAAGATAGTAGTAATAAGATTACTACCTAGCTACCAACAAAGAAGATTGTAGTAATGCGATTACTATCTGGCTACCAGCTAATATCCTGTACGGTTGGGTGGTAAAAATAAAGAAGGTAGTAGTAACGCAATTACTACCTACTGGCACTAGTAGAAAATGGGGCTTTGAAACGGGCCAGAATATTGCATTAGTCTCGGTCGTGTTACGAACCGGGACTAATGGGTGCATCAGTCCCGGTTCGAGCGGCCAGGGAGCCGGCCGGGGTTCGTCAGGAACCAGTCCCGGTTCGTGTGACCCCTTTAGTCCCGGTTCCAGACACGAACCGGGACTAAAGGGCCTCGCTCCTGGACCAGTCCCTTTAGTCCCGGTTCTAGCCACAAACCGGGACTAAAGATATGCCTATATATATATGCTCGTCCCTGCCCGCTCACTCCTTTGATTTTTGGCCGGCCGGCGTGTGCGAGGTGTGTGCTGCTCTGCTCTCACCTCCTATGCACACGAGGTGTTTGATGAAATGCCCGAGCCACGCTTAAGCTTTCTCCTCTCCAAGCTCGACCTCCAAGCTCCATTTTCCCCAAGATTTGTCTAGGTTTGACGGTCCGTCACGTCCCGTCCCCGTCCTCACCGTCGTCGATCGCCCGCGCCGATCTCGTCTCTAGCACCACCGTGGTGAGCCTCTTGTTCTTATCTTCTTTTTAAAAGAAAAAAAATTCTTACTTGTATGATTTACATAGATACTTGTATAAATTTCTTACTTTTATTATTGTTTGTTATTATATAGTGCCATGGTCATGGAATCCGCCCACGTCGGCCCTCGTCCGGTCTATTTCGGATGTGGTATATTATCTTTTATAACTATTTGTTTCATTTAGTCTTTATGACAATTGTGCCGACCAACGTGATATAGATGTGTTTATCTAGGAGGTATGTGAACCGGAAATTCCAACCGACCCTCTTGTCAAGAGGTTAAATTTACTTGAAAAAGAAAACGAGGATTTGAAAGAAAAATTGAAAAGAATTGTGGAGGAGAAGATGAAATTGGAGTTGCATGTTGCCGATGTCGTCGATGACCACAAGATCAAGATGGATGCAATGCGCTTGAAGATTAGAAAGATAAGAAAATATGCCATTGATAATGAGGCTTGGTATCATTATGCCGCTGGATCAATTGTTACCTTAGTTGCGATTATGATCGCATTTGTTGTTGCATTTAAATGTTTTACATAGTTGTATGTTAGTTTCAATTTATATTTTAATTAGATGCTCTAGAGAGCTGTATGTTGTTCTATGAGAACTATGTATGAACTTTATGTATTTATTTTTTCAGTAATAACATTTTATCACTTCTCTATTCATGATGTTCTGTAATGGTTTTTGATACATTTAATTATATAATGCACGCAGTTGAACCGGCAATGGATGTGGGTGAAATTATGATATCATGCCAACTTTCAACCATTTCAGGGTTCATTTGCAGTGCTTTTCAATTCAGGGTCATTTTAGCTCAAAATAAATCATGAAATGCATGAAAACTAGCAAATGAAGTCAGAAAATTGTTAAAAAGTGATGATGTGGCTTTGAATGGTGCATATTGAATACAGAAAAAGTCTTGAATCAAAATATGTTTAAAAAATTGAAATCCCTTTGTAATAGACGTGTTTTCGTCCGAAACCCTGATACTTCGAAAGAGATTGTCCAGTTTGTACTCGAAGTGCATCCAGTTTTTCCGGTAACCCTCTCAACTTTTTAGCACATGCTATGTGGGTGAAATTATGATACCATGCCAACTTTCAACCATTTGAGAGTTCATTTGCAGTGCTTTTCAATTCAGGGTCATTTTAACTCAAAATAAATCATGAAATGCATGAAAACTAGCAAATGAAGTCAGAAAATGGTTGAAAAGTGATGATGTGGCTTTGAATGGTGCATATTGAATGCAGAAAAAGTCTTGAGTTAAAATATGTTCAAAAAATTGAAATCCCTTTGTAATAGACGTGTTTTCGTTAAAAACTTTATATTCATAAAGTATTTTTGTTAAAAACTAAAATTTATGCAACTAAAAGTATCAACGTTATTTTTGTTAAAAACTTTAATTGCAAAAAGAATATTCATAAAGTATTTTTTGTTAAGAACTTTTAATATGCAAAAAAATAACATAAAAAATAGCAAAAGTGAAAATAGATGCGCTTATAGAGAAAATTCAACCTAAATTCAAAGTGCTAGTAACCTAAATAGATGTACTAGCGCTTTGAATTTAGGTTGAATTTTCTCTACAAGCACATCTATTTTCACTTTGAATTTCGGATTTGAGAGGAACTTAACAAGGCAGAGAGGGCCGGGCTTATAAACAGGTGCTAGCGCCTCTCGCATGGCGAGGTGGGACTAAACTCCCCCTTTAGTCCCGGTTGGAACCACCAACCGGGACTAAAGGGCTGGGTTTCCCGCCCTTTCGGGCTGGCGAAAACTACCTTATGTCCCGGTTGGAGCCACCAACCAGGACTAAAGGGCTGGGCTTCCCGCCCATTCGGGCTGCCGAAAACTACCTTTAGTCCCGGTTGTTGGCTCTAACCGGGACTAAAGGGGGGTATTTAGTCCCGGTTGGAACTAACGACTGGGACTAAAGGTTGCACTATATAAGCGGGACTTGGAAAAGTTTCCAAATCCATCTGCTTTCCCTCTCCCCCGACGGCGCCGAAAACCACCTCGACGCCGCCAGGCTGCCGGATCTCGCCGTCGCCTCCCCGAGCCCGCTCGCTCCTCGTCGCCGGCCCCGACGCCGTCCCCGTCGCCACCCCCGACGCCGTCCCCGTCGCCGTCCCCCGACGCCGTCGCCTCCCCGACTCCGCTCCGGCCTCCTCCTGCTCCTAGCTACACTCCCTCACCCCCGCGGTTACCGTCGTGGCCCGCGTCCGTCGCCGGCGAAGCAGTGGCGGTCGGCGGCGGATCCAGGGCTAGTTAGAAAATTAAGATGGCATTTTAAGTTAGTTAGGAAATTAAGATGGCATTTTAAGTTGATTTGTTGATTTATGAGGAAGATGCTTCTTTATTTGCTAACTTACGCATCACGAGGCTTTGTTATTAAAAATGTTATTGTTGTTTTATTGTTGTTAAATAAAATGATATTTGCTATAGCCACAATTTGTTTACGTCGACGATGTCAATCCCGCATTTCTAAAAAAGGAAAACATTAAACGATAAGAAAATGTTCTCATAGGAATTTGTCTCGACGTCGACGATGCCTGGCCCGCATCCTCGTCGTCGTCGAGTCGGCGGCGACATCATGCCTGAGAGGCGCAATGTCCGGGACTGGGCTCCGCCAGGCTAGCACTGGGAGGTGCTACCTTCCCGGGCTCGGAGCTTGGTGAGGAATCCTGGTCTTGTCGTCCACCCGGAGCTTCTTTGGTGTTGGTCGAGTGGGCCACTTTCGGTGCAGAGGCAGTGGGCCCCCGCGGAGGTGGTACGTCGCCGTGTCAGGGAGGAGGACGAGCACGTCCGTCGCTACATGGCGGCGTCGGATGCCAGGTTCTCCAATACCTGGCAGGTTCTTCAGGGATCTCACCCGAGTTATGATCCGGTGATGGTTCCTTATCTTTGGGTGTCCACCGTCAGCGACTTAGAGACCGCTAGTGAACCGAGTTCACCGTCCTCCACTTTGGATTCTAGGATATTCAATCTGTATTAGTGATCTTATATGATAATATTCGAGATGTATTAGTTAATATTTGATGATGCATTAACTGGATTAGTGATATTATATTCGAGTTCATTATAAATGTATTAGTGATATTATATAAGAGTTCATTATAATTGTATTAGTGATATTATATTGTTATAATGCGTGTGTGACTTTCGGTCTGTCGTTGCTCCTTGTGTGACTTTCATGTGTGTTCTTGATGGAGGAAGCCCGACTATTGTCGTGGGGGTCGCTTCTTCCTCTTCTCTTCTTACGATATATATCTTGGTATAATGCGCAAGGAGAGAAGAGGGGTTGCGCCCATCACCGACGGTTGAACTATTAGTGTGAGAGAGTGTCCACCTATACACCACCATATCAGTGTGAGAGAGTGCGGACCAACACACCATCAGATATGAGAGTTATTTAAGGAAAGCCTCGACAAACCGAAAGTAATAGTCAATTTATATGTCATGTGCGTATGTTATTGCAATTAGGTCTATTTGGTCATGTGCATATGTTATTGCAGGGAACACCTCCTAGTGCCTGTATTTTGCAGGAAATGTCGTCGTCTGATGACGACCATAGGTGCCAAACGTGCGAACAATGCGGGCGAAGATAAGGGTCTTTGCGACCGGCCTGGGCTGCGAGACGGCAGGTTCTTCACCATGAAGCTTTACGAGGACTTCGATATTTCTACGGTACGCAACGATGACAAGTGTTTTTTCGTAATTAAGCATGACTTTTGTTTCTTTGCTTCAACGTGTAATTTATGTTTTATACAATTCGACTAGTTCATCCCCTGTCATGCAAGACGGTATTTCTTGGAGAGGCTCGGTTTCGAAGAGCATGACGGTTTCGAGACGAGGAGAGCCAACCTGAGGACTAAACATGGTCACATATTTCTGGTCAAAGTAATGAATGCAGTTGATAACACAGAATTAGGGTGCTCAAATTGGGAAGCTCTTTGCAACGCATATGGATTTCAGGAGGATATGGAAATAACCTTCGATCTTCGTCCTGAAGATCATATTGAAGGTAACATCGACATTTGGGTGGATGTCGATATGCTTCCTGTTTTACCTCCATGTGAGTTTATCAACCATGCATATTTGTCAAGTAATTTGCATTCTATATTTAAAAATAGTTGGTGTTCATCCATACTAAATTTGTTAATTTATAATTTACAGCTTATTTCGTTTCTTCGAGTGAAACACAGAAAATAATTGACACGACACACTACACTTATGGATCACATCTAACTTGGGAGAAGAAGGATGATCTTATCAACTTTGTTATTGGTGTCCTAGTTGGTAGGGAGATCTTCCCGTATAATTTGGGAACTAGTGCATAGGTTGAGGGCGGATGACATTCGCCGAAATATCTTGGTAAGAGTTGCTAATTAAGTACACTATACTATTGCGTAAATGGTATTGATTACATTGCTAACTAGGCTACTATTATGTTCTTCAACAGAAACTGCCAAATGAAGTTGTGCCTCCGTTGATGCAACCCGAAGGTAATATGACAATTAAAAGCCCCTTCCAGCCCGAGTTCTTTTTTGCATACTCGACTGAGCGCAAACCTCCAAGATGGCTCCAAATTGAAGCATGGGGACAAATAAAGAAGGATCGCAATCCACAAGTTGGAGACCGTTGGATCTCTTTGCTTCATCATGGAGACATAGGTGTTATTCTGTTTTATGTCATTTTACCTAGGAGGGACGACTAGGTCCTATATGAGAGAGAAGTTTTTCTGGTTTATTTTAACTTGCATGATCGACTAGGATGATTACTATTATTATGTTTTTCTGTTTTATGAGATTTTAACTTGGTATGATTAAGATGATGATGAGTTGTTAGACGAGTAAGATGATGATGAGTTATATGACATATATTTGCTTAAGGTGGATGGATGCAAGTGATCATGTGAATTAGAGGAAAATATGATGTTGCGATTGGCCCTTTCCAAAAATGAAAACCCGCGTGAAAATACAATATAAATATAAAAGAAAATGAAAAAAAAAATGAAACACGGCCCTTTTAAAAAAAAAAAACCCAGCGCCTTTTAGTCCCGGTTTGTGTTACGAACCGGGACCAAAGGTCCTCCTGCCTGGGCGCCCCGCAGCGGCCACGTGGAGCCCCTTTGGTCCCGGTTCATAAGAAAACCGGGACTAAAGGTTTTGGGCATTAGTCCCGATCGTGTTGTCCTGATTCCAGAACCGGGACTAATGGCCCTCTGGAACCGGGACTAGCGCCCTGTTTTCTACTAGTGTAGCATATATTAGAAATTAGCCCGTTCCAAGTCGTAACATAGTTACCAGCTAGTAAAAAATTTGGACAAGGTGAGGGAACTTGATTACCAGAACAATTAATTCGAGATACATGCACTTTTAATTCGAGATTACATAGTTGTAATACTAGCATGCAGCTATGTTACTATATTTAGTAGGAATTTTATTATGTAAATTAGGCATGAAGGGACGTGTGCATGCACCCGGTAACATTTTAATGTTGTTACTATGCTTACCATGAATTTTACTAGCAGAATCATATGCGAGGCAGCACACATCTGCATGCAGATGATAAGCATTTTAATCTCATTACCATTTTTACCACTGAGTTTACTAGCAAATGGAGGGAGTACTTCGCGAGGCGGGGCGTAGTTGTATGTTGGTGGTAACCAATTTATTTATGTTACTATTTTTACGTGGAATTTTACTAGCAAGTGGAGAGAAATCACTGGTTCGGTTTAGCGGGGTGCGCGACTTGGCCGGAGCGTAGAATTAGTGTTTTGCGCGCACGCTCACTTTAGCGCCACCGTGTGTATATATATATATATATATATATATATATATATATATATATATATATATATATATATCTATCTATATATATATATATATATATATATATAGAGAGAGAGAGAGAGAGACACACACACACACATACATACATATTCGCTTGCAACAGAAAGAATTTTCAGTCACGCAATTTTGGTTTGACATTACATGATGTCTGACAGTGATTGTTGAAAGCATGGAAGAAAAGCAAAATAGTGATTGTAACTACCAGATCAAGTCTCAAGTTTTCTTCCTTTTATTGTCCTCATTTACATCAACATTTTTATTTAAAATTTTATCTCCTACAGCATCTTCACTGACATGAAGATCTGATATTCCTACCCAAGACCAGGATTATGCCCTTATCTTTATTTGCGTCAACACTACTTGAGAATGAAACGAACTTAGTTAAATTTCCCTTTTGTGATTTCATCCTCCCGTTCCCTTTTCCGGCACCCGTCAACTACTGTAATTTTTAGCAGAGATTCTAACACATGAAATTCGTATTTTAGAAATTTAGAAATTAGAAGATATAACCGTAGCAATCTATCTACCATAGCAGAACTTGTTAAGGAGATGGGGACGGGACGTACCTATAGGCAGGCCTAAATGCCTAACAACCTCAAAGACGAGGGAGTAGGCAGACTAGAGACGAAACCCTCTGGCCATACACCTAGAGCTCAAACATTGTGTTGCCAACTATCACAACTTGGTGCTAGAGCATTCCTTTGGTGCCAGTGTGGAGGTGCAGGACGTCACTGCCACCTAGAGCTATACAGGACCCTCATGTTCCTACAGTGGCAGCAGTACCCTCATATATCCGGCATGGCATTAGCAGAGACCTCGTCAGATTAGTAGCTTTTCTTACGCGGTTTTGCTAATATGATATACAGACTCTGCAGGCTGTACGTGTTTCTCCCTTATGTTTCTCTCACCCTTTTTGTGTGATGGGACGTGATAGCTGGTCATGACCTTAACTAGTACTCCCTCTGTAAACAAATATGTGACGTTTTAGATCACTAAAATAGTGGTCTAAAACGTCTTATATTTATTAACAGAGGGAGTAGATTTCTTGGTTTATTTGTAGAAAATGCGGCACTGGTAGCTAGATTATTAATGTAAGAAATGAAGTAGTAAATCGTTGTTTCGAACTCCTATGAGTGCCTACGTTTTTTTATTGTCGGCCTCTCGGATATACTGGTTCAGGAAAGGAATGTAGTTCAGCTCTTTCATCTCGTACAACACGGTGACTAGCAACTGAATGTAGTGGAGCAATGACTCCCAAGAATTGTAAATGTAGCTCGAGAAAGTTCTTGGTCCGAAATAGTAGTAGGTTCTCAAAAAGTGTCCCATCATTAGTGCGAAATTTTGCACTATTTCAACAAAAGAAAGTTCTACCAATACTATAAAAAAAGTTGGTGTCTATAGAAAATTAGATGAAAAGGTACTGTTTGTTTTATGTCATATCATATTCAGTCTTCAAGGAAACATTTTGCAGCCCGATTTTCATATTTTAAACCAATTCTGTGGGAACGTTGACCAAGAATTTTTTATGTCAAAGGAATTAATTGCTGGGAAAGCAGTTCCACGTTGGCTGTCTCTTCCTGCAATTGGATCCTTTTCCTCTCCATCCTCAACTGATATGGTATCGACCATATTCATCGACGCAATCATTAGAGCTCATCAATCTTCTAGATTGTCTTCCATGTGTTTTCTTACAAGTCTCGGATCTTCTTAATTGTACCGTCATTTGTCTTAGCCAACAAGATTTGACTTTCAACATGTATCTATCTAGAACTAGAAGAGCGCCACCCTTACATAACTCTAAAGACCAAGCATAAATTCTTGGTAACTTCTCAAAGCAATTGATGGCTGTCAGGCATCTCTTCGAAACCCAAATACAAGTAGTGCGACTATATAAATGGCAAATGGATGGAGTACTTTCATAAAGCTACCAGAGCAACTAGAAGTTCCTCTCTTTGGAGTTAGGCATCATGGATGGAACTAGACTGAACATGATGAACATATCTAGCAGAAGAAGCACCTTTTGATCCCTCCATGCATGCCAGAGGAGCTATCTAGGCTTGAGAGGTAACTAGGAACTATGGCACATTATTATAACTGCATCGGTGGTTATGCTAGTAGTACAGGGCCATGTCCCGATGATAATTCAAATCTTTTGCATTTTGTCGATAGTGGAGGGCGATGTGCACTGCAGTGTAAACACTAATTTCACAGGAGGCTAACCACATCGATGCGGATACAGAGGTTGCCAGAGCTGGTTTTAGAGCTCTAAATTGTTTCCCAGGAGCAAAGTACATGTGCGAAGATGTCTTGTAGATATTTCCAGCAGATTGCCGTGAAATGAAGCCTTCGCACGTGTACCACACTTAGCTAGCTCTAGAACAACTGAATCTCGGCGTGAACTTCATGTAACATTTCCCCTTTTCGCCGGCTTTATCAGCTTTATTCATTACTTCGTTGGCAGAATTCACCCTGAATTAGACGATGCTGCAACCATGGGTCCATGGATTTTGGTCTTGCCTCTGTCAGATGATTGCCACAAACAGGGCCGGAACATTTTTTTTGCAAGCAGCAAAATAGAAATCCTGAGCTGAATGCTGCCGCTTTCATCCCTAAGTTGAGTGGAAGTTCTTGACACCGTCGTGAACCAGCTAACTGCGTGATCCAACTTTTAATTTTCATATAGTCTTTTTCATGTAGGTTCAAATTATCTGATGGCATTATTCTTCTGGTATCAGATTAGATGAATCGAACTTCAATTTTCATGCAGCCTTTCTCATGTAGGTTCAAATCATCTAATTGCATTTTTCAGCTAGTATCAGATTAGATGAATATTGTTGAAGCTGCTATGGAATTCAGTTCCAGTTATCTAGCCTTAATTACGCTAATTTTTTTTAAATAATACATTTTTTTTTATAAATTACAGAAATAATACACGAATTTGAAAATTTTCAAAAATAGAATCCAGTCGGCTGGAGCTAAGCCGATAGGCCACGTGGCAGGTTCAGTCGGCTACGGCTAAGCCGACAGGCCACGTGGCAGCTTCTGATTTGCCCGAACACGTCGACCGTCACGTTGGATTCGCCAGTCGGCCTGGCGGGCTGCAGTCGGCTGCGGCCCAGCCGACAGGGTTCCAGTCGGCCCCGGCGCAGCCGACAGGCCGTCCAATCGGCCGGGGCATGGCCGACAGGGGCCTACCAGCCCACCCGCGCCTTTTCTCCTTCCCTCCTCCTTTTCTCCTTCCCTTCTTCTCCTTATCTCCTTCCTCCTGCGCCCGTGAGCTCTCCTTCTTCCTCTTCTTGCTCTCTCTCTCATTTCTCTCTCAGTCTCTCGCAACCCCCCGTCGATCTCCTCGCTGGTCCATCCATTTTTGCATCCAACCCACAGAAAGAGTAGATCATAGCCAACTCCGGTGGCCTACGGTATTTTTTTTTCCAATAGGATAGTTTTTTTTCTCGTTCAAGTGAGGTGAGGAGGAGGCATGGTGGAGGTGGTTGAACCATGGTAGAGGTGGTGGTGAGGAGGAGTTGCTGCTGGGGAGGAAGAGGTGGTGAGGAGGAGGAGGAGGTGCGGCTGAGTTGAAGAGAGGAGCAAGAAGCAGTGGCACACGCGTCGAAGGTATACCTATGTCGTCAAAAAATTTCTCTGAGTTGTACATATTTTGAAAAATTAATGTCAGTATTTTTAGTTGCTCCGGGTAATATTTCGTGTTATATGTGCATGTCAAATATTTAGGCCTGTTAGTATTTTTAGTTGCTCCGGTAATATTTCGTGTTATATGTGCATGTCAAATATTTAGGTCTGTTAGTATTTTTAGTTGCTCCGGTAATATTTCGTGTTATATGTGCATGTCAAATATTTAGGAATGTCAATATTTTTAGTTGCTCCGGTAATATTCCGTGTTATATGTGCATGTCAAATATTTAAGTCAGTCAATATTTTTAGTTGCTCCGGTAATATCCCGTGTTATATGTGCATGCCAAATATTTAGGTCTGTCAGTATTTTTAGTTGCTCCGGTAATATCCCGTGTTATATGTGCATGTCAAATATTTAGGTCTGTCAAATATTTAGGTATGTCAGTATTTTTAGTTGCTCCGGTAATATCCATAATATATTAAGTTGTTTCAATATTTAGCTTCGTTAATATTCCCTAATCTATGTACTTGTCAAATATTTAGGAGTGTGAATATATGTAGTTTGTCATGTTGTTTAACAGTTGTCTGTCCATGTTAAAAAAATTTATAGGTGAGCCGAGATGTCTGATATAGTGAAGTTCATATTTTTCTACGGTCCTGGTAATGTCCAAACAAATGAGATTGGGGTTGATCTGAGTGAATTTGAGCACATAGAGGTGGCACTGACCGACCCTCAAACATGGTCTCTTAGTCAGTTGAAAAAATGGGTGACAGCATGTTTAGGGCTGAATACTGAAACACAGACCGTGGGTGTTCATGCATTGTGGACCCGGTCAAGTTCGAATGTCTTCTTCTATTTGAGGCCAGTAGAGAGGGATTCTCAGTGGGTGCGCTGGTTACAAGGTTGCGAAACAAGGGGATGCAATCCTTGTGCCTTAGTGCTTCCCGTTCTGAAGGAGGTAATTGCGCCTGAAGGCCAGGGTGGTAACGATCCTGGGCAAAGCAGTGACGGGATGATGTTATCTGTGTCAAATGCTGGAGATGATGGTTACGAACAAGGGCAGAGTAGTCAGGTAGAAGGAGGAAATGGCGATGGTTATTACAGTGGCGAGGCGGACGCGGACGAGGTAGATGGGCACATGCAGAACATCATGGAAGAAGAAGACACCGATATTGAAAGTGGTCATGCAGATAATTCTGACGAGTCAGATGAAGAAGAAAATGCAGAGGAGGTCCCGATTCCTGCTTCTTGGAATCATGACTTCTCATCTGCAATGACCGTGAACGATGGTCATGATTCTGCCTGGCAATATCACCAAAACAACATTGCGACCGGTGCTATGTATCCCAACAAAGAAGCTCTGAAGGACGCAATAATAAATTGGGCAATGTCCACGCAAAGGGTTTTCATAGCTGAGGTGTCCAGTCAAAAATACTTGACAATGGTATGCAAGAATGCAGGTTGTCCTGCCAGGGTGCACGGCTATCTCCCTAAGTATGGCACAAGTTGGGTGATCAGTGACCTAGTTCATCACACATGTCTTATTCCCTGCATCCCTCAAGATCATCCCAACCTTTCATCCACGCTTATTGCGAGGTTGTTTTACAGTGAGATAGTGGAGAGCAAAGCGATGGAAGTTAAGGCTATCCAGACAAAAGTATTCGTCAGGTTCAGGTACAGAATTTCTTACGGCAAGGCTTGGAGGGCTAAGCAAAAGGCGCTTGAGAGCAGATTTGGTTCTTATTTCGATGCATATGACTCAGTTGTCCGGCTCCTCCAGACGCTGAAGGACAGGAATCCGGGCACCTATGTCGACATCGAAGACCTCTTCATGCCAGAGTTCCCAACTGTGAGGGTGTTGCATCGACTGTTCTTCTCTTTCGGTGTATGCATCGAAGCTTTCAGGCACTGTCGACCGGTGATATGTGTAGATGGCACTTTTCTGACTGGCAAGTACAAGGGTCAGATCCTGACAGCCATTGGTCAAGACGGCCAAAATCAAATAGTCCCACTGGCATTTGCTTTTGTTGAGAGTGAGAACATTGGAAGTTGGACATGGTTCTTCAGGCAACTGAAAATATCAGTTGTGAAGGATAAGCCCAATGTGTGCATCCTTCATGACAGGCATGCAGGTATACTCAGTGCGATAAAGACACTGACAAACCCTGGCCCTGAGGAACAAACTCCATGGCAGGACTTGCAGAGCCGTTGGTGCATGCTCCTCTCTTCAACTCAGCCGCACCTCCTCCTCCTCCTCACCACCTCTTCCTCCCCAGCAGCAACTCCTCCTCACCACCACCTCTACCATGGTTCAACCACCTCCACCATGCCTCCTCCTCACCTCACTTGAACGAGAAAAAAAACTATCCTATTGGAAAAAAAAATACCGTAGGCCACCGGAGTTGGCTATGATCTACTCTTTCTGTGGGTTGGATGCAAAAGTGGATGGACCAGCGAGGAGATCGACGGGGGGTTGCGAGAGACTGAGAGAGAAATGAGAGAGAGAGCAAGAAGAGGAAGAAGGAGAGCTCACGGGCGCAGGAGGAAGGAGATAAGGAGAAGAAGGGAAGGAGAAAAGGAGGAGGGAAGGAGAAAAGGCGCGGGTGGGCTGGTAGGCCCCTGTCGGCCACGCCCCGGCCGATTGGACGGCCTGTCGGCTGCGCCGGGGCCGACTGGAACCCTGTCGGCTGGGCCGCAGCCGACTGCAGCCCGCCAGGCCGACTGGCGAATCCAACGCGACGGTCGACGTGTTCGGGCAAATCAGAAGCTGCCACGTGGCCTGTCGGCTTAGCCGTAACCGACTGAACCTGCCACGTGGCCTATCGGCTTAGCTCCAGCCGACTGGATTCTATTTTTGAAAATTTTCAAATTCGTATATTATTTCTGTAATTTATAAAAAAAAATGTATTATTTAAAAAAAATTAGCCTTAATTACGTAGATGAAGTTTTCTAAAATTTCATGGTTTTGAAATTCAAGGTTGTTAGTGCAGGAAGGTAGAAATATTGGCTGTTCTCTTATATACCGCTGACCTTGTACGACCGAAACTTAGTAGTTGCAAGGCCAAGGAGCTGCATAATGTCATATTCCAATGCGTACGACATATATTTTGTCCGCGAGGATGTAAGCACTATATGACGGTTTAAATAGCTGAGACTTCGTTCCAACTTCTTACCACTGGTATTTGCTAACTTTATATTCCTGGTATTTGCTAACTTTATATTCCGGAAGCTACATCCATCATCTTGCTTATGTACTGCCTCCGTCCTATAATGTAAAAAGTTTTTTTTTATATTAGTGCAGTGTTAAAAAGCTTCTTACATTATAAGACGAAGAGAGTAGTTATAGCTTGGCATCTCTTACAAATTGGCGAGTAACTCTGCGACTATTGAAACAAAACATGTTCTATTATCCGCGTCAACATTTTTTGATACTATTCCTTCTATTTATGGAACACAACTGAACACATTTCACCCATTTTTTAACAGGAGGTGGCCCCCCAAGCTACCAGAGCTGGCAGTATATATAAAACAAGATTACATCACAGCAACGACAAGGACCGATAAGATACACAAAACAAGATTACATCATTCCTTGCATCTTGCACAGAGGCCCCCTAGTGGAACGCAGCAAAAGAAATTGGGTCCCTGAAACAATCTAAGTCAGCTTCCACGTGCCACACAACGGACGTGGATTTTTGAAGCTCAGGCTTCTGGACACCCTTTATCCTCACCCATCAATATTGCATTAAGATCTGTGCTAGACAACTAAGTTACTACATCAGATTTTCTCTTTTTTGTTTCTCCCACATAAAACAACATTTGAACTTCAAACTTTGCAGCACAACTAAACATTCTAACTAGAATGTGGGAAAAAACTTTCAGATTTTTTGGTCCAACATAAATATACGAAATCAGATTTTTTGGATTAAAAAATGTTATTTTTAGTATTTAGGATGCCCGAAAAAATCTGAAAGTTTTTTACCACATACTTGTTAGAATGTTTTGTTGTGCTGCAAAGTTTGAAGTTGAAATGTTGTATTATGTGGGAGAAACAAAAAAGAGAAAAATGTTGCCACGAATCGCGATGCGTAAATGAGTGGTTGGATAAGGGGGTGTCCTGAAGCCTGTGCTCTATAATATGTTTACCGCCACACAACCCACAGAGGAAAGGCCAAGTGGTCACCCACGCGTTGAAGGAGAGGTACACCATCGTCAAATTAGCGCCGGCTCTGGGGCCGTGGATGTTTGGTTCCTGGGTGTACGAACACACTATATGAGAAAAATAGCAATTCAATAAAGAGTCAAAAAATTCAGAAATTTTTAAAATAAATTTGACCTTCCATTGTTCTTGTGCGAAAAGTTCCACAAAAAGAAAATTACCCTTTGACTTATTTTAGAAAAATTACAAATTTTGGGTCAAAATAGTGTGAATAGTGACCTACAATAGCAAATAAATTTTGTCTTTTTTACGCTCAAGTCAATATTTGTTTTTGTTTGTGAAACTTTTTATAGTATTTCAAAACAATGTCAAGTTTAATCTAAAAATGCTTCCGAATTATCCTGACTTTTTGTTTAATTATGAAAAATAATTCCCCATGTTGGGTGTATCTACAACCAGGAACAAAGTGTCTTTTCCCGGCCCTGGGTCGCTACACAGGAGATGGCACCGAAGTGTGCTGCTGTACATATTGGAACAAAGCTGAAGTTTTAACCGGCAGAGAAGGAGGAAGACTGCAGAAGGGGCCCGATGGCGGATCAGGCGAGAACTCTGACACATCACCATAACTGCAAACTTTGGGGGCCTCGTCTACCTGAGGTTGTCCACCTGAGGTTGGGAAGAGATGGGTTGTACGTAGAGATTGACCTTCAACGAGGTCACGCTCCACATGTATTCTTCGTTGAATCTGGGGACCAAGCAACAACAACTCTCTCACCTGCCGCCGTTGATACAACCAGAAGAGAGAAGCTCTAACATCCTCCACGCTTGAATCTTCACACTAAGAACCAGCCATGTGATAGCAAAAATTGAAAATTTGAGGCTCTAGGGCGAAGGCAGGTTCCCAGCCACCAGCATGGTGGCAAGAAAAGAACAAAGGAAATAGGCAAAGAGAAGCCAAATCAGACGAACACAGCTCCAATCAGAGCAGCACACCTACCTCAGGTCCAGATACAAGCTCCCTTTAAGATCTCGCTCCGTTTTGGCTACCATCGCGAGTAATCGGAACAGGAAGATAGAGAGGTGGCCGCCCGGATCACAAGAGAACCTACAACTATTCACAAGAGAAGAAAATCGGAGCTCCCTCCCGCTCACCATGGCCGACAGAGCGAGGGGGAGAGTGGAGGCTTAAGGAGAGAACGACACTATGGCCAGTCGCCACAGGGGCAACGTCATGTTTTGTTAGTATTTCTTATTGTCTATAAGTCGTATACAATGCTTGTAGAACAACCCCCCGGGAAGGAAAGGAGATACAATCATGTTTTCAATTTTGAAAGCAAAACAATTTCGAATCCATTACCCAATACGACGTCATTTAACTTCACGTTATTGGTGTGACTTCTGCTTGAACGCAATTTTCGTCTTTGAGTGACTCCAACTTTGACGCGGTCGGCTGCAGTTGGCATCGGCAAATAAGGTAGTCCATCTCATGGACAAGATCGCCCAGCTGTGGCATGACAGAATGCGGTACACAAGTAAACACGCTCGGCTATGTGATAGTGTCTCCTGGGAGCAATGACCGTGCCAACAGCGCCCCTAAAATCCTGATTGCCTCTCATGCCTAGCGAACTAGCTCCAACATGCATAGTGAGGATTCACCAGGTCCAGTTTAAGCTAGTCATATTCACTAGGTCCAGTTTGAGCTAGTCATATTCGTCAGGTCCAGTTTACTTCCATGCCGCAACACACAAAACTAAACGTACAAGTTGCTCTCTGATAGCTCCTCGAAATAGCCCCGTCATTGGAATTTATAGGGCTACGGTGTTTCGTTAATCAGTACACATAGACATTAATTTCTTATAGGAAGATCTGGTACTAATTGGCCTTATAGTCTCTTTGGTTGGTGGTAACTACTAAATGGGAGGTGACCTTGCTTTGAGGTGGATGGTGTGTCGCTTAATGCGAGTGACAGGAGGGGCTGCGGCTCGATCCAGATATCTTTGTCCGAAATGAAACTAACTAGAAAAATGTTCAGATAGTAGTACATATTATCAGGTTCCAACACGGTTTCATCAGAATTGCTCCTTCTTTTACTCATAACTCGTATTGCCATTCAAATTTTACTGTTCATAATTTTCTTGTCAATCATGCTCGCATGCTTATTATTCTTCGTCGCCATCGATGCCGAATCACACCATCGAACATTCAAGAAATCATTTGAAGATCACTAGATAGGATTAAGGAAGGTAGGCACCAGCTTGGATATTGGTGCTATAGAGGACCCCCCCCTCCCAAGAGCGAACCGGGGGGGGGGGGGGGGGGGTGGGGGGTAGTGCCGTCTTACTCAGCCCCTTACCCATCCTCTCTCCTCGCTTCCACCTAGGTGCTGGGCAAAGCCCGACCGACGTGGGGGGCGGTGGTGTTTCTTCTCCCCTCACTCAAAGGATCTGGCTTGGGTTGGCGACGTTGCGCGGCGGTGGTGTGCTGGCGTGGGACGCAGCGGACGGTGTCGGATATGGCCAGTTGGTTTGTGAGTGTCTGGAGCTTGTGCGGCGCGCGGGCTACGTGGTGTTGTCGGTTGTGGATGACTGGGACACTGCCAGTGGGCTCTCTCGGCGCTCCAAAGAGGTGGACCGCGTGTGGTGTTAGTGCAGGCAGCGAGGAGGGTAGGTGCGGTACCCAGCCTTGACTAGAGGACATGCGACAACTTTCTGTGGCCCAGATCTAGGGCCATCGTGGCTCTATGGCTGATTTGGAGGGTCAGCTGGTGGTTGTTACCTCCGTCCTCCTCGCAAGGTGGTCATGACAGGGGTTGTTGGTGGCTACTTCGTCCGGCATATGGCCTAGGACATGCTGAGGGAGTTCGGGACCAAGGGGTCCTCGGGCCGCCGGCCTATCTCTGTAGGCCGGACCCATGGGCCACTTCAGTCAGCAGATGACATATGCCAGGATGATTCCATAAGACTTGGTGATCAAGACAAGGACTCCTCTCCACCGACGTACCCCACCAGGACTCTTGTTATCCTAGGCCTCCCGTGTGTTATATAAGCCGAGGCCAGGCTAGACATTAAAGATATCATGTCATCAGAGATTCATAATCACAGCTCTTTGGGTTTAGACCACTACCTACGATCTCGAGGTAGATCAACTCTGTACCCGATACACCATCAACAATACAAACAAAGCAGGACGTAGGGTATTACCTCCATAGAGAGGGCCCGAACCTGCGTAAACATTTTCTCCCTTGTCTCCTGTTACCCATCGATCCAAGACCCACAGTTCAGGACCCCCTATCCGAGATCTGCCGGTTTTGACACCATGCTGCTCAATTTCCCCATGCCTACCTAGCTCTAGTAGGGTGGGCCGATAAGTCGGAGTCGCGGTCATGGCCAAGGGGTTTTGGTTGTCGACTTCAGCACATGCGTGGTGTTCCCGTCGTCGGGTGGCCTTGCCTAGGTTGATCTCGTGGCTGGTGGGTGGCGGTTGCCGGCCCAAGACATGGTGTCTATCTCGGATGAGCTATTCAGGTAGTCAGGTGGTATCCCAGGGTGGTGGGTTCTTTGACGTCGAGGCGGCGGCCTCGAGTGGCGGCCCATCAGATTCGCTTGTCAACAAGCGTCTTGGCGGCGGTGCTGGTAGCATTTTTTGGCTGTGCGGGCCGCAAAGGATATTGTGATGGGTGATTCTAGTGTTGGCGGTGCTTTGGAAATGGCGGTGCTCAGATCATGTAGTCCTCGGGGTAGGGTTTGGTGGCAGCATGGTTACCCTCGAGGTGCACAGGTGCTCGAGGTTCCTCGTGTGGCACGCATGAGAGAGTCCGGGAAAAAGCGTTGCTCTCCAGGACTAGTGGCGGAAACCTGTCGGTCGGTTGCATTCCAGGCATAAGCTATCACTAGTAGAAAACAAGGCTTTGGTCCAGGCCTGAAATCCCATTAATCCCGGTTCACTCACGAACCGGGACCCATGGGGGCATCGGTCCCGGTTCATGAGGCCAGGGCGCCAGCCGGGCCTCGTGGGCCATTGGTTCCGGTTCGTCTGACCCCTTTGGTCCCGGTTCCAGACACGAACCGGGACCAATGGGCCTCGCTCCTAGCCCACAACCATTGGTCCCGGTTTGTGGCTGGAACCGGGACCAAATGGTGTCCTTTAGTCCCGGTTCCAGCCACAAACCGGGACCAATGGTTGGCCTATATATACCCCCTGCCCGCGAGGAGAGCAGTGCACTGCTCTGTTTTTTTGGCCGGCCGTGGGACAGCATTGTGGTGCTCTAGCTCACCTCCTATGCACATGAGGTGCTCGATGAAATGCCCGAGCCACACTTAAGCTTTCTCCTCTCGAAGCTCCTTGTCCAAGCTCCATTTTCCTCAAGATTTGTCTAGGTTTGGCGGTCCGTCCTGTCCCGTCCCCGTCCTCACCGCCGTCGATCGCCCGCGCCCATCTCGGGGCCGTTACCACCGTGGTTAGCCTCTTCTTCTTATCTTCTTTCTAAAAGAAAAAAATTCTTACTTGTATGCTTTAGATAGATACTTGTGTAATTTTCTTACTTTTATTATTGTTTGTCTATGATTCGGATGTGGTATATATTATCTTTTATAACTATTTGTTTTATTTAGTGTTTATGACAATTATGCCGACCAACGTGACATAGATTTTTTAATCTAGGAGGTATGTGAACCGGAAATTCCAACCGACATAGAAATTCTTGTCGAGAAGTTAAATTTGGTTGAAAAAGAAAACAATTACTTGAAAGAAAAATTACAAAGAGTTGAAGAGGAGAAGATGAAATTGGAGATGAATCTTGCCGATGTCGTCGACGATCACAAGATCAAGATGGATGCAATGCGCTTGAAGATTAGAAAGATTAGAAAATATGCCATTCATACTGAGGCTTGGTAGCATTATGCCGTTGGATCGATTGGTACCTTAGTTGCGGTTATGATCGCATTTGTTGTTGCATTTAAATTTTATAGTTTCAATGTATGTTTTAATTAGATGCTCTAGAGAGTTATATGTTGTTCAATAATGAGAACTATGTATGAACGTTATGTATTTATTTTGGTCACTACTGTACTTTGGCTTTAATGTGATGATGAATTTCTATTAATTTGGTCATTTCTCTATTCATGATATGCTGTAATGGTTTTTAATACACTTTATTATATAACGCACGCAGATGAACCGGCAATGGATGTACGGGGACCGACGCACCTCCGAGTATATTAAGGGCTTGCATAATTTTCTCGAAGCGGCTGAGGCAAACAAGCAGAATGGTTTTATGCATTGTCCATGTACTGTCTGTGAGAATACGAAGGCTTTCTCCAACTCTAAAACCCTTCACTTCCACCTGTTTGAGAAGGGTTTTATGCAACACTATAATGTTTGGACCAAGCACGGAGAAAGAGGGGTTATGATGGAAGACAACGAAGAAGAAGAGGATGATGACAACTACCCACCCCCTGAATACGGTGATGCTGCAATGGGGGAAGCTGAAGATCAAGAGAAACCAGACGATGTGCCCGATGATGATCTTCGCCGGGTCATTGTTGATGCACAGAGAGAATGCGAAAGTGAAAGGGAGAAGTTGAAGTTCGATCGCATGTTAGAGGATCACAAAAAAATGTTGTACCCAAATTGCGAAGATGACAACAGAAAGCTTGGTACCACACTGGAATTGCTGCAATGGAAGGCAGACAATGGTATATCTGACAAGGGATTTAGTTCGCTACTGAAAATAATGAAGAAGAAGCTTCCAAAAGATAACGAATTGCACGGCAGTACGTACGAAGCAAAGAAGGTTCTATGCCCTCTAGGATTGGAGGTGCAGAAGATACATGCATGCCCTAATGACTGCATCCTCTACCGCGGTGTGTACGAGGATTTGAACGCATGCCCGGTATGCGGTGCATTGCGGTATAAGATCAGAAGAGATGACCCTGGTGATGTTGAGGGCCAGCGCACCGGGAAGAGGGTTCCTGCCAAGGTGATGTGGTATGCTCCTATAATACCATGGTTGACACGTCTGTTCAGAAACAAAAAGCATGCCGATTTGATGCAATGGCACATAAAAGACCGTAAGAAAGACGGGAAGTTGAGAGCACCCGCTGACGGGTCGCAGTGGAGAAAGATCGAGAGAAAGTGGAGCGACTTTATAGGTGATCCAAGGAACGTATGGTTTGGTTTAAGTGCAGATGGCGTTAATCCTTTTGGGGAGCAGAGCAGCAAGCATAGCACATGGCCTGTGACTCTATGTATGTATAACCTTCCTCATTGGTTGTGCATGAAGCGGAAGTTCATTATGATGCCAGTGCTCATCCAAGGGCCTAAGCAACCCGGCAATGACATTGATGTGTACCTAAGGCCATTAGCTGATGAACTTTTACAGCTATGGAATGGAAGAGGTGTACGTGTGTGGGATGAGAACGAACAGGAGGAATTTGACCTACATGCGTTGCTGTTTGTAACCATCAACGATTGGGCTGCTCTCAGTAACCTTTCAGGACAGACAAACAAGGGATACCACGCATGCACACACTGTTTAGATGACACCGACAGTATATATTTGGACAAATGCAGGAAGAATGTGTACCTGGGGCATCGTCGATTTCTTCCGACCAACCATCAATGTCGAAAGAAAGGAAAGCATTTCAAAGGTGAGGCAGATCAGCGGAAGAAGCCCGCCCTCTGTACTGGTGATCACATACTTGATATGGTCAATGATTTACAAGTAATCTTTGGAAAGGGTCCTAGCGGACTATCTGTTCCGACTGACGATGCTGGACGCGCACCCATGTGGAAGAAGAAATCTATATTTTGGGACCTACCCTATTGGAAAGACCTAGAGGTCCGCTCTGCAATCGACGTGATGCACGTGACAAAGAATCTTTGCGTGAACCTGCTAGGCTTCTTGGGAGTGTATGAGAAGACAAAAGATACACCGGAGGCACGGGAGGAACAGCAACGTGTGCATGAAAAAGATGGCATGCATCCAAAGTAGTATGAAGGTCCTGCCAGCTACGCTCTTACCAAAGAAGAGATGGAAATCTTCTTTGAATGCCTGCTCAGTATGAAGGTCCCGTCTGGCTTCTCGTCGAATATAAAGGGAATAATAAATATGGCAGAGAAAAAGTTCCAGAACCTAAAGTCTCATGACTGCCACATGATTATGACGCAACTGCTTCCGGTTGCATTGAGGAGGCTTCTACCGGAAAACGTTCGATTAGCCATTGTGAAGCTATGTACATTCCTCAATGCAATCTCTCAGAAGATGATCGATCTAGAAATCCTGCCAAGGTTAAGGAGTGATTTGGTGCAATGTCTTGTTAGTTTCGAGCTGATGTTCCCACCATCCTTCTTCAATATCATGACGCACGTCCTAGTTCATCTAGTCGACGAGATTGTCGTTCTGGGCCCTGTATTTCTACACAATATGTTCCCCTTTGAGAGGTTCATGGGAGTCTTAAAGAAATATGTTCGTAACCGCGCTAGGCCCGAAGGAAGCATCTCCATGGGCCATCAAACAGAGGATGTCATTGGGTTTTGTGTTGACTTCATTCCTGACCTTAAGAAGATTGGTCTCCCTCAATCGCGGTATGAGGGGAGACTGACTGGAAAAGGCACGCTAAGAGCGGACTGAATAATATGTAGGGACGGGCATTCTTGGTCTCAAGCACACTACACAGTTCTACAGAACTCTACCTTGGGGACCCCGTATGTCGATGAACACAAGAATATTCTGCGCTCCAAACACCCGGATCAGTGTGACGACTGGATTACATATGAACACATCAGGACTTTCGGCAGTTGGTTGCAAAAACGTCTCATGGGTGACAACACTGTTTCTGATGAGCTGTACTCGTTGGCCAGGGGACCATCTTCGACTGTATTGACTTACAAAGGGTACGAGATAAATGGGAATACATTTTACACGATCGCCCAAGATCAAAAGAGCACCAACCAAAACAGCGGTGTCCGCTTTGATGCAGCAACCAAGAGGGGAAAGGACACATATTATGGTTACATAGTGGACATATGGGAACTTGACTATGGACATGATTTCAAGGTCCCTTTGTCTCAGTGCAAATGGGTCAATCTGTCAGGAGGCGGGGTACAAGTAGACCCACAGTACGGAATGACAACAGTGGATCTGAACAATCTTGGGTACACAGACGAACCATTCGTCCTAGCCAATGATGTGGCGCAGGTTTTCTATGTGAAGGACATGTCTACCAAACCGAGAAAAAGAAAAGACAAGGAAGCGAATACATCATACGATGAGCCAAAGCGCCACATAGTTCTTTCAAGAAAAAGAGACATCGTGGGATTGGAGGGCAAGACAGACATTTCTGAAGATTATTAAAAGTTTCATGAAATTCCTCCATTCAAAGTCAAGGCTGACCCAAGCACCCTGTTAAACGATGAAGATTATCCATGGTTACGGCGCAATAAGCAAAGGACACAAGCGAAGAAAAAGTGAAGAATTTCTCTCCACCACTAGTCTAATGATGCCTTTGATCTAGAATATCACTGCAGTTACATGTGAAGAAATGAAATGCCTTTTGTAACAGATGAGTTTTCGTATGAAACCCTGATACTTCGAAAGAGATTGTCCGTTTTGTACACGAAGTGCATCCAGTTTTTGCTGTAACCCTCTCAACTTTTTATAACATGCTATCTGGGTGAAATGATGATACCATGCCAACATTCAACCTTTTAAAAGTTCATTTGTAGTGCTTTTCAATTTCAGGGTCATTTAGCTTAAAAAAATCAGTAAATGCATGAAAAATACCAGATGAAGTCAGAAAGGGTTGAAAATTGATGATGTGGCTTTGAATGGTTCATTTTGAACACACAAAAAGTCTGGAGTTCAAATATGTTCAAAAAAATGAAATCCCTTTGTAACAGATGAGTTTTCGTCCGAAACCCTGATACTTCGAAAGAGATTGTCCATTTTGTACACGAAGTGCATCCAGTTTTTGCCGTAACCCTCTCAACTTTTTAGCACATGCTATGTGGGTGAAATGATGATACCATGCCAACTTTCAACCTTTTCAGAGTTCATTTGTAGTGCTTTTCAATTTCTTTGTCATTTAGCTCAAAGAATGAACTAATAGCAAAAAGAATGAACTAGAAAACTTTTATGAAACTCTAATAGCAAAAAGAATGAACTAAAAATAATCAATTAAAATATTCTGTTATGATCAACTAAAACAAAACTATAATATTCTTCAATAGCAAAAAGAATCAACTAAAAAGCTTTTATAAAACTCTAATAGCTAAAGGAATGAACTAAAAAGCTTTTATAAACCTCTAATATTTTTGAAACTAAAATTATATAAAATTTATGCAACTAAAATTATAAAAGTATTTTTTGTTCAAATCATTAATAGCAAAAAGGATTTTCATAAAGAAATTTTTTGTTAGAAACTTTAATAGCAGACTAAAATAACAAAATCTCTTTTTGATTAAAACAGACATTTAAAATAACCTAAAAATTACCAAATTGAATATAATGATAAAACACAGTAATATTAAATAGCAAGAAAAAGAATCACTCAAAAATCTATTTTTTTAGTTAAGTTATTCACAAACTATGATTCACAAAAATTTCAAAAAATTCAAATTTAAACTATTCAAATTTGAAAACTAATGGCAATAACAGAAAGTTTATAATTTTTGTGACCTAAAAGCAAAAAGAATCACTCAAAAACTCTAAGTATTTAGCTGTAAGTAGAAACAAAATAAAATAAATAAAGCAAAAAACAAAAGAAAAATACTGGAAACACAATTAAAAAAAGTGTCGCCTACTGGGCCGCCACGGCCTGCATACGACTAGACACCCAACCCGCTAGTTGGGCCAGGACGCAGGCCCGTAGCAGGCCCAGTAAGCCCACAGGCAGAGTAATTACGTTTAGTCCCGTAGGCCTGCATAAGAGAGGAGCTCGAGAGGGTTGGCGCAGTGGCGTTTATAAACCACTCTCGACGCCTCTCAGCTAGCGAGGTGGGACTAAACATCCACCTGCCCGACGCCGTGCCAGCCGCAGCCCTTTCGTACCGGTTGGTGGCACCAACCGGGACCAATGCACACCTTTCGTCCCGGTTGGTGGCACCAACCGGGACCAATGCCCACCTTTCGTCCCGGTTGGTGGCACCAACCGGGACTAAAGGTCTCTGCTTCCCGCCCTTTGGGCTGCTGAAAATAGACCTTTAGTCCCGGTTGGTGGCACCAACCGGGACGAAAGGTGGGCATTGGTCCCGATTGGTTCCACGAACCAGGAGCAATGCTTTGTGTATATAAGCAAACACTTGGAAATTTTTCAGTTTTCATCTACCAGTTGCCCCCGACGCGCCGCCCCGTGCCATCGACGCCCTCGCCCTGCCCTGCCCTGAGCTCACCGTCGACGCGCCGCCCCGCGCCCCTGCCCTTCCCGATGGTCCGCTCCGCCCGGGCCCCTGCCCTGCCCCGAGCTCGCCATCGACGCCCTCGCCCTACCCTGCCCCGACGCGCCGCCCCGTGCCGTCGACGCCCTCGCCCTGCCCTGCCCTGAGCTCGCCGTCGACGCGCCGCCCCGCGCCCCTGCCCTGCCCCGACGGTCCGCTCCGCCCGGGCCCCTGCCCTTCCCCAAGCTTGCCGTCGACGCGCCGCCCCGCGCCCCTGCCCTGCCCCGACAGTGCGCGCCGCCCCGTGCTCCTCCCCGTTCGGTCCGGCCGGCCCTCTTTCCTCCCTGTCCTCCTCCCATGTTTTTTTCATGATTTTGTTGATGATATGATGATGTTGTTGATGATAGGAGATGATGATGTTGTTGATGATATGAGATGACGTTGTTGTTGATGATGTTGTTGATATATAGATTATTTTCATTATGGTGATATATATATAGATTATTTTCATTATGGTGATATATAGATTATTTTTTCTTTAGAATTTTTCTGTAGATGAAATGATGATGATGATGATATATAGAGTTCTTTGATTGTGATGATAGATGATAATGATATATATATAGAGTTCTTTGATTGTATGAAAACTTGGTCAATTTTTTGTTCATAGAAATTAGTTAAAATTTACCAAGTTACTTAGTCAAAATGTTCATATATTCAAAATGAGTTAATTAAAAGACTCACCGATAACTTCAACATGAGGGGGGACGTCGGACATGACATGAGGGGGGACGTCGGACGTCGGACATGAGGGGTGAGCGTCGTTGTCGTCTACCCCCTCCCCGATAACTTCGACATGAGGGGGGACGTCGGACATGACATGCGGGGGGACGTCGGACATTAGGGGTGAGCGTCGTTGTCGTCTACCCCCTCCCTGATAACTTCGACATGAGGGGGGACGTCGGACATGACATGAGGGGTGAGCATCGTTGTCGTCTACCCCCTCCCCGATAACTTCGACATGAGGGGGGACGTCGGACATGACATGAGGGGGGACGTCGGACGTCGGACATGTGGGGTGAGCGTCATTGTCATCTACCCCATCCCCGATAACTTCGACATGATGGGGGACGTCGGACATGTCATGTGGAATTTTTTTTTGTTCATATAGAAAACTCCGGTAACATAGATTTATCAAGAATGCCCCCATTATGGATGTGCACAAGTTGATCCAATTTTTTTCTGATCATCATGAGAGAGGCGGTCCGGACGTCGGACATTCATGAGAGAGGCGGTCCGGACGTCGGACATTCATGTTTGTATATTAATTGCCATGTTGTAATATTTGCAGAAACTATGGATCAAAGAGACTTGGAACAAGAACAGTTGTTGGGGGAGAAAATCCTCGACGGACGTGATGTCTTGTTTCTCAACAACACCGATGGTCTTGAAGGAGAGGATGACGGCTCCGGTGATCGAACAATGGAGGAGGAAGGACATGAACATGATGGCTCCGGTGACCGAATGTCGGAGGAAGGAGACCATGATGACGGCTCCTGTGACCGAACGGAGGAAGGAGCTGTTGCAAAGTCCGGCGAGGTATATATATTAATTAAGCCTGTGCTGACTAGCTAATTGATGCATTAATTGTTCTGGTATGTACATATATTAACTCTTCTTTCTTCTTTTATAGCCCTCCGGATCGAGCCAAACTTCGGTAACGAGACGAGGCCCGAAGAGAAGGTTGCGCAAGGATGAAAGGTTCACGATCACAGCACTCGCGGACGATGGCCTACCGATTGAACCCAAGCGGACCAAGGACGCATTTTCTGCTCAGTGCGGAGCTATTGTTAGGGACAACATCCCGATCAGCATCAAGCAATGGAATAAGCCTATGGACGACGACGTCCCTGAAGGTTATTATGTCACCGATAGACAGAAAGATGAAGGCAAATTTCACCCTACCGCCAGAGGAGGATCCGAATAAGCCAGTTATAGAGCCACTGGTCAAGGCGTGTGCTCTTAAGAAGATGGCAGATCTATTCAGGAGGTGGAAGAATGAGTTGAAATCAAAGTTTGTCGACAAAGGGAAGACTCCAGAATTCATCGGCCGATTTGAGAAGATAACAGATCACTGGCCCGCATTTGTGGCCTACAAGACATCGGACAAGAGTAAGAAAATGTCAAAGACAAACAAGAACAATGCTGCAAAGAAGCAGTATCACCATCACACGGGGTCAGGTGGCTACCTCAAAGCCCGGCCGTTGTGGGACAAAGCTGAGAATGACCTGATTGATAAAGGGGTCGAACCACAAACATTGAACTGGCCAGACCGTTCAAGGACTTGATTCTTCGGGGTTGGGGGAACTTTGGACCCTGAAACAGGGAAGTGCCGTTGGACGGACGAGCAACTTGCAATACCCGTCAAGAAGCTTCAGAAGTATATCACCGCAGCGCAGGAAGGGACGTTCATTCCCGACAGAGAGAAGGACGAGCTGACTGAGGCCCTAGGGAATGCTGAGCACCCTGGACGAACACGAGGCACACCAGGCTTCGTTCCGTGGAAGGTTGGGTTTCCCGACGCAGGCGGTTACAGAAGCCGGGAGAGTAAGAGGAAAGCGGAGCTGAGCGACATGTAGAAGATCAATGCAAGACTACAAAAGCTAGAGGAACTTGAGAGCCAGCGAGCTGTCGGCCAACCATCTCAGCGGCACGAAGCTACCCGAGAAGCTACCCCGCCATCTCAGCGGAGAAGCAGCGTGGCTTCCACGGAGCCCGTTCAGCCTGACTTCACGACTCCTAGCTACCCCGTGGATACTATCACGGAGGCTCAACATTGCGAGCTTATGACGAAATGCCGAAACCTCACTTTCAAGGCGGCTGTCAGCTCTGTTGCACCTCCTCAACCCAACGAAACTTTTCACTGCCTTCCGATTCCACATGGCTATGCTGTTGTGATGGTGGATGAAGTAATGGAGGGATTTGAGGAGCTCGAGCTTGACCACTCTACAGGTGAAGGGGAGAATCAGCTGGTTCGTGCTCTGAGGAGTACATGTCTATGGCAGAAGTAGTACATCAAGCTTCCAAACTGGACACCTCCGCCTCCTCCTCCTCCTCCGGCGAGTCAGGGCACTCCGCCTCATCCTCCTCCTCCTCCTCCGGCTAGTGATCAGGGCACTCCGCCTCCTTCTCCGGCTCCTCCGACGAGTGAGGGCACTCCGCCTCCTCCTTCGCCTACTCCGGCACGTCGGAGCAGTCCGCCTCCTCCTCCGCCTCGTTGGCAATGGCGGAAGACAGATGTCGCCGCTCCGGCTCCTCCGGCGCGTCGGAGCATTCCGCCTCCTTCTCCGCCTCGTCAGCATCGACGAAAGAGAGACGCCGCCGATCCGGCGGCTAGCAGTACAAGCAGAGGCGGGAGGCAATTCAGATACGGTCCATCTCTCAAGCCTCTGGAAAAGTTACCATATGAGAGGACCGAGCAGGAAAACGAGGACATATGTCGTGCCCAAGTGAGGGACCATTTTGCAAAGAAAACTCGTCCTCCGAAGGAGAAGCTAGATCCGGTGAAAGTGAAGCGCACTATCGATGCCCTGAAGCGACCACCACCACCTCCGCCGGATTCCAACTATGTACGCATTCTTAAAAAGACATATGAAGAAGCGCGGCGGTCGGGAAGTACTTCCAGTGATGCAAGGTTAGCAGAACGAAGAAGTGGGAAAACAATTCCCCAGCTCGGCGAACAGGAGAAGCAATCGTGCCCCCCGCTCAAGGTGTCTAGCGATATCGTCGCTAATCATCCGGGGATGGTGCCCGGTACCAATCCTGGTGATTACTTGGGGGATGATGTAATTTTTGAAACGGCTGAGATAACAAAAGAAAAATATAAATACGTGCACGGGAAGCCTCTCGTCAAACCTGATCATCCTCCTCTAACAACGATGATGTACAAATTGCATGAGTGGTACATGAAAACCTGCAGGGAGTCTGGGAAAGACACTATGTATGTGGCAGTGAAACCAGAGCACGAATTCATTGGACTTCCCGTGATGCCTATTGAATTTGTGGAGTTATTTCAGTTATACAATCAACTAGCCCTCGACAAACAACTCATGACTTCCTACTGTCTGTAAGTATTACTTCTATAGTTAAGTCTCTAGCTCAGCTCGTTCATTACATGTATATATAATTATCCTCACTATATTATGCAGATTGAAGATCGCGAATGCAAAAAAGCAGGAATCTTTGACGTTGGGTTCATTAGCCCAGATGCCGTAAATGAATGGACGGTACGAAACTCAATCATAGAGACCGAGGAGAACTTGCTAAAGTCGTTCCTTATACATCAAAACAAAAGGGAAATACTCTTTCCTTACAACTTCAAGTGAGTGTTGCTGTCTTCTCTGTTTACTCGGTTTCGCTTACTCGAGGTTAAGTAATGTAATTGATGAGTTATATATGCGTGCGCAGTTTCCACTTTATTCTGCTATCCATTAAGCTTGATGGGGCATTAGTAACTGTCTTAGACTCGAGACGTAAAGATCCCGAGGATTATGCGGACATGACTGCAATGCTCAAGAAGTAAGTTCAGTCAATACCGGACCATATCGGCATGCAACTTTCGTTAATTTCCTGATATCAAGTAATCATTTTCTTTGCCTAGCAGGGTTTGAAAGAAGTTCACCCGAAAGGTTCCCGGTCTAAACAAAGAGTTGCGATTTACACACCCCAAAGTAAGTAGTACTAGCTAGTTCCGTGCATCTCTAATTGATTCAAATTTTCATCAATATATCATTACCATGCTTGCTTATCAGTTTGATTGAACTCTATTCTCGTAAAGTGCTTATACCAGAAAGAAGGGACTGTTTTATGTGCATAATACGTATGCGAGTTCATTCGCCACTCGACCTCTGAGCGGGGCTTCTCTGACAAACAATTTGAAGTACGTAAATAATATTCACAATTTTATTTTATATAGTACCATCAATTGTGTTGTGTTTTATTCATGTATATGCATGTATTGACCCCCTTCTTTAAATTAGATCTGGCAGATGCGGGATGAACTCCTACCACATGATCGCATACGAGCAATTCAAGAGGAATTGGCGGGATTTTTTCTTGACCACGTCATACCTAAAGACGGAGAATACCATGTGGATTTGTGATTGGATCTTAGGTAGATGATGTTAGGGATTGTAAAAGATGTTATATTGTATATATGTAGTAGCGTCGGATAGATATACGAAAACTTGTTGTTCGACCAAGCACGGAGAAAGAGATGTCACTTCTCTCTATATATGTTCAGCATGACGATCATGTGTAATTAATGGTTTCCTTCATTTTCTTATTAGATAGCGTCGAGTTCTCTCTATATGTATAGTAGCTAGCGTCGACCAAGCACGGAGAAAGAGACGACACTTCTCTCTATTAGCTAGCTAACACAATATGAAACCCCTAAATTAACCCTCCAAAACCCCCCAATCCCCCCTTAAAAAAAAAACCCCAGCTCCTGCCAGATGCTGACGCGTGGATGCCCTTTGGTCCCGGTTGGTGTGACCAACCGGGACTAAAGGTCCTCTTGCCTGGGCTCACCGCAGTGGCCACGTGGAGCCCCTTTGGTCCCGGTTCGTAAGCGAACCGGGACTAAAGGTTTTGGGCTTTAGTCCCGACCCTTTAGTCCCGGTTCCTGATGCGAAACCTGATGCGAAACGATATTTGAGATAGCCTTATTCACCGGGTTCAGTTTACTTCCATGCATACCGTGCATGACACCACTCAAAGGAAAAATCTATTAGAAGTTGCTCTATAATAGCTTCTAGAAATAGCCCCATGTTTGGAATTTATAGAGTTGTGGTGTTTTATTAATCGACGCACCTAGGCAATAATTTATCATAGGAAAGTCTGGTACTAATTGGCCTTATAGTCCCTTTGGTTGGTGGTAACTACTAAAGGGGAGGCGATCATGCTTTGGAGTAGATGGAGCCGTGCCGCTTAATGGCAGTGACATGAGGTGCTGCGAGTCACTAGCAGATCCATATCTCTGTTACTGAAATGAAACTAAATTAAAAAATGTCCAGAGTACTATATATTGTCAAGTCTGAACATGGTTGCGAGCTCTGAATTTACGTATTGTATATTTTCAGACACATGTCTTCCTTCCGTTGATTAACGGATGGGATGGTAATCCGACCACTGACAAGGATCAGAAAGTCAGTTTGATCGTTAACGCTACCTACCGACAGGAAATCCGACACTCATTTTGCGCGTTAAGATGCTTGCATGTGGGACAACTTTATTCTCAATTTCGACTAAACACTAAGTATACATGACCCAAATACAGCTAGTGGTGCCCATCAATTGTCTACTAAATTAAATCCTCCATATCTTTTAAACCAAATGTTCATATTTGAATTTTTTTTCATATATTTGAACTCCTGACAAGACCAATCTAGGATACATTTCGAACACATTTCAAATTTTAATGTTTCACATTGCATATGTGCAACAAACCTATTTCACTAGAATTTTTTGAATTTTTTTATCAATAGAATATGTTAAACCAACCTATTTCAATACAAACCTATTTAGCCCAAATATGAAATTGAAATGTCAACTTTGTGAAACTGATTATCTTGAAATGTGTAACGGTTTATTTCAAAAGAGAGAAAAATGTAATTTGAAAAATGTGCAACTAAAATAGACGTGATTTTTATGAACTGGCCAGTGAAATGTAAAATTTAGGTTGTGAATGTTGAATTTTTATACACAGAATGTGAAATATATCAGTTTCAGAAGTGAATTGTAATGTGTGATTGTGAGACTAATTATTCAGTTGTGTAAATTGAAATATCTATGATTTTTGTGAAACAAGCCGGTAAAATATTTCAGAATTGTCAACTAATAACGACAAAAAGTGAAATCATAATATATGATTGTCAAACTGTTTTTTTTACGTGAAATAGTTCATTTGAAAAGTGTTAATTATGTCATTTAACAAATGTGCAATTGAAATATATATGACTTTTGTTAAACTAGGCACTAACATATTTCAGAGTTGTGAAATAATAACTACAAAAAAGTGAAATTGTAATGTACGATTGTGAAACTGATTATATAAAAAGGTGAAATGTAGGTTTGTATTTAAATGTGGTTGAAAAATATACAAGATAGATTTCATTTTAAAGATTATGATGCAAGGAGTTCAAACATAAAAGAAGTTTCAAAAAGAAATATATAATTTAAAAGATATGGATGTTTTGAATTAGCGAAGGTGGAAAAAAGATTGGATTTATTGTGTGGGAGGGTAGAGAGAGAGGATCTGTCACATCCTCTCATGTCTACATGTCCTTGAAGGACGGTGGTAGGCCATCAAACCAAAGTACAAATATTGGATAAATATGAAAAAATATTTTTATACAACATGTAGTATAACATTCAACGCGAGCTGGCACAACCAGATTGGCTCCAACGGGATAACTTAACTCCTCTCCTCGCGCCGTCCCCGCGAGCAGCCGGGGGAAGCCCAGATCTGCCGCCCCTCGCACCTCTTCCGTCCTCCGCCACTCCTCACCGCCGCCGGCGCAGGTCGCCGGGCAAAGCCCACTCGGCCTAGGCGTCGCCAGGGCCTTCTACTCCTCATGCCCGAGGATGGCGGTGTGGGACGCTTTCTTCTAGTGGCGGCGAGGCACGGCCATGGGGCGCGGCGGCGCGACGGCGCGGGCTGGTGGCAGTGGCTGCTGGGCGTACGTGGCGTCGTCCTCTCCAGGGCCGGCGCCGCGGTCTGGTGTAGGGCTTTCCGGTCGCCCGGCTTGGGCTTGCGGGCGGCCCTGCTGCTCGCGCGGCCCGGCTGCTCGCTTGTCAGGCGACGGCGTCCTGGAGCCTACTTCTAGTCCCCGGTGGACATGGCGGCGATCCGTACACAAGACTTGATGGAGGTTCGTCGAACAGATCTGGGTGAAAACCTTGCGCTAAGCTAGATGCCAAGGCCGGCGATGGCGGTGCTCTTTTGTGTCAGTCTCTTCTTGATGACATCGCAGTGGAGAAGTTCCAGACCTCTATCTGTTACCTCCGGGGAAACCCTAAATCGGTAGATCGGATGACGGCGGCGCTCTTGCTTCGTTTACCCTTGGGGGTGTCAGTCTTGGAGGTGTGCATGGGCTCGAGGGACCACCGAACAACATCTTTGTGGAGCGGTGTTTCATCTTAGACATCAACGACTGTGAATCTCGTCGGCGGGGCGCAGTAGAGTCTCGGCGTTTGATGTGTGTAGACGGACTCGCGCAGGAGGATGGCGCTGTCTGGTGTCGTGGTGGCGTCGATGGCAGACCTGGCAAGGTCGTGGCGTCAGTATCCGCTTTGAAGATGGATCGGTGGAAGACGACGGCGACGGCCTTTGAGAGTGCGCCGGTCTGGTGTGTGCCCAAGACCAGGTATATGGCTTGGCTGGGGCCTCCGGTTTTAGATGTTAGGCCTAGGTGCTAGGTCTGTTCGGTATTAGACTCGGACTATCGGCACCCCTTCATAAGGTGGATAGAAGTAGCGACAGATGTTGCCAAGATGGTGGCTTCAGACTTACTGATGCAATACTTTGTAAGGTCTTTGTGAATAATTAAGGGAAATGCTAACGCCCACACGTGTTGCAATGTCTAATTTCGCCCACACGCGTTCACTCCCGTCCATTGACCCTGCACGAATCTTCAAGTGCTCTGTCCCAGATTCGCGTGCCACGTGAGCGAAGGCGCATGTGTGGTGGAACTGCCCGTCGCCCGGACGTCAGGATTCAAGCCTCTCGCCCCGAACGCCCGATCGACCGTCAAATGCAAATCACCATTCTTATTGCGTGAGTCCGTGACACATCAGTGCAGCAAGGCATTCGGTGACGCGTGGTCAAGCCCGACCGACCAGACCACTTTTTCTTCAGTCTCTCCTCTCTTCCACTCTCTCGATCCACTTTCCCCTTTTCCTCTCGAGGCAGAAATAGCCACAAGCTGCCGGCGGGGACGGGATCCGGCAACACGACCGTGGTGGAGGGCTTGCGCGGTGAGGAGGCATGGCAGGATGAGGAGATGGCTGCCGGGCGGGGTCGACGGGGCGCGCTGGATGTGGAGCGAAAGCAGATGACGGCGAGGACGGGATCCAGGGCGGCGCTGCCGTCGCGTGGTCGGGATCTGCACTGCCGTGGCCAACCGGCGACAGGCAGGAGGCAGCAGCACACCAGCAGCAACATCGATGTGCGACGACGGAGGTCAAGGCGAAGACCACGGCAGGAGTGGAGGCGGAGACGGGGGATGTAGTGGCAGCGGCGGCGCCACTGCTCATCCCAGTCGCGGCGGCGCTGCTCGTGCTCGTGCAGGACCACGGAGTTGGTGGAGTCAGAGACGGTGGAGAGGCTCTATCCAGCGAGGCTCATCGGAGCTCCAAACGCTGCGGGGGGTCGTGGTGGACGCCGACGGGGCCTACTGCCCATGGCGACCGTCGCTACCGTCCCATGCTCGACGCACCCCAGCCGCATCCACGCGCGTCTCCGCGAGGACGACGGTAGGGGTCACCGTCGGCATCGACAGGCATGGCTTCACTGCAGGTACATTTTCTTCTAATCTCGCGGTCGTCCCCCTTCTTATTCCACTTTTTCTCTCTGCTGGGGTCTGATTCATGGACGTGCGCACAGACTGGTCCTAGTGGATAACAAGAGTGCCTTTGGCTGAGACGTGGGAGGAGGCACAGCGTTGCGTGGCCGAATGGACAGCGGTGGCAGCAGTGGTGGAATTATTGTGCAGTGCATCCCTACATCCCTACAGTGAAGTTTCTACCGAAATCATGCTATCTCTAATCAAAACGTGAGTGATATTTTCTATTGATTGGCTTTTTAGCTAGCAGACTAGACCCCTTTGCAGCTGCACGGGACATGCACCTGTGTCATGTGTGTGCTCTGGCTTCTCTGCTCCATCAGTGTCGCACTGCCCCCCAAAATTTGGCGCTCTGCATTGCTAACTGTTGCTGCCAACTGCTATTTTTGGTCCAAGTTCTGTAGCGTTGTTTGCTGCTGACTGACTAATGTGTGGTAGTAGTTAACTCCTGGAGATGATGGGGGGGGATGGAACGATGTGCATTGGTCAGTAGAGATTCACCTGGCTTCCTACTAGCTTCTACAAGCATCTGATCCCCAAAGGGATGTATACTTACTATCTCATAGCTTTGTTATTTTTGTAGCATCTTCATCATGTGAGAGGAAGCCATGAGAAACACGAAGTTATGTAGTGGAATTGCCCTGAAAATTTGTTGCCATGGCAACATTCTGAGACTAGTTACATTCTGGAGTACTTTTTCATATTCGTGCAATTTGTTTTTACGTAAGCATAGGAAATTTGATAAAAAAAATCCCACGGCAAAATACCATGGAAAATTTAACCATGCATTTGCCATGGCAATTTTTCATCATTTTTCGTATCATTTCATATTCGTGGCAAATTGTTCTATAAAAGCATGGCAAATTTGAAGAAAAAAAATCCAACGACAAATTCTGATCATGCATTTTTTTTGCCATGGCAAATTTGATCATTTTTTTGTGTTGTTTCACATACACAACAATTTAATCACACTAAAAGATGGCAAATATTGTTAAAATACCATAGCAAATTTGAAGATGCATTTGGCATGGTAAATTTAAAATATGAATTTTTGCCATGGCGAATTTGAAATAGTCAGTTTTTTGGCATGACAAATTTGAAATATGCAGTTTTGCCATGGCAAATTTTGAAATCTGCAGTTTTTGCCATGTCAAATCTGAATCTGCATTTTTGCCATGGCAAATTTGATCCTTTTTTGTGTTGTTTTCACACACATGGCAATTTAATCACATAAAATATGGCAAGTTAGGTAAATACCATGGCAAATTTGAACATCCTTTTGCCATGGTAATTTTCTCATTCTTTTCAACATGGAAAAATTACTTTATATTTTTGGACCATGGCAATTTACTTTCATGGAGCATGGGCAGATGTAGTTCACGAAGAATGGCAAATTCTTTTGTTCGCAACATGGCCAAAAATCACATTTTTTAGACCATGACGTTTTAGTTTAATAGATCATGGCAAATGTAGTTTATGGAACATGGCCATTTTATTATATGGACCATGGCAAATGTCTTCTCTTTTTTTGCAACATGGCATTTTTCTTTTGAACGGGACCATGGCAAATTAAGTGCTTGCATCATGAGAATTTTAGTTTATGGATCATGGAATTTTTTTAGTCTATGCATCATACAAATTTTCTGTTTTTGAACGGGACCATGGTAAATTTTCTTTCATGGCAACGGTAGTTCATGGTGCATGGAAAATTGTCGTCCTTCTTTGCAACATGGAAAATTTTCTTTTTTTAATGGGACCATGGCAAACTTCGTGTGTGTATCATGGCAAATATAGTTTACGGGGCATGACAACTTTTTAATTATATGGACCATGGCAAATTTTTGTTCTTTTTTGCAACATGGCAAAATTTCATTTTTCAACGGGACCATGGCAATCTCAGTGTATGTTTCATGGCAACGATAGTTTATGGAGCATGGCAAATTTTCTTCCTTCTTTTATAACCTTGCAAATTTTGTTTTCGAAAACGACCATGGCAAACTTAGTGTGGGTACCATGGCAAATGCAGTTTTCGGAGCATGGCAATTTCCAATTTTAAGGACCATAACAAAGTTTCTTTCTTTTCCTGCAACATGGCAAATTTTCCTTTTTAACGGGGCCATGGCAAATTTAGTGTATGTATCATGGGAAATTTTAATGGCCATGGAAACATTAGAGTTACTCATTTGATACCATCGCAATTTTATTGCACCATGGCAAATTAAGTTCAAACATGGCAAATGTAGTTTATGGATCATGGCAATGTTCTTTTTCTTTTGCAACATGGGAAAAAATACTTTTTATTTCACCATGTCAATTTAGCTCCTCAATGGCCTAGACGCCGACTAAGACGTCGACCAGGAGGTCGTCCTCCGTGACGACGACCATGATTTTTGTTTAGTTTTTTGAACACATGGCATTGTTTGAAATTTTATGTGATGGCAAGTTGATATGCACCCCCGCTGCAAACTTGCCATGTTTTTATCTTGGGAAACAACAATATTTTCCTTGGCAAATTCATACAATTTGCCATCATATAGTAGTAGAGATGTCATGGCAAATTTCCAACCTAATTCTTACTATTGGTGTATTCAATCTGTAGTTTTGCTTTGCCATTGTTTAATACTTAGACCATGGCAATTCCAGTACTTTTAGACCATATAATTTTTCCATGGCAAATCTTACTCCATATCCATGGCAAATTAACCATTTATTGTTTTGCCATGGCATTTTTATCTTCTTTGCGTACCATGGAAAATTTACTTTTCTTATTTTCCATGGCAATTTTATCTTCTACAGACATGGCATATTTACATTTTTTTACTTATGAATGCTCTTTCTCTAAAACATGCAAATTCTAAAAATTTCTAAATATGGCAAACTTGCCATCCTTCAAAAAGTTTGTGTTCCACCTACCAACTGTCCCCTTTTGATAGGTCTCTGTGTAAATTTTAAGATGGAATCTTATGCATGCCATGGTAATTTGAATGTACCTATCAATAGAAGATTCAAAATGTACATGGCAAGTTTGTAGGATTTTCTTTTGTTTTTGAACACATGGCATTTTTTTGAATTTTTATGTGATGGCAAGATGATATGCACCCCCATAGCAGACTTGCCATGTGTTTTAGGTTGGAAAACAACACTATTTACCATGGTAAATTCATACAATTTGTCATGTTTTGCGAACAAGGTCCTTTTTTGGTTCAATCATCATATAGCAGTAGTGATGCCATGGAAAATTTTGAACATGGGTATATTCAATATGCAGTTTTGCTTTGGTATTGTTTAATATTTATACCATGGCAATTCCAATACTTTAATTACTTTTATACCAATGCATTTTTTGAATAGAAATCACTCGTATACGGCAACTAAGATTTGTGCACAAACATTCTAATTTTTTGCCATGGACATTTGTTTTTTTACTATGAATCTGCCATGGTTAATTTTTACTACGAATCTACCATGGGCGAACTTAGATGTTGCCACACATGTGGGCATTATCATTTGGGTACAGTTATCAAAAACTTTTTCAAAGTATCACCCCACGTTTTAATTATTGTGATCTCTTTGTTGCCATGACAAACTAGTGGGATCATGGCAAGTGTATCGTATGTTCTGATTCACAAAACAATGCAGGTTGGCCATGGATTTTTGTGTTTAGTTAAAAAATGCCATAGTTTTTTATTGCAGTATGTTTTTTTTTTGCCTGGATCGAATGATGTAGAGAGTGGAGATCCGGTGCGGCATGGCAAATCACGGCAATTCATACACAAAAACAATGTAGTTTTGCCATGGATTATTGTGTTTAGTTATATATCATGGACTTTCTTCCTCATACAAAACACGACAATTTTAATTAAAATATACATGGCAATTTTTTGATATGATTCTGCCATGGCATTTCCTGGTAATTTTTGACATGTCATTTTCTGAACATACCTATTTTTTCATGGCAATTCTGGATTATAATAAAATGTCATTTTTCTGATATAAATCTCCCGTGGAATTTTTTTAATTAAAATGATGAAAAGGCAATTATTGATCTGCCATAGCATTTTGTTCGTTCCATACGAAATTGGTTTTTATATGTATCATGGCAATTTTTTACACTAATTTTTTTCATCATGCCAGACTTTTCATTGCTTATCACCATGGCAGTCTGGGCTTTTTTTCCATAGCCAAATCTGAGTTTTAATCACAGTATAAATTGGACCAAACTGGGCCTTTTTTTCCTTTTTTAAGTCACACCAAAAGGCCCGTAAGAGAGGTGTTCGGGACGGGAGTTTCTTTGTACCGAGCGAGGGGTGGCGGTCTGGGGTTCTCGTATCGTTCGGTCAGGGTGTCCTCGTACACGTGTGCCAGATGTTCCTTCATGCCAAACGTGTGGCAGATGTTCCTTCATGCCACACGTGTGGGCTGTTTTAATATTCGCCCACACAGGGTCGTGTGGGCTGTCTGCTGGGTATGCCACACAGGGCGTGTGGTCGGATGTCTAATATGCCACACGTGTGGGCGTTATCGCGACCCATAATTAATAAAGTGACTGCATGCATCGTCTAGATGCACATAGGCCGCGGGTCTTCCTCCTTTTTCAAAAAAAAAAAACAGATTGGATCAACTGGTGTAGGTAACTACCGGTATTGCTATTTTTTTTTTACTTCATGACAAGGATTCAGAGTCCTCGTCGGATTCACTATAAGGCCTACATATCGTTCCCATTCGATGGCTCCAGCAAATCGAATTCCATCATGGCAAATCTAGATGGCGAGGCCATGGTGCATGAACGATGCTTTCTACCTTGCTAATCAACTTGTACATGCCATACATCGCGTGAGGAGAGACCTCGTAGTCGTGAAACAAAGGTGGCCGAAATCAAAAGGAGCCAGACAGAAGTTCGACGACAAAGCTAGTTAATTAATCTGCCTGCATCACGAGGGTATTAATGGTCTACTACTCTACTATTGAGCTCTTTTATGGTACCCTGTATTGAACACATGCCGTCCATTGGCAAATATCCAAGGTAGGTATCTATCTGTAATGGAGAAACTGGCTCAGTGGTATCGCTAGTACTACGTGTCTCTGGTCCACCGGTATATTGCAGTGCATTATGGGGAGATCATAGTCTTCGCCTGGCGAGATAGATCGACATGACCCAGCCATTCTCCTGTCCAATTGGTGATTCTCCGCATCTCCGGCCGACGCACCAGGGTGCTTGTCTCCTCTTCGACTCCGTGCCAGCCGGGCCACGTTCTCTTAATCCACCGTGATCGTGGACCGATGCTTCTACGGTTATGACCCATTGTCGTGCGCCCCATCCTCACCCTAGCATTGCGCTTATTGTGCCTTGTTGACGACGGCAGCGCATGCCAAACCAACCTGGGGACGAGTTCGCCGCCATTGACGACGAGGCCAGGATGTGCACGACGTGGCGGTCTTCTGACGCCTGAAGAACTGCAGCGGAACCTCGCTTAATCTGTGGTAACCATGTCCCCGCTACGCTCATGGTCGTCTTTTTTCCTATTTTCCTATCGCTCTATTTTGGGCCGCAGCTCGTGGGACGTGGAGCTGCTCATCTTCCTTTGCTATGTAATCCACAACCACGTTGTGTGCTCGAAGGCTCACCCAGGGTCCCAGGCAGGGCTCAACCAGCTTGTGTACTGGTCGTCACCGCCGCTGTCATTACCGCGTGCACGATGCGTTCTGAAGTATTGGCTCACCAGATCAATTCCCTTTGTCAACAAGAATTTTTTTACTGTAAGTTTTTTGAACCAGAAATGTATGTAGTACCCTTAAAAATCAACGGTGGGATGACGCATATACTGCTGCCTCCCTAGTAGTCGCACAGTGTACCATAAGAACCCTCCTATTCTATACATAGATAGTTAAGTTTTGTTTAACTAGGCTTACGCTGCTAGTCAGGTGTCCATTGTAATCGGCAATGCATCACTACTAGAATCTTCATTATTGCCGAGTTTCTTTATAACTCGGAAGATCACATATTAAACTCGGCATAAGACACTCGGCTGGACGGCCACCAGCAATCATTACTACTGCCGAATGTTTGCTATCGTGAACTCAGTGAACATATAAACAATGTTTGTCGAGTTCCGGCTAGAAAAAACTCGGCGAACCACACCTTCATACTCGACGTGCCATTAACAGAATTGCAACCTGACACAGCTCTTTGTCGAGTTTTGCATCCTAGGCATCAAACTAGCCAGCTCTGGATCGATCACTACTGTTTTGAAGGATCGTATGCATTATAATCCGTTATCAAATACGACATCGTTTAGTTCACATTGTTGGCGTGACTCCTGCTTGAAATCAACTTCTGTCTGGGAGTGACTCTAGCTTTGATGTGGTCGGTGCCAGTGGGCATCAACGGATAAGGTAGTCCTTCTCATGAACACGATCGCTCGACTGTGGCAAGACCGATTGCGGTACACCAGTGGACACGATCGCTCGGCTGTTCCATTACAAAATGTGATACACGAGTGGAGACACTCGGCTATGAAACGGTGTCTCGAAGGGGCCACTGGACTGTGACAACATCACCCCTTAAACCCTGGTTTCCTTTCATACGTAGCGACCTACCTCTAACATGCATAGTGAAATCAAAAATTCGATGCAAAAGGATTTCTGAGCTAGTCATATTCACCGTGTTCAGTTTAGTTCCATGCATACCATGCATGATGCACCGCTCCAAGTAAAAACCTACAAGTTGCTCTCTGATAACTTCTCGAAATAGCCCCATGTTTGGAATTTATATAGCTGCGGGGTATCATTAATAAACGTACACTGAGAATAATTTCTGATGGGAAGATCTCGTACATGGCCTTATAGTCCCTTTGGTTGGTGGTAAGTACGTACTTACAAATAAAGAGGATTCAAACATGCTTTGGAGTAGATGGAGCCGCGCCGCTTAATGATTGTGACAGGAACGGCTGCGTGTCACCAGCAGATCAAGATCTGTTTTTCCAAAATGAAAGTACACAAAAAAAAAATGTCCAGAGTACTATGGATTGTGAAGTTTCGAACTAGGTCATTTCTTGTGCATTGCGGTGAAAACATTATTATGGGAAACTTATAAATAAGGGGTAACAAATTTGTTTTTGATAAACAACACAAAGTAAAGAAAATATGAACACAAATGTTAATTAGGCATCATCTCCGGAAAAAAATGGTGCGGCATGACAGTACATTCAACCTCCTTCGTATCGCATTGTCCGCCTGTATTGTTTCCTCACATCTCTACCTTTGCAATGCCGCCAGGGCCAGATGCCGAGCTCCTCAATCTTTTTGACTTGCAGTAGCTCTGTAGATGACCTGCCAAAAATTAATAAGAGCATGTCTGTTAAATATTATATCATTTCTACAGTTCCATATAGCCCAAAATAATGCATATACTCCTATATGAATATGTTCCGCGGTACTTTTCTCTACTTCATTGAGCCACGTCCAAATAACGTGTTAATGCTGTCCGGAGGGCTGACATTAAAGACTACATCAATCATGTGCTATAGAAAGCTTGGCGAGAGGACATTTGATAAAAAAGGTGTTGTATAGTTACATCTTGGACTTGGACCGAGCCAAGCCAAGCTAGACGCCCTGGTGAGCCATACATATAGGCTTGGTCAGCCAGCTCACCGGTTCGCTGCTGCCAGAATTCTATACAAAAAAATGACATTATACACCGAAATCAATTCATATTTAGGAGGGCGAGCGGCCAGTGCGGTGGCATGCGAGAGTGAGACACGTGCGGGGAGCGGCGTGCGGTGAGCGGACCTACCGCCACGCTAGGCTAATTGACATTTTTCTGAATGGCCGTCGATGTCATTTCCGGTTAGCGTGTAAATACATATCTTTCTACCTATTTTACCTGGAAAATAAATTAAATTAATATTTAATATGGAAATTTCTCATTACTGCACAACAAAATTTCCACCCCCAACGTTGCAGGAGATAAAAAGACCATAGACTAAAAACCTTGCTAATCAGCAGGACGAGTTCAAAGGACTCTTTGCAGCGCTCCCTAGCTCGCGAAAACAACTCCCTACATTTGCAATTTATAGAGCTACACCTCATGTTTCAATAATACACACCGACCATAATTTCTCAAAGAAGTTATAAATACTTGGTACTTGTCCTATAGCTTTTGTTGGAATCCCTCCCCCCCCCCCCCCCCCCCCCCCAAATACTTCAGATTTTTTTTTTGAATTTTCACCGAGGGAGTCCCCCCCCCCCCCCTTCCCAAAAATGCACCAAGTGTGCCTTTCTTTCTAAATAATCAATCAGCTCCCCCCCCCCCCATGATTTTTCAGGTGGGCCCGCATCTCACTAATCACTAGTTTAAACCGGCCACGTCTTCTACATAAGCGTCTCACCACATAACATTACGTGGGTGTAGCAAAGCTCGTGCCAGCACTGTTGGGCACATATGTGGTGAAACACACGGCCGTTCTACATGGTAACTTTGTTTGAGTAATCATTAATTATGGTAGCAGATTATTATTATGATATAGGGGAGACGACGGTAACCATGTTTTCGTTCCTATTTTTTTTGGGTGTTTACATGTTTGATCCTTTTGAACTATGACTTTTTTTTATCGGTGATGGTTATTGTTTTGGTGCGTTGGTCCTATGGGGTCTTAGCACGACGACTTTTCGAATGTCTACTACAACAAGGTTTTTCCGGCTCCAGCGAAGAAGGGATGATGACGGTTACGCGCCTTTAGTTCACTCCAGTGCTTGTTGTCGTTGCTATAGGTGGTCCACAAACTTGGTTATAAGTTTTATTACCTCTGATGTTCTTTGTACTGCCATAATTGACGATGAATAGATTGGATGTTTCTCACGCAAAAAAAGAAGGATAACCATGGTTTACTATAGAATTCCAATTCACATGTATGACCAGGTGGAAATGGTTCACCATGTGCCACTAACATAAACTACTCAGTGAACGTCCTGTCCAAAAAAAAAACAGTCGATGGTGCCTAACATCTTTGTTCTAATCATGTAGGCATCATGAACCTCGAATTAAACTCGAGACTAGACTTGCTGTCAAGGTGACCAAATACTGGGTGAGTCTGTGGGGTGTCCTCAGAGCTAGTGCAATGACATACTGCAATTTGTATATAATATCAAATAAACCAAAATGTAAGAACATAAAAGTGAGTGGGTGTTCTCATATCCCATTCCACAATCTATCCATCCGGATTCCTCTTTTTAGAGAAAGTGAGTGGGCGTGCGTGAATGAGAGTGGCTGCATGGAGTTTGTAAGTAGGTGAGTTAGTTGGTTATATTAGTGGATCAAATCGTGTGGTGCATGGCATGAGAACCGGGCAGGTTGTTACCTTGACAATACGTGTGAGTCTCTTGTAATATGTATTTAAGTTGGATTGATGAATGAGAAAGGAAAAAAAGCCGAGAGGGCTCGGAGAAACAATGTAGCATTTGTGTCACCAAGGAGGAGAGCTCTTGGCAAAGCTGGTGCTGTTTTTTCCTTGGGCGTGTGTGTGTGTGCGTGTGTACGTGTTCATGAGAGTGTTCTTGTGTTCTTGTGAGAAACAAGAAGAGAGTTGAGAGAGTAGTGTGAGGCAGCTTGAGGATGAAGCGGCACTGTGAGAGGCAGCGCCAACATAACTGCGCTCCAGATGTGGGCCATGGGAGGGGAAAATGATGAGATACGATGCTATATACAAACTGAAATATTGCAGGAAGCCTGAATCTTTAAGAGAATAAATGGATTGGATAACGAGAGCACGTGTGCTCCAACTCAGAATAGCACTTTCGGTATCGATTCGTGTTTTGTTAATGTTTCTTGTTGTGCATAAACTATATGGATCAATCCAGTTTTGAAGGGCCGTACGCACCAGGATCCATTGCTGCATACCAAAGCTGGACACTATCGATTTGTTGTGCCATGTGAGAATGCAGTACACTAGTAAACACTCTCGACTATGCTTCGGCCTCTCGCAGGAGCAATAACCGTGACAGCAGAGCCCCTTAAATCCTGGTTACCTCTCATGCCTAGCGACCTAGCTCCAACATGCATAGTGAGATCATGAGGCCATGCGGAAGGATGTTTGAGCAAGTCATATTCACCAGGTTAAGTTTACTTCCATGCATGCCGCACCACTCAAAAGCAAAATCTTCTACAAGTTTCTCTCTGATAGCTTCTCGAAATAGCCCCATGTTTGGAATTTGTAGAGCTGCAGTGTTTCATCAATCAACGCTTGTTGACAATAATTTCTCATGGGAAGATCTGGTAGTAATTGGCCTTATATTCCCTTTGGTTGGTGGTAACTACTAAAGGGGAGGCCGCAATGCTTTTGAGTAGATGGTGCCGTGCCTCTTAATGGCAATGACAAGGGGCTGCGAGTCACAAGCAGATCCAATCTCTTTTACTTAAATGAAACTAAATACCAGATAACTGTCCAGAGTAGTAAATATTGTCAAGTGTCACACACGGTTTCAAGCTCTGAATTTACGTACTGCAGATTTTCAGGCACAACTCTTCTGTTGGAACCGAGGAACGTTGGACGATCAACAAAAAAACATGAGACACGGTGGATTATCCAACAGACACCCCCAGCAACGAACGCTGGCTTTTTGTCTGTATTTTTACAACTCGGCTCGCCTCGAAGCGGATCAGTACATGGGTATTTAATGGCCAGGGGACGCACCATGGAGCAACCGACTCCAATTCCGGCCTATGCCCTATGATCAGAATAACCCAGGCACGACGTGAGAGCCAAACTGCTCGTTCCACACGACGTGGTCGCTCGGTTCAGATCGGTGCCAGCCACACCCATGCACTAACAAACATATATATGCATGCACAAACACAAATGCATGGCCCATCCACCACGCTGCCGGAGCAACTAACTTATGCATGCCGTTCACTACTAGTCTAATCAAGGTTACTGCTGACATGTTCCTTTTCTTTAATTAACCAGCAGCTGGTATGGTAATCCGACCACTGACAAGGATTCTGAGTCCTCATCGGATTCGCTATAATTCCTACAAATACATAGTTCCCATTCTCTGGCTCCATCAAACTGCAGAAAATCGAATTAATTCATTGTGTAGAAAACGGTAGATTGTATTGTATGCAACAGCAGGGACGCGTGTGCCTTAATATAGGCAACGATTACAGCGTGGTTTGGAACATAGGATTGCCTGCCAAGTCAGCTAACACCCTGGAGTAGCGATCGCAGCGAATCCTATACGGTTTATACACAGACCGTAGATTACAATGTTTAAACCCCCCTCAGTCACAACTATCTAAGTTGAGATTCTGTCTAAAAGCTTCTAACTATCGTGAAGAAAGTGGCTTAGTAAACCCATCTGCATCTTGATCACTAGTTGGAACAAAGCGAATGTTCAAGAGTTTGTTGGCCACCCTTTCACGAACAAAATGATAGTAAATTTCAATATGCTTAGTCCTGGCATGGAAAACGGGATTGGCATACAAATAGGTAGCACCAAGATTATCACACCAAAGAGATGCCGCTTTAGGATGACGAACATCCAACTCTGTCAACAAAGTTAGTACCCAGATAACTTCTGCAATAGCATTGGCCAAAGCCAAAACCACCTGTTGACCTCCTATCATCTGGACAACTTGCCAAGTCTGCATTAGAAAAAGCACTAACTAACGTGGAGTCTGACTTAGCCAGTTTGAGTCCATGACTTTTTGTTGCTTGCAGATATCTCGGAATTCTTTTTACCGTTGTCCAGTGTACATTAGTAGGAGCATGTAGGAACTAACATACTTTATTGACTGGGAAAGAAATATCTGGTCGAGTCGAAGTTAAGTATTGTAAGGCTCCTACAACACTTCTATACCTGGTGCAATCCTCTCCACCAAGGACCTCTCCATCATAGAGAGATGGTTTTTCTGAGGTAGCTAATGGTAAGAGTTATGGCTTACACCATGTCATGCCAACAATCTCAAGTATATCTTGCACATATTTCTCATGAGACAAAATAATTCCAGCGTTCACATGTTTTACCTCAATACCAAGGAAGAAGTGAATGTTACCCAAAGCCATGAGTGCAAAATCCATGCGCAAATCCTTAAGGAGAGCCTCTACTGCTTGAGATGATAAGCTTGTAACAATTATATCATCATCACAGATTAGCATAAAAATGGTTGTTCCATGTCGATTATAAAAGAACAAGGAAGTATCTACTTTCGAAGGGACAAAACCAAGTGACTGTAACTTTGAGGACAACCTGGAGGTGCCTGTTTCAGTCCATACAATGCCTTATCAAGTTTGCAAACATGTCGTGGTGAGCCAAAACACTCATACCCAGGAGGTTGTTTCATGAACACTTCCTCTTCCAGAACACCATGCAAAAACACGTCCTTCACATCTAGCTATCGCAGGCACCAATTTCTAGAGACTGCAACTGAAAGAATCAATCGAATAGTAGCAGCTTTTACTACTGGACTGAAGGTATCCTCATAATCAATCCCATACCTTTGTTTGAATCCTTGGCTACTAATCGCACCTTGTACTCGTCAATAGTACCATGGGATTTCCGTTTTACCTTATAGACCCATTTGCAGTCAATTACATTCCTGCCTCTGGCAGGTGGAATAAGATGCCAAGTCTTGTTCTCGATCAAGGCAGCATATTTCTCATCCATGGCCTCCTTCCTCCTGGAGTCACCTAGTGCATCTTCCAGATTCTTTGGTTCACCTATAGCACAAAAAGACCCCCAACAAACACAACCATCTTTATATTCTTTAGGTTTAATAATTAGACTATGTCACCTGGTGTGAGCCCGGACTAGTCGTGGTGTAACAAGTCTTGCAAGTTGTTGTTGAAGGCGATTTGTTGTAGGAGAGATAGCCAAAGCATCCGAACCAGCATGGTCAGACACATCAGAAGCAAAAAAATTAATGCCAGAAGATTCCAGCAAATCAACAGGTGCCAAGTGGTCAGCAAGAGGCAAAGATTCGGCTGAATCAGAGCCATCCACCCTGGCTCCGCCACTTGGAGCGCCGTGACTTGCTGCATGCACACCGTCGGATGTGGTTTCTGCAGCAGCCGAACCCGCCGCTGAGCCCACACGTCCGAGCCCGCCATGCGGCGCCACAGGAGTCGCTGCATGCCCAAGGCCGGACGCGCTTTTGGCAGGCCCCAGGCTGGCGCGTGCAGTAGCCGGGCCCGCACGCCCGAGCCCACCATGCGGCGCCTCAGGAGTCGCTGCATGCCCGCGGTCAGAGGCGCTTTCAGCAACGCCCTCGCCCGTGCGTGCGGCAGCGCCAGCGGGAACAGATCCCGAGGGGATTTGCCTCCCCAGATCGCCTCTGGGATCCGAGGCCACGTATCTTCTGCGGCTGGAGACCCCTTTTCTAAGGATGACATAAAATAACGCGAACTTTCATCCGTTTCTTCACCATTTTTTGGTGTTTCCTGCACACTTTCAGAACTTTCGCCATCAAATGCATTAGAGAAAGACAAGTGATCTGTACGGTCTTTGCCTCGCCCATAAGTAACAGGAAGAAGATGGGAAGGAAGAAGGACAAGTTCGTTATGGAGTTGTGCACCGACATTGGGATGAAGACTAGCAAAAGGAAAAACGTGCTCATCAAAAACCGCATCTCGAGATATATAGACACGGCTAGAAGAAATATCAAGGCATTTATAGCCCTTATGAACACTAATATAGCCCAAAAAGGCGCACTATTTTGAGCGGAACTCAAGTTTGTGTTTGTTGAATGGGCGCAAATTGGGCCAAACGACACACCCAAAAATTCAAAGAAAGGTGTAGTCTGGTTTCGTGCCAAAAAGTCGTTCCATAGGGGATTGGTTGTGAATGACACGACTTGGGATTCTAGTGATAAGATAGACGGCCGTGAGGAAAGCTTCATCCCAAAATTTGAGTGGCATGTGTGAGGAGGGAAAGACCCATTTCGACAATATGCCTATGTTTCCATTCCGAGGATCCTTTTTTTTGGTGAGCATGAGGGCAAGAGACATGGGCTAACCACAATACGCTCAAAGAAGGAGTTGAGTTTGATGTACTCACCCCCCTCCCTGGCAATTATCTTGCGATCAAAGAGACGTTCAACAAGAGCTTGAAAAATATGAAATTTCTGAAACACATCAGATTTTTTTCCCAGCAAATAGATCCAACTGAATTTACTAAAATCGTCAATAGAGCTCACATAATATTTCTATCTTCCTACAGAAACAGGACCAAGGTCCCACATATCAGAGAAAACGAGCTCTAAAGGAGCTTCTGACTCACTATTCGATCGAGGATAAGGTAACTGATGGCTCTTGGCAATTTGACATGCATCACATACGAGAAGGTGATCTTTTTTATTGGACACGCGAAGACTAAAATTGCGAAGAATTTGTTGAACCACCGGAAAAGAGGGGTGGATGATTTTATTGCACCAAGAACATGTCGTCCAGGAACATCCTGTCGACCAGAGACATGGAACAAGCCCCGCCTACTCCTGCCTTGAGGAAGGGTTCGTCGGGTGGCCTGATACCTAATAGAAAAGAACTCAGGGTGAATCTCAAGAAAAGCATCGTTGTCTTTCATAAGTTGATAACCCGAAAGAAGACTTTTGGTAGCACGAGGTACATGAAGAATGTTGTTTAAGTGGAGATTACTATGGGGAGTAGAAATAACCGAATCACCAATGTGTGCAATCTCCATACCTCGACCACTTGCAGTGTAGATTTGCTCATTTCCAGTGTAGCGATCGCGAACGGTGACTTTCTCCAACTCTCTGGTCACGTGGTTAGTAGCGCCGATCTCAGGATGCCAATTAGTATCGACACCGTAGCTGTTAGCAGCAGCGTTCACAGAGCGATTGCCACAACCACCTTGGCCTCCTACCGGGTGATTGACGTTGTTGTTGTAGGTGCGGCCGTAGCGCTTCCTGCAGCGCCATGCTTGGTGTCCCTCGAACTTGCAGATTTGGCACTTTCCGCGATCCTCACTCCCTCCTTGGCGCTGGACCCCTCCTTCACCAGAGGAGTGAGGATTGTTGTTGTTGTTGTTGCGAGATCCACCAGCGCCTCTGCTGCTACCATTACCACCTGAAGGAAACAGGTCAGAGTTGTTGTAGTTGCCCCTGTTTCCTCCTTTGGCAGCAAGGGTTGCAGAGAGGCCGCCGGTGTTTTGAGCATCAATGTGTGCCTCAGTTGCGAGCAGGAGGGAGTAGAGCTCGCCAAGGCCGACGGGGTTGTCGGTGATGGCACGTGTTGAGATGGCCGAGACGAACCCATTGTACTTAGGTTCGTGTAGGAGACCCTGGATGATACGAGAGACGTCATCTTCATCCAAGGGCTTCCTAGCTGCTGCAAGTTCTTCCGCAATCCCCTTCATCTTCATGAAGTAGTCTGTGGCGGACATGTCCCCCTTGCGTGTGTTTCCGATCCGATATCGGAGCTGAATCTTTCGTGCACGGGATTGCGACGAGAAGGTCTGCAGGATCGCCGTCCAGACACCTGTTGTGGTGTAGCTGCTGACCTGCATCAATACTTCACGAGAAACCGAAGCTAACAAAAAGGTATGGACCTGCTGATCCTGAGTGACCCAAAGACCTCCGTCTCCACGACATGGTGGCGGTTCAAGGTTTCCGTCGATTGCTTCTTGCCAAAGACCTCCGTCTCCACGACAAGAACAGCGGGAGGCTCCTTGATGCTCCCATCAAGGTAGCCCATCATGCCGGCGGCTCTGATGTGCGGAAGGACCTGCGCTCTCCAAACCAGAAAGTTTTCCCTGGTAAGCTTCTCTGAGATAGTGTGGCCGAGCGCAGCAAGGGAGGGGACGGCCATGGCAACGGGAGAGGAGGAGGTGGACATGGCTAGATGTGTTTGGAAGGGAAAGCTTTGTATACGATGTACAAAACGATAGATGGAAGCGTATGCAACAGCAGGGACGCATGCGTGTTAATATAGGCAAATATTACAGGGTGGTTTGGATCGTAGGATTGCCTCGCAAGTCATCTAACAACCTGGAGTAGCGATCGCAACGAATCCTAACATGTACAGAATATACGCACGCACACATGTCCTATACGGTTTATACACAGAACATAGATTACAATGTTTAACACATGGCACGGACTTGTCATGGATCGTGTGACCAGAGACCTTGGAACCGCTATATAAAGCTGACCGAACTCGAAAGAAGCCATACCAAAGCTCGGCCACAACACTAGCTAATTAATTTGCCTGCAACATCACTGGCCACCCTGGCCACCCCCTAGCTACGCCACTGACAACATGAGGGTATTACTTGTCTACAACTCTGTGCTATACGTAGGCAGTTTATCTTGTTTATCTAGACTTGAGCCTGTAGTTATGAGTCCATTGTGATCAGCCATTCACGTTTGAGGATTGAATACACAAATAACCAAATTACTCTTTCTTATGCTTTTAACTGATCGTATGTTCATCTCATTTTTCTATTGAGAGTTTTTTGTTCAATTATGCTCGTCAACGATGATATTATTCTTCCTCCCCAACGATGTTGAACCACATCATGGAAGAGTCGAGTACCTATTTTGAAGCTTGCTACATTGAATTAAGGGTTTCTCTTGTGCTCAGTATACCGCCGTTGAGGAAGGTGTTAGAAAGGGATACACACATGTTTTTGTTTAAACACTGATACTTGTTTTCAAGACACAATGCTACTATATATCTGTGTTCAAACCCTGGCCGTGTCAGGCACTGTTGATGTCCTAAAGTTATTGAAACAAGAGAACCTAAAGTTATTCACAATAGAAGACAACCAGACATCCCTCCTGCTCACCGCTACCCCACGTGGCCGCCGGAGCCGGCGAAGGGGGGAGTGGAGGCTTAAGGATAGAATGACACTTTGATCAGTCACCAGTCGCCACATGAGCAATGTCATGTTTTATTAGTGTTTCTCATTATCAATAAGCAGTCGTATAAAATGCAAAAAAGACAACCCCTTCAAAGGAAAGGAGATACAATCAGGTTTTGGAATTTTTGCATATTTTGATATTTGCAATTTAACATTTCACTTAATTTTGACGAATTCTAATCTAATTTAGATTTATTTTGAAATTAGTTTGAATCTAGCTCATAATTTTGGGGTTAAAAATATTTCAGAATCTCAGGTATCAAACTAGCCAGCTCTGTGTAGATCACTACTGCTTTGAAGGATCGTAGGCATCAGAATCCGTTACCCAATAATACATCGTTTAGTTCACGTTCATGGCGTGACTCCTGCTTGGAAGCAACCTCTGTCTTTGATTGATTCCAGCTTTGATACGGTCGGCAGCAATTGGTCTCAACAGATAATGTATTCCATCTCATGGACACGATCAGCTCGTATGTGCCATGATCAACTCCGGTACACCAGTGTAGACAATCGCTCGGCTGTGCCATGACAGAAGGTGGTACACAAGTGGACATGCTCGGCTATGAGGAAGTGTCTAGCGGCAGCCACGAGACTGTGAGCACCCTGGGCACGTGCCCGGGCTCGACGGTGCCTTTTAGATGAACTCCAGCGAGCTACCCAACCCATCAGAATCGTTAAACATGTGGAAATATGCTGGAAAACCGCGAAATAAACACTGGAAGGGAACTAACTGCACTACCTGGTCCAGTTAGAGCATTTCCTTTTATAGTGATGGCTGAGATTTATTCCATCTCCCCCTTTGTATCCTTTTATATTGATATAGACTATAGATGTATATCGATATTCTATTTATAGCCCAGTATCAATCTTTATCCCACCCGTTTTTAAATATCATGTACAACGCATCCACACTCCTTCCTTTAATTATTCGGTTCATTTTAATATTCCATCCAGCCCCACAATCCTTTTTTATTTAACCCATCTACTTAATTAGATGGGCCCATTTTATGTAGCACAAACAAATTGGTAGTGTTGCTTTCCTGGTTCCACCATGTGTTTGTTGTGACTTCCTGTTCAGCGTCGTCTACGCCACTTAGCTTTGCTGGCGCGCACGTCACCGCAGAGTTGGGCCGCCCCAACGCGCTCGCTCGCTCCGCTCTCGCTTCCTTCGCTCGTTCACAGTTGAGCGGTTCCACTATTAGTTCTTTGACCATTGACTTAAAAAAAGTAGATTTAAAAAATAAAAAATAAATCAAAATTGGAAAATTTCCATGAATTTGAAAAGTTCATCTATTTTGGGAAAAAGTAATCAAATTTGAAAAAAATCATGAAATTTAAAACAAAATCATTGGATTTTTAAAAAAGTAAGAAAATTTTAAAAAATCATTGATTTTGAAAAAGTTCATCGATTTGAAACAAATGCCCTCAATATTGAAGAAAGTTCATGATTTTGGGAAAAAATAAAATAAAAAGAAAAAGTAAACATAAAAATAATAGAAAAAATAAAATAAATAGAAAAAGAAAGAAAAACCAAATTAAACTGCTCCAGAAAAAATAGATAAAAAAAGAACTACTCGGAACCAGGGGCTTCGTGCGATCTCAAGGAAGAAACGATGTAAGTAGGCAGAAAGCGCTAGCTATCCTAGTGGTAGTTGGGGTTCTTTTCTTATGGAACAGATCTCGAGTTTGAATCCGTTGGGTGCACATTTTTTTTGAAATTTAACAAAAATGGAAAAAAGGTCGGCCCATAAAGAGGGAGGTGGGGGTGTGTGCCCTGTTTGCGGTGATGCCTATGTGACTTTGTTTCTCTTTATGCTGACTTTTTATAAGATAAGGTGTAGAAATTTCCGCCCATGACCGAAACCAAACGGACCCTATGTCACTTGGTTTTCTCTATATGCTGACATTTTATACGAAAAGGTGTAAAATTTGTCTAGGCAACACAACGCCACAATAAAAAAATTCAATTGATACATTATTTTCACATTAACATGGATTTAAAGCTATACCCGGATTTATTGATTGTGGACTAGTCTATGGCCATCAGTATGACGGGCAGATCACATTCATATCGCTGCATCAGGCAGCAGCGTTGTCATAGCTACCGTTTTGACTGAGCTACTAATTGTAGGTTGTGGGAAGCACGGCTTGATGATACAGGCAGGCGACGGGGCATGACTAGACACCTTTTGATCGTGGGGCAATCCGTGCAATAAAAAGAAGATGTAACTGGCTAGCTGGAAGAATCTCTCTCGAACTAGCTATGCTAGACAGGTTGCCACCGAGGTTATTGCTATGATAATCACACGCCTTAGTTCCTGATTGCCTCTCAAGCCTACCTAGCTAGCACGAACATGCATCGAGAGATCAAAAGGCTATGCCAAAGCATGAGCGAGTAGCTAGCTATGTTCACAAGGTTCTTCTCAGTAACATGTATGTATGTGATGCATGATGCAGCACTCAAAAGAAAAACCCTAGTTGCTCTACGCTAGCTTATCAAAATCCCCATGGTTGGTATACAATTTATAGAACCTACATTGTTGCCGCTGTGTTCATCAGTGCAAGGTGGCTAATAATTTACGGAGGAGAAGTTATTATGAAGATTCCTTAATTGGCTTCATATATTGTTTGGTTGCAGACCAATATAGAAAGAATTAATGTACCTATATATATATATATATATATATATATATATATATATATATATATATATATATATATATATATATATATATATATATAGGGATCGACTATTCATCACCCTGGGTGAGGAATTCTTATTCTTCACCCCACCTCCTCACATATCATTTAGTCACCGTAAAAAACCAAATGCATGTGAGGTAATTTTACGGTGTGTAGTCAAGGGCTCTTAAAATCCACCGTGAGAAATAAATGTGTCATGCATGTCAAGTAGGATTACGACATGCAACGGTGAGGTAAAGTAAGATTATAGCATGGCGGATGAGAATTCAATGCATGTGAGGTAAGATTACAAAATGATGGCGAGGTAAGATTACGATGTGTGTGAGGTAAAATTACCACATCCAAAAAAAATCATGTTTTTTGCGAGTTTACAATAGGGTGAAGAATTACTTATTCTTCACCCAGGATGACTAATAGACTTTCTCTCTCTCTCTCTCTCTCTCTCTCTCTCTATATATATATATATATATATATATATATATATATATATATATATATATATATATATTATATGAGATATAAAATCACTTGTTTGGAAAGAAGAGAGTTTTAGGAGCGAGTAGGTGTGAGAGTTCAGAATCCAACTTTTCACATCCTATATACCTAAGAGAGTCATCCTCATTAACTTATTTATCTCAACATGCAAGCATGTCACCTCATCATACAATTATGAATCGGATAAAGTCCACCTCAACATGCAATCATACATGGAAAAAGACCCAGTACAACATTCAATTGTGTGTGGGCAAATATTTTCCATTCGGTTGTTCTACTTATATTGAATATTGTTACAACTATATACAAGCAAATATATTAATAAGTCATATGTATTATGTTATCAACCAAGTTTTCTTTCAGCAAACAAATCATTAAACAACGCACGGGGTATCCTCTAGTTTTAATAAGAGGGGAGGGCATGAGTTTTGTGTGGGGAATTGCTTCAGAACACACATTTTTGACCATTCAACGGAAATTGTGTTATAGTTAGTTAGCCAATCTCTCGTCATTTCTCACTAATCAAATAAGGGAAACCCCTCTATAATTCTCACACATAATATCCATTTGACAACGATAGAATATTGATACTTAAATCCCACCTCTAAACTTCCATTGTACTTTCCATTATTTGACAAATGTTTCGTTAGATTATTTTGATGATACTTGAAAATTATCCTAACAATCAAAACTACCCTCATATGATAGATAAGAACACAGAGTTGACATTCTTCTCGATAAATATATGTTGGAAGATAACTCATGTTAGCTAAGACTAATGGTTAGATGATTATTAAAATATTTTACACTTCTATTGTGTACAATGAATCCCAATACAACGTATGATAATTTTCGTATGATTTGTGTATGACACCGGATACTAGTCATCCATTCTAGTAAATTTTACGGCTTGGATGTGTATACTAAGAACATCGGATGTTGTTATATCATACACGTATCAATTTTTGTGTACAATCCCTTCAAGCATTATTGGGGTATCTAAAGTCACTCTTAAAAGGGTACTTTCCATACTTTCACCATCATGTAATGACAATTGGGGCAGGATCTAGAAATGTACAACGGAGGGGCCTGAGCCAGGTCCAGAGATGCTAGATTATCCATACTCCAGTAATTTGGCAAAAAAAGAGCACAATCATGTCTCTTTGAGCACTTTGGATGTATAAACACTAAAGCCCTTCTATCCCTGGCCCTAGGTATGCTTAAGCTAATAAGGTTACATGAAACACCAATGGTGTCTATGTGTTTAGAGAGATGAAGCCCTGTCTGTCATGTTTTCAGGGGTTTAAGCTCTAATTTGCGAGTTACTATGTATCAGTGCCTTTTTCACATAGAGTCGATGGATTGCATATGTCCCTCGCCCTAGGTGTGCTGAAGCTAATAAGGTTACATGAAACACCAATGGTTTCCATGTGTTTGGAGAGATGAAGCCGTATCTCTCACCTTTTCAGGGGTTTAAGCTCCAATTTGCTAGTTACTATGTATCAGTGCCTTTTTCACATAGAGTCGATGGATTGCATATCTCCCTCGCCCTAGGTGTGCTGAAGCTAATAAGGTTACATGAAACACCAATGGTTTCCATGTGTTTGGAGAGATGAAGCTGTATCTCTCATCTTTTCAGGGGTTTAAGCTCCAATTTGCGAGTTACTACGTATCATTGCCTTCTTCACATAGAGTTGATGGATTGAATATGTCCGTGGCCCTAGGTGTGTTGAAGCTAATAAGGTTACATGAAAGACCAATGGTGTCCATGTGTTTAGAGAGATGAAGTCGTATCTCACATGTTTTCAGGGGTTTAAGCTCCAATTTGCGAGTTACTACGTATCTGTGCCTTTTTCACATAGAGTTGATGGATTGCATATGTCTCGATTCGGTCTGTGGCATTGTGCGATAATACTGAGCAACCGTCGTTGGGGATGGTCTGCAGGCACTACAACCGACGAGACAAATACTCTATGTATTGCACAGCATGAGCAATAACTCGCGACATGGGATGATCGTTGAAAAAGGCAAGAGAACGTGTAACGAAAAATCGGTGAAACTGACTACCAAAACTAACTCCGTGGAAAAACCTGGCATATTAATTCCATCTACTAATTAAATACCCATCCAATGAGGTTGTTCTCATGATCATAGTGTGGCTTAGTTCCCGGTTCCCTTCCAAGCCTAGCTAGCTAGCACCAACATACATGGGGAGATCAAAATGCCATGCCAAGAATGATCGATGAGATAACTATGCATGATGCATCACTCATTTTTGTCCAAAGACCTAGTTTCTCTCTGCTTGTTTCTCCATACAGCTTCATTGTTAGTTTACAATTTATAGAACCTCATTGTTGCCCTCTTCTATTAGTGCAAGACGCTAGTAGAGAAACAATTGCTAAGATTTGGTACTTGGTTATATATTGTGTTTGGTCGAGACAACCAAGGAGAGAATGGAATTTAAGAGACATCGCAAGATATAAAGCAAATATGGCATAGAAAAATGAAGAAAAGTTTTTAGATCTTCTCTTTACATAGCAACGAAAAGTATATGTTTGGAAACTTCATTCAATGAGAATCGAATGATATATCGTTAGTGGCATATAAGACACATCGCATTAGACAAACTGATGACCTAAAAATATGTGCCACCTTATAAGCTGGATAGATTTGGTGTGAAGTTTTCTCTTCAGGTCCTTAGAGAGCCTTCCTTCATGATACATATGGGCAAATCCGTTTTATTACGAAAGAGTTGCAAATCCGTTTTATTATGAAAGAGTTGGCGCTAAACGTTTATAGGTGACTACCTCTTTTGATGCTCATCTTCCAATTGAATTTTTTTTCTCAATTATGCCCGCATGCATTATTCTTCCACACTAACAACGCTAAACCACAACGTGGAAGAGTCGACTACCTCTTTTGAAGCTTGCTAGATAGAATAAGGTTGTGTGTGTGTGTGTGGGGGGGGGGGGGGGGGGGGTTAGGTGATGTACGAAGTGTAAGGTTTTTCTTGTGCTCAGTATACTACGTTGAGGGAAGGCGTTAGACTAGAAACAAACATGTTCGCATATTTTGAAATTTGTAATTTAAAATTTCACTTAATTTTATTGAATTTGAATCTAATTTCAATTTATTTTGAATTTTCTAATCTGGCTCGGAATTTTGGGGTTAAAAATATTTCAGACCTCTATGAAATTTCAGAAATTTCATTGAATTTCGTTGAAATTTCGCTGAAGTTTTATATCCGCCCGCGATATGAAATGGGTTAGTTTATTGCATCTTAGGCATCAAATTAGCGCTCTTTATCGATCAATACGGTTTTGAAGGATCATATGCATTAAAATCCATTACCCAATATGACATCGTTTAGTTCACGTTCTTGGCGTGAATCCTACTCGAAAGCAATCTCTGTCTTGGAGTGGCTCCAGCTTTGATGCTGTCGGCGGCAATTGGCATTAACATATAAGGTATTCATCCTCATGGACATGATCGCTCTGCTGTGCCATGACCGACTGCAATACACCAGTGGACACGACTGCTCGGCTATGCCATTATAGAATGCGGTACACCAGTGGACACGCTCAGCTATGAGACGATGTCTCGCATGACCGACGATACTATGACAACATCACCAATTAAATTGTGGTTGCCTGTCATGCCTAGCGAGCTAGCTCCAACATGCATAGTGAAATCAAAAGGCGATGCGAAAGGATATCTGAGCTAGTCATATTCCCCTGGTTCAGTTCAATTCCATGCTTACCATGCATGGCGCACCACTCAAAATAAAAACCTACAAGTTGCTCTTTGATAGCTTCTCCATATAACCCCATGTATGCAATTTATAGAGCTGCAGTGTTTCATTAATCAACGCATAGCGAGAATAATTGCTCATGGAAACATCTCATAGTTGGCCTTATAGTGCCTTTGGTTTGTGGTAAGTACTTACTAATAAAGAGGAGGCAACCATGCTTTGGAGTAGATGGAGTTGCGCCGCTTAATTGTAGTGACAGGAAGGGCTGCATGTCACTTGCAGATCAAGACCCTTTTTTCCGAAATAAACTAAAAAGAAAAATGTCTAGAGTACTATATAGTGTCTAGTTTCAACACGGTTTGAAGCACTGAACTTACGTATTGCAGATTCTCAGGCACACCTCTTCATTCCCTTTAATTAAATTATGGTAATCCGACCACTGACAAGGATTCGCAGTCCTCATTGGATTCGCTATAATGCCTACAAATACATAGTCCCCATTCTAGGGCTCCATCAAACTGCAGCAAATCTAATTCGATCATGGCAGTACTAGTTACCGAGGCCATCTTGCATGAACGGTGCTTTCTACCTTGCTCAACTTGTACATGTCATGCATGCATGATGAAAGACCTCGAAGCCATGAAACAAATGTGCCCGAAATCGAAAGGAGACAGGAGAAAGTTTGGCGACAGCGCTAGTTAATTAATTTATAAGAAACATGGGTATTGCTTGTCTACAACTATGTGCAATACATAGGTAGTTAATTTTGTTTATCTAGGCCTGAGTACCTAGTCATGACGAATGAGTCCATTGCAATAAGCAATGCAAGTTTGAGGCTAGAACTAGGAAACATGCCCATGCGTTGCAACGGAAGAAAATAAATAAGCATCTGTCGTATGGTCCGTGAGTTCAGCCATCTTTAATCACTGACGAAAGTTTCATAGGTTGAGATGAATCTAAGTAAATCCATACGGACCCACCCGTATGAATCCATACGAACCCAATAAAACTTTCCACATTATGCATCAGAACAAAGCACACATGTTCCTTTGTTTAACAACGTCATTTCAAACAGGGCCATTTCTAGTGCATTGTGGTGAAAAAAATATTATGGGGAACTTATAAATAGAGGGAAACAATTTATTTTTTGATAAAAAAACACAAAATAATGAAAATATGAACATAAATGTTAATTATCGATCATCTCCGGAAAAAATGGGTGCGGCATGTCGGTACATTCGACCAGGCACGAGGGAGACAGTAGATCAAGCAGAAATTCATTCCTCCTTCATATCGCATTGTACGCCTGTATTGTTTCCTCACATCTCTACCATCGCATGCCGCAAGGGCCAGCTGCCGAGCTCCTTAACCTTTGTGACTTGCATAACTTAAGCAAGGGTTTCCATCACCTAAAATAAATTTATCATAATAAAGTCTCCTTTATACAGAATGCAAGTGTGATGAAAATATGTATCTATTTACTTCCCTTATATCATCAGAAGTTCAGAACAAAACAGAAGTAAATGGGGCAACTACATCAGCGGCATACATGGGGCAACTATAAAATATTAGAATTTCTCCTTCTTCTGATCATCACTCGTAATGCCATTCGCATTTTATTGTTGTGAGCTTTTATCAATTATCCTCGCATGCTTATTATTTTTCCTGCCCAACGGTGCCGAACAACGCCGTTGAAGATTCAAGAAACTCTTTTGAAGATCACTAGAGAGGATTAATGGTGTGGGGCGTTAAACGGGCAACACACATGTTTTTTCTTTAAACTCCAAAATTTGTTTTTGACACACAATGCTATTATCTATGTTCAAACTATGATCTATATGCATCGGGGATCGTGCATGGCCTGAACCTGGGATCTGGCAAAGACTGGACACGAGCTAAGCTGAGATTGGGTTCGGCCCTAGCTTCTTAGAGGCTCGCCTTACCTTGGACTTTTTTTTTTGAAAAAGGAGGATCACCCCCGGTTTGTGCATCTGTGTGATGCATGCGGCCATCTTATTAAGCAAAATGTCCATAAGGTCTGTGACTCGGTACAAATTCACAACTAAGCCAAAATGGCCACAACCGACGTAAAACAGGTCAAGATGACTATATACCTAGCCTATTATTGGACCGCCATGCGAACCGGTTGTAAGTATCCCGTGCTACCGTCTCCCACCGATTGCACTCAATAGCCATAAACTCCTTGTATACTACAGGAGTAACGATCATGTACGGATCCAAGCAGTAGCTCCGTGGATGACCTGGCAAAAATTAATAAGAGTGTGTCTGTTGAATATTATGTCATTTCTGCAGTTCCATATAGCCCAAACTAATGCATATACTCCTATGTGAATATGTTCCGCAGTACTTCGCTCAACTCTATTAAGCCACGTCCCAAATAACGTGTTAATACTATCCAGAGGGCTGACATTAAAGGTTACATGAATCATACGCCATAGAAAGCTCGGCGAGAGGACATTTGAGAAAATAAAAGTGTTGTATAGTTTAATCTTGGACTTGGAATGAGCCAGGCCAAGTTAGACGCCGTGGCGAGCCATAGTTATAGGCTCGGCCAGCCAGCTGACCGGTTCGCTGCTTCCACAATTTTATACGGAAAAGGACATTACACACTGAAATCAATTGATATTTAGGAGGGAGAGCGGTGGGAAGCAACAATGAGCCGTGTGTGGGGAGCGTCATGCCGAGAGCCGGCGCACCGAGGAGGCTGCGTTCAAGGAGGCGGTGGGGCACAGAGTGCGCACGCCACTCTCTCTGTAATCGCTAGGCCAATAGACATTTTTCTGAATGGCCGCCGATGTTATTTCCTGTTACCGTGTAAATACATAGATTTCTTCCTATTTTATCTGGAAAACAAATTAAATTATTTTTTCGTTTGCAAGTTTCGTCTGGTAATTTCTCGTTACCGTACCACAAAAATTCCACCCACTCATTGCACAGGAGGTAAAAAGGACCATAGACGCTCAATACCATGCTAATTAGTTGGACGAGTTTGAAGGCCTCGTCGCAGCGCTGAACGCCACTGCAGCGGATAGCCAGACGGACCATGGCAGTAGACGCTAACCTTGCCAATCCAGTCATCGCTGTCAGGTCAGCCCACTAGCGACTGAGTGCCGGTGTGCCCCAACAACTTGGCCAATCCTGTTATGTGAGCGAGAAGAGCCTCCATCGATTCACCATCAACCAAATAAATCTAGGGAATCCTACTTTGAGTCCTTGTAAACCTTGGTTGAACCAGTTGGACAACCGCTAAGGTTGAATTCAAAGCGTGAATTAGTTCCTGATTGACTCTCAAGCCTACCTAATTAGCGACATCGTAGTTGCTCTCCCTAGCTTGCCAAAACAACTCCCGAGATTTGCAATTTATAGAGCTACACCTCGTGTTTCAATAATATACGCCAACCATAATTTCTCAAAAAGTTATAAATACCTGGTACTTGTCCTGTGGCTTTAGTTGGAGATAATAAAAGAGGAGGCAACTGTGGAGGTGTGATCAGAGGAGGGAGGACCGGGCGGGTGACGTGGTGACGCGCCAGCTGGCGGTGTAGCAGAGGAGGGAATGTACGAGGGGTGGACTGCGGCGGGAGATCCGGGAAACATCGGATCGGGTGGTGCACATTGGGTGGGTGGGTTGGGATTTCCTGCGACGAGATGATCCGGATCCTGCGTATAAGGAAAAGTGGACTCATCAAACACAACATGGCGTGAAATAATAATTTTGTGAGGAAGATGCAGCACGCCGAGCGTGGAGAGAGCTTACGAGGGATCGTGGCAGCAAGATTAGGAAAGCAAAGACAACCAAAAGTGCGGAGGTGATCATATGTGGGGTGAGAGCCATAGAGGATGAAGTGGGGTGTAAAATGATGAATGACACGAGATGGACGTATATTGAGAAGGGTTGTGGTGGTGTGGAGTGCTTCCACCCAAAAGGGCGGGGGCAAATGAGCTTGGAGAAGCAATGTGCGGACTACATTGTTTGTAGTGCGAATGAGCCGCTCCGCCTTGCCATTTTGTGGAGACGTATAGGGGCATGAGAGACGAAACGAGACACCGTGCGAACAGAAAAAGTCGCGGAGAGACGTGGTGAGAAATTCTCCTCCGTTATCGCACTGCAAGCAACGTACCATCACACCAAATTGTGTTAGAATAAAGGAAAAGAAACATTGGAGAGTTAAAGATGTGTCAGATTTGGCTCGCCAGGGAAAGGTCCATGAGTAATGTAATCATCCAATATGACAAGGTAATAATTATAGCCAGAAAAGCTAACAACCGGTGATGCCCATAAATCGCAATGAACTAATTGGAAGGGCGCAGTGGTAGAGGATGTAGAAGTGGGGAAGGGGAGGCGTGTATGTTTGCCAAGTTGACAGGCATTACAAAGGGTGGAATCATGGACATCTTTATTACATGAATCGAGAAAATCAAGAGAAAAGCGAGCTAATGTAGAGGAGCTGGGGTGGCCAAGTCTGCGATGCCACAAGTCGGACGTCTGGCCAGACGGTGTGGATCATCGAAGAGGGGCCACCATTATTGCTGCAGAACCGATAAAGATCTCCTCCACTATTGCACCTCAGAAGAAGGACCTTGGTGACCAGATCCTTCACGGAAAAACCATGAGTGTCAAATTCCACGGAAACAAGATTATCAATAGTAAATTGGCGGACTGAAATAAGATTCTTAACAATATTTGGCGAAAGTAAAATTTTAGAAAGGTGAAACGGGCGAGGAGGAAGGAGAGCGCTACCGATGGCAACAACCGGGAGGCGTGCCCCATTGCCGAATGTACTGAAACGAGAGTTAGGCGCTAATGGAGAACGAGACAAAGTCAGGCTATCTGAGTCCCCGGTGACATGAGCTCCCGCTCCTGTGTCCATTATCCACTCCGGCGCCGAAGGGAAGGCAGCGCCATAGCTGGGCGCGGCGTGCAGTATGGCGTTGGCGTCCCAGACGTACGGAGAGGCAGTCTACAGGGTGGATGAAGCAGGTGGAGCGCCAGAGTAACGAGCAGAGTACGCCTGGATCGACGCGCCCGGCCGCGACCCGAGGATGCCGGCAGAGTTGGGGGGGATCCACGGCGTACGGGACGGTGGGAACGGCGCACCCCAGGGAGCGAAGTAGCCCACCCAAGGCTGCTGACCACGGCCGTCGGGCGCGTCGCCGCGCCCCCCACCATTGCGGCCACGGCCGCCATGTACACGACCACAACGACCGCGGTATGCGTTGAGCACCGCCGCCACGGCCACCGCGGTCACCTCCACGGTCCTGGCGCTCGCCGCGGTCGCCGCCGCGATCATGGCGGTCGCCACCGCGGTCGCCGCCGCCGCCGTTTGTGTTGACGTTGAGCACCTGGGAGCCTGCGGTGCGCGCGCGCTTGTCGATCGCGAGCTCAGCGAGGACCAGACGGGAGCGCGCCTGAACGAACGAAGGGAGCGGCACGGTAGACTGTATGATGGCAGCCTGCATGGCGAATTTGTCGCCGAGGCCGTCCAACATCTGGAGCGTCAAGGTGTCGTCGTCGACGGGCCCGCCAACGTCGGCGAGCGAGGAGGCGAGGAGCTGAAGTTGGCGGCAGTAGTCATGGATGGTCTGGTCGCCGCGGACGCAGGCGCTGAACTCCTGGCCCAGATGGAGCCGACGCCCAGCTTGGTTGTCGAAGAAGTAGTCATGCAGCCGCGTCCAGATCAGGAACGCCGAGGAGTCCGGCGGGGCGACGATGTCGAGGAGGTCCCCCTCGATGGTGGCGAGGAACCAAAGCACAATTGTTGTCCACGTCACGCCAGTCGGGGTCGGCGAGCCGGCTCTCCGACCCCTTCTTGACGTGGTCCTGGGCATGGTGGCGAGCGAGGAGAAAATTGATGACCTTGCGCCAGCGGGTGAAATTGACGCCATGGATCGAGGGAACGGCGGAGGGGACGCCGGCAGCAGGGAGGGACGCGAGAGCGTCGGGTTGGCAGCGAGATGGAGGGAGCCGCCACCGGATGCGTCAACGGAGACTTGGGCGCGGGGACGCGGGGGAGAGGCCACCGGTGCACCATCACCGGTGTTGGGCTGATCAGCAGCCCGTTCGGCGGCGAGGTCCTCGCTGGTGAGCAAGGGGGTGGGGGAGGAAAGGGCAGCGCCGCCGGGAGAGGCCATGGGAGAGGGAAGACTCGGCTCTGATTACCAAGAAGAATACTGAGAAGTGTTTGTTGATATTATTCAGAGATTGTACACATACATATAACAAGGAGTGCCCTACATGCAAGGCACGATCAGTTACAGGGCGACGTGCTAGGAGTCACCCCTGAAGACTAGGACTAATCAGGTACAGAGATAACGTTACATAGTGTACAATCGTGACACTTCAACAGTGATACATCGTTTCCAAAGAGGTTGAACGTATTAATGTGTACGTCTTCAGTCTGCTCATTTTCATATGTATCACAAAAGGGATGATATGCCAAGTGCAAGCCCAAAAACGCACGCTTTATGGCATTTGAATACATCCTCTAGACTGGTTCCACGAAAATACTAATCAAGTTGATATGTCGTTCACAAAAGGGATGACATGTGGCGCATCTTACTACTTTAATCGTAATAATAGCTTTGGAGGCAGCTTGTGTTGTTGCCACCGCCTAGTCCTCGACGTCGCTCTCTCTCTGTGGCACATACACAGGAAGGAGGAGGAAGAAGAAACACGGTGTACACGGTGGTGTTTCCGGCGCACGAACGCCTCGCCGCACGAACGTCAAATTTCGGAGCACGAACTCGACTCCACACCCCGTTACATCGACCCCCACACGGGTTTTATACCTGGGCCGGCGCTGGGCACGACCCGCACGCCTCCTACCCAGCCGCACGCCCGATCGGCCCGCTCTGGCCGCGTCGTCGGCGCGCACGTACGCGCACGAGTCGGGCCGAGCCCGCAGCGATCTCCACGCGCGCCCGGACCAAATCACCAACGGACTGTCCCTACTTTGGTGCACGGCGTGCACACACACGCGCACACCCAACACTACACACGCACACATATCGCCACGGTCCCGGCGCGGCCCGCACCGCACCTCACGCGCCTGGTGCACGCACACACACACACCCGCCACGCGCCCGACGCATCCCGCTCGCGCACACACACGCGCCCGACGCAGTCGCCGTGGCTTATGCCCAACACACACACCCCCTAAGCCACGGCCTAGAGGAGCCCGGCGTCCTCGACATTGCCGTCGACGTGGAGGGCCTGCTCCGCAGCGTGCGCCTTCCGCGACCTCGGGCACTCTCCCCGGAAGAGCCCGCGCTGGCCACAGCCGTAACAGCGCCCGCGCCGCTTCCCTTCGCCGTCCGACGCCATGCTCGCTGCTCCGTCGTCGTCGTGGTCATTGAAGCCGCCTCCGCCCTGCTGTAGCCGCCGCGCCGCCCACTGTGCCGCCGTGAGCAGCAGCTGATCGCCGCTCCTTCCGCCACTGCTCTGGATGCGCCGCCGCGTCCGTTCCTCGTACGCCTTCAGACGCCCGACGGCCTCCTCGAACGCCATCTCTTCGACGTTGCAGAATTGCTCGATTCCGGCCATCGCGACGTACAGCCGGTCCGGCACGGTGTCAAGCAGCTTCTTCACCATGGCGGCCTCGTCCAGAGTGCTCCCAAGCTGCGCGTACCTGGCCGCCATGCCGTTCACCTTGCCTGCCTACTCGTCGAGCTCGTCGCCGTCCTCCATCCGAATACGGTCGAACTCCCCACGCAGCGTCGCGAGCCTCGCCGCCCGCACCCGATCGGAGCCGACGAAGCGCACTTTGAGGGAGTCCCATACCTCCTTCGCCGTGGGCTTTGTCGCCACCTGCATCAGCAGATCCTCCGACAGCGCGCCCAGCATCGCCGCCCGCGCCGTCTTGCTCTTCCCGGCGTCGACCGTCGCGCCCTCTGCCGGCGCCACCGCACACCACAGTCCCTGGGCATCAAAGATCGCCTCAACCTTGATGGCCCAGGACGTGTAGTTCGCCGGTGTCAACGGCGGGACCTGCAGCGATGTCGCGCCGCCACCACTGCCGTACGGAACGACAGACATTGCCGCCGGGGATCACCTCGCAACCGAGGCTCTGATACCAAATGTTGTTGCAACCAAGGCTCGCTCTCTCTGTGGCACATACACAGGAAGAAGGAGGAAGAAGAAACATGGTGGACACGGTGGTGTTTCCGGCGCACGAACGCCCCGCCGCACGAACGGCAAATTTCCGAGCACGAACTCGACTCCATGCCCCGTTACAGCGACCCCCACACGAGTTTTATACCTGGGCCGGCACTGGGCACGACCCGCACGCCTCCTACCCAGCCGCACACCCGATCGGCCCGCTCTGGCCATATCTTGAGATTAACGAATTTGCCATGGATGCCTCGCCAGAGAAGATGAAATGGACATAGGACACATGCGACCAGGTCCATGCCAAACCTGAGTGGGCTGGTTTCAGCCCAAGGAATCTACTCTAATCATCCAAACTTTGCTTAGTTTTTTGCATCGTTCAGGGGTTCTTTGATAGCGCTTTCTTTGATTCATACGAGTCTGTGTATTCTGAGTTGTCGAGTTATGAAATTTATTCAACCTAATCGCAGTGAGAGTGTCATGGTTCACAACCCGTCGTTTTTCACAGGCGGTGACAGTGCGCTCACGAATGACAAAACCTATACCATTGGCAAATTAATATGTTGATTCAAAGAAATACTTGGTACATAAGATGTACTCCCTCTGTTCAGAAATATAAGACGTTTTAGAGACTTGTGGCAAGTCTCTAAAACGTCTTATATTTCTGAACAGAGGGAATACATATTTTCTCAAAGAAGTTGTAAATACTTGGTACTTGTCCTATAGCTTTAGTTGGAGATAATAAAAGAGGAGGCAACTGTGGAGGTGATACATAATTTCCAAAGAGGTTCAACGTATTAATATGTATGTCTTTAGTCTGCGCCAATGAAAGCACGACATGGAATTGGAATCCTAAATGGTTTCGCTTGAAGCCATAAGAACATCATCCATGTCCTTTGAACTGCAGATCAATTATGGCACGAGATGCGGAGAGCAAGGACGAGACACTCATGGCATCCCCAAACAGCAACACAATGTGGAAGAGCAGTGGCGACTACATTACAATGTGAATCCAATAATAAAACAAATATTATATATTTTGTTAACTTGCAATGACTTCACTGTTATATTTTTCGGTATGTAACCAATATTCCATTGATCAGATTAATTGTCAAAGTTGTTCTCAAAACGTTATAAACCAAAACCGAGTGCATAGTTTAGAAGGTTAAGTGATCCCAAAAATGAGAGCCACGCAAATTGTTTATAGGGGAAGATGGACTTTATCCATTCTCGCATGATTCTTAGGATTTATTTTGTTCTGGTGAAAATTATATGTGAATATTTTGTACACTCGCTAGCACTTCATTTGGATCAGTTAAGGAAAGGAGTGCATGTGCCCAGGTACTGTTTGCTCGCTGAAGTGTTCACTTACGTTGTATATATTTTTACTGGGCATACTTTGTAATGCAAATTTAGAAGCCAAATTATAGCTACGTTAGGTACTCATATTTATGAAATAAACGAAATATGCGGATGACAAAAAAAACTTGTTGTTGTCATGTTCGCGGCGCGGCTTTTTGCGACAGATCTGCGGATGACAACACAAACTTGGCGTTGTCATGTTCGCCGCACTTGATGTCGACGACGTCATCCCCAAAATCATCCACATGCTTGTGCATGCTGTGTGTACCTCATCGGAGACTGATATGGCGTATGTCTTCATTGATGTGAAACAAGTTGGCAGCTCGTCCAAAGTACCTAGCCTCTTCTCCATCCGAAGCGAAGGAATTTAGATATGCTTTTTCTAAAGGAGGAATGCCTCCGGCCTCTGCAGCCACTTTATTAAACCAATAATCCGAAAGGTCATCAAACTAGTACAAGCTCAATTGGACCTCAAAATATAAAGGTAAATAAAACTTGAAACGTTGTCACAACCGGCTAAAATAGAACAGGATGACTAAACACCTAGTCTATTACTGAACCGCCATCCAAACCGATTGTAGATATCCCGAGCTACCATCTCCCAGTGGGTACACCCGATAACCAAAGGCTCCCTGGTTTTCACAGGTGTGAGTAGCGATCACATATGGATCCAAGCAGTGGCCCTGTAGATAACCTGAAAAAAATCAATACGAGTTTGTCTATTAAAAATTATATCATTTCTGCAGTTTAGCCACGTCCCAAATAACATGTGAATACTGTTTGGGGGATATATATTAAAGGCTATATGAATCAAACGCCACATAAGTTTGGCCAGTGAACACTCCAGAAAGAGGTGTTTGATGGTTTTATTTTGTTCACAAAAGCAGCATCGTTGGCTGCCCCCCCCCCCCCCCCCCCCAACTATGCTTTGAAAAGTTATCCTTAGTCCAAATCACCTCCTTATGAACAAACCACATGAAGATTTTGATTCTTAACGAAACTTTAATCTTCCAGATATGTATCGATCTCGGTATCAGACCATAATCAATTAGGTCAACGTACATAGATTTCACTGTAAAGATTCCGTTCGTATTTAATCTCCAGTGAATAACATCTTGTTCATGAGAGAGTTGAACTTCGATCAACCTCCACACCAGATGTAACCATGTGTCCCTACGATCACCCACTAATGGTCATCGGAATTGAACATTTAGAGGATTAGACTGTAACACTGTAGCAACATAAGCCTCCTTACGTTGTAATATTATACAAAAACGGATATTGAGTGGCTAGAGGCGCCTCTCCCAGCCAAGTATCCTCCCAGAATCTCGTCGAGTTATCATTTCCAATGATGAATTTAGACCTATGAAAGAAAGCCCGTTTCATTCTCATTAGCCCCTTCCAGAATGGTGAATCATTGGATCAGACGGTAACCTGGGCCAAGGTTTTCGTTTGTAGGTACTTCTTACGTAGAATTTGTACCCACGTGCCTTTGGTCTCTACAACCAAAGGTTTGTCTCGTGTAGAATTATTTGGCGTTGTCGCCTCTTCTCTGAATTGACTTAACCCTGCGCTGAATTTTGGGCCTATTCACCAATGAAAATCAAGGCAACTTTTGTTCTGGAATTTACGACTTGATCTGGAGCATTTGAGCGTGTACAGAGCGACATAGGCTTTGATTATCAACTGTGATGTTCCGTGTTTAAAAAGGGGAAAGGGGATCTAGGAATTCCAGAGAAGCAGTTGTGAGGTAGACGACCAAGGACGAGTTTTATTAAAGAAATTTTGAGGAAAAACAATAATTTTCATATTACACACATGCCGAGCCCAAGGGCACAATACCTATTAGGCAAGTCATAGCATGAATAACTTTAACTATTAGCATGCATATGTTACGAGTCTATGTTACTATTTTCATACTGAATAGTGTCATATATGTGATAACACGAAGACTTTTGTTTTTCACTCCCTCCGATCTATATTTGTAAATGGAGGGATTACTTTGTAGAATCATTCTTAATTACAAAAACACTATGTGATTATAACATATATATTATGTTACTTAATTTGCCATCGGTCGCACATTAATAATCGCGTCTGGATCCATGTGCGTTCCTGAACCAGGGGAGTTCCCTTACTCCTGCTATGTACGATTAGCCGGCCATGCGGCAGCAAATGGATTAGGATGTTGTCAAATCCATTCCAACCACTTGCTCCTCATGGCCAACCCTCCTCCTCACTATTGAGTTTGTCTTCACTTCAAAAGATTATCCACTTTAGCAGAGCACTGCCGTGCACGTACCAGTAGAGGTGCTACCCGCTATCCGGCATCGCCGGTATGGAGGAAGGTGAGAGCGTGACAGACTGCTCTGTTGTACCATGGCATTGTCATGCACCATTAGATGTACTCCTTGTCGAGATAGCTGCCTCCGACGACGTGGCCCTGCAGGAGCGGGAGCAAGGAAAGGGGTGCCACTTAAATCCTGGTTGCCTCTCAAGCCTAGCTAGCTAGCTCTGACAATCATGGGGCGATCAAAAGGCACACTAGAGCATAACGGAGCTAGCTATATTCACCACGTTCAGTCCCATATGGATATGTGCCATGCGTGATGCACCACTCTGTTGAAAAGGCTCCACATTCTTCTCTGCATGCTTCTCCAAACAGGCCCGTGGTTGGAATTTATACAGCTGCCGTCTTTCAAATGTATGTGGCCGTAGTTCGTATCTTGAATTTCCGGCATCGAAAACATTGGAATGCAATAATTATCCTGGGTGTACCAGATGTGCCATCATTAGGGCCAGAGCCTCACATGTGCCATGTGATTTCTTGTGGCTTGCACTAATTACAACCAAAGGTAGCTACACATCGGGTATATATAGAAAGAGTGAGGAGACTGACCTCGCATTTCCTTTTCTGAACGAGTTTATGTCGCCCATCTGGCTAGGTACCTCTAGTTTAGTCTTGCAATTGTGAACGATGTTTGGTTTCATTACATGGCAAGGTGAACGGGGAAAACCAATTTTCTAATCATGACGCAGACTACAATACCATTCAGAAGGACTTGGAGTTACATCACATATGTGCCCTACATTACTGGCGCCGCTGTCTGCAGTGGATTATGTGGGTTTGTCCACTTCAATGACTCAACTGTTGAGATTGCCACATGTACATTTTTTTTCGCAGGCAGCAAAAGCGAAATCCTGAACTGAACGATGTCGCTTTCATCCCTAAGCTGAGTGTAACTTCTTGAGACCGTCGTGAGTCAGCTAACTGCGCGATCCAATTTCCAATTTTCATACAATCTTTCTCAAGTAGGTTCAAATTATCTTAGTGCGTTATTCTTCTAGTATCAGATTAGATGAATCGAATTTTAATTTTCATTCAGTCTTTCTCATGTACGTTCACATTATCTGATTGCACGATACTTCTAGTATTAGATTCGACGAATGCTGTTGCAGCTGCTATGGAATTCAATTCCAGTTATCTAGCCTTAATTGCGTAGATGCAGTTTTCTAAAATTTCATGGTTCTGAAATTCAAGGTTGTTAGTGCAGGAAGGTAGAAATATTGGGTGTTCTCTTATATAATGCAGAACCTTTTTTTAACTGATATACCGCTGAACTTATGACGACTGAATCTGAGTAGTTGCAAGGCCAAGGAGCTGCATTATGTCCTAATCCAATATGTAGGACATATATTTTGACAGGAAGGAGGTAAGCACTATATGACAGTTTAAATAGCTTGTACTACATTGCAACTTCTTGATGATGGTATTTGCTAACTTCATGTTCTGGAAGATACATCCGCCAGCCGTGTCTGGTTTCGTTCTTCTGAGTTCTCCGTCAGAGTCGGAGCTGCGTTGTATGGCCGCAGGGCGACATGTCGTTGATAAGGGTGGGCTTTGCCCTGTGTGTTTCAGTCTATGGGAGTGGGCTTGGCCCTTGTTGTTCCGGTTTTTGCCCGGTTTTCCGTAATGAACTGGGCAATTCTCTTCTGCTTAATTAATAGATGAGGCAATCTTTGCCTCCGTTTCAAAAATATATATATATAGTTATAACTTGTCATCTCTTACAACTTTTACTTGTTGGCTGTGTCCATCATGTTATATAGAGGCCATACATTCTTTCGATGCGGTTGTATCACCTTGATAAATCAATTCAATGAAATGTCCTTTATCGAAAAAATCTATTACAATGGTGACCAGCTCTGTGACTTGGAAAAGAAAATGTTCTATTATCTGCATCTGCATGTTCTGATACTATTCCTTCTGTTTGTGGATATAACTGAACACGTTTCACCTCTTTTTTAACAGGAGGTGGGCCCCTAAGGACCCAGAGACGGCACTATATATATAACAAGATTACATCACAGCAATGATACGGACCCGGAAGTTACATCAAGTTGCAACCCGGTCCTTATTCGAAAAAAAAAACGGTCCTTGCAACATGCACAGAGGACCGCAAGAGGAACGTAGCAAAAGCAATTTCCTTCTTGAGCAGCTAACATGCATGAAATAATCAACATCAGCTTCCACGTAGCACACCACCCTCCTAGGAAAGGTCACGTGGACATGCTCGCATTGAAGGAGGGGTACAACACCGTCTGCATGTTAGCTGTCTGCTATGGGTAGATACTCGATACCCAGGCGATGGCACCCAATTGTTCTGCTGCACAGGTTGGAACTGTTAGCTTTAATCTTGATTCATGTATCTACATATTTAGTTTTCTGTCATTATGCATGTTAAATAGGTTAGAGGGTAGCTAGTCCGGTGAAGCTTCAGCGCAGGTGTGCACGAAGGAGGCGAGATACCGGGCTGCCGTGCGATGCGGCGAGCACGGCGAGACGCCGGCGATGCTGTGAGATACGGCAAGGTCGCGAGAAGCGGCAAGACGTGCTATATACTGGAGCATGACGGGCTACACGAATTTGCATGGTGGATGGGTTGAGTCTTGTGGCCGTTGAGGACACTGCTGGACTTGGCCGTGGAAGTAGCTAGTTAGCTGCATGAGTTTGTTAGCCGGTCATGCAGTCCGGGAGATATTCCAGGAAGATGGGATCATCCATGCACTACTGGCCATAGGAAAAGGTCCATGTGCTAGTGGCCTGCGTGAGTACATGGGTTAGTGGGTTAGTGGTCGGGTGTGGCAGCTTGGCTTGGCTGGTCAGCCACCCTTGTGTATATAAGTATTGTATTGAGTTAATGAGAAAGTAAGAGGCCGTGAGGGATGAGCACCAAAGATGTAGTCAATGTGTTACCAAGGAGAGAGCCTCTCGGCAAAGCGGCAGCTGGTCTTCTCCTTGGTTTATGTGTGTGTGTGTGTAGAGTTTCACCATGTGTGTGTGAGAGTTCTTGAGAGAAGAGAGAGCTGTGAGAGGCAGCTAAGAGGAAGAAGAGCGGCGCTGTGAGAGGCGGCGCCAACAGGAACAAAGCTGAGGTTGCAACCGGCAGAGAAAGATTAAGATTGCGGAATGAGCCTGATGGCGGAGCAGGCGAGAACTCTGACGCATAACCTTAACTGCAATCTTCAGGGGCCTCATTCTCATCCGCATCGCGACGATCTTATTGGCTTGTGGGCCGCAGGTTGGGACGAGATGAGTACTGGTAGAGATTGATCTTCTCCGAGCTCACGCTCCAGATGTCTTCTCCGTTGAATCTGAGAACCAATCAACAACAGCTCTATCACCTGCCGCTGGCTGTACGTACAAACCAGAAAAACATCGTTCACGCTTGCATCTTCAAACCATGCATGAACCAGACATGTGATGGCCAAAATTGAAATTTCAAGGCTCCGGTTTTTCCATGTCAAAGCCAGGTTCCCTACCACACCCCTCATTCTCCAAGCATTCACCATGGTGGCAAAAGAGAAGAACAATTTGGAAAATCAAATCAATTTCTAAGCTTACTGGAATATGTGAAATTTTGGAGATTTCGCATATTTGAGATTTTACAATTTTAAATATAATTTAGGTTTAATGTAGTTTAACCTAATTTAAGTTTATTAAATATTAGTTTGAATCACACTCAGAATTTTGTGGTTAAAAATATTTCAGACCCCACTGAAATATGTGAAATTTCAATGAAATTTTGTTGATTTTTTTTATGCTATATTTTTTTGTAAAATTACCCCCCCCCCCCCCCCCCCCCGGCGAGGGAAAATAGGTGAGCTGGTTGCATCTCAAACATCAAACTTACCAATTCTGTATCGATCACTCTAATTTTGAAGGGTCATATGCATCAGAATTTGTTACCAAATACGACATTATTTATCTTCATGTTCTTGGCGTGACTCCTACTTGAACTCTGCTTCTGTCTTGGAGTGCCTCGAACTTTGACGCTGTCGGCAGCAAATGGCATCAGCAAATAAGATAGTCCGTCTCATGGACACGATCACTCGGTTGTGCCATGACACAACGCAGTACACCAGTGGACACGCTCGTCTATGCGACGGTGTCTTGCAGGAGCCACGACTGGGTTCTCAGCGCCCCTTAAATCCCGGTAGTCTCTCATGCCTAGCGAGCTAGCTCCAACATGCATAGTGAAATCAAAAGGTGATGCGAAATGATGTTTGAGCTAGTCAGAAAGAGCAGGTTCAGTTTACTTCCATGCATGACCCACCACTGAAAAGAAAAACCTACAAGTAGCTCTCTGATAGCTTCTCAAAATAGCCACGTGTTTGGGATTTATAGAGCTGTCATGTTTCATTAATCAACACACGTTGACAAAATTTTCTGATAGGAAGATCGGGTACCTGGCCTTATAGTCCCGTTCGTTGCTGGTATGTAATAAAGGGGGGGGGGGGGGGGGGGGGGTACCATGCTTTAGATTAGATGGAGCCACGTGCCACGTGGCTTAATGGCAGTAACAAGGGGCTGCGAGTCACTAGCAGATCCAGATCTCTTTTACTGAGATGAAATTAAACTGAAAAACTATTAGGATCGTGTTCTCGCTCAACACAATTCCCATTGGTGATGTACTGAACGTTTTCAGGCATGTCTTTCTCATATTGAATGATCATATTATGCAAGAAGATGCGACAAGTCATGATTTTCCATATGACTTTACAATTTCAATACTCCACAGGACTATGAACGATGGAAATCACATCTGAAGCACACAGAAAGCTCTCTGCACATCCTTCCTTGTCGAGTATTGATGTGTTAAAAAATGAGAACTTTCGTTACCTTCTGGTTATGGAATTTTTTTGCCGAATGTGGCCCGTGAAGAATAGATGCATACGCAAGGTAGTAGCCCATTAGGTATTCACGATCATTGAGCGTATTGTTGCAAGGAGGAGCATGTCCGGCAACAAGCCTATCAAATAGTGTATTCCTCGTTGGGTGCCCTCAAGTACTACAGCCCAAAGACATCAATCATTGCTTCTTTGAACCTTCAAACCTCTTGTATCTTCTCTAGTATGGACATAGTTGTCAATTGCATCGACCGAGCACCCATATGCCAGAAATTAAACTACGGCAATACACTTCATCAAAGGGCTCGTACTTAACTGTCCACACGCATTCCTTCTAGGCTTGAACCAATAATTATACTTCTCCATGGCATTTGCAATGGTGAGAAATATATTTGTGTGGATCTGAAAGCGGCGGCAAAAAGACGTGTCCGAATAGGTTGAATTAGCTCTTAACTAATCTCTCGTAATCTTGGTATGGACATGTGCTCTATCATGGTTGAGTTGTATCCCACCAAACTGCGATAATCTCCTCGGCCACCGGATATCATCTATGAAAATTATGCCGACGACAATTTCGAAGTCATCATCATATTCTAACTCCTAGGATGATGACGAGTCTTCCATTATCAACTCTCTAAGCCACTTCATCTTCACGTGAATTGACTCGGTTTAGTTAAATACGGAAAAACAAAAGAAGACAAAAAAAAACTCATCTAGGCAAACCGTCGGCTGACGACGTTGAGCCCAACTAGCGGATGGTAAAGCGTGGGGATGACCGATAAAGGTGCGGAAGCGCAGTGACATGTCGGGTAGCCAAGGAGAAAGAAAATCCAAGGTGGTTCCCGGCGACTCGGTCGATGCAGTGGCGGTGGCGTTTGCGCATGACTCCGGTGACGGCGACGGATGGCGAACGGCTCAGAATCGGGCAAAAAGACGGCGGGGCTAAGGGATGTGGTGAAGTAGGGTGGGGGGGGGGGGTTAGTCGCCGGCAGGTGCGCCTGCAACAATGTAGTTGGGGCTGGGAGCGTCGAAAAGTGGCCACAAATTTGACTCGGCCGGGTCGAGGCTGACTATTTTTAGGCGTCCGCAGGGCCGAGGAGGAAATTTTTTACTCCACTATACACTTTAGGAGTTCGGCTAGGTTCATGTTTGAGGATTAAACTGAATTTTTTTCTCCTCTCACCAGATTTAGGACTTCATTTTAATGTTTATATTGTTTTGTCAATTATGCTCGCATGCTTATTATTCTTCCTCATCTACAAGAGTAAAGAACGTCTTTTCAAGCTCTCTAGATGGGATTAAGGGTGTGGATCCTTAGGTGCTGTAGAGTGTGTCAGGTTTCTCTTGTGCTCAGTATACTATTGTCGCGGAAGGCATTAGATGGGCAACACATATATTTTTTGTAACATTGATACTTCTTTCTGCAGACACAATTCTACGGTACATCAGAAGAAATATTGACCGTCCATTTTTGCTGATATAAAGGTTATATTAATCTATACTACTGGACTTGACGTGTAGTATTTGCTTCAAAAAGGGCATAATTGGAAGAGTTTAATTTCATCGAGATGGGAGCCAGCGCGATTATGCGGGCAATATGGACATGATTGGTGCCTCTCACTGCTCCGGAGACCAGCATACTCGAGAGAAGGTTCAAGTGGAGCAGACGAACAGATTTGGGCAGCGGATCTACAAGACAGAGTAACTTTAGAGGTTCGTAGGCCTCCCGCATTGGCATGCCATGCTGCTGCCCGCTGCAACAAAAATGCCGACGAGATTGAGCCTGCACATGTATGAGCTCTCTGGTACATGGATCACCAACTCTCCCAGCTAACTGCCCGGCCTGCAACTTGCGTCACCCTGCTTCCACGCAGAAGAAAAGATGGCTGGATTGCTTTGTTCTCTCTGTCGCAAAAATTGAAGCACCACAGACCATGGAGGCATGAGCTAGCTCATGTGGGTGACTGGGGCACTCGCTAACTGGAGAATGATTTGTTCGGACTTCGTCTCTCTAAAACTGACGCACAACCGACCGTGAAAGTATAAACCAGCTCCTGTGCGTGGCCGGGCTAACCGGTTGTGATGAGGAGCAACGCCGCGGGAGGCGAGGGGCATGGGCGGTAGTATGTCCGTGGCTGTACTGGGTACGAGTGACGGTGGCAGCGAACCGCTCGTGTCGGCAAGGGAGAGGGGAATATGAACAGGAATTGGTCACGTGTTCGTGTCTCTAAAACTGAAGCACAACCGGCCGTGAAAGAATGAACCAGCTCATGTGCGTGGCCGGGCTAGCCGCAGGTAGTATGATGTAATGTAAAATTTGTCTCCTCAAACTATTAGCACGGGGCATTGTATTTGTACATGGCCTAAACCAGAAGTCGCGCTAAGAATGCACACGAGCCAAGCTGAGTCGGGTTTGGCCCTAACTTCTTAGAAGCTTGCCTTACCCTGGACTTGCACTGAGCGGATCAGACCTTATACGAAATAACCGAAAAAGGACTGCCCAGTTATAGGACTTGCACTGAGTCGGGTTTCTCGAGCCATAGTTATAGGACTGCCCAGCCAGCTCACCGGTTTGCTGCTGCCAGAATTTTATACGAAAAAGGTATTTTGACACTGAAACCAACTGATATTTAGGAGGCCTAGCCCCAAGTGAGGCGGCATGCAACAGCGAGCCGTGTGCGGGGAGCGGCATGTGGAGAGCCGACTTACCGAGGAGGCCACATGCAAGGAGGCGGTGGGGCAGAGTGTGCACGACAGTCCCTCTGTAATCGCTAGGCCAATTGACATTTTTATGAATGTCCGTTGATGTTATTTCAGGTTATCGTGTCAATACATAGCTTTCTTCCTATTTTATCTTGAAAACAAATTAAATTAATGTTCATTCTCGAAAGAAAAAACAAATTAAATTAATGTTTACTTTGCAAGTTTCATCTGGCATTTTCTCGTTACCGCACAACAAAAATTTCCGCCCCCTCATTGCACAGGAGATAAAAAGGACCATAGACGCTCAAGACCATGCTAATTAGTTGGACGAGTTTGACTGAAGCGCCGAACGACACTGCGGCGGATAGCCACACGGACCAGGGCAGTAGATACTAACCTTGCAGATCCAGTCATTACTCTCAGGTGAGCCCACTAGCGACTGAGTGCCGGTGTGCCTCAACTGCTTGGCCAATCCAAATAACCCAAATAAATCTAGTGAATCCTACTTTGAGTGCATATAAACCTTGGTTGAGCCAGTTGGACACCCGCTATGGTTGAGTTGAAAGCGTGCCTTAGTTCCTTATTGCCTCTCAAGCCTAGTACCTAGATAGCTCCAACATGAAAGGATAGAGAGTCCCCGCAAAAAAAAATATGAAAGGATAGAGAGAAAAAGCCATGTGTGACGCATTACTCAAAACAAAACAAAATCCTTGTTGCTCTCCCTAGCTTGCAAAAACAACTCCCGACATTTGCAATTTATACAGCTACACCTCGTGTTTCAATAATACACACCGACCACAATTTCTCAAAGAAGTTATATGGGCCTGTCTAAATCACATCTAGATGTGACTTAAGTATTGCACATCTAAATGACCCAATCAACATAAAAAAGGAAAAGAAAAAAGAAAAAAGAAAAATGCCCGCACAAATCTTCACGTAAAATCAATGGTATATGAATTAGATGTGCAATACTTAAGTCACATCTAGATGTGACTTAGCAAACCCGAAGTTATATATATACTTGGTACTTATCCTGTAGCTTTAGCTGGAGCGGAAAGTAGTGGCTGCACCCACCTTTTTATTAGCTGGAGATAATAAAAGAGGAGACAACTGTGGAGGGAGATTCAAATGGCATGGATGTGGGAAAAATGTCTCGCGTCTCTCCGCGTCGCTCGGGCGGACCAGGCGATAGCCAAGCGAACCCACACCTACTACCGACCGCCATTAATGGCCCCAAGCCTCTAGCTATCCCTTCTTCCCGTCCCGATTCCAATCCCGTGAGCAACCCGCTCGCATCCAACCACTGCCCAGTCCCCAGCGCTGGCACATATGGCGGGGAGCTCGCGTCGCAGATCTCGCCCGAGGCGAACCCAGCCAGTCGCAGCGGTGGTGCCCCCGCCAACAGCCCCTGCTCTGCAAGCCCCGTTCCCGGTACAACTGCTACCCCTCGTCGATGCGGATTCACCGGAGGCGCAGGCGGAGATCCTGCGGGTGGTGCGGACCCGATTTCCAGATCGTGCGAGGTGGCCGGCCATCTGTGTGGAGGTCATCCGCAACTCGACCTTCGCGGAGCGGGCGCGATTTGCCGGAGATGACGGCGGGATGGATTACCAGATGATATTCTGGGCCATTCAGGAGGCGGAGTCGATGGATCCAGGTCAAGCGGGGCGCTGGAGGCGATTCAAATCCTCGAGCCCTTCCCGTCTCAACATCAGGCCGCCGTCGGTGACGCAGTTGGCCAACCTCCCCCCCGGCGTGTTGCCGCCAGGGGTCAGCCCTCCTCGCGACCATAAGGCCCAGATCTCCCGGCGAGCGTGGTCGACAGCTGGAGCCTCCGCCATGGCCGGGAGATAGAGGCGAGATTCCTCGCCTCGCTAAGGTACGGATCCGATCCAATCATTCCGTTCTGCATAAGTTTTCTGACGGGAGTAACCTTGTGGTTACGGAAGTGGACTCGATTCTGGCGTGCCTAGCAGTTAGCGCGAGCGATAGGGACTCCCCTGCTCATTTCAAATCGCCGGTGAGCTTGCTAGCCGCCGGCGGCCCTGCTTGTGCGGGAGAGCCAAAGGAGAGTTTGAACAGAGACATGCGTGGGCCTGCCCCAGTCCCTGCGCCGTTGATTCGAGGATGTGTGACTAAGAGGAATATGGGTTTTAGGAAACCGCTTTCTAGCGGGGAAAACGCTTTTGAGGAAGAGGTTGCAGAATTCTTTGGTCAACTGTGGGCTATTCCTTCCTCCCGACGGCGCAAACCCTATAAGCAGGCCTCCTCCTCCCCTCCTAACCCTAGTTTCGCCCTTCCTCATCTTTTTTGATCCGGAAGGATCTCTTCCGATCCAACAAATTTTCCAGAGAAGATTGTTTTTCGGTCAATCGTCTTGGTAGGTTCGATCCAGTTCCCACTTCCTTCAAGCTCTCGGTTGAGGGGATTGGCCCTGGATCCAAGTCCTTTGCAGAGGTGGTGGGGGGGACGATGGAGAACAAAGGAGGACAGCAGCAACGGCCGCCTCGTCGTCAACTCCCTAAGAAGGCTGCTACTCCCCATGGGGGGCAAAATCAGGTGCCACCCCCTCAAGCTGCTCCCCCTCCTCCCAAGGCCGCCCAGATCCTAGCCAAAAATTCTGGTGCGGTGCCTAAGACACAAGGGACCAATCCGCCGACTCTGGTGGCCCCAACACCTCCACCCCCTGCTGTCCAGGCTCTGAATCCTCGGTACAAGGACATGATCTGTTTCAACTGCAGCTGGCCTGGCCACTACGTAGGTAACTGTATCGAGGCCAAGAAGTGTTTTATTTGTGCTGGTAATCACAATGTGAACAACTGTGTGGCCTGGGCTAGACAGCATCCTACGGCCACATTCTTTGGAAGTGCAGCTGCGGGTCTTGGATTCTATCACATTGATGTTCCTGTATCTACAGAGTCTAGTTGGCTGAACTATAAGAACTGTGCTCTGCTTAAAGTGATCAAAGGAGAGGTTTCTGCCTCAGAGCTATTAATACAACTGAATGGGATCTTCTGCAAAAACAAAGAGTGGCCATGGCATATTCGTGAGCTTGAGCATAACAAGTTTCTGCTTAGGTTTCCACCTTGGAAGAAAGTGGAGGATCTCATTGAGTTCCCAGCGTTTGAGTTGCCCATTGATGGAGTTTCTATGAAGATATGTGAGTGGGAAGGAATGCTAGACCCTTTCGGTGAGCTGACAGAAGCCTGGGTTCAGATTGATGGTATTCCCCCAAAATGGTGTGCTTGGAAAGTGTTTGCGCAGATTACATCCTGCTTTGGCATCCTTGTGGATATGGACTGGAATGGTATGTTCAAGAGCTTTTATGAAAATGTCAGAGTCAAAGTCGCTTGCAGAGATCCCACCAAATTTCCTTTTGAGAGGCTGGTTGAAATGAAGAAGAAACTTTATATACTCTTCTTCATAGTTGAAGGTTTCGAGCAAGTGGGAGATGACAATGAGGAAGATGGCGATAACCCTGACGATGATACTTCGGACAAACAGAGTGACAAGGAAGAGATGGACAAGGATTGTGATCCTTCGGACAAAGATAGCTTGGGAGATGAAGATGAGAGTCCTATTGATGAACTAGATAAAGCAAATTTCTCTAGAAATATTGGATCTTCATCTGGGAGTAAACAAAAGCTCTCTATGGCTGCAGAGGAATTTCACCCAGTTGGCCTGCTAAACCATGTTCATGAGGAGTTCATCCAGGAAGTCCAATCTGGAACACAGGTTTCGGAAGAGGATAAGATGAAAAGCCCCACTGCTACTACCATCATTGACCCCTCAGCTATGGTGATTGATCCCATGTCTATTCACATGGAGTACTGTTCTGAGCAATTGAGGAAATTTGAAATGGCTGACTCTGATGGCGAGGAGGAAAGTGAAATACCAGATATGCAATGCCTTCCTGAGGATCTTGCTTGTGTGCTGGGATCAACCAAATGGTCTCTCCTGGAAAGGCTGGAACAAGTGGAATCAGAGAAGAAGCTGAAAGTTCAAGAGGTTACTTCTACCAAATGGGGCCCCACCTTAAAGAGCAGACCCACCACCAGGAGGCATGGCAATATCAACATCATGGACAAAGCTAAGGCATATCAACAGAAGAAAAACTTGGAGATTCCTCAATCATTTAAAGGTAAATCTTTCGCTTCCCTGGACATTGAGAATCTTGTTTCACAATCTGATAAAATTGATATTGAAATTGGAAGTAATGAGTTACAACAGGATAATATCCTTATGGATATGATTGATATTGAAAAATTTAGATGCCTGCAGTTTCCAGACAGGAACCCGGAGATTGTTCTCCCAGATAATATAGATATTGACACACATGATCATATTCCTATCTTGAACAATGCTTCTCCCATCAGGTCAGGGGGCGCTGCTGATTTGGGAGATGACAGCCCTGTTCTACATACCAAGAATTTGCCTTTTGGCTTATCACACCCTTTCAAAAATAAATGATAGGAGGTTTTTGGAACATTAGGGGTCTTGGGCAACAAGGTAAATTACAGTGCCTTGGGGATTTCCTCAATAATAATAGAGTAGATTTTGTTGGCTTCTTTGAAACCAAGAGAGAGTCTATTGATAGTAACATCCTTAACACCATTTCGGGCAGTAATGTTTTTTGCTGGCATTATCTTCCTGCTGTCAATACCGCTGGGGGGGGGGTCCTTGTGGCCTTAATAACAATCTTTTCAAGATAATTGGGTTAGTTAATAAGGAATATTGTGTGATTGCTACAATTAGAAATAAGGAGGATAAGTTCACCTGGCACTTTGTGGCTGTATACGGTACTGCATATACAGATTTGAAAACTGAGTTCATTGCTGAATTACATGAGGTTTTGTCCTCTTTATCTTATCCTGTTTTACTAGGAGGGGATTTCAATCTTGTTAGGACTGCTGCTGATAAGAATAATGGGGTGATTAATAATCAGTTTGCATTCCGTACTTATAAATTCTAACGCTTTTTTGCTAGTAACAGAACATCTAATGTCTTAAAAGAAGCTTTGTTTTCTATGCCACCCACCATGCAACATATATTAACCAATTAGTAATTCATGCACCTTTGCTTCTAAAGTTCTAAGTAAGACATAGGAATGGTGTTTGTTGTTTGTGCAAGGTCAAAGAGTTAAGAACTACATAGCAAAATCAAGCAAGGCTTAACAAATGTCAGAATGATGCCTTCTGCTTTAGCATAGTCTGATGAATACCAAATAAACAACCTTCTCAAAATGTGAAAAGTAACAAATTTCTTCCCTACCAATAGCATTTCAGAATCATATTTCTGATTGACTAAAATGACATGCGAACAATGGCTAAATTCATAGAAGATAATTGCCAATTTTGGACACTAATTTAATTGATACCCAAACCTGGCAATAAGGTATAGACCTTCAGAACCTCAGCATTCCCATACCACAAACACCTCACATTTACATGTATCAAAGCTAAAGCTAGTTTATTGAAGAGTGAAAGTAATAATTGGCCACTAATCTGCTCACCCTCCTGCAGGAAGTTGAGAAGCATGTAGTTAAAACGTGTAGTTTGTTCTACAATAAATTTAAATGGAGTACTGTTCATTTGCATAGATACAACAACTCTTATATCTAAAACCTCACCATGACAGGAGGGCTCTAGATCAAATGGAGGCAAAACTTGAATTCAACCTAGGCGACATGGGCGCTCTCCTGACTTCTGTGTTGTGTCTCTCTGTGCCATGTACGCTGTTACATCCGCACCGTAGTTAGTTTTTAGTTCTTCTGTATAAGTCTGACAACATTCAGATGAACGAAATTATCATCATCATCATCACACATTGTCAGAGACCCCGTTCTCATGATGATTTAAGAAATATCGATGTGAATAATTAAGGGCAGTTTCATAGTCTCTTGGGTTCCGGGCCTACGCCGGACCCAGCAAAAAACACCGTGAGAAGACTGGGTTAGATCCATCACACCTATAAACTCTGAACCCAAGTAGCACAATAGAACAAATCTTTGTGAAACGGTCAATCCAAGAACAATATTTGTTAGAATTGCAGTAGAGCACACATACATGGTAAATCTAGACAAATACGAGAGAAAGTGTGCAGTGAGGGAGCAAACCGAAGCTAGGACTCAACCTCTGAACCCATCCGATGACGTTGATCTGCTCGACGCCCTTGCACACCTCCGGGAGCAGCGGCAAGAGGTTCTGCACGCCCGCCACGATATACAGCAGTGGCATACGCAAATGAAAAAAATATCATTTCAATTCAGAAGGAATGAGAACGAATGGGAGCAGGGTCGGGTGTGGACCTCCTCATAGCCGATGAGGAAGATCTTCTCCTTGTTGAAAAAAATATCCTTCCACGCCGCCGAGTTCGGGGCCATCGCGGCCGCGTGCCCCGGACTCCAGTGGCCATGACGTCCTGCAGTGTGGGAACAGAGAGAGGGGGAGATATTAGTGAATGAGGAGAGTGAGAGAAAAGGAAGGATGGTGTTGGGCGTGGCTGACCGGTAGAGGAGGTCGTCGGCGGCTGCAGGGACACGGGCGGCGACGGGAGGCAGGGTCGACTCTGGGAAAGCGCGGTGAAGGTGCGGCGGCGCAGTGTTGTTGCGGATCCGTTTTTCTTGATCTGGGAAGGGAAAGAAGGTTCGGGAGGCACTATTCGGATGGAATCGACCCGAAAATCAGGGAGACGCGGGCGGGGATCGCGGATGGGAGAGATAGAAGGATCGGCGGGCGGCGGAGGCGGTGCCCACAGCCGAGTGGACCGGCGGGGCGGCGGAGGCGGACGACGCGGGAAGCGGCGGACGGAGCCGCTGCGACCGAGTGGACCGGCGGGGCGACGGTCGGTACGAAGCGGGGGCAGTGCCATCGAGGAAGTGCGCGAGGAACCGGGAGCGACCCTTGACCCAAGGAGAAGAGGCCGAGTGGGGGATTGGTGGCGGCGGAGCGGAGAATCGGCTAGCGGCAACATTTGCGGCGGCGGCGGCTCACGCTCGTGGGGCAACACAGGAGGAGTGGGGGTGCGTGGTGCGGGGCAACGGGGAGGGGGATTAGATCGGTCGTGGTGCGTGGTGGTGGTGAATGGTGCGGGGCAGTTATTTTCTTACGAAGGGGCAGGATTAGCGGTGGATTGATCGGTGGCTTGTTGTGTTAAACATTGGAGTGTTTTGGGCCTTTAGATCATTTAGATGAACGGTTGTTATGGTTTGGATCTCCGCCTCTCTTGCTTTATAGGGATAGTAGAATATAAAAAATATTTCAACGTTGAATCAAGCTGTTAAATTTCCTGTGAAAACCGAGCCGACGGCAGGAGACGACGGCGTTCTGCGCCATTACCTTGATGAAGGCATCGTCGTGTAACTACTGTGGGCCCACTCGTGCTGCTCCAGAGGAAACCCTAGGATGTGGTATTCCAAATCTTACGATGGTGGATCTGTAGTGTCGCTTCTCTCTTGGCAGCATTATTTATGGAGCAACGCTTGAAGACAGAGGGAGGAGGTGGAGCGAATTTGTCTTGCACAGAGCTTCGGTGGAGATGTCAAGTAATGCCTCATTCACAGGTGCTACGTTGTGTCATGCCTGCTCGGCAAGTGCTACGCACGACAAATATTTTAGAGTCTTCGCGTCGTGATGGACGAGCGCCGGATGGTGGCACCGTTGGGTTATGGTGGCGTTGACGGATGGCCATACTGACAAGGATGATGCGGATGTCTATCTTGAAGATGGATCAATGGTTCGATGATGATGTTGCCTTCTAAAATGTGTGCATGTGGTATACGCTTTAGGTCTGCTGCACAGGTTGTAGCTTCCGCTATGTTGTGGGGATGGACCGGTTATAGATATGGGGAGTGAAAGCATTCCACATTATCAAGTTTGTAGGCGTGAGTGGTGATGTCAGCACCCCTGACATAGAGGCCAAGTCCAGCAACGCATCCAAGTCATCAAGCCCACTCCCCCGGCCCAAGCGACAGGCGCGGCCCAACCCGCGGGTGCGCGGCCCTGAGTGGGTGTGACGCAGCCATGCTTCACCTACTTAACCTAGCGCCGCGAAGGCAGGAGCATCCAGTGGATCACCGAACGAACGGCGGCGGCGGCTACCAATTTACCTTTCCTCTTTCTTCTTGTTCAAGAACAGCATCGCTGATTTGGTGCAATTCCTCTGTAATCGCCACTTGCTACTGAGTAATAGATCGAGAGAGTGAGACACTAATATCTGGTATCAGAGCCAGGTTACAAGAGGAGGTGGCCGACGGTACCCAGCGAGAGCGACCAAGGCCACCAGCGGCGCGCTTTGGGGAAACGGCTGCACGGATCGGAGTGGGAACACCCATGGCGTTACCTCCGCCCCCCGGACCAGGCCGCTCTTCTGCCACGGCCACTGATCGCCGTGGCAATGAAGCACCACGCGCGGAGGGAACCAAAGTCGAGGAGCTGCTAGTGCTGTTCGGCATCGACAACGACAATGGCGACATCGACGACAGGCTTCCACCACCTCTCGGCGATTGCACGGAGACGTCCATGGCGATCTCTCGTCAAGCCCTCACCGGGGGTACAGCTCCAAGGGCGATCCGACTCCACGCGTGGCTGCAAGGGCACGAGGTCCTCATGCTTGTGGACTCGGGCAGTTCTACATCCTTCGTTGACGAGCGGCTCGCGTCATCTCTCCAGGGGGTGGTAACCATGGCCCACCCCTGCCGAGTCAAAGTCGCAGACGGGGGGGGGGGGGGAGCTTTGTTGTCAAGCACACATCCCGCAATGCAGCTGGACATCCCACTCCCAAGAGTTTGTCACAGATATGAAGATACTGCCGTTGGGAGCTTACGATGCCATTCTCAGCATGGACTGGTTGGAGGATCACAGTCCGATGCAGGTGGACTGGAAGGGGAAGAAACTGATGATCACCACTCCAACAGGGCCCGTGTACCTCCAAGGCCACCCCACCGGTTATGCTGCTTGTGCTGAAATCAACAGTGCCCAATTGAGGTGTATGCAACGCCAAGGTGCCGTGTCACAAGTAATCCAGTTTGAAGATCTTTTCCAGGAACCAACGTCCTTGCCTCCTCGACATGCCTGTGATCACTATATTCCCTTGATGCCAGGGGCCCAGCCGGTTAACATTCGGCCTTACCGGCACAAGCCGGAGCACAAGTCTGAAATCGAACGTCAAATCAAAGAGATGTTGAAAGAAGGAGTGATTCAGAGAAGCCACGGCCCGTTTTCATCACCAGTGATTCTAGTCAGGAAGAAGGATGGCAGTTGGCGGCTGTGCATCGACTACCATCACCTGAACGCCATGACCATTGTGGGCAAGTACCCGGTGCCCGTGATAGAGGAGCTGCTGGACGAGTTGCATGGAGCCAAGTGGTTTTCCAAATTGGACCTGCGCGGAGGGTACCACCAGATCAAACTTGTCGAGGGGGAAGAATTCAAGACTGCCTTCCAGACACACTCCGGTCACTTCGAGTTCAAGGTCGTATCTTTTGGGCTGGCAGGGGCTCCTGGAACCTTCTTGGGAGCTATGAACGACACCATGCATCCCTTGCTGCATGTGTGCGTCCTTGTATTCTTCGACGACATCCTAGTCTTCAGCAAGACCCTGTTGGAGCATGTCGAGCACTTGCGCCAGGACCTCACCCTCTTGACGCGCGACTAGTGGAAGGTCAAATGCAGCAAACGCGCTTTTGGGCAACAACAAATTGCTTATCTGGGGCACGTCATTAGTGGGGAAGGAGTCGGTACGGACCCTGCAAAGGTCTCATCTGTGGCTAATTGGTCCTCGCCCAAAAACGTCAAAGAGGTACGGCAGTTCTTAGGTTTGGCAGGCTACTATCGTCGGTTTGTGCGTCAATTTGGAGTGATTGCCCGACCTATGCTCAATCTGCTAAAGAAAGGGGTGCCTTTTGTTTGGACTGACAACACAGAGCAAAGTTTCCAAGCCTTGAAACAGAGCTTGGTCTCAGCACCTGTGTTGGCCCTCCCAGATTTCCAGAAACCATTTGTGGTAGAGACGGATGCTTGCGACACTGGCATTGGCGCGATCCTGCAGCAGGACGGACACCCCATCGCATTCATGAGCCGAGCCTTGAGTCCCAAGCACCGCGGGCTGTCCACATACGAAAAAGAATACCTCGTGGTGATAGCCGCCGTGGATCAGTGGCGTCCTTATCTCCAATCAGAAGAATTCATCATCAAGACGGACTACCGTAGTCTGATACATCTCGGAGAACAGCGCCTCGCCACGCCATGGCAGCAGCGGGCGCTCACAAAGCTCCTCGGTCTTCAGTACCACATAGTATACAAGAAAGGAGTCGAGAATGGAGCAGCGGACGCCCTCTCCCGCTCTCTGCCTTCGGAAACTCTCATGGGAGTCACCTCTTGCCAACCTGCCTGGCTGGAGGACATCATCGCAAGCTACAACTCCAATCAACAGTCTCAACGCTTGCTAGAACAGCTAGCAATTCGACCTGACCCGAAGGGGCGTTTTAGCTTGGTCCAGGGACTCATTCGCTTCAGAGGGCGTATCTGGCTTGGCTGCAGCGCAGCCATGCAGCAGCACATCATCGCAGCTTTCCATGACAGCCCGGTCGGAGGGCACTCCGGCTATCCGGTCACCTACAAGCGTGTCCGCAAGCTGTTCGCATCACCCAAGATGAAGACCCACATCAAGCAGTACATCAGCTGTTGCCAGACTTGCCAGCAAGCGAAACCGGAGCGCGTGGCGTACCCCGGGCTGCTCCAACCTCTGCCGGTGCCGCGCGAATCATGGGAGCTCATCTTGCTTGACTTCATCGACGGCCTGCCGCAGTCAGGTTCGTCCAATTGCATCCTAGTCCTGGTCGACAAATTCACTAAGTTCGCGCACTTTCTGCCAGTGACTCATCCTTACACTGCTTCTAAAATTGCCCTGCTCTACATGACCCGCATCTATCCTCTGCACGGATTCCCGGGGGCCATCGTCTCCGACCGAGACCCGGTCTTCACGAGCCACTTCTGGCAAGAGCTGTTCAAGTACGCGGGCACATAGCTGAAGATGAGCACGGCACACCACCCGCAGACGGACGGCCAGACAGAGCGCGTGAATCAGTGCCTCAAAACCTTCCTCAGGTGTTTCACGCACGCCTGCCCGCGCTGCTGGAGCCACTGGCTTCCTCTGGCGCAGTTCTGGTATAATGCTGCTGACCACTTGGCGATACAGATGTCACCCTTCAAGGCCATGTACGGGCACGAGCCTAGGCATTGGGGGATGACAGCTACGTCCTCATGCACGGTCCCGACGCTCCGTTCGTGGCTCGACGAGCGTGCAATCATCCAAGATCTCCTCCAACAGCACCTGCAGCGAGCGCGCCTCCGAATGAAGCAGCAGTCAGACAAGCGCCGATCGGAGCGTTCCTTTGCCGTCGGCGACCAAGCCTTCCTCAAGCTGCAGCCGTACATCCAAACTTCAGTCGCCAAGCGAGCCAACTACAAGCTTTCGTTCCGCTACTATGGGCCGTACAAGATCATTGCCAAGGTCAACGACGTCGCCTACAAGCTGGACCTTCCAGCACAAGCCACCGTCCACCCGGTGTTCCATGACTCGCAACTACGGCACGCTCTGCTTCCAGGTACATCAGTGGACCAGCAACTTCCGAGGGACTCCGACGTGCCGGTGGTGCCAGCCGAAGTGCTGCAAACACGCTGGAAGCGCAAAAATGGAGCCATGATCGAGCAAGCTCTCATCAGGTGGTCCGACCGTGCTGCGGTGAACGACACCTGGGAGAACAAGGCCGAGCTACAAGCGCGCTTTCCGTCGGCGGCGGCTTGGGGGCAAGCCGCTTCGCAAGAAGGTGGGGATGTCAGCACCCCTAACATAGAGGCCAACTCCAGAAATGCATCCAAGTCATCAAGCCCACTCCCCCGGCCCAAGCGACAGGCGCGGCCCAACCCGCGGGTGCACGGCCCCGAGTGGGTGTGACGCAGCCAGGCTTCACCTAATTAACCTAGCGCCGCGAAGGCAGGAGCATCCAGTGGATCACCGAACGAACGGCGGCGGCGGCTACCAATTTACCTTTCCTCTTTCTTCTTGTTCAAGAACAGCATCGCTGATTTGGTGCAATTCCTCTGTAATCGCCACTTGCTACTGAGTAATAGATCGAGAGAGTGAGACACTAACAGGTGACTTCGAATGGCTTGATGTACGTTTTTGTCAGACGTTTGCTGAATAATTAACAAAGATGGATTTATGCATCAATTGATGCAATGGCCCGGGGTTTTACTCTCCTTAAAAAAAAAACAATTTGTTAAGTTGAGAATATGAGCACATCGATCGTGAATGAAATAAGATCTGACCAAACTTCTAATTTATTTGAGCAGACCGGCGACGAACGCCGAACCAGCACTCCGGCGACGAACGCCCACTCTCCTATGCCTCCCGCAACACGAACACGTGACAACAAGGGCAAACTCGATACGAACTTGAGACACGAGTATTTGCGGCGACATATGCCCTTGCGGTGACATACGCACCGGCATTGAAGGCCGTTCTTTCTTCTCTGTATTCGACTCACGAACAAAACACATACATGGTGTGGCTAGCTATACCCACACTAGAGTAACAGCCAAGTCTACAGATCCTTTGGATACACACGTACGGGAGCAAGCCACAGCTGGGCGCATACCACACCTAACGAGCCGGCTAATCTGCTAACAACTAATGCATGAGCTAGCAGTCAAGAATATGGCTAACAATTTCCCCCTAATCTTGACATGGCTAGTCCGTCGCTCGTCGCCTCGAACGCCTCCGTCCGACGTTACCACGCGCCTCTAAGCATCTGGAGCTGTTAGTTGTGGCTAAATGGGCACATGCCCCACCTAAGGAGCCGGCTAATTAGCTAACAACTAATGCATGCGCTATCAGTCAAGATTATGGCTAACATAATTAATGCATCTTGTCCGCTGCATATGGATATATGTTCTTTGTTGGGAAGATTGGAAACATGGACAATAATTGCTAGTTAGATTCTTTCTTATTCATCGGCGTGCTCCATTGGAATGCTCGCAATGGCATACATGAAGTATACTAGCTCCTGCCGACAGAACTTGTGAGGCCGCGAGCCATGCGCCGACCAGTTGCCCCAGCGTCAACAATTGTACCCGGCATGGGAGCTCAACTACATGGTGCCTACTTGATGGTTCGACCCCGAGATTTGGTTGTGAAAGCCAAAAGCTGGATGCTAAGGAGTGTTTAGCATAATAGCCTTGTAAGCTGGGTGTCGCATGAATTGCATACATGCCTTCTCCGAGCTCCTCCCTGAAGCTTGTCCCGGGCAAACTGGCCTATACTGTGACGTTCACACCAAACAGGAAGAAACACAAGATTCATGTGCCTTCACACCAAACAAACGCACAATCTGGCATAGTGCTATGAGCTACTGCCAACAAACCTGCACGACCTGAATTCCCTGTGCCTCCCAAGCCCCAAGGTCCAACCCGACAACCCTACTGTGATCAAGCCGTGCATATAAAAGCAAAGAAGAGGCTCTTGCTTGTCGGCTTAAATCGTACTAACTATCCGACTCGATTAGTGACCATGGATGTGATTAACTATTAGTAGAGACATCTATCATACATGTATGCTCTTGTTATCTGAAAAGAACATATATGGTCGTGTGTCTTTCTCTTATATGCATATTGGAGCATAAAGTAATTACTAGTGGTAGCTAGTAGTTGGCAGCAATTGAACTTTACTCCTACATCACATTGGTGTGCACATGTGGCTATCTAGTAGCATGGATCTAATCGTGTACCACTAGTACATACCAGGGCTTTGGTCCAGGCCGGGCCAGCCCATTAGTCCCGGTTCACTCACGAACCGGGACCCATGGCTGCATTGGTCCCGGTTCGTGAGGCCAGGGCGCCGGCCGGGCCTCGTGGGCCATTGGTCCCGGTTCGTCTGACCCCATTGGTCCTGGTTCCAGACACCAACCGAGACCAATGGGCTGGACTCCTGGCCCACAAGCATTGGTCCCGGTTTGTGGCTGGAACGGGGACCAAATGGGGTCCTTTAGTCCCGGTTCCAGCCACTAACCGGGACCAATGAGATGCCTATATATACCCCCCCCCCCGCCAGCGAGCAGAGCACTCCACATTGCTCTGTTTTTCTGGCCGGAGAGGGGAGAGCTTTGTGGTGTTCTAGCTCACCTCCTATGCACATGAGGTGTTCGATGAAATGCCCGAGCCACACTTAAGCTTTCTCCTCTCGAAGCTCCTTGTCCAAGCTCCATTTTTCTCAAGACAGGTTTGGCGGTCCGTCCTGTCCCGTCCCCGTCCTCACCGCCGTCGATCGCCCGCGTCCATCTCGGCGCCGGCACCACCGTGGTTAGCCTCTTCTTCTTATCTTCTTTCTAAAAGAAAAAAGTTCTTACTTGTATCATTTAGATAGATACTTGTGTAATTTTCTTACTTTTATTATTGTTTGTTATTATATAGTGCCATGGTCATGGTATCCGCCCACGTCGGCCCTCGTCCGGTCTATGATTCGGATGTGGTATTTAGTGTTTATGACAATTATGCCGACCAACGTGACATAGATTTTTTAATCTAGGAGGTATGTGAACCGGAAATTCCAACCGACATAGAAATTCTTGTCGAGAAGTTAAATTTGGTTGAAAAAGAAAACAATTACTTGAAAGAAAAATTACAAAGAGTTGAAGAGGAGAAGATGAAGTTGGAGTTGCATGTTGCCGATGTCGTCGACGATCACAAGATCAAGATGGATGCAATGCGCTTGAAGATTAGAAAGATTAGAAAATATGCCATTCATACTGAGGCTTGGTTTCATTATGCCATTGGATCAATTGGTACCTTAGTTGCGGTTATGATCGCATTTGTTGTTGCATTTAAATTTTATAGTTTCAATGTATGCTTTAATTAGATGAGAACTATGTTTGAACGTTATGTATTTATTTTGGTCACTACTATAATTTGGCTTTAATGTGATGATGAATTTCTATTAATTTGGTCACTTCTCTATTCATGATATGCACGCAGATGAACCGGCAATGGATGTACGGTGACCGACGCACCTCCGAGTATATTGAGGGCCTGCATAATTTTCTCGAAGCGGCTGAGGCAAACAAGCAGAATGGTTTTATGCATTGTCCATGTACTGTCTGTGAGAATACGAAGGCTTTCTCCAACTATAAAACCCTTCACTTCCACCTGCTTCAGAAGGGTTTTATGCCACACTATAATGTTTGGACCAAGCACGGAGAAAGAGGGGTTATGATGGAAGACAACGAAGAAGAAGAGGATGACGACAACTACCCGCCCCCTGAATACGGTGATGCTGCAATGGGGGAATCTAAAGATCAAGAGGAACCAGACGATGTGCCCGATGATGATCTTCTCCGGGTCATTGTTGATGCACAGAGAGAATGCGAAAGTGAAAGGGAGAAGTTGAAGTTCGATCGCATGTTAGAGGATCACAAAAAAGGGTTGTACCCAAATTGCGAAGATGACAACAGAAAGCTCGGTACCACACTGGAATGGCTGCAATGGAAGGCAGACAATGGTGTATCTGACAAGGGATTTAGTTCACTACTGAAAATAATGAAGATGAAGCTTCCAAAGGATAACGAATTGCCCGGCATGCCCGGTATGCGGTGCATTGCGGTATAAGATCAGAAGAGATGAGCCTGGTGATGTTGAGGGCCAGCGCACCGGGAAGAGGGTTCCTGCCAAGGTGATGTGGTATGCTCCTATAATACCACGGTTGAAACGTCTGTTCAGAAACAAAAAGCATGCTGAGTTGATGCAATGGCACAAAAAAGACCGTAAGAAAGACGGGAAGTTGAGAGCACCCGCTGACGGGTCGTAGTGGAGAAAGATCGAGAGAAAGTGGAGCGACTTTACAGGTGACCCGAGGAATGTATGGTTTGGTTTAAGTGCAGATGGCGTTAATCCTTTTGGGGAGCAGAGCAGCAAGCATAGCACATGGCCTGTGACTCTATGTATGTATAACCTTCCTCCTTGGTTGTGCATGAAGCGGAAGTTCATTATGATGCCAGTGCTCATCCAAGGCCCTAAGCAACCCGGCAATGACATTGATGTGTACCTAAGGCCATTAGTTGATGAACTTTTACAGCTATGGAATGGAAGAGGTGTACGTGTGTGGGATGAGAACGAACATGAGGAATTTGACCTACATGCGTTGCTATTTGTAACCATCAATGATTGGCCTGCTCTCAGTAACCTTTCAGGACAGACAAACAAGGGATACCACGCATGCACACACTGTTTAGATGACACCGACAGTATATATTTGGACAAATGCAGGAAGAATGTGTACCTGGGGCATCGTCGATTTCTTCCGACCAACCATCAATGTCGAAAGAAAGGAAAGCATTTCAAAGGTGAGGCAGATCACCGGAAGAAGCCCGCCCTCCGTACTGGTGATCACATACTTGATATGGTCAATGATTTACAAGTAATATTTGGAAAGGGTCCTGGCGGACTATCTGTTCCGATTGACGATGCGGGACGCGCACCCATGTGGAAGAAGAAATCTATATTTTGGGACCTACCCTATTGGAAAGACCTAGAGGTCCGCTCTGCAAACGACGTGAAGCACGTGACGAAGAATCTTTGCGTGAACCTGCTACGCTTTTTGGGAGTGTATGGGAAGACAAAAGATACACCGGAGGCACGGGAGGAACAGCAACGTGTGCATGAAAAAGACGGCATGCATCCAAAGCAGTATGAAGGTCCTGCCAGCTACGCTCTTACCTAAGAAGAGAAGGAAATCTTCTTTGAATGCCTGCTCAGTATGAAGGTCCCGTCTGGCTTCTCGTCGAATATAAAGGGAATAATAAATATGGCAGAGAAAAAGTTCCAGAACCTAAAGTCTCATGACTGCCACGTGATTATGACGCAACTGCTTCCGGTTGCATTGAGGGGGCTTCTACCGGAAAACGTTCGATTAGCCATTGTGAAGCTATGTGCATTCCTCAATGCAATCTCTCAGAAGGTGATCTATCCAGAAATCCTGCCAAGGTTAAGGAGTGATTTGGTGCAATGTCTTGTTAGTTTCGAGCTGGTGTTCCCACCGTCCTTCTTCAATATCATGACGCACGTCCTAGTTCATCTAGTCGACGAGATTGTCGTTCTGGGCCCTGTATTTCTACACAATATGTTCCCCTTTGAGAGGTTCATGGGAGTCTTAAAGAAATATGTTCGTAACCGTGCTAGGCCAGAAGCAAGCATCTCCATGGGCCATCAAACAGAGGATGTCATTGGGTTTTGTGTTGACTTCATTCCTGACCTTAAGAAGATTGGTCTCCCTCAATCACGGTATGAGGGGAGACTGACTGGAAAAGGCACGCTAGGAGCAGACTCAATAATATGTAGGGACGGGCATTCTTGGTCTCAAGCACACTACACAGTTCTACAGAATTCTACCTTGGTGACCCCGTATGTCGATGAACATAAGAATATTCTGCGCTCCAAACACCCGGAGCAGTGTGACGACTGGATTACATATGAACACATCAGGACTTTCGGCAGTTGGTTGCAAACACGTCTCATGGGTGACAACACTGTTTCTGATGAGTTGTACTCATTGGCCAGGGGACCATCTTCGACTGTATTGACTTACAAAGGGTACGAGATAAATGGGAATACATTTTACACGATCGCCCAAGATCAAAAGAGCACCAACCAAAACAGCGGTGTCCGCTTTGAGCTGCAAGCAATAGGGGAAAGGACACATACTATGGTTACATAGTGGACATATGGGAACTTGACTATGGACATGATTTCAAGGTCCCTTTGTTTCAGTGCAAATGGGTCAATCTGTCAGGAGGCGGGGTACAGGAAGACCCACAGTACGGAATGACAACAGTGGATCTGAACAATCTTGGATACAAAGACGAACCATTCGTCCTGGCCAATGATGTGGCGCAGGTTTTCTATGTGAAGGACATGTCTACCAAACCGAGAAAAAGAAAAGATAAGGAAGCGAATACATCATACGATGAGCCAAAGCGCCACATAGTTCTTTCAGGAAAAAGAGACATCGTGGGATTGGAGGGCAAGACAGACATGTCTGAAGATTATGAAAAGTTTCATGAAATTCCTCCCTTCAAAGTCAAGGCTGACCCAAGCACCCTCTTAAACGATGAAGATTATCCATGGTTACGGTGCAATAAGCAAACGACACAAGCGAAGAAAAAGTGAAGACTTTCTCTCCACAACTATATCATTGCAGTTACATGTGAAGAAATGAAATGCCTTTTGTAACAGATGATTTTTCGTATGAAACCCTAATACTTCGAAAGAGATTGTCCATTTTGTACACGAAGTGCATCCAGTTTTTGCCGTAACCCTCTCAACTCTTTATAACTTTGGGCGGTGAAGGTCGTACCAATCAGGAAGAAGCACACGGATCGTGTGTTTCTTTCAAGCGCTTGTGAGCTGTTGGATCAACACTATAACGACTAGTCCCGGTTCGTGCTAGCAACCGGGACTAAAGAGGCACACGACCCTATATATAACCCACCTCTCGGACATGTTCGACACTTAGTGTGTGTACTCATTCGGATTCAAATCATTCGGATTCCCTGCATACGGTCCAACGGTGCATTTCATATTTCCACCGTCGGGCTGTATGCAGGGGAAACCGTGTGTTTTGTTGATCTATCTAGAAATCCTTTAGTTCATCGACCGAATACAAATCATTCGGATTCCCTGCATACGGTCCGACGGTGCATTTCATATGCGGGCACTCATGAGCCACCGTCGGGTTGTATGCAGGCGAAACCGTGTGTTTTGTTGATCTATCTAGAAATCCTTTCATTTTCCGACGGTATATTTCATTTTTCCAACTCCATTTTTACAAAGACACTTAGAAAGAAACAAAAGACAAATAGAAAGGATGATGCTCAATTGTCCGTTTTGTACACGAAGTGCATCTAGTTTTTGCCGTAACCCTCTCAACTTTTTATAACATGCTATGTGGGTGAAATGATGATACCATGCCAACTTTCAACCTTTTCAGAGTTCATTTGAAGTGCTTTTTAATTTTAGGGTTATTTAGCTCAAAAAAATCAGTAAGTGCATGAAAAATACCAAATGAAGTCAGAAAGGGTTGAAAATTGATGATGTGGCTTTGAATGGTGCATTTTAAACACACAAAAAGTATGCAGTTCAAATAAGTTCAAAAAAATGAAATCCCTTTTTAACAGATGAGTTTCCGTCCGAAACCGTGATACTTCGAAAGAGATTGTCCATTTTGTACACGGCGTGCATCCAGTTTTTGCCGTAACCCACTTAACTTTTTAGCACATGCTATGTGGGTGAAATGATGATACCATGCCAACTTTCAACCTTTTCAGAGTTCATTTGAAGTGCTTTTTAATTTCTTTCAAAACATCGTGGGAGTGGAGTTCAAAAAAGAATCAACTAAAAAGCTTTTATAAACCTCTAGTATTTTTGAAACTATAATTATATAAAAATTATGCAACTAAAATTATCAAAATATTTTTTGTTCAAAACATTAATAGCAAAAAGAATATAATGATAAAACACACTGGAAATAAATAAAGCAAAAAATAAAATAAAAAAATAAAGCAAAAAACAAAACAAAATAATGGAAATTATGCAACTAAAATTATCAAAGTATTTATTTGTTAAAAAGAATGAACTAAAATAACAGAAGAAAAATACTGGAAAAAAATTAAAAAAATAAATAAAGCAAAAAACAAAACAATAATACTGGAAAAAAATAAAAAAAATGCTGTGCAAGGCCATTGGTCCCGGTTGGTGGCACCAACCGGGACCAATGCCCACCTTTGGCCCCGGTTGGTGGCACCCACCGGGACCAATGCCCACCTTTGGTCCCGGTTGGTACCACCAACCGGGACCAAAGGTCTCTGCTTCCCGCCCTTTGGGCTGCTGAAAAGAGACCTTTGGTCCCGGTTGGTGGCACCAACCGGGACCAAAGGTGGCATTGGTCCCGGTTGGTGGTACCAACCAGAACCAAAGGTGGTTGCTATATAACCAAGACTTAGGAAATTTCGCCCCACCCGCCATTCTTCTCTCCACGCCGCCAGGCTGCTGCTGCTGCCCTCGACGCCGTCGCCTCCCCGAGCCGCCCCGAGGTCGCCGTCGCCGTCCGCTCCTCGTCGCCGTCGCCGCGCGCCGCACCGAGCCCGTCGTCGTCGTCCCCGTCGCCGCGCGCCGCCCCGAGCCCGCCGTCGTCGTCCCCGTCCCCGTCGCCGCCCCCGTCGCCGCCCCGTCCCCGTCGCCGCGCCGCCCCGTCGCCGCCCCGTCGCCTCCCCGTCGCCTCCCCGTCGCCGCCCCTTCGCCGCCCCGTCGTCGCCCCGTCGCCTCCCCGTCGCCGCCCCCCAGTGAGCCCCCCCTTTCCCATGGTCCCTGCTCGGATACGGCGACACGGACACGGACACGGACACAGACACGGATACGGATACGGCGACACGGACACGGACACGGATACGGCGACACGGACACGGACACGGACACGGATACGGCGACACGGACACGGATACGGCGACAAGGACACGGACACGGACACGGACACGGATACGGCGACACGGACACACGAAAAATAACGAGAAAGAGATCGCCCCCTCCCCGATAACTTCGACATGAGGGGGGGGGGTCGATATACAATTTTTTCCATGTATGTATGTCATTGTCGTTGAGTTAAAGAAAGAAAAATAATGAAAATATGTCATGAGTTAATGAAAATATATAATATATGTATGTGGCTATGTATGTAAAGATGGATAGCATTTTTTTCCATGTATGTATGTCGTTGTCGATATACCCCCTCCCCTATAACTTCGACATGAGGGGGGGGTCGATATACATTTTGTTTCATGTATGTATGTCGTTGTCGTTGAGTTAAAGAAAGAAAAATAATGAAAATATGTCATGAGTTAATGAAAATATATAATATATGTATGTGGCTATGTATGTAAAGATGGATAGCATTTTTTCCATGTATGTATGTCGTTGTCGATATACCCCCTCCCCGATAACTTCAACATGAGGGGGGGGGGGGGTCGATATACCCCCTCCCCGATAACTTCGACATGAGGGGGAGGGTCGATATACCCCTCCCCGATAACTTCGACATGAGGGGGGGGGTCGATATACCCCCTCCCTGATAACTTCGACATGAGGGGGGTCGATATACCCCCCTCCCCGATAACTTCGACATGAGGGGGGGGGGTCGATATACCCCCCTCCCCGATAACTTCGACATGAGGGGGGGGGTCGATATTCCCCCCTCCCCGGTAACTTCGACATGAGGGGGGAGGGTCGATATACATTTTTTCCATGTATGTATGTCGTTGTCGTTGAGTTAAAGAAATAAAAATAATGAAAATATGTCATGAGTTGTCGAGGCCACCCCAAACCCTAGAAGTGTTGTCGAGGCCACCCCAAACCGGACGTCGGACATTCATGAGAGAGGCGGTCCGGACGTCGGACGACATTCATGTTTGTATATTAATTGCCATGTTGTAATATTTGCAGAAACTATGGATCCAAGAGACTTGGAACAAGAACAATTGTTGGGGGACATAATCCACGACGGACGTGATATCTTGTCGTATCTCAATGACACCGATGGTCTGGAAGGAGAGGATGATGGCTCCGGTGATCGAACAATGGAGGAGGAAGGACATGATCATGATGGCTCCGGTGACCGAATGCCGGAGGAAGAAGGAGACCATGATGACGGCTCCGGTGACCAAACGGAGGAGGGAGCTGTTGCAAAGTCCGGCGAGATATATATATTAATTAAGCCTGTGCTGACTAGCTAATTGATGCATTAATTGTTTTGGTATGTACATATATTAATTAACTCTTCTTTCTTCTTTTATAGCCCTCCGGATCGAGCCAAACTTCGGTAACGAGACGAGGCCCGAAGAAGAGGTTGCGCAAGGAAGAAAGGTTCACGATCACAGCACTCGCGCACGATGGCCATCCGATTGAACCCAAGCGGACCAAGGACGCATTTTCTGCTCAGTGCGGAGCTATTGTTAGGGACTACATCCCGATCAGCATCAAGCAATGGAATAAGCCTAAGGACGGCGCCCCTGATGGTGATTATGTCACCGATAGACAGAAAGATGATCTTTGGACCACGCTGAAGGCAAATTTCACCCTACCGCCAGAGGAGGATCCGAATAAGCCAGTTATAGAGCCACTGGTCAAGGCGTGTGCTCTTAAGAAGATGGCAGATCTATTCAGGAGGTGGAAGAATGAGTTGAAATCAAAGTTTGTCGACAAAGGGAAGACTCCAGAATTCACCGGCCGATTTGAGAAGATAGGTGATCACTGGCCCGCATTTGTGGCCTACAAGACATCGGACAAGAGTAAGAAAATGTCAGAGACAAACAAGATCAATGCTGCAAAGAAGCAGTATCACCATCACACGGGGTCAGGTGGTTACCTCAAAGCCCGGCCGTTGTGGGACAAAGCTGAGAATGACCTGATTGCTAAAAACGTCGTACCACAGACATTGAACTGGCCAGACCGTTCAAGGACTTGGTTCTTCGGGGTTGGGGGAACTTTGGACCCTGAAACAGGGAAGTGCCATTGGACGAACGAGCAACTTGCGATACCCATGAACAAGCTTCAGGAGTATATCACCGCAGCGCAGGAAGGGACGTTCATTCCCGACAGAGAGAAGGACGAGCTGACTCAGGCCCTAGGGAATGCTGAGCACCCTGGACGAACACGAGGCAGACCAGGCTCCGTTTCGTGGAAGGTTGGGTTTCCCGACGCAGGCGGTTACAGAAGCCGGGAGAGAAAGAGGAAAGCGGAGCTGAGCGAAATTCAGAAGCTGAATGCAAGACTACAAAAGCTAGAGGAAGCTGAGAGCCAGCGAGCTGCCGGCCAACCATCTCAGCGGCACGAAGCTACCCCAGAAGCTACCACGCCATCTCAGCGGAGAAGCAGCGTCGCTTCGACGGAGCCCGTTCAGCCTGACTTCACAACTCCTATCTACCCCGTGGATACTATCACGGAGGCTCAACATTGCGAGCTCATGACGAAATGCCGGAACCTCACTTTCAAGGCGGCTGTCGGCTCTGTTGCACCTCCTCAACCCAACGGAACTTTTCACTGCTCACCGATTCCACATGGCTATGCTGTTGTGATGGTGGATGAAGTAATGGAGGGATTTGAGGAGCTCGAGCTTGACCAGTCTACAGGTGAAGGAGAGAATAAGCTGGCTCGTGCTCTGAGGAGTACATGTCTATGGAAGAAGGAGTACATCAAGCTTCCAAACTGGACGCCTCCGCCTGCTCCTCCTCCTCCTCAGGCGAATCAGGGCTCTCCGCCTCCTCCTCCTCCTCCTCCGGCGAGTGATCAGGGCACACCGCCTCCTTCTCCGGCTCCTCCGACGCGTGAGGGCACTCCGCCTCCTCCTTCGCCTACTCCGGCACGTCGGAGCAGTACGCCTCCTCCTCAGCCTCGTCGGCAACGGCAGAAGACAGACGCCGCCGCTCCGGCTCCTCCGGCGCGTCGGAGCACTCCGCCTCCTGCTTCGCCTCGTAAGCAACGACGGAAGCGAGACGCCGCCGCTCCGGCGGCTAGTAGTACAAGAAGAGGCGGGAGGGAATACAGATACGGTCCATCTCTCAAGCCTCTGGAAAAGTTACCATATGAGAGGACCGAGTCTGAAAACGAGGAGATATGTCAGGCCGAATTGAGGGCCCATTTTGCAAAGAAAACTCCACCTCCGAAGGAGAAGCTAGATCCGGTGAAAGTGATGCGCACTATCGATGCCCTGAAGCGACCACCACCGCCTCCGCCGGATTCCAACTTTGACCGATGTGTTAAAAAGACATATCAAGACGCGCGGCGGTCGGGAAGTACTTCCAGTGATGCAAGGTTAGCAAAACGAAGAAGTGGGAAAAAAATTCCCCAGCTCGGCGAACAGGCGAACCAATCGTGCCCCCCGCTCAAGGTGTCTAGCGATATCGTCGCTAATCATCCGGGGATGGTGCCCGGTACCAATCCTGGTGATTACCTGAGCGATGATGTACAGTTTGAGCCGTTGGAGGTAGACGAATTCAGTTACCGGTACGGGCGGCCTCTCGTCAAACCTGATCATCCTCCTCTAACAACGATGATGCGAACATTGCATGAATGGTACATGAAAACATGTCGGGAGTCTGGGAAGGATGCTTTGACGCTGATAATTAAAGAGGAGCACGACCTTGTTGGAATGGATCAGTTGAATGTTGAATTTGAGGAGATATTCCAGTTATACTATCAAAAGACCGTCGACAAAACAATCGTGACTTGCTACTGTCTGTAAGTACTACTTCTGTAATTAAGTCTCTATATTATGCAGATTGAAGATCGTCGAATGCAGAAAAGCACAAATCTATGACATTGGGTTCATTAACCCAAATATCATACATGAGTTTACGGTTAAAAACAATGTCACACAAACCGAGGACAACTTGCTACAATCGTTGCTTAAAAATCAAAACAAAGGGACAATACTCTTTCCTTACAACTTCAAGTGAGTGTTACTGTCTTGTGCATATTCGGTTTCCCTTATTACTCGAGGTTATAGTAATGTAATTGATGAGTTATGCATGCGTGCGCAGTTTCCACTTTATTCTGCTAGAGATTAAGCTTGAGCGGGGAGTAGTAATCGTCTTAGACTCGAAACAAAAAGATCCCCAGGAATATGTGGGCATGACCGAAATGCTCCAGAAGTAAGTTCAATCGATCATTATCGCATCATATCGGCAACTTTGTTCATTTCCTGATATCTAGTAATTATTTTCTTTGTTCATTTACCGCAATTGTTCCGGCACTGCCGAGGGAGCTGCGATTTACACACCCGAAAGTAAGTACTACTAGCTTCATCAATACCATTTATCATGCTTGATTATCAGTTTGATTGAACTCTATTTCTCGTAAAGTGCTTGTGGCAGGAAAAAGGGAATGATTTTTGTGGATACTACGTTTGTGAGTTTATCTACAACGCGACGACCCCTAAGCGGGGCTACTCTGAAAAACAATTTCAAGTGCGTAAGAAATAATATTCACAATTTTATTTTATTACCATGATTTGTGTTGAGTTTCATTCATATATATGTATTGACCCCCTTCTTCAAATTAGATGTGGCAGATGTGGGATGAACTCCTACCACATGATCTCATACGAGCAATCAAGAGGAATTGGCGGGATTCTTTCTTGACCACGTCATAAATAAAGCCGGAGAATACCATGTGGAATTTGACATTAAATGTTAGGGATTGTAAGAGATCTTATATTGTATATATGTAGCTAGTAGCGTCGGATAGATATACGAAAACTTGTTGTTCGACCAATCTCTCGGAGAAAGAGAGGTCGATCACTTCTCTATGTATATGTTCATGACGATCTTGTGTACTTAATGGTTCCTTCATTTGCTTACTAGCTAGCGTGTCAAGTTCTCTCTATAGTAGCAAGCGTCGACCAAGCACAGAGAAAGAGAGGACACTTCTCTCTATTAGCTAGCTAACACAATATGAAACACCTCAATTAACCCTACAAACCCCCCTAAACCCCCCCCCCCCCCCCCCCTTTCAAAAAAAAAAAAAACCCAGTGCCTTTTGGTCCCGGTTGGTGTTGCCAACCGGGACTAAAGGTCCTGCCTTTTGGCCCCGGTTGGTGTTACCAACCGGGACTAAAGGTCCTCCTGCCTGGGCTCCCAGCACCGGCCACGTGGAGCCCCTTCTGTCCCGGTTGGTAAGCGAACCGGGACTAAAGGTTTTGGGCTTTAGTCCCGACCCTTTAGTTCCGATTCCAGAACCAGGACAAATGGCCCTCTGGAACCGGGACAAATGGCCCTTTTTCTACTAGTGTACTCGACACTATGGGTGTATTTTTTCGGCAAATATGCTAGTATGCGTATAAATCGATTGATAGGTAGAGGATTTTTTTTACAGGGGTGCTACTTTTGGTGGCGTACACACATATGGCGACATCAAAAGAGCAGTTTGAGTAGAGAGGGGTGAGGTTGCTCAGCCTTGGACTGTTAAGTTAAATTTACGTACCTTAATCATTCGAGGCCTTTGGCACCAGCTTTAGCCCATAGCCACGCATCCTACTTAATGTCATCGGATACTGGAATGGAGGACGGTCGAGCACTGTTGAAGAGTGTGGTATTCCGGTGCTTCAACAGGGCCCATGCTGTTAGAATGATAAGAGAGGTGATACGCCTAAGCAGGCAAGTTGGTGCAAGTGGATGTTGTTGTGGATTACCAGTCAAAGAATCATGTCTCACTGTCACGGAAATAAATCGCGGGCAAAACTGCCACAATCGCAACGCTATCGCCGCTGGAAATGCTACCCGCTATATGATTTCTTCAGGAAATTGCAGGCAATCGCGCCGAGATCGCGGGAGATCGCGACTTTCCTTCCTTAACGTCGCTGGAGATTTTCCTTTCGGTAAATGGTTTTGAGCGTGATTTTTTTCCTTGTTCATTATCCAGAGGTGGGGGGGGGGGGGGGGGGGGGGGGAGGGAGGTCTGATAAGCGACACCATGTTGTCAAGCAAGGGTCCTGTTCTCCTAGTTGCAGAGGTTGCAAAATGGATCGTGGGGGAGATCCCGTGGGGGTGCAAATGAATTGTTTAAACTAAATTTATCGAAATATACAAAAGCTCTGAGAAGCAAATCACAAACAGAATAGGAAGAGCTAGGAACAAACAGAGAGCAAGCATACCAGATTATCAAATGGATCAAGAGCAAGCAAGAATGCGCATCAGAGGGAATAGATACATTGGTGATATCTCTTCTTGAGTTAGCCCTCTCAAATAAAAAGGTCTCGGAACAATCTCTTTGAGACTGGTAGCCCCGTCTATCTAAAAAGTGCAATGAGCGGTAACATGGGAAATAAAATGCAAATTCAGTAGCAAAATAAATTTAGTATTGCAGTGAATTGCAAAATTCTAAATTAGGTGCTAGCCTGAGAACATCTTTCACTATGGTACCTACGATGAATTATAGTGAGGTAAACAGAACACACACCCGTTTTCAGAAGTGAAAAGACAGAATCATCTAAAATAGAGAAACTTGGCGACACACAACATAAAGAATCGGATATTGCTCATGCTCACTAGTGGCAACGACTTTAAATAAATATATAGCTGCAGAATTTGCCAAACCCGGAAACCAAAACTACAACTACCAAAAAAATAATGTTCTGATATGCTGGAAGCATATATGTTACAACAAATTGGGAGGGCATCCACAAGCATAAATATCTCAATTTTAGCTACCAATCCCGAAGACAAGTTATGAGCTTTTGCTCAAGCTATGCATACAAGAATAATCATATTTTTATTTATCCATAGAAATAATAATCACAAGGTAGTCTAACTATTAGCAAATATTCTATTATGGAAAAAATAACAAAATTAAATGGTAGGAACTCTGAAAGGGGAAAATAGTCATTTGTTTAACCATCATAATCTTTCTCGTGAGCAAATAAAATTATTGTTTTATTATCTCCTAACAAGCTGTATCAAAACTATTAACCAACTTAGGGTATGCCAGACATTTGGTGAAGAAGACAGATAATCATAAATTGTGAGCCAGGCACACCACCACGAAAACATGATAAACCTTGAAAAATGACCATCTCAAACATATGGAGGCAAAAGCAGCAAACATGTATATGGGGAAGAACTCACCGGACCAAAACTAACGGAACAATTAGTAACCCCGGTTACAAGTAGCACCAGTGAAACCAATGATAAATTTGGACCGGTGCTTCGGCAAGAAATTAATGCACAACAATGGCAACCAACCACAAGTCCTTTAAAGATGACTATAATGGATTTAATACAGCATCGGTTTAGTTTCCACAAGCATAACAATAAAGAAGCTTATTATATAAGTTTACTTAATTTGGTCACACTATGTTAAGCATTTATGTGCACAAAATATGGAGGCAAACTTTCTTCAGGCCTAATTTTCACTGATTACTGAATGACATCTACTAACCTACGTAAAACCAAATATGTACGCGCTCTGACTTTCGCCAGTAAACTAAATAACTAACTATATTTAGCAAAACGTACAATTCTCAAGGTCAACTATGGAAATAAACACCAGTAATAGAGGATGCACACTTGAAACCTGCTGGAGTTCGCTTCGGTCTCCCTCTCAAGGGCCAATCCACTCCATGCCCAGCTTTCCTCCTATAATTGAGAAGCACCTTCAGAGGTGGAATTGACATCAGCCATAAATCACAAGTTCCAGGCAAAGAAAGTGAATTCCTATAAAGCAAGTATCAAAATAATGCTCCCTTCCAAGATACTGCAAACAAAGAGATATAGTTTTGAATATGACAACAGAACATCACTTCCGTTAAACACAACAATGGGAAAAACACCATTTGCCATACATTCAAGGATAAAAGGAGGCATCATCTACACATGTGCTAGTATGCTAGATAGTACATTTTATGTCTAGTAACATTGAAGTAAACTAGAAGCAGATCTTAGCAAAAAAATTCAAAGAAATTGATTAGAGAATCTTCAAGCAGAACCTTTGAATATAGGCAACAAGAAAAGAAATCTCACTGAGTAAGGCATTACAGCAAACAAGTATTGGGCAACCGGCACACGACAGCCACCTCGACCCAGGTTTAAAATCTATCTCAGCAAAAGAAATTATATCCTAGGGAAAAGAACTTGCAGGCATATTCTTACTCTGTGAGCACAGAAAACAGAAAAAAATGATTTATCATCCCACAATGCTAATAAATTCCTTGACCCAGTTAAGGTCTTTTTCAGCCATCACCAAACCTAGAGTAAACTGGACTTATCTCGGCAGCATCCATACACTGCTGCCAGCTACGCAACAGCAGCGGCGAGGAGGTTGCACACTGGAACGTTCAAAGTTGTTCAAAGCTCTTCAGGTTGTCTATCTCTCTCAAATTCTCGGTCTTTTACCAGAAATTAGACAAGGTCAAAAAGTTAAAGAAACAAAGCAATATTGTCTTTCTTTTGGCAAAAAATACACTGCTGGTAATTATCAGGGATAGGCACAAATATGTAAACCAGACATTTTGCGTGTTTAAATCATGAATCGGCACACAACACCATAACAAAAACTTAAAGTAGTGAGAGATCATTCATACTAACAACAAGTGTTTGATCTTTTAGTAAGATTAGACATCAAACAGAACCATGAACATCTCTTGCTGACAAAACTTTGAAGTAGCAAAGTTGATTAGACAAAAAAGGCTTGGAAAAATATTAATACGTTCAGTAAACAAAATCATATGAACACGTCACGATTTACAAAATACAGCATCTGTGTGCTTGAACAACAATTTTTTTGTCACATGCAGCCGGTCCAGTGCAGCAAAGGTGTTGGCCTGCTTCGCCTCCGAACCCCTCTTACAGCCAGAAATAAGTTCAGTTAGCATGGAAGTGTGATTTAAAAGAAGGCTTCAAGCCTTTTGTATCACTTGAGGAAAATTATTTAAACCAGAAAATAAATAATACACTAAGCAAAACTTTGATGATAGGACGTGAATTCTGAATGAGATGACAGTGAGGTTGCCAGATCTGCTGCTGCTAGAACAGCGACTATAATTGTGTTAAGATGAAAATCAACATCTTTTGCAACTAATGCAGAGTGTGATATTTTCTACATACAAAAAATGCTTTGCAGATTCTGTATAATTGAAACAAACAAAATGCATAAACTGCTTTTCTCAAGATCTCGTGATTGAAAGCCGTGGATACCAAATTGTAATATATGAGGATTAGTACTTCTTAGGTAGCACAGAAATTCGTTGGAACTTCAACTGGAGCCGAACGGAGGCGAGGACACGGGAACAAAAATTAGAAAAATAAATGAAAGATAAAAATAGCTTTTACGAATAATGTAGAGGCCCAATCATTTGTTGCTGATCCTGCAAGATGTGTTGGAATCCCACAAGAATCAAATGCCTTAGGGATCTCCTCCTACAGGATCCTGTGCCAACAAATTTCTAAGATGCTGAACACAACAGGGAAACAAAAGCGAGCACCGCATGAGAAAAAATCGGTAATAAAGTAACATGAGTGGGGATGGAAGTAGGAAGCAACCATACGGAGGAGGTGCAGCATCCGCAGAAGGGTCGAGGACCTGTTGGTTGGATGGATGACGAGGACGCCGACGACGTACGATCTCAAGGCCGGCCAACTGCTCTGGCGTCAGCAATGGCGGCCCCGACACCGAGGACAAGGCGTCCTCCTCCAACCACCACCACTTTTCCTCAGCGACCTGCTCCTCCACAAGCAACATGAAGACATTCCTGCCTTGATCTCCCACGAATCAAGGGACGAGCCGAGGTTACCAGGCGAAGATAAGCAAACGATGAAGAAAGAGCTCACCTGTGCCGGGCGTCTCCTTCACGAACTGGGAGCCATCCTCGCACTCTCCTTTGCGGGCAGCCGTCGGAGCGGGGGATCGACCAGGATGGGTTCCTTTGCTGGCCTCACTACTGCTCCTACACTCCTGCCGGAGATATGCACCAGATCCAGAATCATGGCGCGCGGCGCATGATGCCGGTGACCCGCGTATGACCCGGCTGGATGGAGAACGTAGTGGCGCCCGTGCTGCTGCACCTCGAGCGTCGGGAGAGAGAAGGCGGCGGTGCGAGAGCAGGGGAGGCGAGACGGTGCGAAAAGAGAAGCCGAGGGCCCGAGGACGGAGAGAATTGGCCCGACTGCGCTAGGTTTCGGGAAGAGGATTGGTTCTCGTCGAGGATTGGTCCTGGCTCTCCACCCCACGCTGGACGGCCTGCAGCCCACGATCGCTGTATCCCCCTCTTTTCCAGCCTAACAAGCATGCACACGCACGCAGTGACTGAAATGACGGGCCCGCGCTGCATATTGGCCCACCTGTCATCAACTTTATAACACGAACCAGCATCCCACAGTTGACGACGTGCACGAGACAAGCGCTCGAGCCCACCCACCTTTTACCGCAGCATAAACCGAACACGCACCCGAACAAGCCCACGCAATGCACACTGGATAGCCGGTCCCGCGATGAAGGATGGCCCAGCTGTCATCTGCCAAAACTGAAACCAGGTTCCGTGAGGCAGAACTGACGGCCGGATGTTTGACAAGTAGATGAAAAGTACAAAAAACTTTACACGCACGTAGATCGAGCGACCCAAAATCGTTTGCGCTCGCAGGTGCCTCAGCTATGCGGGTAGTCAAGCATGGTTTATATGTTCGATTTGGCACCTTCGCCTCTTCTCTGAATAGACTCAACCCTGCTCAGAATTGTGGGCCTATTCACCAAAGAAAATCAAGGCAACTTTTGTGGTGGAATGTACCACTTGACATCGAGCATTTGATTGCGGACAGAGCGACATAGGATTTGATTATCAACTGTGATGTTCCGTGTGTAAAAAGGGGAAAGGGGATCTAGGAATTCCAGAGAAGCCGATGTGAGGTAGACGACCAAGGATGGGTTGTATTAAAGAAATTTTGAGGAAAAACTATACTTTTCATGTTATACCCAACGGCACAATACCTATTATGCTAGTCATAGCATTAATAACTTTAACTATTAGCATGCATATGTTACTAGTCTATGCAACTATTTTCATAGTGCATAGTGTCATATATGTCATTTTTTATTAAAAACACTATGTGATCGCAACATATACATTATGTTATTTCATTTGTCATGGGTCGCACATTAATAATCACGTTCGGATCCATGTGCGTTCCTGAACCAGGGGAGTTTCCTTGCAACTGCTGTGTACGATTAGCCAGCCTTGCGGCGGCAAAAGGATTAGGACGTTGTCAAATCACCTTTTATGCCCATGTGACATGCATGTTACTCCCACTATAACCAGTCTTAAACCCCATCTGAAATCCCTCACATGTGTCTGTTTACACACGCAGTTCATACCCACGCAACCACTTGCTCCTCACTATCGAGTCTGTCTTCACTTCAAAAGCTTGTCACAGATCTCCAGCATGGAGGAAGACGAGGGCATCACAGATCTCTCAGCTTTAGCATGGCACTGCCGTTTACGTACCATTAGAGGTGCTACTCGCTGTCCGCCATCGCCGGCATGGAGGATGGTGATTGCGCGACAGACTGCTCTGTTGTACCATGGTATTGTCATGCACAATTAGATTTACTCCTTGTCGAGATAGCTGCCGCCGGCGACGTGGCCCTGCAGGAGCGGGAGCAAGCAAAGAGGTGCCACTTAAATCCTGGTTGCCCCTCAAGCCTAGCTTGCTAGCTCTGACAATCATGGGGTGATCAAAAGGCACACTAGAGCATAACCGAGGTAGCTATTTTCACCACCTTCAGTCCCATGTGGATATATGCCATGCGTGATGCACCACTCAATTGAAAAGGCTCCTCATTCTTCTCTGCTCGCTTCTCCAAATAGCCCCGTGCTTGGAATTTTTATACAGCTGCCCTGTTTCAACACATGTGGCTGTAGTTCGTATCTTGAATTTCGGGCTTTGAAAACATTGGAATGCTATTATTGTCCTGGGTGTAGGAGATGGGCCCTCATAAGGGCCAGGGCCTCACATGTGCCATTTGATTTCTTGTGGCTCGCACTAACTACAACCAAAGCTAGCTACACATCGGGTATATATATAGAGAGAGTGAGGAGACTGACCTTGCATGTCCCTTTTTTAATGATTTTATGTCGTCAATCTGGTAGGTACCTCTTGTTGAGTCTTGCAATTGTGAACAATGTTTGGTTTCATTACACAAACATTTTTTATAGGTATTCGGGATCCTGCGCACGTAATCATGACGCAAACTACGGTACCATGCGGAAGGACAGGGAGTTCCACCACATATGTGCCCTACATTCCTGGCAGCGCTGTCTGCATTGGATTATGTGGGTTTGTCCACTTCAATGACTCAACTGTTGAGATTGCCACATGTACATTTATTTTCACAAGCAGCAAAAGCGAAATCCTGAACTGAACGATGTTGCTTTCATCCCTAAGTTGAGTGGAACTTCTTGAGACCGTCGTGAATCAGCTAACTGCATGATCCAACTTCTAATTTTCGTATAATCATTCTTATGCAGGTTCAAATTATCTGATTGCGTCATTCTTCTAGTATCAGATTAGATGAATCCAACTTTCATGTTCATGCAGTCTTTCTCATCTAGGTTCAAATTATCTGATTGCACTATACTCCTAGTATCCGATTAGATGAATACCGTTGCAACTTCTATGGAATTCAATTCCAGTTATCTAGCCTTAGTTACGTAGATGCAGTTTCCTAAACTTTCATGGTTCTGAAATTCAAGGTTGTTAGTGCAGGAAGGTAGAAATATTGGGTGTTCTCTTATATTACCGCTGAACTTTTTTTTTTGAACTTATATACCGCTGAACTTATGAAGTCTGACATTGAGTAGTGGCAGGGCCAAGGAACTGCATTATGTCCTAATCCAATATGTTTTTTTTTGGAAATGGAGGCATGCCCCCGGCCTCTGCATCATGAAGATGCATGCAGCCATTTTATTAAGAATCCACAAAGTAACGTCATAAAGGTCTTACAACTCGCAAACGGAGCAGAACAAAGTAAAAAAAAGAAAATTACATGCTGACAAAAGCAACCGAAACGGTAATATGAAGGATAAGCTCCCTAGACTCCTATCCTGTTATGCGAGCGCCATCCGAACCGGTTGAATATAACCCGAGCTACCATCTCCCATTGGTTGCACCCAGTAACCAAAGGCTCCCTGGAGTCCATAGGAGTGAGTAAGGACCACGTACGGATCCAAGCTGTAGCTCTGAAGATGACCTGCAGGAAAGTTAAAGTGTGTTGTCTGTTAAAAATCATATCATTCCTGCAGTTCCATATAGCCCATAATAGTGCACATATTCCAATCCGAATACGAGCCGTAGTAATCTGTTCAACCCCAGCTAACCATGTCCCAAACAACGACACAATATCGACTGGAGGATTAATGTTAAAAGCTATATGAATCGTTCTCCAGAGTAGTTTGGCAAGTAGGCATTCAAGAAATAAGTGTTGTATTGTTTCATCATGATCACAAAAACAGCACCGCGAACTTCCTACCCATCGCCTTTTAATTAAATTGTCTTTTGTGAGTATCACTTGCTTGTGGACAAACCACATAAAGATTTTAATCCGCAAAGGAACCTTAACCCTCCATATGTGCAGCGACCTTGAGATTGGGCCAGAATTAATCAAATCCATATAGAATGATTTCACCGTAAAAATCCCATTCTTAGCTAACTACCATTGTATCGAATCCGGCTGGTCGGAAAGTTGAACTTCTATCAGTCTCCGAACCAAATGCATCCAGGCATTCCATCTCTCACCAACTAACGCACGTCGGAACTGGATGTTCAGGGGAATAGTTTGGAGGACTGTACCTACGTAATCCTCCTTACGTTGCACAATATTATAAAGAGTGGGATATTGGATGGCCAGAGGCGTCTCTCCTAACCATGTATCCTCCCAAAATCTTGTTGACATCCCGTTGCCAACCAAGAATTTGACCCTGCGAAAGAACAAGTCCTTCGTTCGCATAAGTCCCTTCCAGAATGGCGAGTCAGTCGGTCTCATGGTAACCTGGGCTAATGTTTTGGAGTGTAAATACTTATTGCGCAGGATTTGTGACCACATACCCTCCGGCTCTGTCTCTAGCCTGTATAACCATTTGCTCATAAGACATTTATTCTTAATTTCTAAGTTCTCAATACCGAGACCCCCTTGGTCTTTAGGTCGGCACAAGATATCCCATCGCGCAAGACGGTATTTCCTCTTGGCCTCATCAGACTGCCAGAAGAAACGAGATCTAAAGAAATCAAGTCGCTTCCGAACTCCTTTCGGAATTTCGAAGAACGAAAGTAGAAACATCGGCATACTAGTCAGTACCGAGTTAATCAGGACTAGCCGACCTCCATATGACATAAGCTTGCCCTTCCAGCAGCTAAGTTTTTTTTCAATTCGTTCTTCAATACACTTCCATTCTTTGTTGGATAGTTTACGGTGGTGGATCGGTATACCCAAGTAACTGAACAATTGTCTATAAGTGTGTTCCTCGTCTTTGGCCTTCCCAAAGCAGAACAACTCGCTCTTATGAAAATTAATTTTTAAGCCAGACAATTGTTCGAAGAGACATAAGATAAGTTTCATATTACGTGCCTTAGCCATGTCATGTTCCATGAATAGGATAGTGTCATCAGCATACTGTAGAATGGATACCCCTCCATCGACTAGATGGGGAACTAACCCTTCTACATGGCCACGCTGCTTGGCCCTGCCAATAATGACGGCCAGCATGTCTGCCACAATATTAAACAGAAGAGGAGACATGGAATCCCCTTGTCTCAACCCCTTATGTGTCTGAAAATAATGACCGATGTCATCATTCACCTTGATTCCGACACTACCCTTCTGGACTTGGGTGTCCACTTGGTTCCTCCAGGCTTCACTAAAGCCCTTCATGCGCATTGCCTGCTGAAGAAAAGGCCACTTGACTTTATCATACGCCTTTTCAAAATCCACTTTGAAGATAACCCCATCCAGTTTCTTCAAGTGGATCTCATGAAGCGTTTCATGTAGAATGACCACCCCTTCCAGTATGTGTCGCCCCGGCATGAACGCTGTCTGACTTGGTTGGACCACTGAATGAGCAATTTGTGTCAATCTATTGGTTCCAACCTTTGTGAAAATTTTGAAGCTCACATTCAGCAAACAAATGGGCCGGAATTGTTCGATCCGAATTGCCTCATCTTTCTTTGGTAGCAGCGTTATCGTACCGAAGTTGAGATGAAACAACTCTAAATGACCGTTGAAAAAATCATGAAACATAGGCATAAGATCATCTTTTATAATATGCCAACATTTCTTATAGAATGCAGCTGGAAACCCATCTGGTCCCGGTGCTTTATTCGGTTTCATTTGTGAAATTGCCTGAAGAACCTCTTTTTCAGTAAACGGTGCAGATAGAAAATCATTCTCCGCTGCCTGTAATTGAGGTATGTCATCAATCACAGATTCATCTAGTGTCACCGTGCTTGTATTTGGGGGTCCAAACAGTTGTTTATAGTAATTAGAGATATATGCTTTCAGATTTTCATGCCCCACTATTGTCCCCTCGTCCTGTTCAAGCTGAATGATTTTCTTCTTCCTATGTTTACCATTTGCAACCATATGGAAGAATTGTGTATTGTCGTCCCCTTGGACAACCTTAAGCGTTTTAGCACGCAATGCCCACTTGAGCTCCTCCTCTCTCAATAGAGCTCGTAGACCTTGCTCAGCCTCGGACTTGGATCTTTGCTATTAACCGAAAGAAGAGCGTCTTCAGCTTTTAAGTCTAGTGCCTCAATTAATTGAATAAGACGCTCTTTTTCTTGTTTGTAAATCCCACTCTCATTTCTAGCCCAACCTCTCAAAAACTGTCGGAGATGTCTAATCTTATTTTGCCATCTCTCAACATGCGTCCTTCCACTAACCGGCTTAGCCCATTCGCGTGCAATGATCTCCAAAAATCCTTTTCTCTCGAACCAACTTTGTTCGAAGGAGAAAGTATTTTTATTTGCCACATGGGTAGCCTCACCCGAGTCTAAAAGAAGTGGTGTGTGATCTGAGATGGCTCTCTGCATCGCATGGACCGACACCAAAGGATATTTTTGTTCCCACTCCACACTAGCAAGTACCCTATCCAACTTTTCATAAGTCGGAATGGGTAACGAGTTGGCCCATGTAAATTGTCTACCGGTGAGTTCAATTTCTCTCAAATTAAGACTCTCGATAATCATGTTAAACATCATAGACCAACGTCCATCAAAATTGTCATTGTTCTTTTCATCTCTCCTTCTGATTATATTAAAATCCCCCCCCCCCCCCCCCCCGACGAGTATCGGCAGATTTTCATCTCCACAAATCCGCACTAAATCGGCTAAAAAATCTGGTTTGAATTCAGGTTGTGCTGCCCCATATACAGCAACAAGAGACCACCGGAACCCATCCAGTTTTGATCTCACCCTAAACTTAACCGAAAAGTCTCCCTGAACCACATTAAGCACCTCAAGAGTCTCACACCGCACCCCTAGTAAAATCCCACCGGATCTTCCTCTAGGAGGTAAGATGTGCCAGTCCAAATCAATACCACTGGAGAGATTTTGAAGGAACTGTGATGTAAAATTATCTCGTCCTGTCTCCAAAAGTGCAATAAATTCTAAGTGTTGTTCTATCATTGTCTCCGCTAAGAACCTTTGTTTAGCCAAGTCAGCTAGACCTCTGCTATTCCAAAAGAGTCCTTTCATCAGTCATCATGAATTTTTTTCTTAAGCTTAACTCGAGCACTTCTGCGTACTGCCGAAATAGGATAAATTTTCCGCTTCCAGGATCGTTTGGGCTTCTCCCCAACACCCTGCGGGAAAGTAGGATCGACGACGCCAGAAACTGCGCCCTCCATCAAGAAAGGCTCTACCGTGTCCGTAGTCTCCGATCCCTCCTCATCCTCGGCCTCCGTACCAGGCAAAAGATTGTTACATATATTTGCGAGATCAGCCATTCCTAAGTTGTTCATTTCATTATCATTCATGGGTTTGATAGACGCAAGATTACGAATAATTTCGGAAGCCCTCTCCGCTTCCAAGTCTAAAAGATCATTTACGGATTTGACGACCTCGGTTTCATTTGATCCCAAAGAAATTCCTAAGTCGTTTGCCTTATCCACTATTTCATTCTCAGTGAAGTGCAAAATTGAACAACTTTTATCAAAAGACGTACCTGTAGTAGCCTCGACGTGACGAAGCATGGCTGCCCTCTTGGCACGTGCTAGCTGCAGGTCGTCCGCATTTGGCTGTGCCTGGATCCGGTTGCTGACACGCCTGCCAGCCGTCACCGGATCCGCGATCCCGCCGAAAGCGATAAGCTCCTCCACCGTCCTCTCCCGAGGAGTCTGGTCCCGACTCCCGCACCCTTCCCCTAATGTCGGTGAAGGAGGGCAGGGCATGGTCGTGCGGACACCGTCCTCAGCAGTGAAGGGGGAAGAGGACCGTGGAGCCACCTGCTCAATAGTCCCGCTCCCCCCCTGGACAACAGAGTGTAGCGGTCCCTGTCCATCCAGCACAGCGCGGTCCTGCGGAGGAGTAAAGGCACGGGGCTCCTGCCCGCACCTCACTCCCAGGTCGCCCGGGACAGCCGGGAGAGACAAGGCACCTCGGACCTCCTGTCCGGGCGCCCCTCCCAAAGAGCTCGAGCCGGGCGTGAGTAAGCGGGCGCCGTGAGCCTCCTGCCCACGCCCCCCCCCCCCCCACTCGCGAGCAGCCCGCAATCGTCCATCTGCCCACCGGGCGTGGAGCCCATCCTAACTGATCCACTGTCAGTGTGTCGTAGTCCCTGTGGTGTCTGCTGTGTATCGGAAACCTCAAGTGCCGTCGTCGCCTCGCAAACAGAGTCCAACACCGGTGGTAGCTCAAGTTCCGCCGGGTCGTCCGCCATGACTCTGGTGCTCCATAGCCGACTAGGAGCCGACCTTGCTCCAAACGAACCAAAGCGAAGAGTGTTCATCGGAGTTGTGGACGGGGGCGCCTCTTTGGCAGAGATGTCTGCCTTATTAGGTTGAGCATTGAGCCCCTTGGCCGGCTCCCGTGGGGAATTGTCAGACCCCTTATCCTGATCCCCGGGGGCTCCGCCCCCCTCAGTAGTGTCCATATCCTGAATCTCATCCCCATCCTGGGAAATCGGAGTATCCTAATCCAATATGTAGGAAATATATTTTGACAGCAAGTAGGTAAGGACTATATGACGGCTTAAATAGCTTGTACTACACTGGAACTTCTTAACGATGTTATTTGCCAACTTCATGATCTGGAAGATGCATCCACCATTTCCTTATATAGTTATAACTTGTCATCTCATACAACTTTTACTTGTTGGTTGTGTGCATCATGTTATACCAATGTTTTAAATAGCTGGCACTATAGCCCCGCTATAGCCTTTGAGAGCTCTCCTGCCAAAGCTATGCACTTTTAGTGCTAAATTGAAAATGACGCTAATAGCCCGATATTTGCCGCTATACCGCTAAATTTGGACTCATTTAGCCTGCTAAGCCGCTATACGAAACCATACTTCTGCATTATCTTTTGTTCTTGTTTATGATATATATGATGCATTGATGTGAAGCTTGGTTATTGAATTAGTATGTCCGATTAGTACTCGCGTTTATGTGCGAACATGTGTATATGTAAAGTATATGCAATATATCACATATGATGCCTCATTATATACCTATTGTTTCAATTGTTCATGATTTAAAAGAAACGTTCAATGAGGTTTAGCTCCGATATAGCCTGTCATAGCTTCTGGCTGAGCCGTCGCTAAATGGCATAGCCCGCTATTTTAAACATTGTGTTATACAGAGGCCGGGACTTCTTTCGATGCGGTTGTATCACCTCGATAAATCAATTCAATGAAATGTCTTTTATCGAAAAAAAATATAACTTGGTGACTAGCTGTGTGACTATTGGAAAATAACATGTTATATTATCTGCATCAGCATGTTCTGATACTATTTGTTTCTGGACATAAATGAACACATTTCACCTCTTTTTTAACAGGAGGTGGGCCCCTAAGGACTCAGAGATGGCATTATAAAAAACAAGATTACATCACAGCAACGATATGAACCCGGAAGATACAGCAAGTTGTAACCTGGTCCTTATTCGCAAAAAAAAACGGTCCTTGCAACTTGCACAGAGGACCGCAAGAGGAACGTAGCAAAAGAAATTTGCTTCTTGAGCAGCTAACATGAATGAAACAATCAACATCAGCTTCCACGTAGCACACCACCCTCCTACGAAAGGTCGCGTGGACACGCTCGCATTGAAGGAGGGGTACAACACCGTTTGCATGTTAGATGTCTGCTATGGGTCGATACTCGATATCCAGGCGATGGCACCCAATTGTTCTGCTGCATATGTTGGAACAAAGCTAAAGTTGCAACCAGAAAAGAAAGATGAAGATTGTGGAATGAGCCTGATTGCGGAGCAGGCGAGAACTCTGACGCATAATCTTAACTGCAATATTCAGGGGCCTCATTCTCATCCGCATCACGACAATCTTATTGGTTTGTGGGCAGTAGGTTGGGACAAGATGAGTACTGGTAGAGATTGAAGTTCACTGAGCACACGCTCCAGATGTCTTCTCCGTTGAATCTGAGAACCAAGCAACAACAGCTCTAACATCGTTCACGCTTGCATCTTCAAACCATGAACCAGACATGTGATGGCCAAAATTGAAATTTTAAGGCTCCAGTTCTTCCATGTCAAAGCCAGGTTCCTTACTACACCCCTCATTCTCCAAGCCTCCACCATGGTGGCAAGAGAAGAAGAATTTGGAAAATCAAATCAATTTCTGAGCTTACTGAAATATGTGAAATTTTGGAGATTTCAGATTTTGCAATTTTAAATATAATATAAGTTTAATGTAGTTCAACCTAATTTCAGTTTATTTTTAAATTAGTTTGAATCACACTCAGAATTTTGTGTTTAAAGATATTTCAGACCCCACGGAAATATGTGAAATTTCGTTGATTTTTTTACGCTACAACGCTTGTAAAACTACCCCAGTTCTGTATCGATCACTCTAGTTTTCAAGGGTCGTATGCATCAGAATTTGTTACCAAATACGACATTGTTTATCTTCAAGTTCTTGGCATGATTCCTACTTGAACTCTGCGTCTGTCTTAGAGTGCCTCGAGCTTTGACGCGGTCGGCATCAAATGGCATCAGAAAATAAGGTAGTCCGTCTCATGGACACGATCACTCGGTTGTGCCATGACACAATGCAGTACACCAGTGGACACGCTCCGTTTTTAGTCGTTTCTTTCAGTTTTGCTAGGGTTTGTGTCCTGCTCAGGAAGACGAGACGGCGGCGGCTCCCTGAAGATGGAATAAAGGTCTCCCCGCCTAGCCCCCGTTCCGGCGGTGCGTCTAGCATCGTTGGTGGGCGTATGGAGGTGTGTCTCCGGCGGATCTATCTTTGGTGGATTTGCTCGGATCTCGTTCGTCTACGTTCGTGTGTCTTCGGATTGGATCTTTCTGATCTACGTTATTCTTCATCTGCGGCGATTGCTGTTCTGGTGCGCTGGTCCTACGGGGCCTTAGCACGACGACTTCCCGACTGTCTACTACAACAAGTTGTGCCCGACTCCGGCGATGGAGGGGCGATGACGGCGGTGCGCCTTCGGCTCGCTTCAGTGCTGATAGTCGTCGCTAGGTGGTCTACGGATCTGGATGTAATTTCTATTATTTCTGGTATTCGTTGTACTGCCATGATTGAAGATGAATAGATCAGAAATTTTCTCGCAAAAAAAAAAATCCTGGTTGTCTTCATGCCTAGCGAGCTAGCTCCAACATGCATAGTGAAATCAAAAGGTGATGCAAAATGATGTTTGAGATAGTCACATTGAGCAGGTTCAGTTTACTTCCATGCATGACCCACAACTTAAAAGAAAAACCTACAAGTAGCTCTCTGATAGCTTCTCAAAATAGCCTCATGTTTGGTATTAATAGAACTGTCCTGTTTCATTAATCAACACACGTTGACAAAATTTTCTGATAGGAAGATCTGGTACCTGGCCTTATAGTCCCTTTGGTTGCTGGTATGTACTAAAGGGGGGGGGGGGGGGGCACCATGCTTTAGAGTAGATGGAGCCGCGCAACTTAATGGGAATAACAAGGGGCTGCGAGTCACTAACAGGTCCAGCTCTCTTTTACGGAAATGAAATTAAACAGAAAAACTATTAGGATCATGTTCTGGCTCAACATGATTTTCATTGGTGATTTACCGAAAGTTTTCAGGCATGTCTTTCTCATCTCGAATGATCATGTTATGCAAGATGATGCGACAAGTCATGATTTGCCACATGAGTTGACAATTTCCATACTCAACAGGGCCATGAACGATGGAAATCACATTTGAAGCACATAGGAAGCTCTCTTCACATCCTTCGTTGTCGAGTCTTGATGTGTTACAAAATGAGAACTTTCGTTACCTTCTGGTTATGGAACCGTTTTGTGAATGTGGCCCATGAAGAATAGATGCATATGCAAGGTAGTAGCCCATTAGGTACTCACGACCATTGCATGCAAGTCAGGCAACAAGACTATCAAACAGTGTATTCCTCGTTGGGTGCTCTCAAGTACTCCAGCCCAAAGAAATCAATAATTGCTTCTTTGAACCTTCGAACGTCTTGTATCTTCTCCTGTATGGACATAGTCGTCAATTGCATCGACTGAACATCCATATGCCAAAAATTGAACTACGGACATAGTACTCTATGTTTCCCATTTATGATCTTTTTAGTACTCCTTCCTTCCCAAAATACTCTCTGTAGTACTCCAACATTCTCTTTATGGTAAGGAATTTGTTGCTGCAGCTAGCAATTAACTATGGTTGTTAGCAGATATTTTTTGAGCTTACATCGCCTCGTATGATTGTGTGGCACCAATGATCTACACCAGGCGCAAATTTCCATGCAAAAAGCTAAAATGCCTTACATAATGGGAAGGAGGGAGTACCAGTGAAAAGGTACTGATGTCTCTATTTTCATGGAACTAGTTTGCTTTTGTTTGTGGGAACATTTGGTACCATACGATTAGCCAAAAAAGGAAAGGTAAGCCAAATCAGACGAACACCTCTCCAATTGGAGCAGCACACCTCAGATCGCTCAAATTTTGGGTACCATCGCCAGGAACCGGCATCCTAGATTTGGTTTATTGGAACAAGAGAACCTGAACTTATTCACAAGAAGACAATCGGACTTCCCTCCTACTCACTATTGGACACCATGGCCGCCGGAGCCAGGGGAGTGGAGGATTAAGGAGAGAACGACATATGGCCAGTCGCCATACCGGTCCGGTCCTGAGATTTTAGGGGCCGGCCCGGGGAAACAAGAACCCGGAGCCCCTTTAATTTTCAAAAGCTATTTTCATTATAAATTTTGCGAAACTTTAAGTTTGTTACTGTACAACATACTAAAACATGCTATAGAAACTTTAACTTTGGTCAGGATTCTTCTATTACTCCGTGTAAATTTGTTTGCTTATTAGCATTGTCATGTTCTTCTTATTCACGGGAGCTTCAACTATTCGTAATTAATATCAACCACGTAGTTATATATTGTGCTGTGTTTTGATATTTCTTTGATGGTCTTAAAAAGTGAATGTAATTTTTTGTAGGACAGAAGTGAATGTAAATTCACATTGCAAGTACATGCAAACACTGGCGTTTCTCAAACAATTTTACTCAGCTAATTAACATGCACAAAACAATAAGCTACATAACTTTCATTGCATCGAGAGTTCTACATGCTATTTACATAACTGGATTCGGTAGTCCGGCAAGCAGTCCAGCAGGCAGTCCAGCAAACTCATCCGCGTACAGACCCTTCAAGCCTTGATGAAGCGTATCTATAGGGAGCAAAAAGCTGGGACCTCGTTAAGATATAGGACAACTCTGCCATCGACGGCGGTGATGAGGCGTAGTGTGGAGCTGCTGCAGCAGCGGTGCCATGGTGAGGCGTGGTTGTCTCGCTTCCACAATCAATTGCCTTGCGTCCATCGCACCCTGCAGGCGATGAGGTTTTGAGGCGATCGGCAAAAAAAGGAGGCGAACAGCTTGCAGGCGATTGTCATCGTATCTGATGTAAACGGGCAAAATCACTGCCCCACGATGCGCAACACAATCCGCTCTCGGTCCCTGGTCAACCGATCTCTCCAAAAGTTAAACAGTGCATGTAACATAATCCCAGTTAAAACCTTTTACAAACTGTATCACAGGCCCAGTCGTATCAACTTGGGGGGCCCCTAGTTTCCGGGGGCCCAGGGCGGCCGCCGCCCTTCCCCCCTCCGGGCCGAACCTGTCCATAGGGGAAAACTCATGTTTTGCTAAGTCTTTCTTGTTGTCTATACACAGGCGTATAGAATGCTTCTAAAACAACACCCTTGGAAGGAGATAAAATCCGTTTTTTTATTTAAAAAGCAAAAAAAATTGGGAGCTCATCGAAATATGTGGAAGTTTGAAAATTCCGCATATTTCAGAGTTTGCAATTTAAAATATCACTTAATTTTGATGAATTTTAACCTAATTTAAATTTATTTTGAAATTAGTTTGAAATTAGTTTGAAATCTGTGAAATTTTTGAATTTCCAATGAAATTTCGTCGATTTTTTACCCTACAATGCTTGTAAAACTACCACCCTTGGGAAAAATGGATTAGTTGGTTGCATCTCAAGCATCAAACTAGTTTTGTATCGGTCACTCCAATTTTAAGGGTCATACTCATCATTATCGGTACCCAATACCACACCATTTAGTTTCACGTTCTTGATGTGACTCTTGCTTTAACACAACCTCTTTCTTGGAGTGACTCCAGATTTGACGCGGTCGGCGGCAATTGGCATCGGCAGATAAGGTAGTCAATCGCATGGACATGATCGCTCGGCTGTGCCATAACACAATGCAGTACACCAGTAGACACGCCCGGCTCCGACAGTGTCTCGTGGGAGCAACGACTGGGACATCAGCACCACTTAAATCCTGGATGCCTCTCATGCATAGGGAACCAGCTCCAACATGCATAGTGAACTCAAAAGGCGATGCGAAAGGATATTTGAGCTACTCATATTCACCAGGATCAGTTTACGTCCATGCATACCATGCATGGCGCACTGCTCAAAAGAAAAACCTACAAGTTGCTCTATGATAGCATCTCGAAATAGCCCCATGTTTGGGATTTACAGAGGTGCAATATTCCATTAATCAACGCAGGTAATAATTTCTCATAGGAAGATCTGATACTTGGACTTTTAGCCCCTTTGGTTGGTCGTAAGTACTAAAAGGGAGGCGGTCATGCTTTGGAGTAGATGGAGCCGTGCCGCTTAATGGCAATAGAAGGGGCTGCGAGTCACTAGCCGGTCCAGATTTCTTATACTGAAATGAAATTAAACAGAAAAATGTCCGGAGTAGTAAATATTGATAAGGGTCACACATGGTTTCAAGGTCTGAATTTATGTACTGCAGATTTTCAGGCACACCTGTTCCTTTTTTCTTTAATGAACCAGCATCTGCTATGGTAATCCGGCCACTAACAAGGATTCTGAGTCCTCATCGGATTCAATATAATTCCTACAAATAAATGGTGCATGAACGATGCTTTCTACATCGGATCTCTGGCTCCATCACACTGCAGCAAATCGAATTCGTTCATGGCAGGACTAGAGCCGAGGCCATGGTCCATAAACGATGCTTTCTACCTTGTTGATCAACTTGTACTTATTCTGGATCGTGTGACCAGAGACCTTGGAACCGTGATATAAAATTGACCGAAATCGAAAGAAGCCAGACCAAAGCTCGGCGACAACGCTAGCTAATTAATTTGCCGGCCACATGAGGGTATCAGCTTGTTTATCTAGACTTGAGTCACTAGACATGAGTCCACTGTAATCAGCAATGCACATTTGACGATAGTATACACAAATAACCGAATTGTTCTTCCTTATGCTTTAAGGTTGATTGCATATTTTGAAATTTGTAATTTAAAATTTCACTTAATTTTAATCTAATTAAAAATGATTTTTTTTAATCTGGCTCAGAATTTTGTATTTAAAACAATATCAGATCCCACTGAAAGTTCAGAAATTTCATTGAATTTCGCAGAAGTTTTGTAAGCGCCCGCGACAAGAAATGGGTTTTCTTAGGCATCACTGCTGTTTTGAAGGATCGTATGCATTAGATTCCGTTACCCAGTACGACATCGTTTATTTCACGATCTTGGCGTGACTCCTACTTGAAAGTAACCTCTGTTGTCTTGGAGTGACTCCAGATTTGATGATGTCGGCGGCAATTGGCATCAACAGATAAGGTACTCCATCTCATGGACACGATAACTCGGCTGTGCCATGACCGACTGCGGTACAACAGTGGACATGACTGCTCGGCTGTGCCGTGATAGAATACATTACACCAATGGACATGTTGAGCATGACACAACGTCTCGAAGGAGCCACGAGACTGTGACAACATCACCCCTTAAATCATGGCTGCCTCTCATGCCTAGCGAGCTAGCTCCAACTTGCATAGTGAAATCAAAAGGCTATATGAAAAGATGTATGAGATAGTCACATTCACCGGGTTCAAATTAATTCCATCCATACCATGCATGACGCACCACTCAAAATAAAACCTACAAGTTGGTCTCTGATATCTTCTCCAAATAGCCCCATGTTTGCAATTTATAGAGCTGCGGTGTTTCATTAATCACACACTAAAAATAATTTCTCATGGGAAGATCTCGTACTTGGACTTATAGTGCTTTTGGTTGGTGGTAAATACTTACAAATAAAGAGGAGGCGACCATGCTTTGGAGTAGATGGATCCGCGCCGCTTAATGTAGTGACAGGAAGGGCTGAATGTCACTAGCAGATCAAGATCTGTTTTTCCAAAGTAAAGTAAACAGAAAAATGTCCAGAGTACTATATATTGCCAAATTTCAACACGATTACAACCACTGAACTTACGTATTGCAGATTTTGAGGCACAACTCTTCCTTCCCTGTAATTAAATTTTGGTAATCCGACCACTGACAAGGCTTCGGAGTCCTCATTGGATTCGCTATAATGCCTATAAATACATAGTTCCCATTCTAGGGCTCCATCAAACTGCAGAAATCTAACTCGATCATGGCAGTACTAGATACCGAGGCCATGGTGCATGAACGGTTCTTTCTACCTTGCTCAACTTGTACATGTCATGCATCGCATGATGAAAGACCTCGATGCCATGAAACAAAGGATCCATGAGAAAGTTTCGCGGCAATGCTAGTTAATTAATTTACTCCAAACATGGGTATTGCTTGTCTACAACTATGTGCAATACATTGGTAGTTCATTTTATTTATCTAGGCCTGAGTACCTATTCATGACTAATGAGTCCATTGCAATCAGTAATCCAAGTTTGAAGACAGAACTAGCAAACATGCCCGTGCGTTGCAACGGAAGAAAATAAATAAGCATATGTAGTATGGTCCGTGAGTTGAGCAATCGTTAATCATTGACGAAACTTCCATAAGGTGAGATGATTCTAAGTAAATCCATACGAACCCGCCCGTAATAAATTCATATGAACCCAATAGAACTTTCCACATTATGAATCAGAGCAAAGCACACATGTTCCTTTGTTTAACAACGTCATAACCACATTTCGAACATGGTCATTTCTTGTGCATTGTGGTGATTTTTTTATGGTAAACTTATAAATAGAGGGTTAAAATTTATTTTTTGATAAATAACACAAACAAATGAAAATATGAACACAAATGTTAATTGTTCATCATCTCCGAAAAAAAATGGTGCGACATGTCGGTACATTCGACCATGCAAGAGGGAGACAGTAGACCAAACAGAAATCCATTCCTCCTCCGTATCGAATTGTCCGCCTGTATTGTTTCCTCACATCTCTACCTTCGCATGCCACAAGGGCCAGATGCCGAGCTCCTCAACCTCTGTGACTTGCAGAACTGAAGCAAGGGTTTCCATCAACTAAAATAAATTTATCATAATAAAATCTCTTTTACACAGGATGCAAGTATGATTAAAATACGTATCTATATTTACTTCCCTTATATCATCAGAAGTTCAGATCAAAACTGTAGTAAGCGGGGCAACTAAATCAGCGACATACATGGGGCAACGATGCAAATACTAGAATTTCCCCTTCTTCTGATCTTAACTCGTATTGCCATTCTCATTTTATTGTTGGGATTTTTTATCAATTATGCTCGCATGCTTATTATTCTTACTCCCCAACGTTGCCGAACCACACCTTTTAAGATTCCAGAAACTCTCTGGAAGATCCCTAGATAGGATTAATGTGTTGGTCGTTAAACGGGCAACACACATGTTTTTTGATACACAATGCTATTATCTATCTTCAAGGGATCGTGCATGGCCTGAACGTGGGGTCTGGCTAAGACTGGACACGAGCTAATATGTGGCTGGGTTCGGCCCTAGCTTCTTAGAAGCTCGCCTTACCTTGGACTTTTTTTTTTGGAATATGAGGATTATCCCGGCTTGTGCATTTGTGTGATGCATGCAGCCATCTTATTAAGCAAAATGTCCATAAGGTCTGTGATTCGGTACAAACTCACAAGGAAGCGAAATTAAATTGAGAAAAGCAGCACAACCGGTGTAAAACAGGTCAAGATGGCAAATTCCTTAGCCTATTATTAGACCGTCATTCAAACCGGTTGTAAGTATCCCGTGCTACCGTATCCCACCCGTTGCACCCAATAGCCATAAAATCCTTGGCTAACGCAGGACTAAGTAACGATCATGTACGGATCCAAGCAGTAACTCTGTAGATGACCCGCCAAAAATTAATAAGAGTATGTCTGTTAAATATTATATCATTTCTGCAGTTCCATATAGCCTTAAGTTATGCATATACTCCTATGTGAATATGTCACGCAGTACTTGCTTCAATTCCATTAAGCCACGTCACAAATAACCTGTTAATACTACATGAATCATACGCCATAGAAATCTTGGCGAGAGGACATTTGAGAGAAAACGTGTTACATAGTTTCATCTTGGCCTTGGACTGAGCCAAGCCAAGCTAGACGCCGTGGCGAGCCATGGTTATAGGCTGGGCCAGACAGCTTACCGGTTCGCTGCTGCCAGAATTCTATACGAAACCAGGACATTATACACAGGAATCAATTCATATTTAGGAGGGCAAGCGGACCGTGCTGTGGCATGCAACAGTAAGACATGTGCGAGGAGCGGCGTGCAATGAGGCGGTGGGGCACCGATTGTCCAGGCCACTGTCTCTGTAATCGCTAGGCTAATTACCATGTTTCTGAATGGCCGTCGATGTGATTTCCGGTTAGCGTGTAAATGCATATCTTTCTACCAATTTTATCTGGAAAACAAATTAAGTTAATATTTCATTTGGAAATTTCGTCTAGTAATTTCTCGTTACCGCGCAACAAAAATTCCACCCCCCACGTTGCAGGACATAAAAAACCATAGACGCTAAAAACCTTGCTAATCAGCAGGACGAGTTCAAAGGCCTTGTCGCATCGCTGAACGCCACGGCAGTGGACGCCCTCTAGCTACAGCATGCCAGTGTGTCTTGACTGTTTGGCCAATCCCGTCATGCGAGCAAGAAGAGCCTCCATCGACTCACCATGAATTAACCCAAACAAATCCACCGAATCCTAAATTAAAGTGAGTCAATATAAAGCTTGGTTGAGCCAGTTGGACACCCGCTATGGTTGACTTCAAATGTTGCCTCTCAAGCCTACTATTAGCTGCACATGAAAGGATAGAGAGAAAAAGCCATGTTTGATGCATTACTCAAAACAAAACAAAATCCTAGTTTCTCTCCCTAGCTTGCCAAAACAACTCCCGACATTTGCAATTTATAGAGCTACACCTCATGTGAAGAACTTGAGTTGGTGCTGTGTATAACTCCAACTTTGTGATTGTCTTTGTTGTTGGTCCTTGTTGGATTATCATTGTTTAGTTGCTCTATATATCCAGTTCTACAGATATAATTGATGCTACTGTTATAGTTGAATTTAAGTGCAGGGATGATGTTGGTCCTGTTATACTCTAGTAGGTACATGATTATGTAGCAACTGTCCTGCTCTTATGTATGTTCTTATACTACTTTTGTTTCCGTATCACCGGTCTGAAGGATATAGTCCTTTATTTATAGATACTTATATTGCTTTACCTGGTTCAGTTGAGAATAGCTTCTCCTGCTACTGTATATGCTCTCAGTAGTTAGTAATTTCATTCCTTGGCGTTGCTCTGCTTTTAATAAAACTATGCAACTATAGTTCTTATTCTTGTATAAACTACAGTTATGATCTAGCCCCAAGGGTTGTGATGTGCTTGTATATACAGTACAGAAATATATCAAGTGGAACTGTGTGCTACAGATGAAGAATAGATGCTCTCTTGGTCTTAGCTCTCTTCCTTTCTTTCCTCCTCTTCTGAATTGCAGCAGATGTAGGAGGTGAAGAAGGGAAGCACCAGAGAGGAAGACTTGGAGTAGGACAGCAGTAGCAGAGGACTTCGCTGGCGATCAAACAGCGTGTCTGCCCTTGTCTGATGGAGCGTGCCACATGATGGAGAGCTCGCGTGGAGGACCAGACGCGGCCGCTCGGGTGTCTGAGGGAGCGCGTCGTCTGGTGGTCGCCTGTCATGATTGCCATCCCTTTTCTCTCCTTCCTTTCTCTCATATCAATCTCTCCCTGATGTCGTGGCTTTCCTCTTTCCTTTTCTTTCTTCTGTCCTCTCGATCTCTCCCAGATCCTGTGGCTTCCAAACTTGTTCTTGGACAGCGATGTGGTAGCCGGCCATACAACCGTGCTTGCATCCATTCAAAACAAACTCGAATTAAAACGGATGAATTTCGTCAAACACGATGAAATTCACTAACGTTTGTACATAAAACGGACGCCATTTTGTCCGTTAACTAAAAACTTAAAAAAACTAAGCTAACTTGTAGCGGACGGTGACCTCGTATGCGTGACCGTCCTGGTGGGCCACACCTCCATTGTCGTCAGAGTCGGTGCCTGCGCAGCCACAGAGGTAGTGGTGGAGGTGGCCACTCCTTCATGCTGCCTGCCTCGCCGCCCTCTCCTCAGTCACGATGGGCCGCAACGAGGAGTCAATGCCGCTGCGGCCACCAAGGTAGTGGAGGAGATGGTCGTGTGCCTTCGCGATCGCCGACGACACCTCCTCCTTGATGGACTTTTGCACGTTGCGCCACTCCTGCCTCTCCACCCTCTCCTCATTCTGGAATTATCGTGTTGCGCCCATTGGTATTTCTATGAGAAAAATGTGTTCTATCCATTTATAAACTTTGTGCGCTGTGTTGGTTAATTAAAATTGGTGCAATTAATAAATACTTTAATTACTCATTAAACTTACAAAAAAATATAAATTAATATATATTAATTCAAAAATAAATTATATGTCTATAATTAAGAGAAAAATGCATAGATGTTCTGTTGCTCCTTTTTCGCAACACAAGGGGATTGCTGCAATATGGTGTACATATTACCATGATTGCACAATTTGTCGCAATATGTAATAGTTATTGCAACACAATGAAGGTGAGGCAAAAAGTCGTCATATTACAACCAATACATGTTTTGTTGCAATACGAAGCCATTTTTTTGCAACAATATCTATGACTAACGCCACATGCCAGAATTGTTGCAATATATGTCAGAGTATTACCATAAAAATTTACTTTGTTACAATACCTAGTCTCTATTGCAACAAAATGACTAATTCCCGCAATGTGACACAACTGTTGCAATATCACTACCATATTACAACGTTGATACAGTTTGTGGCAATACGTGACTTCTATTGCAACAAAAGTAGTACTTAGCGCGACGAAGCGAAAATGTGGTAGTATGTTGATCCTATTGCCATGAACTAGAATTTTGTGCTAATATCATATGTTATTGCAACGAAAGATGCCCTTAGCAATAAATTTTGTTGCAATAGACCGTAATCCTTGTAGTTATATCAGCCAAGATTATGGCTAACATAATTAATGCATCTTGTCTGCTGCATATGGACAGTTGGAAACCTGGACAATAATTGCTAGTTAGATTCTTTCTTATTCATCGGCACGCTCCGTTGGAATGCTTGCAATGGCATACATGAAGTATACTAGCTCCTGCCGACAGAACTTGTGAGGCCTCAAGCCATGCGGCGACCAGTTGCCCCAGTGTCAACAATTGTACCCGGCGTGGGAGCTCAAGTACATGTTGCTTACTTGATGGTTCGACGTCGAGGTTTGGTTGTGAAAGCCAAAAGCTGGATGCTAAGGAGCGTTTAGCATAATAGCCTTGTAAGCCGTGTGTCGGATGAATTGCATATATGCTTTCTCGGAGCTCCTTCTTGAAGCTTGTCCGGAGCAAATTGGCCTATAGTGTGACCTTCACACCAAACAGGAAGAAACACAACATTTATGTGCCTTCTATACTCCTCATGAAGCATAGTATAAACAAACGTACACTCTGGCATAGTGATATGAGCTATTCCGGAAGAATCTGCACGGCATGAATTCCCTGTGCCTCCCAAGCCCCAACCCAACAACCCTAAGATGATCAAGCCGTGCATATAAAGGCAAACAAGAAGGTCTTGCATGTCGGCTTAAATGGTACCAACTATCCGACTCGATTGGAGACCATGGATGTGATTAAGCTAGTAGTAGAGATATCTATCATACATGTATGATCTTGTTATCTGAAAATAATATATATGGTCATGTGATTTGGATCTAAAAATCTTCCGTGTCTTTCGGTTATATGCATGTAGGAGCATAAAGTAATTAGTAGCGGTAGCTACTGGTTGGCAGCAATTGAACTTTACTGCTACATCACATTGGTGTGCACATGTGGCTATCTAGTCGCATGGATCTAACGTGTACTCAACACTATGGGTGTATTTTTTTCCGCAAATATGCTAGGATGCGTATAATTCCCTTGATAGGTAGAGGATTTTTTTTACAGGGGTGCTACTTTGGGTGGCGTACACACATATGGCGACACCAAAAGCGCAGTTTGAGTAGAGAGGGGTGAGGTTGCTCAGCCTCGGACAGTTAAGTTAACGATACATGCCTTAATCTATCCAGGCCTTTTGGTACCGGCTCTATCCCATAGCCATGCCTCCTACTTGATATCATCGTATAGCGGAATGGAGGATGGTCGAGCACCGCCGAAGAGTGTGGCATTCCGATGCTTCAACAGAGCCGATGCCGTTAGAATGATTAGAGAGTTAATACGCCTACGCAGGCAAGCTGGTGCAATGGATGTTGTTGTGGATCACATGTCAAAGAATCTTGTCACCCTGTCTAGAGAGGGGGCGGGGGGGGGGGGGGGGGGGGGGGGGGCTGATAGGCTACACAATGTGGTGAAGGGTCCCGATCATGGCGTTCGCGACAATCGACTTTCACATAGCTGTTGAGGGACACGAGGGAAAGGAATTACAAATAAAAAACATTTTTAATTGTCGGGTGCAACAATTATACCAGCACTGTTACATATTGGTGCATGGGTCCCCATTCATGCATACTGTTGGAAAAATTAGAGGGAGTGCAGCATCCATGTGCTCCAAGCCTCCAATCCCATGTATTTCCCGTTGCGTGGATATATATTCTACCCAGTGTAACCTCCAAATTAAAAATCCTAACAATCTTATCCCCTACTTTAAAACCAGATCCAACTCCCTAAACGGCAACACAAGAAGGAACAATGGAGTCCACAGGCCGCAAACCAGTTCACAAAGGAAAACCCTTTGTTACTAAAAAAACAAAGATAAATCCTCTTGTCTCAAGAAAAACAAAAACAAAGGAAAACCCTCTGTTACTAACAACCAATCGATGGGAGAAGTTGCTGATGGACATATATTGAGACTGACAGCCAAACTTTGACAAGACACATCAAACAATATAGGACTAATGTATCGGAAGTACAGAAAAGGCAGGTTTAACAAACATGGTGTGTATTTCTTCAGCAACGAACATTGTGACCCCACCTACTTGAGAAGTGAGATTTGAGAAAGCGCTAAAGAGTTATGACATTAGCATCCCTGCCACAACCTGATCAAAAGAAGAGACTAGCACGCTACTTGAAGTCAACTAATCACTAATCTCAAGCATTTATTGTTTGCAGATTATTCGTTGGTACTCATGAAAGCCAAGAGCGAGTGCGCCACAGGTCTGCAGCAAGTTTTAGAACTATATGAGTGAAGCTCGGGGCAGACTATTAATTTTGACAAATCCTCAGTTGTGTTTAGCAAAAACACGAGCAATGAGGGCAGAGAGGAGGTACCGAACATCTTGCATATTAGAAGGGATGCGAGGACTTATTGATGCAGAGGCCGGGGGCACCGTTTCTCCTTTTCCAAAAAAAAAGAGAAGGGATGCGAGGACGGAAAAGTACCTTGGGATTCGGGTTTATGTGGGAAAACCAAAGTCAGAGGCTTTTGCCTACTTAAAAGATCAGATGTGGAAGAGAGTGCAAGGATGGCCTGAGAGGCTTCTATCGCGAGCGGTCAAGGATGTTTCAATCAAGGCCTGCGCCGAAGCCATTCCGACCATTTCTATGTCATGTCTTGACTTGACAAAAACCCTTCGTGTGGAGATGGGCCTGATGATATGCAGATGTTGGTGGGCCCAGCAAGATAACATGAAGAAGATGCACTGGCTCAAGTGGGAAGTGTTGACAAAGGTGAAGAAAAAGGATGGTCTTGGGTTCCATGACTTGTATGGTTTCAACCTCGCCATGCTAGCGAGGCAGGCGTGGAGAGTGCTGACAGTCCTTGACTTCTTTGTGCACGTGTTCTTAAGGAAAAGTATTTCCCTGAATGTTTAATTTGGGAGGCACAACCTACAGCTGGGATATTATATACACGGTGAAGTATTTTGAAAGGAGTTGAACTGCTTAAACAAGGCATTATCTGCAGGGTCAGGACGGATCCAGCATTAATATCTGGTGTGATCACTGGATAGCTAGGGATGGTACAAGACGTCCTTTGACCCCCAAAGGGAATTGTATTCTCACGAACATTATGATGCCACCTAATTGAGACGTGAGATGTGAGAAAGAGCCAAAGAATTATGATATTACCATCCCTGCCAGAGCCTAATCAAAAGAAGAGACTAGTCAGTGACTTGAAGCAACGTCAACCAATCAGTAACCTAACCTGGACACCAAGTCGCTCTTGTCAGTGTTGAACAACGCCATTGGGGTTGCTGGCACGGCATGATCACGAGTTTCGAGAGCTGCCTGTAGGTCGAGGTTGTCGCCATATTCCGGGTCCAGCCAAATATCAGAACTTCAGAAGTGACATTCTCTACCTCCGGGCTGTTGTTAGCAGCCGCGATGTGCTCCAACTCCAAGTTGTCCATACAGGCGGAACTGTTCTAAACATACGTCTGAATGAGTGTTCATCTTGTCCCAGATGCCTCCTACTCCCAAATATACTTTCAGGATCTCTTCCATTCTTTTCTAGTCTCTCTAAGCCACTAGCTCCTCCATGTTAAAAAAAGGCACTTGCTCCTCCGTATTTCCTATCTGCAGATTCATACTAGCAAAAAGTATGTGTCGATCTAGCTTGCTTTTGTTCGTGTGAACATTTGATGGAATATATATATATATATCCACGCAACGGGTGTTGCACTCGCTCTCTCTGCCCACGCCATACAAATGGGGATATGTACCAGTGCTTGTACTATAATTGTCATGCAGACTCCTTTAAAAGCCATATTTGTGGTAATATTTCCTAGTAGATATACCCTACCACCCACCGGCTGCTACATTTTTTTTGTTACCTTGCTCTGCCATCATTTCTTCTTAACGTCTACTCTACTCATGCACTTCTATATGCATCTTGTCCGCCATGTCCCATTGCCACAACTCATTTGAATGTTCGCATAAGCAAAAAAAGATCCACATAGCACGATTATAACCAATCTCCCTTCGTGTTTGTCTTTCCACAGTTTTCATTTGCTTCAGTGTGGACATAACATAAACTTAAATTAAATACTACAACTACAATTAGGCTTAGGCATGGGAGGCAATAGGAAACTGATTGGGGTCAAAAGATGGGCAGAAAGCAAGATGAAGCAAGCCTAATTACATGTGTAAGCTTGATTATGTTTTATTTTCTAGAATCCATGATTTGTATTACATGACTAAAGTATGAGAGAACCATTTAAAAAAGTGAGAAGTCCACATTTCAACCTCGAACTAACCATCCGGTTTAATTTACAATTCTGAACTTCGAAACCGATTGAAATACACCCCGAACTAACCATTAATTCCAAAAGTCAACCCTGGTCTCGGTTTTGTGTCAGTCAAGCGGTTTTGACTGTAGTCAATGATGACTGGGCAGCGCCACATCAACAACTAGGACTGGGAGGAGGTAAAAAAAAATGGGAATCATTCTCCGTTCTCCCCACGCCATGACGCTAGCCCATCAACTCCCCTCGACCACCAAGAATGCGGCGCCAGGGACAGAGAGAACTCAAGAGAGCGCCACACCGCCACCGCCCGCCTCGGCTTCGGCCGCACTCATAGCAATATGCCGTCGCAGGCCACCAGAGACCACCAAACAACGGCCTCCCGCGTCTTCCCACAGGCGCCTCCACAACTTCTGTTGCCCCTTGCACCTCCGGACGCGGCCGATGACCACTGTCTGGCCAGGTCCAGCCAACTCGTCCACCGCCTCGTCGTCTTCACCACCAGCTCCATCGCGCCCGATGCACTCACTTCGAGCATAGCCTGCTGCCGCAGCCGAGTTCGCCATTGACGAGCCGGTCTGCTACACAAGGAGATCATAGGTCCATGACTAGCCCAACCCAGATACGGCCTGGACAGTTGCCTTCATCACGCACATCCATGATGAATTTCATATCATGTCATCAAGTTTCCTACACATCACTCTCAAACGATATGGGATCAATGATGTCCCTCTAGGCAATCACGAGAGCCTCCAAACTGTGATTTTTTTTTCAAGCCTCCAAACTTCTGAAGTATGAGCATACAATTTTCTTATTCAACTAGACTTGTGTTTCAACATCTGTTTATATAGAAGTGTGACCACACTGTGTTTGGTTGAGGTACTTTTCAACTACAACGGAAAAACTCTAACAACTAAGCATCAATTCTTCATAACTTCTCGGAGCAATGTAGGTTGTCGTGCATATTAATGAAACCTGGGTAGTAGTAGTGCAACTTATAAGTTACCTATGATGGAGTAGTTTAAAGAAGCAGCTAGAGAGCAACCAAGAGTTTTCCCTTTGCAGTGATGCATCATGCATGTCATATATGCATGGACCTGGAAAAGACATGATGAACATAACTAACTGTAGCATGGCCACCCATTGAGCTCTACATGCATGTCAAGGGAGATAGCTAGGATTGAGAGACAACTAGCAACTAAGGCGCGCAATTATATCAAGATTGGGTGTCTGGCCAGAACTACAAGACCCTTTTCCAGGCGCGAACTCAAACATGTTTCTTCTGCGCACCAGTGCAAGGCGATCTGTGTGTGCCATAGTGCACATGAATAAGTCAGAGGTGAGTAATCAAATCAGTGAGGATGCTACCACTAACGAAAATCTTGAGCTTGAGCATATCGCTCACAATGACAACCTAGAGCTAGAGCACATTCTCTTGGATAAACTAGAGTTAGAGCTAGAGCATATCCTCTCTTCTAGCTGTTGTGATATCAACTTGCCATGATCTTAGCGTGGATTACTTTGTTTACGCGTGAAAATTGAGGAACCGCTAGATTAAAGCAACAAACCAAAGTATAGTAAATGGGTGGTCCGAATTCTTGCCAGAGTTGTTATTCACTCAGAACATTTAGTGGTGATATTGATTTTCTAAGAAAGAAAAACCACAATCATAATAAGAACCGAAATTCGTGAGAATTTCAAGCATATATCTTAAAAATGAAACGTTGTCTTAAAAAAGACAGCTCATGACTGACCCAAAAATAAACGCAATTACCTAATCGTGCATGCGCACTCGTTGGCTAAAACGAGCGGCCGCTCTCACACGCATGCATGTAAAATAGATTTGTCTGCTAGTGCATGTGTGGTGTAGCATTAAATGTGTTCTTACTAGTCACTTTGATTTTGAGAAAACATATCTACGTGCATTTATTTTGGATTTTCAAAACTTTCAAAAGCCATATCTTTTAAACCGTGTGTCCGAATTTAGATCCGTTTTCATCGTTCGAATCCTTACGACGATATCTTTGAAATAGATCTCGCATACGTATATTTCGATGAATTTTTTTGATCCCAAATTTGGTGCTATATAGTGTAACTCTATTACTGCGTGGTGCAACTTTAATACGCATGATGCAATTTTTTTCAAAACTAATTTTTAGAGCTGCATGATCCAACTTCCTATTAGGTTGCAACCTAACAACCATGGCAACCACTTTTTGATGATGTGCAAGTACTTTACTTCCCCGGCTAACTACCTAGGAATCGATGTGCAACCCCCTCCCTACTAGTGGATGTGTAATTTTTCATGCAAACCCTGCCGCACCCGCCCCACCAACAATATGTGCAACTTAATCTGTTATTTCAGCCAACTGCCTAGTAGTCGATGTGCAACTCCTTCATCTTTCTATTTGTGGATATGTAGTTTCAGTTGGCAGGGGCAACATATTGAGTTGCACATAGTATGCTAGGCAGTTAGCTGGGCAACAGACGAAGTTGCACACTCTCATCGGCCTAGTCGCATATGTGTGGCCGCGCAGTTGCACACTCTCATCGGCCTAGTCGTAAATGTTTGGCCGTGGAGTTACACACTCTCATCGGCCTAGTCGCACATGCGTGGCCGCGGAGTTGCACACAATCATCAGCATAGTCGCACATGCATGGCCGCGGAGTTGCACACTCTCATCGGCATATTCGCACATGCATTGCCGCGGAGTTGCACACTCTCATCGGCATATTCACACATGCATGTCCGCGGAGTTGCACACTCTCGTCTACATGCTGAGATAGTCGCACACGCACGACTACAGAATTGCACACTATCGTCGACATAGTCGCACATGTGTGAACATGGAGTTGCATACTTCCGTTTGTATAGTCGCACACATACTGCTGTGACATGTGCTCATGCACGGACGTGGAGTTGCACACTCTCGACGGTATAGTCGTACATGTGTGGCGACTGAGTTGCACAATCTCGTACGCACAGTCGCACATGAATTATTGTGGGAGGTGCTCACACCCGGTCACGGAGTTGCACATTCTCGTTGACATTGTCACACATGCGTGGCCGCGAAGTTGCACACTCCCGTTCACATAATCGCACACGCAATACTACGAGAATTGCACATGCACAACGGGGTAGTTGCTCAAGCACGGTTGTGAATTTGCACACCACGACCGACATAGTTGCTCACACACGGACTATGGATTGACACACCTTTATAGGCACTACAACACAACAAAGCTTTCGTAACACAGTGTTGTGTTACTATAGGCCCAAAACAGTGTTACGATGCCACATAGTAACACATTATGAAATGTGTTCCATTAGACCGTGTTACTAAGTGGTGCAACTGTCACATATAGTAATTGTTACGATCTATTAAAAATTGTGTTACAATTACGTTATAGTAACATGCAGATTAAGTGTTACGAAACGCATTGGTAACACATTTTGTTTAGTACAGTAACACCCATAGTAACATAGTTTTGTAGACATAAAACATTGTGGTAACATGTTTTGTAACTATAGTAACACAACTTGTAACATAATATCCAAATATCATAACACAACACTAGTAACACATTGTAACTATAGTAACACCATCAGTAACACTACTACATTAATATGGCAGCATAATTAATGTATTTTTTAATTATTAACCACAAAACATAATTAATGTATTTTTTAATTATTAACCACAATACTGCAACTGCTCAAATAGTTAAAATGATAGACAAATTGAAGCATGACACATACACAAATTAAAAATATCAAGGTATTTATTATGAATATACAAGAGTGTAGGATACATATGCATTACAATAAATAAATACCAATGTTATTGGTTGAACAACATATCATTTGTATCAATTTTACAATAGAGAACAGATCTATGGAGAATATTACACCACAACATTTGCATCAATTCGACCAAAGAAAAATATCTTCTGAATGGTATTACATTTTTCAATCTATCAATGTAAACTACGGTTATTGTTAAGTCAAGTCTTCTAATTATATTTGCTTCTTCATCCAACCAAAGAATTCAGCTACAACTCATGTGTGCTTCTTTTGAATCTGCAAAAGATAAATGAATCTTACAGTTATGTGATTAAATGTACGCAAATATAATTTTGTAATACAGAAGAAAACAGTCCAACTTACAAAAGCTTAAGTCGAGCAATTAAGTATCAAGAAGCCAAAGCATCATCAATTATCTTGCAATCATAAACTTACCTTACTAACTCTTCATTATCCAGAATATGTTCATCTCTCCACACAAGTGCAAATTACGCACCTAACTAAATATAACCAACCTTAGTTTCTAGATCAATAAATACTCTGAATAGTAGCATATGTAACATTCCGCTGGTTTGGAGATGTTAAAGTCTTTAAAACTACTTTGAATGCAACCTATATTATGATCAATATTATTATTCAACGACAATAATGACAGAACTTGCATGAACAATATTTCAATGGATACACATGGTCATAGTTCGGGAAGACTATCATGACCATTCACTTTCTTAGGGATACACATTCAGGCTGCAAGTGGGATTAATAGAGAAATGCCCACACCAGCACTCATGTATTATGCGGGTGTTTGTGGGCAGACCACAATCAACTATGTTGTGTTTGCTTGCCAAGATAATCCCATTTAATTCCACATAGTAGTAAACTGCTGCGCTATTGTATTAAGAGTTTCGACCGTCACCAAGTGGCAGATGTGTGGTAAGCAACAACAAAAAAAGAGTTTCGACCGTCACCAAGTGGCAGATGTATGATCATTCGACTATATCAAACTAGCAGATGAGATTGAGATACGAGAAATATAAGAATTAAAGTGGAAATGAATAGACAAGCTTCTGTTGTATTTTCATAGTGATTATTGGGATATACTACACTAAAATGATCATACATCTACTAGAATCCTTACCATGTTGATCTTAACAATCTCTACTACCCAATCTAACCGGCGTAGTTTGTTGGGTGAAACACCAGGCAAAGGGGTAAGCATTTGCCGAAGTTGACAATCGGTAGATCTATTTAGCTGAATTAGAAAAAATCACACATGTATTCAGGTATGTATATATACGTGCCAGTTTGACAGTATTCGAGTATGTACTGATATGTGATGAGTATTCAGGTATGTACATCTCCACTACGGGAAGGAACATGTACTACTATTATTAGCATGAGAATCAATTAGCGGATGGCATGTACCCTCGACGCAAGCCTCGCATCTTGCTCCCTTTTCCACTAGTAAACAAACAAGCAAGCAGCCTGCTGGATGGATTATTGTGGAAGCTATCTTACATATGGATCGATTCCTCGTGGATGCTAGCAGAGGACGAAGACCGGTGCCTCCTAGCGCGGGAGGCGCGCACGTTCTATGTGCTCAAGCCTCTTCAGTTCTTCATGGCCGCCGGAGGGAGGGATGGCTGCCGACGGACCCGGCTGGATCTGCCCATGGCGACGGCGGCTGCGCGCTCCTCATGGCCGCCTCCTTGGGCCTCCTCGAGCCTGGTGGGGAGGAGGGAATAGCCCCGGGGCCCAGGGTTGCATCGGTGACCTACAGAGAAAGCGGCGAGCGGCGGCGGCATGAGGCCCTCAGGCTAGCGGCGGTGATTTGCGGCTTCGATGGCTGGGTGTATACAGCGGAAAAGAACAAGGAGATAAGGATAGGAACCTGCAGGGCCGCAGCCGTTCGATGTAAGCAATCCAATGGTTACGACAGGTGATCCCTGGGAGGGTTATCTTGACCAATCAGAACAAAGGATAATTTTTAGTGTGATATTTTTGCACTCGATATAAAGAAACTTTTTTTTCTTTCTTTTCTTTATTCCCTTTCTTTTTCATTCTTTCTTCTTTTTTCGAATAAGACCTATGCATTGATTAAAGGATATAAATAGGATTTTTAACCAAATTTTTTTCCAACATTTTTATACGCTTACAATGAAATATTCAGTTATATGCACTAAATGACTAGACACGCACTAAACATATGTAATAGCTAGAAATCTAGAAAATTCATAAAACTTGGAAATTGTTCATCAAATATCGTCTACTTTCTATGAAAATTGGAGAGCTGCCATTTGACACCCTTTTTTGTACTTACTTAACAAATGACAGGGACGGGGGCTACTAGCCATTGTTAGTGTCACGGGAACGAGGTGTCCCGAACACACTATAAATGTGTACCCTAGCATGCAAGGGATCAAACCATAAGTTTAATTGTGATGGGATATGGCCATGTAGATTTACGATAAGCATGAGAATATGATCTACTAGTTAATATCAAGAAAGCATTAAGGTTTAAGATGACTCGCCAGAAGCATTTGTGTCCTTGGTCTTTTATGATGGCGGTCAGATGGAGCATGCTTCCCTACGTTGCGAGAGCTAGCGTCTTTTGTCTGTTATCCCACCTCGTTCATGTCCGACCTCCTTTCGGTCTAGTACAATGTTGACCAGAACTCTCTCTGGTTGACCACTCCAGGGTCAACCAACAAATGACGCCTGACATTCACCGTCGGACCTCTCTCGACTCCGAACCAGGACGCTCGTTTGGTATTGGTAAGATATCTCTCTGCTCTTTTGTCCCTTCCCATTCTTCTACAAAAATGAATTCCTAGGATCCTCAAAATACACCCTGGATCCCATAGATATACCACTCCAAGGGGACGATTTTGAGTTTCCTGTAAAAAAAAAAATGTTGGTCGGACAAAGATGCGGGATCTGCTAGTCATCTTTTGCCCCATAAAACGCATATCAGTGTTATTTTTGTGGATCGGGCTGATATGTGAGATCTTGTAGATTTGCTCTTAGCCTGGTATACAAGAACATTTTAAAACGCGGATCATAACCATTACTTTGTGATTACATATATAAAGGGTGCTACCTCCCAATAAATTCCCAACTTCCACACCTGATCCTAAGCAAATTTGAATTTATGTGTTGTTTGATTTGGATGTGTTTAACTTTTAGTGTTGTAGCATATTAAATATGGAGAGCACCTATACAATGTTTATGGCACAAGCAACGCGAACTAGCGCTCATGCGCCACCGGCCGTGGGCCGACACAGCTAAACGAGGTCGCTCGCCAAGCTCGCTCGCTGGCTCGGTTGTTTTGAAATGTTAACCACTAACCGATTGCTTGGTTGACCGTTGACCCATGGCATAGTTGACCATAGACTTTGAGAAAAACTTTGGAATTTAAAAATTTGTTCACGAGTTTGAAAAAAAATTAATAGCTTAAAACAATGTTCATCAATTTGGAAAAAGTCCATAATTTTGAAAGAAATATTCTTCCATTCTTAAAAAAGTTTAAGAATTTGAACAATGTTCATGGACCTAAAATATTTACGAATTGAAAAATCTGAACGATAACGAAAAAAAGTTCGACAATTCTAAAAAATATTTGTACACTCGAAAGAAACTCCCAAAGTCAAAAAATGCTGGTGTATATCGAAAAAGTCCACGAATTTTAAAACCAATCACGGGTTTAAATATTATTCACGAAAATTAAAGTGTGCACAGACTATTTTTTTTAAATAATAATGAATTTAAAAAAAAACGTTCCCAAATTTAAAAAGAAAGCATTCACGAATTTGAATAAGTTTGTGAATTTAAAAAATGACCGCAATAAAAAAAGTGCACGAATTTTAGGAAACATATTCACAAATTTGAATATAAAAGTAATGAAAATGAAGAGGAAAAAATAAATATAAGTCCAGAAGAAACAAAAACAAAAAACTGAGCAGAAAAACCCAGCAGAGAAAGAAGGAAAACTTGGTGGAAGCTTCCAGAAGCAAAACCAGGCCGAAGTCACGGAATTCCGGCCCAATTTAAGTCCTCTGCGCGAGCCAGCACCTACCTTATTAATGGGCCATGGCCCATCCTGTCATTAATTTTACCCATAAGTCAAATTTCTTCAAATTAAGCACAATAGCGTACGTCTACCTAAAACAAGCACAATAGCGTAGGTAGGCTGGTGGTATTCACTTGTTTACCCGAGGTAGAGGTAGCAAGTTCGATTCTTAGAACGTCTCAATTCTTTACTCTCATATTTTTGTAGCAAGATTATTATAGACATATAATATGCTTTTACGTCACATGTAGTGATTTTTTTATAGGAAGAACATGTATATATAATACACTCCCATGCTCTTGTATGTGAGCGACTTCGATTTTACTCTGTTAAAAATTATACGCTACTGTGCTAATATTTATAATTTTAAGAACATTTTTTGAAATTTATTCGCTATTTTCGTAAATGAATGAATTTGTGTGTACGTAGTGGAAGTAATTTCAGTTTGAGTCATATATGTATCTCAATTAAGGTTCAAGTAATACCGAAACAATTGTTGAGAAAATTAATTGAGTCCTATGTACAAGCTTATGTCAAAGACAAAGATTGTTGAGAAAATTAATTGAGTAAAAATTTGAGCTTATGTTCGTAAGCATTGTGGCCCTATTCTTTGTAATAACATATAGTTTAGACTATAACCTTTTTCTCTAACGTTATACAGCTTGTAACACAAAGCAGTAACACGTGATTATTGGTTACTGTATCAATAGTTTGTAACACACTGACGCAACACAAACTTATATGTTACTATGTTAATTAGCCGGTAACACATTTTTGAATCTTATTAATTATGTGTTACTGTCTGAATTGTAACACACGTGATATGTTACGGTAATTTTTCTCTGTAACACAGTTTTCTATATGTTACATCATTGTGTTACTTAATCTTTGTTTTGTTGTAGTGAGGGTAGTCCCTCATGCGCGGTTGTATGGAGGCCGTTCACACGTGCGGCGACTACCATGCAGTTGGTCATGATAGTTAGCCGGGGGAGTAGACGAAATTGCACATTTCACTCTTTGAGAGTAGTATTGGATGGTGCCATCAGTGAAAACTGCATGTCCATGCATAATAGAAAAACTTGCACATCAACGGCTCAACAGTTGCACCAAACGAAGACTAAATTGCACATAGAAAAAATTGTCAAAACATATCCATGCGGGATCTAGTTTCGAAGAACACGTTGCAAGGGTTCCAACTGTGCAAGCGAATCTTAATTCTGGTGCGCGGTTTAAAAGTTATGACTTTAAAAAAATTTAGAACTCGAATTAAATACGTGCACACCTGTTTATATCGATGCTTTGTAATAGTTTTCTGTTTACACGGTACTTCTTCTAATATATAGATTACTTTTTTTATATTAACTAGAGGGCACAAATTATTGCTCGTTATAGATTAGGGCACCAAAATTTTCCATTTCAAGCCGGCCGCTCAAGACGTCCAGCGAGCAGCCCGCGGCTCGCTAGACTTGTCCGTTTATTTATTCAAAAAAGGCAATTCTTCAGAGACTAGTTGGACCCGCATGTCAGGTACACAAAGCCCAACACCAGATTGGAGTGAAGATTTTTATTTAGTCAATTCATGTGCAGAGCGACTTCACGTCTGGCCGCCGGGCGGCAGCGATGGCGGACATACGGGAGTAGGGGTCCACGCCGGCGTCTGACTGGCAGCGCACGGTAGCTGAGGTTCATCTCGTCTTCGTCGGCGCCAGGCTTCAGCGAGCGGCGGAGATCTCATCGTCGCCCCCCTCAACGCTGTCGTCATGTCGACCAACTCGCCGGCAGCAACATCTACAGCAGATTGCAGCTGCAGATTGATGGTGAGCGTCGGCGAGCTGCGCTGTCGACCATACAGGATGCTCCTCCTCCTAACCCTGCTTTCCTTTTCCCTTCCCTAATCCCAAGTCCACGCCCAGGCTCAGCCGGTGTGCTAGGTGGTGAGCGGCGTCTGCGCCGACCTCTGCTATTGCGAGATTCTTCCAAATCCGAGGCTATGAGCCGCCACGTTGTACCCGCTTGAGCAGAACATCAAGGACCGGTACTCTGTCGGAGACATTGGCACCGAGGATGCACTCCACCTGTTTGACGAATTGCTCCAGGATGGTCGACCTTCCTCGATTGCTGCCATCAACTGCCTCCTCACTGTCGTCGGCCGTGATTGCCCTGCGCTCGGCGTCTCCCTCTTCAACCGCGTCGCAAGGGCCAAGGTGGTGCCCAACATTATCACCTATGTGATTCTAGTTAACTGTTGCTGCCGTGCTGGCCGCTTGGATCTTGGTTTCAGCACCATGAGCCATGTCATCAATATGGGATTTATGAAAGAATCCGTTGTCTCTTTCAACCACCTACTCAGGGTCGTCTGCGCGGAGAAGAAGACCAGCTGTGCAATGGACATCATACTCCAAGTAATGCCCGAGTTTAACTGCGTACCAGATGTCTGCTCTTACAACATTCTTTCTAAGGGCCTCTGCAATGAGCCGAGATACCAAGGAGGCCGCGTGCAAGGAGGCGATGGGGCGCAGAGTGTGCAGGCCACTCTTTCTGTAATCCCTAGGCGAATTGACAAATGACATGTTTCTGAATGGTCGTCGATGTGATTTCCGGTTACTGTGTAAATACATAGCTTTCTACAAATTAAATTATTGTTTCATTTGGAAATTGCGTGTAATTGCTCGTTACTGCACAACAAAAATCCCCCCCCCCCCCCCCCCACCTTGCAGGAGATAAAAAGACCATAGGCGCTGAAGACCTTGCGAATCAGCTGGTCGAGTTTGAAGGCTTCGTCGCAGCCCTGAACGCCACTACTGCGGATAGCTCCACGGACCATGGCAGTAGACGCTACCCTTGCGAGTCCAATTATCACGGTTAGGTCGGCCCACTAGCGACTGCATGCCGGTGTGCCTCAACTGCTGGGGCAATCCCGTCATGCGAGCGACAAGAGCCTCGATCAACTCAGCGTAAATCAACCCAAATAAATCTAGAGGACACCCGCTATGGTTGAGTTGAAAGCGTGCCGTAGTTCCTGCTTGCCTCTCAAGCCTAGTACCTAGATGGCTCCAACATGAAAGGATAGAGATAAAAAGCAATATGTGACGCATTACTCAAAACAAAACAAAATCCTAGTTGCTCTCCCTAGCTTGCCAAAACAACTCTCAACATTTGCAATTTATACATCTACACCTCGTGTTTCAATAATACACGCCGACCACAATTTCTCAAAGAAGTTATATATACTTGGTACTTATCCTATAGCTTTAGCTGGAGTGGAAAGTAGTGGCTCCACCCACCTTTTTATTAGCTGGAGATAATAAAAGAGGAGACAACTGTGGAGGTGATACATAATTTCCAAAGAGGTTCAATGTATTAATATTTACGTCTTCAGTCTGCTCATTTTTTATTTTATGTTGTGACAATGAGAGCACGACATAGAATTGGAATCCTAAATGGTTTCGCTTGAAGCCATAAGTGCATCATTCATGTCCCTTGAACTGCAGATCAATTATGGCAGCAGATGCTGAGAGCAAGGATGAGACACTCGTGACCTCCCCATTCAGCAACACAAGGTGGAAGACCAGTGGCAACATTTATATTTTCTGGTATGTAACTAATATTCCATTGATTAGATTAATTGTCAAACTTGTTCTCAAAGTCTTATAAACCAAAACCGAGTCCATAGTTTAGAATGGTAAGTGATCCCAAAAATGAGCCACGCAAACTGTTTATAGGGGAAAATGGACTTTATCCGTTCTTGCATGATTCTTAGGATTCTTTTGTTCTTCAGAAAATTATATGTGAATATTTTGTACACTTGCTAGCACTTAATTTGGGGTGGAACCGCCCATGACCGACGCAAGTCCATCGGAGCATGTTCCTTGGACGTTGGTCGTGAGTGCGGTGGATGTGGTTTTGTAGGTCGGGGCTATGAAGGCTTTTGTGGCTGCGCGCAGCCTGCAGTGGCTCCTTTGCTGGTCGGGGACATGCCCCGTCCACATTGGCGCTCGGCGCCTTACACGGCCATGCACCAGGCAGCGTTCACGCACTAGCTGGCGGACAAGGAAACATTGGGCGGATGGTGGTCACCTTGCGATGCGGTGGGATCGGTGATGGGGAAGGCCGGTTCTTGATAGCCGCATGGGCAATGACTACCATATCATGTGTGGACAAGACAAGGAGTCGGTGGCATCTTTTGCTGGTCATTGCGGTGGGGGCAGCAACCGTCAATGACTGCAATAAGTGACGGCGCGTCTTCAGACACATAAGCGTATCTGCACTTCTGCAGGGACAACGGTTGTGGTCACGTGTGGTATTGTGGTCCCTCGTTCGCTGTGCGAAGATGATTTTTGTGCGGTGTGAGTGCAGCAGCGATCACACGAGGAGGTTCATGGTAGCTACACTAGCATCGGGCTCTGATGTGTAATGGGCGCATCGAAAGTTCCCCACTGGCATCTAGTACCAGGTAATGAATCCGACGCTATGGTGAATGTAGAAGTGTCTCTCATGACGGTGTGGACTGGCAGGAACCCGAGCCTAGCCGAGCGAGACATGGTCGGCCCCCTCATTGCCATGCCAGTTGTCTAATATGGGATGATGTCCCCCTAATTGGCTAGTGTTTTGTCGTCGGGTCGTGGAATATTGGCGGATGGGACTATGGAATGATTGGTTATGAAGACGTTGACTGAAACACCACTACATATCCGAAGGGAACCGTCTTGTCCTTATCTTTATTGGTCAGCTCCATCAACGAGGAAATTATGCCATTGCCTTGTTGAAGGTCAGATGTTGTCTACATGATGTTGTTATGTTCTTCTCTTTTCATGCATGGCAACCAGGGTTAAATCTGTGTCCATGTGACCCCCGGTGAGACATGGCGGCGATGACATGAGGATGTTTATCCTTTCCTGAAGAAGTTCACTACGTTGTGGATGTTTATCTCTTATCTTGTAATTGTTCTAGAATGGTGTGTGCATCATAATGTTGCAGAAGGCGGAGGTTTAACCTCCTTTGAAGAAAATATAAAAAACATTTCAATGTTAAATCAATTTGTTAAATTGCCAGTGAAAACCGAGCTGACGGTGGGAGATGACGGCGTTCTGCGCCATTAGCTTGATGAAGGCATCGTCGTGTAACTACTGTCGGCCCACTCGTGCTGCTGCAGAGAAAACCCTAGGATGTGGTATTCCAAATCTTACGATGGCGGAACTGCAGTGTCGCTTCTCTCTTGGCAGCATTATTTGTGGAGCAGCGCTCGAAGACAGAAGGAGGAGGTGGAGCCGATTTGTCTTGCACAGAGCTTCGGTGGAGATGTCAAGTCATGCCTCTCTCACAAGTGCTACGCACGACGGATCTTTTAGAGTCTTCGCGTTGTGATGGACGAGCGTAGGATGGTGGCACCGTTGGGCGCCATGGTGGCGTCGACGGATGGCCGTACTGAGAAGGATGATGTGGATGTCTTTGTTGAAGATGGATCAACGGTTCGATGATGATGTCACCATCTAAAATGTGTGCATGTGGTATACGCTTTAGGTCTGCTGCACCGGCTTTTGCTTCCGCTACGTTGTGGGGATGGACCGGTTTTAGATATGGTAAGTGAGAGCATTCCACATTATCAAGTTTGTAGGTGTGAGTGGTGACTTCGGATGGCTTGATATATGTTTTTGTCAGACGTTTGCTGAATATTAACAAATATGGATTTATGCATCCATTGATGCAGTGGCCCTGTGTTTTACTCTCCTTTAAAAAAACAATTTGTTAAGTTGAAAATATGAGGACATCGATCGTGAATGAAATAAGATCTGACCAAACCACTAATTTATTCGAGTAGACCGGCGACGAACGCCGAACCAGCCCTCCGATGACGAACGCCCACTCTTCTGTACCTCCCGCAATACAAACACGGGACAACAAGGAAGAACTCGATACGAGCTTGAGACACGAGTATTTGCGGCGACATATGCCCTTGCGGTGACATACGCACCGTCATTGAAGGCCGTTCTTTCTTATCTGTATTCGACTCACGAACAAAACACATACATGGTGTGGCTAGCTATACCCACACTAGAGTAACAGCCAAGTCTACAGATCCTTTGGATACACACGTACGAGAGCAAGCCACAGCTGGGCGCATATCACACCTAACGAGCCGGCTAATCTGCTAACAACTAATGCATGCGCTAGCAGTCAAGATTATGGCTAACAATTTTCCCCCTAATCTTGACATGGCTAGTCCATCGCTCTTCACCTCGAACGCCTCCTTCCGACGTTACCACGCGCCTCTAAGCATCTGGAGCTGTTAGTTGTGGCTAACTGGTCAAATACCCCACCTAACGACCCGTCTAATCAGCAAACAACTAATGCATGCGCTATCAGTCAAGATTATGGCTAACATAATTAATGCATCTTGCCCGCTGCATATGGATATATGTTCTTTGTTGGGAAGATTCTTTCTTATTCATCGGCACGCTCCGTTGGAATGCTTGCAATGACATACATGAAGTATACTAGCTCCGGCCGACAGAACTTGTGAGGCCGCGAGCCATGCAGCGACCAGTTGCCCCAGCATCAACAATTGTACCCGGCGTGGGAGCTCAACTACATGCGTTCTACTAGATGGTTTGACCCCGACATTTGGTTGTGAAAGCCAAAAGCTGGATGCTAAGGAGTGTTTAGCATAATTGCCTTGTAATCTCGGTGTCAGATGAATTGCATATATTACTTCTCGGAGCTCCTCCCTGAAGCTTGTCCCGAGCAAACTGGCCTGTAGTGTGACCTTCACACCAAATTGGAAGAAATACAAGATTCTTGTGCCTTCTATAGTCCTCATGAAGCATAGTGTAAACAAACGCACAATCGGGCATAGTGCTATGAGCTACTGCCAACGAACCTGCATGGCCTGAATTCCCTGCGCCTCCCAAGCCCCAGGCCCCAACCCGACAACCCTACTATGATCAAGCCGTGCATATAAAAGCAAAAAAAGAGGCTCTTGCATGTCGGCTTAAATCGTACTAACTATCCGACTCGATTAATTAGTGACCATGGATGTGATTAAGCTATTAGTAGAGACATCTATCATACATGTATGCTCTTGTTATCTGAAAATAACATATATGGTCGTGTGATTTTGGATCCCAAAAGCTTGCCGTGTGTCTTTCTCTTATATGCATATTGGAGCATAAAGTAATTACAAGTGGTAGCTAGTAGTTGGCAGCAATTGAACTTTACTGCTACATCACATTGGTGTGCACATGTGGCTATCTAGTAGCATGCCACACCTTTTCAAGGGTGTATTTTTTCGGCAAATATGCTAGTATGCGTATAAATCCATTGATACGTAGAGGATTTTTTTACAGGGGTGCTACTTTTGGTGGCATACACACATATGGCGACATCAAAAGAGCAGTTTGAGTAGAGAGGGGTGAGGTTGCTCAGCCTCGGACTGTTAAGTTAAATTTACGTACCTTAATCTATCGAGGCCTTTGGCACCAGCTTTAGCCCATAGCCACGCATCCTACTTAATGTCATCGGATACTGGAATGGAGGACGGTCGAGCACTGTCGAAGAGTGTGGTATTCCGGTGCTTCAACAGGGCCCATGCTGTTAGAATGATAAGAGAGGTGATACGCCTAAGCAGGCAAGCTGGTGCAAGTGGATGTTGTTGTGGATTACCAGTCAAAGAATCATGTCTCACTGTCATGGAAATAAATCGCGGGCAAAACTGCCACAATCGCGACGCTATCGCCGCTGGAAATGCTACCCGCTATATGATTTCTTCAGGAAATTGCGGGCAATCGCGCCGAGATTGCGACTTTCCTTCCTTAACGTCGCTGGAGATTTTCCTTTCGGTAAATGGTTTTGAGCGTGATTTTTTTCCTTGGTCATTATCCAGAGGTGGGGGGGGGGGGGGGGGGGTCTGATAAGCGAGACCATGTTGTGAAGGGTCCTGTTCTCCTAGTTGCAGAGTTTGCAAAATGGGTCGTGGGGGAGATCATGGCGTTCGCGACAATCGGAGCCCAACCTTGTAACCGTGGGGGTGCAAATGAATTGTTTCCACTACATTTATCGAAATATACAAAAGCTCTGAAAAGCAAATCACAAACAGAATAGGAAGAGCTAGGAACAAACAGAGAGCAAGCATACCAAATTATCAAATGGGTCAAGAGCAAGCAGGAATGCGCATGAGAGGGAATAGATACATTGGTGACATCTCTTCTTGAGTTCGCCCTCTCGAATAAAAAGGTCTCAGAACAATCTCTTTGAGACTGGTAGCCCCGTCTATCTTCAAAGTGCAATGAGCGGCAACATGGGAAATAAAATGCAAATTCAGTAGCAAAATAAATTTAGTATTGCAGTGAATTGCAAAATTCTAAATTAGGTGCTAGCCTGAGAACATCTTTCACTGTGGTACCTACGACGAATTATAATGAGGTAAACAGAACACACACGAAAATTCGTTTCTGATCACTAGCACAGCTGAACCTGTTATCTAGTCCGTCGGTCTTTATTGGGATTCGTGTGTATATTTTATTCACGAGCGTATGTGTCCACTGTATTTGCGTAGTATTTTATATGTGGACCCACGCCCTGGAGTGGGCCTGGACGTGTGCGCCCTACCGGATCGGGAAAAGAATGGATGGATCAGGCGTTTTTCTGGGCCTAACTGTTCCGTTTGGGTGACGGGCCGACCGGACGGCCACCTACCCTGGTCGGTGTCTTCTTAAGTATGACCCGCAGCCTCGTCCAGCTGGACCGACCGCAACCATGTGTAGTAGCAACATTTACTCCAGTAGGTTTTGGAAGCCCAAACAAGCACACGCACAGTAGAAACAGAGGGGGGAGTGTTGTTCGAAACGCTAGCTTCAGTCCTGGGTGACACGAACGGGACTTGTGTTTACCAGCACAGGAATTACAACTGGACAGCAATAAGGAAGAACACAGTACAGCAACGGCAAGTAGAATGCAACAAGGGATACCAAGTATGGAGGTTCAGATACAGGAAATACAACCATAATGTAACAAGGGGGGAAAATTGTGTAGAAAACATAGCCCTAGCATTACGATGCATTCCCCAGGAGGGGCCTCGTGCAGGAAGTACGACAGTGTCCTGCAATGCCACAGTTTTTGTATGTCATAGGCTTGCGAGGCTGCTTTGGCACATCTCCTCTCTCTGGGTAGGTGGTCTACTTATGGCCTGGCAGTTTGCATATACTGCAGAACCTTGTTCGCTTACTCAAGCCTTCGTAGGGCGCCTTTTCTCTACTTGAGCAAGGCCGCCCAACACAGCGCTTCTTGCTTGGAGCCAACAACCCAGCTAGGGCATCCCAATTGCCAGAAGCGGTCATGTTGTTCTCATTTGCAACCATTCCCTCTTCGACGTTTGCAAAATCACTTGCTGATCCAAGATTTTTCCGGTTTGATTCAGCAGCTACCCTATCCTCAATCCCTAGGCCATCCCTGTTTTCAGCAAACGGCGATGCCTCCATGATTAAATCCTCGATCCTAGCCAGCACAAACTCATAAGTCGCTACTAACAAGTCTCCGATCCTTACAAGTTCCATGGCATGCAGATACAGAGTTGAGCTCCTGCCGGTGAAAGATTGATTGGCAGCCTTGTCTTTCTGAAATTGTGCAAGGTGTTGTGGCAAAATGTCCCTTGCATCTTTCGTCCACCTCTTAACGATATGCCGCTTTGGTATCTCATGCACGCCAACGTAGTCCATCACCTGGAATCCAAGAGAAAGTGTATGTTTTTTTGTTCAAATATAACATACGACGGATCAAAACATTTGCTCATAAAAATCAGAAGTAGAAAATAACCTTCAAAGCATGGCAACACAACATCCCCATGTGGGGGAATTGCCCACACTCACATTCGAACCAATCACCATCATCTGATATGGGCACCTCGAAGTTCACTTTACTCCACTTCTCACGTTTATCTGCGTCGTTGTGTCTGGCGATGTATTTCTTCCTCGGCTCAACTTCCTCTACCTGATATGATCCACCTTCAAAGAGAATCTCACCGAATATCTCAAACATCTTTCTTGTATAAATTTTACTTGCATGCCTCTCGATGGCAATATTTGTTCTCATTACAGCACCGCTCTGTGGTTGGACATGAATAACAGATTCAATGTCAGCTTTTATTGGCGTGGACAAACAAAGAAACACACATAAAAAAAACATCACATACAATTCTTGTCCTTTTCTCTTGGTAGCTCTCATCTGATTCTCTATCGAATTGAAGCCTCATATACTGTCGCATGAACACATGCGCTTGCTGGCGGCATGTAAATCTTCAACATATTGTTTGCACTCTCGCTATGCTGTGTGCTTGTCATTTTTGCACAGAAGACACCTTTGAAATACGGCTTCGCCCACTTGTGCCGTATCTCATAAAGTCCAGTCATGTAACTGTGGGATTTCAAATTGTATTTCTCGACCAGCAGACCACATGCAGTCTCAAACTCCTCCACACTTATCATGTGGTTCACTATTTTGTGGAACTCAGACCTGAAGTCGCTCTTGCTGGTGTATAGTGGACCAAGGTTCTCTTTTGATTTCTTAAGAACATGCCATTTACACCATCTGTGCACAGTCCCAGGGAGCTCACTCTTGATTGCTACTTCGATAGCTCTTGCTTGATCTACAAATTTGTACGCATCAACAGTATAAGCTCATATTTATCACAACTAATGCACAAGTACATCAAATTTGGCAAAATATATCTGTATACACACCTGTCAGAATTGTCTGTGGAGGACTACCGCCCATCATGTTGACAAACTCAGAGAACACCCACTGGAAGCTCTTGATTTGCTCATCACGCATCAGAACACTAGCTAGGATTACGCTTTTTGGAAGTGATTGTTCACACCAACAAACAATCCAAAAGGCATGTCATATAGATTAGTCCTATACATGGTATCAAATGTGATGACATCACCAAAAAACCTTTACTGCAGTTTGCTGTTGCCATTTGTCCACATAAGGTTCTCGAATCTCGATCCTGCTTTCTTCATCACCTTGTACTCCGTAGGTAAATTCTGGGTCATTCCACTGTGTCTCCTTGAACACAGCTAGAGTCTTATTTACATCATCGTCAGCCTGGTCTCGACTTATGCGCCCACATAGGTTTCACAGCGTCCGCTTTGTGAAAGGCACATTCTAAGTTGAACCAAAAAAGCTTCCAACAATGCTGTACACCTGAATTTTTTTCCAGAGATTTTTCACATTTGATAATGACATTTAGGCAAGTGCTGATATTAAGACTAATAATCGGGCACACAAATCCATGAACGGAAGTTAATTAGCAGATGTATACCTTCTGGTCCACCCCGGCGCCTCTGGGTTCACCTTTCCTGTGGATTGTACGGATCTAGTTGGCGACTGTTGCTTGTTGCCGGCGGAACCGCTCTGCTCAACAGCGCCACCAAGTCCTCCAACCAGAATTGCGCATGAGGAGTCGGCACGCAGCAACGCCGATGGGCCGTCATCCATTGAAAAAAATGGATCTGGCCGCTCAACATCCGCAGTGATCTCTCTGAGCGGAAACATATCGCGTGTCCAGCAAATCAGAAGACTAGTCAGGTTTCTTATTAATGATACTTAAAATTCACAGGTTTTGATATGTAAGAGCCAATCTTTTCTGGCCACCACAGCGGCTCGGTCTATGAGTTGCCTTTGCACGTTCATATCATAGTACGCATGCCAATTTTTGTGCACAATTGTTGCAATTGCACACGGTACCCATTTATCAACGTATATACTAATTTGTGACATTTTTTGCCTTGTAAACAATACACAGGCCGATTTCATCCATGGGGCATTACCCAAAGGAGCATGGCTGCATTTTTTCTGACAGCAGTAGTACTCTGTATACATAGCGAACTAATAATCCACATACCTTGCAGACCACAATGGCGCATCTGGGCCCAACTCTCCGCTGGACTCCAACGATTCATTAGGCGACTGCTTCCTCTTGCGTCCAGGGTCGTCCTGCTCAACAGAGCCGCTGTGCTGACCAGCTGCAGCAGACACCATAAGCAACGGATCTGGCCGCTCGTCACCACCGGCGACTTCTCTGCAAGGGAATCTACGGTTTTCTCACCAAATCAAAGAACAGCCGGTCAGCCGCCCACGCCTGCGTGTATGCGGAACGAATTGAACGAAAAAATAAAGTGGATATGTTACCTGTTTAGCGGATCCAGCAGAAATTCGAGCCCGCTGTGCCGTAGGTCTGCAATCCCGGCCATGCTGCTTGCCGCCGCCAGTGTTTCCCTTTCCGCCGCCAAGCCCTTAACATGTTCGTAATGCCGCTCTCGAACACACACCCATTTTCAGAAGTGAAAAGACAGAATCATCTAAAATAGAGAAACTTGGCGACACACAACATAAAGAATCGGATATTGCTCATGCTTACTAGTGGCAACGACTTTAAATAAACATATAGCTGCAGAATTTGCCAAACACGGAAACCAAAACTACAGCAACCAAAAAAATAATGTTCTCATATGCTGGAAGCATAGATCTTACAGCAAATTGGGAAGGCATCGACAAGCATAAATATCTCAATTTTAGCTACCAATCCCGAAGACAAGTTATGAGCTTTTGCTCAAGCTATCCGTACAAGAATAATCATATTTTTGTTTATCCATAGAAATAATAATCACAAGGTAGTCTAACTATTAGCAAATATTCTATTACGGAAAAAATAACAAAATTAAATGGTAGGAACTCTGAAAGGGGGAAATAGTCATTTGTTTAACCACCATAATCTTGCTCGTGAGCAAATAAAATTATTGTGTCATTATCTCCTAACAAGCTGTATCAAAACTATTAACCAACTTAGGGTATGCCAGACATTTGGTGAAGAAGACAGATAATCATAAATTGTGAGCCAGGCACACCACCACGAAAACATGATAAACCTTGAAAAATGAGCAGCTCAAACATATGGAGGCAAAAGCATCAAACATGTATATGGGGAAGAACTCACCGGACCAAAAGTAATGGAACAATTAGTAACCCCGGTTACAAGTAGCACCAGTGAAACCAATGATAAATTTGGACCGGTGCTTCGGCAAGAAATTACTGCACAACAATGGCAACCAACCACAAGTCCTTTAAAGATGACTAATGGATTTAATACAACATCGGTTTAGTTTCCACAAGCATAACAATAAAGAAGCTTATTGTATAAGTTTACTTAATTTGGTCACACTATGTTAAGCATTTATGTGCACAAAATAGGGAGGCAAACTTTCTTCAGGCCTAATTTTCACTGATTACTGAATGACATCTCTAACCTACGTAAAACGAAATATGTACGCGCTCTGACTTTCGCAACTGCCAGTAAACTAAATAACTAACTATATTTAGCAAAACGTACAATTCTCAAGGTCAACTATGGAAATAAACACCAGTAATAGAGGATGCACACTTGAAACCTGCTGGAGTTCACTTCGGTCACCCTCTCAAGGGCCAATCCACTCCATGCCAAGCTTTCCTCCTATAATTGAGAAGCACCTTCAGAGGTGGAATTGACATCAGCCATAAATCACAAGTTCCAGGCAAAGAAAGTGAATTCGTATAAAGCAAGTATCAAAATAATGCCCCCTTCCAAGATACTGCAAACAAAGAGATATAGTTTTGAATATGACAACAGAACATCACTTCCGTTAAACACAACAATGGGAAAAACACCATTTGCCATACATTCAAGGATAAAAGGAGGCATCATCTACACATGTGCTAGTATGCTAGATAGTACATTTTATGTCTAGTAACATTGAAGTAAACTGGAAGCAGATCTTAGCAAAAAAAAATCAAAGAAATTGATTAGAGAATCTTCAAGCAGAACCTCTGAATATAGGTAACAAGAAAAGAAATCTCACTGAGTAAGGCATAACAGCAAACAAGTATTGGGCAACCGGCACACGACAGCCACCTCGACCCAGGTTTAAAATCTATCTCAGAAAAAGAAATTACATCCAAGGGAAAAGAACTTGCAGGCATATTCCTACTCTGTGAGCACAGAAAACAGAAAAAATGGTTTATCATCCCACAATCCTATAAATTCCTTGACCCAGTTAAGGTCTTTTTCAACCATCACGAAACCTAGAGTAAACTGGACTTATCTCGGCAGAAGCCATACACTCACTAGTGCAGAATCGGCCTATAGGGCCGGTTCGTAAGGGCCTTTAGTGCCGGTTCTCCAACCGGCACTAAAGGGTGGGGACTAAAGCCCCCCCCCCCTCCCTTAGTCCCGGTTCAACACGGCCCGGCACTAAAGGCCCACCACGTGGCACCTGCCGGCGCCGTGGGCTTGGGGACCTTTAGTCCCGGTTGGTAACACCAACCGGCACTAAAGGCCCACCACGTGGCACCTGCCGGCGCCAGGGCTGGGGGACCTTTAGTCCCGGTTGGTAACACCAACCGGGACTAAAACTATTTAATTCTTTTAAGTTTGGTTTATTTTTCCTTTTAATCCTTCAGGGGTTTATGAATTAATTATGGTTTATTTTTCCTTTTAATTTTGTGTTTTCGATTTAATTATTTTTCATTTCAAACATATATTACGCTACTACATACTGTACACGTTGTGCATATATATATAAATAGAATTTCTCGTAGAACCGATCATATATATATATATATATATATATATATATCATCGAATTTCTCGTACGACGACCATTCACACATACATATATATATATATACAATTTGGTATATACAATTTCTCCTACAATTTGCGGATCATTACATATGCAGGCATTACTGCTTGATCTTGTAATGGTATTCTCCTTTGGGATCTATGACCTGGTCGACCAGAAATCCAGCTATTTCCTCTTGAATTGCTCGTACGCGAGCCGTTGGTAGGAGCTGGCCCCGCATCTCGTTCAGCTATAATCAGGAGATCAAGATGAATATATTAGTTGTGTGTATATATATTAGCTAGATCATGATAAAAAATTATGGATAGTGTTCTGGCAAACGTCGTACCCAAAGATTTCCTTCGTTTCTGCTCCTTTCAGACGTGATCATGCGAATGTTCTCGCAAACGTAGTATGCACATAAAGCATTCCCCTGCTCCTGCTTCATGCACTTTACGAGAATAAAATTCAATCAGGTAATAATTAATCAAGCATGATAATGGTATTGAAACTAGAATTAAAGAGATACACGGACGTAGCTTGCTAGTACTACTTAATTACCTTGGGTCGCACCCATGACAGCTTTTGTTTCCATTCGCCGTGGACCTCTTTGATGAACTTTTGCCAAGCCCTGCCCGCCGGCAAAGAAAATGAATAAATGAGTTATTAACTAGTTGATATCAGGAAATGAAGTAAAGAGGCCGACATAGTGCGATAATGATTGAAATTACCTGTCGACCATCCCCCTCACGGTTGCGTATTCGGATGGATTCTTATATAGTGAGTCCAGTACTTCAACTTTTGCCGTGTCAACTTCAATGATTAACAAGATCCAGTGGTAACTGCATGCGCACACGTTTTGTATAAATAAGCGGGCACGTGCATAACTCATCAACTACACTTATTAACATCTAGTAATTAAGCAAAAAATAGAATTTGTAGTACAAGATATATAGTAACACTCACCCGAAGTTGTAAGGAAGTAGTATTTCTGGTTGGGTGTTTAGTTGCTTCAAAAACTCTAGCAGGGATTTCTCTGTGTCTTTTCTCGAATATTGATCTTCCCATATCGCCTGATTAACCGTATTTGGGTCAATGAACCCAATGCCATAGCGTCCAGCTTTTTTCATTTCATACATCTTCATTCTGCATAATACCACAGAAAAGAATATAGTGAGGATAATTACAGGTAATGAACGAGAGCACAGCTAGCTAGCTAGAGACATAAATTACAGAAAGAAATCACTTACAGACAATAGCAACTGACGATAGATTTGTCGAGTGCGTCTTGATTGAATAACTGTAACAACTCTGAATAATGAATCCACACATCTTTTTTATGGAAGTAATGCCTTTTCTTGACTTTCACCATGAGGGACTCTTCATTGGTATTTGCTGTTTTTTGCATGTACCACGTATGCAAATCGTACATTCTCGTTGGTAGAAGCTTGACTTCGTCAGGCTTGACCAGAGGTTTGCCGCGGACATATTGCCATTTTACTTCCTCCTCTGTAATCCCGGGGATTCCCTCAAGGCCTAGGAGTTGTTCAACAGTGACACCGGCCTCTTTAGCCTGCCTTCTAAGATCGTCGGTTATTACCAGCCGATCGGCGGTACTCACAGTTGTTTGTACAATGAGCGGGGGGATCGATTGCACTGCCTGTTCTCCCAGCTGGGGAACAGTTTTCCCGCTTTTTTTGCCAACTGCTTGGCTCGAGCTCGAGCTTGACTCCTTTTGCCCTGCCAAATATGACTTCTTAATAGACCGCACATAGACGGAGTCCTTCTGATTGTCAGCCGGTGCAGCCATATCAATAAAGTGTTGTGAGACATGCTCAGGTACTTTCTCCTTTGGCGGCGCGGGCGGTTTCGGTGCAAAATGAGCCTTCAATTGGGCATCACATGCGTCGTCGAGTTCCTCCTGAGTCAGGTGGTAAGACAACTTCGGAAGAGGCTTGAGATCTGGACCATATTTGAATTTCTTGCCTGTTGTACCGCTAGCCGTCGTAGCTGCGGCCTCTCTCTTCCGATGTTGCTTAGGCTGACGCCGTGCCGGACTTGGAGGAGGAGTCAGCTGATGCGGTGCCGGCGGACTTGGAGGAGGAGGAGTTGGTTGACGCTATGCCGGACTTGGAGGAGGAGTCGGCTGACGCGGTGCCGGACTTGGAGGAGGAGGAGTCGACTGACGCGGCGGTGGACTTGGAGGAGGAGGAGTCGGTGGCCTTGGGAAGACGATGCAATCCTTTTTCCATAGAATGATACGATGTATGGCCTCTCCCAGTGTTCTCACCTCGTCACCTCCAAGAATGTCAAGTTGTAGCTCGTTATATCCTGACATCAATTCATCAACCCCGACACGAGCATAGCCTGCTGGAATGGGATTGCAATGGAAGGTTGCTTCAGGGGGATTTGCTAAAGCATAGCTGTCCGCCACCTTCATGGATAAGTTCTTCACTTTCATGTGTAGCTCACAGTTAGTCCTGTCTTTGATATCATCCACAGGGTAGCTAGCTAGCAGTGCATTATCGATATCGGCGTGGGCGGAACCCACGCTACTTCTCGGCATAGATGGGACGGTGCTATCCAATGCTGGATTGATCTGCTCATGCTGCCGCTGAGACGCGCTTTCCTGGCTGAGTGAGTCGATCTGCTCCTGCTGCCGCCTGACAAATCGTTCCAACTCAAGGTGCTTTGATTCTAGGCCTTCAAGGCGGAGTGCTTCCTCCTTCTTCTTCTTCTCCTCCTGCATCTTCTTTCTCGCACGGCTTCTATAGTCGTCGTTCCAATCCGCAAACCCCTCAAACCACGGAACAACGCCTTTGCCTCGTGTTCTTCCCGGGTGTTCACGATTCTTCAGGGCGCGCGTAAGCTCGTCGTTCTCTCTATTGGGCATGAACACCCCCGTTCGAGCTTCTTCTATTGCAATAAGTATTTCGTCTGTCGCTTCTTTAAGACTTGCCTTTACCATAACCAGCCCTGTCTCTGGGTCCAACTTCCCCCGATGCGCATAAAACCATGTCCTGCACCTGGGGGGCCATGTCAATGTAACTGGACTGACCCCTGCACTAATCATCTCTTGCTCAGATTTATCCCACTTAGGCAGGGCCACCTGGTAGCCACCGGGCCCCATATGATGGTGCCACTTCTTTTTCGCAGCATTAATCTTGTTTTTTCTCGACCGTTCCTGAGCTTCTTCCGATTCCTTGAACTTCACGAAAGCGTCCCAGTGATCTTTTGCCTTCACCAGTGCTCCCGTGAATTCTGGAGTCTTCTTTCCGGATTTGACGTACTTAGTCCATGTATTTCTTGAAGGTGTTGAATGCGATCGCCATCTTTTTAAGAGCATAGTTTCTGACTTTCTTCAAATCTGCATCTGTCAAATTATCTGGTAGGGTGAAATGTTCCATGAGCGTAGTCCAAAGCACATCTTTTGCTCTTTCGTCGACAAAAGTAACTCCTTCTCGATCTCCCTTTGCTGGCTTTTTCCATTCTTGAACGGAGATCGGGATTTGGTCCCTGACAATAACTCCGCATTGATTCTTGAACTTGGTCGCATTTTTCCTAGGTTCAAGTGGTTCGCCAGTTGATGTTTTGATGGAATCGATGTTGAACTTTACGCCTTTGTCCAACTTTTTGGCCGGGCCTCGAACTACCCTGTCGCTTGTAGAAGATTTGCGATTCATTAATACATACAAATCAATTAAAACATGTAATGATCACCGGATGGCTTATATATTAAATATACCTCGCCGGTCTTTGTTATTTGAAGAACATTTTATTCGTCAACATCGTTGTCGTCGCCTTCATCTATTCGTTCGTCTTCATCAAATATCATACAACCCTCACCGGAATTGTTCAGATATTGCGAGCCGTCATTATCTTCAGGTTCATGCTCTGGGCTCTTGGAGCGTATGATGTCGAACAGAGCCTCTTCTCCTTCTCTGCCGGTATTGTCCATAGCTTTGATTTAACTAATCTAGAAGAAAGGTAAAACAATTTAGTATTCAAATTAGAATGCATGCAATCAATAAGGAAAAACTGAATCATAGTACATAATATGCATCTCGAATAATTCATATAATATGCATCATCGAATATAATCTCGAATAAATCGTCTCGAATATTATCGAATATAATCTCGAATACATCTCGAGTATTATCACTAGCTAATACAGATCGAATATTATCGAAGAATCTAGTTCACTCGCGGTTCCTGAGGCGCGGGCGGTGGACACCCAAAGAGAAGGAACTATGACAGGATCATAGCTCGGGTGAGATCCCTGAAGAACCTGCCAGGTATTGGAGAACCTGACGTCCAACGCATCCATGTAGCGACGGACGTGCTCGTCCTCCTCCCTGACACGGCAACGTACCACCTCCGGCGGGGCCGGCTGCCTCCGCGCCGAAAGTGGCCCACGCGAACGCCACCAAAGAAGCTCCGGGTCGACGACGGGACCCGGGGCCGGGTTCCTCACCAAGCTGCGCGCCCCTGAAGGTAGCACCTCCCAGTGCCAGCCCGGCGGAGCCCAGTCCCGAACGTTGCCCCTCTGAGGCAGGACGTCGTCGCGAACGAGTCGACGACAAGGATGGGGGCCAGGCATCGTTGACTGCGAGAAAAAATTCTTATGAAAAAAAATTCTAATTAACATTTCTATACATCTAATTAATATCTAATTAACATTATATACATCTAATTAACATTTACAAAAAAATTCTATACATCTAATTAACATTTAACATTTCTATACATCTAATTAACATCTAAAAAAAATCTAATTAACATTTCTATAAATCTAATTAACATTATTAGTATACCCTAATATCTAACATTTCTATACATCTAATTAACATATAATTAAAATTATATACATCTAATTAAAATTTATAAAAAAATTCCATGGCGGCAGGGGCTCACAGCGGAGCGACGGCGACGGCGACTGCGACTGCGACGGCGACGGCGACGGCGACGGCGACTGCGACGGCGACGGTGACGGCGATGGCGCGCGAGCTCGAGGAGGGGGCGGCGCGCGAGCTCGAGGAGGGGGCGGCGCGCGATGGGGGCGGCGACGGGGGGCGGCGCGTCGGGGGCGGCGACGGCGTGGGCGGCGCGTTGGGGGCGGCGACGGCGACGGCGGCGCGTTGGGGGCGGCGACGGCCTCAGGGCAGGCGGTGCGTCGGCGCGCGGCGGCGATCTCCTCTGTTCAATGGTCGAAGAGACGAAGAAGCAGAGGGAAAATGAAAAAAAATTCAACTGCTGCTTATATAGGAGGACCTTTAGTCGCGGTTGGTGGCTCCAACCGCGACTAAAGACCCCCCTTTAGTCGCGGTTGGTGCCACCAACCGCGACTAAAGGTGAATTTCACCAGCCGAAGCGGCGGGAAGCGAAACCCTTTAGTCGCGGTTGGTGGCTCCAACCGCGACTAAAGGGGGGTCTTTAGTCGCGGTTGGATCCACCAACCGCGACTAAAGACCTGTTCCTGGCACGGCGCACTGCGGTGGAAGTTTAGTCCCACCTCGCTAGTCGAGGGGCACCTCGACCAGTTTATAAGCCCCGGCGCGGGCACTGCATTGAGCTCCTCTCTAATGCAGGCCTTTTGGGCCTACCTCTACTGCGATTCCCTGTGGGCCTACTTGGCCTTGCGGGCCTGCGTGACCCAGTAGGCGGGATTTTTTTAATTTATTTATTTTTCATTTTTTGTTTTCTGCTTTAATTTTTTTTATTTTTGAGTTGTTTTTTTCTTTATTTAGAGTTTCTTTGTGAATCCTTTTGCTTTAGGTAAAAAAAATATAAACTTTCTGTCGGTGAATCCTTCTCCTTTTCACTTGCGCAGTTTCTCTTTGTGAATCCATTTTGTACACGAAGTGCATCCAGTTTTTGTCGTAACCCTCTCAACTTTTTTGCACATGCTATGTGGGTGAAATGATGATACCATGCCAACTTTCAACCTTTTCAGAGTTCATTTGTAGTGCTTATCAATTTCAGGGTCATTTAGCTCAAAAAAATCAGTAAATGCATGAAAAATAGCAAATGAAGTCAGAAATGGTTGAAAATTGATGGCGTGGCTTCGAATGGTGCATACTGAACGCACAAAAAGTCTGGAGTTGAAATAAGTTTAAAAAAATGAAATGCCTTTGTAACAGACGAGTTTTCGTTTGAAAGCCTGATACTTCGAAAGAGATTGTCCATTTTGTACACGAAGTGCATCCAGTTTTTGCCGTAACCCTCTCAACTTTTTAGCACATGCTATGTGGGTGAAGGTCGTACCAATCAGGAAGAAGCACACGGATCGTGTGTTTCTTTCAAGCGCTTGTGAGCTGTTGGATCAGCACTATAACGACTAGTCCCGGTTCGTGCTAGCAACCGGGACTAAAGAGGCACACGACCCTATATATAGCCCACCTCTCGGACATGTTCGACACTTAGTGTGTGTACTCATTCGGATTCAAATCATTCGGATTCCCTGCATACGGTCCAACGGTGCATTTCATATTTCCACCGTTGGGCTGTATGCAGGGGAAACCGTGTGTTTTGTTGATCTATCTAGAAATCCTTTAGTTCATCGACCGAATACAAATCATTCGGATTCCCTGCATACGGTCCGACGGTGCATTTCATATGCGGGCACTCACGAGCCACCGTCGGGCTGTATGCAGGGGAAACCGTGTGTTTTGTTGATCTATCTAGAAATCCTTTAGTTCATCGACCGAATACAAATCATTCGGATTCCCTGCATATGGTCCGACGGTGCATTTCATATGCGGGCACTCACGAGCCACCGTCGGGCTGTATGCAGGGGAAACCGTGTGTTTTGTTGATCTATCTAGAAATCCTTTAGTTCATCGACCAAATTCAAATCATTCGGATTCCCTGCATACGGTCCGACGGTGCATTTCATATGCGGGCACTCACGAGCCACCGTCGGGCTGTATGCAGGGGAAACCGTGTGTTTTGTTGATCTATCTAGAAATCCTTTAGTTCATCGACCGAATACAAATCATTCGGATTCCCTGCATACGGTCCGACGGTGCATTTCATATGCGGGCACTCACGAGCCACCGTCGTGCTGTATGCAGGGGAAACCGTGTGTTTTGTTGATCTATCTAGAAATCCTTTCATTTTCCGACGGTATATTTCATTTTTCCAACTCCATTTTTACAAAGACACTTAGAAAGAAACAAAAGACAAATAGAAAGGATGATGCTCAATTGGCGGTGAAGCCGGTCACATCCCAGAGTGGGATCTTTGGGTATAAAACTTTTTCTTCGCGTGTGTCCCTTTGCGTCGTAACCATGGACAATCTTCATCGTTTAACTTGATGCTCGGGTCAACATTCACTCTGAAGGGAGCAATTTCATGAAACTTTTCATAATCTTCTGACATGTCTGTCTTGTCCTCCACTCCCACGATGTTTCTTTTCCCTGAAAGAACTATGTGGCGCTTTGGCTCATCGTATGATGTATTCCCTTCCTTATCTTTTCTTTTTCTCGGCTTGGTAGACATGTCCTTCACATAGAAAACCTGTGCCACATCTTTGGCTAGGACGAATGGTTCGTCTGCGTACCCAAGATTGTTGAGATCCACTGTTGTCATTCCGTACTGCGGGTCTTCCTTTACCCCGCCTCCTGTCAGATTGACCCATTTGCACCGAAACAAAGGGACCTTCAAACCAAGTCCATAGTCAAGTTCCCATATCTCCTCTATGTAACCATAATATGTGGCCCATTGATGTTTGCTGCATCAAAGCGGACACCACTATTTTGGTTGGTGCTCTTTTTATCTTGGGCGATCGTGTAAAATGTATTCCCATTTATCTCGTACCCTTTGAAAGTCAATATAGTCGAAGATGGTAACTTCGACAGCAAGTACAGGTCATCTTCAACAGTGTCGTCATGCATGAGACGTGTCTGCAACCAACCGGCGAAAGTCACCGTTTGTTCATGTGTAATCCAGTCGTCAGACTGCTCCGGGTGTTTGGAGCGTAGAATATTCTTGTGTTGCTCGATATACGGAGCCACCTAGGTGGAACTTTGTAGATCTGTGTAGTGTGCTTGCGCCAAAGAATGCCCGTCCCGGCATATTAGTGAATTCTTTCCTAGCGTGCCTTTTCCACCTAGTCTACCCTCATGCCGCAATTCAGGAACACCAATCGGCTTAATGTCAGGAATAAAGTCAACACAAAACTCAATGAACTCCTCTGTTTCATGGCCCTTGGAGATGCTTCCTTCTGCCTTAGCACGATTATGAACATATTTCTTTAAGACTCCCATGAACCTCTCAAAGGGGAACATATTGTGTAGAAATACAGGACCCAGAATGGCAATCTCCTCGACTAGGTGAACTAGGACGTGTGTCATGATATTGAAGAAGGATGGTGGGAACACCAACTCGAAACTGACAAGACATTGCACCAAATCATTCTCTAACCTTGGTAGGATTTCTGGATCGATTACCTTCTGAGAGATTGCATTCAGGAATGCACATAGTTTCACAATGGCTAATCGAACGTTTTCCGGTAGAAGCCCCCTCAATGCAACCGGAAGCAGTTGCGTCATAATCACGTGGCAGTCATGAGACTTTAGGTTCTGGAACTTTTTCTCTGCCATATTTATTATTCCCTTTATATTCGACGAGAAGCCAGACGGGACCTTCATACTGAGCAGGCATTCGAAGAAGATTTCCTTCTCTTCTTTGGTAAGAGCGTAGCTGGCATGACCCTGAAACTGCTTTGGATCCATGCCGTCTTCTCCATGCATACGTTGTTGGTGCTCCCGTGCCTCCGGTGTATCTTTTGTCTTCCCATACACGCCCAAGAAGCCTAGCAGGTTCACGCAAAGATTCTTTGTCACGTGCATCACGTCGATTGCAGAGCGGACCTCGAGGTCTTTCCAATAGGGTAGGTCCCAAAATATAGATTTCTTCTTCCACATGGGTGCCCGATTGTCAGCATCATTCGGAACAGATTGTGCGCCAGGACCCTTTCCAAAGATTACTTTTAAATCCTTGACCACATCAAGTATATCATCACCAGTACGGTGGCGAGGCTTCTTCCGGTGATCTGCCTCACCTTTGAAATGCTTGCCTTTCTTTCTTACGGGATGCCTGCTCTGAAGAAATCGACGATGCCCCAGGTACACATTCTTCTTACATTTATCCAAATATATACTGTCGGTATCATCTAAACAGTGCGTGCATGCGTGGTATCCCTTGTTTGTCTGTCCTGAAAGGTTACTGAGAGCAGGCCAATCATTGATGGTTACAAACAGCAACGCATGTAGGTCAAATTCCTCCTGTTCTTTCGCATCCCACGCACGTACACCTTTTCCATTCCACAGCTATAAAAGTTCTTCAACTAATGGCCTTAGGTAGACATCTATGTCGTTGCCGGGTTGCTTGTGGCCTTGGATGAGCACTGGCATCATAATGAACTTCCGCTTCATGCACAACCAAGGAGGAAGGTTATAGATACATAGAGTCACAGGCCATGTGCTATGATTGTTGTTCTGCTCCCCAAAAGGATTAATGCCATCTGCACTTAAACCAAACCATACGTTCCTTGCGTCCTTTGCAAAGTCCTTCCACTTTCTCTCGATTTTTCTCCATTGCGATCCGTCAGCGGGTACTCTCAACTTCCCGTCTTTCTTACGGTCTTCGTTGTGCCATCGCATGAACTTGGCATGCTCTTTGTTTTGGAACAAACGTTTCAACCGTGGTATTATAGGAGCATACCACATCACCTTGGCAGGAATCTTCTTCCTGGGGCGCTCGCCCTCAACATCACCAGGGTCATCGTGGCCGATCTTATAGCGCAATGCACAGCATACCGGGCATGCATTCAAATCCTCGTACTCACCGCGGTAGAGGATGCAATCATTAGGGCATGCATGTATCTTCTGCACCTCTAATCCTAGAGGGCAGACGGCCTTCTTTGCTTCGTACGTACTGCCCGGTAATTCGTTGTCCTTTGGTAGCTTATTCTTCATTATTTTCAGCAACTTTTCAAATGCCTTGTCAGGTACACCATTCTCTGCCTTCCATTGCAGCAATTCCAGTGTGGTACCCAGCTTTTTCTTGTCATCTTCGCAATTTGGGTACAACAATTTCTCGTGATCCTCTAACATGCGCTGCAACTTCAGCTTCTCCTTTTCACTTGCGCAGTTTCTCTTTGCATCGGCAATGGCCCGACCAAGATCATCAGCGGGCTCATCTGATGCCTCTTCTTCAGCTCCTTCTCGCATTGCCGGCTCAGCTTCTTCCCCCATTATTGTACCATCGTATTCATGGAACCCATGGCCAGGATAGCTATCGTCATCCTCTTCTTCTTCATTCTCTTCCATTAGGACCCCTCTTTCTCCGTGCTTGGTCCAACAGTTATAGCCGGACATGAAACCGGACTCAAACAGGTGGACGTGAATGGTTCTTGAGTTAGAGTAATTTCGATCATTCTTACAGCCAGCACATGGACAATGCATAAAACCATACGCCCGCTTGTTTGCCTCAGCCGCAACCAGAAAAGTATGCACGCCATTAATGAACTGGGGAGAGCATCGGTCATCGTACATCCATTGCCGGCTCATCTTCATTACACAACACCGAAAAGACCAAATTAATACAAGTTCATACATAAAGTTCATACACACTTGTTCTCATAAAACAACATACAAACTCTCTAGCTAAAGCATTTAAATGCAACAACAAATGCGATCAAGATCGCAACTAAGGTAACAATTGATCCAAATGCATAGTGATACCAAGCCTCACTATCAATGGCATATTTTTTAAATTTTCTAATCTTCAAGCGCATTGCATCCATCTTGATCTTGTGATCATCGACGACATCGGCAACATACAACTCCAGTTTCATCTTCTCTTCTTCAACTCTTTTCAATTTTTCTTTCAAATACTCGTTTTCTTTTTCAACTAAATTTAACTTCTTAACAAGAATATCTATGTCGGTTGCAATTTCCGGTTCACATACCTCCTAGATAAAAATATCTATGTCAACTTTATGGGCATAATTGTCATAAACACGAAATGCGATAAACAGTTATAAAAGAGAGTATATACCACATCCGAATCATAAACCGGACGAGGGCCGACGGGGACGGATATCAAAACCATGCCACTATGTATAACAAACAACCATATAGGTAAGAAAACTATACAAGTAACTATCTAAATCTTACAAACATGATTTTTTTTATAAAAAGGATAAGAACAAGAGGCTCACCAAGGTGGTGCCGGCGACGGGACGGTGCGGGCGATCGACGGTGGTTAGGACGGGGACGGGAAGGCACTAAGTAAACCACACCTACACATGCAAAGTAAGAAGTTAATTTGAGCTCAAATTGCATATAAATCAAATAAACTACCACATAAAAATACTCCCAAACTAAAACCCACAAATCACTATACTTATAGAGCATTGCAAGAGCTAATCTAGCAATGAGAGATGAAAGGACAAAGTTGCTAACCTTTGTGAACACTTGGATGGATGGGGTGCCTCCAAATCTTGACAAATTTTGGCAAAAATGGAGGATGAGCTTGGGGAAGAGAGGAAGAACCAGAGGAGAGGAAAGGGGAAGAACAGAGAGCTCGGGCTGGCCGAAGGGTTCATATAGGGGACCTTTAGTCCCGGTTCGAGACACAAACCGGGACTAAAGGTTAGCCTATAGTCCCGGTTCGTGGCACGAACCGGGACTAAAGGTTATCATGGGGCCCCAGGCTGACGCCAGCCTGCCACCACCCCTTTAGTCCCGGTTCGTGGCACGAACCGGGACTAAAGGTCCGGAACGAACCGGCACTAATGATGCCCGTCACGAACCGCGACTAATGGTCACATTAGTGCCGGTTCAAAACCAGACCAGGACTAATGATGTGGACAAAAGGTCTGTTTTCTACTAGTGACTGCTGCCAGCTACGCAACAGCTGCGGCGAGGAGGTTGCACACTCGAACGTTCAAAGTTGTTCAAATCTCTTCAGGTTGTCTATCTCTCTCAAATTCTCGGTCTTTTACCTGAAATTAGACAAGGTCGAAAAGTTAAAGAAACAAAGCAATATTGTCTTTCTTTTGGCAAAAAATACACTGCTGGTAATTAACAGGGATAGGCACAAATATGTAAACCAGACATTTTGCGTGTTTAAATCATGAATCGGCACACAACACCATAACAAAAACATAAAGTAGTGAGAGATCATTCATACTAACAACAAGTGTTTGATCTTTTAGTATGATTAGACATCAAATAGAACCATGAACATCTCTTGCTGACAAAACTTTCAAGTAGCAAAGTTGATTAGACAAAAAAGGCTTGGAAAAATACTAATACGTTCAGTAAACAAAATCATATGAACACATCACGATTTACAAAATACAGCAGCTGTGTGCTTGAACAACAATTTTTTTGTCACATGCAGCCGGTCCAGTGCAGCGAAGGTGTTGGCCTGCTTCGCCTCCAAACCCCTCTTACAGCCAGAAATAAGTTCAGTTAGTATAGAAGTGTGATTTAAAAGAAGGCTTCAAGCCTTTTGTATCACATGAGGAAAATTATTTAAACCAGAAAATAAATAATACACTAAGCAAAACTTTGATGATAGGACGTGAATTCTGAATGAGATGACAGTGAGGTTGCCAGATCTGCTGCTGCTAGAACAGCGACTATAATTGTGTTAAGATGAAAATCAACATCTTTTGCAACTTATGCAACATCTTTTGTTAATAACATGATCATAATTTATTATTGCTATAAAAGGTGCACTTATTTCTATTTTTTACCTAACGGTGATATAGATTTAATTGCATAAACAGTTGTATATGTTTTAATTTTGACCAACATTGGATTATTACATGCAATTGTTGCTATGGTCTCACCTCATTGTAATTTCAGGAGGGTGCTACTTGATGAGCTGCATCAAGGATGTTTCAACACTCAGAGGTGACAACTACACTGAGTGGAGGAAGAAAGTAGACCTGGCATTTGTCTGTGCTGAGATGGACTGGGTTGTGGACACTCCACAGCCGGTCAGACCTACAGAGCCAGTCAGAGTGGCAACTGATGATGATGCTGCGTGGGACAAAAAGAGGAGGGATTATGCTCCATTGGAGATGTCATATACCCTCGACAACCAAAAGTCGCTCACCGCCAACAAAAAGTGTATGGCCTTCATAAAGAACACAATTGATAACGCCATTGTGGGCTCAATTGCAGAGTGCACTTCCGTAGGGGGGTTTCTTGCAAAGATAAAGAGCCAGTTCACTGGTTCTTCAAAGATATATGCCACCCAGTTGCTAAAGCAACTAGTGAGAGAAAACTACACAGGTGGTGGTCATGGCATAAGAGAGCACATCCTCAGGATGAGCAACATGGCAGCTAAGCCTAAGCCCATGGATGCGGATTTGGAGCTCAAACCTGCGCTCCTGGTCCACCTGGTTATGGCTTCACTGCCAAAAGAGTTTGACACCTTTGTTGTCAACTACAACATGTCACTTAAAAAATGGGACATTGAAAAGACTATAGCCATGTGTGTCCAAGAAGAGGAAAGACTTAAAGCCTCACATGGTGGTTCGCTGAACTATGTGAAGGACAACAAGAAAAGGAACTACAATAAAAGTAGCAATGGTTCCCCTTCAAAGGCACATGGAAAATCTCACATGCAGCATCAGCATCAACAGAAGTCCTTTCCAGTGGACAAAGATACTTGCCTCCACTGTAAGAAGACTAGGCATTACAAGAAAGACTGCCCTGATTGGCTCAAGTCAATAATGGCAAAGAAAGGGAACAACATTGTTTCCTTTGTAAATGAATCCTTGTATACACAGTTTTCGAAATCTACTTGGTGGATTGACTCAGGTGCAACTGTTCATATTGCAAACTCATTACAGGGATTCCATTCGACGCGGACTACACAAAGAAGCGAAAGATGCATTGAAGTTGCAAATGGAGTTCAAGCAGAAGTTGAAGCTGTCGGTGACATCTCCTTGGAGTTAGCTGATGGATTCAAGCTTCTACTTAGAGATGTTTTATATGTTCCTTCATGTCACAGAAACTTAATTAGTGTTTCGTGTTTGGATAAAGACCATTATGAATGTCACTTTGGACATGGCAAGTGTGCCATATGGTTTAATAATACTCATGTGGGTGTTCCTTTCCTACACGATGAGCTTTATTTGTTATCTCTACGTGAAAAAGTGTATTCTGTGTGTAATGTGAATGAGCATGTTCCCGCGTCGAATAAAGAACAAAAGGAAAGAAAGAGAACTCATGACTCATTGAAATTATGGCACTGTTGCTTGGGCCATATTTCCAGGGGGAGAATAGAAAGACTAGTCAAAAGTGAAATTCTTCCTCCGCTAGAGTTCTCTGACTTAGAACAATGCATAGATTGCATTAAAGGAAAGTTTGTAAAACAAATCAAAAAGGGTGCAATCCATAGCACAGGCACACCAGAAATCATTCACACTGACATTTGTGGACCATTTCCGGTGAAAAGTGTGGATGGATATGACTCGTTCATAATATTCATAGATGATTACTCTCGCTATGGTTATATTTATCCAATCAAAGAAAGATCTGAAGCGTTGGATAAATTTAAAATATTCAAAGCTGAAGTTGAAAATCAGCATGATAAAAGAATAAATATAGTAAGATCGGACCGTGGGGGGAGTACTACGGTCGGCACACTCCATATGGCCAAGTACCTGGACCTTTTGCAAAGTTCTTACAGGAGACTGGCATAGTAGCCCAGTATTCAATGCCGGGCGAGCCTCAGCAAAATGGAGTAGCTGAAAAGCACAACCGTACACTTATGGGTATGGTGCGCAGCATGATGAGTTACTCCACTTTGCCATTGGGATTATGGATGGAGGCGCTTAAAACCGCCATTCACATTCTCAATAGAGTGCCAAGCAAGTCGGTGCCCAAAACACCAAACGAGCTATGGACAGGACGAGTGCCCTCCCTACAACACTTCAGGGTGTGGGGGTGCCCTGCTGAGGCCAAAATGTTTAATCCAAACATTGCAAAGTTAGATCCCAAAATAGTGAGTTGCCACTTCATTGGCTATCTAGACAGATCAAAGGGTTTTCGTTTCAACTGTCCAGACAGATATACAAAGTTTGTAGAAACAAGACATGCAGTCTTCTTAGAGGACGAAATGATGAGGGGGAGCTTGGTAGCTCGGAAAATTGATCTTGAGGAGAAGAGGGTGCATGCACCTAATCCGATGATTCAGGAGCCATTTTTCTCACTACCAGTTGTAACTCCACCCATGACAACTATGGTTGAAGTCCCGGAACATGTCCGTCAGGAGCCGACTGAACCCGTTGTTGAGCATGAAAGGGAGGTGCAGCAGCCAATTGTAGAAGACGTGCCAGAAGTTGAGGCACAGAATGTGCCAGAAACTGAGGCTCTTAGAATATCTAATAGAACAATAAGATCAGCTATTTCTACTGATTATAAAGTTTATAACACAGAAATGGTTCATATGGAAGGTGACCCCACTACATATGAAGAAGCCATTAGAAGCCCTCACTCATCAAAATGGCTAGAGGCAATGGAAGATGAAATGAAATCGATGAGTTCCAAAGATGTTTGGGACTTAGAGGAAATTCCTAAACGAGCCAAAACAGTAGGCTGTAAATGGGTCTACAAAACTAAGTATGACCCTAATGGGAATGTAGAAAAGTATAAAGCACGACTTGTGGCAAAAGGATTTACACAAAGAGAAGGAATAGATTACAATGAGACTTTTTACCCAGTCTCATGTAAGGACTCCTTCAGAATCATAATGGCATTAGTTGCACATTTTGATTTAGAGTTACATCAAATGGATGCTAAGACGGCATTTCTGAATGGTGATTTAAAAGAAAAGGTCTACATGAAACAACCCAGGGGTTTTATCATAGAAGGCAAGGAAAATATGGGATGCCGCCTAAAGAAATCTATCTATGGATTAAGGCAAGCCTCTAGACAGTGGTATCTAAAGTTTAATCAGACAATTAAAAGTTTTGGATTTAAAGAAAATATTGAGGATAACTGCATTTATGCAAGGTTTAAAAATGGGAAATATATTTTCCTAATCTTGTATGTGGATGATATCTTGCTTGCTAGCAGAGATGTTAGTCTACTACAAGAAACAAAGAAGTACTTGTCCTCAAATTTAGGCATAACGGACCTTATTGAAGCATCATATGTTTTGGGCATAGAAATTCACCGGGATAGGAACAATGGAGTCTTAGGACTATCGCAGAAGGCATATTTAGAAAAGGTTCTTCAAAAGTATAATATGCATGCGAGTAAAGCCACACCTGCTCCTATAGTCAAGGGCGATAGTTTTGGGAGATTACAATGTCCCAAGAACCAGTACGAGATCGATCTAATGAAAGCAGTACCATATGCTTCGGCTGTTGGAAGCTTACAGTATGCACAAGTGTGTACTTGCCCTGACTTAGCTTTTGTCACCGGGGTACTCGGTAGATATCAAGAGAATCCAGGCATGGAGCACTGGAAGATGGTAAAGAAGGCATTGCGTTATGCGCAAGGCACAAAGGACTACATGCTAACATACATGAGATCTGATTCCCTAGAGATAAGAGGGTATTCAGACGCAGATTTTGCGGGGGATAGAAATGATAGAAAATCCATGTCAGGATACGTGTTCACTCTCGCTGGAGTGGCTATTTCGTGGAGAAGCTCCAAACAGTCAATAGTTGCATCGTCCACGATGTATGCAGAATTTATAGCATGTTTCGAGGCCACAGGGCAGGCGATATGGCTAAAGAAATTTGTACCCGACTTGAAAGTGGTAGATTGTATTCACAAACCACTAAAGATGTACTGTGACAACCAGCCCGCAGTATTCTATGCTCACAACAAGTCGAGTAATGCTGCAAAAACAATAGAGATAAAGTATTATGTTGTGAAAGATAAAATCCAGGATCACACTATAAGTCTCGAGCATATAAGGACAAAGGATATGCTTGCGGATCCGCTTACGAAAGGCTTACTACCCAATGTGTTCAAGGAACACTTAGCTGGCATGGGTTTAAGGGAAAGCCTATGATTCCTGGATCATGAGAGGTCCAAAAGGAACAGAATTTATTTCAGAACAGAGAGGTATGTTGTAGCTATCTGATTCTATCGGCAATTGAGCTGTGACAATGAAACATGTTCTATGTAATGATCTACGATGAAACGAGTAAAGTAAAAAGTATATGGTTAAAAGTAAAGTTGAGATCAAGGGGGAGAATGTTAGGTTGATCTCCTCCGATAGGCCCAACGGCCTATTGGGCGCTTGGTCAATGCGCCCTGATCGGGGGCGCCCAACCTCCTCTGGTTGGTGGGCCCCTATTGCCAGCGCTATATTAACAGAGGTGGGGGCCGGGGAACGGGATACGAAGTTCACCGCCACCACAAACCCCACCGATACGACCAAACCCGATCTAGGTCTAGCGCTGTGCACGGGAAGCACCACCACCACCTCTCTCTCTCTCGCCCATCACCACCACCACCGTCACGCCATGGCTTCCGGCTCGAGCTCGTCGAGCCAAGGTGAAGGTAATATACCACCTCTACTCCCACTACCGCGAATATCAGACGCATCTGATCCACATCAGGTCTAACAATATCTACTACATATCAAGTGTGTCATGTGTGTGACTGATTCTAGGGGTCGTGTCAAAACCACGTAAATCATTTGTATTCCCTACTTGACACTTGACTATCTGCACGCACACCCAACCAATCGCGTTTTACCTGCAACCAAGTACGATTTGAGAGAGAGAGAGAAACTGATTGTTGCAGCAATGTTCATGTGGAACCTTGAGGTTAGGCGGTCCTTTGTTCCGGATGAGATCCAATGTTGGAATCAGATTCAAGTCCAATTCAGCTGGCTCGTGTGGTTCTAGTTGGTGGCAATGACTCTTGCTATTTGGCCTTCGAACCTGATGGCCGGTTTTACACAAGGTTCTTGTGCATGTCCAATCATGAGAATGCGAACATCTCATATATATATATGCTTAACTTGTTTGGGCTCAATTTCACCTCGAAAATCAGGGCACCTACAATTGCTCCACTTCCAGAAAAACAGAGTGTTTGCACACAGACATCTTTATCCATCTGTGGAAGAACGAGCTGGTCCTCCTGCACACACTCAATTCCTGGTGCATCCAACGCCCAAACCAGAGAACCATAATGTGATCAAACCACACACATCGGTGCAAAGACGAGCCTCTTGCATCATAGCATAAGTAGTAACACTCTTGACTCGACTGGTGGATGTACATAAGCAGTACCTATGGTGTCAGTTATTACCTATAAAACTTATGTATTATCTTCCGATTTGAATCTTAGAAGCTTTAATGTATCTCTTTCAGCTACTTTATCCGACTATATGCATATATATGAGCATCCATTAATTAGTAAGCAGTGGTAGTAGTAGTTAGGGGCAATAAAACTTCACTACACCAAGACCTTGGTTGGTTGATTCTGCCGCTGCAGTGATATACTACAATGTAGCCGCTACACTAGAGCAGTTGCAGCGCTCAACATTTGCATGTTCTCAGATGTGGCAAATACATCTCTCTAAGATTTTGTTGGCTTACTTCTATCAAGCATTTTCATTTGAACTGGAATTTTAAGAAAGCATAAGCAATTTTCATCCCCATAGTAAAACACCATTAAACAGACTAAACCATATCCTAAGAAGCAAGAAATATATGAGTACACATACTTTATTTATATGGTCTACCTAGCGATTTGAATTCCACTTTGCCCCCATACTCTATATCTGTGACAAATTACTGATCAAAGGAAACATGATTGTAAACGTAGACAATTCTGGCTATTGGGTTCTTCCTTGTTCATCCATTGCAATGCATGCTAATATGCAACGTATTTGAGCTAGCCCCTCCTGACAGAATGCATGCCCACGAGCCGTGGGGCAACCAGTTGAACCACAGTGTCCACACCTGTATCCCATGACGGCGCTAATCTACAGGCAGCGGACCTGACGGTTGGATGCCAACGTTGGGCCGTGTACGTTAAAAGTTTGGTGCCATGGAGACTTCAGGATACTAGCCTTGTAAACCATGCCTTGGATTAATTTCTTATATTCCCTCATAGAACTCGTTTTTTGTTTGCCCTGCAGATTGACCAACAGTGCAATCATCCATCTAAGTTGAATGAAACACACCATTGGTGCCTCATCTTAGGTCCTCGATAAGCAAAGTGTAAACAAACACACGTTATGTCTTGGTGCTAGGAGCTAGACCTGCCGCATCTGCATGACCAGAATTCCGGTGTGTCTCCCAAGCCCAAACCTATCGAGCTTAATATGATCAAGCCTTGCATACCAGAGACCAGAAGAGCTTCTTGCATGTTTACAAACATAGAAGGAAAAACACTCTGGCTCGATTGATGTAGATGGACGTAATTATGTAGTAGGGATATCGATTATACATGCACGGTGTTATTATTTGAAAAGAAAATATATGATTCTGTGATTCCGATCCCAAAAGCTCCTTGTGGCTCTTTCTCTTATAAGCACATAGGAGCATCAAGTCATTAATAGTAGTAGGTTGGCACCAATCAAACTTAACTTCTACATCACGTGAGCTATCTTATTTAGTACCATGGGTCTAATACGTACTCGACACCAAGGATATGTTTTGTAGGATGTATTTCTGAGTTTGAATGAACGATAGCAACAATCTATGATGTACCAGATCTCCAAGCTACTCCCTCCGTCCCAAAATAAGTGTCCCAACCTTAGTACAACTTTCTACTAAAGTAGTATAAAGTTGAGACACTTATTCTGGGACGGAGGGAGTATTAGTGTTGGCTCTAAGGTCATAACTTTCCATGGAGTCTCTCTAACTACTACCCCGTCTCGGTTTATCTTTGTATTTTGTAACAAATATTTACCATAGATTTGACTAAGAAAATATAAGGTGTATGCCACAAATTTATTATGTTGGATTATTACTTGAAAGCGGATTTCAACGGTACTATTTTGTGGTATAATAACATTTTTTTGTATCAACCGAAGGTTAAAGTTTTATCCATTATATATGAAGGACTAATAATGCAGGTCAGCAAGGGAGTAGTAGCATCTAGCTAGCTGCATAGGGCACGCAACCCTACTCAGTTAGGGCATCTACAACCGTAAACACCAAAACCCAGCCACCAAACGCCCGCGGACGGTGACCGGACACTATACCAAAAACCTCCTCCACAATCATGAAACTAAAACTGCATACCTCAAATCCATACTAACCATGCAAATAAAAACCTAAGTACTAGGTACATAGCTACATCTGCTCATCGTAGGAGATATCGACGATCTCCGTGCCCGGCGCAGGGTAGACAGACAAGTGCGGCAGCTCCTGCGCCTGCAGTGGCTCCGGCCCCTCCTCTCCATCCGTCTACGCATCCAGTTCATCCTCCACCTCGGCTAACAATGTGTTTGTTACCACATGTTCTTGCTGGATTAACTGCCGGTTGGCCTCGACCTAGGCCTCATCCTAGATGGACTCGAGGATGTCGGTATTCTCCGTTGTCTCCGTTGCTTGGGCGGCGTCATACTCCGCCTCCGCGTCTACTATGCCGAAGTCGCATCCGGCAAAGCCTCCTCCTCTTGCACCGCGGCCTACATCTCCATGGGATTCGCTTCCTGAGGATCCCCCTCTTCCTTCCCCGCCTCCTCCTCCCCCTCCTCCTTCTCCCTCGACTGCTCCGCTTCCTCCTCCCCCTCCTCATTCTCCCCTGTTTGCTCCTCCTCCTGCTCCTCCCCCGGCTCCAAGGAATGCGGACGAAGATCGGCAGGGAAACGAGCCGCACGTCTGGCTCGAATCTCCTCTAGGATTTGTAGTCGACGCTCCGGGTCAGCATCGCATATGTTGTGATCTGGCCCCTCAGCATCGCAAGCGGCGGACGAAAGTGGAACTACTGGCGGTGGAGAGAAGAAAGGGGAAGAAGTGCGGCTTGCTAGGGTTCTGCTACCGCCGTCTGGCGTAAATAGCTGGCTTCCTCCATCGGGCGGTATGCCGGTGTTGCGCCACATGGCGCGGATAAGGCGCCCTTCGGACCAGTGGTCCCTCCGCATCCCCTCGTGGGCCCTATCCGTCATTCCGACGTGACGGGCATTCCCAGGCGCGTTAGGACCTCCACATATCCGCCTTATATTTCTGCCCGATATGAAGAGTGCAATTGACACATCTGCCTCCATGTTTTTTAGAAGGTTGTGAGCACATGAGTCAAAATATGCCTAATAACTTGAACGAAAGGTCAGCAGATGTAGCTGTATCCTTAATCTTTTGAATAGTGTGATGTGTTGTTAAAATTTAGTTAGAGACAATTGTGTCCATCCCTTTTTTTCTCATTACATGCATATTTGTTGGCTTATATGTTTCTTAAATGACAGGAATTGGACTTTTTTTTCATGGGACTCCTGCTAGTTCCTCTTCCCATGGATGTAACAAATACAGGTGCTAAGGCTGAATTTCTCATTAGGTTCAACAAGTTTTAAGTACTGTACAGTACTACCTGTTCGGCCTCGCCCGTGCGTCCCCTCAATGCCTGGCGACCGCCACCCTGCTCCTCCCGCGCTTCCACTCAATTCCTTGAGTTCATTTTTCATTTTCCGCGTTCCAAAAATGGGTTTTGTTGTGAAAAACCAATCAAATTTTTGTTGCAAAATTGGACCGCATCAATATTTAAAAACATTAAACCATATTTTATGTAAAAAAATCAAGCGGTTGCAACTCAAAAGGTTTCCATCCATCTCTCGTGCAATTTACAGTTTTTCGTTGATTCACCATGAACCGGTTGAAATTTTATCTAGAGCTGCCTCATAGTTTGCTCATGATTTTTTACAAAAAATATTTTAGGTACAAAAGTAGCTATTTTATCAAATATCCAACAAAAGTTTTGCAATATTTCATCCCCCCCTCCCCCCCCCCCCCCCCCCCCCCGCGATATGAACGATCATGTCCGGCATTTTGAACGAATTTTCAAATTAACATAAAAAATATAAAAAAGATTAAAAAATAGAACACCTTCGCATTATGTCATTATATCTCACATATTTCAAAGATAAAATAAAAAACTTGAAATACGACAATTATTTTAAAAATTGGTTCTTAGAAAATATGCTGCACAGTTGGATCGGTAGCAACATATCTTCTTGTGAGAGTCATTGCAGTGATGATATTCTTAGTTTGGGAGATTAGTTAAACCGTGTAGCAACTAAAAGTTATTGTGATCATAATTAAAGATAGTATTGTGTTTTCTTAGTAATATATTTTATTCTGAACCGAGTTTATTAAAAAATATATATACAATTAAATAAATATTAAATTAAATAAAAACAATTTAAAAAATAACCTTAGTAAACAGTAAATTAAAATTAAAATTAAACTAAATAAAACCTAATTTTTTGTTGCTTCTGAACTAGCCAGACGTGGATGATAGGGGGTGCCAGATTTTCAAATCTCCTTCTAGTCAAGAAGAACAATGGGCGCTCGTGTTGGGTGTCGTCCAATGCCACTAGTAGAAAAAGGGCCATTTGTCCCGGTTCGTAAGGGCCTTTAGTCCCGGTTCTGGAACCGGGACTAAAGGGTCGGGACTAAAGCCCAAAACCATTAGTCCCGGTTTGCTTACGAACCGGGACCAAAGGCCCTCCACGTGGCGCTGCCTGGGGCGGGGGAGGGAGGACCTTTAGTCCCGGTTGGTGTTACCAACCGGGACTAAAGGTCCTTGCCGGGGGGAAAAAAATTGAATTTTTTTTTTGAATTTTTTTTAAATTTTTTTTGATTTGTTTTTAAGTTTTATTCTGAATTTCAAATCTTTGAATTATTTGACAATTTAATCTCTAATCATCCCTCCTCTCTGCTTCAGAATTTAATCTCTAGAGTCTCTAATCAGCACTCATTCCAAATCGTCTAACTTTCCGCCCGGTCACCCATCCTCTCACTACTCCAGCCCGAGCACGCTTAACTTTCAGGTTCTATCTCCCCTAGTTTCCAAGTCTGCACTTGTTGTTTTCCTGACAATCTTAAGCTATCAATCCTGTTAACCCTTAGGTCTTGATGTCACATGATTTAATATTTTGAATTCTAAACAATTATTAAAATAAACTAAATAAGTACTAATAATATTGAATTTCAATGAAAATAAAATAAGTAATAATATTATTTTATTCATTTTTTTGCCATTAATTCATTTAATATGACATAATTAATATCTTTAAATCTGTAAATCAAAATTCGACAAATAATATATCCATAATTATCAGAAAAATGTGAGGAATCCAAATATGACATCATTTTTTTTTTAAATAAAATTAATTTTCAAAATTATTAAAATTATTTTTTTTGATTTGAAATAACTATTTTTACTTTTGGAATTTTGAGAATCTGAGAAAACTTCACCGGGTAAACCCAGGTGAAATCGAGTCCCAATTTTTCTCTAGTTTTTTTTGATATATTAAACTTTTTTTTTCGACGTCGTATGCAAAAGTTATGGCCGTTTTGCATTTTTTTTTTCGTTTTTTTTGCAAAAAAGGTCAAAATTCATATTTCAAAATTTCAATACCAACTAGACACTAAAATCTAACTACATCTCGAAGGATTTTATTTTTTGAAGATTTTATCATTTTTTTTTATTTTCTACAAAACTAAAAAAGGCGATCCAGGGGGGGTAGAGTTTGAAAATTTCAGAACACCTTTAGTCCGGGTTGGTGTCCATCCAATCATACCGTCGACTACACATCTGCTAGCACCGTTCCAGCCAGAGTCGCAGCTAAGGTTAACCAAGTCAGAAAGGTATGCGGCCGTCGGCTTCGAAGTATCAAGGTTTCAGACGAAAACTCGTCTGTTACAAAGACATTTCATTTTTTTAAAGTTAGTTCAACTCCAGACTTTTTGTGTGTGCACCATTCGAAGCCACGCCATCACTTTTCAACCCTTTCTGACTTCATTTGATATTTTTCATGCATTTACTGATTTTTTTGAGCTTAATGACCCTGAAATTGAAAAGCACTACAAATGAACTCTGAAAAGGTTGGAAGTTGGCATGGTATCATCATTTCACCCACATAGCATCTGCTAAAAAGTTGAGAGGGTTACGGCAAAAACTGGATGCACTTCGTGTACAAACTGGACCATCTCATTCGAAGTATCAAGGTTTCGGACGAAAACTCGTCTGTTACAAATGCATTTCATTTTTTTAAACTTATTTCAACTCCAGACTTTTTGTGCATTCAATATGCACCATACTACAACATTTTAAAATCTACAGAAAGAACTAACTAAAAATAATAAAAAACAACAATTAAATGACTAAAACAACTATATAAGCAAAACAGTATTGTTTTAATTAAAATCCTAATTTAAATTATTCTAAAAATAACCAAATAAATCTTACTGTGACAACAACCTAATACGTGACTAGGAGTAAAAAGAATTAAATTAAAAACTATTTGTAAACTCAAGTTATTCACAATCTAGGGTTTGAAGCAAATTTGAACAAATTCAAATTTAAACCATTCAAATTTGAAAACTAATGGCACAAACAGAAACTAGACAAAATTTTGAATCTAATGCAAAAAGAATCACTCAAAAACATCAAATATCTTAAAAGATATAAGCAATTTAAAACAGAAACTAAAAACAGAAAACAAATGTAAAAACAGGAAAAAAAAACTTTCAGAACCCCTTTAGTCCCGGTTGGTGTCTCCAACCGGGACTAAAGGTCCACCAACCGGGACTAAAGCCTCAACCCCTTTAGTCCCGGTTGGTGTTACCAACCGGGACTAAAGCCTCACCATTTGGTCCCGGTTCCAGCCACAAACCGGGACCAATGGCCCACGAGGCGCATTGGTCCCGGTTCGTGTCTGGAACCGGGACCAAAGGGGTCAGACGAGGCCCGGCCGGCGCCCCGGCCTCACGAACCGGGACCGATGCTCCCATGGGTCCCGGTTCGTGAGTGAACCGGGACTAATGGGCTTTTCAGGGTGGACCAAAGCCCTATTTTGTACTAGTGGCCAAACCTCGTGTGTGCACAACATGATCTACAAGTTGTTGCATGTGTAGGATTGGGTCCATCCGACTGGCATGGCGGAGGGAGGTAGACAGAAAGAGGCTGCCGAGGCTAGAGTGGAGGCTATGTGTGGATGCAGAACGCGTCTCGGTTCCTTCCCTAATAAGCCAAGGGATAATTTGGCGCGAAGGATCACAAATCACACATAGTTTTCCGTCTACAGTCGCCGCCAACTTAGTTTCACATCGACAGACCCGTGTGTGTTCCTATAGACCATTTGATAACATTGACATCAGTCAAAATGGGAATATTGCCGTTTGTCAGATTGACATTTGTCAATCAGGTAACATTGCAATTTGTCAATCCAGGAAATGGACAATTACTAGTATTGTCTAATTTTGCTACTGAAATTTACAAAACATGAGGAATAATACAGGCTTAAATTCACTAAACATTGATTTCATTCACTCGACAAGTAATCGTTCCTTGCACAAACAGTTTAATTCGACAGCTGAAATGAACAAATGTGCCCCAAATGTCACCAACTACCTACTGAAATACCTAGTTCAAATATATATACTAGTTAATTTCTAGTACAAACAGTTCAAATAGATACACATGAACTGAACGAAATAAGCTCTAAATACTACGGATGAGGGAGAAGAAAAGAGTATTTGAGTGGGAAAAAAATGGAACTAGCCAAACAACCATGACGACACATTGGCCAGATGCATTTTTTTTCGGACAGATTTGTTGTTCCTATCTACCAAAGGTACAGTCTAAGCAACCAATTGCTCTACTGTGCATGTTGTACAAGCTCGTGAGCGTTCTATGCATAGCTAGCTTATAAATTGAAACGATGGAGTAGTAGTTTTAATTGAGAAGCTACCAGACAGCGACTAAAGAGTTTTTCCCTTTGGAGTGAGGCATCATCTATGGCACGAATGGAACTGAGCGGAACACACGATGAACATAGCTAGCACTGACGTGGCCTTTTGAACTCTCCAACCATGTCGTCAGAGAACCTAGTTAGGGCTGAGAGGCAACCGGGAACTAGGCCCCGTGATTATCACGACATTGAGCCTTCTGCTTGTACTGCAAGACACTCTGTCGGCACGACTTTGAAACTTGTGTTAATTCTCTGTGGTGGAGGGCGATGTATGCTCCAGTGCATGGGAACTTCACAAACGTGGCTGATCACCTCTACATGTAGGTGGGGGCATGCAGCCACTGATTATATTTTGGAGCTTGAGGATACCACCACCGGCGATGACAAGCTGGAGGTGGAGCATGCCGCCTGGCAAAATCTTGACGTGGACGACGCAGCCACCGACGATAACTTGGAGCTAGAGACGATAATCATACTCCTACCATGGCAACAGCCCCACAAGCATGGGCTACATCACCTCTTGATCAAAGGCTCCAAGACAACGCTATCCACTGCAGCACCGTCATGCTCCAGACGTGGCAGCAGCCCCGAAACCGTTGGAGGACACTAGCAACAGGAGTGGCCCACAATGAGATCACTCACTTTTGGTGTGTGGTTGCTAATCTGACATAAAAACTCGATTTGCATGTTGTGTTACTCTATTATGCCTCTCTCCCTTCCAGCTTGTGCGCGCGACATGATAGCTGCCTTTACCCACGATCTCAGTAGATTTCGCTGTTCACTTGTCAAAATTGTAGCACTGGTACGGAAGTAACACGACAAGTGAAGTAGAAGTTTTACGGGTGCTTTTTTTTCTCTCGAAAAGGAGGTTGACCCCGGGCCTCTGCATTGTGACGATGCATGTAGCCATTTTATCACTTATTCACCAAGACATTACAAGATGTTAGATTTAATCTTGAATCAAGGTGCAGAACGTGCCTAAGCTGGTCCGGTGCTTGCGGTGTGGGCTGTTAGTGCATGGCCTTCATGCATGTCATGCGGCCATGGCGAGTGGATCGGCTGAGTCCTGGCGAAGTAATGAGCCGAGTCTAGGAGAGCTAGAAGATGAGCGTAGTCTTCGCCGGAACCGTGGTGTGCGCCCGGTCTCGACAGGAGAGAGCGCTCCTCTGGGTAGGCTGCAGTTTGTTGCTGAGTCCGGGTATGTCCCCAGTAAAGTGAGGAAGTTCGTGCGGCCGAGGCGCCGTTCGTGCGGCGGAGGCGTTTGTGCCCCGGGAAAATCGTGTGCTCCATCTTCCACCTTCGTTTGTCCGAGTGAGAGAGAGAGAGAGAGAGAGAGAGAGCTGGTTCGAGGTTTGTCCCAACACAAGTTAATGCATCAATAAGTTTGAAGCCGCCGTCTCGACAACATTCGTCGCTATTTCTATCAACTTGATGAAGGGGTGCCGATTGCCACAGCCGCATACCCAGACCTCGCACCAAAGCGCAACATCTAAAGGCGGAGGTCGAAACCAAGCCGCATTGTCGTGTTTGGGGCACATACCGGTCTGGCGCGCTCTGAGTGGCACTGCACGCGCACGTTGTCACCGTCTTTCACCGTTTCATCTTCAGAGCAGGTACTGACGCATCAACCTTGTCAGACCCTACTACTGTGGACGCCACCACGACGCCACGCATCGCCATCATCCTACGCTTGTCCATCAAGACGCGTCCACCACCAAGACCCCACTGCTCCACACCACCAAGACCCGCCGTTGTCGACGTGCCAGATGCCACGCTGATCCTCTATCACGAACACCAGCTGCTGTCACTGGTCTCATCCCCTCCAGTTCCTCTAGCCCAACACCCGAATGCCCCAGATGCCATGCCAGTTGACAGCGTGGCGTCCCAGCCAAGGGCGGCATGGCTTGCAAAAGACGCTAAGTCCCCAAAATTTAGTCTCTGATGTCCAAGACGCCATGGTATTTAAATCTGGACACCATACATGATGCCCCAGGGAAGGGCGTTGTGCTTACTTACATGGCACCCCAGGGCAGGGCGCCATGCTCATGAACATGCTTTTTGTTTTTAACTTGCAGAAGCAAGGTTCCTGTTTTTACTAAGGGGCTGTTTGGTTACTAGCCACCCTTGTCACACTTTGCCACACCTCATCTTAGGCAAATATGACCTAGTTTGGTGGGTGTTTGGTTCTAGCCACATCTAAGGCATTATTATTTTTTTGCTTCTGTACACATATCTTTTTTTTTTCTATTGTGCCTAATTGTGCTATTTAGTACCATGAGATATCTCAACTCTCAAGTCTCAACTCATCATGCATGTAGTGCATGTTGCCCACCATGTCACCAGCGGCGCTGAGGAGAGCTCTCCCCTGTCGTTGTGTCCGTGTGCGATTGAGGCATGTGGTGGTATTTGGGTGTGATGAGCTTACTTATAAAATAGTGCACTATAACACCGTTAATAGCATTGCTATAGTGTATAACAAGAAATGACTCGTTAAGTAAATGTATAATATCTCACTATTAACACATTATAGTATAATATAGCACATAAATAGCGTATTTTAAAGCCCACACTAAGCTATGGTACGTAATTTTTTTCATTGGATGAGCTACACGCTGGAGCAGCCAAACTGCCATGTACATGCTTGCCGAGGTGATACGCACCTACGGTTTACACCCATGAACTGCGGTGGATCCTCTCACTTGGTTCAAGCCTAATTCCACGCGCATGACAGAGTGGCACCGCCCATGGCCAGGGGGCAATGACTGCCATATCCTGTGAGGACTAGACAAGGATCGGTGGCGTCTTTTGATGGTCACTGCAGTGGGGGCAGCAACCGTCGATGACTGCAACAATGAGATTAAGGGGTGTGATGGCGCGTCTACAGACGCAAAGCGTATCAGCTGGTACAATGGTTGTGGTCACGTGTGGTATTGTGGTCGCTCGTGCGCGACACGAAGAGGATTTTTCGTCCGGTGTGAGTGCAACAGTGATCACACGAGGAGGTTCGTGGTACCTACACTAGCGTCTGGCTCTGAGGTGTAAGGGGCGCATCAATAATTCCCCAGTGACATCTGGCACCAGGTAATGACTCCGACGTCATGGTGGATGTAGAAGTGTCTCTCATGATGGTGTGGAGTGGCAGGAACCATAGGCGAGCCGACACATGGTTGGACACCTCATAGCCATGCCAGTAGTCTAATGTGGGACGATGTCCCACTAATTGGCTAGTGTCTTCTCGGCATGTCGTGGAATACCGACGGATGCAACTATCGAATGATTGGTTATGAAGACGCTGACTGAAACACCACTTCATATCTGGAGGGAAGCGTCTTGTCCTGACCTTTATTGGTCGGGGTCAGCAACAAGGAAATTATGCCATTGCCTTGTTGAAGGTCAGATGTTGTCTACATGATGTTGTTATGTTCTTCTCTTGTCATGCATGGCGAGCAGGATTAAATCTTTGTCCATGAGACCCCCGTTGAGACGTGGCGGCGATGACGTGAGGACATTAATCCTTTCTTGAACGCGTTGTTGTAGAAGATGTCGACTACGTCGTAGGTGTTTATCTCATATCTTGTAATTGTTCGACTGTGGTTGTATTTGTTATGCACTGAGCTGAATAGTTAACAAGAATGGTGTGTGCATCATAATGATGCAGAAGGCGGAGGTTTAACCTCCTTTGAAGAAAATATAAAGAATATTTCAAGTTGAATCAATTTGTTAAGTTGCCAGTGAAATCAAAGGCGATGGCGGGCGATGACAGCGTTTTGTGCCGTTACCTTGATGAAGGCATCATCGTGTTACTACTGTCGGCCCACTGGTGCCGCTTCGGGGGAAACCCTAGGATCTGATCTTCCAGATCGGTCGATGGTGGCACTGCGGTGTCGTTTCTCTCACGGGAGCATCGTTTGTGGAGCACCGCTGAAGGAAAGAGGGAGGAAGGGGAGTGGCTTCGTCTTGCATGAGCTTCGGTGGATATGTCAAGTCATGCCTGGCTGACAGCTGCACGTTGTGTCATGCCTGTTCGGTACGTGCTACGTACGACAGATCTTTCAGAGTCTTCGCGTCGGGATGAACGAGCGCAGGATGGTGGCACCGTTGAGTGCCATGTTCGTTTCGATGGATGGCCATACTGTGAAGGATGATGCGGATGTCTCTCCCAAATATGGGTCAGCGGTACAATGATAATGGCGCCTTTTAAAATGTGTGCATGTGATGTACGCTTTAGGTCTGCTGCAGCGGCTGTTGATTCCGCTACGTTATGTGGATGGATCGGCGATCACACCGGTTTTAGATATGGGGAGTGAGAGCACTCCACATTATCTAGTTTATAGATGTGAGTGGTGACTGATGTATATTTTTGTTAGACGTTCGTTGAATAATTAATAAAGATAATTGTATGCATCAATTGATACAGAGACCCGTCGTTTTAACCTCCTTTTCCCAAAAAAAAAATCTTAACTTGAAAATATGACGACATTGGTCGTGAAGTGAAATAAAATCTGACCAAACCACTAATTTATTGGAGCAGACCGGCAACGAAAGCCGAGCCAGCCCTCCGGCGAGGAACGCCTGCTCTACTATGCCTCCCACGACACGAACACCGGACGACGGAGTCGAACTCGATACCAACTTCAGACGCGAGTATTTGTGGCGACATACGCCCTTCCCGCGACATTGGAACGCCGTTCTTTCTTGTGTATTCGACTCAGGAACATAACACATGCGTGGTGACGAACACTCCAGTACTCACGCACATATACGTTTTTCCTTGCCGTTCTTACAGCCCTCTCCTCTCTTCTCATAAATACATACACGCACGCACGTTCCAGCCGGACACAACTATTTGATCCTATTCTTACTCTATTGGCTAGCTATACCCACGCTGGAGTAACAGCCAAGTCTACAGATCCTCTTGATACACACGTACGGTAGCAAGCCACAACAAATACCTCCCGATTTTGTAGCTAACTGGGTGCATACCACGCCTAACGAGCCGGCTAATCAGCTAACAACCAATGCATGCACTAACAGTCAAGATTATAGCTAACATAATTAACGCATGTTGCCCGCTGCATATGGGTATATGTTCTTTGTTGGGAAGATTGAAAACATGGACAATAATTGCTAGTTAGACTCTTTCTTATTCATCGTCGCACTCCGTTTGGAATGCATGGAATGGCATACATGATGTATGCGACCTCCTCCCAAAAGAACTTGTGAGGCCGCGAGCCATGGGGCAACCAGTTGCCCCAGCGTCAACAATTGTACCCCGCTTGGGAGCTCAACTACATGCTGCCTACTTGATGGTTCGACCCCGAGATTTGGTTGTGAATTCCAAAAGCTGGATGCTAAGGATTGTTTAGCATAATAGCCTTGTAAGGTGGGTGTCGCATGAATTGCATACATGCCTTCTCGGAGCTCATCCCTGAAGCTTGTCCCAAGCAAACTGGCCAATAGTGTGACCTACACACCAAACAGGAAGAAACACAAGATTCATGTGCCTTCTATATTCCTCATGAAGCATAGTGTAAACAAACACACAATCTGGCATAGTTCTATGAGCTACTGCCAACGAACCTACATAGCCTGAATTCCCTGTGCCTCCCAAGCCCCAAGCCCCAACCCCACAACCCTACTATGATCAAGCCGTGCATATAAAAGCAAAGAAGAGGCTCTTGCATGTCGGCTTAAATCGTACTAACTATCTGACTCGATTGGTGACCATGGATGTGATTAAGCTATTAGTAGAGACATCTGTCATATATGTATGCTCTTGTTATCTGAAAAGAACATATATGGTCGTGTGATTTGGATCCCAAAAGCTTCTCGTGTGTCTTTCTCTTATATGCATATAGGTGCATAAAGTAATTACTAGTGGTAGCTATCTAGTACCATGGATCTAACGTGTACTCGACACTATGTGTGTACTTTTTCGGCGAATATGCTAGGATGCGTATAAATCCATTGATAGGAAGAGGAATTTTGTTTACAGGGGTGCTACTTTTGGTGGCGTACACACATATGGCGACATCAAAAGAGCAGTTTGAGTAGACAAGGGTGAGGTTGCTCAGCCTCGGAAAGTTAAGTTAAATTTACGTACCTTAATCTATCGAAGCAACCAGAACCCACCTAAAACCATCAAGTTCCGACCTCACGTGAAACTTGACCGCATAGTCACCCATGATTACATTACTCACTTCGAGAGTCTCACAGTGTACTCCAATCAAGATCCAGCCAGATGTTCCCTGAGGTGGCAGACAATGCCAATCAAAATCTGAACTGATATTGTTCCGAGAAATTGAGAAGTGTAGTTATCTCTACCCGTCTCTAGTATGAAAATAAAATCTAATTCAAGTATGCTGGTGTTAAAATTTCAAAAGAGTTTCTGACTGATGAGAGCTTCTAAGTTGTTTAGTTTGAGAAACAGTTTAGAACAGTTGCAGGGATTTCCTTGATTTATAGCTTGCCAGACAGTTTTATTAGAGGAAAATAACCAATTAAAAGGAAAATAATGGTCAGTCGATAATTAATACGCTGCTTGAAGAAAAACACATGAGCAGGCAAAAAAGGAGAGTCGTCGATACAGGGACAAAGAATTAGCTGTAGATAAGTATGTACACGGATGAAGAGGTTAAATTAGCACTTAGGTAAAGTCAGTGAAAAAATCCAGGTTCCATAGTTGGGAACCTGGGGTTTGTATCCAGTGCTTTAGGTGTGCACTGCATTTTTTTCCTGACAGATTTGTTGGTCCTACCTACCGAAGGTACGGTCTGTGCAACCAATTGCTCTACTGTGCATGTGGTACAAGCTCGTGAGCGTTCTATGCATAGCTATCTTATAAATTGCAACAATGAAGTAGTTTCAATTAAGAAGCTACCAGCCAGCGACTAGCAGTTTTTCTCTTTAGATGGAGGCATCATGCATGGCATGAACGGAGCTGAACTAAACACATGATGAACATAGCTAGCACTGACGTGGCCTTTTGATCTCTCCAATCATGTCGTCAGAGAAGCTAGTTAGGCCTGAGAGGCAACCAGGAAATAGGCCCGGTGATTATAACTACGTCGAGTCTTCTGGTTATACTGCAAGACATTCTCTCCGCACGAATTTGAAACTTGTGTTAACTCTCTGTGGTGGAGGGCGATGTATACAGCAGTGCATGGAAACTTCACAGACGTGGCTGATCACCTCTACATGGAGGTGGGGCATGCAACCACTAATGATGATTTGGAGGTTGAGCATACCACCACCAACGATGACAAGCTGGAGGTGGAGCATGCCGTCTGGCAGAACCTTGAGGTGAACGACGCAGCCACCGACGATAACTTTGAGCTAGAGACGATCATCATACTTCTACCAGGGCAACAGATCCTCCATCATGGGCGACATGACCTCTTGACTAAAGGATCCAAGACACCGCTACCCACTGCAGAACCGTCATGGTCCAGACGTGGCAGCAGCCCCGAAAGCGTTGGATGACATTAGCAACAGGAGTCGCCCACAATGAGATCACTCACTTTTGGTGTGTTTTTGCTAATCTGACATAAAAAATCTCTTCGCATGTTGTGCTTCTCTCTTGCCGCATGTGCATGCGACATGATAGCTGCCTTTGGCCACGATCTCAGTAGATTTATTTGTTGACTTGTGAAAACTGCAGCACTGGTATGGAGAGAAACACGACAAGTGAAGTAGTATGTTTATTCGAAAATCCTACACATTTATAAGTTTTTTTCTTAGTTGACCACTGTTGCCTCTCGGGGATATTTGTTTTCCCAGAGGAATGGATCTCAGATCTCTCATTGGGAACACCACCATGAATAGGAAATGGAACCAGGGGAGTAATTTCTGGGAATTGTCAGGATAACTAAAAAAATGATGCGTGGGAAATAACTAACTCCCTTAAAGTGTTCGACAATCATGTGGAATTTCTTCTATTTGAGCAAAACAAACGTTATACATAGACTATGGAAAACAGTTATTCGTTGCTTAGAAAAAAAGGATAAAAATTAGGTTGACACCGAAACCTAATTAATTATTAACTAACTCCCTTAAAGTGTTCGACAATCATGTGGAATTTTCTTCTATTTGAGCAAAACAAACGTTATACATAGACTATGGAAAACAGTTATCCGTTGCTTAGAAAAAATGGATAAAAATTAGGTTGACACCGAAACTTAATTAATTAAAATCGAGATTACATACAATAGGCCGTACAGTTAAAATGATCTATTCAAATTTCCTCCTCACTATTGGGTCTGTCTTCAATTCCAAAGCTGGTCCACCGGGCAAAACTGACCTGCTTGGTTGTCCTTCATCACTAGGATGGAGGAAGATGACACTACCAGGAGAAAGGCTAGTAGTAGTGTTGGAAATAGGTATAGAAGTAGCGCGGGTGCCAGCGCTACTAGTACGGCGCTACAGCTAACCTTTAGCAGTAGCGCCGTTTGCCCATCGCTACAGTTAAAGTTTAGCAGTAGCGCCTTTTATACAACGCTGCTGCTAACTTATTTAGCAGTGTCATTCAATCCTAACCCGCGCCACTAGTAAACGCACATATTTATTTTCTATATTTATGTTGTATTTACACACGGTTATACATATTAATATACAACATCAATAATTATTGTGCTAGCAACAATATTTAGATTAAAGTGGATGGATGCAAGTGATCATGTTGAATTAGAGGAAAATATGACGTTGCGAATCCGCAATGTCATATTTTCCTTTAATTCAACATGATCACTTGCATCCATCCACTTTAATCTAAATATATGTCATATAACTTATCATCATCTTAGTCATCTAACAACTCATCATCATCTTAATCATACCAAGTTAAAATCTCATAAAACAAAAAAAACATCATAATAATAATCATCCTAATCGATCATGCAAGTTAATATAAACAAGAAAAACTTCTCTCTCATAGGGCCTAGTCCTCTCTCCTAGGTAAAATGACATAAAACAGAATAACACCTATGTCTCCATGATGAAGCAAAGAGATTCAACGGTCTCCAACTTGTGGCTTCCGATCCTTCTTTATTTCTCCCCATGCTTCAATTTGGAGCCGTCTTGGTGGTTTGCACCCAGTCGAGTATGGAAAAGAGAACTCGGGCCTCATAGGGCTTTTAATTGTCATATAACCTTCGCCTTGCATCAACAGAGGCACAACATCATTTGGCAGTTTCTGTTGAAGAACATAATAGTAGCCTAGTTAGCAATGTAATCAACACCATTTACGCAATAGTAGTGTATTTAATTACCAACTCTTACCAAGATATTTCGGCGAATGTCATCCGCCCTCAACCTATGCACTAGTGGCATGTAAAATGTATAATTTGGGTCAGTTCCCAAATTATACGGGAAGTTGTCCCTACCAACCAGGACACCAATAAGAAAGTTGATAAGAACATCCTTCTCCTCCCAAGTTAGATCTGATCCATAAGTGTAGTGTGTCTTTTTAATTATTTTCCGTGTTTTACTCGAAGAAACGAAATAAGCTATAACTTATAAATTAGCAAATTTAGTATGGATGAACACCAACTTTTTTTAAATGTAGAATGCAAATTACTTGACAAATATGGTTGACAAACTCACATGAAGGTAAAACTGGAAGCCTATCGACATCCACCCAAATGTCGATATTACCTTCAATATGATCTTCAGGACGAAGATCGAAGGTTATTTCCATATCCTCCTGAAGTCCATATGCCTTGGCTAGAGCTTCCCAATTTGAGCACTCTAATTCTGTGTTATTAACTGCATTCATTACTTTGACCAGAAATATGTGACCATGTTTAGTCCTCAGGTTAGCTCTCCTCGTCTTGAAACTCTCGTGGTCTTCGAAACCGAGCCTCTCCAAGACATACCGTCTTGCATGACAGGGGATGAACTAGTCGAATTGTATAAAATAGAAATTACACGTTGAAGCAAAGAAACATAAGTCATGCTTAATTACGAAAAAACACTTGTCGTCGTTGCGTACCGTAGAAACATCGAAGGTCTCGTCAAGCTTGATGGTGAAAACCTGTGATCTCGCAGCTGAGGCTGGTCGCAAAGACCCTTATCTTCGCCGCAGAGTTCACATGCTTGGATCCTATTGTCGTCATCAGACAACGGCATTTCCTGTGTTCATGATTCAAAAATTACGGCATGACCATTGCTAATGTAAGACATATTGAGCGCCTAAAATTTGACGGAACGGAAATAAATCAACATTCCGGCAAAACATAGGCACTAGGAGGTGTTCCCTGCAATAACATACGCACATGACCAAATAGACCTAATTGCAATAACATACGCACATGACATATAAATTGATTATTATTTTCGGTCTGTCAAGGCTTTCCTGAAATAACTCTCATATCTCATTGTGTGTTGGTGTGCACTCTCTCACACTAATATGGTGATGGATATATGTTGGTGGACACTCTCTCACACTAACTGTTCGACCGTCGGTGATGGACGCATCTCCTCTCCTCTCCTGCGCATTATACCGAGGTATATATCGCATGAAGAGAAGAGGAGAAAGCGCCCCCCACGACCACAGTCGGGATTCCTCCATCAAGAACACACATGAAAGTTACACAAGGAACAACGACAGACCAAAAGTAATAATCTAATTTATAATGAACTCGAATATAATATCACTAATACATCATCTTCGAATAATCCAGTTAATGCATCATCGAATATTACAACTAATACATCTCGAATATTATCATATAATATCACTAATACAGATCGAATACTATCGAATAATCTAGTTGACTCGCGGTTCCTGAGTCGCGGGCGGTGGACACCCAAAGAGAAGGAACCATCACAGGATCTTAACTCGGGTGAGATCCCTTAAGAACCTGCCAGGTATTGGAGAACCTGGCGTCCAACGCAGCCATGTAGCGACGGACGTGGTCGTCCTCCTCCCTGACACGGCGACGTACCACCTCCGCGGGGGCATGCTTCCTCTGCACCGATAGTGGCCCACGCGACCGCCACCAAAGAAGCTCTGGGTCGATGACGAGGCCCAGATTCCTCACCAAGATGCGCGCCTCCCACTGCCAGCCCGGCGGAGCCCAGTCCCTCACATGGCGCCTCTCAAGGATGTCGCCGCCGAGTCGACGACGAGGATGCGGGCCGGGCATCGTCGACGTCGAGAATAAATTCCTATGAGAACATTTTCTTATCGTTTAATGTTTTACTTTCTGGTTTCCTACGATTAAGTCTCCTTGTTTAATTCTTAAACTATAATAAAATGAGTAATGACATAAAAAAAGGTCTATGGACTACGATTAGCAGTAGTGCAAAATTAGCAGTAGCGCTGCCATTCATCTATAGCGCTACCATCTATACCTATACTAATTAGGCACTTTCTATAAATTCCCACGTTAATCAGTAATTATGAGCCGTTAATCTAGTGGGTCCGAATTATAACGGTGTAGATTCAATCATAAAATCCTCAACCAGAAAAAGAAATTTTTCCCGGTTGTAAAAAAATGAAAAAGGTCCAATTTCAATTGTACCTAAAAAAGCTTCACCTTCTCGGTTGTAAAAACTAATAAAGAAAAAAATATCAATCGTACCTCAAAGCTTCACGTCCTTCCACCCAAAAAGATAAAAAATCCAATCTCAACTGTACCTAAAAACTTCCCGTCCTTGCACCAAAAAAAAAGGTTAACATTCACCACGGCCTCTTGCCCTAGCCTCCACGATTCGTCTACTCAAGGAATCGCCCGAGCCTAAACCCTGATGGAGAGCTCTTGGTCGAGGTCATCTTTCTTCCTTTGCTGTCACCTCCTGCCGCAGCCACCCCAGGATCGCTATGCTGCTAATCGTGGTCTCCATCGCTTAACCTTCGTGTGTTCTCCTACCCGTCGGCATCCCCCCTCTGTCTCCCGCAATTGCCTTTTTCCTACCTTTCTTTTCATTGACGGTGTTTTAGTTCCAACAGCAAATCACATCTCCTTCCACCAGGTCATGGCGAATAGGTCTTGGCCTCTTCCTCCTGGTACCATTAGCCTCTCTCTCTCTCTCTCTTTGCATGTGTTCCAGATGAGAAGAGAACGCATCGAGTTACATCCAGGGGCAAATATGAGAAAAGGAGATTTGCATGCAGGTGATGAACATAATCAAATTGGCTCAAAATTGGGAGACGCGGATAGGCCTTGGCCTATTTCTTCTGGTGCCGTTAGCACACCTCTCTCTCTCTCTCTCTCTCTCTCTCTCTCTCTCTCTCTCTCTCTCTCTCTCTCTCTCTCTCTCTCTCTCTCTCTCTCTCTCTCTCTCTCTCAAATGATGAAGAGAATGCAGTAAGTTAGATCCAGCGGCAAATTTAAAGAAATTAATATTTCAATGCAGGTGATGAACATCTTCCACACGTTATACAAAATTGGTAAATGAAGTGCAATGCAGGACCTTCCACTATGGAGTGATATTTTGAGCATTGCCCAGCCCAGTCTTTTCATTAGGTAAATACAATGTGTTGTCAGTATGTGCATTGTGCCAATTCTAACATTGTTTAGCCTATCAATCCAGGGTGCATATGCGAAGCTCTTCTTTGCCGCGGCACCGTCAAGGCCGAGCACGAGGTGATAAGCTCACCACTAAGCAACTGGTCTGGTGATAGATTAAGCGTCTAACCAAGTTTTGATCTGAGGTAATATAATATTTTCTTATTTAATTCCAGTGTATTTTTAGCATGCACCTCCGTATGCTATTTCTCTATAGGTAGCGTTCATCAAAGGAAGATTGTAGTTCATTGATTAATTAAATAGGCAGGAGAAAGAACTCACAGGTGTTAGTAGGCCCTAGGTGTTAGTCCGTGATAAGTGCAAAGGATAGATATAATTATACCCTCTCAAATCTGTCAAGATATGTGATTTATTATGGTTTGGAGCATGGAGATTCTCTCAACGAAACAAGTTTCATATTTTTATCGCTGTTTTCAGTTTTTTTTCCATCTATTTTTCATATTTTATACCTTAATTATCATGACAGATTTTATTCTACCACACAATCTCTGACACGCACCGTAAAACATCTAAGTCTATCAATAAGATGAGCATCTCCCTTGAATGTACAGACCTCTCAATCCACAATTATTCAATCGAGCCCATAAAGTTGTCCATCAAGGAACTACTGATGCCCATGGTACAAGTAATAAAGAATTTATCTTGGAATCCAGTTCATTTTTGTGACGTCTTATTCTTGGATTGTGCTTCTGACGTTCTATCCTATATGTGCATTTTGTTTCTCACGTTCTATATATGTTGGGCTTGATTTGATGGGTTGTATAAGAATTCCAACCGATTAATCCTTCGTTTCAAGTTCCATGCATAATATGCTATTGATTTTGCTTTCTCCATGGATTCTAATTTTAATCATGTATGTTCTCCATGTTTCTGTCTGTAATTTCTATGAAGGACGACCAGTCAGTTATTTCCCTGGCTAAATGCCATTGTTGGGCAGAGGTTATTGTCAGCAATGCAGAAAATGCTCATGTTCCACGCAATAGATTTTGCATGTAGGATTTTTTTTTTTGTTCTTATACAGAAAAGCCATCATATCACGAAATTGGATGTATTCTAATTAACCATTCTGAATGCCTAAGAAGGAATTAGAGCAGAACTATGTCAACCCCACCATGCAAAATAGGCCCATGCATGAATCATATTTCTCATCAGGTCACGGACTTGCCGAACTTTGCATTGCGTAATGCATCGGAGGTTAGAGTTTCCTATCTTCTCTTGAATTGGTTTTCTGATTGTTAGGTTAGTGAATTTTGTATAGCTAATAAGTAACAATTGTACTTGACAACAGTCCACGCACTATAATTTTTTAAAGTTAATCTAGGTTAAAAATATGATGAATGGATGATTGATTTTTGAGAGTAGACGGATAACTTAAACATGTTTTGTTCGTGATTTTGCAGCATAATCAGACTATTTGCCCAGTAACCCGGAGCTATGCAAATGTATTAAAACAGCTCCATGGTAGTCAAACCCCATACACCTCGGGTACCCCAACTCAATGCAACCGAATTCCAGGGTGCCATGTACCCAAGAATAGTCTACATTCACGAAAGATATTTACTTATTTTAACACTTTGTTGAACGTAAACATGATAATTCATTTTTGTTAATGTCATGTCACTACAGGAATCGTCGAGCTTCCAGCATACTCGGCAAAGCCAAGAAATAACTTGGCATTGTGTTTGCCAAGTCATGTTCTCGGCAAACGTCACTTGGTTGGACGGACGTGTGGAATCATTAACTTTGCCGAGTTCTTATTATCGGATATTCGACAAACATTTAAATAGCCATTGCCGAGTTTCAAAAAGGAGAACTCAGCAAACTACCACACTAGGAATAACATGCATGTTAATGTGTAGGAACGACATATACAAGGTGGAGATAATGGATGTGTGGCATGTGCATCGGTTTGTTCGATTAGATAAATAATATTTCAGGTAAATATTGTATCATTATTTCGCTACATATATACTCATAATTTCTTTTAGTTTCATTATATACCAAATTAAAGTTTTTGTATATATGTTAGCCAAATTTCAAGTGAATTCAAGATAGTGACTAGAACAGTTTACTTTTGTCAATATGTTAGCATTTTACTTTCTGGAAATGACGAATATAATGGAAGTGAACATGTTTAGATGAATTTATTATGAAGTGATGAAAGCCAAGCAGATGCACCGAAGTGCAACCATCTAAACATGTACAGAAGCTCAACCACATGACCATATTTTATCTAGGCGTGATTTTATTTATCAGGTAGAGACTAGGATTTTGTCTTTTAATGGGAAAATTTTGGAACAAAAAAGAAGTACTAAAAAATGGTCACTGATGCATGCATCTATCCCTTTTCTTTTTAAAAAAGGTATATAATTATCTAAAGTAAACTTCTTAATTACTCTACCGGCTGGTCGGAATAGGTGTGAAGTTAATGAACAGTCAGCAAAATTATTTTTTAATGTGTTGAAGGAATTGTACACGAAGATTTTTTAATGTGATTAAATATATTGATTTTTTATCTAGATAGAGAACAGTTTAGTATATGCGAATCATTTCATATTCCATTATTTTGAGTATTGAATTTTAACTATGATAAGGCTTGAATATTAAACATGTATGATCATAAGAAAAGATGGAACTGTTCCAATAGAAATCCAATTGTCGGTTCCTAAACTAGCCCGTGCGAATGCACGGGTTGACGACTAGTTCATCTAATTCTTAAACTGGCAGCGTTACTACGTTTAACCCGCACTGCCATTCATCTATATGCATCCATTCATCTATATGCATCCATTCATCTAAATGCATCCATTCACATCATCCATCAATCTAACCATCTAAATTTCATCCATCCATCCATCTAACCATCTAAATTTCATCCATCCATGGGAGAGAGGAGGGAGAGGGAGAGATACCGCTGCGTGGATGGCCAGGACGTGGAGCCGCCGCGTGGGGAGGGCCGAGACGGGGAGCCGCCGCGTGGGGATGACCGGCACGGGGAGCCGCCGCGTGGGGACGGCCGGGACGGGGAGGGCCGCCGCCTGGGGAGGGTCGGCGCGTCGGAGCGGCGGCGCGGGGATGTCGGAGCGGCTGCGCGAGGGATAGGTCTGAGAGTGAGGAGTGAGGGGCGCGCGGGGAAGATGGTAAGTCGAGGGTCGATACTTAGTAGTAGCGCGGGGTTGGAAAGAGCGCTACTGCTACGCCTTTAGCATTAGCGTTGCTCTCAGACAGCCGCTACTACTACCGGTCGCCCCCGCCGGTCGGGATGGGACCGATTAGCAGTAGCGCTGGTTCAAAGACCAACGCTACTGCTAAAGGAATACCTGTAGCGCCTTTCTTTGACCGCGCTACTACTAATTAGCAGTAGCGTCGTCCGTTTAACAGACGCTACTGCTAAAATCCTATCTATAAGCATTCTCCTAGTAGTGCAAGGGCGTCACAGATCGCTCTACTTTACCATGGCACTGCGGTGCACATACCAGCAGAGGTGGTACTCGCTGTCCGCCATCGCGGGCATGGAGGAAGGTGAGGGCGTGACAGATTGCTCTGTTTTACACCATGGCATTGTCATGCACCATTAGATGCACTCCTTGTGGAGATAGCTGCCGCCGGCGACGTGGCCCTGCAGGAGCTGGAGAAAGGAAAGCGGTACCACTTCAATCCTGGCTGCCTCTCAAACCTAGCTAGCTAGCTCCGATAATCATGGGGCGATCAAATGGCCACGTTAGAGCATAACCGGACTAGCTAAATTCACCACGTTCAGTCCCATATGGATATATGCCATGCGTGATGCACCACTCAATTGAAAAGGCTGCACATTCTTCTCTTCTTGCTTCAACAAATAGCACCCTCCTTGGAAATTTTATACAGCTGCCGTGTTTCAACACATGTGGCTGTAGTGCGTATCTTGAATTTAGGGCTTTGAAAACATTGGAATGCTATAATTGTCCTCATAAGGGCCAGGGCCTCACATGTGCCATTTGATTTCTTGTTGCTTGCACTAACTACAACCAAAGCTAGCTAGACATGGGGTATAGATATAGACAGAGTGAGGAGACTCACCTCGCATGTCCCTTTTTGAATTATTTTATGTCGTCAATCTGGCTAGGTACCTCTAGTTGAGTCTTGCAATTGTGAACAATGTTTGGTTTCATTACATGGCAAAGTGAACTGGGGAAACCATTTTTGTAAAGCTATCAAGAATCCTGCTCACGTAATCATGACGAAAACTACGGTACCATGCCGAAGGACTGGGAGTTCCACCACATATGTGCCCTACATTGCTGGCAGCGCTGTCTGCATTGGATTATGTGGGTTTGTCCACTTCAAGGACTCAACTGTTGAGATTGCCACATGTACATTTATTTTCGCAAGCAGCAAAAGCGAAATCCTGAACGGAACGATGTCGCTTTCATCCCTAAGTTGAGTGTAACTTCTTGAGACCGTCGTGAATCAGCTAACTGTGAATCAGCTAACTGCGTGATCCAACTTGTAATTTTCGTATAATCATTCTCATGCAGGTTCAAATTATCTGATTGCGCCATTCTTCTAGTATCAGATTAGATGAATCCCATGTTTTAAATAGCAAGCTATAGCCCAACTATAGTCGGGCTATAGCTGTTTTGAGAAGGTGCCGCTATGTGGCTTAGCCTGCTAAACTCATGAATCCCACTTTAATTTTCATGCAGTCTTTCTCATCTAGGTTCAAATTATCTGATTGCACTATACTCCTAGTATCCGATTAGATGAGTACTGTAGCAGCTTCTATGGAATTCCATTCCAGTTATCTAGCCTTAATTACGTAGATGCAGTTTTCTAAACTTTCATGGTTCTGAAATTCAAGGTTGTTAGTGCAGCAAGGTAGAAATATTGGGTTTTCTCTTATATTACTGCTGAACTTTTTTTATTTTTGAACTTATATACCGCTGAACTTATGAAAACTGAAATTGAGTGGTGGCAGGGCCAAAGAACTGCATTATGTCCTAATCGAATATGTACGACATATATTTTGACAGCAAGGAGATAAGCACTATATGACGGTTTAAATGGCTTGTACTGCATTGGAACTTCTTGATGATGTTATTTGCTAACTTCATGATCTGGAAGATGCATCCTTTGATCTGCAGATCAATTATGGCAGCAAATGCTGAGAGCAAGGATGAGACACTCGTGACCTCCCCATTCAGCAAGACAAGGTGGAAGACTAGTGGCAACTACATTTCAATGTGAATCCAATCACATATCCAATAATATATATATATTTTTTAACTTGGAGTGACTTCACGTTTATATTTTCTTGTATGTAACTAATATTCCATTGATCAGATTAATTGTCAAACTTGTTCTCAAAGTCTTATAAACCAAAACCGAGTCCGTAGTTTAGAATGGTATAAGTGATCCCAAAAATGAGCCACGCAAACTGTTTATACGGGAAAATGGACTTTATCCGTTCTTGCATGATTCTTATGATTTTTTTTGTTCCTCAGAAAATTATATGTGAATATTTTGTACACTCGCTACTACTTAATTTGGGGTGGCACCGCCCATGGCCGAGGCAAGTCCATCGGAGCATGCTCCTTGGACGTTGGTCGTGAGTGCACTGGATGTGGTTGTGTAGGTCGGGGAAATGAAGGCTTTTGTGGCTGCGCGCAGCCCGCAGTGGCTCCTCTGCTGGTCGGGGACATGCCCCGTCCACATTGGCGTTCGCCGCCTTGCACGACCATGCACCGGGCAGATGAATGCATGTGCTCGTGCTGGCGGCAGCGTTCACACGCTGGCGTAAAAGTAAACATTGGGCGGATGGCGGCCACCTTGAGATGCGGTGGGATTGGTGCTGGGGAAGGCCTCGGTTCGTGATAGCCACATGGGCAATGACTACCATATCATGTGAGGACGATATAAGGAATCGGTGACGTCTTTTGCTGGTCATTGCGGCGGGGGCAGCAACCGTCGATGACTGCAATATGTGACGGCGCGTCTTCTGACACATAAGCGTATCTGCAGGGACAACGGTTGTGGTCACGTGTGGTATTGTGGTCGGTCGTGGGCTTCGCGAAGAGGATTTTCGTCTGGTGTGAGTGCAGCAGCGATCACACGAGGAGGTTCATGATCGCTCGGGCTCTGATGTGTAATAGGCGCATCGATAGTTCCCCAGTGGCATCTAGCACCAGGTAATGAATCCGACGCTATGGTGAATGTAGAAGTGTCTCTCATGACGGTGTGGACTGGCAGGAACCCGAGCCGAGACATGGTCGGCCCCCTCATTGCCATGCCAGTAGTCTAATATGAGATGATGTCCCACTAATTGGCTACCGTGTTTTCGTCGGGTCGTGGAATACTGGCAGATGCGACTATCGAATGATTGGTTATGAAGACGTTGACTGAAACACCACTACATATCCGAAGGGAACCGTCTTGTCCTGACCTTTATTGATCGGCTTCATCAACGAGGAAATTGTGCCATTACCTTGTTGAAGGTCAGATGTTGTCTGCATGATGTTGTTATGTTTTTCTCTTTTCATGTTTGGCAACAAAAATTAAATCTTCGTCCATGTGACCCCCGGTGAGACATGGCGGCGATGACGTGAGGATGTTTATCTTGAAGGCATTGTTGCAGAATAAGTTGTAATTGTTCGACTGTGGTAGTATTTTTTATGCGCGGTGCTGAATAATTAACAAGAATGGTGTGTGCATCATAATGACACAGAAGGCGGAGGTTTAACCTTCTTTGAAGAAAATATAAAAAATATGTCAACGTTGAATCAATTTGTTAAATTTTTAGTGAAAACCAAGCCGACGGCAGGAGATGACGGCATACTGCGCCATCACATTGATGAAGGCATCGTCGTGTAAATATTGTCGGCCCACTCGTGCTGCTCCAGACGGAACCCTCGGATGTGGTATTCCAAATCTTACGATGGCGGGACTGCGGTGTCGCTTCTCTCATGGCAGCATTATTTGTGGAGCAACGCTTAAAGACAGAGGGAGGAGGTGGAGCGGATTTGTCTTGCACAGAGCATCGGTGGAGATGTCAAGTCATGCCTTGCTTACAGGTGCTACGTTGTGTCATGCCTGTTCGGCAGGTGCTACGCACGACAGATCTTTTAGAGTCTTCACGTCGTGATAGACGAGCGTAGGATGGTGGCACCGTTGGGCGCCATGGTGGCGTCGACGAATGGCCGTACTGACAAGGATGATGCGGATGCCTCTCTTGAACAAGGATCAACGGTTCAATGATGATTTCGCCTTCTAAAATGTGTGCATGGGGTATACGTTTTAGGTCTGCACCGGCTATTGCTTCCCCTACGTTGTGGGGATTGACCAGTTTTATATATGGGGAGTGAAAGAATTTCACATTATCAAGTTTGTAGGTATGAGTGGTGACTTCGAATGGCTTGATGTACGTGTTTGTCAGACATCTGCTGAATAATTAACAAAGATGAATTTATGCATCAATTGATGCAGTGGCCCCGGGTTTTACTCTCCTTTTCCAAAAAAAAAAATTGTTAAGTTGAAAATATGAGGACATTGATCGTGAATAAAATAAGATTTGACCAAACCACTAATTTATTCAAGCATATCGGCGACGAACGCCGAACCAGCACTCCAGCGACGAACGCCCACTCTCATGTGCCTCCCGCAACACGAACACGCGACAACAAGGACAAACTCGATACGAACTTGAGACACGAGCATTTGGGGCGACATATGCCCCTGCGGTGTGTTGGCGCAGCCTTGCCCTCTCTCTCTGTCTCTCACGCTCTGACGAAGAAAGACCAAAGGAAGACACAGGTAATTTTCGGCGACGAACGCTCGGGCAACAAACCCTTGATTTTCCTTAGCTGGACTAACAACTGCACAACTAACACAATTCAAGCCAGCCGGTTTTGTAGCCGCAGCAACGCAACGCCCACGCTTCCATGCGCACGTACGAGCGATTCATCCGGCCAGGCGCATGCCGCGCACTACGCGTTGAACGCAGCCTTCTCCCATATCGCTGCTAACGGCCTAGCTATAGCACACTACTGCCACAAGCGTACACACACGTTACACACGTACACACGCCCGCCACGCTTCCGCTGCGTCCCGCACGTCCCGGGCGCACCCGACGCGCCCGACGAGCCCGACCGTACCAAACGCCGTGGCTTATTCCAACACACACCCCCTAAGCCACGGCCTAGAGGAGTCCATCGTCGTCGACGTTGGCGTCGGCCAGGAGAGCCTGCTACGCCGCCGGTCCTTTCCGCAGCTGCGGGCACTTGCGCCGTAAGTGCCCGTGCTCCCCGCATTTGTAGCAGCGCCCGCGGCCTCCTCGCCGCTTCCCTGCGCCGCCCGACGCCGTGCTGCCCGCGCCGTCATCATCGTGGTTGAAGCCGCCGCCGTGTCGACGTTGCCGTGCCGCCAACTTAGCTGCGGTGAGCATCAGCTGCTCGTCCGCCCGCTCGCCGCCGGCCTGCGCGCGCCGCCTCGTCCTCTCCTCGAAGGTCTTGAGCCTTCCGAGCGCCTCCTCGAACGCCATGGTGTTGACGTCGCAGAACTGCTCGATCCCGGCGACCACCGTGTACAGCCGGTCCGGCACCGAGTCCAGCAGCTTCTTCACCATCTCGGCGTCGTCCAGCGTCGACCCGAGTCCCGCGTAGCGCGCCGCCATCCCGCCGATCCTGCCAGCGAATGCATCCAGCGTCTCCGACTCCGCCATGCGAAGCCGCTCGAACTCGCCGCGGAGAGTGGCCAGCCGCGCCGCCCGAACCCGGTCCGCGCCAACGAACCTTGTCTTCAAGCTCGCCCAAAGCTCCGCCGCCGTCTTCTTCGACGAGACCTGCAGCAGAATCTCCTCGGAGAGCGCCCCGAGCAAATACGCCCTCGCCGGCTTGTCCTTCTTGGCGATCACCGCTGCCGCCGCGTCCTCCGCTGGAACCACCGCCTCCCAGAGCCCGGCCGCGTCGAGGTTGGCCTCCACCTTGATCGCCCACACGGTGTAGTTGTCACCGGTGAGCACTGGGCACGGCGTGGGCAGCGAGCTCCCCGATCCGCCGACGTACGGAACGAGCGACATCGCTGCGGGAAGGATCGCAACAAAGCTCTGATACCAATTGTTGGCGCAGCCTTGTCCTCTCTCTCTGTCTCTCACGCTCTGACGAAGAAAGACGAAAGGGAGACACAGGTAATTTTCGGCGACGAACGCTCGGGCAACAAACCCTTGATTTTCCTTAGCTGGACTAACAACTGCGCAACTAACACAGTTCAAGCCGGTCGGCTTTGTAGCCGCAGCAACGCAACGCCCACGCTTCCATGCGCACGTACGAGCGATTCATCCGGCCAGGCGCATGACGCGCACTACGCGTTGAACGAAGCCTTCTCCCATATCGCTGCTAACGGCCTAGCTATAGCACACTACTGCCACAAGCGTACACACACGTTACACACGTACACACGCCCGCCATGCTTCCGCTGCGTCCCGCACGTCCCGCGCGCACCCGACGCGCCCGACGAGCCCGACCGCACCAAACGCCGTCGCTTATTACAACACACACCCCCTAAGCCACGGCCTAGAGGAGTCCATCGTCGTCGACGTTGGCGTCGGCCAGGAGAGCCTGCTCCGCCGCCGGTCCTTTCCGCAGCTGCGGGCACTTGCGCGGGAAGTGCCCGTGCTCCCCGCATTTGTAGCAGCGCCCGCAGCCTCCTCGCCGCTTCCCTGCGCCGCCCGACGCCGTGCTGCCCGCGCCGTCATCATCGTGGTTGAAGCCGCCGCCGTGTCGACGTTGCCATGCCGCCCACTGAGCTGCGGTGAGCATCAGCTGCTCGTCCGCCCGCTTGCCACCGGCCTGCGCGCGCCGCCTCGTCCTCTCCTCGAAGGTCTTGAGCCTTTCGAGCGCCTCCTCGAATCCCATGGTGTTGACGTCGCAGAACTGCTCGATCCCGGCGACCGCCGCGTACAGCCGGTCCGGCACCGAGTCCAGCAGCTTCTTCACCATCTCGGCGTCGTCCAGCGTCGACCCGAGTCCCGCGTAGCGCGCCGCCATCCCGCCGATCCTGCCAGCGAATGCATCCAGCGTCTCCGACTCCGCCATGCGAAGCCGCTCGAACTCGCCGCGGAGAGTGGCCAGCCGCGCCGCCCAAACCCGGTCCGCGCCGACGAACCTTGTCTTCAAGCTCGCCCATAGCTCCGCCGCCGTCTTCTTCGACGAGATCTGCAGCAGAATCTCCTCGGAGAGCACCCCGAGCAAATACGCCCTCGCCGGCTTGTCCTTCTTGGCGATCACCGCCGCCGCCGCGTCCTCCGCCGGAACCACCGCCTCGCAGAGCCCGGCTGCGTCGAGGTTGGCCTCCACCTTGATCGCCCACACGGTGTAGTTGTCACCGGTGAGCACTGGGCACGGCGTGGGCAGCGAGCTCACCGATCCGCCGACGTACGGAACGAGCGACATCGCTGCGGGAAGGATCGCAACAAAGCTCTGATACCAATTGTTGGCGCAGCCTTGTCCTCTCTATCTGTCTCTCAGGCTCTGACGAAGAAAGACGAAAGGGAGACACAGGTAATTTTCGGCGACGAACGCTCGGGCAACAAACCCTTGATTTTCCTTAGCTGGACTAACAACTGCGCAACTAACACAATTCAAGCCGGCCGGCTTTGTAGCCGCAGCAACGCAACGCCCACGCTTCCATGCGCACGTACGAGCGATTCATCCGGCCAGGCGCATGACGTGCACTACGCGTTGAACGAAGCCTTCTCCCATATCGCTGCTAACGGCCTAGCTATAGCACACTACTGCCACAAGCGTACACACACGTTACACACGTACACACGCCTGCCATGCTTCCGCTGCGTCCCGCACGTCCCGCGGGCACCCGACGCGGCCGACGAGCCCGACCGCACCAAACGCCGTCACTTATTACAACACACACCCCCTAAGCCACGGCCTAGAGGAGTCCATCGTCGTCGACGTTGGCGTCGGCCAGGAGAGCCTGCTCCGCCGCCGGTCCTTTCCGCAGCTGCGGGCACTTGTGCCGGAAGTGCTCGTGCTCCCCGCATTTGTAACAGCGCCCACGGCCTCCTCGCCGCTTCCCTGCGCCGCCCGACGCCGTGCTGCCCGCGCCGTCATCATCGTGGTTGAAGCCGCCGCCGTGTCGACGTTGCCGTGCCGCCCACTGAGCTGCGGTGAGCATCAGCTGCTAGTCCGCCCGCTCGCCGCCGGCCTGCGCGCGCCGCCTCGTCCTCTCCTCGAAGGTCTTGAGCCTTCCGAGCGCCTCCTCGAACGCCATGGTGTTGACGTCGTAGAACTGCTCGATCCCGGTGACCGCCGCGTACAGCCGGTCCGGCACCAAGTCCAGCAGCTTCTTCACCATCTCGGCGTCGTCCAGCGTCGACCCGAGTCCCGCGTAGCGCGCCGCCATCCCGCCAATCCTGCCAGCGAATGCATCCAGCGTCTCCGACTCCGCCATGCGAAGCCGCTCGAACTCGCCGCGGAGAGTGGCCAGCCGCGCCGCCCAAACCCGGTCCGCGCCGACGAACCTTGTCTTCAAGCTCGCCCATAGCTCCGGCGCCGTCTTCTTCGACGAGATCTGCAGCAGAATCTCCTCGGAGAGCGCCCCGAGCAAATACGCCCTCGCCGGCTTGTCCTTCTTGGCGATCACCGCCGCTGCCGCGTCCTCCGCCGGAACCACCGCCTCCTAGAGCCCGGCCACGTCGAGGTTGGCCTCCACCTTGATCGCCCACACGGTGTAGTTGTCACCGGTGAGCACTGGGCACGGCGTGGGCAGCGAGCTCCCCGATCCGCCGACGTACGGAACGAGCGACATCGCTGCGGGAAGGATCGCAACAAAGCTCTGATACCAATTGTTGGCGCAGCCTTGTCCTCTCTATCTGTCTCTCACGCTCTGACGAAGAAAGACGAAAGGAAGACACAGGTAATTTTCGGCGACGAACGCTCGGGCAACAAACCCTTGATTTTCCTTAGCTGGACTAACAACTGCGCAACTAACACAATTCAAGCCAGCCGGCTTTGTAGCCGCAGCAATGCAACGCCCACGCTTCCATGCGCACGTACGAGCAATTCATCCGGCCAGGCGCATGACGCGCGCTACGCGTTGAACGCAGCCTTCTCCCATATCGCTGCTAACGGCCTAGCTATAGCACACTACTACCACAAGTGTACACACACGTTACACACGTACAGACGCCCGCCACGCTTCCGCTGCGTCCCGCACGTCCCACGCGCACCCGACTCGCCCGACGAGCCCGACCGCACCAAACGCCGTCGCTTATTACAACACACACCCCCTAAGCCACGGCCTAGAGGAGTCCATCGTCGTCGACGTTGGCGTCGGCCAGGAGAGCCTGCTCCGCCGCCGGTCCTTTCCGCAGCTGCGGGCACTTGCGCCGGAAGTGCTCGTGCTCCCCGCATTTGTAACAGCGCCCACGGCCTCCTCGCCGCTTCCCTGCGCCGCCCGACGCCGTGCTGCCCGCGCCGTCATCATCGTGGTTGAAGCCGCCGCCGTATCAACGTTGTCGTGCCGCCCACTGAGCTGCGGTGAGCATCAGCTGCTAGTCCGCCCGCTCGCCGCCGGCCTGCGCGCGCCGCCTCGTCCTCTCCTCGAAAGTCTTGAGCCTTCCGAGCGCCTCCTCGAAAGCCATGGTGTTGACGTCGCAGAACTGCTCGATCCCGGTGACCGCCGCGTACAGCCGGTCCGGCACCGAGTCCAGCAGCTTCTTCACCATCTCGGCGTCGTCCAGCGTCGACCCGAGTCCCGCGTAGCGCGCCGCCATCCCGCCAATCCTGCCAGCGAATGCATCCAGCGTCTCCGACTCCTCCATGCGAAGCCGCTCGAACTCGCCGCGGAGAGTGGCCAGCCGCGCCGCCCAAACCCGGTCCGCGCCGACGAACCTTGTCTTCAAGCTCGCCCATAGCTCCGCCGCCGTCTTCTTCGACGAGATCTGCAGCAGAATCTCCTCGGAGAGCGCCCCGAGCAAATACGCCCTCGCCGGCTTGTCCTTCTTGGCGATCACCGCCGCCGCCGCGTCCTCCGCCGGAACCACCGCCTCCCAGAGCCCGGCCGCGTCGAGGTTGGCCTCCACCTTGATCGCCCACACGGTGTAGTTGTCACCGGTGAGCACTGGGCACGGCGTGGGCAGCGAGCTCCCCGATCCGCCGACGTACGGAACGAGCGACATCGCTGCGGGAAGGATCGCAACAAAGCTCTGATACCAATTGTTGGCGCAGCCTTGTCCTCTCTATCTGTCTCTCACGCTCTGACGAAGAAAGACGAAAGGGAGACACAGGTAATTTTCGGCGACGAACGCTCGGGCAACAAACCCTTGATTTTCCTTAGCTGGACTAACAACTGCGCAACTAACACAATTCAAGCCAGCCGGCTTTGTAGCCGCAGCAACGCAACGCCCATGCTTCCATGCGCACGTACGAGCGATTCATCCGGCTAGGCGCATGACGCGCACTACGCGTTGAACGCAGCCTTCTCCCATATCGCTGCTAACGGCCTAGCTATAGCACACTACTACCACAAGTGTACACACACGTTACACACGTACACACGCCCGCCACGCTTCCGCTGCGTCCCGCACGTCCCACGCGCACCCGACTCGCCGACGAGCCCGACCGCACCAAACGCCGTCGCTTATTACAACACACCCCCCCTAAGCCACGGCCTAGAGGAGTCCATCGTCGTCGACATTGGCGTCGGCCAGGAGAGCCTTCTCCGCCGCCGGTCCTTTCCGCAGCTGCGGGCACTTGCGCCGGAAGTGCTCGTGCTCCCCGCATTTGTAACAGCGCCCACGGCCTCCTCGCCGCTTCCCTGCGCCGCCCGATGCCGTGCTGCCCGCGCCGTCATCATCGTGGTTGAAGCCGCCGCCGTGTCGACGTTGCCGTGCCGCCCACTGAGCTGCGGTGAGCATCAGCTGCTCGTCCGCCCGCTTGCCGCCGGCCTGCGCGCGCCGCCTCGTCCTCTCCTCGAAGGTCTTGAGCCTTCCGAGCGCCTCCCCGAACGCCATGGTGTTGACGTCGCAGAACTGCTCGATCCCGGCAACCGCCGCGTACAGCCGGTCCAGCACCGAGTCCAGGAGCTTCTTCGCCATCTCGGTGTCGTCCAGCGTCGACCCGAGTCCCGCGTAGCGCGCCGCCATCCCGCCGATCCTGCCAGCGAATGCATCCAGCGTCTCCGACTCCGCCATGCGAAGCCGCTCGAACTCGCCGCGGAGAGTGGCCAGCCGCGCCGCCCAAACCCGGTCCGCGCCGACGAACCTTGTCTTCAAGCTCGCCCATAGCTCCGTCGCCGTCTTCTTCGACGAGACCTGCAGCAGAATCTCCTCGGAGAGCGCCCCGAGCAAATACGCCCTCGCCGGTTTGTCCTTCTTGGCGATCACCGCCGCCGCTGCGTCCTCCGCCGGAACCACCGCCTCCCAGAGCCCGGCCGCGTCGAGGTTGGCCTCCACCTTGATCGCCCACACGGTGTAGTTGTCACCGGTGAGCAATGGGCACGGCGTGGGCAGCGAGCTCCCCGATCCGCCGACGTACGGAACGAGCGACATCGCTGCGGGAAGGATCGCAACAAAGCTCTGATACCAATTGTCGGCGCAGCCTTGTCATCTCTCTCTGTCTCTCACGCTCTGACGAAGAAAGACGAAAGGGAGACACAGGTAATTTTCGGCGACGAACGCTCGGGCAACAAACCCTTGATTTTCCTTAGCTGGACTAACAACTGCGCAACTAACACAGTTCAAGCCAGCCGGCTTTGTAGCCGCAGCAACGCAACGCCCACGCTTCCATGCGCACGTACGAGCGATTCATCCGGCCAGGCGCATGACGCGCACAACGCGTTGAACGAAGTCTTCTCCCATATCGCTGCTAACGGCCTAGCTATAGCACACTACTGCCACAAGCGTACACACACGTTACACACGTACACACGCCCGCCACGCTTCCGCTGCGTCCCGCACATCCCGCGCGCACCCGACCCGCCCGACGAGCCCGACCACACCAAACGCCGTCGCTTATTACAACACACACCCCCTAAGCCACGGCCTAGAGGAGTCCATCGTCGTCGACGTTGGCGTCGGCCAGGAGAGCCTGCTACGCCGCCGGTCCTTTCCGCAGCTGCAGGCACTTGCGCCGGAAGTGCCCGTGCTCCCCGCATTTGTAGCAGCGCCCGCGGCCTCCTCGCCGCTTCCCTGCGCCGCCCGACGCCGTGCTGCCCGCGCCGTCATCATCGTGGTTGAAGCCGCCGCCGTGTCGACGTTGCCGTGCCGCCAACTTAGCTGCGGTGAGCATCAGCTGCTCGTCTGCCCGCTCGCCCCGGCCTGCGCGCGCCGCCTCGTCCTCTCCTCGAAGGTCTTGAGCCTTCCGAGCGCCTCCTCGAACGCCATGGTGTTGACGTCGCAGAACTGCTCGATCCCGGCGACCACCGTGTACAGCCGGTCCGGCACCGAGTCCCGCAGCTTCTTCACCATCTCGGCGTCGTCCAGCGTCGACCCGAGTCCCGCGTAGCGCGCCGCCATCCCGCCGATCCTGCCAACGAATGCATCCAGCGTCTCCGACTCCGCCATGCGAAGCCGCTCGAACTCGCCGCGGAGAGTGGCCAGCCGCGCCGCCCGAACCCGGTCCGCGCCAACGAACCTTGTCTTCAAGCTCGCCCAAAGCTCCGCCGCCGTCTTCTTCGACGAGACCTGCAGCAGAATCTCCTCGGAGAGCGCCCCGAGCAAATACGCCCTCGCCGGCTTGTCCTTCTTGGCGATCACCGCTGCCGCCGCGTCCTCCGCTGGAACCACCGCCTCCCAGAGCCCGGCCGCGTCGAGGTTGGCCTCCACCTTGATCGCCCACACGGTGTAGTTGTCACCGGTGAGCACTGGGCACGGCGTGGGCAGCGAGCTCCCCGATCCGCCGACGTACGGAACGAGCGACATCGCTGCGGGAAGGATCGCAACAAAGCTCTGATACCAATTGTTGGCGCAGCCTTGTCCTCTCTCTCTGTCTCTCACGCTCTGACGAAGAAAGACGAAAGGGAGACACAGGTAATTTTCGGCGACGAACGCTCGGGCAACAAACCCTTGATTTTCCTTAGCTGGACTAACAACTGCGCAACTAACACAGTTCAAGCCGGTCGGCTTTGTAGCCGCAGCAACGCAACGCCCACGCTTCCATGCGCACGTACGAGCGATTCATCCGGCCAGGCGCATGACGCGCACTACGCGTTGAACGAAGCCTTCTCCCATATCGCTGCTAATGGCCTAGCTATAGCACACTACTACCACAAGTGTACACACACGTTACACACGTACACACGCCCGCCACGCTTCCGCTGCGTCCCGCACGTCCCACGCGCACCCGACTCGCCCGACCGCACCAAACGCCGTCGCTTATTACAACACACACCCCCTAAGCCACGGCCTAGAGGAGTCCATCGTCGTCGACGTTGGCGTCGGCCAGGAGAGCCTGCTCCGTCGCCGGTCCTTTCCGCAGCTGCGGGCACTTGCGCCGGAAGTGCTAGTGCCCCCTGCATTTGTAACAGCGCCCGCGGCCTCCTCGCCGCTTCCCTGCGCCGCCCGACGCCGTGCTGCCCGCGCCGTCATCATCGTGGTTGAAGCCGCCGCCGTGTCGACGTTGCCGTGCCGCCCACTGAGCTGCGGTGAGAATAAGCTGCTCGTCCGCCCGCTCGCCGCCGGCCTGCGCGCGCCGCCTCGTCCTCTCCTCGAAGGTCTTGAGCCTTCCGAGCGCCTCCTCGAACGCCATGGTGTTGACGTCACAGAACTGCTCGATCCCGGCAACCGCCACGTACAGCCGGTCCGGCACCGAGTCCAGGAGCTTCTTCGCCATCTCGGTGTCGTCCAGCGTCGACCCGAGTCCCGCGTAGCGCGCCGCCATCCCGCCGATCCTGCCAGCGAATGCATCCAGCGTCTCCGACTCCGCCATGCGAAGCCGCTCGAACTCGCCGCGGAGAGTGGCCAGCCGCGCCGCCCGAACCCGGTCCGCGCCGACGAACCTTGTCTTCAAGCTCGCCCATAGCTCCGCCGCCGTCTTCTTCGACGAGACCTGCAGCAGAATCTCCTCGGAGAGCGCCCCGAGCAAATACGCCCTCGCCGGTTTGTCCTTCTTGGCGATCACCGCCGCCGCCGCGTCGTCCGCCGGAACCACCGCCTCCCAGAGCCCGGCCGCGTCGAGGTTGGCCTCCACCTTGATCGCCCACACGGTGTAGTTGTCACCGGTGAGCAATGGGCACGGCGTGGGCAGCGAGCTCCCCGATCCGCCGACGTACGGAACGAGCGACATCGCTGCGGGAAGGATCGCAACAAAGCTCTGATACCAATTGTTGGCGCAGCCTTGTCATCTCTCTCTGTCTCTCATGCTCTGACGAAGAAAGACGAAAGGGAGACACAGGTAATTTTCGGCGACGAACGCTCGGGCAACAAACCCTTGATTTTCCTTAGCTGGACTAACAACTGCGCAACTAACACAGTTCAAGCCAGCCGGCTTTGTAGCCGCAGCAACGCAACGCCCACGCTTCCATGCGCACGTACGAGCGATTCATCTGGCCAGGCGCATGACGCGCACTACGCATTGAACGCAGCCTTCTCCCATATCGCTGCTAACGGCCTAGCTATAGCACACTACTGCCACAAGCGTACACACACGTTACACACGTACACACGCCCGCCACGCTTCCGCTACGTCCCGCACGTCCCGCGCGCACCCGACGCGCCCCACGAGCCCGACCGCACCAAACGCCGTGGCATATTCCAACACGGTGACATACGCTCCGGCATCGAAGGCCGTTCTTTCTTCTCTGTATTCGACTCACGAACAAAAGACATACATGGTGTGGCTAGCTATACCCATACTAGAGTAACAGCCAAGTCTACAGATCCTTTGGACACACACGTACGGGAGCAAGCCACGGCTGGGCGCATACCACACCTAACGAGCCGGCTAATCTGCTAACAACTAATGGCTAACAATTTCCCCCCTAATCTTCACATGGCGTCCGTCGCTCGTCGCCTCGAACGCCTCCGTCCAACGTTGTCACGCGCCTCTAAGCATCTGGAGCTGTTAGTTGGGGCTAACTAGGCACATACCCCACCTAACGAGCCAGCTAATCAGCTAACAACTAATGCATGCACTATCAGCCAGGATTATGGCTAACATAATTAATGCATCATGCCCGCTGCATATGGATATATGTTCTTTGTTGGGAAGATTGGAAACCTGGACATGAAGTATACTAGCTCCTACCGACAGAACTTGTGAGGCCACGAGCCATGCGGCGACCGTTGCCCCAGCGTCAACAATTGTACCCGGCGTGGGAGCTCAACTACATGCGTCCTACTTGATGGTTCGACCCCGAGATTTGGTTGTGAAAGCCAAAAGCTGGATGCTAAGGAGTGTTTAGCATAATAGCCTTGTAAGCTGGGTGTCGCTTGAATTGCATACATGCCTTCTCGGAGCTCCTCCCTGAAGCTTGTCCCGGGCAAACTGGCCTATACTGTGACGTTCACACCAAACAGGAAGAAACACAAGATTCATATGCCTTCTAGAGTCCTCATGAAGCATAGTGTAAACAAACGCACACTCTGGCATAGTGGTATGACCTACTGCCGACGAACCTGCACGACCTGAATTCCCTGTGCCTCCCAAGCACCAAGTCCCAACCCGAAAACCCTACTATGATCAAGCCGTGCATATAAAAGCAAAGAAGAGGCTCTTGCATGTCTGCTTAAATCGTACTACCTCTCTGACTCGATTGGTGACCATGGATGCGATTAAGCTATTAGTAGAGACATCTATCATACATGTATGCTCTTGTTATCTGAAAAGAACATATATGGTTGTGTGATTTGGATTCCAAAAGCTTCTCGTGTGTCTTTCTCTTATATACATATAGGAGCATAAAGTAATTACTAGTGGTAGCTAGTAGTCGGCAGCAATTGAACTTTACTGCTACACCACATTGGTGTGCACATGTGGCTATCTAGTAGCATGGATTAACGTGTACTCGACACTATGGGTGTATTTTTTTGGCGAATATGCTAGGATGCGTATAATTCCATTGATAGGTAGAGGAATTTCTTTTACAGGGGTTGTACTTTTGGTGGCGTACACACATATGGCGACATAAAAAGAGCAGTTTGAGTAGAGAGGGGTGAGGTTGCTCAGCCTTGGACAGTTAAGTTAAATTTACGTACCTTAATCTATCGAGGCCTTTGGCACCAACTTTAGCCCATAGCCACGCATCCTACTTAATGTCATCTTGTACCGGAATGGAGGACGGTTGAGCACCGTAGAAGAGTGTGGCATTCAGGTGCTGCAATAGGGCCCATGCTGTTAGAATGATAAGAGAGTTGTTACGCCTATGCAGGCAAGCTGGTGCAGTGGATGTTGTTGTGGATTACCAGGCAAAGAGTTGTGTCTCACTGTCAAGGAAATAAATCGCGGGCGAAACTGTCGCAATCGCGGCGCTATCGCCGCTGGAAATCCTCCCCGCGATTTGATTTCTTCAGGAAATCGCGAGCAATCGTGCAGAGATCGCGACTTTCCTTCCTTAACGATCACTGGAGATTTTCCTGCCGCTAAATCGTTTTGCGTGCGATTTTTTTTCTTTGTCACTGTCCAGAGGGGGGGGGGGGGGGAGAGGTCTGATAAGCGACACCATGTTGTGAAGGGTCCTGTTCTCCTAGTTGCAGAGTTTGCAAAATGGGTCGTGGGGTAGATCATGGCGTTCGAGACAATCGGCTTTCACGCAGCGGTTGACGGAGGCCAACGAAAGGAATACTTGCGCATTTGTCGGAGACTAGATTTTCCAAATGAGCTGCCAGTAGGTGGGAGTTGTCTTTCCATTGAATAGCGCCCTATATCAAGAGATGGCTGTGTATGCGCCATTCGATGTCCATTTCCAGGAAAACATTTCTGTATCTTGAGTGAGCACAATCCCCTGAATCTATCTCCGTAACTTGACATATTCGGTGGTAACTCCACCTAGGCCCCCGTCGATTAGCTACAAGATTTGCAGGAATCGACTCCATCATTGGTGGCCCACCTAGGCCCCGCTATGTTTTCCTTCTATCATTTTTTTCTATCCTTTGTTCCTGACATAGTGTTAATAGTACTAGTGTCAGTATACGTGTGGTGTTTTTTTATTGGGAAAATGCATTCTGATGTATAAAAAGACTCCAACAGACAAAGGTGGACATAGGAGTGCAGCATCCACGTGCATATTGTTGGAAAAAGTAGAGGGAGTGCAGCATCCATGTGCTCCGGTCCCATGTATTTCGAATTGCGTGCATATATATTCTCCCCAGTGTTCACACAAACAAAAGCAAACTGGTTTCACAAAAACAGAGACGGTAGTACCTTTTAGCTAGTATTCAAAGGTTGTAAACAGGAAACACAGAGGATGAGCTTGTGGCTTTGAGAAGTTAGAGAAGAATGGAAGAAGTCGTGAACTAGAAGCATTCAGGAGTAGGAGGCATCGGTGACAAGAGGACCATTCATCCAAACGTTTATAGGTGATAGAGTCGAAAATAAGCTAGAAGGAACGCACATTATTGCTGCTGACAACATAAAATTAGAGCCCACTTCGTACGCCGATAATGAAGAGCTAGAGGAAGCTGTTGGTGAGTCACAATAACACGATAGTCAAGAGCTACAGGAAGCTGTTGGTGAGTCATCATAACACAACAGGAGCTGGACTAGACTCTCGTTCATGGCACTTTAATTGCGGGGAGACATGGATGGTCTTTAGTCAGCAGCCCAAGACGTTGTCACTAAATAGTCAATTTTTCTTGCTTGGCAGTGTGCTCAAATAAGTGGTTGTGTTATTCCATTCTCCCTTCCTCCAGCTGGTGTATGTTTATTACTCCCTCGGTACCGTACCAGTGCATTATGCATGTTATGAAAACCAAATAATACAGAAATACTTAGGCACGGTGGATTAACTTACACCTCGTTTGTTGTTTCTTGCCATGAATAAAGAAATTAACCAATAAAAGGCGTGGAGCATGTATGCTTTCAATGACCCGAGACTACCTAGCACGGCATATGTAGTGGTCAGTTCATTGCATATAATAGTACTAATTAACAAATAAACATTAAGTCCTCCTATTTCCTCCTTCGTCTTGATGGCGTTATACAACCTAAGGCCCTTCCCAGTGATCCATAATGTACAGGTGCTAAGGATGTCACAAAGATAAAAAGTGATGTGGAAAAGCAATTAAGGAGAAGCAAGATCGTTATGAGATCATCCCAGAAAGAAATATTGCTAAGCATGTGGGCCTATGTAAAATTCCTAATGCACCGGTACAAAGGTAATACTTGTGAAAACTGCAATACCGGTAGATTAACACAATAAATAAAGTAGTAAACTATTGTTGCGGACTACAACACCTTTTTAATTGTTTGCACTCATGGTCATGGTGCCTTCCAGCATTACTTTAACTTGAGATTACACAATGTTGACAAAATAACAAATTTGAGGAGTATGGGGAGAAAATTGGCGGTGTTTGAGGAGCTCCCGATTCGAAAAGAAAGCCCCCGCCCCCTCCCCACCCGGCCGCCACGCGTCGCTCCCTTCCCAGGGTCCCAGGGTGATACGAGTGGCGGTGGTGCATCTCCAGCTTACCTTTCCTCCTCCCCACCGTCTCCCTCGCCACTGCCGGCAGGCCCACCTCCGGGCAAAGCTGGGATGGAGGCAGCGGCCATGGGCCTTGTCCGTCCGCTTGATGGAGGCTCGTTCGTGGTGGGCTGCGCAGAGAGGCATCGACTCGTGCCATCGGCTGGTGGCGGGCTGTGTGACACTACTCGGGGTGAGGACCGCAAGGGAGGCATCGGTGTTGGGCGGTGGCTGTGCGCGCGATGGCTCTCGGGCCCAGATCGGGCAGTGGAGAGCATGGAGGAGCAGATCTGGTCGGATGCATGCGGCTTTGGCCTCTGGTCAGGACCTTTTTGCTGCACAGTGGTGGATTCCGGGGTGGCGACCCCGGGCGTCATATCTGGAGGTGTCCTGCTAGTCAGCGTGACGGCAGATCCGGCGTGACTGACCTTGCGGGCACGCGCGAAGGATTCGAGACCTGCTGCTCACATCTGACGGTCGCGACGGTGTTGCGGTTGTATGGGCAATGATAGCGGCTGGCGTGATGGTGGGTGCTTCCTTTAGCACCCTGAATTGGGGCAGCAGACCCTCTTCTTCGACGTCGATGGACTCCATGGTCGTGTGGGCGACTCGGAGTCGGGATATCGATGTGGTGACGGCCTTTCTAAGGCTTGTGGCGGTATGGTATGTCCCCTCCATAAATAGATCTGGTTCGATGCGGCTCCCTAGGTGACACATACATCTCTCTTTTGGAGTCCTCGGCCAGTGCCAGTCGCCGGCAGGTGAAGCCTCCGGCGGATGCTACGCACCACATCTCAATCGGGGACATCAAGTCATGCGTGTTACTGGCACGTGTTGCACGATGGCTCTTGTAGAGGTCTCGTATCTAGCTTGTTCCTTCTGGATTGATGCCCCTGCGACAGTGGCGGGAGGTAGATGGAATGGGACGCCTGTCGTCTCCCGAGGTAAATAGTTATCGAGGTGTCGGTAGCCTGATAAATGATGGTACATATGGCTTCAACAACCCCTGTATGCACTGTGCGCGCGTGGAAACATAAGATCTCTGATCAAGCAATGGCAATGCGCGCATGCATTGTGTCCTTACTGAAGGTGGTGGATTGATGCTTGGCTTTGGGGATAAGTATCAAGAGTTCAACCTTGTATTGAACTCGCCATCATCGGCGCACGTGTGGTGATTCTTTCTTGAAGGTGTAGCCTAGGAGTTGTGTATATTTTTTTTATCGTCTTGTAACATAGGGTTAGTGGTTATATAGTGGAGTTACTATTGTGAGGCATGCGGCCTCAGGTTTCTTTTTTGTTTATTTCCGGGTCGATGTTGTTCGACTGTTGGATTTTGCATTCCTAATAATATATGGTTGAATGCGTATGCAGAGGCCGGGGTTATCCTACTTTTCGAAAAAAATGAGAAAATCAACTTGTGTACAACTGTACTAACATTGATCATATTGGCATGGGTCCCCATGTGTACAACAACTATACTAACATTGATCACATTGGCACGGGTCCCCATGTGTACCTCCCATGTGCTTGCGGGGTTAAATAGTCTATCCAATGTTCATACAAATCAAATAAAACTACTAGAACAACTAAGACAGGATTACCTCTTCCCCAGTGTTAAGAGATTGTTCGTAGAAATTAAACACAAAGGAAGAGCTAGTGGCTTTTAGAGATGAGAGAAGATTGGAAGAATTCGATTGTACATAGATATTAAACACAAATGAGGAGCTAGTGGCTTTCATAGATGAGAAAAGATTGAAAGAATTCATGAAACTGCAAGCATTCAGGAGTAGGAGGCATCAAGCAAATGAGGAACATCCATCCAAATGTATCACTACAAGAAATCTGTTAATCCATGATTGATTTCCGGTGACGTTTTTGAGAATCCGTCACAGTCATGACGAATTCTCTTTGGCGTCACAGTAATCGTCACCGATCACCAAGATGCAAATGAGCCCAAAGTACATTGACCCCTTCATGACGGACATCGAGATACCGTCACAAAAACCGCCACATGTGACCTAGCTTATCCCCTTTATGCACAATATCCGGACCGTCATGGATGTGCATGCCCCTTGTTTGACCCAGATGTTGTTTAGACCAAACCGTCAGGAGTACGTTGGTGCCCATTGTATGGCTCATGTGTTTGTGTCAGTTGCTCTTGTAGCACCGCAAGAAATACGAGAATAATGCGCTCATTCCTCCTGTCTCCTACGTCAGTGAATAATAATGTGTTGTTCCCACATGTCACTGCGATTAAGAGAAACTAGTAACATTGTCCGTGCGTTTCAACGGGGAAAAGTATGTTCGTATCTGTCAGTTTTAGTTCTTAAAAACCACCCGATCGTGAACTGAGAACTTGAACCATGACATCAGCTGCCTCTTAATTTATTCCTTCATGGAATCATCACCATTGCAAAATCACTGCACATGACGTGCATCACTATCGAAACAGGGTTCCGCCCCGCTTTATAGCTAAAGCAACATCCAAACAAAGTACACGGCTGAACGATTCAAGATGGAGGGACAGCCCTCGTACAACACCGATCCCAGAATAACAGATCACGCAGGAACTACGCAACCGATAGAGAAAATAGGAGATCTGAGTACATCGACACGCTACGCCCTCAACAGAGAAAAGTGGCGCAACAGAGAAAAGTGGCGCTAAGCGTCGCCATTATCGAGTTTGTAAACGACACAGGTTTTCACCCGGAACCCTGGCACGACGAAGTCTTCAAGAAGATAGCGGCGCCCACAAGCGTCGCCGCCGTCGTCGACAAAGCGCAGATGTTTCGCTCGGTAGCTCCCACGTACCACCTCGAGGTCTTCAGGACAAGCGAGACGACAACAGATCCCCAGGTCCGGATCGGGGCGCCTCAATTGTCGAAGATAGAGAACACTCCCGAGCCATCCACCGCCACCCCTCTCGCCACCCACACGACCAAGAAGAGTAGCCACCACCACCATCATGGTGCCCGCCGGAGAGCCAACCATGTGGACCGCCATCCGGAGCCGCTGCCCCGACGTCCAAGCCCGAGAAACCACCAACCATCCACACCGATGCGACTCAGCCACGACAGAAAGAGTAAAAGGGGCCTCCTTTCACTCCTAGCCTGGCATCAGTCACGGAACCTGGGTCGACACCTCCACCGTAGGAGGCGTCCGTCCCTGCGTCCCCAGCCAGTCCCGGTGGGCCGGGGGGGACACGGCCCATGACTACCGACGGCCGCCATCGAGCAAGTTCAAATGACGTCATGTCGTGACCGACGACGCCGATCTGGAAGACGGTGCAGCGGAGTCCCGACAACCTCCGATGCTCGCCGCACCCGCGAGAGGAGAAACCTCAACCCCCGCGAGTACTTCCCGGACCAGGCCTACTCCACCTACCCGGAGCGAAAGGTCTGACCCGCCTCGGGCCCAAATCCAGTCCACCCGAGCACGAGCTCCAGATCCGAAGCCACCATCAGCGTGCGCGCAGCCGGTGCAACACCAGAACTGCCCAACGCGCCGCCAGCTCTTCACCAGAAGAAGGGGAGCACCTCCATGCCCCTGCACCGCTTATAGAAGTCCGGCAGCACCAGCGCACCACCAAACCTCGCACACGCCTGCAACCACCGCTGCCACACCACCACCGCCAGCCACCGCCGCATAGCCGCAGCTGCCGCACCGCAGCACAAGCATCCGCTAGGGGGCCCCATCGACCGCGACGGGCCAGATCTGGGCCGAGATCCCACCGACCGCCGCCTTCACAGGTCGCACCACCCGCTGTATCCAGCCCACCACGCGCGGGTCAAGCTGTCGGGCCAGCCCGCGCGCCGCCGCGCCACCACTCGAGGTCGCCCGCACACGTCGAGCCCTCGCGCGAGAAGGAGACGAGGCCTCGTCACCGCCAGCACCTACCGGGCTTTGCCCGGCGGCGTGGACCGGCGGCGACGAGGGTAGGAGAGGGACGAGGGGAGCTCCCGCGCCGGCGGCTAGGGTTGCCCCCTCGGTCGCTCGCGGGAGCGACGCGAGGGGGGAGGGTGGAGTGGGGTAGTCTCTGCCCCTTCCCCATAAACAGATCTGTCGGTTTTAATTCTTAAAAACCACCCGATCGTGAACTGACAACTTGAACCATGACATCAGCGGCCTCTTAATTTATTCCTTGATGGAATCATCACCATTGCAAAACCACTGCACATGACGTGCATCACCGATGGCGTCCAGGCCCATGCACCATTGCTAGCGGCAGGTCTACATGAGCTCGCCCTATCCACAGGTCCGATGCAATTGAACACGTACCCTCTGCGGTTTTCCTGTGCTCCGTTGTCATATATGTCTGCGAGGCCCCGGGATGTCGACCCTGCCGCTCGTCACCTAGCAGCGGGTCCACTCGACTTGTCCTTCGACTGTTTCTGTCGCAACCCTCCTATCTATCCATCACACCATTTGTCCACTGCGATCTCCCATTGACCGTTGCGGACACCATGGCTCATGGGAATCAAACTCGACGATGCGCTTGATGGAATTGATAGTGTACCTCATGTCCTCATCATACAACCATTTTCCATGACCATCGCTTCATACGGCAACTTGATGGGCAGTGGAATACGTTCATCTTGTTGGCTTCCATGGTGGTCAATGGTCCCGAGGATGTCGACTCCGAGAAGCGAGTGATGGGGCAGCTCACCACCAAGGTGGAGTATGCGCAGGGGGGCCGCTCGCCTTCGACCCCATATGACAGTAGCCGACGGGATTTTTGGCGGCTAACGGCGGCTAAAGCATGCACAATTACTACACAATATTTTTTAAATACACATATAAAATTGCTTAAAAAGAAATTAACCAATTTTTAAAAATACACATTGTTATTTTTATTAATGCATGGCGAACATTTTATAAAAAGACATCGACAATTTTTCAGTAGATATGAGAATGTTCCAAAAATATGCTGACTATTTTTTCAGATGCACTAACAATTTCTTGAAGTATTATTATTATTGGAATGGTTAAATAATATTATATTTATGTTTTCACATTGGAAAAAAATAAAATCAACAAAAAATAAAAAACGAACTTGGAAAAATTAAAAATAAAACCGATAGAAAATGGACGCCGGAAAAGTTGCTTGAATCCATCAAAAAAGAAAGGGAAATCGCTTGAAGAGGTACATCAATATATACGCAATAAGAAATTGTTGTTATACCAATGGACTCATATTCTTTTAGCAAATTATTAAAATAATTGGTAAAATCCTAACATATGGTTCCCACTGTTGCACGCCATTGACTTTGGCTAGGCCACAAGTAAGTTACAAATGTTCAATCATTTAACCAAAATCCATAAAATAATTTGAGAAATGTTCGTATAATTTCAAACATATAATTATACATCAAATGAAAATCATTTGTTGGAATAAATTATTGGTCTATCACAACATTTATTCAGATATGCCAAAACCAATGTTCCAGATCTAAATGAAAAGTAGGCCCACATGCTTTTTGAGTTTGTCGTCCACCATGTGTGCAACTACACCTGCATGCCCTTTCAGACAAAAGATAGTCCATTGCCCTGTCGTAGAGTTCGCCGCCGCCGCCGTTGGCAGACGCCGGTCGCCATCCCCCGTCCGATGATGCGTCGCACCGCCTACATCGTCGCTGGTTGCACACTACAAGAAATATGTCAACTTGTGACCTTCTCGTGGTGACCCTGGAAGAAATGGTCGTAAATCTATGACCATTTGAGACCAATTGGTCATAAGCTGTTCGGGGTGCTCCTAACGCTAAACCATAACGACCAATTTGGTCAGAAATGTCATAATTTCCACACACGAAATGGTCATAAAGCAGACAACACTGGTCCGCTGCCTTATTTCTAGCTGATCACGACCAATATAGATGGTCATAGCCTTGTAAATTGTGGTGCATTGCTATGACTAGGCGTCAAGTCATCAGTTTTGCCTATGTGTCATGTCCATGTGTCAATTTTTGCCCTAGGTTGTGAAGGAACCTACATTTCTGTCATTCAAAAGATTCCCAAAAAATTCTCATAAATACTTTGAATCATGTATTCCTCAAATATATCAAAGCCCTTCCGTGCCTAATTCAAAAAAAATACAGGAATATTCATTTTCCTATTTTGTTCAGAACAGCACTTTGTGAAGGAAGTGTTATTTATATTTTTTGAATTGCCCTCAAAAATTTTGGGCACTATTTTCTATCCAAATCATTTTCTCATGACAAAATTCATATCCATTTGCCTATTAAATCTTCCTCAGCAAATTTCCAAAGTTTCTGTTCAGCTAGAAGCTTTGTGAAGTAAGTACTAGATAGGCATCTCCTAATGAGCTGAATTTTTTCCACATATTCTGTATGCCAAAATAATCTCTGTCCACAAAATTTGATCCCCATCTAATAATCCATGTGAGCTCACCATCCAATCTTTGTTTCTGGTAATATTTTCAGTTTGTGAAGCGGCTATATTTTATATTGCTTTATAATTTCTGAAAATTTACCAGGAGATGACCTTGCCCATAGAACCTGTCTATACCAAATTTTATCTGATTTTAATGTAGCCAATGTTCCTCAATATTTTTCCCAATTTTCTGTCTAGTGGAGAGCATTGTGAATGAAGTACCACTTTTATTTATTCAAATGGTATGACCAATTTGTCATCCTCCACCAAATTACAGCTCAATCCAATAATCTATGCGAGCCCAGATTCAATTTTTATTTTCTCGCCTGATTAGCACATTGCAAAGCAAGTGCTACCTAGACCCCTCATATTGGCCTCAAACTTTTTGGTCACTCTTACATACTCAAATCATTGCAACATGACAATATTCAGCTCCATTTGTATAGTAAATCGTCCTCAGTAAATTTACAAAGTTTCTATCCAGAGAGAAGCTTTGTGAAGGAAGTACTATCTAGGTTTCTCAAATTTCTCTGAGATTTTTTCACATCTTCCATATACTCAAATCATAACTCTCCAAAAAAATTGAGCTCATTTCATTTGGCCAATTTCTCTCAATAATTTTCCCAAGTTTCTGACCAAAGAAGAGCATTGCGAAGGAAGTGCCACTTTGGCATGTCCAACTGTTATAAAATTTTGACAGTGCTTTTATATGCCCAAATTACCATGCTCCACCAAATTTCAGCTCAATCCATGCATTCATTTGAGCCCAGCTTCAACATCCATAGTTCTGGTCATATTTTCAGTTTGTGAAGCAAATATATTTTATATTGCTTAATTATTTTTGACAATTTACCAGGGAATGTTCCTATCTGCATAATTTACCTCCACCAAATTTGAGCTCATTTCATTTAGCCAATTCCTCGAAATAATTTTCCCAAGTTTTTGTCCAGAGAAGAGCATTGTGAAGGAAGTGCCACTTTGGCATGTCCAAATGGTATCAAATTTTTACAGTGCTTTTCTATGCCCAAATTACCATGCTACACAAAATTTTAGCTCAATACGTTCATCCATTTGATCCCAGCTTCAACATCCATATTTTTGCACAGTGTGGTACTTTGCAAAGCAAGTGCCACCTCGGATTCTTCATTTGAGCTGACAATTTGTCAAGACATTCTCCTTAGTAGACGATCATCCTCAGCCAAAACTCGGGCTCATTGGCCATGTGAATTTCACTCACCGCTAATCAAACACTTTTCTTCCAATTCATGTTTGAGCTTAGTTCAGTCTCCTCGTGAGATTCTTCTGTTGTATTATTCTTCCGAACACCTATCGGGGGAGCGACCAACTCACCAGACATGCCTAGGCCACCCAAAACGTGTGGCGACGCCACGGTCACTCGGTAACCACGCAGCTGCCATGTTGGTTTACGTGCTCTGGAGTTGGGGCCCTCGGACACCAACCAAACCTCAACGTCTCGTCACCACACCATGTATTTCTAATTAAATGGATACTTATGTACCTACAAAAGATTTTTGGAAAAAATAAAGAGCAAGCTATAAGGCAGCTGCGGTTCAAATTTGACCTGCTTCGTGCTCAATCGTCGGAGATTTGTCTTTTTCACGAGAGGTGGATCAAAACTTTTGACACCCAACCATTTTGTCAATTATACATTAAATGTGGACTAATATTTTAGAAAAATGATTTGGTCCAATTTTGCAATAAATATATGGTAGGTCCTTCACAAAAAAACTCATTTTGGGCACTATAAAAATGGAAAATGATTTTTTTGTCCAAAGAAAATGAAAACTTCTTTAGGCAACATTGTTTGTCATTCCAATATGCAGCCTTGTGCACAATATGAGATTATTTTAGCAAACTATGCCATGAATGTGGCCATAAGATTGATCATTTGGCTTGAAAGCCATGAATCTTCACACATGATAGCTCATTTTTTAGAACACTTTTTTAAAATAATTACCGTATTACAAGTTTATTATTTTTCCTGGTAACTTGGTCACATATAATGACGCAATGCGAAGGTTTTTCAAATTTTTGACTTTTCTTCAATTTTGCATGCCCATTTCAAAATGCGGTCAAAACGATGGGCATGACCATTCCTAGCTAGGGGTTGAATATTGAAAAACTTTTGGTGTTTCTATGATTAAATAGATACTTTTGTACTAGAAATGAGTTTTTCAAAAAATAAAAAGCAATCTATGAGGCAGATACAGTTCATATTTGACCCGGTTCCTATTGAATCGGGGGAAATTTGTCTTTTTCACGAGAGGTGGCTCAAAGCTTTTGACACCCAACCATTTAGTCAATTGTACATTAAATATGATCTAATATTTTAGAAAAAAGATTTGGTACAATTTTGCAATAAATATATGGTAGGTCCTTCACAAAAAAACTCATTTTGGGCACTACAAAAATGGAAAATGAAATTTTTTGTCCAAAGAAAATGAAAACTTCTGTAGGCAACATTGTTTGTCATTTCAATATTCAGCCTTGTGCACAATACGAGATTATTTGAGCAAACTAAGCCATGAATGTGGCCATAAGATTGATCATTTGGCTTGAAATCCATGAATCTTCACACATGATAACTCATTTTTTAGAACACTTTTTAAAAATAATTACCGTATTACAAGTTTAGTATTTTTCCTGGTAACTTGGTCATATAAAATGACACAATGCGAAGGTTTTTCAATTTTTTGATTTTTTTTCCAGTTTTGCATGCCCATTTCAAAATGCGGTCAAAATGATGGGCATGACCGTTCCTAACTAGGGGTTGAATATTGAATTTTTTTTGGTGTTTCTATAATTAAATAGATACTTTTGTACCTAGAAATGAATTTTCAAAAAATAAAAAGCAATTTATGAGGCAGCTACAATTCAAATTTGACCCGGTTCCTCTTGAATCGGGGGAAATTTGTCCTATTTCACGAGAGGTGGCTCAAAGGTTTTGACACCCACCCAATTAGTCAATTGTACATAAAATATGACCTAATATTTTAGAAAAATGATCTGGTCCAATTTTGCAATAAATATATGGTAGGTCTTTCACAAAAAAACTCATTTTGGGCACTAGAAAAATGGAAAATGATTTTTTTTGTGCAAAGAAAACGAAAACTTCGATGAGTGCCTAATTAGTAGATTTCTTGGTTTATTTGGTAGAAAATGCGGCATTGGTAGCTAGATTATTAACGTAAGAAATGAAGTAGTAAATGGTTGTCTCGAACTCCTATGAGTGCCTAAGTTTTTTTTATTGTCGGCCCCTCCGATATACTGGTTCAGGAAAGGAATGTAGTTCAAATCTGTTATCTCGTACAACATGATGAATAGCAACTGAAAGTAGTGGAGCAATGACTCCCAAGAATTGTCAATGTAGCTCGAGAAAGTGCTTGGTCTGAAATAGTAATAGGTTCTCAAAAAGTGTCCCATCATTAGTGTGAAATTTTGCACTATTTCAGCAAAAGAAAGTTCTACCAATATACTATAAAAAAATTGGTGTCTAAAGAAAATTAGATGAAAAGGTACTGTTTGTTTTGTGTCATATCATATTTTAAACCAATTATGTGGGTACGTTGACAAACAATTTTTGATGTCAAAGGAACTATTTGCTGGGAAAGCAGTTCCACGTTGGCTGTCTCTTCCTGCCATTGGATCCTTTTCCTCGCCATCCTCAACTGATATGCTATCGACCAAATTCATCGCCGCAATCATGAGAGCTCATCAATCTTCTAGATTGTCTTCCATGTGTTTTCTTACAAGTCTCGGATCTTCTTAATTGTATCATCATTTGTCTTAGCCAACCAGATTTGACTTTCAACATGAATCTATCTAGAACTAGAAGAGCGCCACCCTCACATATCACTACACCACAACACCACATCCCCAACAAATAGGTTGGTCGGAAAAACAGCTTCTGCCGACATACAGTCGGTCGGGAAATAGTATTGCCGACCGACCATGTCTGTTGGGGAAAGTCCAGACGGGAAAGCCTTTTCCCGACCGACATATCTTTCCCGACCGACAGTTGGACGCCTATAAAGAGCATTGCCGACCGACTTTCTGATGGCCCTACCCAAAATCTTTCCCGACCGACTACCCGATGGTAATATCTTTGCCGACCGATTATTAGCTAGCGATGCTGTTGAATCTTTCCCGACCGACCGTTTGACAGTACAGTCTTTGCCGACTGACTTTCTGTTGTCCCTGTCCTGAACCTTTCCCGACCAATTGTGCGATGGTGTCCTTTTTGACGACCAACTTTCCGTTGGTCCTAGCATGAGTCTTTGCCGACCAACAATGAGACACTGTTTTCTTTTGCCAACCAACAGTTTGACAGCATTTTGTTTAGCTGGGCAATATTTAATACCCACCCTTGATATCCCATCTGCCTTACAATACAATGTCAATCAAGTTGCATATCTCATTAAACCATGATATCACTCAAGTTACAGTAACTTGCATGTACTCCAAAAATATTAAATCATGATCATAGTAGGATAACATATTAATTACTTCTCACAAGTGAAGGAACATTTATGGTTCAGTGACCGAATCACCCGATAGGTTTACAAAATGATAGATGCATGTCCGAGATTCATTGTTTGCTCCATTACACAAAATACCCAGATGATAAGATGCCATATAGGTTCACAAAATGAGACCTAAAAGACGCATTGTTTTTGCTCCATTACAGAAAATCGCTAGCTGATGCAAACTGACATCTTAATGGTTCCTTCCTGCTCCTTTTGTATGTCTTTCCTACAAAGGATAAAAATGTCACCGGTGAGCATGCATTCAGAGACAATGGCAAAAATAATAATTGTATAAAGCATCTATGGCAATTGGCAACAAAAAACTGTGGGATTTTAGTGTTACAAAAAATAGGGCAAGTTCAGAATAATGCCACAACATGTGTTAATTAGATCTTTGCTGTGTTGGACATAATAAAGCATCGATGCAACGTGACCATGAAGTATATTTCAAGAAATAGGAGCAATACAGAGGTGTACTGGGAGCAACACAAGGCAAGAGAGTTAAGTTGTATTTCCATCATCTGGAGATAAGGCAACACTTTAGCATGTCCAGACTCCCAGTTTGAGTTTAGAAGACATGCTACTGTTTACTGTGGAGAGCAACTACAGGCTAGTTTGGTTGGTGCTGGAGAGCAACTACAAATTTGTGCCAGCCAGCTCCTCTAGGCACGTCCAGGAGTCTATGTTTCTTGGATAACCACGTTCCCAGGCCCAGGCTGACCACTCATCCTGTGGACACCAACAAAACAAGCTCCAGGCATCTCCCAGGGAGCACCCAAGCCAAAAAGAAAACAGTTTTTAAGGCTAAACCAGATTTGGGAAATGAAGCATGTGGCAAGTAGAACTGTACCAAAGCCAACTTGAGACGCCCAGCACAGGAATTGCTCAGGTCTATGTACCAATTTAAGATTACAACTCTTGTAAACAATAGCATGGACATAAGAGCAACTTTTGCATAACATTATTATTTCCTTGTAATTCTACTAAACCATGTAAGCTATGAACTATACATTATCTTAGCCAAACTTTAGATGAAGAGAATAACCAAAAACAATTGTATACCATCACCATGTAAGAAGTGGCAGTGAGCTAGGCAGACATTGATAATAAGAGAAGATATACCAGCATTGATTGTTACTGCTCAATATACAGAGCTAGATAGCAACTACCATCATGAGGAAGAAGAAGATACAAGGGTCTGGTTAAGTTCATTTCGGTCCCTGGTTTTGTAGCTCAAAAATAAATACTAGCTTAGGATTCAAAAATACCTTAGCGGCAGGACGAGGAACATGCCCCTGGTTTGTAGGGTTTCATCTAGCAAAGTGATCATGAGTTAGTATCACACATCAAACAATTCGAGATAAGTGGACAAAACACACATTGTTGGTGATTACCTTGCTAGATGGCCATGCAATGGACCTTGTGACAGCATCAGCGATAAATTGTAAACTGTCATCTTCAAAAGGCACCGTAGCATCCCTTCTGATCGCAACATTGACAAGAACCTCATAAGTTCCTAGTCCAAGGGGCTCTCCGCCCACAATAGTGTTTGGGTCAACTGAGATAATTGTTTCCTTAGCAACAGGAGTTTCAGGACCAGTCCATGCATATAGAAGCACATCCATACCAATCTGAATCAATGATTATTTTAGAAACATGAAAACAAAATAGAATTTGAACATATAGGTAAGGATGAGAAGATTACAAGGCTTTCATCTTCATGGGCTGATGAGCTTCTTGCAGGGGGCTTTGCAACAACTCTTCTATGAACAAAGGGCTCTTCATCATCCCGTTCAGCATCTTCTTCACCATCATTATCTTCCTCAACTTCAACTCTTGAGTTCTATCAGACAACAATATGGAAATAGAGTTAGTGCATGCAAGATGTATTATTGATGCAATGAAAAGATGTGGAAATAGTTCATTACTTGTCGAGAATTGGAACCGTGCTGCGAGCTAGGAGTTTCCAGATTATGCCCTCCTTGTGAAGCTAACATCAATTCCATTCGGTTCATTCGTTACTGCATTTGTTGCACATGCCCCTCCAGCATGTTAAAGCGATTTTCAGCTTCTCGACGCCTTTCCATTGCAACTAGAACTCTTGTGCTCAATTTACCCCGTGTACCCTGTGTGCCCAAATCTTGAGGTGTTGGCCCTAGACCTAACACACGGACATGACCCCTCGGCTCCTTCATTCCACATACACGTGCAAACAGTTCACCTTCTTTAATGCTTTTTTCCTTCCATTCTGGGTGCTTTTCAGCTTTCTCTATGAATTCTTTCTGCAAAATGATATTTACTTGCTATGTAAATTCTACTTGTACAATTTCCGACTAATATTGAAAAAGCATGGAAAAAGAGACTTACAATTGTTGTTGCTGCCTGCGGCACATAACTCCCTTTCCTTTCCCCTTTCTTGCATGTATGTGTTTCGATATAAACTTCATCTCTTCAAGGATCATCCCCAAGTTTGACAGCCTACAATCATTTATTTATTTCACTATGCATTAGTCACTGAAACACAGCGGCGTATCATTTTTAATTGGGTAATTGTTTTTACCATTTCATCGGCAACACGGGCATGACTCTTGTTGCCAGATGTATGAGGTACTGCATTGGCATGATTCGAGTAATTTTTCTTCCACCTTTCTTTTCACTACCTTCATCAAGCTCACAAGTAATCTCTTCATGCAAGAAAATTAACATAGTCATACAACAGTTCTAGCAAGTGACATTAGCCTACAATATGAGCAAGTATAACCCACTACAAATACCTTCAGAAGGCTGATTCTCGGGATCTACATGATCTTGATCTTTCGATACCCTAGACCTCAAAACACGTCCTTCATTCGCGCTTACAGGTGCGCTGGAGGGTGCCTGCATAGATATATAGGTTAGTGTTGCAAGCTACATTTGCTTCCTTCGGGTAGAACATGAATGTGATGGAAGCTACATACCTTTCTTTTCTTCTTGGGGGCTTGGTTTGCTTCCGTATCTTCCTGCATAGAAGCTCTTGCTGCTCGTGCCGCTTCTAGCCGTTTATCATTTTCTTCAATGGTCTTAGTTCTTTGTAGTTCATACTGTACCGCTTTCAGTTGTTCCTCCGTGACCCCACCATCTTTAGCTTTTCCTCTTGCGCTTGCCATTTTTCCTCCTGCAAAAGACACACTATATGAGTACATCGCTGAAAATACAAAACATTAGAGGATTGTACACAACACTTACTTTTTTTCAATATCACTTGCTTTAAGAACTAGTCCATCTATATCTGTCCTAGCAGAACTAATGCATCCATCCGCAACACTCACACGTATAGCAGTACATGGATCAGGCAAAGTCACACATAAAACATTACCATTATCATCTTGAGATTCTTCTATGTCATATAATGATGGCACAACAATAGTAGACCACTCAGCATCAATGCGATCTTCAACATAGTAAACTTGAGTTGCTTGTGTGGCTAATATGAAGGGCTCATCTGATATTTTCTCACCGGTATTGAACAAATGCTTGAAATTCACAGAAGTGATTCCAAACTGATCAGTTTGTGCCCATTCATTTTCTACACGATTATCAACCCAGTCACATTTGAACAGCACTACTTTCCCTTCATGTTGATAGTTCAACTCAAGAATTTCTTTTATAATGCCATAATAGGTCTTGTTTCTTACACTAATATTGTCACCTTTTCCTTCTGCAAAGGATGTGGTTTGTGCAACAAGAGCTACTCCACTACTCTGAAACGACCGGCCCTCATCATATGATTGTGTATGAAAGTCTATCCCATTTATAGTGTAGCTACTATACTTCATTGTGACCATGTTTGGCTCTTTAGCTAATATTTTTATCTCCTGTGGTGCTTCATCACCCATTTCTGCCACCTGTGATTATGAAATGCTATTATTACTCTACAATGGGATGGAATTATATGTCTTATAGGTTGACAAAGTCACATGCCCACTTACGTGCAATTTAAACCACTCATGAAAGGTCTCGTAATGCACACGCTTGACTTCTCGATGACTTCGAACACCAATAGAAGAAAGGTAATCCATATGTTTGCTGCATATAGGTTATATTTATCAATCAACAAGGAAGAGAGAAATAACCTAATAGCAATACATAGTAGGGATATCTTACTCTAGGTATGGTTCTATGTTGTCATAGTTGAACAAGACGTATTTGTGGGCTTGCAGCCAAGTTTTGTTATCTAACATCACCATGCACTTGCCAGCCAGCCCTCGACCAATGTTGTGGAAGAAAGGAGTTGTATCATCAACTTCCATATCCAAACCTCCATCATTCCTAACTCGATTGAACCGAGTCTCACCATCTAAATAGTGCGAGCAAAATGTCAAGCTCTCGTCAAACAAATAGCCCTCCGCAATTGATCCTTCCACATGACTTCTAGTGTGGACATGTCCCTTGAGCTTTCCTATATACCTCTCTACAGCCCACATGCTACGAAAATGTACTGGACCAGCTATCATTGCTTGGGCTGGAAGATGAACCATCAAATGCACCATAATATCGAAAAAATGATGGGAGGAATATAGCCTCAAGAAGGCTCAAGGTCTCAGCTATTTCTTCCTGCAACCTTTGCATGTCACTGATGCGAATAACCTGTGAGTACATTTGCTTGAAAAATCTGCTCACACGAATCAGTACCGCACTCACTCTTTCTGGTAATGTTCTTCTCACCGCAAGTGGCAGCAAGTCTTGCAAAAGGACATGGCTGTCATGGCTCTTTAGCCCAATTATCTTTTTCTCCTTAACATGCACATTACGGCATAGGTCAGATGCATAACCATTAGGAAATATGGTATTTTTAAATACTTTGCAAAATGTCCTCTGCTGATCAGATTCCATTGTGTAAGGTGCCGGAGGAAAAAAAAACTCATCATCATCAAGATCAATAGGTTGAAGATCCTTTCTAATATTGAGTGCTTGAAGGTCATATCGAGAATTAATGTTATCCTTGGTTTTTCCATTGACAGCCAACAAAGTGTTAACTATGTTATCACACACGTTTTTTTCTATGTGCATGATATCAAAGTTATGATGCATCTTCAAATCCTTCCAATATGGTAGTCTAAACCAAATAGACTTTCTTATCCAAATGATCAGCGGATCCCCTTTCTTGCGTTTCTTAGTTCTAGGATTCTTCGTTTTAGGATCCTTCCCAAACTTGGTTTGCATATTTTCTGTCAGCTCTAAGATTTGCCTACCGGAAAGTGGAACGGGTGCTGTCCCATGTTCTATGTCACCAAATGTGCGTGTATCATACCTCAAGGGGTGACATGGACGTAAGAACCTACGATGCCCCATATAGCAAGTCTTGCTACCATTTTTTAGCCTAAGAGAACATACATGGGAGTGACATTCATGGCAAGCTCCTTCTCCAAAGGAAGCACACGCAACCAAAGACCCAAGACCCGGTTTATCCGTAATTGTGCATATTATGGCAGCATGCAACTGAAAATACTCTCCGGTTGAAGCATCATAGGTCCTAACACCATCAAGAAACATATCTACCATATCATCAACTAGTGGCTCAAGATAGACATCAATATCACTACCAAGGGAATTTTGGCCAGGAATCAACAATGATAGGATGAAATTTGATTGCTTCATAATCATCCAGGGTGGAAAGTTATAAGGAATCAATAATAATGGCCAAATGCTATAGCTGACATTCATGGATCTAAATGGATTAAAACCATCGGCACATACTACAAGCTTAAGATTTCTGCTGTCTTTTGCAAAATCTTTATTATTTTCATCAAAAACTTTCCAAAGGAGAGAATCTCCAGGATGCCTAATCAAGCCATCTTCCATGCGCTCTTCTGCATGCCATCTTGTGAGAGTCGCAGTTCTGGAACACACAAACAACCTTTGAAGCCTCTTCTTTATTGGGAAGTAACGAAGAACCTTCTTAGGAACCTTGTGGACACATTTCCCATCTGCACTCTTCCTTTCAGATTTCCATCGTGAAGCCTTACATTCTGGGCATGAATTGGCATTGGCATTGTTCTTCCAAAATATAATGCAATCATTTTCACATTCATGGATATTAACATACCCAAGTCCTAGGCATTTGACTAGTTTTTTAGCTTCATTGGAGTTTTTGGGTATTGCGGATTGAGGGTAAGCATCTTTTAGTAGATCTAACAGCAGATCAAAACTTCTATCAGACCACCCTCCAAGCAGTTTGGTGTGAAGAAGTCTCACTAGGAAACGAAGCTTTGAGAAATTCTTACAGCCTGGATATAGCTCTTGTCTAGAATCAGCTTCAAGTTTGTGGAGAGATTCTAGAAAAGAATCATCCTGATCTAAATCACAATCATCTTCAAGATCTCCCCCTTTATCCAAACCAGCAGCAAGGTCTCTTAGCAAATCAGATATATCATCGCCCTCATCCCTATCGTCACCCTCATCTAGATTTGGAGGAATGGGAGAAGAAGAGACAGTTTCTCCATGAAACATCCACTGTTTGTAGCCATCTACAAATCCCTCGCATACCAGGTGCTCACGGACTTCAGATTCTTCTCTCCAGTACGAGTTCACACACTTTTTGCAAGGACATAAGATTTTATTCTCGACCGATGATTTATTAAATGCATAGCCTAGGAATTTGGCGAGCCCTTGTAAGTACTTCTCTGTATGCCTACATGCAAGTGTACATGTGTAGTGTGTTATATATAGTTTCAGCATCTAAGAAATTTAAAATATATATGTGGCGTTATACCTAGGCGCATCCATCCAACTTCTATCCATGGTAGCTAGCTTCACACTTGGTTACTACCAAACACACACTAAATACTGAACAAATAATATCATAACCAGAGAATGCAAGGAATTACTTTAAGTACTATAAATACAGTGGCTCGGAAAAGAAAGGAAGAATCATAGAATCAATTCAATGGTAGTACACATAGCAAAGGTAGATACCACCATAAATAAATAGATCAAAGATGTGGTTGACTCACCAACTAGTGGAGGATGTCATGACAAGCACGGAAGGGGGATTACTGCGCCGCTGCTGGAAGTTGAGTCGTTGGTAGCAAGAATCCTAATAACCAACCAGATTACACACTATAAAAATCAGTGCCAAACATAAGGAGGCATCTCTACATATTCATGGCATCCACACACATGGAGGGCCTCTGGACTTGAGTGGGGCAGAGGAACTCACTTGAGTGGATGCAGTAAGCACGCGCGTCGGTGGATGATCTCTTGAAGATGAGCTCCCACGGTGTAGCCTCCTGAAGGAAAAATTGCATAAGAGCCGAAGCCTAAGCAAAACCTTCAATTCATGTTCACACGCAACATTGGATGGGTTATGCTAGGAATACACTAAGATAACAACTTCAATAAATCTTGGAGCCACATTTGTTACAAAATACCAACAAGATATTAAGCTCACTAATTTCATAAATAATATCTGTTTGTTAGCCACTACCTCCTAATCTATCTACCATTTCAGATATTCACATAATTTCTGAATCAAACAGCCAGACTAAAAGCACTCCATCAACAAATCATATACTAAAAGCAAAATAAACAGTGGACACTCCACACACCTTATGCACTCAGGTGGTGTTTGGTTCAGGCAAATATTCTGCTAGGTACAATCAAATACCACAAGCTGGTCACTAAGTACCAATGATTCTGCTACTCTTCTTCCTCTGCTCAATGGTACCAGCAGTGGTTCTCTGTGCTAGCTGCAACAAAAACAAAAGAGAGATGAAGTCAGGTCGCATGTACATCGCATGTACAGAGAGATGAATATCCACACTGCCTGAGGTCTCCCCATCCCCGCCACATGCGTTCTACGGAAGATCTCTCGTGCTCCTCGTTCCCCACTGCCGGAGCTCCATGTTCCTCACCACCGGAGCTCTCCATTCATCGCAGGCCGCTATCACAACATGCCTCTAGGAGAGAGAGAGAGAGAGAGAGGAGCTGTAACTCAGCCGCACGCTGCCCCGATACAAGCTGAAGCAGCCACCCGGAGAGAAAGCAGGACGGCGCGGGGCGACGATGGATGGGCAGGATGGCGCGGGGTGGCGATGGACGGGCAGGACGGCGCGGGGCGGCGCGGCACAGGTAGGACGGCACGAGGCGGCGCAGCAAAGGCAGGATGGTGCGGGGCGGGCAGGACGGCGCAGCAGAGGTCGTGCGGCGTGGGACGGAGGTGGGACGGCATGGGGAACGACCGGCGAGAGGCGTGGGGCGGCGGTGGAATGGTTGGGGATCGACCTGTGTGGGGCGGCGTGGGTGGGGGAAAGTGCTAGGGATTTGGCCCTTCATGGGGATTCAAGTGATTTGGGGAAAAAACATTTCGCGGGTTGGGCCAGATTTCGCACTAAAATTTGGCCGTTCGCACGCGAGGCCCATTTAGCATCTGACTGTTGGTCGGGATTATTTACCGACCGATGGTCCGTGGGCCATAAGAGAATTCCCGACCGATATTTCGATGGTATATGTTTTATAATTCCCGACCGACAGTGTGTCACCGTAAAGAATTTTGCCGACCCACAATCTGTTAGAAATTTTCATGGCCGACCGTGGGTCGGCAATAGTGTCCTTTTCCCAACACACAGCGGTAGGGAATTCTGGTGCATGGTGTAGTGTATTTGGTTGAGGTACTTCTCAGCTACTGAGATAACTGTAAATATCAAGCACAAATTCTAGGTAACTTCTCAAAGCAATTGCTGGCTGTCATGCATCTCTTCGAAACCCAAATACAAGTATTGCGACTATATAAATTGCAAATGGATGAAGTAGTTTCGTAAAGGTACCGGAGAGCAACTAGAAGTTCCACTCTTTGGAGTTACACATCATGTATGGAACTAGACTGAAAATGATGAACATATCTAGCAGCAGCAGGACCTTTTGATCCCTTCATGCATGCCAGAGGAGCTATCTAGGCTTGAGAGGCAACCAGGAACTAGGGCGCGCTATTATAACTGCATTGGTGGTTATGCTAGTAGTACAGGGCCATGTCCCGATGAGAATTCAAATCTTTTGCATTTTGTCGATAGTGGAGGGCGATGTGCACTGCATTGTAAACACTTATTTCAGAGGAGGCTAACCACATCGATGTGGATACAGAAGTTACCGCAGCTGGTTATAAGGCACTAAATTGATTTCTCAGGAGTAAAGTACACGTGCGAAGATGTCTTGTAGATCTTTCCAGCAGATTGCCGTGAAGTGAAGCCTTCGCAGTAACATTTCCCCTTTTCGTCGGTTCTATCAGCTTTTCATTACTTCGTTGGCAGAATTCACCATGAATGAGACGATGCTGCATAACTTGGAGTGAAAGTTCTTGACACCGTCGTGAACCAGCTAACTGCGCGATCCAACTTTTAATTTTCATACAGCCTTTCTCATGTAGGTTCAAATCATATGATTGCATAATTTTGCTAGTATGAGATTAGATGAATATTGTTGAAGCTGCTATGGAATTCAGTTCCAGTTATCTAGCTATAATTACGTAGATGAAGTTTTCTAAAATTTCATGGTTCTGAAATCAAGGTTGTTAGTGCAGGAAGGTAGAAATATTGGGTGTTCTCTTATATACCGCTGACCTTGTACGACTGAAACTTAGTAGCTGCAAGGCCAAGGAGCTGCATAATGTTTTATTCCAATACGTACGACATATAGTTTACTCGCGAGGAGGTAAGCACTATATGACGGTTTAAATAGTTGAGACTTCATGCAACTTCTTACCAATGGTATTTGCTAACTTTATATTCGGAAGCTACATCCATCATCTTCCTTATGTACTCCCTCCGTCCTATAATGTAAAAAAAAAATTTGCACTAGTGCAGTGTTAAAAAGCGTCTTACATTATGAGACGCAGAGAGTAGTTATAGCTTGGCATCTCTTACAACTTGGTGAGTAACTCTGTGACTATTGAAACATAACAAGTTCGGTTATCTGCATCAGCATGTTCTGACTATTCTCTCTATTTGTGGAACACAACTGAACACATTCCACCCATTTTTTAACAGGAGGTAGCCCCCCCCCCCCCCCCCCCCCCCCCCCCCCCCCCCCCCGCCAAGGAACCAGAGCTGGAAGTATACATAAATCAAGATTACATCACCGCAACGACAAGGACCCAAAAGATAAACAAAACTATAACTCAGTCCTTGGAACTTGCACAGAGGCCCCCTAGTGGAACGTAGCAAAAGAAATTGGGTCCCTGAGCAGCTAGCAGGCATGAAACAATCGAAGTCAGCTTCCACGTGCCACACAACCCACAGAGGAAAGGCCAAGTGGCCACCCACGCGTTGAAGGAGGGGTACACCATCGTCAAATTAGCGTCGGCCCCGGGGTCGTGGACGTTTGGTTCTTGGGTGTATCTACACCCTATATGAAAAAAAAGAGCAATTCAATAAAGAGTCAAAACATTCTGAAAATATTTTTAAAATAAACTTGACATTCCATTGTCCTTGTGCGAAAAGTTCCACAAAAAGAAAATTACCCTTTGACATATTTTAAAAAAATTACAAATTTTGGGTCAAAACAGTGTGAATAGTGACCTACAATAGCCAATAAATTTTGTCTTTTTTACCCTGAAGTCAATGTTGGTTTTTTTGTGAAAATTTATATTGTAGTGCAAAAGAAAGTCAAGTTTAATCTAAAAATACTTATGAATTATTTTGACTTTTTGTTTAACTATGAAAAATAATTCCCCATATAGGGTGTATCTACAACAAGGAACAAAGGGTCTTTCCCCAGCTCTGTGTCGCTACACAGGAGATGGCACCCAAGTGTGCTGCTGTACATATTGGAACAAAGCTGAAGTTTGAACCTGCAGAGAAGGAGGAAGACTGCAGAAGGGGCCTGATCGAGGATCAGGCGAGAGCTCTGACACTTGACCATAACTACAAACTTTGGGGGCCTCGTCTAGCGTGCTGGCTATCCCGACGATCTGATTGGCTTGTCCACTTGAGGTTGGGAAGAGATGAGTTATACGTAGGGATTGACCTTCACCGAGATCACGCTCCACATGTATTCTCCTTTGAATCTGGGGACCAAGCAACAGCAACTCTCTCACCTGCCGCTGGTGATACAAGAATCTGGGGAAGCTCTAACATCCTCCACGCTTGAATCTTCACACCAAGAACCAGCCATGTGATAGCCTAAATTGAAAATTTGAGGCTGCATGGCGAAGGTAGGTTCCCTACTACATCTGGTACTAATTGGCTTTATAGTCCCTTTGGTAGGTGGTAAGTACTAAATGGGAGGCGACGATGCTTTGGACTAGATTGAGTCGCGCCGCTTAATGGCAGTGACAAGGGGCTGTGAGTCACTAGCAGATCATGATATCGTTTACTGAAATGAAACTAAACAGAAAATGTCTAGTGTAGTATATATTGTCATGTGTCAACAAGGTTTCACGCTCTGTACTTACATGTTGCAGATTTTCAGGCACACCTCTTCCTTCCCTTTACTTAACAAGACGTTATCGTAATCCCACCACTCACAAGGACTCGAAATTCCTGATCGGATTCGCTATAATGCCTACAAATAAATCGTCCCCATTTTATGGCTCCATCAAACTGCAGAAAATCAAATTCGATCATGGCGGGACTAGACACCGAGGCCATGGTGCATGAATGATGATTTCTACCATGCTAATCGATCGTACATATCATGGATCGCATGACAAGAGACCTCCGTGACGTGAAAGAAAGTTGACCGAAATGGAAAGGAACCCGCCAAAAGTTTGGCGACAACACTAGATAATTAACTCACTCGCAACATCGGTGCTGTAGAGAGTGTCACGTTTCTCTTGTGCTCAGTATACCTTTGTCGAGGAAGGCATTAGACGCAAACGCACATGTTTTTGTTTAAACTCCAGTGCTTTGTTTTTCAGACACAATGCTATTATCTCTCTTCAAACACTGATCTATAAGTACCAGCCATTTTACATGACATAAACCTGGGGTCGGGCTGAGACTGGACACGAGCTAAGCTGAGTCTGGTTTGGTCCTAGCTTCCTCGAAGCTTGCCTCATCTTGGACTTGCACTGAGCGAAGCTGAGCTTGACTACCAGACAAGCCATAGTTATAGGCTTGGCAAGCCAGCTCATTGGTTCGCAACTGCCAGAATTCCATACGAAAACACAACATTATACACTGAAATCAATTGGTAGCCGTATGCGGGGAGCAGCGTGCGACGAGTGGATCTAGCGAGGAGGCCACATGCAAGGAGGAAGGTGGTGGGGAGCAGACGGTGTGCATGTCACTCTTTTGGTAAACCGCTAGACTAATTATACTTGTTCTGAATGGGCTTGGCCTAGAACATGTACGAGGCCGGATGCGAGGGATATAAAGAGACATCCGCTTTGACCCATGTGGCGAGCAAATTTGGCCTGTAAATGAGTCCTAGCGGACAATAAGCGTACGAGAAAACCGAATGGATGTGCGTGTTGGGCCATCATTGTGGTTCATTTGAACAAAAAGCGGACGAAATGATGTTGTGCATTGGAGTTGGCTTAATAGCAGAACGAATTAGTTTACTTGACCCAAAGGAAGTTCTCACATCGATTCAGTAGCACATCTTGTTTACGCAGCTGCTTGCCTCAGCGATGTAATAGCTAAAGCAAGTAGATATTCGTTTTGGCTCTAGGGTCAGATGATCCTGAAATCCGAACCACACAGGCGTTGCATGGCGCCTGGACGGCGGTTTTGACCTACGAGATGGTTGTGGCCGGCTCCCGAGGCTTCCATCAATTGCATGTCTCGCGGCTGAAGTCAACCACTGAATCTTGAGGGATGAACACTCCTCAACATCTTTCGATGACCACCGCCGTCGTGGAGCCATAGGAGGTCGCTCCCGCACAGTCTACATTCACCTCACCCAGCCGATCAGAGTTGGATCACCACCACTAGGTTGTGTACCATAGCGCCGCTGGCAGACGACAACTCACGGGAAGTCCATCAACCCGTGGCCATTGTGTACCTTTCAGCAGAAAGCTTGACGCACGTTGGCACCCGATGAAAAATCCAAACGGATCTGACCGGGGACACAAATGTACGCATGCGACCCCACACAACACCTCTCGGGCTCACCAAGAGGGACGCCGGGCGTCCTCGACCCCATGTGCCCGCTTAATCGGCCATCATGGGGCCGTTCCGTAGCAGCATGTCTGCCCGGCACCTCCGTCACAGTCGCGTGCCTCCATGCCATCGAGAGGGACCGGTCGTCTACTCCAGATGTCGTAGAGCGTCCCCATCAACCTCCTACAGATCGGCGTGCCGATCAGTACCGAGCCCCGTCCCCCAAAAGGACGCAGCGCCGCCGTGAGGGAGCCCCCTGCCGCCTTCATTGGCCACACGGGCTTCGCCAAGCGGCGTCCTCCGCCGGTGACACGGAAGGAGGGAGATGGAGAGGGCGAGGGCGCTGGCGGTGCTAGTTTGAAGATGCACCCGTGCCGCCTCGGCAGGACGACACGGGGCGAAGCGTTTACTCGGATGAAGACGAGGTCATGGCTTTGACCAGCATACAAGAATATCTGATCTAGCGAGGTCTCGGGGACACCAATCTTGTTCCTGTTGCAAAACGCGTCAAAGTTTGCTGGCACTACATGATTACAACCACCATCCAGGTCGAGGTTGTCACCGTCTTCGAAATCCAGCAGAATATCGGAGATGGCATTTGCCACCTCCGCATAGTTGTTAGGAGCAGGGAGGTGCTCTATCTCTATGCTGTTCACAGATGCGGAAGTGTTCTAAATATACGTTTAAATGGATGTTCATCTTGTCCCTGATGTCTCCTAATCCAAAATGTAGTTTCACAATCTCTACAATTGTTTCTAGTCACCCGAAGCCACTACATCCTTCGCCCTCCGTCCGGGTTTAAAGGGCCCGTTGGCCACCAAGCCCCGTCCGAAAATATTAGGCCCGCACGCTAAACCTGCACCAATGGCTGTGTTTCTCTTTTCCTATTCCAATGTTGCCCGTCTTAGTTTCCTGTGCATAGTTATGAGGTTTGCATGCAAGCCAGTGCATGCAATCCTGTGCCTCGTTTAGTGCGTGTGTGCAGTTAAGTTTCGCATGCAAGCGCTGTGGAGTAGAAGGCTCATTATTTTTTTCATTTACTTCAAGCTGGATTGAAGCCCACTGATTGGTCAGTTTAAGCTCTAATTTTCATACACGTATTTTCAGCAGTGCCTTGGTATTGTCAAAGTTGTTTTTGGGCCTAATAAATCCAGACGGAGGGAGTATTTCCTATCTGCAACTTTCCATACAAGCAAAAAAATTATGTGTTGGTTATTAAAGTACTGGCTATCTTGCTGTTGTTAGTGTGAGCATTGGGTCGAATATATATACATATCCACGCATATGGGTGCTACACTCCCTCTCATTCCCCACGGATTAAATTCCACAAACCCACCACATTCAATGCAAGGTTAGCAGAAAACACCAGCATATATTTGTAGGCAGAAATAAGCATGTCTACGGTATTTGTTTGGAAATAACACTGATCGGCGGCTTTGCCTCGGTTAAACTTGTTTGTGAGAGATGAGGCCGGCCAGTCATGCTGACATGGCACAAACCTCTGACACCGTGACATTGGCTCGTTTTGCTGGACATGGGACCCGCTTGTCAGTGTAACACTTCACTCTTCAGCATTTCATCGAGCAGGTTGTGCACTATTTCTTGCAATGCCACAGGTCCGTCAATCTATACAAATTGCAGTATGTCATGTGCACTAGCTGTGAGGCCCCGACTGTTATTCCAGGTTCATGATGCCCCGCATGATGATTATAACATTGACTCTGTAGTTTATTGTTAGTGGCACATGGTGAACCTTTTCCACCTGATCTTACGTGTGAATTTGAATTTTATAGTGGCACGTGGTTACCATTCCTTCCCCTATATCATAATTATGCTAGTAATGTAATGATGACTCAAACTACGGTACCATGCAGAACGGCTGGGAGTTCAACCACAGAACGTTGCTACGTGCCCGATTTATGCGCGACGCTGTTAATCAGGCCGTCTGCGGGAGTAAGCAAAGTACAGGACATCGTCTGTTTTTGCATTGTGCACATATCAGCCACGCCCCATCGTGCACAAAGTAGTTTCGTTCAACCACAGAACTGGCGCTGCTGTTTGCCGTGAATTATGTGGGCTTGTCCACTTCAACGACTCAACTGCTGAAATTACCACTTGACCATTTTGTTGTTGTTGCAAGCAGCAAAAGTGGAATCCTGGACTGAACGCTGCGCTTTCTTCCCTAAGTTGAGTGCAACTTCTTCAGACCGTCGTGAACCAGTTAACTGCGTCATCCAGCTTATAATTTTTCATACACAGAGTTTTCTGATGTAGGTTCATATTATCTCATTACATTATTCTTCTAGTATCAGATTACATGAATTCTTCTGAAGCTGCTGTGGAATTCACTTCTAGTTATCTAGCCTTAGTTATATAGACACAGTTTTTTAGAATTTGATGGTAGTGAAATTCGAGGTTGTTAATGCATAGAAATTTTGATGCTCTATGCAGGAAGGTAGAAATATTGGATGTTCTCTTATATACTGTTGAACTTAATATGACAGAAACTGACTTGTTGCAGGGCCAACGAGCTGCATGATGTCCTAATCCCATATACAGCGTATACTTTGTGAGCGTAGTTCATTGCAACGCCGCCGGCAAAAAGAACTAATGGTGCATGCGTCAAGTGTCCTACACACACATAGACGATGTAGGTGTTGCCACATGGAAGCATATGGCGGCTCCAGTAGCAATCCTATGCCGACAGTATCACCGTTGACATCATGGATGACTAACCCCCCCCGCCCCCCCCCCCCCCAAAAAAAAAAAAAAACTAGCTCGCTCGCCCTGTTGCCCCCATGCCACCGATCTGCCCGCCCGACACCGCCACTCTGCTCGCCCGCACTAGCCTATCTGCTCGGCCTCGCCCGCGCTTCCCCTGAATGCATGGCTGCTGCCGCCCTGCTCCGCCCGTGCTTCCACTCAATTCCTTGAGTTCATTTTTCATTTTCTGCGTGCCAAAAAAGGTTTTGTTGTGACAAACGTATCAATTTTTTGATGCACCACTTCATTTTTCAGAACTATTAGACCACACTTTATGTAAAAATAATTAAACGGTTGCCAGTCAAAAGGTTTCCATCCATCTCTCATGAAATTTATAGATTTCCGTTGATTCACCATGAACCGGGTCAAGCTTTAGCTAGAGCTGCCTCATAGTTTGCTCAGGATTTTTTACAAAAAAATATTTTTAGGTATAAAAGTAGCTATTTTAACGAAGATCCAAAAAAACTTTTACAATATTTCACCCCCTAGCTACGAACGCTCATGCCCGACATTTTGACCGAATTTCCAAATCGGCATAAAAAAAAAAAAACTGAACACTTTCATATTATGTCATTATATGTGACATATTTTCAAGAAAAAAGATAACAAACTTGAAATACGACAATTATTTTTAAAAATGATTTTTAGATAATACGTTGCACAGTTGGATAGGTAGCAACATTTCTTCTTGTGAGAGTCATTGAAGTGATGATGTTCTTAATTTGGGCAAGTAGTTAAATCCTGTAGCAACTAAAAGTTATTGTGATCATCATTAAGGCTGGTATTGTGTTTTCTTAGTAATATACTTTATTCTTAACTGAGTTAATAAAAAATATAAATAGAATTAATTAAATATTAAATTAAATAAAAATAATTTGAAAAATAACCTTAATAAACAATAAAATAAAATAAAAATAAACTAAATAAAACCTAATTTTTCGTAGCTTCGGAACTAGCCCTACGTGGATGATAGGATGTGCCAAATTTTCAAATCTCCGTCTACTCAAGAAGAACAATGTGCGCTTGTGTTGGGTGTTGTCCAACAGCAAACCTCATGCGTGCACAACATGATCTACATGTTGTTGCATGTGTAGGATTGGATCCATCCGACTGGCATGGAGGAGGGAGGTACCGAGAAAGAGGCTGTCGGGGCTAGAGTGGAGGCACTGTGTGTGGATCCAGAGCGAGTGTCGGTTCCTTCCCTAGTAAGCCAAGGGATAATTTGGCGCGAAGGATCACAAATCACACATAGTTTTCCGTCTACAGCCGCCGCCAACTTGGTTTCTCATCACAAACTTATCATTTTACAGACCCTTTGTTTTCCTATAGAGCATTTGATAACATTGACATCATATAAAATGGGAATATTGTCGTTTGTCAGATTGACATTTGTCAATCAGGTAACATTGCAATTTGTCAATCCGGGAAAAGGACAATTACTAGTATTGTCTAGTTTTGCTAATGGAATTTACAAAACATAAGCAATAATACAGGCTTAAATTCACTAAACATTGATTTCATTCATTAGACAAGTAATCGTTCTTTGCACAAATAGTTTAATTCGACAGCTGAAATGAAAAAATGTGCCCAAATGTCACCAACTACCTACTTAAACAACTAGTTCAAATTTATCTACAAGTTAATTTCTAGTACAAACAGTTCAAATAGATACAAATAAACTGAACGAAATAGGCTCTAAATACTAAGGATGAACTATATACAGCTTGAAGAGACCTCGTGGCTGTGGTGGAGGAGAAAAGAGTATTTGAGTGGGAAAAAATTGAACTAGCCAAACAACCATGACGACACTTTGGCCAGATGCATTTTTTTCGGACATATTTGTTGTTCCTATCTACCAAAGGTACAGTTTAAGCAACCAATTGCTCTACTGTGCATATTGTACAAGCTCGTGAGCGTTCTATGCATAGATAGCTTATAAATTGCAATGATGGATTAGTAGTTTTAATTAAGAAGCTACCAGACAGCGACTAAGAGTTTTTCCCTTTGGAGTGATGCAATATCTATGGCACGAATGGAACTGAACTGAACACATGATGAACATAGCTAGCACTGACGTGGCCTTTTGAAATCTCCAACCATGTCGTCCGAGAAGCTAGTTAGGCCTGAGAGGCAACCGGGAACTAGGCCCTGTGATTATCACCACATCAGGCCTTCTACTATTACTGCAAGACATTCTCTCTACACGAATTTGAAACTTGTGTTAATTCTCTATGCTGGAGGGCGATGTATGCTGCAGCGCATGGGAACTTCACAGACGTGGCTGATCACCTCTGCATAGAGGTGGGGCATGCAGCCACCATGGATGATTTGGAGATTGAGCATACCACCACCGACGATGACAAGCTGGAGGTGGAGCAAGCCGCTAGGCAAAACCTTGAGGTGGATGAGTGAAATCTTCATTTTTAAATGAGTAAAATCAATTTTTTTGAAAGTGTTTGAAATATATCCAAGATTAGTCTTGTTTTAAAGATCTCATCGTCAGGAACTCAAATATATAAAAACATTAAATAGCAAAAAAATTGGTTAAAAGATATCGGTGAATTAATATCTCACAAGAAAATAAATACGCTGGTTTCTCTATGGGTGAAGAGGACCATGAATGTGCATGCACTACTAGATATAAGACTAGTGAGACTCACGTCAGTATCAATCAGTAGGTGTCAGCTGTATATGAAAACATATTGCACAAATGAATATTTTCAGCTTTATACGTTCAAGGGCTGCACACATCAGAATGCTAGAATCAACGATGGATGCAAAGCCGGTAGATACCGGTTCCTGTAGAAAAACTATTTCACCGAAGATCGTTCATCAAGTAGCCAGGGACGCCTTGCCTTTGGCGCCACTCTCGCCCTTTATCGTCTTTTATTGTTTGCCAGCTAGCGTGGAGGTTGCTAGACCTGAATTAGGCACTGGTATGAGGAGTAACACGACAAGTGAAGTAGTATGTTTATCCGCAAATCCTACACTTCTATATATTTTTTACTTAGTTGACCACTGTTGCCTCTCGGTTTTCCCAAAGGAAAATGCAGTTCAGATCTCTCATTGGGAACACCACCATGAATAGGAAATAAAACCAGGGTACTATAATCTGGGAATTGTCAGGTTAACTCAAAAAAAAAATGCTCCATGCGAAATAACAAACTCCCTTAAAATATTTCCACAATCATGCGGAATTTTCTTCAATTTGAGCGGAAAAAAAAGTTCTACCCATAATATGGAAAAAATGAATTTGGTGTTTATGAAAAATGGATAAATATTAGTTTGACACCGAAGCGTCATTAATTAATCTCAAGATTACACAAAATAAGATGTACGGTAAAGATGATCTATTCTAACTTGCGGTGGAGACATCTTCAGTTCTTTGTATAGCTGCCAGGATTCCATGCATGTGTGGAGAACTACAGCATAGTGCTGAATAGTCTATTTGGCACTGCTCTCCATTCATAATCGCTACCGCTCATTCAGACAACGCGTATGAAGAAAGAGCGCCCCATATTTCACGTCCACAACCACTTAACGTACTAACTACAGTAGCTGTTTGTGTATTGCAAAAGGTAAGACCTGTTTGATTTAGAACGCTAGAACGCTTCACACAATACACGTACGTGCATAGCTGGTTTGAAGAAGCCAGCTTTGCAGGTTAATTGATTCTGCCTTGCAACAGTGTACGCACGTCCAGCCTGCAGAAGCTAGCGAGACTTTCTTTGATCGGTCAACTTTTCCAGCACCGTCGGCAGAACACAGCAACTCGTAAACTTTGACGAACAGAACACGATGACACCGAATCGATATATGATGGCCACGGGCTCGTGTCGAGCCTGTTAATTATCTTTCTATTACTTTTTCTTGGTACAAAGATTACAGGAGTTACATCAAATATATAGTAGCTATAACAGCCCAAGAGCTAACCAAGTCGGCTAACCAGTGTGAATCCTAGTATACTACTCGGACACACACGTCCTGTTCAACTCTAATGAGAGCGAGGGTGCTAACAGCCATGAGCTCTGGCTGGAATATTTAAATTCATGATGCCTCACAATCTTAGACTTAGGCATAACGCATGATAGTGGTGGCTGTACACATAAGCTATGGTGCTTGATATTTTTATGGACTGATGTAGGACAGGGGGCCAGTCTTCAAATGAACAGGATATGTACCCATCTACGTGCATACTTAGGAGCTGGTTCTGTATATATATAGTATCTCACCAGCCATCATTATTGGGCTTAATGTCCAAAATAGTAATTCCCCTTGTTAGGACACATGCATATATATTTGAGAGAGCGGTAGAGCACGTTACTTTCCTCTTATTTTCATACATCTGTCATGATAAACCATCTGCTTATTGCAAACACTTGGCCTCGTCAAGATTTTTGATAATGATTGGACATTTTTCCTTTATGGGCCGGGTGAAGCCTGCTTACACCAAAGTACTAGAGATATTTTGGACTAAATTTATGATGACAAGCAAATTGGGATAACATGGTAACCACGAAATACAATCCGGATAAGCTCGTCAATCCGGATAACATGATTAAAACTCTAAATATAAACATGAGTAATCAGAGGCCCAGGTGAATATTCTTGTACGCCCAGTCCTTTAGACCGATGACGGCGGCCTGAGCGGCCATCGCCCTCGCGCCGGACGACACCCCGACCCACCGAGTTGGGGGATGTTCTTGGCGCTGGCGGAGGGGATCCTGATTTTTTTTCTATTCTTTTTATAAACTCATTTCTTTTCAAATCGATTACTTTCCATTTTTGCGATTTTATAAAAAAATCAATGAAGTTTTTTCAAATTGGATGGAGTTTTTTCTAATTTGATAAACTTTTTTCAAATTCGGTGAAACTTTCTCAAATTTGCTAAACTATTTTTATAATCTGATGAGTTTTTTTTCAATTTGATGAACTTTTTTTTCAATTTTGATGAACTTTTTTATAGTTTGATGAACTTTCTAGAAAATCGATGAACTTTTTTTCAAAATCGATGAACTTTTTTCAAATTGGATGGAGTTTTTTCTAATATTATGAACCTTTTTCTAATTTGTTGAACCATTTTCAGATTTGCTAAACTATTTTTATAATCCGATGAACTTCTTTTCAAATTTGCTGAACTTTTTCCATTTTTGATGAACTTTTTTCATTTTTGATGAACTTTTTTTAAAAATCGATGAACTTTTTTTCAAATCCAATGAAATTTTCTCAATTTCGATGAACTTTTTTTCAGATTTGTGAACTTTTGTCAAATCCGATGAAGTTCTTTTCAAATTAAATCAAATTTGGAAAAAGTTTATCAGAAAATGAAAAAAGTCCGTCGCTTTGAAAACGGTTCACGAATTTGAAAAACAATCATCATATAAGGAAGAAAAAAACAGAAAAATTGATGAACTTTTTTGCAAACTTGAAGAACTTTTTTTAGACTCGATGAACTTTTTCCCAAAATCTTTGAACTTTTTTTATGTTTGTGAACTTTTGTCTCAAAATCGATGAACATTTTTAAATTCATGATATTTTTAAAATAAAAAAGTCTAAGTGATAAATAAATAGCACAGTCGTACTAGTCCATAGACTGTTGGCGCTAATGAAACCACAAGTTTTGAGTGGCTGCGGTGGTCAGCTGAGTTCGAACAAGGAGGTGACGATGCAAGTTCGATTCCTGAAGCAAGACATTTTTCCTTTTCTGACAATTTTGTTGCTGCGCATTGCCTTCGCAGGCCCGCCCAAGAAGGCGTTGCAGCGAGCGCTAGCAACGTGTTCGGGTGCTTAAGGCGCCGAACAGGAGCTCTCTCTCGTATTGGTCTATCGGGTTGTGGGCTCGATTGGCGTTGGGCACACAGATCGCGCGATGGTGGTGGTTGCCCAAACCCATCATGGTGATGACCAGGGTCTGACCGGTTCGTGTGTGCCCTGACTTTAATTCGTTCTGGAAAGGAAGAGCGACAGGGGTCTGGGCAGATATGGTGGCTTGCGATCGGCACTCTTACGTCTCCGTTGTGACGGCTGCTGGGTGGCGATCGGCACTCTTACGAAGTATTTACCATGTTACCTCCAACACGCGGTTCCAACACTAAAAAGCCACCTCAGGATGCACCTTCTCTTTTCTTACCGGACCTTGCTGGAGTCCTGTCTTTTAAAACTAGTGATGCCCATGTCACATTGGCCATGGCGCCTTCTCTCCTTCACATCATACTTCCCCATGAACCATCAAGTGGGAGTCCCGTGCCAACTGTCTAGCCCTCCGTCCTGATCCCCTTGCCCATGTTCCTTTCGATCCACCACCGCCATCAAGCGGGAGGAGGTGTGTACCGCCCGTGATGCTCCCCGAGCCAAGAAGAAAATCTGATGTCTTCTAAGCCATTGGATCATTGTAACATATAGTTGAATGTCGCGCATGTTCGATGTTGGACATGCAATTGATACACCACCATGTACGTTATTAATTCTTGACGCAATCCACCAATGCATTTACCCTTTTATTCTATCCAAAAATCTATACGACTTCATGAACAAAAATATGAACCGCTCGCTGATGCAATTTGCTGCAAAGCCATCACTAGTGTTGAAGCTACTGGAGAACTACATCGCAAGCATCCCAGAGGATGAAGTTTCCTTGGCTTTCTTTCTATACTCATTTGCTCAACTCCATGCTTATCAATGGTGGCTGCAGAAACTAGAATCAGGGAGCAAGCTCTGCTTTTGCATCTTTCTCTTGACCCTCCTCCTAAAAAAACATTGAACAATTAGGCAATTAATTAAATAAAGTAAATGATGTAAATTGTTTATGATTTTACTCTTCTTGGAGTCGATGTAACTGTTTTCAATTTTTGTTGCACAAACAGAAGTAACTTTGAAGCTATGGAGAGCCAACATGCTAACATTTCGTAGCAGAAGTTTAACATGCATGACCAGAAAATATATATCTTGTTCCTGCATTTATAATTTGCAGAGCATTCTTACCATGGGAAGAAAATCAGAAGAATAATTGGACCGAGCAGGCCAAGAATAATTATCGTGATGGTGTTGGTCAACATCTTGGGTTGGTTGACTGGATTATATATACATTCACTCTCGATGGAAATCCTCAACCAGAATGTTCTTAACCATCAGAATATCAAAGTAGAATTTCCTGCTTTAGGTTGGTGGGATACTCCACATGTTAAAATTGATTCTAAACTCATAACCAACACTACAAGCACAACATTAAGTTTTTGGGTTCGAAATAGAAGGTATATCAAAAAGTATGCACAAACGGTTTAACTTCAAAAAAAGAGATTAAGATACATGTCATGTGTTGTATCTAAGATTATTTATTTTCTTACCATGAAAGTAGGAGATTGTTACTATTCAATTATGTTACAAAAAATAAGTTTATTTCTCTTGTCAAGGAAAATAACCTGGGAAGCTAATTAATAGTGCAAAGGGAGCGTACATTTTTTTCTAAGGAAATTATTTACTTCGCATGACATTTGTTCATGCAATATTATAATTCAATGTAATGTTGGTAACAGAGAAATTTATATCTCGACAAAATTATATGAGAAAGCATCAAGGCTCCCTGAAACTACACATTGCACCCTTTGTGTTACTCAAGATCAAAAAATTGCTAGACATTGGTAATCATGAATGTACCTTAGAATCAAGTTATTTGTTGTGTTTATGTCTGGGTTGAAGTATAGCCGAGATTGCTCAGTCGTATGCAAGATAGCATCTAAAATTCAGTGTAAGAAAGCATTAAAAGTATTAGTAGACAACTTAAAACGCAATAGAAGGAAGCCAAAAAAAGTGAAGTGCATACAATCAAAGGCATGTTAGATCTAGAAATCCCTATCAAAACACATTGGTTTTCTTCCCCGTATTACATATGCCTAAAGATACTAAGCATAACATTAACCCATTTCGTTGTCTTGATGACGAGATTAAATCGTAAGCATTAGGTGGTTCTCCTTTCAGTGAAAAGGAATTCCGTTGAATAATGATTCCAAATGCATGTCAGCATGCATAATTCAAAACCACACAAAGAATAATTTAGGTATCAGATACATTTGTTTTCACAGCCTGCAACTCATAATGAAGTGCTAGATAAGTTTATTATCCTACTAAAAACATGAGCAAATTATCAATGTCAAAGTTGTCGTGTCTAATGGAAAAACTAACTACTATATCACGTCTGGTTACTGAGATGGTGTTTTGTATGAACATTAGTTCATGAAAATATATATGAGAAAATACTTGTGTAATTAGAACATCAAGAATTGTAAATGTATGGATTTGGATTTCACAACTTAATGGGAACTAACACTACATTAGAGAGAAGAAAAGCCTAGTCCGATATACTTTGCAATGAAATTTGATTGAATAACTGAATTAACATAATTTTACTTGATGCATGAACCAGTTTATGTTAGAAAAGTAATTAATCAAACCTAGCAGAAAAAAGGGAATTGTACAACCATGTTGAACTGAAGTATGGTCATTGTACAGTACTGAACCTATGTCGGGTAAAATGCAAAAAATACAATGGATGTAAGTTTGGCCTTCCAGTTCTTGAGGGAGCTATAGCGTGGATGGGACGCATTGAATAAGCACTTATACCAGTTCTAGGTGAGATTATGGTCTATTTAAAAGGAAACAAAAGACCGTGAAGGACAGAAGAAATCAAAACCGAGAAGGAGATCATGAATGGAGAGGGAGCGATTGAGGGAAAGAGATCGGGACAGATCCAAAACCGGTTTGCGTGGGTGTGTTTTGTACATAAAAAACGATGGGGTGGGTTGGTTGATTCCTTCAATCGGTATTGGTGCGGGGACTAACGAACAATGGAACTGTCATTTTAGGAGTAGAAAAATAATAGTAGATTGATGTTTTGTAGGTAATGATTTAATTTGGACAACTTAATGTATGGCGATGTTTTAGGATAGAGACGGTTTGATTGAATTAATAGTAGGTTGATGTTTTGGTAAGTAATGATTTGATTTGGAGAAGTTAATGTATGATGTTGTTTTAGGAAAGAGAAGATTTGATTGAGTTAATGCACGTGTCAAATGGGCCGACCAAAATTGACTGCCACCAAGCAAAATTACGCCTATAAGACGCTCGCGGGCATAATATAGGGTTTGTCAACGAAGTGGTGGGAAGTGAGGCGAGACTACCAACTGAGACTTTAGGGGTAGAGATAAAAAGAAGACACACTCTATGATCTCCCTTACTCGCCAAACCAAATATTCCCTCAATTTTAAAATATAAAGTGTATTTTTTTAAGTCAAATTTCTTTAATTTTGACAAAGTTCAAAGGCAAAAATATCAACACCCACCATACTAATTAAATAAAATATAAAAATCCATTTCATGATGAGTCTAATGATACCGATTTGATATTCTACAAATTCGGTCACTAAAGAGGTTTGACTTTTTAAATAATGAATAGATCATATATTTTGAAACGGAGGGAGTAATTATCTTTATGGAAATCCTGTAACACCAACGGCGTTGCAAAACGCTTCTCTGCCCCTTCTAATCTATATGATGGCATAGGTGGGTAATTACCTTAAAATTTAGATGCCAAATGTCTACCGTCAATATTTGTGATTGTGATTTCTTCATCTATACTAAATTAACGGTCGGATGTTCCTTATTTTTGTGAGAATTTCTAGCCTACTTTTTTTATATTTTTGATTCATACTCTACTTTTAGTAGATACATAAATAGATAGTACCAGTTCTATTTAAATTTTGTTTGCTACATTTTACTCTCCAGTGTCCTATTTAGAGTTCTTCTATTAGGCCAACTCCAACGCACGATCCCAAACAAACATATGTTTTGTCTAGATTTCGTCCGTTTGGGGGTGGGAATGGGGCCGTGTCCGCCCGTATTCGCGTTTGCGTCGGCCCAACGCCCAACGCGTGGACGCATCTTCGACGCCATCTTGTCCCATGCATGCAAATGTTGAGAACCAAGGATGTTGTCCGCGGCCGCGGTTCGCACTAGTTCACGCCGGCCGGCAACACAGCCGACGGCCTACAGTCTCACGCCAGCAACAAAGTCAGCGGCCGACACAGGAGCCCGCCCTAAACAAGAACAAGTTTTTTACGCCGGCAACAAAGCCAGCGGGCGGCATAGGAGCCAGCCCTCAAAAAGAACAAGTTTTTGATGCCGGCAACAAAGCCAGCGGCCGGCACACTAGCCAGCCTTCAAAAAGAACAGACGTCGGTCATGGCCCGAGGCCTCACCTAGTTCAGGCCATCGTGGGCGAACATCTCCTTCCGTCGATTCGTGAATCAAGACTTCCTCTCCGGTGTCATGTTGTTCTTGTCCACGCTCATGAACGCGAGTGCCACCTCTTCAGCTTTGATGTCCACCATGGTGGCCTCGATCTCGAGCTTCTTGAGTTGAGCGGCCTCCTTGATGTCAAGCTTCCTCTTATTTGTTGCCTGCTCCATGTCAATGTTCCTACTCTCTGCGGCCTCCTCCATTCAAGCTTCTTTGTTTGGACCTCTAGATACATTTTCAATTGCTCCTCCTTTCCTTTGCTACTCCTCTCGTCCCTCATTTCCTTTTGGCTCATCATGTTCTCCAAAGTGCCTTGCAAGGCAATGGCCGACGCATCATGCCTCTCCTCGTCCTTGGAGTTTGTCTTGCCCCTCGGCCACTTGAGAAAGTCTCCCTCATTAGCCACGGGCTTCTTCCCTCCTTTCTTCTTCTGGGTGGCATATTGGTCTTTGAACTTGGCACAATATTTGATGAACACCCAACAATGTGTGACAGTAAACGGCTTGTTCTCGTGCCAGGCCGTGAAGGCTTCCAAAGACTGATATGCCTACACGATCATTCATGATGACGCTAATGTCATAGCAAAGGATACAACATGTATGATAATGGACAAAAAAATGGAAAAGCCAAGAGGTTCATACCAAGTCACCAATGCCAAGGCCAATCACGGGACGGGCTTGGACGCTCTCAAGTGCGGCACAATCTCTTTTGTATTGAGTTGATGTTGCGAGTGCTCTCAAATTGATACGGTGCAAACTTCCTTCGCTCATGGAAGGTTTTGTGAACCCTCCCCCCAAAAGATGGCACCATTTTGCTCGGCGCCTCTTATCGGATCTTCCCCTATGTCAATCAAACTCTCGCAAATCAATTTTTCGTCTTTTTGGGTGTATGATCCCGTGCAAGTGCTTTGCTTCCTCTTTTGTGCCTCGGCACTTTGGGTGATCTCATCGATAAACACCAATGGTTTTTGCGAAATGCCGAGCTCTTCCTCCTCATCTTCACAATACAAGTCATCATCTTCATGCCATGAGTAGCCATGGTCATCTTCCTCTTCATCATGGCTGGCGAAATCAGTGTCCTCATAGTAACCGCGGCCATCCTTGCTCTGGGTCTCATCGGGATCGAAAGTCTGGCCTTGGTTGTGGTGCTGGAAGGCCTCGCCACTGCCCTCGAAGATGGCTGCTCCGAGAGAGATTGACAAGTGTCATTTAGAGCAACACTTCCTCCGACGATTTTGAGAGAATCATATGTGAGGGAAAACCTAAAACACCCAAAGCCACAAAGTGATTGAGCATTACTGAAGAGATTGTCATGTGTGGAACTGACGCTTGTTAACTTTCAAGACTGTGTATCTTCCAGACGGTTAGGCATCATGATCTAGAGTATCCAAGAGTGATTGTGGATCGCCGTTGACCGAGTTTGTGAAGGTTTGAAAGTCTACTTTGAAGACTTACCACGAGTGATTGTGTGAAGTCTGTGTGACTCTAGCTCAAGGAGAATACGGTAAGGATTGTGTGCCCTGGGACCGTGTGTCCTTTTGTTTAAATACCAAGCCGCTCCAAACCAGACATACAACTGTCACAACAGTTGAAACTAGTAGACTAAATCATTGTCTTCATCGAGCAACTGGTTCAATTACCTCAAGCCTTCCTTTTCCTCATTTACTTTTGATGAAATTGATCCTTACTGTTTGATGACTTTGAATGAAGACTTTCTCAATTTTTTCAATCCAAATTGTTCGGTCACCTTGTCTTTCGCCTGCTTATCATGATTACTCGCTATTTGTATTTTGTGTATGCTTCATTTCATAATGACAACTTTGCTACTCTCGTGTTTCGCATGCACTTGAGTACTTTATTCGCTGCTTGTATTTCGTCACTCTGATAATTCCTCATTTAGTAATTCCTCAGTGATGAATTTGTAAAAGTCGCCCAATCACCCTTCCTCTGCTCGATGTAACGCACTTTCAGAGATGCACAATTTTTCTTCCCGTGGAGGCATAGTTGGTCTTCCATGGCCTCTAGGGAAAGGAGAAAAAACATGTTTGTTTGCTTCCTCAAGAGGTGTAGATTTGTTTCCACGAGAGGTATAATTGTACCTCTCCAAAAGGCAAAAAAAGTGGGAAAAAACCGTGCTTTTGGCTTGACTTTTTTTTCTTTCAATTTTCATTTTTTTTCATGAAAAATAAGTTTTCCGATACCTATTAACATGCGATTTAGTTTCGAAAATCACGACGCGAGAAATCTAACGACAAATCAGTTCGCGATTTGGAGGCACAGTTCGAGACATAAACCGTTTTGAATAAACGAATATATGAAAAAAATACCATGTTACAATAAGTGTCAGACATGCAGTGCGTCATGTTTTGTATAGCGAATAAAATTTATACATAATAGATAAATCATTTACAATAAGAGAACTGAAAGATGAATATTCATGGATTTCATACATGCGCAAGGACGTCGCGCACGACAGTCGAAGGGCGCCGCCCTAGTTGGGCCGGCCAATGAAACATCATCACGCCAATTTATTGACCTAGACATATGTGTGGCGGGAGCAACTAGTTAGCGAGCACTCCTTTGGGAGCCTCTCAGGGATCAATCCCACACGTGGCCACTTTGCGCGTTCTCAGCCGCCGCCACATGTCGCGCTCAGAGCATTTCCTTCGGATTATATTTTTTTATTTTTTCGCACGCGTTTTCGGCTTTTTAGATTGTTTTTTTTCCTTTTTTGGTGTTCCGGTTTTCCACAGGTCTTTCTTAACTTTTGGATGAAAAAATTCCAATTTTTTTTTGCGCAAAAAAACGTGTTTTCAGTTTTTTTTTGCGAGAGGCACGGTTTTGCTTACACAAGAGGCACAGCCATGCCTCTCGGAAACGGGAAAAAACGTGTTTTCTATTTTTTTTGTGAGAGGCACGGTTTTGCTTCCTCGAGAGGCATGATTTTGCGTTCGCGAGAGTCAGGAACGTCCCTCTCGGAAACGAAAAAAATGCGTTTACTATTTTTCGCGAGAGGCACGGTTTTTGCTTCCATGAGAGACATGGTTGTGCCTCTCGGAAACGGAAAAAAATGAATTTTCTGTCTTTTTTTGCGAGAGGCACGGTTTTGCTTCTGCGAGAGCCATAGTTTTGCCTTTGCGAGAGGCACGACTGAGCCACAGTTTTGCCTTTGCGAGAGGCACGACTGCACCTATCGCGAGAGGCACCGTTTTTTTGTCTGGTTTTTTTCGTCCAGTTATTTTTTTGAAAAAAAGTTCATCAAAACCTATCAACATGGAATCTTGTTTTGAAGATCTCGACGCGAGGAACCCAACGGTGAAAACGGTTCGAGATTTGGACGCACTGTTTAAGAGATAAAACGTTTTGTAAATATGGATCTACAAAAAAAGGAAAACTCTCAAGTTGCGACAAGTGGTACACATGCAGTGCTCCACTTGTCTCAACCTAGAAGGTGGGAGTGATCTTTAAAAGGAATACTCCTCAATTAGTGATTTCATATGTGCGGCTCGCTTTTGTGTATAGAAAAATGTGTCCGGCGAAGGTCGGATGTTAAAAGAAGTATGATTGGTCTAGTAACAGCGGTGGGGCGTGTGTTCTTGTAGAAAAAGGGGGTGTGCCGGAGTGCGGCGTTTCGGCTCTCGGGTGCATCTGCACCCGCGCCGACGAAAAAAATCAAAAAAGATATTTAAAAAATTCAAAAAATTCCAATTTTTTTTGTGTGGTAGGTAATTTGATGCGTGAGGAGCACTCCAAAATTCAACTTATTTGGAGATCTGAGCAGCTCTCGACAAAAAAGACAAATCGGGGTCTGTAAAAAAGGTTTACTGTTCACGAAGTTTTCTGACCCGATTTGTCTTTTTTGCCGAGAGCTGCTCAGATGTCCAAATATCTTGAAATTTGGAGGGAACCCCACGCATCAAAATATCTACCACACAAAAAAATTGGAATTTTTTGAATTTTTCTAATGTTATTTTTTATTTTTTTCGTCAGCGGGAGCAGCTGAGCCCGAGCTCAGAGTTGGATTTTCGGGTGTGTTTTAAAATAGATTCTATTTTTCTTGTTTAAAATTTATACCCCCCTATCCAAATTAAATGGTGCAGCCTCCATACAACATTCAATTTGGATGGAAGGGAGTATTGATTTAGGTTAAAAATAAAATTCTCAAAAAGGTTCCCAAATTTTTAAATTTATCTTTAAATTTGAAAAAATGGAGGCAGATTAAAAAAATACAAGTGTGGAATAGTTCATCAGTTCAAAAAAATGTTTGAACAATATTCGTGCATCCACAAACATTCATGGAATCAATTGTTTTTAATAATTTGAAATATTTATTCAAAAAATTACGCACTCGCAAAATGCATGTGAATTCAAAAAATATAAAAATTATGAAATATGATATTTAGAATTTTAAAAAGAGTTCATCAATTTGAAGGTTGTTCATGAATTTGAGAAAATGTTCGCGAATAAAGAAAATCATGATTAGAAAAATTTCACGAATTTGCAAATTGTGAAAATTAAAAAACATGAATTTGAAAAATATACGGATATTCAAAAAATGTTCACAAATTAGAAAATTGCTCATGAATTTCCAAAATGTTGATGGACTTGAAAATTGTTCATGAATATAAAATGTAGTTTTTGATGAAAAAAGCAGTGATTTCTTATATAGTTGTGAATACTTTTTTACTAGAATTAAGTTTCACAACCAAACCTGGTAAAATAGAACTCTTGTACATATTTAGAACTAACTTCGTTCTGACATGTTGGTAAAACACGCAAGTTATAATCTAGGGATCGCGGAATTGAATGCCCGTCAAGCGTATGTTGCGCGATTGCTAGTGGAATAGGAACTAGTTTTTCCTAAGAAAAGAACTGAAAACTTCGAGATTTCCTGGAAACCAGGTTTTCCGGCCCGAACAAGAAAAAAAGAAACAAAGGAAAACCTTGACTGTTGGATGTGTATAAAAGCCGAAGTTTGTCAGCTTGCACCACGGCCCTGATATGATAAGGATCGGCGTTGTATATTCAGTACTCCTTATTGACGTTCTGTGCATCACTCAAAAAAAAAATTGACGTTCTGTGCTACCCTAGAAAAAAATATGGTTAGTGCTCTATTCTTTTCTTCTTGAAAATCTAAATACTCATCTATGATTGATTCAGTTATACACAATGATGGCTCCAACTAGTACGAATTAGCTAAACAATGGGAGGCACGTCAATTGTAACAGCAATTAATCTCAACAACGTGCATGCTCGCGGAGATGAGTAGCTATAGAACCAAAAACGAGGCTCTTTACAGTTGCTTACTGTTGGTTCCGCGCGAGAAATATTTAGCAGAATAGAGGGGTGTAACGAAGAACACTCTTTCATTTTCACTTTGTTTTCTAAGACAGGTTTATCATCAAGATTTACGCCAAAGCTGACAACTGAGAGGCCATAACTCGAGATTTAACCTTCAATAAGAGTTGATTAAATTTATTTCCCGCAAGATCCACGCCCTATTATGTCAACGATGCTGTTGTACTACATGTTCTTATTGTATTCCTTTTCTTATTAATAACTTGGATCAATCAGCAAGATCCACGATAATACCAACAAACAACCATGCTGCCATGTGAAATCCATTCAAGACATCATCAAATCATTCAGTAAGAGTTGATTAAATTTATTGTCCGCATGATACACGCCTTATTATTGTCAACGATACTGTTGTAGTACTACATGTTATTGTACTACAGTATTCGTTTTCTGATTAACTTGGATCAATCATAAAGATCCCCCACGATAATACAAACAAACAACCCTGCTGCCATGTGCAATCCATTCAAGACATCATCGAATCATTGAATGGACCATTCGATGCATTAATTCGTGGAGCCAGTAGTGAAGCTATCCATGCGAGCCCATAAATTATAAACAACGAATAAACAAACATATGCATGTCGGTGGTGACATTTTACCTCCTATGTGCATTCTTGTCCTGGCCCGTGAGTGGTGTTCACCAATATGGGTCAGTACTGACGAACCTTTCTGTGTTTTTTTTTGAAGGAGGATATACCCTGGCCTTTACATCTGACGAACCTTTCTGTTTGTCATGCATGATAGTCTCGTGCACATTATTTGGGTGTATTGAAAATATTTTCGAGATATGTTCAGGTTGATGAAAGTGTACAAAATTTAGTACAAGCATATTGCTAGTAGCAAACAGTTCTCTCACACCAATGTCTCCCACAAGCCCCTCGTTGCCTCTCACTCCAGGCCCGGCCACCACATCCCCGAGGACTCCCACTCTGGGACCGTCGCCCACCACCACCCCATCGTCACCGCCGGTCAATAGATGGTGACGTCCGAGCTCACAGGACACAGTTGCGTCCCTCCTAAGGCTACCCATAGCCGTGCGGAGGAGCGTGATGGCTCGGAGCAAGAGGGAGAGGCTCTATCCATCAGACACCACGGGATCTATTTCCAGTGACATTGATGTGCCTCAGTCTAGTTGGGAGGCAAGCCAGAGACATCCTGCGGTGCCCGTGCAATCACTCCCTGCAACGGCCTCGCAGCCTGTGGTCTACGGTTTGCATCCCTAGGTCACTCTCAATAAACTCACAGGCTCAAAGGCGTTCAACCACACGGTTCACGCCCCAATGCGGGTTTCCACGAATACCCGACCCAAGGTGCTCCAAAATGGTAGTTAGTCACCCTGATACATCGGTGCGCGGTGTGCATCAGCTGTACCGCCTTCGGCGAGGGAGAGTCATGGTAACCTGTGCTCTGCGACAGATGCATTGAGAGCCGAGAACTGTCGTGCGAACTTGTTAAGGCGCTTCAAGGGCTACTATCTTTGATATCACACTCCATAGCGCCAAGCTATGGATTGTTGAGACCCTGTTTGGTGTGCTGATTGTTGGCGCTCCGGACACCTGTCCCGATCTCGCCACTGTAGTTTCTATCGCGCTGCCTCCCCCCACCAGCCACTGAGTTGCTCACCTCCCACTGCTGCTCTCACCCTTCGTGTTCCTACCCGCATCGAACCACCCTCATCCGTCGCTACCTTTGCTGACAACTTGGACTGCCTCACCCGCTGCCCCGACAAGCCACTCATTGTGCATGGTGTACCACCCGGGAGAAGACTTGCATAGGTGTGGTGTTGGTGTCACCTTCATTGTCTGCTCATATGCTATTGAAGATGTTGCCCGCAACCTCCAGGCCAACGCCATCATGATCACCCTTTCGGAGTGGCACCAATACAACAACCCCACCTAGTTATGAAGACGCTCGAGAGTGATCTGGATATCCCATGGGACCAAATGCATGTATCCAAGCATTATTACCTGGATGAATTCATGGCGCAGTTTGCACTAGCCTGCCACTGCGAAATCACCATCAACGTTGGTGTCGCCTCGGCATGACGCAGTTGCTCTTGCCATGTACTCATGCATCTCGTGGCCACCAACAGATCAGGCATTTGTACTGTCACTTGGAAGGGATGTTTGTCCAGTTGTGCTGCAAGGATGTCGTCTAGGACGCCATCATTCTTTCCTGCATGGTCATTGGTTGGAGCGCCAAACTACTTCGGTCTCCAATACCCGGTATGTCTATGCATGGATGTGGATGTGGAACCCCGGCGACATCTCCACGGGAAATGGGTACTCCATTGTCGACTAGTTGGTGGACTCCAGAGGTCAGCCTGCTCCACCTGAGGGTTGCCCCATGGAAGAAGGAATCCAGGGGCCGTTTTACCCTATCCTCATCCAAATAGATCAAACAAAAGACTATTCCCCGGCCACGGATCCCGACACGGTGTGACCACATGTGCAACGCTTTCGCTAGGTCTTTGGCACCGAAGATGGCCTCGGTGGGACTGGATGTCACCAGTTGTTGGGGGCTTATGAGTCGGCGCACTACAAGCGACTTGGCGACGACAACGAGGAAGGTGCTCACGGTTGCGACAAGCGCCACAGGGGTGCCGATCGCTCTCCGTGGCGCAGTGGAATGTTGCATTGCCGTTCAAATGGCACCTCCTCAAGGAATGGGCGGCACCGTCATGATAACAATTAGGACAGTCGGCACGGCAGGCGTTGTTCACTTCGCCTCGTGACGTGTTGTCGCCCGCTATCCCATTTAGGGAAATGAGAGTTCTGGACGGCGCGTGCAATCACTGTCACTCCAATGAAAGCACCCCATGATGATCTTGATGTGTTGCTTATGCCTCCCCTCTGCCTACCTTTTGTTCGCTCGCCCTAGGCTGGAGGGCATGCCTTCTAACCTTAGAGCGGGCAAGTGATGAGGTGTTGTTCGGTATCTCGATGGCCTCCTCCCAGAGCCTGACCAGATTCCCTTTCATTTTGAGGATCGAGCAATTTGGAACCAACTCACCTGTGCCGATACACATAACCTAGAGTTGGAGACGTTAGTTGGCGTAATGGTGGACTGGAAGTTGGGCCCCAAGGTGTATGGGCCACCAGCTGATGAATCTGCCTACCCCTTTGTGTGTCATCCCCAGAGTGGGGCCTAGAGTCTTAGGCCAGACTCTCCCCATTTGAGCTCGGGTTACAACCCATTGAGTCAACCCTTTGGCATCCACGGTCAAGCCTTCCATCTGTCCGGTGGGCTAGATCGAGTGTGTAGCTCACTTGGGGAAGCCCAACCCAGGTCTGGGGTTGGACAACTTAAACCTTGGCCCAATCCTGGGTCCATGGTCCAAACACGATCGCATCCGGTCTTGCTTCCGTGAGCTGATGTGGCATAAGATCATGGTGGACACTCACCAGGAGAAGATTACAACAACGGAGCAGCTTGCAACTCAGCTCCAGGGGTTTGAAGTCTCTGCCACCACCACCTTACTTGCCAAGCTTATCGGTATTATCCCACCATCCATTAAGGGGCTCCTCCGCTGACGTTGTCGGCTCCTCATGGGAAAGACCAGTCAGCAACTTGCAAGGTTCCCACACCAGCACTACAACACAATTTGACTCTGCGTATTCAAGAGACGACCCCTGGCGCTCACGTAGCAGCAGAAGGCGCAAGAGAGACTTGCCAAGCAGATAAAGTTCATTGATCAGTATGAGGAGTTCTAGGAGTGGGTCAAGGCTCGATACATTGAAAGGTTCAAGTTTTCGTTGGGTAGGCTCACCTGCTCCATTGCATGCGTCACAATGTGGCACTACAAGACGTGAATCAACTTGACAGACGAAGACCTCCGTGCTCTTGCTGACTGCATGGCTGATGTTGTGGAAGTGGCATGTCCGTCGATGCCAAGATCCCATGTTGTTGCATCTTAGTCCAACCGTTGATTTTGTCCCTTATGGTCATCTCTGCTAGTTCCCGCACCATCCATAGACCGCGTCGTCTGTTAAGTGTGCGTGTGCCTGTTCATGGCGATCTCATCAGGACGGTTGTCCCTTTAGGTCGCCCGTATCTGATATGTACTTCTGCATGTGTGGGTCAAGGTTCGATCCCACTTGTTTATGGATATTGTGGTTGTGTTATCCATGATTGATAGCTTCGCCCAGCTCAACTAGAATGTGCATGGGCTCAATAAGCGTGTTGTGGATGTGGAGTTTGTTCATTACTGGAACAGACTCGTTGCTTCTTCCTTTGTCTACAAGAAACAAGTAAGTGTAGTTTCTTTGCGTTGGCTCGGCTATTGTACTGGTGTCTCGTACTACGGGGCGGGTTGCTCACCTAGAATAGTGACATCTATGATATGAAGAAATTGTGATTTTTTCCTTTACCCTCACGGTGTGTGTGTTACCACATTCAACGTAAGGCCCTAGGGACATAGCTTGAAGCCGACATTTTTGGCTCGCTTAAAGAACATTAGGGATTCGATTCGAGGACCATAACTCCTAATCAGCGACTTGACTCTAAGCTATGAGGCACAAAATAAGAGCAAATTCAACCTTAATTTGCGTAGGATGGTGCAATTTTGAGAAGCTCTCACCGCGAGTAAGATCAAGGTGATTTAGTTGTTCGATCGGCGATTCACAGGGTCTAATCATAAAACAAGTCCCACGCTATGTCGGATTGATCGAGCCATCTATTCCGTAGACTGGGATCTCCATTTCAGCATAGCTTGGCTTCAATCAGTTGCAAGTGTAATGTCTGACCATTGCTCGTTGGAGCTCACCAGTGACCATCTGAACCAGCGTCTGTGCATGTTGGCTTTGAAGCTTGATAGCTTCACGTTGTCAGTTTCAACAAGGTTGTGCCGGTCGCTTGGAGCGCCCCTTGTGCTGCCACTTTTTGCGTTTGAGCGAGTACAACTCTAGTTATCCCGTATCGCAAAGGCCTTGCTGACATACATGAATGCCGGATGAACTTCACATACTGCGTGGTGATAACCCATGGTTTGACATATGATTTGACTAGCAAACATAAGCGGCAGTTCCTTCTTCAAAGTGTTTGCTAATATGTTATCTTAGGTTTGGTGGTACTTGATACGTCTCCAACGTATTTATAATTTTTGATTGTTCCATGCTATTATATTATCTGTTTTGGATGTTTTATATGCATTAATATGCTATTTTATATTATTTTTGAGACTAACCTATTAATCTAGAGCCTAGTGCCAGTTTCTGTTTTTTTCTTGTTTTTGAGTATTGCAGATAAGGAATATTAAACGGAGTCCAAACGGAATAAAATCTTCGGAATAATTTTTCTTGGACCAGAAGCAACCCAGACGACTTGGAGACCAAGGCAGGGGAGCCACCGTGTGGCGACAAGCCACAAGGGTGCGCCCTAGGGGGGGGCGCCCCCCTGGCTTGTGGCCCCACGGCAACTCCCCTAACCCTATTCTTCGGCCTATAAATTCACAAATATTCCCTGTATACCAGAGGAATCCACGAAAATACTTTTCCGCCGCCAGGAGCCTCGGTTCCCGTGAGATCCAATCTTGGAGCCTTTTTCGGTAATCTGCCGGAGGGGGATTCGATCACGGAGGTCATCTACATCAACTCCATTGCCCCTCCGATGATGCGTGAGTAGTCCAGCACAGACCTTCGGGTCCATAGCTAGTAGCCAGATGGTTTCTTCTCTCTCTTTGCTCTTCAATACCATGTTCTTCATGATCTTCATGGAGATCTATTCGATGTAATACTCTTTTGTGGTGTGTTTGTCGAGATCTGATGAATTGTGGGTTTATGTTCAGATTATCTATGAATATTATTTGAGTCTTTTCTGAATTCTTATATGCATGATTTCATATCTTTGCAAGTCTCTTCGAGTTATTGGTTTGGTTTGGCCAACTAGATTGGTAATTCTTGCAATGGGAGAAGTGCTTAGTTTTGGGTTCAATCTTGCGGTGTCCTCACCCAGTGACATAGTAGGGGTAGCGAGGCACGTATTGTATTGTTGCCATCGAGGATAAAAAGATGGGGTTTTCATCATATTGCTTGAGTTTATCCCTCTACATCATGTCATCTTACCTAATGCGTTACTCTGTTCTTCATGAACTTAATACTCTAGATGCAGGCAAGAGTCGGTCGATGTGTGGAGTAATAGTAGTAGATGCAGAATCGTTTCGGTCTACGTGACCCGGACGTGATGCCTATATGCATAATCATTGCCTTGGATATCTTCATGATTATTCGCTTTTCTATCAGTTGCTCGACAGTAATTTGTTCACCCACCGTAATACTTGCCATCATGAGAGAAGCCTCTAGTGAAACCTATGGCCCCCGGGTCTATTTTCCATCTTATACTTTCAGATCTAAAATCAAAAATACCAAAAATACCTTGTTGCATTATTTTTACTTTTGTTTTACTTTCCTTTCAAGCAATCTATTCTATCTATCTCTATAACCGTGAAGGGATTGACAACCCCTTTATAGCGTTGGGTGCTAGTGTTTGATTCTTTGTGTAGGTACATCTATTTGGGGACTTGCTTGTATCTCCTACTGGATTGATACCTTGGTTCTCAACAACTGAGGGAAATACTTATCTACTTTGCTGCATCACCCTTTCCTCTTCAAGGGAAAACCAACGCATGCTCGAGAAGTAGCAAGAAGGATTTCTGGCGCCGTTGCCGGGGAGATCTACATCAAGCCTACCAAGTACCCATCACAAACTCATCTCTTGCATTTACTTTAGTTGCCATTTGCCTCTCGTTTTCCTCTCCCCCACTTCTAAAATGATTCTCCAAAAGGATTTGCCCTTTTATTCATTCTCTTTCCCGCTGGATCTCTTACTTGTTGCTATGTCTAGCGTTTCTACTTCCCCCTTGTCACCAGATTTTGAAGTCCTATACTTCAAGCAAAAACAAGGGGAAAATTTGAAAGATGCCTGGTATAGGCTAATGGAATCTTATCGTATCTCCAATCTAGAAAGAGATGCAAAAGTTTTGCTTAGAAATTTTTACATTGGATTGGCTTTGCATCATAGAGAGCTTTTGGATTTCGCCTCAAAAGGAAATTTTATTGAGTTAGACACGAACGCTGCTTATGAAGTTTTGGAGGGGATTTTGGGGGTTCCTCCACCCAACAAAGGGTTTGCTTTCTCAGAAGAAGGAGTTCAAATTCTCGACAAATTGAGTGACTTACATAAGCACTTGGTCGATTTACAACAATATCACGAACCCCTTAAACATATTAGTGGAAACCTCAATCGTTTGAATACTTTGATTACCCTTTGCAATAAGCGTCTGGATATTTTGAATATTAAGATGGATCATTCCTCTACGAATCCGGGGAAGAGGAAAGAACCCCCCAGATTTGAGAAGGCCCTCACAAAAGTTGCCAATACCAAAGATGACAAGACCTAGATCTATTGTGTTTTGCCTAGCTAGGGGCGTTAAACAATAGCGCTTGTTGGGAGGCAACCCAATTTTATTTTTGCTTTCTGTTTTTTGTTTCTGTTTTGGTGTGTTTTGCACATTATTACTTCTGTAATAATTGTGTTTTCTTGTTTAAATTAGTGTTTGAGCCAAGTAAGACCTTTGGGATGGTCTACGGTGTTTGCAATTTGATTTTGCTGAAAAACAGAAACTTTTGCTCTCAGTCCAGGAATTTTGTAAATTCACTGGTACATGCTTTTCATCTGAAATTTTTACACAATATTTATATACAAATTTCCCTGATTGTACAAATTTTTCAGAATTTTTAGAGTTACATAAGTATTCGAAGTCTACAGATTGCTACAGACTGTTCTGTTTTTGACAGATTCTGTTTTCTTTGTGTTGTTTGCTTATTTTGATGTATCTATGGGTTGTATCGGGGGGTATGAACCATGGAGAAGTTAGAATACAGTAGGTATTACACAAATATAAATAAAGAATGAGTTCACAACAGTACCTAAAGTGGTGATTTATTTTTCTTATACTAACCGATCTCACGAGTTTTCTGTTGAGTTTTGTGTTGTGAAGTTTTCAAGTTTTGGGTGAAGATTTGATGGACTATGGAATAAAGAGTGGCAAGAGCCTAAGCTTGGGGATGCCCAAGGCACCCCAAGCCATATTCAAGGATACCAAAAAGCCTAATCTTGGGGATGCCCCGGAAGGCATCCCCTCTTTCGTCCTCAATCCATCGGTAAATTTACTTGAGGCTATATTTTTATTCATCACATGATATGTGTTTTGCTTGGAGCGTCTTGTATGATATGAGTCTTTGCTTTTTAGTTTGCCACAATCATACTTGCTGCACACATCTTTTTGAGAGGGACACGCTGAATCGTGAATTTATTAGAATACTCTATGTGCTTCACTTATATCTTTTGAGCTAGGCAATGTTGCTCTAGTGCTTCACTTATATCTTTTTAGAGCACGGTGGTGTTATATTTTATAGAAATTATTGAACTCTCGTACCTCACTTATATTATTTTGAGAGTTTCTTAAAACAGCATGGTAATTTGTTTAGGTTATGAATTTAGTCCTAATATAATGGGCATCCAAGAGGGATATAATAAAAACTTTCATATTAAGTGCATTGAATACTATGAGAAGTTTGATTCCTTGCATATAGTTTTGAGATAATAGAGATGGTAATATGAGAGTCATGCTAGTGAGTAGTTGTGAATTGGAAGAGATACTTGTGTTGAAGTTTGTGATTCCCGTAGCATGCACATATGGTGAACCGTTATGTAACGAAGTCGGAGCATGATTTGTTTAATGATTGACAACCTTTGTCTGAGGGTCGGGAGCGCGCGATGGTTAACTCCTACCAACCTCTCCCCTAGGAGCATGTGTCTAATACTTTGTTTGATAACTAATAGACTTTTGCAATAAGTATGTGAGTTCTTTATGACTAATGTTGTGTCCATGGATTATACGCACTCTCACCCTTCCACCTTTGCTAGCCTCTCTAGTACCGCGCAGCTTTCGCCGGTACATCAAACCCACCTTCCTCAAAACAGCCACCATATATTTTCCTCAAAATAGCCACCATACCTACCTATTATGGCATTTCCATAGCCATTCCGAGATATATTGCCATGCAACTTCCACCGTTCCGTTTTTCATGACATGCACCATCACTTTCATCTTGCATATAGAGTCATATTTGTTCTAGGTATCGAGTTGTAATTTTCTTTTTGAGTTGTAAGTAAATAAAAGTGTGATGATTTTCATTAATAGAGCATTGTCCCGTGTGAGAAAAGGATGATGGAAGCTATGACTCCCTCACAAGTTGGGATGAGTATCCGGACTTTACAAAAAATAAAAGAGGCCAGCGAAGCCCAAATAAAAAAAAAGAGGCCAAAGATGCCCACCAAAAAAAAGAAAAAAAATTAGAGAAAGAGAGAAGGGACAATTGCTACTATCTTTTTCCACACTTGTGCTTCAAAGTAGCACCATGATCTTCATGATAGAGAGTCTCCTATTTTGTCACTTTCATATAACTAGTGGAATTTCATCTTGCATGACCACTTAGTTTTCTTTTTGAGCTTTCATACACTTATAGCTCTAAGTGCATTTGTTGCATGGCAATCCCTACTCACTCACATTGATATCTATCGATGGACATCTCCATAGCCCGTTGATACACCTAGTTGATGTGAGACTATCTTCTCCTTTTTCCTTGCAACCTCCACCATATTGTATTCCACCTATAGTGCTATATCCATGGCTCACGCTCATGTATTGCATGAGAGTTGAAAAGGTTTGAGAACACCAAAAGTGTGAAACAATTGCTTGACTTGTTCATCGGGGTTGTGCATGATTTAGATACTTTGTGTGGGGAAAATGGAGCATAGCCAGACCATATGATTTTGTAGGGATAACTTTCTAAGGCCATGTTATTTCGAAAGGACACGATTGCCTTGTTGGTTTGCTCGAAGTATTACTGTTTTTATGTCAATATTAGACTATTGTTTTGAATCTTATGGATCTGAATATTCATGCCACAATAAAGAATATTACATGGATAAATATGTTAGGTAGCATTCCACATAAAAAATTCTGTTTTTATCATTTACCTACTCGAAGACGAGCATGAATTAAGCTTGGGGATGCTTGATACGTCTCCAACGTATCTATAATTTTTGATTGTTCCATGCTATTATATTATCTGTTTTGGATGTTTTATATGCATTAATATGCTATTTTATATTATTTTTGGGACTAACCTATTAATCTAGAGCCTAGTGCCAGTTTCTGTTTTTTCCTTGTTTTTGAGTATTGCAGCTAAGGAATATTAAACGGAGTCCAAACGGAATAAAATCTTCGGAATAATTTTTCTTGGACCAGAAGCAACCCAGAGGACTTGGAGACCAAGGCAGGGGAGCCACCGTGTGGCGACAAGCCACAGGGGCGCGCCCTAGGGGGGGGGGGCTTGGTTTGTGGCCCCACGGAAACTCCCCTAACCCTATTCTTCGGCCTATAAATTCACAAATATTCCCTGTATACCAGAGGAAGCCACGAAAATACTTTTCCGCCGCCAGGAGCCTCGGTTCCCGTGAGATCCAATCTTGGAGCCTTTTCCGGTAATCTGCCGGAGGGGGATTCGATCACGGAGGGCATCTACATCAACTCCATTGCCCCTCTGATGATGCATGAGTAGTCCACCACAAACCTTCGGGTCCATAGCTAGTAGCTAGATGGCTTCTTATCTCTCTTTGCTCTTCAATACCATGTTCTTCATGATCTTCATGGAGATCTATTCGATGTAATACTCTTTTGCGGTGTGTTTGTCAAGATCCGATGAATTGTGGGTTTATGTTCAGATTATCTATGAATATTATTTGAGTCTTTTCTGAATTCTTATATGCATGATTTCATATCTTTGCAAGTCTCTTCGAGTTATTGGTTTGGTTTGGCCAACTAGATTGGTAATTCTTGCAATGGGAGAAGTGCTTAGTTTTGGGTTCAATCTTGCGGTGTCCTCACCCAGTGACATAGTAGTGGTAGCGAGGCACGTATTGTATTGTTGCCATCGAGGATAAAAAGATGGGGTTTTCATCATATTGCTTGAGTTTATCCCTCTACATCATGTCATCTTACCTAATGCGTTACTCTGTTCTTCATGAACTTAATACTCTAGATGCAGGCAGGAGTCGGTCGATGTGTGGAGTAATAGTAGTAGATGCAGAATCGTTTCGGTCTACTTGACACGGACGTGATGCCTATATGCATAATCATTGCCTTGGATATCTTCATGATTATTCGCTTTTCTATCAATTGCTCGACAGTAATTTGTTCACTCACCGTAATACTTGCCATCATGAGAGAAGCCTCTAGTGAAACCTATGCCCCCCGGGTCTATTTTCCATCTTATACTTTCAGATCTACAACCAAAAATACCAAAAATACCTTGCTGCATTATTTTTACTTTTTTTTACTTTCCTTTCAAGCAATCTATTCTATCTATCTCTATCAGATCTCATCCTTGCAAGTAACCGTGAAGGGATTGACAACCCCTTTATAGCGTTGGGTGCAAGTGTTTGATTCTTTGTGTAGGTACATCTATTTGGGGACTTGCTTGTATCTCCTACTGGATTGATACCTTGGTTCTCAACAACTGAGGGAAATACTTATCTACTTTGCTGTATCGCCCTTTCCTCTTCAAGGGAAAACCAACGCATGCTCGAGAAGTAGTAGTACTATTTGGGATGTTGTCACGAGGCATGTCCTATATGCATGGGCACTTGTTTTCCCTCTTTGCAAGTTGGTTTCTTCGCTGTTATAAATAATTGATAATATATGGTTGTGGCAACCACCCAGATCCATTATTCGTCGAAGGGAGGTTTTCCTTCTGCTGCATCCCATTCAAAGACCACGACGATGGTGGCCGGGCCAGCCGCAGTACCTGCAGGAAAGCCCGCAGGCCGCCACCAAGCAAGCCATGTGATGACTTGGGACTTGGTGCCACCAAGGGGCCTGTCAACAAATCCGCCACCTCTACAGTAGACGGTGGGCTGGGCGTCTCCTCTACTTCCTCGCATGGCGTGAGAGTCTTGACCTCATCTCCCTCGTTGTCCATGGCGGTTGTGCGGGAGGTCGGATCCGTGGGAGAGTGCCGCTCAAAGTGTAGGCCGAAAACCGCAACAAGACGGTATGGATCGCAACCGTGATGGCTGTTATGCCAAGCCCCACCGTTGGTCAATTGTTTCACTGACAGGTGTGCTGGCGTCGAACGGTTACAAACGGTGTCGCGGCCATGGCAACATGGGGTACCGCAAAGGGAGAAGCATTCCGATTGGTGCGAGAAGTGCCTCTCGCAATGACGACATAAACAACGACGTTCGCGACAGAGATTGTGCACCATTGCCGCTAGCCTGCACTCCAATTCATCATCGCTGGGGATGCCCAGCAAACTTGAAGTGTCATGCTAGACCATCGAGCCGGCTGGCAGCACCAAATTGACAAGACCATCTGAGCCAACGGCTCTCGCCGATCGCGACAAGGAGATCAAGTGACACATCGTTGTATCTGTCTGCATGGCTATAATGGTCGCATGCATTGTTGTGGACTTTTATTAATGGTACAAAGGAGACTTCCTTTTGATGTGAGACCAGCGGTCATCACACGAGAAGGTTTGTGGCGCCAGTGGTTGCATCTGGCGCTAATGAGTAAAGGGTGTGTAGGCGGTTCCATGACAACATCTAGCATAGGGGAAGCGGCTTCGATGGTTGGGTGGATGTTGTAGTGCGACTCCCGTCTGTGTGGGGTGGATACGACCAGTTCCGCACTAAGACATGGGCGCCCCCTCTCACGATTGGGGTTGATATAAGGTGAGACAACATTCCACCAATCCGCTAGTGACTTCTGGCTCTGGCGTGGAGTACTTACGGATGAGGCTATCGAACGATCTTTCTTCGGGATGATGTCTGGAACCCCATTTTATTTCTAGGGTGAAAAACTCTTGTCCTGTCCTTTATTGGACAGGCTTAGCAATGGCGAACTTGCATCTTACCTTGTTGAAGGCGTTTTCTACTTGCTGTTGTGTTGGTCTTCAATGATTAGTCTCGACAGTCCGGATGAAAATCCTTGTCCAGGCCGTCTACGGCCATACATAACAACGATGTGGTGAATACATTTTTCCTTCTTAAACACTCTGCTATGGAAGAAGTCGACTTAGTCGTAGGTGTTTCGTTCATATCTTGTAGTAGTTCGGTCGTGGGTTACTTTTGTTATATACTCTGCTTAATAGTAATTAATAAGAATGGCCGTGTGCATCACATTGATGTAGATGCCGGGGGTTTTAACCTCCTTTTTGAAAGAAAAAATGGTTGTGTGAATCTGCGGACAGAGAGGCCGAGGATCTTTCCCTCTTTTTGAATAAAACTGGGAAACTGAACTTCACAGGTTAAGTCGCAGCTGTCAGGAAAACTATATTTTGTTGAGTCCCTTCAAATACTCGTTACTAAATTTAAATGAAAAAATGCTACACCTACGACTTATACATAAATTACTTACGAAAAGGAGGTTTCCTTCCTTTTTTTTTTTTAAAAAAAAGGAGGTTTCCTTCCCTAACCTCCACTAATCCCTCCTGACTTTTAGGATGGGGCCCTGCGAAATCCAATCAACCAAGCCCACATCATCACCTACGTAAAATTTCGTAGAAAGTCTACGTGAGTCTAGCAAAGCTCATTTAGTTGTCATCTCGCGTTGATAGTTCCCGACGCAGTAGTTAGTCAGGAAGGCCCGTCAGAAAAATAAGCTACCGTGACGGGATTTGAGGTCTTCTGGTACATCTGTTTTATGCGGTCAACTCTAACCATTATTGCTCCGGGTCCATACAAATAGGAGCAGCTTCCATTCGCTGCCTACTCTGACAAAATAATGCACCAGTCGGCATCTGCATGATCTTGCACAGTATACATGATAAGGCTTAAAAATGATAAATAAAACCTAAACACGACGGTCTGCAAAGACTTGGTATCAGCACTATGTGAAGTCGCTTTATCTTATGCAGATCTCAAGAAAATTGAACTGCATCTAGCTAGTGCAAAATAAATTCTGACAATTGATGAATACAAATTAGATCAATTAGTTCTATTAGGGCATATCCAACGTCGACTTGTAAATTTCTTCGGTATATGCCCGTTTTTATGTCCGGTCATGATCCACAAACATGATATGGGAGGTAGCAATCCAACGCTAATTACAAAGTATCCAGCCTGGAGGAGAAAAAGTAGGTGGGGCCCCGGCTTGTGATGAGATATTTGTGGTTTAGTGTACACTTGAAAGGAGAGAGAGAAGGGGGAGGTCATTCATGTGCAGATGAGAAGAGAGAGAGAAGAAAGGGAACATGTACGTAATTGGTCAATTGCATGTGGGGACATTGGTAAAGCTTCCCAACGTTTCTCTCCAAATTACCGAAATTTAGACGTTCGGATAGCTTCGCGGACTGGTACAAGTCTCCATTGTACTGCAAAAGTAAAAAAGTTGTCCAAACGTCACATGTGGAAGTTTTGCGGGTGGAGATGCCCTTAATAGTTGCTTAAAATGCAATGTGAGTTAGCATGTACTTCCTAGCTTTGTGGCACCGCTGGATAGATTTATATTTTCCATTTCATCTTCTTCTCTAGAGAACTCAACGCACTGCTGTAGTAATGTAGGCGTCTGCTCCTTTGACTGCAACTCGTTCATGAGCATGTTAGGTACAGAGATCATCTACAACTGGAAGTACCACATTCCATTCCCCAAACCGGGCCGGCGGACGCCTCCAAATGTGTTCGCGGGCAGTGACCGACCAACAAACACAAAATCAATTACACAACCAGATAACTTATTATCAAATCATCAAATCCATATCATTACGTGCAACGTGGAACCTAATCTAAGCGGAGCTCGTCCGGCTCCGCCATATCCATGTCCGACAGCTGGCTGCGTCCCTTGAGGTGTTGCTCCGGTCGCCGGTGAAGTAGGACATAGGACACGAACCGGCTCATGGATCAGAGATGTGCGGTAGCGGAAAAACTCCTTAATAATTATTTTGGGGTTTTCGGGAGTATACCAAGGTAGGGACATCCAGAGGCAATTGAAAGCCGGTGCTTGGAGCACACCACACGGAGCGACGGGCTCTGCCCAAGAGCACCACGCTTAAAATTTCAAATCTTGAATCTTAGTACGAGAGGCCGATAAAAAATGATTTTTGTACCTACGGCTGCCAAAAAAAAACCTTTAATGTTTCAACTCTGAAACTTGATTTACCCGACCTAGAAAATCGGAATTCTCAGATGAAAAAAATGTAAGTTTGAATGATTTAACATGCACTGCGTGCCCCTATGAATTTCTGCTGTATTCTCTGTAACCTATAAAAAATGAATTTGCTGTGTTTTCTTTCTATACTTCTGCGCATGCTTCCATCGCAATGTAGAGGAGAGGAACCCACCGAAAAATCGCTTCAGACACGAAGCCCCCGATATTCTCGTCCCCGCCAGGTCCCCAATCCCCATCACACACCTCCACGCCGTTGATTCCCTCCCTCACCACCACCCCCACAAACCCAACCACGCCGTCGAGCCTGCCTTCCCCCGCTTGCACGCCGTCGAGCCTGCCCTCGTCCGGCAGCACCGCGCGCCTCCCCGCTCGCTACGTTTCTGACAGCCGGTGTCCCCTCGGACCGGTCAACGACGCTGTAAGTCCGACCACCATATGAAGCTTTGCTTAGGTTTTTCCCTTCTTTTTTATCCTACATGCAAGCTGCAAACTGAAATCTACTCGTCTTCCTGATGCTCGTGCTGAAGGACAATGCTCATCATCTCCCTTGATTTTAACATGCAGCTGCCCCCTTCTCCGCTTCCGTTTGGAGAAATTGAGCGAAAATAGGCTTCACCGGCATCTCCATTAGTCTCTCCTTGGGACTTGTGAAGAGATTCCATATGCTTCTTGCCATCCACACCACCTGTTTCTCTTCACCACATTGCCGATCCAGACTCGCTGCTGCTACGCAAGTCAACGGCTTATAACTAGCTAGCTAGATCATCCACCTACCACCACACCACCAGAGATCGTAAGTGAGAGGGGAGGGGCCGGGATGGATCTCACGGATGGGATCATGGGCTCCGTTCTCTCCAAGCTGAGCGAGCTACTCAAGGAGGAGCACAACCTGCCGCCCCGCGCCAAGGAAGACCTCAAGTATGTTGCACAACAGCACAAGCGCTTGCAGGCTTACTTCTGCACTATGACGGATGCCCTGCCGGCTGACCAGGCTGACAAGTTTGACAGGGATTGGCTACACAAAATCAGCGTGGTGGTCTGCCAGACTGAGAACATCCTCGACTCTTTGTTGCTGCCCGCTGATCTCTCTAACCCGGGTGCCTCCAGGCGGTTTGCCCTCTTCGGAAGCCTCTTCGGAAGGGCCAGAGATTCACCGATTCCTCCTCATCCGGATCCTACTGATCTGATTGCCCGTATCAAAGAGATAACACTTGATGTCATGGACGTGTTTGCCACACATAAACGTCTTGCCACTCCGCACAAAGATGAGGAGCTCGTCGTCTGCATCGACGAACCAAGAAATGTGTTAATCAGGATGTTGAGAGAGGGAGATGACATCTCAATGAAGCAAAACAAAATAGTCTCCGTTGTCGGTCTTGGGGGATTGGGCAAGACAACTCTTGCCCAAGTTGTGTACCATCGGCTTAGACCACAGTTTGATTGTGGGGCTTTTGTTCGGGTCCCCCTTAAACCAGCTGACATGGCAGAGTTTTTCATGGAGATGTTCCATCAACTTATTGATGTGGAAAATCATATGAACATCAATGAAGAAGCAAAGGATATAGGACAGCTAATTTCTCAAATTAGAGAATTTCTTCTGAACAAGAGGTATGGATCAGTTAATGAACATGTTTTTTTTTTCTTGTCTTGTAGACAATATGAACTTTATCAGTGCATCAAGTATGTGTTTAAATTGTTATACGTCATTGCAATTTGGTATCTCTCTTTAGATTTGATTTGTTAAATACGACAATGTGAGCGCCGTCTATTTCTTAAAACACAATGTGTTCTTAGATGGCTCGATCCGTATAGGGCCTTGCAGATGCACATAGGTGCCTAGTCATAATTTGTGATCAAACCCATGAAGTTACGTTGTGGAAATGCAAATTGTACTCATCTGGTTTTGTTTTGTCATTGCTAGCTAGCAATTTTACAAACAGGGAAGGCTCAATAGGTACCCATACTCTAGCAATCTTTGACTTGATTGCCAAGTGATTGCAGCCACACTTATCCCTTCATGATTACTGTCTCATGCATATTATATCACTGCCCTATTTGGTTATACCTTATCTCATAAGTCATAATAGCAAATATTATTATTTAGCCTTACTCAAGTTTTACTTTTCATTGTCAAACTTTGATAGGTACCTGGTTGTGATTGATGATTTATGGAACGAAGATGATTGGCATAGCATCTCATCTAGCTTGCCAAATAATGACTGCGGTAGCAGAGTAATTACTACTACTCGTGTTAATGACATAGCTAAGTTATGTTGCTCAGGCTGTGACGAGTCGATATATGAAGTTCATTATCTTGGATACAAAAATTCCAGAGAGTTGTTCTACAAGCAATATTTTCACCATGTGGCCAGTTGGCCTAATTCACCTGGAGACATTTTTTTGTTTGGGATCCTCAAGATGTGCAGTGGTACGCCTTCAGCAATAATTAGTATTGCTTCTTTACTCACAACCAAGGTAACCCCAAAAAGGCAATGGCAAGAGATGATGTATTCTGTATATTTTTCTTGGAAGCAGACACCACGTTCTTTAGGTTCTGAATCCGAGAACGTTGCTGGTTTCGAACTCTTCAGTGAAATTATATCAATTATCTACGCCGGCCTTCCCAGCGCTCTCAAGGACTGTTTGCTGTACTTGGCTGTACATGCTAAGAACCAAATAATTCATAAGACCAGTATGGTTAGGAAATGGATCGCTGAAGGATTTATCTCTGAAAATGTGAGGCATACTCGAGAGGAAGTAGCAAGCAGGTACTTTGATGAGCTCATCAACAGAAATTTCATCCGGCTGTCAGAATATGATAGCTATTCAAGGGAAGAGAAGTATGAAGTTAACCAAATGGTGCTTTATGCTCTTAGGCAGATATCAAACGAAGAAAAATTTGCTGCTGTCTTGTCTGACGTTGGTATTTCAAGGGAATATGCTAATTATTTCCGTTTGTCAGTCCAATGTTCTTCTGGTTCAGAACTTTCAATTGACACAGCAGGAATGGATCCTGATGGCAATATTCGTTCCATGACTATTGCTGGTCCTGCAAAATTTTGTTTAAACAATGATTTGGTGTATCTACGGGTGTTAGATCTAGATGGCTGCAAGGATTTGGAAGACTCGGTTATAAACCATATATGCCGAATGACCCTGTTGAAGTACTTGAGTCTCCAGCATACCCCTGTCAAGAAGATCCCTCCAGAAATCAGGGGATTGCACTATCTGGAGACTCTGGATTTAAGGCAGACTGAAATCAGTAATCTCCCACCAGAAATCGGGAAACTGCAACAGCTGAAGACTCTAGATGCAAGGCAGACGAAACTCAGTTGTCTCCCTCCAGAAATTGGAAGATTGCAAAATCTGGAGACCTTAGATGTAAGACAGACACAAGTGAAAGAGCTGCCAAAGGAACTTGTTCATCTTCCCAAACTTGCATATCTTTATTTTGGTCATTCTAGTTCCGGCCGAGGAGTGAAGTTGCCTGTCGGAAGTGACCAGTTCAACTCAGTGAAGGTCCTTGGCACCGTTGATTCAAGAGAATGGTCGGAAAGTGCCATGGAGGAGATCAGTGGACTGACAGGAGTAAGGGAGCTTGAAGTAGTGTTGTATGATCAACCTTCCGACAAGGACCGAAATGATAAGTTGCTGTCTTCCGTAGGCAAGTGTGGGAATCTTGAATGTCTGATTATTTATGGTGACTACGTGCCGAGCGACGAACTTCCTGTATCCACCAATTTTTCTTCACTTAAGAGATTGAAAGTGGCAGGAAGGTTTGAGAAAGTTCCCCGGTGGCTTGCAAAGCTTACCGCTCTGAGGAAGCTAGATATCAAAGTCTGCAAGCTAGACCAAGATGATCTTAACATACTTGGAGGTCTGCCCGCCGTGAGTACTCTTGCGCTGATTTGCATTATTGGGAAGAAAGTGGAACAAAAAATTCCTGCAGGTTTCCCGAGCGTCGAGGTTTTCAGTTTCGACGGTTATGTGCCATGGATCACCTTTGAGCAGGGAACTATGCCGAAACTGAAACACCTCGACCTGAAGCTCTATGCCGGCCGAGCTGATAAACTTCCTTCAGGTATCATCAACCTCCAAAGGCTTGAGAAGATTACCATCCGGTACTCTTCGCAGCATGCTAGCAGTGGCGGAATCTGGAAAGCAGTTGCTAAGATGAGAGAACAGGCTGCCAACCATGGTAATCTGATAAAGCTTTCTGACAATGGTGACTCTGAGGTTGTGAGAAGTGGTCAGGGGGCTGAACGCACATCATCTGGATTCAAGTTCCTCTGGACCTACTTTTGGCCTACGAAGGAAGAAACAGCAAGGTTTGGACGAAGCGATAGCTTGTCCTGAAGCCAAAGAATCCTTCTACCTTCGTCGCCACTAAGAGTACGTTTCAGCCACATTACAAACTTCCTCACGCATATACCGATGTACCTTTCCCTCCATTTCTTCCTCTTGTTAGATAATGGAAGCCGCATCATTGTCTACAGCTGTGTGTCAACATATACTATATCTTCCTCTCTTTCTTATTTAAAAAAACAAGCAAATCCTGTTGGTTACAAGATGCCTGCTTGCTGAGGTCGAAACGACAAGACATGGTTGTCATGAATAATGCTATTGTATTTGAGCTTGTATCTATCCTTATTACCGGCAACCCTTATTATAATGCTTGCATCGCCTCTGTTATGAACTTATCTGTCATGTGTTTTTTGTAACGCTATGTTGTGGTTCTTATAATGAACTCTTCATGTTATTCTATTTGATATACTTGATAGTGCTGCTTGTGGCATGTACATGTCTTAAATAGCGGGCTATGTCAAATACCAGCGGACCTCCAAATCAGCTATAGCGGGCTATTGGTTCATGAGACCATTTACTAACACCCTGCTGAAAAGGCTATAGCGGGGCTATAGCCGGCTATTTAAAACTATGAATGTACACTAAACTTTCCATACATTCTAAAATCCTGCATATCTTGATGAGGCTGATTTTCAATCTGAAAATAGGACTGGATAAAGACAGAGTAAATCGGAAGAAATCACATGAACTCGCTTATACTGCTCAATTTCTTTTGCACACAGACCACCCACAGATGTCTTTCCAGCGAAGAACACATGTTACTGCCAAAAAACATTGGATATTTTTTACTATTTTCTCAGGGTTTATAGGTCATCCAGGTGCATTTGAACTCAGGAGAAGAAAATACATGTCCCTTCAGCAAACCCCTATTTAAGCCCACAAGAAAAAAAATAGGACAGAAGGAAAAAAAAATGCCAGCAATATTAAAAGATAAGCACGGATGGTTTGAATGGCCCCCCCCCCCCCCCCCCCCCCCCCCAAATTCAAATGAGAAATGAGATGGCATCTCTCGGTGTTTTATTTGTGTCATTAAGAAATCTGTACTATAAAGAGGGATTGCATCTTGGAGATGAGGTGCCGAATTAACTTCACGTAGGCATACATATATGCACTTCGCCGGGGGGGGGGGGGGGGGGGGGGTCCGGGTCTGTGCACAAAAGTGGAACTTTGAGTTGCTATGGGAATTCCGGTGTTGGCAAGAACCTGCGGGTCGGGGGATCTTTCAGGGTTTCCAAAGAGTTGCAACTTCTAACTGCCACGAAGTTGTCCGGAATGTCTAGACAGCGCGACCAAACTTCACCATTCTTTTGAGCGAGCAAAAAGGAGGCACCGGTCTACACTTTCACCAAGCTGAATCCACCTTGGGTTGTTGGGGACTCTTTAGACGGTTCGAGTCCTTATGTAAGCTTCTTTGTTGTGGTGTGTCCGGTGAAGTTTGTAAAGATTTGGTGGGCACTGTCCAACCACGATTGATTTCAGGCCCATTCGATGGAGGAGAATAGGGTGAGTTATTAGCTTTGGATCCAACACATTTCTAACGGAAATTAATAATCACCAAGAGTGTGAACTTCGGGGTACACATCTTTTCAAACTTATGTTTAACCTTTGCCTCACCTTTTGCTTTGTCGTGTTCTTTATTAGCTAGCTTGCTTATTGCATCATATAGGTTGTTCTAACAATATATTGCACATCTAGGAAACTTGATTTATCCGTACTATCCAAACTTGTTATGAAGAAAGCTTCCAAAACCCCTCTAGTCGACCGCTTCGATCCTTTCAGCCACGCCTCCCCATCTCTTCATGACATCACGGTTGTACTGTCACCTCCCGTCACGGCTCTATGCCCGGTCGCTCGCCACCTCCCCATCTCCTTTGTGTTCCGCACCCCTCCCAAGTGCCACCATCTATTGTGTCCCGCCATTCTCTTTATATTCCTTAGTTTTAAGGATCATGTGAAACAAAACCCGCCCTACAAGCTAATCTGAACTTGCTTATTGGACAACCGCAAGCCTTGGTAGAAGAATTTTCGTTGGTGCCTATGAATCCTTTCTAGCACTGATTTATGTATAATTTAACAAGCCAAGCTAGATAAACACATTCATTAACATATCATCTGTATTCTGCTATGCCACGGTGAGTGAAAGTGTGAGAAAAAAAATGTATACATTGGGCTTGCTTGAACTGTAAAGCATTACAGATGAAGCTCGAGGATGTAACTAAAAATATATCAAGTAAATACTGTTCTGAACTTGCACAAAGAATCGAATTACACAACAGAATATTTATAGAACAAAAATCAAATAATAAAAATAAACCAGGTCACTCACTCGTGATACTGATCAACAATTATTCTGGGGCCTTTGTCATCTCCCCTAGCTGCAGTTGCCATTTCATCTACCATTAACTTGGTAACATCACCTGCTTTGTCATGCATTCTGAGATGCACCTCTTTTAGACCTTGAAAGGTTCTCGATTCCAGACATTCCACCCCAAATTGCTGAACCTTAGCTCAATCCGTTCTAGCTTCGGCATCGCGTTTTCTGGGTATCTTAGCAGTGGCACCAAAGGAGCCGAGAAGCGAAGAAGCTTGAGCTCCTCAAATCCGCTAGCTGGAACTATGACCTCCCCATCAGCATTGTTTTCCCCTATGGTGGCACCTGTTTCAGAATGAACCTTTGCTGAAGTAAGTGAAAACGTGAGAGAAAACATTGTCTTGAGCTTGCTCAACTGGTGCAAAGCATCAGTAGTCAGCACCGTCACCGAGAGGGTCAACTTTGTCAAGGCATCAAGTTCTGTGATCCATTGTGGGAGCTCAACCAACTTGCCAGAGAGTTCGAGAGCATTGAGAAACTTGGGAGGAAAGAGAGAGCACTCAGCAATTTTAGTAATTCAGATGACTCGTCAACGATTATCAGGGTGTGAAGAGAGTAGCCACCAAGATACTCTATTGAGGAGCTTAATTCTCGGAAAATCTTACTTCTGTTTTTGATGTTGAGCCTTGTAAATGCCTAGCTCCCTCCAGTTCAGTTAGATGATGAAGATCTGCCACAGAAGCCGCTGACCCCTCATCGATCTCGATACCCGACAGTATGCGCAGGGACTTCATTGTTTCCTTCTTCAGGTCTTCTGGAAGCTTCAGTGCCTTCCGTGTTCTTTTGTTCCCGCCAAGTATGTTGACCAGTCGTTCAAGCTGGCAGATAGCGCTCGGCAGCTCTGTGACATTGGTTTCCCTTATGTCAATAGTCTCCAAATACTGGAGCTTTCCAATCTTCTTAGGGATCTTGTCAATCTCTGTCCTTCGGAGACTAAGGTACTTGAGTAGAAGCATCTTGCATATCTCCCTGGCATGTTGCTTTTTAAAATCATTGCAACCTTCAAGGTCTAGCACTTGCACAATTCCAAACTTCAAAGAATTGGAAGGCAGTTGGGTCAAGCTCCCAAACAAGGTCAGAGATCGGACATGAGAAAAGTTCATGCCATCCATTCCTTTCTTGTATTTGGAGTCACCACCTTGGAGGGACAGCCGACGGACTTTGTTGCTAGGCAGTGCCATGAGCCAGTGGCCACCAACCACGGTCACAAAGTTCTCTTCGCTTGCCCTGGACACAATGTACTCGAGAACCATGTCATGAACTTGATAGCTCTTCACCTTCCCGTTGCTGCTGTGCTCCACAGCACGTATGATCTTCCTCTTTATGAGATGATTGAAGTATGTCTCTGCGACATCCTCCGCACTCAGCCCATCCTTCTCACAGACGAAGCCTTCTGCTAGCCATCGCCTCGTCAGCCTCTTCCTGCTAATCTTGCGCCCCTTTGGAAATATGCATAGATAAAAGGAGCATGTCTTGATCTCAGCAGGCATATCATTGTAGCAATGGCTTAGTATCCTTGTGACTCCGTCCTGGCCAAGAGGTTTCCCGGAGTCTGGTACCAACCTGGTGCAAACTTCGTCCCAGTCCTTCACTAGTTTTTGTGGGTTGCAGGCTGCAAGACCAGCCATGGCAACTATGGCTAATGGGAGACCCCCACACATTTTCCAGAGTCCAGGTGGAATTTTCTTCTGGTTTTCTCTACTCATACGGGATTCAGCCATAAATAGTTCTTTAGCTTCGTCATCGCTAAGTACGACCACTTTATGAACAAGATCTGATCCTTCATCCTTGATGCAAGAAGTGGAAACTGCTTGAAACCGTGTGGTAACTATTACTCTACTGCCTCTCTTACACTTTGTTGGCAGTGACTTCTTTATCTTGTCCCACATCGATGCAGACCATACATCATCAACTAAGAGCAAGTAACTGCAATGAGAAGAAAGATACATCAAGAATAGTACGTTTTAAATAGGCTCTTTACAGTATGTTATTCTGTCTTATCACGGGTAAATATGAGGAATACAATCATCGCCGGCTCCAGTGAGTCCAAGATTTTCAGATATTACAAAATCAAATTTAAATATCTCAAATACAGCTGAAACAACTTTCACATGTGCATGTAGATGTGTCCTACATATATGCGAAATTTCATTAAAAATATTTTAATATGCAAGCTACACAAAAAGACAAATTGTGGACATATACAATACTCAATCTATTAGGGCATTTCTAACCGATCCATTAGAAAATGAGGAGTAAACATTACTACAGTATATTTACTCAACTAAGTTTTGTCCGAACCTAGCCGATCCCATATATATAGCAGAGTAAACTTAAATTTTTATTAAGAATAATGAAATATCAACGACAAGGAAATGAACTACATGCTAATAACTTATGCCCCAATAAGTGCAGTATTAAACTGGCATAGACTTTTTTGCGCAACACTTTTGCAATTTTTTATTAAAGGACCAACAAGTTACTTGTGTGTATGGTCAAATAACAATTGGTCTTATACTAGCCACACATTTTCCTTCTTTCTTTCCTTTTAATGAGAGGCTATTGTGTCCATACCAAGAGCAACGTGCGGATCTACCTTTGTTTTGTGTTCCTGCATACTATGCAACTCTATAATTTTGCAATGACCTAATCAACCATAATGCAAACTCAACTTGAAAAATATGTTGTACCTTTGTTCCTCCAAGTGCTTGATGAGATCTCGTGCAATATCTGAAGTGCAGCCACCATGCTGCCCACCGTCTTGGTGGCCCTTCAGTATGACAGAATCCCACAGGCTGCCTATGGCAGCCACGAGGCGATTTTTCTCCAAGGCGCTGACACCGCTACTGCCTTGCTGCTCATTACCATCTTTGGATTGTGGCATGACTTGACTGTGTATGCTTCGTAGTATTGCTTCTATGTCAGAGCTCTGTGACACCGTGACCATGGCCCGGCAGTCAAATTGATCACCAAATTTCTGGTACAATGCCATGGCCATAGTAGTCTTGCCCACCCCTCCGAACCCGACGATGGACAGAACGCCTTGGTCTTGCTTCTTAGCCCCAGTTTGGGGTGTAGGAGCTGATGAGGAGGGATCTGTGGGAGGTGCTGCAGCTGGTTGTTGCAAGGTCACCCACTTCCCGAGTTCGTTCATGTCCTTGTCCACTCCCACAGGCTTCTTCGTACCAACAAGCTCAAGGCTCGCCTGTTGGTTCTCGGCAGCCTGGAATCTTCTAGTGGCAGCTGCACCGGACTCCCTGACGCCACTCTTCGGATTCTCGACACCATACCTTATACGTCGTTCACCAATCTGCTGCGCGCGCACCTTGAGCTCAGCGATGTTGGAAGCAATGTTGCGGCGAGACCGACACATCCAGACCTCATAGACATTGGAGATGACAAATGCGCAGATGACTTCGCCACCAGGGTCGTGGGAGAGGCGGTGCGCGAAGTCATCCACGCAGTCCTCAATGTCATAGGTGACATCACGGATGTGCTTCATCCAGTCTTTCATCCGGTGGTCATGCCCCTCCGGAGTAGTGCTGCTGAGGTCGACGAGAAAGGCCTGCATGCTCGCCATTTCATCGTTGATGTACTGGATGTCGCCGCGGACAAGCCTGATGAGAGCATACTCGTGAGCAAGCAGGCCTCCAAGCTTCCTCAAGAGAGATTTCATGGTGGCCTCTGAAGCACCTACCACCAACTCCATTGTTAGCACCCTTGGTGTTCCTCAGTCCTCCCTACCTCCTACTGAAAATTTCTGGGTTTTGTTAGGATTGGTAGCAAGAGATGGACGGTGTGTGTGTGTGTGTGTGTGGGGGGGGGGGGGGGGGGGGGGGGGGCTTTGAGGGACAGTTGATTTGTTGTTTGCTGCAGAACAAGCTGTGAAACTTGGGGGGGCTTTCTTCCTTCTATTTGTGCATGCACCTCCCTGTGAAAGTCTACATACCCAAGCACTATCTGAATATAATACTTGCAAGATTCTCCAGCACTTTGCGGATATGGTTTTATAAGGAGCTGTACAGCTGCTTCCATAAATTAAAACCAGAGCCACATCGAATTGCACGCTAATTATGAAACTCAAGAAGTATGGAGCAACAATATACATTTGCACTTCACTTTTCTGTTAGTAGTCGATACTAACCTTTTTCATGGTGTATTTTTCTAGATGTCATTCTAGACTATCAGTACATGACTATTTGCCAAAAAAAAAAAAACAGTTTGCAAGGCAGTTGTAGTGTTTACTTTCGTTAATCATATCAGCGAGTTGATCTCTTTTACAGGAAAACACAATGTAAGTCCCCTATGCGATACTAAAGGCATAAGGGCAGCACACAACCTTCGGGATGATCATTCTAATGTCATGAATTGACAAAGATGACATATCACCACAACACTGCTGATTATCGCTGAGTTCGATGTGCCCACTTGCACACATGAGAGTTGACTGATTATCGTTGACTGATTATCATAATGGACTAATGGTAAGAGTTGACTGATTATCGTTGACTGATTACCATAATGGACTAATGGTAAGAGTTGACTGATTATCGTTGAGTTCGATGTGCCCACTTGCACACATGAGTCCTATGCCACGTCTCTCCATTATATTCAGTCAACTCTTACCATTAGTCCATTATGTGCATACCACGAGCGACTTGTTTAGGATGCCTAAAACTAATGCTGGACTCGGCATCTACGAACTGTCCATTAATTGTACTAGCACATATGAAAATATGGCTCTAAACAAAACTAGCAACTTGATTAGTGCAGTGTCCAACTGTTCCACTGTATCATGCTGACACCTTGGCGTGCTAGGTCAGCTCTTAGCTGTTGCACGTTCTCATGTCGAGGATATTATCTGTATATATCTCCACGGCACATGAATGCTGAATATATATATAATGCACCGACATGACGAGGTGACGATCCGGGAAGCTGCGTTCTGGCTCTATCCTATCGCGCAGCAAAAGCTGGCTTGTGGTGTGGTGTGGACGCCTACATACTAATCCACAAACATCAAAAGGTCCATTCTAACAAATACGGCCCATCAGGATTCAGGAAGGAGAATACAGAGGCCCGTTTTTTTGTGAAGATCTGTTTCTGGACAGGAGAAATGTTGATCAGTTTGTGCAACTCGTGTTTGCACCAGCATGTCTCGTTCAAAAAAATCCAATTTTAAAGCAGAGAGGAGAGGGAGGACATCCACGCATCTCGGTAAAATCCATCGCATCGTGCGGCCAGGGCATGCCCAATGAAGAAGAAGCGCACACTGGGCTCGAGCTCTCCATCTTCGCGGTTAGCATCTTGCGCGCGTGCGTTGTCCAGGATCGATATAGCGTCTCTGGCATTTCGTCAAACACCTGCGGCGCGCAGAGATGTGATCCTGGGCGAGGCTGGCAGCCAGCAGTACGAGCGCCGCGAGCCGGGATTGCATGGAGCGACCACCATGGTTGGCGGAGAGGAGAAGGCCCGCCGGACCGTATGATTCGGCGGCGAGCGATGACGGAGTGGCAGCTGCCGGCACGGCGGACTGATGGACGAGGAGCGCATTTTTGTTTGTTGCCTGCGGCTGATTGAATCAGTGGGTTCGTAACCCACGCTGGCTGGCTTAGGATGACACCATTTCTCCTTCTCTTTTTTTGGTCCTCCTTTGGTCCTTGTTGGCAAGCTAGAAACCAAGGAAGCTCTATTATAAACAGTTTCTCAAACTAAACAGATCATAAACTCTTATCATTTAGGAGTATAAGGCCCTCCACTATGTAGGCCAAAAACAGTGCCAAATTTACCTTTTCTTCATTTGGCACCGATTCCCTCCATTGTCCAGCCGGTGCCATGAAAAAATTTCTGGGAACCGGAGCAGGGACTTGCTCCGATGCCACAACCAACGAAGCAATAAACTAAGCATGTGGTAGGTGGGAAGAACTGGTAGTGTGCCAGGAACAAGACGCTGGTAGTGGGGCAACTCTCTCTGATATATACTAGTTTATATGTGTGGGTCTGACCTCCAATCGATGCCCAATTCTTTCACAGTGTGTGGAGTATATTTCATCTGGCATCGACGTCTGCGTGGCATGCTTTTCAAAGTTGTGGCACCGAACACATTGTGGAAGGCCTAAATAGTTCTGATAGATTGTGGTCGCTCTGACAAATAGTTCAAACTAAACCTGGGCATACCACGGGCCGGGCCGGGCTTCGGGCCGGGCTTTACAAAGCACGAACGGGAAATCCCAAGCCCGAGCCTGGCCCGGCCCGGCCAAAAAAAGGCAAAATCAGGCCCGAGCCCGGCCCGAATGGAGTTAAAAGGTGAATTTTGGGCCGGGCCTCCATGTAAATCGCCATTTTTTGTAAGCCCGAGCCCGGCCCAAACTGCTTCCCGGGCCCAATTTTCAAGCCCGAGCCCGGCCCGAACACAAAGCCCGACCCGGCCCGGACCGGGTTTTTGTTGGGGGGGGGGGGGGGGGGGGGGGGCTCGGGCCGGGCTGCCCATGCCCAGATGTAGTTCAAACTAAACTGTTTCTCAAACTAAACAATCATTTTCAGTGCTAGCTACTCCCCGGACTCAAGAATCAGGAACACCACCAACAAGAGGCTGTAGCCCACATGATATGTATTTTGGTTCTAACTGGCAACTCGTAGCTCATAGGTCACTCAGGATGCTAAATTTATGCACTTAAATGATATAAATTCCTATTTCTGGATCATCTAAAAATATAGTATCTCCTTTTGGGAGTGACACATTTTTTCATACCGGGCTAGTCCCTTCGCCATTAATAGCATCAGCAGGAAACCCACCCCACACCATTTTTGTCGAACAGCTACTGGCTTTGGGGGAAAACCTAGTGGCACAACTATAACAGTACCATTATCACCAAATGCGCTAAGAATTTTGATGCAAGCACGTACCACACTTTTATCCCGAGCATTCATCACCGTCATAACTTGATTCAGAAACATATCTACACCTTGAAGAAGAGCATCCCTGGCTGCAGCTGAGAACGTGTCTGCCCTGTACATTAGCAAAGAACATAGGTGAACATGGTCACAGAAGGGGCAACATATTTGTAAGAGCAAGAAGTACTGTACATCTTGCCGGACCCCTTTCCTTGCTCTGTTTCTTGTTCTGTATATAACTTTGTTCCTGCCTTTTCAATACAACGAGACGCAAAGCTTTTCCGCTTCCTCAAAACAAAACAAAAAACTATACAGTACTTGGAACTTAAGGAACCTACGAGAAATTCATTCTCACCGCCTACTTATTACAATCCCAAGAAAGTAAAGCTTCGCTTTTCCCCTTTATTTCAGAAAACATGTAGCCAACAAATATACAATGACATGAAAAAAAGGTTTGGAGTTAGAAGAACCTATGTGTTGTTTCTGTAACAATAGCAATTAATACATTCCAGGTTTATCACTGACATAGAACAAGTACAATCGTTGTAAAACTGAGACTAAATGATACGAGAAAAAATCGCATCAAATAAATTTTATTGGAACCACATTTTTTCTCGTTCTGCATCTGTACAATAATACAATTAGATAAATATAAATTTCTTCAAAACATAGTAACCTTGCCTCCTGTCAATCGGAAGTATTAAACAAGCAACAATCCTAGTAAAACTTCCCAAAGTTTGAAGGAAAAAATGTGGACGTAGATATGTAAAATTTGATCCTTATTCATTAGAAAGAGCCAGCCTTGTTTATATATCTTTTAAGTACTATCTATATTAAAAAAATATAAAAAAAATTCTATGACCTTTATTCATTTCATAGAACAAATAAAGTTGATAACCTACCCAAGGACTTCAATGAATACTCTTGTGAAATATAAGTTGGTCAGTGGAAGGCTAAAATGGCTCAACGTTTCCACTTTTGCTGGGTAAAAGCATGGTTTTACATTGCGTAATTTAAGCTTAAGAACTAAGCTTTTGATGTTCATCAAAATGGTGCCATTCAGAAGTTTACAACTAGCCAAAGTTTCTCCAACAATTACTACTAGTACAAGTTCAGAATGGTGCACAGTCAGACATTCACTACAAGTACAAGTTCCTCCCAGAATTACTAGTAAGAGAGATGTGACCTACAAAAAGAAAAGGTTGGAAGAGGTTACCTAGAAAGAGAAGTTCAGCCCTCGATTAGCACTCCAGAGTATATAGGCAAAATCCCTAGAAAAGAGTGATATTTTTCAGGGAGTAACCCCTTGTATTCCTGGCCTTTTCCCCCCGAAGCAAGTGCAGTCAGCAAGCTAGCTGTGGAAGCTTCAAGAGTGAACCTCCTCTCAGCAATTTTAGACAGATAAGTCCCAGCGCTGGGCATCTCCCCTTTCTGAAGTAACCTTCTAACTATAGCATTTAGCATACAGGAGTTGGCAGCACACCCATTCTTCTCCGTAGAAAGGAATAGATCATCAGACTCTTGTAGAGAACCTTCTTCTATAAGTTTTTGTATCATTATAATTGGCATTTGCTTTGCACCGAAGCACATCAATTTTTTTCTCCCGTTGCAACGCACGGGCATTTTTGCTAGCACTAATAAAGGGGCTATTGCTTCTTATCACCGTATAATTTCGTCCGTCCCATAATTTTCATCCGTCCCTCTCGAAAACCTTCATACGTCCGTTTCCTTCCGTCTCAAAAATTCTTCCTCGATGCCTCTAAATAATTACGTACGTCTACTCTGGCCCGAGAGAAGAACGAAACCCACCATCCACAGAAGCAGGCCAAATTAACTAGCCTGGCTGATGCGGCCGGTGGTCCAAGGAATAGGGCCCACCTATCCTAACGAGCCAGACCCAGGCAAAAAATGCTTGCACGTAGAATCGAACACAGGTTGCGCACATAATGCCACGACCAACCGAGCCAGGTCACATTATGTGTTAATCAGGAGGTCAACTCGCGTGTCAAATAGTACCACATCGCCCCCTTACATGTGATCCACCCAATTTATATATGTCATTAACTTTCCTGGGAGTTAAGAAGTCGTCCTGGGAATAAGAAAGGTGGGAAAGAGAGAAAGAGAGAGATGCTAAGGAAGGAAAGAGAGAATGATTTCAGAAATAAGGAAACAAAGAAAACCGAGGGGTTGTGGTGTGATTTCGGAAATTAGGAAGCAAAGAGAAAATAAACGTGATTCATGTTGCGTCAGGGGCTAAGGAAGGAAACGAGAGGCTTGTGAGTTGTGATCAGAAATATAAGAAAGCAAAGAGAACGTGATTACCCAGGAAAAAGACGGTAAAATTTGTGGCGCTGGTGCTCCTCCGGCGATGCGGGGAGGGAGCTCGGGTGGAAGGAAGGCACTGAGAATGGGGGCGCTGTTGTTGCTCCTCCGGTGAGAGATGGCTGGTGACGGGTTTGGGGGCACCCGGGCACGCGAACTCAGGATCGGCTCACATCGTAACGAGCGGATAAACTTTGAAGCGGCACAACCTTCACACATGTGTTAGCGAAATGTGTTTGCTCACACTATGCACACGTTGCCTTTTTATATTAAGGAATTTGACTTATCTGTTTTTTTTCTTAATTTGACTCTGTCTATGTCCCTCGTAAACTCATACTGACAGGCTAGTAGGAAGATGAAAAGATAACAAACACCATACGTAGATGAATAAGGATTAGGCAATGTTGGATTAACATATATATATATATACCCATGTTAGGGTATACACATGATTAGGCAATGTTGGACTAACATATATACACAGACACAGGTTAGGGCATATATACACAGACATTGACTTGTCAATAAAAGTAAATACAAGATAAATTATTCTCGCAAAAAAAAATACAAGATTACGTTATGAGTCACGTAAAAACCGACATGACAGAACTGAAAAGATAGCAAAACATCGTTGAGCTTGACACCAACGTCCGTCACCTGCCCCCGGCACCACCACAGCAGCCACCAAAGAGAATAATGATGGATCACCTCCTCACCCGAGCTCGACGCGGCTTCATCGCTGATATGCAGCTTTGCGGACCTCCAAGGTGGCTCACCAAAGATGAAGCCATTGCCGTTGAACGAATCAGACCGGGGCAACACCCTGGACACGCCATCGAACTCCAGATCTGACATCCCACCACGACTAAGACATCGAAGGAGGAAACTATACCTGCCATCCATCAACCACGAACCCAGCACATGTTTCGCTCTTCCAGATGTCGTCGATGCAGACCACAATCTGCATCCGCTCCTGGACTACCTCCCAATCTCCGCGCCGACACTAGAGCAGACGCCGTCGCAACGGCGGAGCCCGAGGACACAAGTCCACCACAAGGATGTCGTCGCCGCCACGATATCCTCGCTTGAACAGACTGATTCCCAAATCCATCACCGACAATAGAGATGATCGCCGTCGCCGCCGCCGAAGCCAAGACGTCAGACGATCCAAAAACCTAAGCTACTAGGGTCTAAACCTAAAGCAAAAAAAGATCCGCATGCACGGGATCCGGCGAGCCCCCTTGCAACTGACGACCAAGAGGTCGCCGGCGGAGGAGAGCCGCCGGAAAACGGCGCCGGATGGTCTGCTCCCCTGGCGGCGGCGGCTAAGGTTTTAGCCCTGGCCAAACCCGCCCCGCACCCCTAACCGATCCTATTCTGACGACTGATGTACTTGATGGGAAACCCATTTGTACAACTCGGAACCTGCTATCAGCATCAAAGTCATGGTAATTTTTTTTTTTTGAACGGTATACTGGGGGCAGAAACTTCCCACCTGGCATGACCGTTTGTTTAATTGCTTGTTGGAGAAGCTATCTAGGTTTGAGGGACGGGCAACAAGGAAATAAGGCGTGCGTCTGCCAATCAATTGTATTAGTTCTACAACGATTTATCTGGGGAAGAACATGCATTCCGCACTACTATTTTGGCTATCGGCAGTTGAAGGTGAGGCGTTTGATTTGGAAAGTAAAAATAAGATCCTATCGTAGTCTGTGGAACATCACCTAGAACTTACGCTTGGCCCAGTGACAATGCATTCTAGGGATAGAGCTGATATAATAGAGGGGGAGCAGCGAGGCTATAGACTGACTGTGGGGATCGATCGACCCAGAAAGGTATTGAACGAGGCCTCACAAAGAGGAAAAGCTGGATGCCTTGTCCAGGTTGCACCTACCTGATCACGTTGTATTGATATGTTCGTCCAACTGTGCTGCTCCGAGTACATTTGTGCATCAGCACTTCTCCCAGAGCTAGCCCCACCATGTGATGAAATTTACAAGGACCCAAATTATAAACCCCATCTTAATTTCAGCTTGGATTGTTATGTTCTCTTATCAATCAGTTATTATATAGTTGTAAACATTAAAAAAAAATTGAGGCTTGCTCAAAATATTCGCTTGCAACTGACCCATCCTCTTATGATGCAAGTTCAGCAATCCATTCCTCCTAGTGAGTCTACATGTATTGCTGAACTTTCTTTTGCGAATAAAACAAGTATTACCCAACCATTGGAATTATAATTAGTGAGGCATCGGTCCTCAACATCCTCAGGACCATAACATAACCAAACTGCGGTACGAACATGAGTAATACAAGTCAGATGGGACTTCAGAAGTTCTTTATTTCCTCGATCACTGTCCTATATGCTCACAGGTCTTGATCCTTTTGTTCACTTTCCTATATCTCCTTGAGCTCTTGATTTCCTCCATCACTGTCCTACATACTCACAGCTCAAGGAGATATACTTGCAGAATAGGAAAGACACATGGAGCCATTAACGAGCCAATCCGACCAAGAGCAAGCTTGATAGCTTTTGTTTTTTCAATGAAGATAGGGACGTCTAATTCTGCTGCTCAAGGAGATATACCAAGGCGGCCATCCACGGGTAGCGATGGTCGTGTCCTAGGAGAGACGGATCAGAGAGGAAAGAGAGCCCCTCGTACCCCAATATTGCTCCACCATGGCGGCATGCTCTACGCTCCGACATGGATGAGCACGAGCTTGCTCATGCCTGCACGCATATCTCCCACTCAAGTCGCTCCTCCATAGCGCCCCGCGTCCGTAGTTCACCGTGATGACCATGGTGAGGCGGGGTGCCTGCGGTGCGCATGGAGGGTCGTGACCGACGCCAGGGCAGTTGTGCATTGACCTACAGGGGGTGTCGTAGGTCAAACTAGAGGAGCGCTCACAAAATATTTGTTGAAATGCCCATGGAAAAAGCAAGAAAGGAGTAAAAAAAGAGGTAAAAAATAAACAATTGAGTCATTGACAAATGGACATGTGTTCAACTCAGCATATTATCCACACAAGCACCTCACATCAGCCCGACAAGCGGGCCCAACCTTTCTGTTCCCCTGTTTTCTTGAGATTGTCAGAAAATCAGTGCTCTTTGGTAGCGTTAGATGCAAATATGATGGTTCCTCATGCCCTATCTAAAAAGTGGAACTAAGTTATAGCCATAAATGTGGTGACTTATGCGGTGGCGATCTAGGGATGGAGTCTTGGGGGCCATGTCCCCACAAACAATTTACAAATTTTAAGTTACTAGTTACGTTTGACCATTAGACTATTTTTATGTAGTGTAGTAATTGTTTTTCTCAAGCTATGGTAATATTTTCCATAATTGCCGTCACATTCTCAAATTCTAGATCCACCACTGGTTTGTTGGAAATATGCCCTAGAGGCAATAATAAATTGGTTATTATCATATTTTTCTGTTCATGATAATCGTCTATTATCCATGCTAAAATTGTATTGATCGGAAACTCAGATACATGTGTGGATACATAGACAACACCATGTCGCTGGTGAGCCTCTACTAGACTACCTCGTTGATCAAAGATGGTTAAGGTTTCCATCCATAGACATGAGTTGTCATTTGATAATGACATCACATCATTAGGAGAATGATGTGATGGACAAGACCCAACCGTAAACATAGCATTTGATCATATCACTTAGTTTGTTGCTACTGCTTTCTTCAATGTCAAGTATCTGTTCCTACGACCATGAGATCATGCAACTCCCTGACACCATAGGAATGCCTTGTGTGTACCAAACGTCACTTCGTAACTGGGTGATCATAAATGTGCTCTACAAGTATCTCTGAGGGTGTCTGTTGAGTTGGCATGGATTGAGACTGGGATTTGTCACTCCATTTGACAGAGAGGTACCTCTGGGCCATCTCCGTAATACAACATCACAAGAAACTTGCAAGCAATGTGACCACTGTTCAAGAATTCGTTCGATTAATCAGTTAACTTGCCAGTTAATCGCTACTCATCGCGTGGCCGAATCGAATAGCACCTATTCATCGCTAATTAATCGATCCATCAGACCGATTAATCAGTTGTCGGACCGATTAATCGATCCATCAGACCGATTAATCAGTTGTCGGACCGATTTATCGATTGTGAGACCGATTAATCACTACTGGCCCGCTAACTGGTGGGCAAACAAGCCTAAATTTTTTGCCCGTAAATCATCCCATCCCCCTCCCACTCCTTGATAGCTAGGGTTTAGACCTCCTCCCTCCCCCTCATGCTCCTGTCACCCCCTCCCGACCTAGCTGACATTTGTCTGGATCCTCGCTGACGCTAACCACCGCACTAAATCTCCATGATTCAGCAGCTACATCGGTCCAGTTGCATGCATCGACCCCAAACCCTCCTGTCGGCTACACCCCATCCTCTCTCGAGGTCTGCGCCCCATCGCCTGACCCGTTGACTGCTCCCCATCCTTTCCCGGTGTCTACTCCCCAACCCCTTCCTCACGGCGTTACCTGTGAGCAAGGTACTACAATCTTCTTCCCCCCTCTCATTGGGAATCCAACATTCATAGCTTAGTAGGTTACAAATTACAAATTTGTAGATTAGTGGATGTAATTATTGCTTTGGGTTGTTACTTGCAGCATAGTTTTTCATAATATGGTGGCAAGTATGTGGAAAAGTTTAAATGTTTAATGAGTACTTTTGAATTTTGAGATTTTGTATGTTTCGATGCATAAGGATTATCAATTTTAGCTCTTGTCTATGTTTTCTATATGCATACCGTAGAATATTTTTGTATATTACATATTTGGGACCATGGAAGTATGTTATAATGCGTAGAAAATCTAGATATATGTTGGCAGGTTCCTATTTGATCTACCGATTAATGGTCGACCGATTAATCCAGTTAATAGGACGATTCACCAATTAATCGCTACTCCCAAGCCAACCGAGCAGCTACCAGTTACCGATTTCCTCAACAGTGAATGTGACTAGCTAAGGAGTTAGTCACGGGATCTTATATTATGGAACGAGTCAAGAGACTTGCCGGTAAAGAGATTGAACTAGGTATGAGATACCGACGATCGAATCTCAGGCAAGTAACATACCCATGGACAAAGGGAACTGCATACAGGATTGAGTGAATGCTTGACATCGTGGTTCGACCGATAAAGATCATCATGGAATATGTAGGAACCAATACGGGCATCCAAGTCCCGCTATTTGTTATTGACCGGAGAGGTGTCTCGGTCATGTCTACATGATTCTCGAACCCGTAGGGTCCGCACACTTAATGTTCGGTGACTCTAGAGTAGTATTGTGATGTGTACGTTGGTGACGAATGTTGTTCGGAGTCTCGGATGAGAACTTGGATGTCACGAGGACCTCCGGAATGGTCCTGAGGTAAAGATTTATATATGGAAAGTAATATTTTGGCTACCAGAAAAGTTTCGGGTTTTGCCGGTATTATACCGGGAAGCTTCCGGAAGGTTCCCGAGGGTTCCGGAGGAGTCCGAAAGGTTCCCTCCAGCCCCTAGGACGTGCATGGGCTGTAGGGGGGCGCCCTGGCCTCATTGGGCCAGGCTAGGGGCACCAGCACCACAAGGCCTATGCGCCATGGGAAAGGGGAAACCCTAAGGGGGAGGGCCCTCCAATTGACTTGTAGGGCACTCCTCCCCCCATTGGCCGCCACCCCTCCTTGGAAGAAGGGCAAAGGTGGGCTGCGCCCCTCCCCCTTGCTCCTATAAATAGAGGAGGGGCGGGGAGGGCAGCCACACACCAATTCCTTTCCACCACCACGGGCAGCCCCTATCATGTCTTCGCGAGTTCTTCCTCGTTTGTAGTTCCGGAGGTGCTTGGTGAAGCCCTGCTGGCACTGCTCCATCACCATCTCCACGCATGCCGTCATGCTGGCCGAGATTCCATCTACATCTCCTCCCTCGCTTGCTGTATCAAGGAGAAGGAGACGTCATCGAGCTGCACGTGTGCTGAACGTGGAGGTGCCGTCCGTTCGGCGCTTGATCGGGATGGATCGTGATTGGATCGTGAAGACGTATGACTACATCAACAGCGTGTTTACCGCTTCCGCTTAACGGTCTACAAGGGTATGTAGACACACTCTCCCTCTTGTAGTTATGCATCTCCATGGATAGATCTTGCATGTGCATACGAATATTTTTTGTTTCCCATGCAACGTTCCCCAACATGGTTTTTGGTAAATACCTCCATATTATTGACCACAAGCTTTCACTGAAATACAGACGGGGCACATCAGTGAAGTTCCATCCCTGAATTACCCCAAGATAGTTTATTAAAGAGACAAGGTAGAGTGCAGGGGCAGGAAGTGTTGGAAATTTGCCCTAGAGGCAATAATAAAGTGATTATTATTATATTTCCTTGTTCATGATAATTGTTTATTATCCATGCTATAATTGTATTGATTGGAAACTCAATTGCATGTGTGGATACATAGACAACACTGTGTCCCTAGTATGCCTCTAGTAGACTAGCTCGTTGATCAAAGATGGTCAAGGTTTCCTAGCCATAGACATGAGATGTCATTTGATAATGGGATCACATCATTAGGAGATTGATGTGATGGACAAGACCCAAACTATGAACGTAGCATATGATCGTGTCAGTTTATTGCTATTGTTTTCTGCATGTCAAGTATCTGTTCCTATGACCATGAGATCATGCAACTCACTGACACCGGAGGAATACCTTGTGTGTATCAAACATCACAACATAGCTGGGTGACTATAAACATGCTCTACAGGTATCTCCGAAGGTGTCTGTTGAGCTGGCATGGATCGAGACTGGGATTTGTTACTCCGTATGACGAAAAGGTATCTTAGGGCTGACTCGGTAATACAACATCACAATAAGCCTTGCAAGCAATGTGACTAAAGTGTTAGCCACGGGATCTTGTATTATGGAACAAGTAAAGAGACTGGCCGGTAATGAGATTAAACTAGGTATAGAGATATCGACGATCGAATCTCGGGCAAGTAACATACCGAAGAACAAAGGGAACAGCGTACAGGATTAACTGAATCCTTGACATAGAGGTTCAACCGATAAAGATCTTCGTAGAATATGTAGGAACCAATATCGGCATCTAGGTCCCGCTATTGGTTATTGACCATAGAGGTGTCTCGGTCATGTCTACATAGTTCTCGAACCCGCAGGGTCTGCACACTTAACGTTCGGTGACGTTTTAGTAGTATTGAGTTATGTATGGTAGTGACTGAAGGTTGTTCGGAGTCCCAGATGAGATCCCGGATGTCACGAGGAGCTCCAGAATGGTCCGGAGGTAAAGATTGATATATATAGGAAGTCCCGTTTTGGCCACCGAAAAAGTTTCGGGTATTTCCGGTAGTGTACCGGGAGTGCCGGAGGGCCATCGGGAGGGGCCACCCACGTCGGGAGGCTAGATGGGCATGAGGGGTGGTGCACCAGCCCTTAGTGGGCTGGGCAAACCAGCCCCACAAGGCCCATGCGGCTAGGAGGTGGGAAAAGGAAAAAAAACCAAGTGGGGAAGGTAAACTCCAAGTAGGAAAGGAGTCCTACTAGGAGTAGGATTGGAGAAGGATTCCTCCACCTCCTCCTAGTTCGACCGACCCCTAAGGGGAACCCTAGGGCGGCGGCCTCCTTCCCCTCCCTCCTATATATACTAGAGGAATAGAGCCCCCAAACACACAAGTCCAAATGTTAGTTCTCTATTCCCTAGTTCCTCCACCAAATAGATTCCGACGGTGCTTTGGCGAAGCCCTGCCGAAATAGTTCCACCACCAACGTCGCCACGCCATCGCGCTGCCGGAGAACTCATCCACCTCTCCGCTCCCTTTTGCTGGATCAAGAACGCGGAGATCGTCATCGAGCTGTACGTGTGCTGAACGCGGAGGTGCCGTCCGTTCGGTACTAGATCGTGATTGGATCGCGGGACGGCTAGCAATTTGGATCGCGAAGACGTTCGACTACATCAACCACGTTTCTTAACGCTTCCTGCTTAGCGATCTACAAGGGTATGTAGATCCACTCTCCCTCTCGTAGATGCTCATCACCATGGATAGATCTTGCGTGTGCGTAGCAAATTTTTTGTTTCCCATGCAACGTTCCCCAACAGTGGCATCATGAGCTAGGTCTATGTGTAGATGAGATCACGAGTAGAACAAAAAGGAGTTTGTGGGCATTGATATTCAGATAGCTTCCTCCCTTGTTCTTTTCTTGATTCGGCGGTATTGTGGGATGAAGCGGCCCGGACCAACCTTACTCGTACGCTTACGAGAGACCGGTTCCATCAACTGACATGTAACTTCATTGCATAAAGATGGCTGGTGGGTGTCTGTCTCTCCTACTTTAGTTGGATTGGATTCGACAAAGGCGGTCCTTGAGAAGGTTGAATAGCAATTTGTGTATCACCGCTGTGGTTTTTGCATAGGTAAGAATCGTTCTTGCTAGATACCCGTAGCAACCACGTAAAACATGCAACAACAATTAGAGGACGTATAACTTATTTTTGCAGGGTATGTTGTGATGTGATATGGCCAATTACATGATGAGATATATGTGATGTATGAGATGATCATGTTTTGTATAGAATATCACGACTTGCATGTCGATGAATACGGCAACCGGCAGGAGCCATAGGGTTGTCTTTAATTTATTTTTGCCGTTTTTGCTTTAATTTATCGCTATGAGTTAGCAATAGTCGTAGAAGAAACAGTTGGCGCGACAACCTCATGGCGACACGTTGATGGAGATCAAGATGATGGAGATCATGGTGTCATGCCGGTGATGATGGAGATCATGCCGGTGCTTTGGAGATGGAGATCAAAAGCACAAGTTCATGGCCATATCCTGTCACTTATGATTTGCATGTGATGTTAATACTTTTATGTATCTTATTTTGCTTAGGACGACGGTAGCATTATAAGGTGATCACTCACTAAAATTTCAAGATAAAATTGTGTTCTCCCCGAGTGTGCACCATTGCGAAAGTTCGTCGTTTCGAGACACCACGTGATGATCGGGTGTGATAGGCTCTACGTTCACATACAACTGGTGCAAGCCAGTGTTGCACGTGCGGAACACTCGGGTTAACCTTGATGAGCCTAGCATGTATAGACATGGCCTTGGAACACAAGAGACCGAAAGGTCGAACATGAGTCATATAGTAGATATGATCAACATGAAGATGTTCACCAATGAAACCACCTCATCTCACGTGATGATCGGACTTGAGTTGGTGAATTTGGATCATGTGACACTCGAATGACCGGAAGGGATGTCAATTTGAGTGGGATTTTTTAAGTAATATGATTAACTAAACTCATTATCTTGAATAATAGTCTAAGTTGTCATTCCTAAATTTATGTTGTAGATCAATGGCTCGCGCAATAGCACCCCTGAATATTAATGCGTTCCTAGAGAAAGCTAAGTTGAAAGATGATGGAAGTAACTTTGTGGACTGGGCCCGTAATCTAAGGATTATCCTTACGGCTTCCCAAAAGGCTTATGTCCTTAATGCACCGCTTGGTGAACCACCCGCTCCAGTACAGTCTGCAAACGTTGCGAACGCCTGGCAGGCACGTTCTGATGATTACTCAATGGTTCAATGTGCAATGTTGTATGGCTTAGAACCGGGACTTCAAAGACGTTTTGAACGTCATGAAGCATATGATATGTTCCAGGAGTTGAAGTTTATCTTTTAGAAGAATGCCCGGATCGAGAGGTATGAGACCTCCGATAAGTTCTATGCTTGCAAGAAGGAGGAGAACGGGTCTGTCAGTGAACACATACTCAGAATATCTGGGTATTCCACCCGTCTGGCTGAATTGGGATGCCCCTTCCGCCAAAGGCGATCACTGACAGAGTTCTTCAATCACTGCCACCTAGCTACAAGAGCTTCGTGTTGAACTATAACATGCACGGGATGAACAAGTCAGTCGCCGAGCTGTTTGCGTTGTTGAAAGTCGCTGAGTCTGAGATTCAGAAGGAGCATCAAGTGTTGATGGTCAATAAAACCACTAGTTTCAAGAAGAATGGAAAGGGTAAGAAGGGTAACTCCAAGAAGAGTGGCAAAGCAGTTGCCCCTCCCGTGAAGAAACCCAAGTCTGGACCCAAGCCAGAAACTGAGTGCTTTCATTGCAAGGGAACTGGTCTCTGGAAGCGGAACTGCCCCAAGTATCTGGCTGACAAGAAGGCGGCCAACACCAAACAAGGTATATATGATATACATGTTATTGACGTGTACCTTACCAACTCTCTTTGTAGTGCCTGGGTATTTGATACCGGTTCGGTTGCTCACATTTGCAAATCAAAATAGGAACTGCAGAATAGACGGAGGTTGGCAAAGGACGAAGTGACGATGCGCGTGGGAAATGGTTCCAAGGTTGATGTGATCGCCGTCGGCACGCTCGCTCTTCGATTACCATTGGGATTAGTGATGAACCTGAATAATTGTTATTTAGTGCCTGCGTTAAGCATGAACATTATATCTGGATCTTGTTTATTGCGAGACGGTTACTCATTTAAATCAGAGAATAATGGTTATTATATGAGTAATATCTTTTATGGTCATGCACCCAATGTGAGGGGTTTATTCTTATTGAATCTTGATAGTGATGATACACATGTTCATAACATTGGTGCCAAAAGATGTAGAGTTGATAATGATAGTACCACTTTCTTGTGGCACTGCCGCTTAGTTCATATTGGTGTAAAACGCATGAAGAAGCTCCATGCTGATGGACTTTTGGAGTCACTTGATTTTGAATCACTTGACACATGTGAACCATGCCTCACGGGCAAGATGACTAAGACCCCGTTCTCTGGAACAATGGAACGGGCAAGTGACTTATTGGAAATCATACATACTGATGTGTGCGGTCCGATGAGCATTGAGGTGCGCAGTGGATATCATTATTTTCTGACCTTCACTGATGATTTAAGTAGATATGGGTATATTTACTTAATGAAACACAAATCTGAAACGTTTGAAAAGTTCAAGCAATTTTAGAGTGAAGTTGAGAATCATCGTAACAAGAAGATCAAATTCCTGCGATCTAATCGAGGAGGAGAATATCTGAGTTATGAGTTTGGCAGTCACTTAAGACAATGTGGAATTGTTTCACAATTGACACCACCTGGAACACCACAGCGTAATGGTGTGTCCGAACGTCGTAATCGAACCTTATTGGATATGGTGCGATCTATGATGTCTCTTGCCGATTTGCCACTATCGTTTTGGGGTTATGCATTAGAGACAGCTGCATTCACTTTAAATAGGGCACCATCGAAATCCGTTGAGACGACGCCATTGATAACCCACAAGTATAGGGGATCGCAACAGTTTTCGAGGGTAGAGTATTCAACCCAAATTTATTGATTCGACACAAGGGGAGCCAAAGAATATTCTCGAGTATTAGCAGCTGAGTTGTCAATTCAACCACACCTGAAAGATTTAATATCTGCAGCAAAGTATTCAGTAGCGAAGTAGTATGGAAGTAACGGTAACGATGGCAAAGTGACAGTAGCAGTGTTGTAGCAATTGTAACAGTAGCAACAGAAAAGTAACTTAGCGAAGATCAATATGGAAAAGCTCGTAGGCAATGGATCAGTGATGGATAACTATGTCGGATGGCATTCATCATGCAACAGTTATAACATACGGTGACACAGAACTAGCTCCAATTCATCAATGTAATGTAGGCATGTATTCCATATATAGTCATACGTGCTTATGGAAAAGAACTTGCATGACATCTTTTGTCATACCCTCCCATAGCATCGGGGTCCTAATGGAAACTAAGGGATATTAAGGCCTCCTTTTAATAGAGAACCGGACCAAAGCATTAGCACTTAGTGAATACATGAACTCCTCAAACTACGGTAATCACCAGAAAGAATCCCAGTTATTGTCACCCTGGGGGATGCGGATCATAACTAGTAATAGGTGTCTACAACTTGCAAGATAGGATCAAGAACACATATATATTCATGAAAACATAATAGGTTCAGATCTGAAATCATGGCACTCGGGCCCTAGTGACAAGCATTAAGCATAGCAAAGTCATAGCAACATCAATCTCAGAACATAGTGGATACTAGGGATCAAACCCTAACAAAACTAACTCGATTACATGGTAAATCTCATCCAACCCATCACTGTCCAGCAAGCCTACGATGGAATTACTCACGAATGGCGGAGAGCATCATGAAATTGGTGATGAAGGATGGTTGGTGATGACGACGGCGTCGATTTCCCCTCTCCAGAGCCCAAATCAGACTCCAGATCTGCCCTCCCGAGGAAGAACAGGAGGTGGCGGCGGCTCCGTATCGTAAAACACGATGAACTCTTCTCCTTGATTTTTTTCTCCCCGAATAGGAATATATAGGAGTGGAAACGAGGTCGGAGGAGCAACAGGGGGCCCACAAGCCACAGGGGCGCACCCTAGGGGGGTGGGCGCGCCCCCCTGGCTTGTGGCCAGGTGGTGGGCCCCCTGCAGTTGATTCTTTCGCCAATATTTTTTATCAATTCCAAAAATATTCTTCGTAAATTTTCAGGTCAATCCGAGAACTTTTATTTCTGCACAAAAATAACACCAAGGCAATTCTGCTGAAAACAGCGTCAGTCCGGGTTAGTTCCATTGAAATCATGCAAATTAGAGTCCAAAACAAGGGCAAAAGAGTTTGGAAAAGTAGATACGTTGGAGACGTATCAACTCCCCCAAGCTTAAACCTTTGCTTGTCCTCAAGCAATTCAGTTGATAAACTGAAAGTGATAACACTACTAGGGAAAAGCCTAGTAGTACCGCGGGTTTAGTGCCTACTAGTAGCGCGGGTGGCGGCGCTACTAGTAAGGCGCTACAGCTATTACTTACCAGTAGCGCGTGTAAGACGCTGTACTGCTAAGACATATAGCTGTAGCGTGTATCATACCAGTGCTACTGATAAGACAACTATTAGTAGCGTTCTTGCAAACCCGCGCTACTAGTAATCTGTTTTTCATTATTTTTAATTTTTAGTGTATTTATACGCCGTTATACAAATTTTGATAGAGTACCAATTAAGAGGTTGTTATATCATTATGTTCATGATGAATTATTATATCATTGTGAGGAAGAAACATGGATTTTATTCATCCAAATGAATCAAAAGTGATCAAAAGTTGAATTAGTAGGACGACGATCCTACTAATTCAACTTTTGGTCACTTTTGATCCATCCACATGAATCTAATCCGCTTTCCTCCCCCCAATGATATAATAACTAATCATGATCATAATAACAAATCATCATGATAATCATGATCGACATCATCACCATATTAATATAAAAACTCTTGCATCATATCATCACCAACAACACTATAGCTAATAATCATCAACTCTAACACATTGTAGCACATAATAACACATTGTACCTAGGACCTACTCCTCTCTCATAGGACCTACTCTACCCTCTCTTAGGCAAAATATCATAAAACAAGATAGGCCCTGACTCTCCATTATGGAGAATGGAGATCATCCTGTCTCCAATTCTTGGCCTACGCACAATGTTGCTTCCAAGTAGCTCTCTACGATTGACCATACATTTTTTCCAATCTTTGATTTTCATGTCTTCATCGGTTTTAGAAATCCGGTATGGACAGGAGTGATGCGTAGCCTGACCTGGCCGTGCTGGCCGTAAGCTCATAACATCAACGCGACCTCTTGGAAACATCTGATAAGGCACACAATCCTTCGGGATTTTCTATTGAAAAACATAGTAATAACTTTGTAGTTAGCAATGTAGTTTAGTTTTAGAAGAATTTATGCAAAAGATGCACGGATGTCGTAATAGTAGAAAATCTTACCATGCAATCTCCATGCATGTTACCGTAGTTCACCACGTGCACTAGTGGCACGTATTGACCATAATGCGGAGGAGTTTGATAATAGCTATTGTAATTCTCAAGATCATTAATAAATGCGATACGATGAACTTTCTGCTTATAAGTTAATCCTGCTTCATCACTGTAGTAGTAGGTTCTGTCTACCATCTTCCGAACATTTTTTGAAGAATGAAAATAAGTTGTCAATGGAAATAAGCTGTCAAGTATTTTGAAATAAACAATATAAATTACATAATAAATATGTTTAACAAACTCACACGGAGGCAGAATCGGAATCATGTTCGGATCAAGCCAAATGTTTCCATCTGCTTCAGAATTGCCAAGATCGAATGTTATCTTCATATCCTCCTCAAATCCATATGCCTTGCATAATCTTTCCCAATTTGAACCTCCAAAATGAGTCAAACCTACTTTATTGAAGATCTCAACCTCGAAATCGAAACCATGTTGCATTTTCAGGTGAGCTATCTTCGTGTCCACCTTGTTCATCTCTTCGAAAGCTAGCTTGTCAAGGACATATGGTCTTGCATAGCAGGGTATGCACTAGTAGAATTATAAAAAATGGAAATTACACATTAAAGCAAAAATCTTAAGCCATGCTCAATTAAGAAGAAACATGTGCTACTGAAATTACATACCGTAACCACTTTGAAGCCAGCGTTAAGCGTGAGGGAGAAGCATGTACCATCATCTAGGTGCGGTTGTCTTTCGCACATACCCCTGTCGTCGCTGCAGTAATCGCACTCGGCAGAAAAAATGACAGAAAAATGCCCTATGCTTTGCCGGAATATCATTGAATTCCCGTTCTGAAAAATCACAAGCACTCGATATGTTCTGAAAAATTCATGAAAAAAATTCGGCATGACCTTTGCTAAAAACGGGACATATCAAGCGCCCGAAATTTGCCGGAACGGAAACGAATCAACATTCCGGCAAAACATAGGCCACTCAAAACATAGGCCACTCCAAATATGACATGTCCAAAATGTGACATGTTCAAAATATGACATGTCCCAACAATTGCTTTAACTAATACAATAGCAACAATTGCTTTAACTAAAATAAATAAATACCTAGAATTCTGTTAACTACACCGAAAACACCTAAAATATCTAGAACCAACATTCAAATACCTAGAACCAACATTCAAATAACTAGGTTTTTTTTAACTAGGATTCATACCACCTAATTAACTAGGGTTCATAACCTACATTCAAATAACTACTCTAAGAACCTACATTATTCTAAGAACCAACATTTTTTAACTAGGGTTCATACTACTCTAATTAACTAGGGTTCATAACCTACATCACAACTACTCATCACAATCAATCCATCCATCAATCTACATTCAAATAATTTACATTCTAAATAACAGAGAGAGAAGGGAGCTTGGGAGGGAGGGAGGGAGGCAGAAGGGAGGGAGGAGGGAGGGAGGAGGGAGGCAGGAGGGAGGGAGGAGGGAGGGAGGAGGAGGGAGGAGGAGGGAGTAGGCTACCTCGCTCTGTGGCAGACGACGGTGGCGGTGGATGGCGGCGGTGGTGCTGGCGGCAGCGGTTGGCGACGGCGGCGGTGATGCAGAGAGCAGCGAGAGTGTGAGGGGGAGAGTGAGGGAGAGGGGGCGCGCGTGTGGATAAGGTGGGACTAAACGTAGCAGTAGCGCGTCCTGCCTAACAAGCGCTACAACTACATCGTTAGTTGTAGCGCGGGTTCTGTGCCAACGCTGCTACAAATGCTCCACCACGAGAGGCACCTGGGCCCCGGTTAGCAGTAGAGCTTGTTTGACAGCACACGCTACAGGTAACTTTATAGCAGTAGCGCGTTGATTATTAGCGCGCTACTGATAAGTAGCAGTAGCGCCTGTACCATAAACTCACTACTGATAACATTCTGTGTATAAGGTTTTCCCTAGTAGTGTAAAGAAAAACTTTTACAAACTCTGTTTGATCTTGCTGTTGTAAATATGTCTAACTTATGTTCAGATTTTCAGCAAAGATTATAGGCTAACCACATTCACAATAACATTTAGGTCTCACATTTATTCATATCAATGGCATAATCAACTAGCGAGCAATAATAATAAGTCTCGGATGACAACAATTTTATCAAAACAATCATGATACAATATGACATAATGGTATCTCGCTAGCCCTTTCTGAGACCGCAAAACATAAATGCAGAGCACCTCTGAAGAACAAGGACTGACTAGACATTGTAATTCATGGTAAAAGAGATCCATCATACTCATACTCAATATCAATTAATAGCAAAGCATACAAATGATGGTGGTGCTCTCTAACTGGTGCTTTTTATAAGAGGGTGATGACTCAACAATAAAGTAAAAGAGATAGGCCCTTCACAGAGGGAAGCATTGATTTGCAGCGGTACCAGAGCTCGAGCTTTTAAAACAAGGATGAATAATAGTTTTGATAGGTATGCTTTCATTGCCAACATAACAATTAAGAGATCTCGATATCTTCCATGCTAGATACATTATAGGCGGTTCCCAAACAAAATAGTAAAGTTTTTACTCCCCCTCCACCAAATCAATCACACTCCACGGCGGGCCGAATCCACGGGTACTGTCCATACAAACACAATCCTGGGGGAGTTTTGTTTATTAAATATTGATTTGAATTTTGAGCGTGGGACTGGGCATCCCAAATACCAGCCACTTTCTCGTGAATGATAGTGAATCAACACGTATCGTGAGAATAACCCACCTAGCATGGGAGATACTGACAGCCCCCAGTCACTACATGAGCGATTTGGGCATACAAAAAGGAATATTTATTTGAAGGTTTGGAGAGTGGCACATGCAAATTTATTTGGAACGGCAGGTAAATACCGCATATAGGTATGTATGGTGGACTCATATGGAATAACTTTGGGTTTATGGAGATGGATGCACAAGCAGTATTCCCGCTTAGTACAAGTGAAGGCTAGCAAAAGACTGGGAAGCGACCAACTAGAGAGCGACAACAGTCATCAACATGCTTTAAGATTAACCAATGCTGAATGCAAGCATGAGGAGGATATAAATCACCATGAACATAAACATCGTGGAGGCTATGTTGGTTTTGTTTCAACTACATGCGTCAACATGTGCCAAGGCAAGCCACTCGAATCGTTCAGAAGAGGATACCATTCTATCATACTACATCACAACCATTTTAACATGCATGTTGGCACTCAAAACAAAACCATTGTTAACTCTTAGCTAATTAAGCATGGCATGAATAACTATAATCTCTAATTGTCATTGCAAACATGTTAAACTCATAATGAGTTGAATCCTGAACGATGAGCTAATCATATTTACAAAAACAAAATAGGTCGAGTTCATACCAGCTTTTCTCCATCTCAGTCATTTCATCATATATCGTCATTATTGCCTTTCACTTGCATGACCGAATGATGTGAATAATAATAAGAGTGCACGTGCATTGGACTAAGCTGGAATCTGCGAGCAATAACTCAAAGGAGAAGGCAAAGTAATATGGGCTCTCTGATGATAAACAATAATGCATATGAGAGCCACTCAACATTTTCATCGTGGTCTTCTCCTTACGACCCAAAGAAGAAAAGAAAACTATTTACAGGAGAAAGCTCCCAACAAGCAAAAGAAGAACGAGAAATCTTTTTGGGTTTTCTTTTAATACTACAACTAAACAAACTAGAAGGTAAAGCTAGAACTAATTTTTTTGGATTTTCTCAAGATTAATTAAACACACATAAGAAAAAAGCATAAGAAGAAATAAACTAGCATGGATGGTACAATGAAAAAGTATGAACACCGACAACTGGAATGAGTGTGTGTGAACATGAATGTAATGTCGGTGAGAAATACGTACTCCCCCAAGCTTAGGCTTTTGGCCTAAGTTGGTCTAGGGCCATGGCCGGCCCGGATAATATCCGAAGTCATAATTGGGGTGGTACTGGACTGCGGCGGCTACTGCCTGAATAGCTGCAGTGTGGAGGCGAGCGGCTTCCGCATCTCTCTCATACTCATTTTCCTCCTCTTTGGTTATAAAGCGTCTTTATTTTTCCTAAAAGTTAAAGAAGGCAGGAGCAGGATGAGTAATATGGACAGCACGCTGTCTGTCAAAAATTAGTCGGTATAGGATGGACTGTTCGTCCCTCTCAAGGAACTGGTAGCGCACCAAAGCCTCATAATCAAGAAAAGCAGGGGGTAACTCAATATCATTCTCTCTTATGGGTACCCCAAGATACTTAGCTACACGAGTGGCATAAATTCCACCAAAGAAATCTCCATCCTCAGCGTTAAGATGTAATCTCCTAGCAATAATAGCCCCTAGGTTATATCGTCTATCTCCCATGACTACACTTTTAAGAATACTGAGATCAGGTACGCAAAGGTGGCTATGGTCATGGTTACCGTTAATGCATCTACCTATGAAGAGAGCAAAATAATGTATGGCAGGAAAGTGAATGCTCCCCAAAGTAGCTTGTGTAATGGTTCTAGTTTCTCCCACCGTGATGCTAGCAAGGAAATCTTTAAATTCATTTTTATGAGGATCGCTATGGCTACCCCACTGTGGAATTTTGCATGCATCATTAAAATCCTCCAGGTCCATGGTATAGGACTTATCATAAAGATTAAATAAAACAGAATGGGAATTACGCTTGGATGAAAATTCAAACCTCCGCACGAAAGAATCGGTGAGTTGATAATATTGCTTGCATTGATCTGAAATAAAATCCTCTAGGCCAGCATTCCTTACGTACGCATAAAACTCTTCCTTGAACCCGGCATCGTCCATGAATTGATCCGACGGCCATTCACAAGGCCGCACTTGAGCTTCCCTCGGTGGTTCAAAGTCGGGCTCGCGTAACGCGAGCCTCGGGGTCTTCTTGCTCGAGGAACCACCTTGGTATATTCTCCTTAACATCTTTCCTTTCTTTGAAAAATTTCTAAATTTTTTGGTGACTCCAAGTAAAAGTGAACAAAACTCGATAAAACTCATAGCAACTACTCCCACAAGTGCCTAGAAGCTATATCATGCATCAAAACTACTTGGGACCATATAAATTTGACATGCAAGCTCAAGAACAAGGTCACCACAGCAGCAAAAATTTGCAATATATAAAGCACTAGAACAAAAACTAATTGGACCATTGGAGGACTCACATACCGATGAGCAATCCCCTAAAATAGTTTTGCAAATGGGGCTTTGAGCAAGGAGATCAAAAATGGCAGCAAAATGAGCTAGAACACGGGTTTGAGCAATGGTGGGATTTTTTCTAGAGGAAGACGAAGTGGATGGTGGCTGGAATAAGTGAGGGGGCCCCACGTGGGACCCACAAGCCAGGGGGCGCGCCAAGGGGGGTGGGCGCGACCTGCAGGCTTGTGGCCCACTGGTGCAGCCCCCTGATGCATACTCAGTGCCAAAAATTCGAAAATATTCCAAAAAAAATCATACTAAATTTTCAGGGCATTCTGAGGACTTTTATTTTCAGGTCAATTTTCTATTGCACGGATAAAACAGAAAATAGGAGAATAATAGCATTTTTACTCTATTTAATCTAAATAACAGAAAGTGAAAGTTGGGTACAGGAAGTTGTGCCTTCTAAATTCATCCATCTCATGCTCCTCAAAAGAATCCATCAATAAGGTTGATCAAGTCTTATTGACAAGCTTTTTCCGAAGGACATGGAACCAGAGAAGTTTTGAATAACACTAAGTTACCTAAATGGGGATATGCATGTCCCCAACAATAAGTATATCATATTTCTTCTTGGCAGTAGGTAGAGGGAATTCAAAGCCTCCAATAATAATCGTTGAAACCTTTTCAATTGAGTTGATACTATGAACTTGAGGTTGTTTCTTCGGAAAATGTACCGTATGCTCATTACCATTAACATGAAAAGTGACATTGCCCTTGTTGTAATCAATAACAGCCCCTGCGGTATTCAAAAAGGGTCTACCAAGGATGATCGACATACTGTCGTCCTCGGGAATATCAAGAATAACAAAGTCCGTTAAGATAGTAACGTTTGCAACCACAACAGGCACATCCTCGCAAATACCGATAGGTAAAGCTGTTGATTTATCAGCCATTTGCAAAGAGATTTCGGTAGGTGTCAACTTATTCAAATCAAGTCTACGATATAGAGAGAAGCGCATAACACTAACACCAGCTCCAAGATCACATAAAGCAGTTTTAACATTATTCCATTTAATAGAGCATGGTATAGTAGGTACTCCGGGATCCCCTATTTTCTTTGGTATTCCACCCTTAAAAGTATAGTTAGCAAGCATGGTGGAAATCTCGGCTTCCGGTATCTTTCTTTTATTTGTCACAATATCTTTCATATACTTAGCATAAGGAGACATTTTCAGAATATCAGTCAAACGCATACGCAAAAAGACAGGTCTAAGCATTTCAACAAAGCGCTCAAAATCTTAATCATCCTTTTTCTTGGATGGCTTAGGAGGAAAGGGCATGGGTTTTTGGACCCATGTTTCTCTTTCTCTACCATGCTTCCTAGCAATAAAGTCTCTTTTATCATATCTCTTATTCTTAGGTTGTGGGTTATCAAGATCAACAGCTGGTTCAATCTCCACATCATTATCATTACTAGGTTGAGCATCAACATGAACATCATCATTAATATTATCACTAGGCTCATGTTCATCACCAGATTGTGTCTCAGCATCAGAAATAGAAATATCATTTGGATTCTCAGGTGTATCTATAACAGGTTCACTAGCAGCATGCAAAGTCCTATCGTCATTCTTTTTACTGCTCTTATTGGAACGACTAGGTGCATCAGTATTAACTCTCTGAGAATCTTGCTCAATTCTCTTAGGATGGCCCTCAGGATACAAAGGTTCCTGAGTCATTCTACCACCTCTAGTCACAACTTTAACAGAATGATCATTGTTCTTACTATTCATTTCATTAAGCAAATCATTTTGGGCCTTAAGTACTTGTTCTACTTGGGTAGTTACCATGGAAGCATGTTTACTAATAAGCTTAAGATCATTGAGAGTTCTACTCAAATAATCACTCAAGCGATCAAGCATGTAAGCATTATGTTTCAATTGTATACTAACATAAGCATTGAAATTTTCTTGTTTCACAACGAAATTATCAAACTCATCCAAGCATTGGCTAGCAGGCTTATTATAAGGAATATCTCCTTTGTCAAATCTACGGAGAGAATTTACCTCTACTACCTGTGTCGGGTTATCAAGACCATGTATTTCTTCAATAGGTGGTAGATTCTTAACATCTTCAGCTTTAATACCTTTTTCTTTCATAGATTTCTTTGCCTCTTGCATATCTTCAGGACTGAGAAATAGAATACCTCTTTTCTTCGGAGTTGACTTTGGAGGTGGTTTAGGAATAGTCCAATCATTATCATTGCTCAATATATTATTCAATAGTAGTTCAGCTTGTTCAACAGTTCGTTCCCTGAAAACACAACCAGCACAACTATCTAGGTGGTCCCTAGAAGCATCGGTTAGTCCATTATAAAAGATATCATGTATTTCATTTTTCTTGAGAGGGTGATCAGGCAAGGAATTAAGTAATTGGAGAAGCCTCCCCCAAGCTTGTGGGAGACTCTCTTCTTCAATTTGGACAAAGTTAAATATTTCCTGCAAGGCAGCTTGTTTCTCATGGGCAGGAAAATATTTTTCAGAGAAGTAATATATCATATCCTGGGGACTACGCACATAACCAGGAGCAAGGGAATTAAACCATATCTTAGCATCACCCTTTAATTAGAAAGGAAACAACTTAAGAATATAATAATAGCGAATTTTGTCCTCATGAGTAAATAGGGTGGCTATATCATTCAATTTAGTAAGATGTGCCACAACAGTTTCAGATTCATAACCATGGAAAGGATCAGATTCAACCAAAGTAATTAACTCAGGATCGACAGAGAATTCATAATCCTTATCAGTAAAAAAGATAGGTGAAGTAGCAAACTTAGGATCATATTGCATTCTAGCATTCAAAGATTTTTCTTTCCACTTGCGAAGCAATTTCTTAAGATCATCGCTATCCTTACAAGCAGGAAAGTCCCTAGCTACCTCTCCTTCCATAACATAACCTTCAGGGATATCAGGTAATTCATATCTAGGAGAGCTAGGTCTAGCAGGTGTATCATATTGTTCAGTTTCAATAATTTCATCAGATTCAAAGATATCATCAGTTTCATCATTCACTCTAGCAATTTGTTCATCAAGAAATTCACCTAGCGGCACAGTAGTATCAAGCAGAGTATCATCATAAGCATCATGCATAGCAGAAGTAGCATCATCAATTACTTGCGACATATCAAAATTACTAGCAGGTGGTGGTGTCGCAAATTTACTCATAACAGAAGGTGAATCAAGAGTAGAGCTAGATGGCAGTTCCTTACCTGTCCTCGTAGTTGAGGGGTAGATCTTAGTTTTAGCATCTTTCAGATTCTTCATAGTGATCAACAGATATATATCCCAAGTGACTCAGAGAATAGAGCTATGCTCCCCGGCAACGGCGCCAGAAAAAGGTCTTGATAACCCACAAGTATAGGGGATCGCAATAGTTTTCGAGGGTAGAGTATTCAACCCAAATTTATTGATTCAACACAAGGGGAGCCAAAGAATATTCTCGAGTATTAGCAGCTTATTTGTCAATTCAACCACACCTGAAAGACTTAATATCTGCAGCAAAGTATTCAGTAGCAAAGTAGTATGGAAGTAACGGTAACGATGGCAAAGTGACAGTAGCAGTGTTGTAGCAATTGTAACAGTAGCAACGGAAAAGTAACTTAGCGAAGATCAATATGGAAAAGCTCGTAGGCAATGGATCAGTGATGGATAATTATGTCGGATGGCATTCATCATGCAACAGTTATAACATAGGGTGACACACAACTAGCTCCAATTCATCAATGTAATGTAGGCATGTATTCCATATATAGTCATACGTGCTTATGGAAAAGAACTTGCATGACATCTTTTGTCCTACCCTCCCGTGGCACCGGGGTCCTAATGGAAACTAAGCGATATTAAGGCCTCCTTTTAATAGAGAACCGGACCAAAGCATTAGCACTTAGTGAATACATGAACTCCTCAAACTATGGTAATCACCGGAAAGAATCCCAGTTATTGTCACCCTGGGGGATGCGGATCATAACTCGTAATAGGTGTCTACAAGTTGCAAGATAGGATCAAGAACACATATATATTCATGAAAACATAATAGGTTCAGATCTGAAATCATGGCACTCGGGCCCTAGTGACAAGCATTAAGCATAGCAAAGTCATAGCAACATCAATCTCAAAACATAGTGGATACTAGGGATCAAACCCTAACAAAACTAACTCGATTACATGGTAAATCTCATGCAACCCATCACCGTCCAGCAAGCCCACGATGGAATTACTCACGAACGGCGGAGAGCATCATGAAATTGGTGATGAAGGATGGTTGGTGATGACGACGGAGTCGATTTCCCCTCTCCGGAGCCCAAATCAGACTCCAGATCTGCCCTCCCGAGGAAGAACAGGAGGTGGCGGCGGCTCCGTATCGTAAAACGCGATGAACTCTTCTCCCTGATTTTTTTCTCCCCGAATAGGAATATATAGGAGTGGAAACGAGGTCGGAGGAGCAACAGGGGGCCCACAAGCCACTGGGGCGCCCAAGGGGGGTGGGCGCGCCCCCTGGCTTGTGGCTAGGTGGTGGTCCCCCTGCAGTTGATTCTTTCGCCAATATTTTTTATTAATTCCAAAAATATTCTCCGTAAATTTTTAGGTCAATCCGAGAACTTTTATTTCTGCACAAAAATAACACCAAGGCAATTCTGCTGAAAACAGCGTCAGTCCGGGTTAGTTACATTCAAATCATGCAAATTAGAGTCCAAAACAAGGACACAAGAGTTTGGAAAAGTAGATACGTTGGAGACGTATCAGCCATATGAACTATGGTTTGGCAAGAAGCCAAAGTTGTCGTTTCTTAAAGTTTGGGGATGTGATGCTTATGTCAAAAAGGTTCAGCCTGAAAAGCTGGAACCCAAAGCGGAGAAATGCGTCTTCATAGGATACCCAAAAGAGACAGTTGGGTATACCTTCTATCTCAGATCCGAAGGCAAAGTGTTTGTCGCTAAAAACGGAACATTTCTTGAGAAAGAGTTTCTCTCAAAAGAATTGAGTGGGAGGAAAATAGAACTTGATGAGGTTGTTGAACCTTTACTTTGAAACTGAGAGTAGCGCAGCGCAGAAAGATGTTTCTGTAGAGCCTACATCGGTTGAAGAGGAAGTTAATGATGATGATCATGAAGCTTTGGATCAAGTTGCTATCGAACCTCGTAGGTCGACAAGGACGCGTACTGCTCCTGAGTGGTACGGCAACCCTATCTTAGAGGTAATGTTGTTGGACAACGATGAACCTACGAGCTATGGAGAAGCAATGATGGGCTCGGATTCCAAGAAATGGTTAGAGGCCATGAAATCCGAGATGGGATCCATGTATGAAAATAAAGTATGGGCTTTGGAAGTATTACCTGAAGGGCGAAAGGCCATTCAGAACAAATGGATCTTTAAGAGGAAGACGGACACGTACTGCAATGTCACCGTCTATAAAGCTCGACTTGTGGCAAAGGGTTTTTCACAAGTTCAAGGAGTTGACTACGATGAGACCTTCTCACCCGTAACGATGCTTAAGTCCGTCAGAATCGTGTTAGCAACAGCTGCATTTTTCGACTATGAAATTTGGCAGATGGATGTCAAAACAACGTTCCTTAATGGTTTCCTTAAGGAAGAGTTGTATATGATGCAACCAGAAGGTGTTGTCGATCCAGAGAATGCTGACAAAGTTTGCAAACTCTAGCGATCCATTTATGGACTGGTGCAAGCATCTCGGAGTTGGAATCTTCGCTTTTATGAGGTGATCAAAGCGTTCGGGTTTATACAAGTTTACGGAGAAGCTTGTATTTACAAGAAAGTGAGTGGGAGCTCTATGGCGTTTCTAATATTATATGTGGATGACATTTTGCTGATTGGAAACAATATAGAAATTTTGGAGAGTGTGAAGGAATATTTGAACAAGAATTTTTCAATGAAGGGCCTAGGGGAAGCTGCTTTCATATTAGGCATCAAGATCTATAGAGATAGATCGAGACGCTTAATAGGATTTTCACAGAGCACATACCTTGACAAAGTTTTGAAGAAGTTCAAAATGGATCAGGCCTAGAAGGGGTTCTTGCCTGTATTGCAAGGTGTGAAGTTGATTAAGACTCAATGCCCATTGACTGCAGACGATAGAGAAAAGATGAGTGTCGTCCCCTATGCTTCAGCCATAGGCTCTATCATGTATGCAATGCTATGCACAAGACCCGATGTTAGCCTTGCCATAAGTATGGCCGGAAGGTTTCAAAGTGATCCAGGAATGGAACACTGGACTGCGGTCAAAAATATCCTTAAGTACCTGAAAGGGACTAAGGACATGTTTCTCGTTTATGGAGGTGATCAAGAGCTCATCGTAAAGGGTTACGTCGATGCAAGCTTTGACACTGATCCGGATGACTCTAAGTCTCAAACCGGATACGTATTTATTCTCAATGGGGGTGCGGTAAGCTGGTACAGTTCCAAGCAGAGGGTGGTACCTGATTCTACATGCGAAGCGGAGTACATCGCTGCTTCGGAGGCGGCCAAGGAAGGTGTCTGGATGAAGGAGTTCATGACAGATCTTGGAGTAGTGCCTAGTGCACTAAACCCAATGACTCTGTTCTGTGACAACACTGGTGCCATTGCTCTGACCAAGGAACCAAGGTTTCACAAGAGGACCAGACACATAAAGCGACGTTTCAATTCCATCCGTGATTACATCAAGGAGGAGGACATAAATATTTGCAAAGTACACACGAATCTGAATGTCGCAGACCCAATGACTAAACCTCTTCCAAGGGCTAAACATGATCAACACCAGAACTGTATGGGTGTTAGATTCATTACAATGTAAATCACATAGTGATGTGAGCTAGATTATTGATTCTAGTGCAAGTGGGAGACTGTTGGAAATATGCCCTAGAGGCAATAATAAAGTGATTATTATTATATTTCCTTGATCATGATAATCGTTTATTATCCATGCTATAATTGTATTGATTGGAAATTCAATTGCATGTGTGGATACATAGACAACACTGTGTCCCTAGTATGCCTCTAGTAGACTAGCTCGTTGATCAAAGATGGTCAAGGTTTCCTAGCCATAGACATGAGATGTCATTTGATAACGGGATCATATCACTAGGAGAATGATGTGATGGACAAGACCCAAACTATGAATGTAGGATATGATCGTGTCAGTTTATTGCTATTGTTTTCTGCATGTCAAGTATCTGTTCCTATGACCATGAGATCATGCAACTCACTGACACCGGAGGAATACCTTGTGTGTATCAAACATCACAACGTAACTGAGTGACTATAAAGATGCTCTACAGGTATCTCCAAAGGTGTCTGTTGAGCTGGCATGGATCGAGACTGGGATTTGTTACTCCGTATGACGGAGAGGTATCTCAGGGCCCACTCGGTAATACAACATCACAATAAGCCTTGCAAGCAATGTGACTAAAGTGTTAGCCACGGGATCTTGTATTACGGAACGAGTAAAGAGACTTGCCAGTAACGAGATTGAACTAGGTATAGAGATACCGACGATCAAATCTCGGGCAAGTAACATACCAAAGAACAAAGGGAACAGCGTACGAGATTAACTGAATCCTTGACATAGAGGTTCAACCGATAAAGATCTTCGTAGAATATGTAGGAACCAATATGGGCATCCAGGTCCCGCTATTGGTTATTGACCGTAGAGGTGTCTCGGTCATGTCTACATAGTTCTCGAACCCGCACTAGTAGAAAACTGACCTTTCGTCCCGAGCATTAGTCCCGGTCTGGTCACGAGCCGGTACTAAAGATGGTATTAGTCCCGGTTCGTGCCGGCTCCAACGGCTAGGAGCAGGGCGACCTTTAGTACCGGCTCGTGAGCGATCTTTAGTACCGGTTCGTGTCACGAGCCGGTACTAAAGGGGGGGTGGCAGCCTGTTGGTCAGACTTGGGCCCCGCTTGCACCTTTAGTACCGGCTGGTGACACCAACCGGTACTAAAGGGAAACCTTTAGTACCGGTTGCTGTCACCAGCCGGTACTAAAGACTTCCTACATATACGCTTCATCCGCAGCCATATCGAAGGGGCTCTCATTTCTCTGTTTTCTCCCCTGTTCTTCTTCTTGCTCGAAGCTCATCCTCCATTTTGCCAAGGATTTGTCAAGATTTAAAGGCACCCCATCTATCCAAGTGTTCATAAAGGTTAGCAACTTTGCTCCTTCATCTCTCATTGCTAGATTAGCTTGTGGTATGCTCAAAGATATGTGATTTGTGGGTTTTAGCTAGGTTTTGGAGGAGTGGTAATTATGTGGGAGTTTATTTGATTTATATGCAATTTGAGCTCAAATTAACTTGTTAGGTTGCATATGTGTAGGTGTGGTTTATTTGGTGCCTTCCCATCCCCGTCCTAACCACCGTCGATCGTCCGCACCGTCTCGTCGCGGCACCGGCCACCTTGGTGAGCCTCTTGTTCTTCTTAAAACCTTTTTGTTAAAAAAAATTACTTGTATGATTTAGATAGCTGCGTGTACGATTTACTTACTTGTATTATTGTTAGTTATTCTATAGTGTCATGGTTATGGTATCAGCCCACGTCGGCCCTCGTCCAGTCTATGATTCAGATGTGGTATGTCGTTATCTTTTATAACTATTTCACACATCATCTAATGTCTATGACAATTAATTATGCCACCAAATTGACGTAGATGTTTTTATCTATAGGAAGTAGTTGAACCAGAAATTCCAACCGACTATGCAATTCTGCTCGAGAAATTAACACAAGCTGAAAAAGAAATTGATCATTTAAAAGAAAAATTGAAAAGAACTGAAGATGAGAAGATGGGATTGGAGTTGCATGTTGCCGATATCGTCGATGATCACAAGAACAAGATGGCTGGAATGCGCTTGAAGCTTAGAAAGATTAGAAAATATGCCATTGATAAAGAGGCTTGGTATCATTATGCCGTTGGCTCAATTGTTACTTTAGTTGCGATTATGATCGCATTTGTTGTTGCATTTACATGTTTTAGATAGTTGTATGTTGTTTTATGAGATGTATGTATGAACTATAAGTATCTATTATTTGCAGTAACATTTGGTCACTGCTAGCTCTACTTTTGGTTGTAATGTGATGATGAAGTTGTATTAATTTGGTCACTTCGATGTTGTGTAGTGAACATGAGCCGGCAATGGATGTACGCTGACCGACTAAGTCCAGGGTTTCTTAATGGCATGCATGATTTTCTTCGTGTGGCTGAGGCAAACAAGTAGAATGGTTTCATGTGTTGTCCATGTCTTGACTGTAAGAATGATAGGAATTACTCTAACTCAAAAACCCTTCATGTCCACCTGCTTGAGAAGGGTTTCATGCCACACTATAATGTTTGGACCAAGCACGGAGAAAGAGGGGTTATAATGGAAGACAATGAAGAAGAACAGGATGATGACAACTATCCTTTCGCCGATACAACAATGGGGGAAGCTGAAGAAGAGGCATCAATGGGGGAAGCTGAAGAAGAGGCATCAGATGAGCCCACTGATGATTTGGGTCGGGTCATTGCTGATGCAAAGAGAAACTGCAAAAGTGACAAGGAGAGGTTGAAGTTGAAACGCATGTTAGAGGGTCACAAGAAATTATTGTATCCAAATTGTGAAGATGACCAGAAAAAGCAGGGTACCACGCTAGAATTGCTGCAATGGAAGGCGAAGAATGGTGTAACTGACAAGGGATTTCAAGAATTGCTGATAATGATAAAGAAGATGCTTCGAAAGGATAACGAATTGCCTGAAAGTACGTACGAAGCAAAGAAGGTTGTCTGCCCTCTAGGATTAGAGGTGCAGAAGATACATGCATGCCCTAATGACTGCATCCTCTATCGCGGTGAGGAGTACGAGAATTTGGATGCATGCCAGGTATGCGGTGCACTGCGCTATAAGATCCCCCGCGATGACCCTGGTGATGTGGAGGGCAAACGCCACAGGAAGAGGGTTCCTGCCAAGGTGATGTGGTATGCTCCTATAATACCACGATTGAAATGTTTGTTCCAAAACAAAGAGCATGCCAAGTTGTTGCGATGGCACAAAGAAGAACGTAAGAAAGACGGGATGTTGAGAGCACCCGCTGATGGGTCGCAGTGGAGAAAAATTGAGAGGGAGTTCGAGGACTTTGCAGCTGACGCAACGAACTTATGGTTTGGTCTTAGTACAGATGGCATGAATCCTTTTGGGGAGCAGAGCTCCAGTCACAGCACCTGGCCCGTGACTCTATGTATCTACAACCTTCCTCCTTGGTTGTGCATGAAGCGGAAGTTCATTATGATGCCAGTGCTCATCCAAGGCCCTAAGCAACCCGGCAATGACATTGATGTATACCTAAGGCCACTAGTTGATGAACTTCTACAGTTGTGGAAAAAACCAGGTGTACGTGTGTGGGATGCGCACACACAGAAGGAAATTGACCTACGAGCGTTGTTGTTTGTAACCATCAATGATTGGCCTACTCTTAGTAACCTTTCAGGACATACAAACAAGGGATACAATGCATGCACGCACTGTTTAGATGATACTGAAAGTATATATTTGGATAAATGTAAGAAGAATGTGTACCTGGGACATCGTCGATTTCTACCGATCAAGCATATCTTAAGAAAGGCAGGCAACCATTTCAAAGGTGAGCCAGTTTACCGGAAGAAGCCTGGCCTCCGTACTGGTGAATATATATTTGATATGGTCAAGGATTTACAGGTAATCTTTGGAAAGGGTCCTGGCGGACACTCTGTTCCGAATGACGCCAATGGACACGCACCCATGTGGAAGAAGAAATCTATATTTTGGGAACTTGAATATTGGAAAGTCCTAGAGGTCCGCAATGCAATCGACGTGATGCACGTGACGAAGAATCTTTGTGTGAACCTGCTAGGCTTCTTGGGCGTGTATGGAAAGACAAAAGATACACCGGAGGCACGGGAGGACAAGCAAAGAATTAACGAAAAAGATGGCATGCCTCCAAAGCAGTATCAAGGTCCTGCCAGCTACGCTCTTACGAAAGAAGAGAAGGAAATCTTTTTTGAATGCCTGCTCAGTACCAAGGTCCCGTCTGGCTTCTCGTCGAATATAAAGGGAATAATAAATATGGCAGAGAAAAAATTTCAAAATCTAAAGTCTCATGATTGCCACGTGATTATGACGCAATTACTTCCGGTTGCACTTAGGGGGCTTCTACCGGAAAATGTTCGATTAGCCATTGTGAAGCTATGCGCATTCCTCAATGCAATTTCTCAGAAGGTAATCGATCCAGAAATCCTACCAAGGTTACAGAATGACCTGGTCCAATGTCTTGTCAGTTTCGAGTTGGTGTTCCCTCCATCCTTCTTCAATATTATGACGCACGTTCTAGTTCACCTAGTCGAAGAGATTAACATTCTGGGTTCTGTATTTCTACACAATATGTTCCCCTTCGAGAGGTTCATGGGAGTCTTAAAGAAATATGTTCATAACCGTGCTAGGCCAGAAGGAAGCATCGCCAAGGGATATGGAACAGAGGAGGTTATTGAGCTTTGTGTTGACTTTGTTCCTGACATTAAGCCGATTGGTCTTCCGGAATCGCGGCATGAGGGGAGACTGGGTGGAAAAGGCACATTAGTAAAGAAAGAAGCAATAAATATGGACGGGCATTCTTTCACTCAAGCACACTACAAGGTTCTACAAAATTCCACCTTGGTGACTCCATATATGGAGGAACACAAGGATATTGTACGGTCCAAGAACCCGGAGCAGTCTGACCCCTGGATTGAACGTAAACACATGGAGACTTTTGCCGGTTGGTTGCAAACAAAGCTCATCAATGACAACGATGTTCCAGATGAACTGTACAGGTTGGCCAAGACACCAAGTTCGACTGTAACGACTTTCAAAGGGTACGAGATAAATGGGAATACATTTTACACGATCGCCCAAGATAAAAAGAGCACCAACCAAAACAGTGGTGTCCGCTATGATGCAACCAACTTTCAAGACACATATTATGGTTACATAGAGGAGATATGGGAACTTGACTATGGACCTGATCTTAAGGTCCCTTTGTTTCGGTGCAAATGGGTCAAATATACTGGAGGCGGGGTACAGCTAGCAGACCCACAGTACGGAATGACAACAGTGGATCTCAACAATCTTGGATACACAGACGACTCATTCGTACTAGCCAATGATGTGGCTCAGGTTTTCTATGTGAAGGACATGTCTAGCAAACCGAGGAGAAAAAAAGATAAGCAAGCGAATACATCATACAATGAGCCAAAGCGCCACATAGTTATTTCAGGGAAAAGAAACATTGTGGGAGTGGAGGACAAGACAGACATGTCAGAAGATTATGAAAAGTTTCATGAAATCCCTCCCTTCAGAGTGAAGACTGACCCAAGCATCCTGTTAAATGATGAAGATTCTCCATGGTTACGGCGCAATCATAAGCAAGGGACAAACACGCAGAAAAAGTCTTACACCGCGAGATCCCACTCTCGGATGTGACCGGCTTCACCGTCATCACTTTCTATGTGAAGGACATGCATGCATTTTCTAGCATGGTATCTTTGTAACATTTTGTACACGAAGTGCATCCACCAGTTTGTACACGAAGTGTAACAGTTTGTAACAGTAACCAGTTTGTACACGAAGTGTAACAGTAACCAATTCAGGGATGTGGGTGGGTGAAATTATGTGAAATTATGATGTCATGCCAAATTATGATGTCCGGAGTTAAAATAAGTTATTAAAAATGGAGAGGCGCAATGCTCACCTACACGTTGCTTAGCTTCAGGCCTTGAGAAACTGCAGATAGCTCCGTGCAGTCTACACCACTTCCTCAAGGCCTGAAGCTAAGCAACGTGCAGGTGAGCATTGCGCCTCTCGCTTCATCGTCTCTGCACTCAGGGCTTATAAACCGCTGCGAGTCCCTCTCGCTTGGCGAGGTGGGACTAAATTTTAGCCACTCCCAGGACCGAGGTCGTACCAATCAGGAAGAAGCACACGGATCGTGTGTTTCTTTCAAGCGCTTGTGAGCTGTTGGATCAACACTATAACTAGTCCCGGTTCGTGCTAGCAACCGGGACTAAAGAGGCACACGACCCTATATATAACCCACCTCTCGGACATGTTCGACACTTAGTGTGTGTACTCATTCGGATTCAAATCATTCGGATTCCCTGCATACGGTCCGACGGTGCATTTCAAATGCGGGCACTCACGAGCCACCGTCGGGCTGTATGCAGGGGAAACCGTGTGTTTTGTTGATCTATCTAGAAATCCTTTAGTTCATCGACCGAATTCAAATCATTCGGATTCCCTGCATACGGTCCGACGGTGCATTTCATATGCGGGCACTCACGAGCCACCGTCGGGCTGTATGCAGGGGAAACCGTGTGGTTTGTTGATATATCTAGAAATCCTTTAGTTCATCGACCGAATACAAATCATTCGGATTCCCTGCATACGGTCCGACGGTGCATTTCATATGCGGGCACTCACGAGCCACCGTCGGCTGTATGCAGGGGAAACCGTGTGTTTTGTTGATCTATCTAGAAATCCTTTAGTTCATTGATCGAATACAAATCATTCGGATTCCCTGCATACGGTCCGACGGTGCATTTCATATGCGGGCACTCACAAGCCACCGTCGGGCTGTGCAGGGGAAAGGATGATGGTCAATTGTCCGTTTTGTACATGAAGTGCATCCAGTTTTTGCCGTAACCCTCTCAACTTTTTATAACATGCTATGTGGGTGAAATGATGATACCATGCCAACTTTCAACCTTTTCAGAGTCCATTTGTAGTGCTTTTCAATTTCAGGGTCATTTAGCTCAAAAAAATCTGTAAGTGCATGAAAAATACCAAATGAATTCAGAAAGGGTTGAAAATTGATGATGTGGCTTTGAATGGTGCATTTTGAACACACAAAAAGTCTGGAGTTCAAATAAGTTCAAAAAAATGAAATCCCTTTGTAACACATGAGTTTTCGTCCGAAACCCTCATTCTTCGAAAGAGATTGTCCAGTTTGTACACGAAGTGCATCCAGTTTTTGCCGTAACCCTCTCAACTTTTTAGCACTTGCTATGTGGGTGAAATTATGATACCATTCCAAGTTTCAACCTTTTCAGACTTCATTTGTAGTGCTTTTCAATTTCAGGGTCATTTAGCTCAAAAAAATCAGTAAGTGCGTGAAAAATACCAAATGAATTCAGAAAGGGTTGAAAATTGATGATGTGGCTTTGAATGGTGCATTTTGAACACACAAAAAGTCTGGAGTTCAAATAAGTTCAAAAAAATGAAATCCCTTTGTAACACATGAGTTTTCGTCCGAAACCCTCATACTTCGAAAGAGATTGTCCAGTTTGTACACGAAGTGCATCCAGTTTTTGCTGTAACCCTCTCAACTTTTTAGCACTTGCTATATGGGTGAAATTATGATACCATGCCAAGTTTCAACCTTTTCAGACTTCATTTGTAGTGCTTTTCAATTTCAGGGTCATTTAGCTCAAAAAAATCAGTAAGTGCGTGAAAAATACCAAATGAATTCAGAAAGGGTTGAAAATTGATGATGTGGCTTTGAATGGTGCATTTTGAACACACAAAAAGTCTGGAGTTCAAATAAGTACAAAAAAATGAAATCCCTTTGTAACACGTGAGTTTTCGTCCGAAATCCTCATACTTCGAAAGAGATTGTCCAGTTTGTACACGAAGTGCATCCAGTTTTTGCCGTAACCCTCTCAACTTTTTAGCACTTGCTATGTGGGTGAAATTATGATGTCATGCCAAGTTACAACCTTTTCAGAGTTCATTTATACTGCTTTTCAAACTCGAGATATGACATTTCAAATGCCATTTAATCAAATTGTCTTATACAGCTGTTGAAGTTGTTCAAACAAGCATGGAAATACCATAAACAGATTCTTCATATTTTTCTGATATTTTTTCATATATTATTTATTTCCATTGGAGTCATAGATTTTTTTCTATGATTTTTTAAAGTTTAGGGGTTTTCCTGAAAATAATAATGAATATTGAATTAAAAAACCTTTAGTACCGGTGCTAGCCACGCACCGGTACTAAAGGTCCACCGCCCCGCGCATTTTTTGGGGAGGACCTTTAGTACCGGTGCGTGGCTCGCACCGGTACTAAAGGGTCTTTAGTACCGGTGCGAGCCACGCACCGGTACTAAAGGGGTGCGTGGTATAAATAGGAACGCCCTTAGTCCCGGGCCAAGCCACGCACCGGGAGAGCTCAGTTTGCGCCGCCAGGCTGCCGAAATTAGCCCCCGCACCCTCGCCGTCGCCCTCGCCGCCGTCGCACCACCACCGCCGCCCACGCCCCTCGCCGCCCCTGCCCCGGCCAGCCCCGCCCCTCCCCAGTCCCGCCCCACCGCTCTGGTCCCGCCCCGCGACGCCCTCCGCCGCCTCGTTCCTCCCCAGCCCCTCCCCGACCCGCCGACCGCCGCCCCCGCACTGGCCCTGCCCCGCCACGCCCTCCGCCGCCCCGTCCTGGCCCGTCCCCGACCTGGCGTCGGCCCCCGCCACGGTCCCGCGCCGCCCAGCAGTCCGTCGCCCCGCTGCCCCGTCCTGCTACGTCGGGGACCCGTCGGTGAGGCCCCTTAGATGAATTTGATGATGTTTGTATATATGAATTTGATGAATTTGATGATGTTTGTATATATGATGATGTTTATGTTCTGTAGTTAAATTTGATGATGTTTTTAGATGAATTTGATGATGTTTGTATATATGATGAATATATATATGATGATGTTTGTATATATGATGAATGGTTTTATCCGTCGGAATCAAGTGACAATAGAGTGGGTCGAGAAAACCGATGTGTTCTTGAAGGAAAAAAAGGAAAAAGAAAAAAGGAAAAGAAGAAAAAATAAGAAGAAGAAGAAGAAGAATAAGAATAAGAAAATGAAGAAGAGGAGGAGGAGAAGAAAAAAGAAGAATAAGAAGAAGAAGAAAAAAAGAGGAGAGGAGGAGAAGAAGAAGAGGAGGAGAAGAAAAAAATAAGAAGAAGAAGAAGAAGAAGAAGAAAAAAGAGGAGAGGAGGAGGAGAAGAAGAAGAAGAAGAAGAACAAGAAGGAGAGGAGGAGGAGGCCCCCCCGCTAGATTTTGTTTAGGTTTATTTAGATTGTCGGGGGTCGAGGATCGAGGGGACACCCCGACACGGCACCCCCGACACCCCGACCCCGACATGACACCCCCTGACACCCCGACCCCGACACGACACCCCGACACGGCACCCCCGACCACGACACAGCACCCCGACCCCGACACGACACCCCCGACACCCCGACCCCGACACGACACCCCGACACCCCGACACGGCACCCCCGACCACGACACAGCACCCCGACCCCGACACGACACCCCCGACACCCCGACCCCGACACGACACCCCGACACCCTGACACGGCACCCCCGACCATGACACAGCACCCCTACCCCGACACGACACCCCCGACACCCCGACACCCCGACACGACACCCCCGACACCCCGACCCCGACCACGACACAGCACCCCTATTTAGTTGGTTAGTTAGTTAGTTTAGTTAGTTAGGTTAGTTTAGTTAGATAGGTTAGTTTAGTTACTTAGTTAGTTAGGTTCTTAGGTTATTAGGGTATGTGTTAATTTTGTTAATTTTGTTAGATGCTAAGTGTTATTTAATTTGTTAAGTGTTATTTAATTTGTTAGATGCTAAGTGTTAATTTTGCTAAGTTTTATTTAATTTGTTTTCATAATTAAGTGTTTCTTCTCGACGTTGACGATGCCGATCCCGCATCCTCGTCGTCGAGTCGCCGGAGGAGGTCACTTGCTTGAGCCGAGGGGCCCTGTCAGGGACTGGGCTCCGCCGGGCTGGTACTGGGAGGTGCTGCCTTCCGGGCGGCGCAGCTTGGTGAGGAGCCAGCCCGTCGTCGACCCGGAGGTTCTGTGGTGGCGGCCGCATGGGCCACGGACGATTCGGAGGCTTGAGTCCCCCGCGGAGGTGGTACAGTACCATGTCAGCAAGGAGAACGAGCACGTCCGTCGCTACATGGCAGCTTTGGAGGCCAGGTTCGACAATACCTGGCAGATTCTTCAGGGATCTCACTGGAGCTATGTTCCTGTGATGGTTCCTTCTCTTTGGGTGTCCACCGCCCGCCCCGATATCCGCCGGGCGCTAGGGTTCTAGCTAGATCGATATATTAGCTACTATATATGTATTATTATGATGTCTTAGCTAGATCGATGGATTAGCCGATGTATTAACAAGTATCCGAGATTATGAGATGAGATCTTTTCTAAGAACTACTATATATGTATTCGATGACGCATTATTAATTAACTATCAGTTATTTTGCTTCTTGAATGCATGCTAATTTGAATACTAATTTGTTTTATCTATATTATTATGGATTAGTTATTAAGCTATGGACAATACCGGTAGAGCTCATACAGAGGACATCTTCGACATGATACGCTGCTCCGAAAACCCAGCGGACCTTCAGGGTGAATCACGTGATGATGACGGCTCACAATATCTGAACGATTACGGTGATGGATGTGAGGCCGAGGAAGAACAACTTATGTTCCAAAATCCGGAACAACTAACAATGTCCGGCGAGGTATATACACATATTAGCCTCTGGTGATCATTACATGTGTATTAATTGATTTATATATATATATATATATTAACAAATCTTTTTTCTTTTAATTATCAGCCCTCCGGATCGAGCCAATCTAGTAGAAAGGTACGAGGCGGTGCCAAAATATTGGACGGCAACGTAAAGCTCAATCTTGATGCTTTCAAACCTAATGGCGCACCGACTCACCCTGATGCCAATGCCAGGACATTTGTGCGTCAATGCGGAGTTGTTGTTAGGGATGGAGTCCCGATCACAATGCAAGAATGGATTCAACCAAACAACCCAAAACCAGGAGTGAATTATGTCGATACAAGAATTAAAGATGCCCTTTGGCGAGATCTCATGGAGCATTTCATCCTACCAGATTCTCTCTCGGAGCGCCAAAGGAACAAAGTCAAGGAGTTTGCTCTCCATAAGATGGCCGACGCGTTCCAGACTTGGAAGAAAAGATTATGGACCGAGTACAACGCTAGAGGCCAGAAGGCGCCCAAATTCATAGGAATATACGAGAAGGTAAGGAATCACTATGACGCATTTATCGAGTACAAGACATCGGAAGCTGCTATGGAGAAGTCAGCAAAGAATCAGATAAATGCGAAGAAAAAAAAGTATCACCATAAACTAGGGACAGGTGGATACAACTCAGCCATTCCTAAGTGGGATGCATTAGAGAATAAGATGCTTGCTGAAGGGATCACTCCAGTAACCTTCAAGTGGCCCAAGAGGTGCAGGAATTGGTTTTTTGCGCATGGGGGAAAGTTGGACCCAGCAACAGGGAAGATTATTGCACTGGCCAGTCTGAAGCATGCATCAGATGAGTTGATTGAAGCAATAAAAGCTGCCCAAGAAGGACGGTTTCACCCCGATAGAGAGAACGACGAGCTTACACTCGCCCTCGGGAATGCCGAACACGGAGGACGAACACGAGGCGTGGGCGTTGTTCCGTGGTACGAGGGGTTTGCGGGATGGAAGGACAGTTATAAAAGCCGTTCGAGCAAAAAGAAGGTGGAAGCAGACCGACTTTCAAAGTTGGAACAGAAGTACGAGCAGAAGCAGAGGCAGATACAGTTACTGACCCAGCAAAGGGAAACTCCGCAGCAGGAGGCAGGGGAACCCGTCCCATCTACACTGCCGAAAAGCAGCGTGGGTTCCACGGGGGCACCGCTGGGTCACACCCCCGTGGATGATATCACCGAGAAGACATCTTGTGAGCTAATCCAGAAAATGAAGAACATACCCGTGCGGGTCGCGACGGGCTATGCTTTACCAAATACACCTGGTGTTCTCTGGCATTGCAATCCGGTTCTAGCTGGGTATGCTCGTGTCGCGGTGGACGCAATAGAGCCAGGATATGATGAACTATTGCTTGACATCCCTGGAGGTGAGGGGGAGTCCACACTGGAAGAAGCCGGCCGTGGTCTCATTCTATGGAGTAAGGACTGCATCGTCTTTCCACAAACGGCGCTAAGGCCACCGGCTCCTCCGAGTATCGATGTCCAGCGCGAGGGATCCCAGCCAGAGGCATCGCAGCGCCAGCAGTCCTCCCCACCTCGCCAGCAGTCCTCCCCACCTCGCCAGCAGTCCTCCCCACCTCCCCAGCAGTCCTCCCCACCTCGAGAGGCGTCCCACCTCGCCAGCAGTCCTCCCCACCTCGACAGCAGTCCTCCCAACCTCGGGACGGAGCACGACGCGAGTCCATATCATCGATATCGATCTCTGCCGCGTGAGCCGACTCCACCCCGGCAGCGGTCCCGCCAGCAGGGCTCCCAAAAGAGGAAGGCCACCAGCAGTCCTCTTCGGAGGAAAGCAAAGAAGAAACTCGAGCCTCCGGCCAAAAGGAAGCTGCCTTACGACATGACAGTAGAGGAAAACGAAATTGAATGCGACCGCCAATTGAAAGCCTTATTTGCAAAGAAGACCGTGACGCCAAAGGAGGTAATACCCAAGGAAGTCCAAGAGCACTTTATGGAACACTTTATTGATCGACCGCCGGCATATGTCGAGCGTATGCCGACACACTATGAGCGACAGATTCAGAAGGCAAGTGAGCAGAGAAGTCGGCCCAGCCCAAGGAAGAAGTCGGGAAGTACGGCATCAATGACAGGTGGTACTACTACCGGGAAAACAGTTCCCCAGCTCGGAGAACAATCCAAGCAATCGATCTCTCCGCTCAAGGTGAGTACCAATCCAAGCAAGCAATCGATCCAACCAGTCGACGTGCAAGGCAACCCAATCGACCTCGAAGAAGTAGAGGCTGCAGATCTCACTCTTGGCCAAATCCTTGGCACCGAGGAATTCCGCCGGTACGGTGCAACTGAGTACGCAATGCAATATGCCAAAGGAAAACCACTTGTCACACCCGAGGAGTACAAGGAACTACCAACTGCGATGCGACGGTTGCATGATTGGTACCTGCGTGAAGTAGAGCGAGGGGAGACGGCGGTCATGGTCAAAGTAAGGAAAGAGCATTACGTCAATGCATGTGACATATGTCTTGAATTCTCAGAACTTTTCCAGTTATACCACATGGACTCTATCGACAAAACTCTCATCAGTTGCTATTGTCTGTAAGTGATTTATATCTTTAATAATTTAAGTCTCTAGCTAAGATATCGTTCATTGGCTTATCCTCACTATATATGTTCTTTGCTACGCTATTATGCAGATTGAAGATGTGGGAATTGAAACAAGAGGGAATCGATGACATTGGGTTCATCGACCCAAATACCGTTAATGGTCATGTGGTAAAACATTATGCCAAGGACACCGAAGATCTCTTGGAAAATTTTCTAGAGGCACTAATGAATACCAAATCTACTATAATATTTCCTTACAACATGGGGTGAGTGTTTACTCTCTTGTATACTACAAATTCTATTTTTGCTTACTAGCTCGCTGTCAAGTGTAGTTGATGAGTTATATGCATGCCTGCTTAATTATATAAACTTCTACGCAGAGACCACTATATCCTCCTAAATATTATGCTCGCGGATGGACTTGTTCAAGTGTACGACTCACTAGATACACTAGAACAATCATACGTGGACTTGTATTTTATGATATCACGGTAATTTCAATCTTTATCGACCTCGCTTTCTTTCATTATTTCCTGATATCAAAAGTAATTATAATAACTCTTTCATTCTTTTTCTTTGCCGCGTAGTGTTTGGAAAAAGATGATAGAAAAAAACCATCACGGTCGTCAATGGAAACCGAAGCTAAAGTGGAAAAAGATGCAGGTAATTAAGTAGTACTACTAGGTCCGCGCATCTCTTTAATTCTAGTTTCAATACCATTATCATGCTTGATTATTAATTATCTTATTGACTTCTATTCTTTTGCAAAGTGCGCGAAGCAGCCACAGGGGACAAATTTATGTGGATACTTCCTCTGCGAGAACATTCGCATCTAGACCGAAGGCCGTATACGTCGCAGAGGAGCACGTGAAAGACAACTCCAGGTTTGGCAGATGATGTCGAAGCTCTCACCCGAGCAACGCTTTGTAGCACTTCAAGAGGAATTTGCGGCATTTCTTCTTCAACATGTCATTAATGTAAACGTAGAGCACTATTACTTACCGCCGCCTCAATAATGCCAGCAAATCAGTAGTAGAAAACTGAGATTTCATCCGAAGCACTAGCTAGCTAGTCCCGGCCGGGTTTTGGGCCTTAAGTTATAAGTCCAGAATATATATGGATGTGTAATTCCATTTGTATATATACTGTATGAGATATTGTACATTATATTACATATATATATGCATCAACTTGTGTAATTAATGTATACAGTATGTAGCACCGTCAAATAAATTTGAAATGAATGGAAAACACAATAAATAGAGAGGAAAACTAAAACCTAATTAAAAGCGAAAACAAAAAAAACAGAACACTTAGTACCGGTTGGTATCACCAACCGGTACTAAAGGTCCTCCACCACCAGCCCACGCAGGCAGCCACGTGGTGGGCCTTTAGTACCGGTCCGTGGTCCAACCGGTACTAAAGGTCTGGACCTTTAGTCCCGACCCTTTAGTACCGGCTGGGGAACCGGTACTAAAGGCCCTTCCCGACCGGGACTACTGGTCGACATTCTACTAGTGCCGCAGGGTCTGCACACTTAACGTTCGGTGACGTTTCGGTAGTATTGAGTTATGTATGGTGGTGACCGAAGGTTGTTCGGAGTCCCGGAGGAGATCTCGGATGTCACGAGGAGCTCCGGAATGGTCCGTAGGTAAAGATCGATATATAGGAAGTCCCATTTTGGCCACCGGAAAAGTTTCGGGTATTTCCGGTAGTGTACCGGGACTGCCGGAGGGCCATCGGGAGGGGCCACCCACGCCGGGAGGCTACATGGGCATGAGGGGTGGTGCACCAGCCCTTAGTGGGCTGGGCAAACCAGCCCCACAAGGCCCATGCGGCTAGGAGGTGGGAAAAGGAAAAAAGCCAAAGTGGGGAAGGTAAACTCCAAGTAGGAAAGGAGTCCTACTAGGAGTAGGATTGGAGGTGGATTCCTCCACCTCCACCTGGTTCGGCCGACCCCTAAGGGGAACCCTAGGGCGGCTGCCTCCATCCCCTCCCTCCTATATATACTAGAGGAATAGATCCCCAAACACACAAGTCCACACATTAGTTCTCTATTCCCTAGTTCCTCCACCAAATAGATTCCGACGGTGCTTAGGCGAAGCCCTGTCGGAATAGTTCCACCACCACCGTCGCCGTGCCGTCGCGTTGCCGGAGAACTCATCCACCTCTCCGCTCCCTTTTGCTGGATCAAGAAGGCGGAGATCGTCATCGAGCTGTACGTGTGCTGAACGCGGAGGTGCCGTCCGTTCGGTACTAGATCGTGATTGGATCGTGGGACGGCTAGCGATTTGGATCGCGAGGACGTTCGACTACAACAACCGCGTTTCTTAACGCTTCCCGCTTAGCGATCTACAAGGGTATGTAGATCCACTCTCCCTCTCATAGATGCTCATCACCATGGATAGATCTTGCGTGTGCGTAGAATTTTTTTTTTCCCATGCAACGTTCCCCAACAGGAAGCTCACGAGATTCCCAGAAAGAAGGCCACTCTTTTTCCCGAGAAGGAGGAATAAACCCCGCCCTTTGCATCTGAATGATGAATGCATATTATTAAGATAAAATATCGCACAAAAGGTCTGCGATAGAAAATTCACTCTCGAGAGAGCCAAAGTAAGATAAAAATTAAATTTGCCGCAGCCGGTGAAAATAGCACTAGATTCCTATACACCTAGTGTATTATTGGACCGTCATCCAAACCGTTTATAAATAGACCGTGCTACAGTCTCTGAACGGTTGCATCCAATAGCCATATGCTCCTTGGTTTCCGCATGACTGGGTTAGGACCATGTATGGATCCAAGACGTGTCTCTATGTATGACCTGCAATTTTGTTATGAAAGATTGCTGTTAAAACTCATGTCATTACTGCAGTTCCATATCGCCCATCGTAATGCAAATACTCCTATCTGAATATGTCCTGCAATACTCAGCTCCACTCTATATAGCCACGATCAAAATAATGTGTTAATACTAGAGGGAGGTTAACATTAAAAGCCACTTCAAGCGTACGTCATAGAAGTTTGACGAGCAGACATTTGAGAAAGACGTGTTTTATAGTCTCATCTTGATCACAAAAGCAACATCGCTTACTACCTTCCCATCTTCGGTTTTCTAGGAATACTTTGTAAGAATCACTTACATGAATATCTTTATACTCAAAGGGAGTTTGACCTTCCAAATATGACTTGATTTTGGAATTGGACAATAGTTTATTAAGTTTAGATACATAGACCTGACAGAAAATATCCCATTGATGGATAATTCCCAATGAATCATGTCTGGCTCATCAGAGAGGTGAACATCCATCAACCTCCGCACGAGATTTAACAAAGTATTCCATCGGTCTCCTACTAGAGATCTTCTGAACTGGATACTCAGGGGGCCATATTGTAATATTGTAGCCACATAAGCGTCCTTATGTTGGACAATATTATACAAAGAAGGATATTGTATGGCCAGTGGCGTCTCCCCTAACCAATTATCCTCGCAGAATCTAATCGCCTTACCGTTCCCAATGATAAATCTGGTTCTGTGGAAGCAGGCTGCTCTCACTCCCATTATCCCCTTATAGAAAGGAGAATCATTAGGTATGGTAGTAACCTGCGCTAGAGTTTTCGAATGTAGGTATTTATTCTGCAAAATCTGCACCGACATACCTTCAGTCCCAACAAACAGCCTATACAACCACTTGTTGAGCAGGCATCTATTCCTGGTTTCTAAGCTTTCAATCCCTAGCCAATCCTGGTCCTTTGTTCTACAGATAATATCCCACTTGAAAAGCCTGTTTTTTGTTTTGTTTTCATCACATTGCCATTAAAATCATGAATGATAAAAGTCTGACCTTTTCGTACCCTTACAGGCACTTCAAAGAAAGACAGTAGAAACATTGGCATGCTTATCAACAACGAGTTGATCAAAACAAGCCTTCCACCATAAGACATAAGCTTATCTTCCAGCTGCTTATTTTTTCAAATCGATCTTCAATGCATTTCTACTCCTTATTAGATAACTTACGATGATGGATTGGTATACGTAAATATGTAAATGGTAGGGAGCCCAATTCACATCCAAACAATTGTTTGTATGAATCTTGTTCTTGTTTGGCTCTCGCGAAACAAAACAGTTCACTTTTATTAAAATTGATCTTCAATCCTGACAATTGCTCAAAGAGACAGAAGTCTGGCTTCATATTTCTAGCCATTGCCATATCATGTTCCATGAAAATAATCGTGTCATCCGTCTATTGTAGTATGGATACACCCCAATCCTTGGATGTGGTACTAACACACCTACATGGCCATCCTCTTTGGACCCGCCAATGAGGATTGCCCACATATCTGCCACTATGTTGAACAAAATAGAAGGAAGGCCAGTCTTACCAGCTGCAAATACACTGAAGGGCACACCAAGGTCATTAAACTACCTTTTAGAAATATAAAAAAAACACCATCTAAAATCAAAAGGACATAAGACATCTGTGCCTGCAAAGTATCGTGCGATATAGGCCAAAATTAGATCAGGTAACACGGCGTAGTTATTCCGACAGCTGCGGTGTTGAGGCCATTGTAATGCAGGGCGGGTGGTAGAATGTCCAATAATATGAGTGAAGCAACATATTTCATGGCGAAGCTACAATGGAGCTGAGCCAATTACAACACATCCGAGTATTTTTCCCACAAGTTTTATCTTGATTTTTTTATTAACGTTGTTTATCTTGAATCTTCAAACATGAAACGCTCGGTTGGATACAAAGTAAGCACACCAAAATAAATAAAAATAGTATAATTCTCTATGAGGAAGGAGCTTTGCATCATCTATCATTGCAAACTTCTTCCCAGCACGAAGCCTTATTACGAGTAGAATCAAGTGTGACCGTCATCTCACAGGTAGAACAGATTGTCCGGCATTGGTCAGAACTCATCGATCGAGCCGCAGCGAGAACTCACGATTAGGATCCTCGTCATCATCCAAGTCGCCCAACGTGTTGACCTAGGATCTCGCTCTAATTGTCATGAGCAAGTGCTTGCATTATTGATGCGACTTTCTTTAACTTGGCCAAAAAAATTTTATGTTCTGATGAGTTCTGACCATCGCCGGACAATCTGTTCTACCTGTGAGATGACGGTTACGCTTGATTCTACTCGTAATAAGGCTTTCGATATCGTATGCCGAGTTCGTGCCATTAGTGGCTTCCGATCCGCCGAGGCATCTGCAGCTGATGGCCAGCGTGCATGAGGCTCTTGGGGTAGATATCGTATGCGTTGTATACACCTGAGTCAGCCGCCAGGGACATGGGACAAGCGCGCGGCCCGTACTGATCCACACCGGCTTGCCTCGAAAACTCAGAGTTGGAGTGTTTCGGGCAATCGTCGAGCGTACGCGACAGTCAGGGCCGGGCCAGCAGTGGTACAAAATGTGCGGCCCGCACATGGCCCACAATTTTGGGGGCCTCAAATTTTGTGTATAGGCCTTGTAGTATTTTTCCAAACAAATATACTACACGCTGGAGCTGGCCTGATCTATATTTCACAAAAAAAAGAAACCACTCGATCTATAATATGGAAATGCTATCGTCAGTCTAAAAAAAGGAATTGCTACAGAAGTCCATCGGGATCATCTCGTCTCTCGATCTGGAGACCGCAACAACATCGCGTCGACTTCGCTATAGGAAACATGATCGTCTCGTCGACTTCGCCTCATCAGATTGATCGGATTCAGGCCGCTGCTGTTGTTGCCTTCTTAGCTTCCTCTCCCAAATTTCCGAGTCGTCGCCTCGTCGGATCGATCCGTGAGCGATTCTAGCCTCCGGGTGCTTAGCGAGTCCTCCTTTTTGATTAACTTCGGTTCCTACTCCTAATTCCAAATTTTCTATTTAACTTTTGGCAGGGGTCGCTGCTTCGTTAGAGATCGGTTTATACCTCCTCGGTTCACAGTGTAGCAGTTCAACCAGACAGGACCCAAAATTAGGTGACTAAGACGGTTTGTCTAATATCCAAACATTGACACACAATCTCCAATTGATATATGCTACTTTAGAACTTTAATTTTATTTTATTCATCTTTGTTATCTTGTGTTTTAATAATACAGATTTGAGTCAACATGAGAAACATTTGTCTGGTTCGTATGATTGCTGGTTAGCTTATTTTTTAATGAGATAGGGCACCATTTTTTAGTTTCGCTCAGGGCTCCAAATTTCGCATACCCGACCCTTGCGACAGTTCTTTCTTTTTCAGAACACACAAGAGCTTTGCATGTTGATTCACTACAACTCAACATGTGTACAAAGTTAGATGACATGGAGCTAAAAAACGGCTCGACACACCCATCACCCCTGGTAGTATACAACTTTAGATCTCATGTTCTCCCATCGTGCCTATACCACCTCTGCTCATGCTCCAGGCTAGTTTCCATAGCCTCCTCCGTCAAACTTCTGTCCGCCACCACGTTCTCTCACGGGGAGGTATTATCAAAGGTACGGCAGCTTCTTTCCTTCGAGATGGAGAACAACATGGGATTGATCAACACGACGGTTCTCATGGAGGAATGGTTCTCATTTACCTGATGCCTCCTACTCCCATTTTTTTACTTTCACAATTTTCTTCTTCTTTTCTCACTGCCTATCCAGGCATCTAGCTAGCTCCTTAGTATTTCCTTTATCTACAACTTTACAACTTTTCAATATCAGCAAAAGATGTGTCTTGATTAGCAGAACCGGGTGAGCTTATAGGTGTGAATGTTGGGTCCAATATAGGGAGAAATATATGGTAGTGCCACTCGTCTTTATGGAGCTCTGGTTGTACCTTTGTTCTACTTGGTTTTTGTTTTGAGTATAGGCCTTGTAGTATTTTTCCAAACAAATATACTACACGCTGGAGCTGGCCTGATCTATATTTCACAAGAAAAAGAAACCACTCGATCTATACAGCGGGTTACGTGTGGGACATGAGGTCCATGTTGCTGATTACGGTACCAATCGAGCTCTCGCTGGGCAATGCTATGTCTTGCTTATAGCGCTAGTTAGCATGCCCTCACATCAGGCGCCTGCTTCAATAGTCCGGCCCACACGCGCGTGAGGCCATGCCCGAGCAATTTCATATATTTCTTTTAATTTTTTTACCTTTTTTGTACTTTCAAACATTTTAAAATATTTTAAAACACATTACATAAAACATTTAAAAGAATGTTAATTGCATTTGAAATTTTTTAAATGTGTATAAACTTGATCATGTATTCAAAGATGTGAATCAAGCATTTGCAAAATATGCTAAACGAGTATGTGATTTTTTTAATCAAACAATTGAAATTAGTTAATTCTATAGAAAAAATGTTGACCACGTATTAAAAAACTGGCAAAGTTGTATTTGAAAAATGTTAATCAAGCATTTAAAAATGATAAAATGTGTATAGAGAAGAGCGTTGACCATATATAAAAAATATGTTAATCTTGTATTCGAATTTTTTAATCAAGCATTTGAAAAACGTTCAAATATGAGTTTTAAAATGCTGAAAATGTAATATGAAAAAATAAAGCATTTGAAAAATATGAAATGTGTATAAAGAAGTTGCTTCTCATGTATACAGAAAAAAATGCAAAATATATTGAAATATATACGATGTGTGCAAAAAAGGTGATCGTGTATTTAAAAAATGATAATCAAGCATTTAAAAAAATGTTTAACAAGTATGTTAAAAATGTTAATCAAGCATTACAAAATTATTAAGTGTGTATAGAGAAAACATGTATCAAAAAAATGTGGATCTTATATTTAAAAAATGTTATTCTAGCATTTGAAAAATATAAAATGTATAAATAATTTCTTTTGACCATGTATTCATAAAATGTTAATCAAGTATTGGGAAATGTACGGTACTTACCATTCGGTTCACTTTAGCGCCACATTTTTTGCTCGGTTATTATTTTTAAATATTTTGAACATATGAATATATACGCTGCAAAAAACAAATACACATTGAACATTTTCTAATGCTATTTAATAATTTTCAAATATACATTGAACATTTTGTAATGTACGTTGAACAGTTTTCAAATACACATTGAACATTTTGTAGTGTACATAGAATAATTTTAGAATACACATTAAACATTTTGTGTAATATACGCATAAAAGGATTCAAATACACAACGAACATTTGTACCACCGGTTGAACAAATTCTTAATATACGATGAACATTTTATAATGCATGGTGAACATTTTTGTAATATATCGTAAACATTTTTCAGAGTATGTGATGAACATTCGTATTATACAATAGAATTTCGTGTAATACATGAAAAAAGAAAAAAGAAAGGGAAAGAAAAGAAAATAAATAGAAGCATGAAAAGAAAAAAATAAGAGAAAAGAAATATAAAAGAGAAAGAAACAGTGAAGCCGACCGTGGGCCGGCCCAAGCTGGGGTGTCAGGTGGGACAACTTCGGCGACGACCTCTGTGACACCCGCGGGCGTCATGTACGATTCGTCCGATGGGAGCGCATGCGAGGAGCTGGCGTACGAAGGAAAAACAACAACCAGCCAGCCATTTTCGAACATTTGGGCGGGGGGCGGGAGCGAAGGGGGGGGGGGGGGGGGGGGGCTTTAAACAATTCTAGCGGGTGTGTCTAATTAACGAGCACTCCTTCGGGAGCCTCCTAGGGGTTACCCAATGTCGCGCTCAAGGCGCTCACTTTGATTTATTTTTTTGCACGCTTTCTCTTTGTTTTAGATGTTTTTTCAGGTTTTTCGGCTTTTTTGTTTTCCACGGTCTTTTTTAGCCTTTGAACAAAAAAATCGAATAACAAAAATTTGCGCGGAAAAACACGTTTTTTACGAGAAGCACGGATTTGTTTTCGCTACAGTCATATATTTGCTTCTACGAGACCTCAGAAAAAATAGTACATTTTTTTACTTCCGCGATAGGCACCGATTTGCTTCCACGAAAGGAACGGCCTTGGCTTCGGAAACAAACTAAAAAACGCGTTTATTCTGCCTTCCGCGAGAGGCATTGATTTGCTTCCACGAGAGCCACAGTTGTGTCTCTTTCGGAAAGGGAAAAAACATGCGTCTGGTTCGGTTTTTTGTCATAGTTATTTCGTGCAAAAAAGTTCGTTAAAAACCTATCACCTCGACGCGAGGAATCCAACGGTGAAACCGGTTCGAGAATTGGATGCACGATTTAAGAGGTAAAACGTTTTGAATAAACGGATCTAGCAGAAAAAGAAAAACTCAAAGGTTGCGATAACTGGCGCACATCCAGTGCGTCACTTGTCGCAACCTGAAGAGGTGGGAGTGACCTTTGTAAAGAATGCTCCTTAATTATTGCTTTCAGAGGAAAGCATATATCTTGCTTTAAAGGAGATATACCGAGTGGGCCTGCCCATCGGGCATTTTCGGAAGCTTTTATGTACTACAGCGGAGACCGTTTGTTCCATCCCTTTTTTTAAATGATTTTCTCTCCCGGATTTTCTTAGTTTTTTTATTTTCCGTTTTCCTTTGTTTTATATTTTTTTCTTGTTTTCTTTTTCATATTTTCTTCTCCCTTTTATTTCTTATTCCAACATATGTCATGAACATTTTCTTACAATTGTGTGAACAATGTTCTAGAATTTCATGAAGATATTTTAACATATGTGAATCTCAATTAAGCATTATGAACACTAGTCGTCAACCCGTGCGTCCGCACGGGCTAGCCCTATATTAGATACGTGTATACAATTTAGAATTCCATTAACATGCAACAATTTTGGTAGAGATGAAATTTTAAAAAATAGTTTTAATACAATTACGAATTATTACAACTAATAACATGCAACAATGCATATTAGTTACATTGCAGCAAAAAGGATATATCATTTTCAGCAAATTCTAGATCATATAATTTACATATATGTATGGTCCACACTATCATTGCATTGTATTTTCATATTTTGGAGGATTGGTCACACTATATATCAATGAATGGAAGAGATAGTGCACAACTACATGACAATATTCACTAAGATCTTCATCAATTTTTCTACTAAATGATTCTCATCCACCCATAAATTATTAGGTAATATGCCTTACTCTAAAAGTGATAAATATATTTTCCAAAAAAAGTTATGCGATTGTGAAATCTTACGTGACTGTGAAATCGATCGGATAAAACTCAGTGACCCAATATACAAACATATTATGTAAAACACCGAATGGCTCCGTTAGGACTGGATAAAAAATAAAGAAACAAACTGCATGTTAAAGTTTCAGAAAAGTGTAGATGTAGATATCTGGTCTGTAACTGTAGATTTATTGTGAAATAAATTTTATTTTTTGTCACATCTCAGACCAACATGTGGATCGCTTTTATGTATTATTGCCACTTAAATTCCGCGCATAATTAATTTTTGTTTAACCGACATATAATAGTTTTTACATGAATGCTACATACACAAAGCGGAGATTTACATATATGAAAAAAAATCAAGAATCTTTTCAAACTTAAAGGAGATTTTATTATGTTTTAAATTTTTCGCTATTTTAATCCCGGGTGAAAAATATTTGCACATGATATGGTGTTACTCTTTTATTATGAAAAATAATGAATACAAAAGGTTATATGTACATCTAGAAATATAAATTTCTATCACGAATATGCCATCCAGGTGTTTATGCCGACTTAATAACAACACACATCATATTCTGCATACGCCCATTAAAGTTGTGAAAGTGGATAATTTTTTTATTTAGCTAACTTATTTTATATGCAATATAAATAGAAAGAATAAACTACTGGACTTTACACAACGTGAGTACTTAACTTTTTTTTAGATCATGTCTGGTGGTGTGTTGTACATGGGTTTTCTTTGTTATCAATTGCAACATATTTTCCTCAGTTTGTAATCTTGAAGGATTTACAAACGACATCTAGGTTTCCCAATTTGTTCAGAAGGCACTACAATTTGTGGAAAAAAATCTACTATCTCGAGACTCCCACAAAAAATGCCAAGTTTTTCTACTAATAGATAATGTTACCATCTTCAAGAGGTAGCAGTCCAACGCGCCATCCGTACAGAAATATACATGACATGTTTCATTCACATAAACAGCTACAGAGATTAAAAAAAAAAGTAGATCTATTGGAGTGAGTACCTGTTGTGTTTCAAGCTCATCAATAGGCATGGAAGATGTTATGGATGGAAAAAGCGATGTTGCTCTCTGGTGGCCGGACGAGTTTGCTGCCATCTTGTACGTCCCAATAAATAAGACCTAGCTTGCAGCTTGTATCTGCAAAATGAAGTCATAAAAAGCTGGAGAAGATCCGACAGTAGTAAGAAACACACGTACACGTACCAAGCTAAATTTTGAAGCAATTGATTGATTCCGGCCGGCTAAATGTAGCACTGATCAATTTCTTCCCGGTGCTTAAACACGCAGGTGAGAGATACAATTGATGGCAATACGAACTGTACTTGTATCAGCCTGAAGTTCGTCCGGCAAGATGCCACGTACATGGTGCCTCCATAGAACATTATGTGCACGTGATCAATCTTTCCTACTGAAAACGCAAAAGCATATATCATTAGAGTATGCACTTGATCAATAAACAATGCAAGTCAAATTACGATGGGGGAAGAAGATATAGTTGTAATCAGATATAAAAATTAGGAATCAACTCCTTTATGATGTAAACATAACGCACTTGCACAATGAAGTGGCAGAACTTTGGCATCCAATGCTTGTCAATTAAAATATAGAAGAAATAATTTCTTTGTAACTGAGTAGAGAGTCCATACTTAACTCTCTAGAAAAAGGTACCTGGGACATCAAGAGCATGGCCATAAAATCACTTCCCCAGAAAAAGCACATCTATCAATGTCTCAAGCTACCGTATGCATCATCATGCAGCATGCAAATATCAGAGCAGACCGGCCAGAGGAGCTTTGTGTATACGGAGCATGTATAGACGCACTGAACAATATTAATGCTAGCATCGACAGATTGCATACAGCCCTTGACTGCAACCAAACCCCTCGCCGGCGCCTTTCTCCTCCTGGCTACACGTCTTGTCGGAACCCAACCGTCGTCGCTACTCCAAAAAGCGCTAGCTGAAGCTGCCGGCTCCAGTGAAGACTTTGCGGCCTTTGTACTGTAGCTTCTTCACCGGACGGCTTCTGCGGTTGGCTTCGACCCTGCCGTGCAGCTCATGGCGGGACGTGGCGCAGGCCTGCTTCCGCTCGGCAAAGGGGCTTTGCTGCATGCACGCAGGAGGGCTAGGGTCCAAGGTAGCCATGCCGGGGCGGCTGCCAGATTGCACGATGTTGATAATTTGTGAGATGACGGTTAGATAGATCTGAATTTTCTTTTTATATAGAAGGAGACAATATGAGCCATTATATGGAAGGAGACGATATGAGACACGTCTCACGCAGGTGGAAAAGTTAGAATGGACTTCTTCTGACTAATCCGACGGTTATTGTTTTGACGGCCAATATTCTTTAACCTTAGAATTAACGTGAAGCCTCGTATGGTGCATCCAATTAGTAAATATATATAAGATCCACTTCAATACCTCGTTCAGATATTTTATGCCCCAACATAATGCCTTCATTAACCATAAAGTGGCACTTCTTCCAATTCAAGACGAGATTAGTTTGTTCACATCTCTGCAAAACTCGATCAAGGTTGCTTAAGCAATCATCAAAAAAAGTTCCGTAAACGGAAAAATCATCCATGAAAACCTCTACAATCTTTTCATAAAAATCAGAGAATATAGCAGTCATGCATCTTTGAAAGGTAGCGGGTGCATTGCATAAACCAAAAGGCATACGTCTATAAGCATAGGTTCCAAAAGGGCAAGTAAAGGTAGTTTTCTCTTTATCAGATTGTGACACAGGTATTTGAGAGAAACCAGAATATCCATCTAAGAAACAAAAGAGTGTGTTCTTAGCTAGTCTCTCTAGCATTTGATCAATGAACGGTAGAGGGTAATGATCTTTTCTAGTAGCTTTATTTAATTTTCTAAAATCAATTACCACTCTATAGCAAGTGTCAATTCTTTGTGGAATGAGTTCATTCTTATCATTGGGAACAACGGTAATACCTCTTTTCTTAGGGACACAATGAACATGACTTACCCATCTACTATCACCTATGGGATAGATTATACCTGCTTCCAGAAGCTTTAATATTTCAGTTCATACCACTTTTTTCATTTTAGGATTCAATCGCCGTTGGTTATCAACAACGGGTTTAGCATCAGGTTCCATATTAATCTTGTGCTGACATAGAGTGGGACTAATACCCTTAAGATCATCAAGAGTATATCCAATAGCAGCTCGTTGCTTCCTTACAACTTTTAATAATCTTTCTTCTTCATGTTCTGAAAGGTTAGCACTAATAATAACATGATATATCTTTTTCTCATCAAGATAAGCATACTTCAAAGTGTCAGGCAATTGTTTCAATTCAAACACAGGATCACCTTTAGGTGGAGGAGGACCTCCAAGAGTTTCAATAGGCAAATTGTGTTTCAAGAGAGGTTGTTGTTTGAAGAAAATTTGATCTATTTCATTTCTTTCGCGCAAATGCATATAATTTTCATTGCTAAGCAAATATTATTCTAATGGATCAGTAGGAGGCACGGCAATAGAAGCGAGACCAATTATTTCACCCTTGCATATTTCACGCTTTATCACGGGGTTGTCTACTAAACTTGGAAAAATTAAACTCATGAGACGCATTTCCAAAACTGACACCGACAGTTTGTTTCTCACAATCTATCTTAGCATTGACGGTGCTCAGGAAAGGTCTACCAAAGATAATGGGACAAAGGTCATCTTGTAGGGAACCAAGGACTAGAAAATCAATAGGATATTTCAGTTTCCCACACAAGACTTCAACATCTCTAACAATCCCAAGTGGTGTGATAGTATCTCTATTAGCAAGTTTAATAGTAACATCAATATCTTCCATTTCAGCAGGTGCTATTTCGTCCATAATTTCTTGGTATAAGGTAAAAGGGATAGCACTCACACTAGCACCTAAATCACATAAACCATGATAGCAATGATCTCCTATTTTAACTGAGACGACAGGCAATCCTTCTATGGGTTTATGTTTATCTTTTTCATCAGGTTTAGCAATTCTAGCAGCTTCATCACAAAAGTAGATAACATGCCCATCAATATTTTCTACCAAGACATCTTTAACCATAGCAACACTAGGTTCTAGTTTAATTTGCTCAGGGGGTTTAGGTGCTCTTATATTACTCTTATGAATCACAGTTGATACCTTAGCATATTCCTTTATCCTAACAGGGAAAGGTGGTTTTTCAATATAAGCGGTAGGCACAACTGGATCAACACTATAAAAGATGGTTTCTACTTTAGCTATGACCGGTTCTTTAATTTCTTCCTTAATAGGGGGCTGATATTCAAACCACTTCTCCTTAGGGAGATCAACGTGAGTAGCAAATGCTTCACAGAAAGAGGCTACTATCTCAGAGTCAAGTCCATATTTAGTGCTAAACTTGTGAAAAGTGTCGGTATTCATAAAAGATTTAACACAATCAAATTCAAGCTTTATACCTGATTCATTACCTTCGTCGAGTTCCCAATCTTCAGAGTTGCGTTTAATTCTTTCTAAGATATCCCACTTGAATTCAATAGTCTTCATCATATAAGAACCAACACAAAGAAGTATCGAGCATGGATTGATCATTATGAGAAAGCCAAGCATAAAAATTCTGAATGATAACTTCCATCGGAATGTCATGATTGGGGCATGAATATAACATTGACTTAAGCCTCCCCCAATCTAGAGCGATACTTTCTCCTTCACGAGGCAAAAAATTATATATATAATTCCGATCACGATGAACTAGATGCATGGGATAAAACTTTTGGTGAAATTCCAATTGCAAACGATTCCAGTTCCACGATCCAAGATGATCACATAGCCTATACCATGTCAATGCTTTTCCCTCCAAAGATAAAGGGAAAACCTTCTTCTTAACTTCATCTCCGAGTAAACCTGCAAGCTTAAATAATACACAAATTTCGTTCACATATAAAAGGGGCATATCAGGATGTTTAGTTCCGTCTCCTGCATAAGGTTTAGCAAGCAGTTGTGCTAGCATACCCGAAGGAATTTCATAAGTAACATTTTCAGTAGGTGCTTGATAACCCACAAGTATAGGGAATCGCAACAGTTTTCGAGGGTAGAGTATTCAACACAAATTTATTGATTCGACACAAGGGGAGCCAAAGAATATTCTCGAGTATTAGCAGCTGAGTTGTCAATTCAACCAAACCTGAAAGACTTAGTATCTGTAGCAAAGTATTTAGTAGCAAAGCAGTATGGAAGTAACGGTAACAATGGCAAAGTGACAGTAGCAGTTTTGTAGTGATTGTAACAGTAGCAACGGAAAAGTAACAATGGCAAAGATCAATATATGACAAGCTCGTAGGCAATGGATCAGTGATGGATAATTATGTCGGATGGCATTCATCATGCAACAGTTATAACATAGGGTGAAATAAAACTAGCTCCAATTCATCAATGTAACGTAGGCATGTATTCCATATATAGTCATACGTGCTTATGGAAAAGAACTTGCATGACATCTTTTGTCCTACCCTCCCGTGGCAGCGGGGTCCTAATGGAAACTAAGAGATATTAAGGCCTCTTTTTAATAGAGAACCGGACCAAAGCATTAGCACTTAGTGAATACATGAACTCCTCAAACTACGGTAATCACCGGAAAAAATCCCAGTTATTGTCACCCTGGGGGATGCGGATCATAACTCGTAATAGGTGTCCACAACTTGCAAGATAGGATCAAGAACACATATATATTCATGAAAACATAATAGGTTCAGACCTGAAATCATGGCACTCGGGCCCTAGCGACAAGCATTAAGCATAGCAAAGTCATAGCAACATCAATGTCAGAACATAGTGGATACTAGGGATCAAACCCTAACAAAACTAACTCGATTACATGGTAAATCTCATCCAACCCATCACCGTCCAGCAAGCCTACGATGGAATTACTCACGAACGGCGGAGAGCATCATGAGATTGGTGATGAAGGATGGTTGGTGATGACGACGGCGTCGATTTCCCCTCTCCGGAGCCCAAATCAGACTCCAGATCTGCCCTCCCGAGGAAGAACAGGAGGTGGCGGCGGTTCCGTATCGTAAAACGCGATGAACTCTTCTCCCTGATATTTTTCTCCACGAATAGGAATATATAGAGTTGGAGTTGAGGTCGGAGGAGCTCCAGGGGGCCCACAAGATAGGGGGGCGCGCCCTAGGGTGGGGGGCGCGCCCCCCTGGCTTGTGGCCAGGTGGTGAACCTTCTCCGGTTGATTCTTTCGCCAGTATTTTTTATTAATTCCAAAAATATTCTCCGTAAATTTTCAGGTCAATCCGAGAACTTTTATTTCTGCACAAAAATAACACCAAGGCAATTCTGCTGAAAACAGCGTCAGTCCGGGTTAGTTCCATTTAAATCATGCAAATTAGAGTCCAAAACAATGTTAAAAGAGTTTGGAAAAGTAGATACGTTGGAGACGTATCAGTGCTGTAGGTTGAGGGGCAACTAATTGTGGTTCCGGTCGAGGTGAAGATACCCCGAACAAACCCCTCAAAAGATTGTTCTCCATAGTAGCACGTAGCAATAAATTTCAGCACGTAGTATAACTTTTTCCTTACTGATTTCCACTTACCAAGAGCGCTTCACTCCCCGGCAATGGCGCCAGAAAGGAGTCTTGATGACCCACAAGTACAGGGGATCAATCGTAGTCCTTTCGATAAGTAAGAGTGTCGAACCCAACGAGGAGCATAAGGAAATGACAAGCGGTTTTCAGCAAGGTAATTTCTGCAAGCACTGAAATTGTAGGTAACAGATAGTTTTCAGCAAGGTAATTTCTGCAAGCACTGAAATTGTAGGTAACAGATAGTTTGATAGCAAGATAATTGGTAACGAGCAAGTAACGGTAACAGTAAACAAGGTGCAGCAAGGTAGCCCAATCCTTTTGAGGCAAAGGACAGGCCAGAACAATCACTAGTAATAGGCAAAGTGTTCTTGAGGGTACAAGGGAATTTCGTCTAGTCACTTTTATCTTGTTGGTTTGATTCGTGTTCGCTACTTTAATAATTTGATATGTGGGTGTACCAGTGCTAAGGTGTTGTTCTTACTTGAACTAACAACCTACTTATGATTAACCCCCTCGCAAGCATCCGCAACTACGAGAAAAGTATTAAGACAAAGTCTAACCATAGCATTAAACATGTGGTTCAAAATCAGCCCCTTACGAAGTAGCGCATAAACTAGGGTTTAAGCTTCTGTCACTCTAGCAACCCATCGTCTAATAACTACTCCACAATGCATTCCCTTACACCCATGAATGGTGAAGTGTCATGTAGTCGACGTTCACATGACACCACTAAGGGAATCACAACATACATATTATCAAAATATCGAACACATATCAAATTCACATGATTACTCGCAACATGACTACTCCCGTGACCTCAAGAACAAAGGTAACTACTCACAAATAATAATCATGCTCGAGATCAGAGGAGTATTGAATAGCATAATGGATCTGAACATATAATCTTCCATCAAATAAATCATATAGTAATCAACAGTAATAGTCACCCACAGGTACCAATCTGAGGTTCCGGTACAAAGATTGAACACAAGAGATGAACTAGGGTTTGAGAGGAGATGGTGATGTTGAAGATGTTGATGAATATTGGCCTCCCAAAGATGAGAGGGGTGTTGGTGATGACGATAGCTTCGATTTCCCCCTCCGGGAGGGAAGTTCCCCCGGCGGAATCGCTCCGCCAGAGGGCAAAAGTGCTCCTGCCCAAGTTCCGCCTCGAGGCGGCGCCGCTTCGTCCCGAAAGTCCTCCTCTGATTTTGTTTTCTAGGTCAAGAGAGACCTTATACCAGAAGATGGGCACTGGAGGTGGGCCAGGGTGACCACAACCCATCAGGGCGCACCCTGGTGGGTTGTGCCCACCTAGGAGGCCCCCTCTGGGAGTTTTCAGCTCCAGTATTTTTTATTAAATGCAAAAATAATCTCCGTAAAATTTCATCTTCATTGGAGTTGTGCAGAATAGGTATCTCTGACGTGCTTTTCTTGGGTCCAGAATTCCAGCTGTTGGTATTCTCCCTCTTTGTGTAAACCTTGCATATTATGAGACAAAAGGCATTAGAATCACTCCCCAAAGCATTATTATTCAACAAAACAAAGTAAATAACAGTAGGAAATCATGATGTAAAATGGACGTATCACAACGCAAATGTACAACTTGCATCAGTGCTACCTGAGAGAAGTAAAGGTCGGGCGACAGAGTCTCATGGTGAAAGTCAAGCCAGAGCATTACTGCCATGCTAAAGATTTGTGGATTGAAAATGAAGAACTTTTTTAGTTACTCAATCAAGCCGCACTCGACAAATCTCTCGCCAGTTGCTGCTATTGTCTGTAAGTGATTTGTTTCTATAATTTAAGTCTCTAGCTCAGCTCGTTCATTGCCTATAATCAATTATCCTCACTATATTATTTTGTCTGGTATTATGCAGAATGAAGATTTTTGAATTGAATAGAGATGGAGTCCATGGCATTGGGTTCATTGACCCAAATACCGTCAATGAAGAGGTGTTAGCTAAGTTCGAAAAAGACACAGAGGAAAGCTTGCTAATGTTTTTGAAGAGCCTATATACCAAACCAGAAATACAACTTCCTTACAACTTTAGGTGAGCCTTTATTGTCTTGCACTAAAATTCTATTTGTGCTTACTCGATGTTAAGTGTGTAGTTGAATGCACAATGCATGCCCGCTTATACAAACGTGTGCGCAGATACCACTGGATCCTGCTAATCATTAGAGTTAACGAGGGAACTGTCGAAGTACTGGACTCACTAAATAAAGACTCTAAGGAATACAAAAACATGTATTTGATGCTCGACAGGTAATTTCAATCATTATCGCACTATGTCGGCCTCTTTAGTTCATTTCTTGATATCAAGTAATTAATAGATCCTTTATTCATTTTCTTTGCCGGGCAGGGTTTGGAAAAAGTTCATCACAGATATTTACGGTAAAGGGAAACCAGAGTTGAGATGGCGACGGTCCAAGGTAATTATAATCAAGTAGTACTAGCTACGTCCGCGCATCAATTTAATTCTAGTTTCAATAATTAACCATTATCAGGCTTGATTATTAATTGAATTCTATTCTCGTAAAGTGGATGAAACAAGCACAGGGGACTAATTTATGTGCATACTACGTTTGCGAGAACATTCGCTTTATGACCGAAAAGAGCGGAGTTGCAAGACATCTCTGGGTATGTAAACACTATTCACAATTTTTTTATCATGATCTAATATATATACACACAACTAATATATTCATATTGATCTCCTTCTTAAAGATGGTGTCGATGCGGGATAGGCTCCTAGCAACGGACCGCATACGAGCAATTCAAGATAAAATGGCGGGATTTTTGCTTGAGCAGGTCATAGCTCCCGACGGAGAATACCATTACAAATTGTAGGAGAAATTGTATATACCAATTTGTATATATATATGTGTGTGTATGCATGGTCGTATGAGAAATTCTATGATATATGATTGGTTCTACGAGAAATTCTATTATATATGCATAACGTGTACATTATGTAGTAGCGTAAAATATGTTTGAAATGAGAAAAAAATATAGTGGAAAATACAAAAGGAAAAGGAAAAATAAATAATAAAGCCTAAACCCCTAAACCCCTAAACCCCTAAACCTTTAGTCCCGGTTGGTGTCACCAACCGGGACTAAAGGTCCTCGGCCCACCGCGGGCGCAGCCGGCCACGTGGTCGGGATTTAGTCCCGGTTCGTGGCCAACCGGGACTAAAGGGGGGGGGGGGGCTTTAGTCCCTATTTATTAGTCCTGGTTGGGGAACCGGGACTATAGGCCCTTCCCAACTCGGACTAGTGGCCGGTTCTGCACTAGTGAGACTAAATTTTTGGGACTTAGCGTCTTTTGCAAGCGATGCCGCCGTTTGCTGGGACGCCACGCTGTCGACTGGCATGGCATCTGGGGCATTCAGGTGTTCGGCTAGAGGGACTGGAGGGGATGAGACCAGTGACAGTAGGTGGTGTTCGTGATGGAGGATCAGCGTGGCATCTGGCATGTCGACAATGGCGGGTCTCGGCGGCGTGGAGTAGTGGGGTCTTGGTGGTGGATGCGTCTTGGTGGTGGACGCGTCTTGATGGAAGATGGAGCACACGATTTTCCCGGTGCACAAACGCCTCCACCGCACGAACGGCGCATCGACCACAGGAACGGCCTCACTTTACTGGGGACATACCCGGGCTCGGCAACAAACCGCAGCCTACCCAGAAGAGCGCTCTCTCCTGTCGACCGGGCGCACACCACGGTTCCGACGGAGACTACGCTCATCTTCTGGCCCTCCTATGCTCGGCTCATTACTTTGCCAGGACTCAGCCGATCCACTCGCCATGGCCGCATGACATGCATGCAGGCCATGCACTAACAGCCCACACCGCAAGCACCGGATCAGCATGGCCACGTTCTGCACCTTGATTTAAGATTAAATCTAACATCTTGTAATGTCTTGGTGAATAAGTGATAAAATGGCTACATGCATCGTCACGATGCAGAGGCCGGGGTCATCCTCCTTTTCGAGAGAAAAAAAAGCACCCGTAAAACTTCTACTTCACTTGCCGTGTTACTTCCGTACCAGTGCTACACTTTTCACAAGTCAACAGCTAAATCTACTGAGATCGTGGTTAAAGGCAGCTATCAAGTCGCGCGCACAAGCTGGAAGAGAAAAGCATAATAGAGTAACACAACATGCGAAGAGAGTTTTTATGTCAGATTAGCAAAAACACACCAAAAGTCTGTGATCGTATTGTGGGCCACTCCTGTTGCTAATGTCATCCGACGCTTTGGGGGCTGCTGCCACGTGTAGAGCATGACGGTGCTGCAGTGGATAGCGGTATCTCGGAGCCTTTGATCAAGAGGTGATGTAGCCCATGCTTGCGGGCCTGTTGCCATGGAAGGAGTACGATGATCGACTCTAGCCTTCAGCTTGTCGTCGGTGGCTGCGTCATCCACCACAAGGTTTTGCCCGGCGGCTTGCTCCACCTCCAGCTTGTCATCGTCAGTGGTGGTATGCTCAATCTGCAAATCATGATTAGTGGCTGCATACCCCACATCCATGCTGAGGTGATCAGCCACGTCTGCGATGTTCGCATGAACTGCAGCATACATCGCCCTCCAGCATAGAGAATTAACACAAGTTTCAAATTCGTGCGGAGAGAATCTCTTGCAGTACTAGCAGAACACTCAACGTGGTGATAATCACCGGCCCTAGTTCCCGGTTGCCTCTCAGGCCTAACTAGCTTCTCTGACGACATGGTTGCAGAGATCAAAAGGTGCCGTTTAGTTCAGATCCATTCATGCCATGCATGCTATATTCATCATGTGTTTAGTTCAGATCCATTCATGGCATGCATGATGCCTGACTCCAAAGAAAAAAACTCCTAGTCGCTGTCTGGTAGCTTCTTAACTAAAACTACTACTCCATCTCGTTGCAATTTATAAGCTAGCTGTGCAAAGAACGCTAACGAGCTTGTACAACATGCACAGTAGAGTAATTGGTTGCACAGACTGTACCTTTGGTAGGTAGGGAAAAAAATCCATCTGGCCAAGGTGCTGTCATGGTTGTTTGGCTAGTTCCATTTTTCTGCACACATATATTCATTTCTCCTCGACCACAGCCACGAGGTCTCTTCAAGCTGTATATAGTTCATCCGTAGTATTTATAGCTTATTTCATTCAGTTCATTTGTCTATAGTTGAACTGTTCGTACTAAGACGGATTAAGTGTCGCAAATTCAGTACTAAGACGGAGGGAGTATATATTTTAACTAGCTATTTAAGTAGGTAGTAGGCGATATTTGGGCCACTTTTGTTCATTTCAGCCATCAAGTTAAACTGTTTACGCAAACAACCACTACTTATCCATATTAAATGGGTCCAACCTGTAAGAGTTTTGTGCTAGCTCTTTCATATTAAAATTATTTTCCCCACATGTATCGTTATGAAATGTGGCTGTCTAAAGAACAGAAGGAAAAAACATCAGACCACTTTCATTTTAGGTTATTTTCCACTAATAATATATTATTGAATTCCTCGTCGAATGAAGTCTCCAAACATTATGTTTCCTAGTGTTGCAAATATCGTTCGGCGCTTTGGGGGCCGCTGCCACGTCTGGACCATGAGGCTGCCACAAAGAATAGCGTTCTCTTGGAGCCTTTGATCGAGATTCGCGGCTTGGAGAGGTAATGTGGCCAATGCTTCAGTGGCTGCTGCCATGGTAGGAGTATGATGATCGTCTCTAGCTCCATGTTGTCGTCGGTGGCTGCGGTCTCCAAAGGCAGATCTTGCGAGGCGGCATCCTCCACCTCCATCTTATAATTGTCGGTGGTGGTATGCTCAAGCTCCAAATTATCCTCAGTGGTTGAATGCCCCACCTCCCCGTCGAGGTGATCAGCAATGTCTGTGTAGTTCCCACACACTGCAACATACATCGCCCTCCACCATAGAAAATTAGCAGAAGTTTCAAAATCGTGCTGAGAGAATGTCGTGTGGTACTAGCAGAACACTAGCCATGGTGATAATCATGTGGCCTAGTTCCTGGGTGCCTCACAGGCCTAACTAGCTTCTTTGACATGGTTGGAGAGGTCAAAAGGCCACGTCACTGCTAGCTCTGTTCATCACGTGTTCAGTTAAGCTCCATTCGTGCCACGCATGATGCCTCGCTCCAAAGAGAAAAACTCATTGTCGCTGTCTGGTAGCTTCTTAAAACTACTACTATATCGCTTAAATTTATAACCTAGCTATATGCATCATCCACGTGAAGAAAGAACAGAACTCGCACGAGCTTGTATGACATTCACTGTAGAATGTAGATCAATTGGTTGCTTGACAGTACCTTTGGTACCATCTTATATTTATTTACAGAGAGAGTACCATACAGCAACAATAAATCTGTCAGAAAAAAATACATCTGGCCAAGGTGCCATCTTGGTCGTTGGGCTAGTTTAATTTTTTCTTCACTCAAATTCTCCTTTCCCCTCGAGCACAGCCACGTGCTTCACCACGGAACAATATATGTTTCTAGAGCTAGACCACATAGTAGTAGGCAGAGCACTGTAACTCGGCGGTATACAAGCCACATGGTGGCTCATACGCAGGAGTATGCCGAGCACAGTACTCAGCAAACCATCCGGCCACGCCGTTTTTTTAATCTCACCATAATGTTACTCTATTATGCCGAGTACCTCTATTTTGTTCTTCGCATAGTCTTTGCCCAGTACTCGTGAAAAGTCACCAGGTGTACACCTAGTCGCCTTTGCCTAGTGTAGTACTCGGCATAGATTGTGCCTAGTATTTTTCCACATTCGACCAGCACCCTGGGTGCAGGGTGCTCGGCATATAATGTTCTTTCTGTAGTGATTTGGTATAATTTTTGTGCACAGTTGTTCTAGTTTCCCTATTAATGTTTTTTTTTGTGGCGTGTCATTTTTCGTGAACTCGTTTTCCACTAGTACGAGCCAGACTGTTTAGCACAAGCATTACACATCCAAAGGCCCCAATGCACATGTGGTGTGTCATTACACGAATGGAGCTTAAATGAACACACGATAAACATAGCAAGCAGTGACGTGGCCTTTTGATCTCTCCAACCATGTCAGGGAAGCTAGTTAGGCCTATGAGGCACCCGGGACTAGTCCGCGTAATTGTCACCACGGCTGGTGTTCTGCTAGTAGCATACGACATTCTCTCAGCATGAATTTGAAACTTCTCCTAATTCTCTACGGTTGAGGACGATGTATGTTGCAGTTTGGGGGAACTACACAGACATGGCTGTTGGGATTCCGTCCTGGGATCGATCACATCGATCAAATTAAATCAAGAGAACGCGCGCAAACAAAAATTTGATAGCCAAGGGCCCTTATCGTGCCCTTTTTCTTTTTTTTTCTCTGGTTTTATTCACCTCACGGCTACAAAGTTGCTGCCCTCCAAATGTATATACACACGCAGAGCCGACCTTACTATTCCAAATCCTAGTCGGACACGTAGCCTAATCAAAACACCAAATCCTACTCGTAGAAGAAGGAAGCTAAACAAAGCAAATAACCATCTAGTATTTGGACTTCTAATCTCCTTAGCAAACTAGTACCGAGACACCTAGCCGTAACCAAAGCTGGCTACTACCCAACCTACCTAATATAATCATACAAACTAGATTATCTAACAATCTTCCTCTAATTTTGATTTGTCATATTCCTCATACTCTTTCTCATCTTCAATCATTGTAGATCCGCGACCTGACGATCGATCTCAACTTGTGATCCAGATTGACAGTCACGCTGCCAGGCAACACCACCTGTCACCCCTGACACAATACATGTCAACGGATCACGCACCTTGGACATGACCTCATTGAAGAGGCTCCCCTTCACTGGTCATCGTCCCACTACCAAGGTTTTTCTTTCTCGTTCTACAATTTTTTTTGGTAGGTACCGAAATGGCCAGTTTTTTAAATATTCCGGAAATTTCGGATTTTTTTTGTTCAAAAAATTCAAACTTATTTTGAATTTAAACTAAAACACCGCTAAAATAAATATATTTTAAGTCCTTTTTACATAAAGTCTCACCTGTTGCAGTGGTTGTTGGTTGCACACCTATCCATGAAGTCGTGGGTTCTAGTCCTTGGCCACCCCATTCATTTTTTCCAAAAAACATATGGAGTTACAAAGCATGATATATGGTGCATATTGCGTACACATCATAGATCACCTTTCTGGCAGTTCAAATTAAAAAAAATCAAAAATTACGTTTGAGATTGAGTTTTCTTGGTGGGTAGCGGAAGGGCCGATTTTTGAACGGTTTCCGAAAATCTCGGGCGAGTTATAAAACCATGCCCACTACACGCTTCAGCATGATCTTCACTTTACGTCTTCGCACTCGGTGCTACACCACACTGGACAGCCCATCAACCGTGACACGATTCATCTTCAACCGAGTCTCACAGATACGAGCATATGGACATGACGACGACGACTCACCGACACGACGCCCACCGAGACACGCTAACTTGCACAACTCCTTGACTCAACAGACTCCCCGGACGATGATCTTTACCACTTTGCGATACATCACCTCACCACCACTGCTCCCGTCAATGATCATCTTCCATCGACTTGCCGATGACAGCCTGCCGCCTCCGTTCTTCTCGCTCCACCGAACGACGATCGCTTGAACCTCCTCTCGTTGTGCCCGCCAGGGACTTCATCACCCGCCCTGAGGCGCTAGTAGATCGCCACCCCGGGGCAAGCGTAGATTCAAAAGCGAACCTTTCTATATATACTAATTGTTGGGATTCCGTCCAGGGGTCGATCACATCAAATCACGACGAGCACGCGCAGACAAAAACTGATAGCCAAAGGCCCTTGTCGTGCCCTTTTTTCTTTTTTCTTTTGTTTTATTTACCTCACGGTTAAAAAATTGCAGCCCTCCACATGTATATATACACACAGAGCCGACCTTACTATTCCAAATCCTAGCCGTACACTCAGCCTAATCAAAACGCGAACTCCTACTCGTATAAGAACGCAGCTAAACAAAGTCAATAACAAGATAGTACTTGGACTTCTAATCTCCTAAGCAAACTAGTTCCGGGACACCTAGCCATGACCGAAACTACGCAACCTACCAATTATAATCATACGAACAAGATTATCTCACAATGGCTGATCATCTCTACTTGGAGGTGGGGCATGCAGCCACCGACGATAATTTAGAGCTTGGGCATACCAGCACGGACGATGACAACCTAGAGCTGGAGCATCTGGAGTGGCAAATCCATGAAGTGGAGAACGCAGCCAGCGACGACAACATGGGGCTCGAGACGATCATCAGACTACTACCTTGGCAGCAGCACGGGAGCTATGGGCTACATCACCTCTTGCTCAAAGGCTCCAAGACACCGCTATTCATTGCAGCCCTCTCTTCACTTTGATGGAGTAGTTTTACTTAAGAAGCTACAACAACTAGGGAGTTCTGTCTGTGGAGTGATGCATCATGCATAGCATGAACTAAACACACATCGCTAGCATTGACGGGGCCTTTTGATCTATCCATCCATGTCAGAGAAGCAAGTTAGGCATGACACGCAACCAGGAACTAGGCCGCGTGATTATCACCACATCATGTGTTCTGCTACTACAATGAGACATAATTTCATCTTCTGCTCATTTAGTATGGTGGAGGGTGATGTATGCTACAGCGCAGAGAACAATCCATACATGGATGATAACCTCAACATGGTGGGGGATGCAACCACTCACGAAAATTTAGAGCTTGAGCATACCATGATGGGACAATAACAAGGTGGAGGTGGAGCATATGCCGCGAGATGCATTTTAAAATTCCAGTTACTTTTGTATTGTTGCTATCCACCAAAAGTAATGTCTTGCTATACTGTGCATGCCATGCAAGCTCGTGAGCGTTCTGTTGTCTCTTCACAGGGACGATGCTAGCTTATAAATTGCAACCATGGAGTAGAAGTTTTAAGAAGCTACAAGATAGTGACTAGGAGTTTTTCTCTTTGGAGGGAGGCATCATGCTTGGCATGAAAGCTGAACTGAACACATGATGAGCATATCAAGCACTGAGTGGCTTTTTTATATCTCCAACCATGTCATAGAAGCTAGTTAGGTTCGAGAGGCAACTGGGAACTAGGTCGTAGAATGACCACCACGTGTGGTGTTCTGCTCGTACTAATTTGAAACTTCTGCTAATTCTCTATTGTGGAGGGCGATGTATGCTGCAGTGTGTGGGAACTACGCAGACGTGGCTGATCACTTCAACGTGGAAGTGAGGCATGCAGCCACTCAAGATAATTCTGAGCCTGAGCATACCACCGCCGACAATGACAAGATAGAGGTGGAGTATGTGGCGTGGAAAAACCTTGAGGTGGAGGACGCAGCCACCGACGACAGCCTACAGCTAGAGACGATCAGCATACTCCTACCATGGCAGCAGCCCTGGAACCATGCGTACATCACCTCGAGGTCAAAGCCTCCATGAAACCGCTGTTAACTGCAGCACCCACTTCATGATCTAGGCGTCACAACTGCCCCGAAAGCGTCGGGAAACATTAGCAACATGAGTGACCCGCCATGAGATCACTAGAGTTGGTTGTGTTACTCAATTATGCTCCTCTCTTCCAGCTTGTGCGGCTTGGTATCTTTCTTTGGCGAACATCTCACTAGATTTGTATGTTTACTTGTGAAAGCTGCGGCACTGGTATCGTAGATTAACATGACAAATGACGTACTAAATGATTCTTACAAACTCCTACGCATGTCTACGTTTTAACTTGACCACTCAGGGATATTGGTTTTCCGGAAGGAATGGAGTTGATCTGTCATCGGGAACAACACCATGAATAGGAAATAAAACTAGCAGGGGAGTATAACTCTGAGAATTGTAGGATAACTAAAAAATGCTCACTGCAAAATCACAGACTCCCTTAAAATGATTCGACAATCATCCAAATTTTACTTCTATTTTAGCGAAAAGAAATTCTACCTACATTCCTAGATTACGAATTTTTTTAATTTGGTGTTCATAAAAAATGCATAAAAATTTGTTTGACACCGAAGCCAAATTAATTAGTCTTACAATTACACAAAACAAGTTATACGGTGAAGGTGACCTATTCTAACTTGCGGTGGAGTCATCTTCAGCCGTTTGTACAGCCGCAAGGATCCCATGGATGTTCTAGAGAAGTACGTGATGGTGTTGACTAGTTTGTCGGCACTGCTCAACATACATTATTTCTACCGCTCAATCAGGTTATAAATGCCAAGAAAGATTGCTCCAAATCTGACGCACATAACCGCTTGACGTACCAACTAGGTGTTGGTCTATTGCAAAAGATAAGTGCGATTGTGCAATGTGTTGCTTGCTCAGAGCCAGGAGATTTTATTAGAATATTGAAATTCATGATGCCTCACAAGCCTAGACTTACGCATAGCGCGTGCTAGTGGTGGTCGTACACATAAGCTATGTTGTATGCTATTAATGTTTCTATATATGAAGTACTTTATATTTCCCCAGGCATCATTATTATGATTAAAGTACAATATACTAATTCCCCGTGTCTGTGACACATGTACATATATTTGAGAGAGCGGTAGACCACGTAACTTTATATTTCCACAGTCATCATTATTATGATTAAAATCATGCAGGGTACAAGAGGACAAGATACTTTATTCCTACGGTTTTCCTATTCCTATATTTCAAGAATATTGTCAATCAAAGAGGACTTAATTAATTTGGGAAACTACTACAAGGTGCTGCTGGCTCAATAATTGCAACCGGGCAGTGACATATATAGAACCAACTGCCAGCTAGCTTTGGACATATAGTTGGCAACATATCATTTGTTCACTTGAAGAGTGAGGTACCTGCTCCTCAATTAGTCCACACAAAATAATTAATCATGTACGTAAATTGTCTCCTCATGTCATGTGTAGAATGGGTTGCCTCTGCCATGCGGCACGCATAACATTGACCTTGCGATTGGGAGGCATCGTGATATTAAACATTCCGGCCTTGCTTCCCTATGCATCTCGGAGTGCACAAATATGTGGAGGATTGCCAATTTTCCTTTTCTTCTGGTGAACAATTTGGAACCCCTGAAGACATTAGCTAGCTACCAAGCATTACACGTCGTTGTTCAACTGTTTACGCATAAGGAGGAAACGTAATCAAACGGCTGCCGCAAGCATCTCTTCTCTCCTGCTCTGGCTTAGATACAGCTTTGTAGCAACTTCCCCAACGAGCAGTGCCTTCCGCTCTCTCCCTACCCAGTAACCCAGATGAGTGCGTGCTCGCTTGATGCGGCGCATCGCTTGTTGGCTACCCTCCGCAGCGATCTTCCGCCCAGCGACGTCAATTGGAATTGGAGTGTTTTGCATTGTCAAAGTCAAAGTCAATGTATATGTATACAAACTTAAGGCGTGTCATCTGGCTCTGTTGCTTGCATGATGACACCGCTACTTTAATCACTGTCACATGTTTTCACATGAGTGCCCATCGTGCTTTTTGCCAATAGGGGTAGTGGTGGTGACAACTTCTAGCGGCGGTTTCACGACAAACACATGAAGCACACCCTTAGTTGAGGTGACCTGCGGGTGAGACCCGACCCTCACAGCCATAATTGACTGGGTTGCGTGCGCTATGCAACTAGCTAGCTACTATCTCTGTCATAGCTTATTAGTCCTTTATATGTTTTGGATAAAACTTTAACCATTAATTGATTGATATATAAATAAGTTATTATACCACAAAACAGTATCGTTGAAATCCTCTTTCAAATATTAATCCAACATCATACATTTTGTAACATACACCTTATATTTTATTATTTAAATTTATGGTATAAAAATTTGATACAAAATACAAAGATAAACCCAGACAGGGGTACTAGTTAGAGAGACTCCAAGGCAAGTTACGACAATTGAGCCAACATTAATAGCTTGGAGATCCGGTCAATCATAGATTGTTGCTATGTTCATTCAACCCAAGAAATACATGATACTCTCTCTGTCCCACAATATAAGACGTCAAGCTAGCTTGTAAATACGTCTTATATTGTGGGACAGACGGAGTACAAAACATACCCTTGGTGTCGAGTACTCGTATTAAACCCATGCTACTAAATAAGATAGACCATGTGATGTAGCAGTAAAGTTCAATTGCTGCCAACTACTACTACTAATGACTTGATGCTCCTATATATGTTCTTAAAAAAGAAAGAGCCACAAGGAGCTTTTAGGATCGGAATCACGGAATCATATATGTTCTTTTCAGATAATAAGACCATGCATGTATGATCGATATCTATACTACTTAACTACGTCCATCGTGATCAATCATGTCAGAGTGCTATTACTGTGTATGTAAACATTCTAGATGCTCTTCTTGGCTCATGAAGAATCAAGCAAGCTTGATTTTGCTAGCTCTGCGCAGGATTAATCAATCATATCACTCGGAAGCAAATCGAGCCACTTCTTGTAGGATGACCTCCTCTGCCCCCATAGCACTCGGCATCATCATACATGTGGCGCTACATCCGTCTCTGCTACACCTTGATGAACTTCAATGTACTATTGCATCCGGTTGTTATTAGTGGTATTGTCTTGTACCTCTCGGACGTCTGCAAGGGCAGCGTGCTCTAACTACATGTTGTCAACGGTGAGGGCGTGCCCAAGCTCATTGATGAGTTCTTGCCTACATTGGACCCTGCAACCAGCAAACATTTGGGTGAATGTTTCTCTTGTTCCTGATGCCCCCTACTCCCAAATTTTTGTAGTTTCACAATTCTCATCTCTCTCGTCTTCTAACGCCTCTGTGTTTCCTATCTACAATCATTTAACACTAGCAAAATGTACTCTTCTTATTCGTCTACAACTAGCTAGTTTGCTTTTGTTTGTGTAGAATATATGTCCATGCCACGTGAAATACATTAACTGGATCAAGGCACATGGGCTCTATTCTCCCTCTTTCTATCCCCAAGTCCCAACCACACACATGGAGATCCGGGCGCTAGCACGTCTCAGTGTTGTTAACCGTTGTACACCTCTATTAAAACCCATATTTTGATTGTCATTCCTGGTATGTGCACCAGTCACAGGTATGTCCGTCCTTGTTTGGTATTACCTTTATTGCTGCTTAATAAATGTCTACTCTGCCCTACTCTACTCCTGCAAAAAATATGACTACTCGACCCTACTCTACTCGTGCAACAGCTATATATAATCATCTCACAGGGGACGTACGATACCGCCACAAGACTTAGAAAGGTCGTCACCACAACGATATCCCAACTCCGAGTCGCCCACCCGACAACGGAGTCCTCCGCCGTCGAATAAGAGGGGCCACTGCCCCAGTTCCAGGTGCTACAGGAATCACCCACCATCAAACCAGCCACTGTCGTCGCCCATACAACGGCAGCGCCAAGGCGACTGTCAGATATGAGCACTAGGTCCCGAATCCCTCGCGCTCCGCCGCAAGATCAGCCACGCCGGACCTGCCGTCGTGCTGACTAGCAGGCCGCCGCCCCGGAATCCAACACCGTGCAGCAAGAAGGTCATGACCATAGGCCAAAGCCACATGCATCTGACCCGACCTACTATTCGATAATCTCCACTGCCCGATCTGGGCCCAAGAACCATCGCGTTCGCAGCCACTACCCAGCACTGATTCCTCGCTTGCGGTCCTCACCCAGAGCAGTGCCACATAGCCCGCCACCAATCGCCGACTCGAGCCGATGCCCTCCCCGCGCAGCCAACCATGAACGAGCCTCCATCGCCCGCCGCCACTCGCTCCCTCCCGGCTTTGCCCAGAGGGGGGCCTGCCGCGACGGCGAGGGAGAGGGCGGTGAGAAGGGAAGGTAGGTTGGAGATGCGCCTTCCGCCACTAGTGTCACCCTGGGAAGGGAGCAACATGGGGGAGGGGGGCTTCCTTTTCGGATTTGGTGCTCCTCAAACACTGCCATTTTCTTGCCATACTCCTCAAATTTGTTATTTTGTCAACATTGTTTATTCTCAAGTTAAGTACTGCTTGAAGGCCCCATGACCATGAGTGCAAAAAATTGAAAAGGTGTCGTAGTCCGGAACAGCAATTTACTACTTTACTTATTGCGTTAATCTACCGACATCATAGTTTTCACAAGTATTATCTTTGTACCGGTGCATTAAGCACGTGCTTAGAACTGCTTCTTTTTGGGATGACCATCACGCTCTTTCTTCTCTTTAATTTACTTGTCACATCCCTTTTTTATCTTTGTGGCATCCTTAGCACCTGTATACTATACATCACTGAGAAGGGCCTTAGGTTCTATACCGCCACCAAGACGAAGAGGGAAACGAGAGGACTTAATGTTTATTTGTTAATTAATACTATTGTATGTAATAAACTGACCACTGCATATGCCGTGCTAGGTACTCTCAAGTCATTAAAAGCATACATGCTCCACGCCTCTTATTGGTCGATTTCTTTATTCATGGCAAGAAACAACCAACGAGTTGTAAGTTAATGCAGTGTGCGTAAGTATTTTATTATTATTTGGTTTTCGTAACATGCATAATGCACTGGTATGGAGGGAGTAATAAACATAAAAAATTGACTATTTAGTGACAACCTCTTGGGCTGCTGACTAAAGACCATCCATGTCTCCCCACAATTAAAGTGCCATGAACGAGAGTCTAGTCCAGCTCCTGTTGTGATATGATGACTCACCAACAGCTTCCTGTAGCTCTTAATTATCGGCGTACGAAGTGGGCTCTAATTGTATGTTGGCAGCAGCAATAATGTGCGTTCCTTCTAGCTTATTTTCGACCCTATCACCTACACACATTTGGATGAATAATCCTCTTGTCACCGATGCCTCCTACTCCTGAATGCTTCTAGTTCACGACTTCTTCCATTCTTCTCTAACTTCTCAAAGCCACAAGCTCATCCTCTGTGTTTCCTATTTACAACATTTTAATACTAGCTAAAAGGTATCACCGTCTCTGTTTGTATCGAACGAGTTTGCTTTTGTCTGTGTGAACACTGGTTAGAATATATATCCATGCAACTGGAAATACATGGGACTGGAGCACATGGATGCTGCACTCCCTCTACTTTTTCCAACAATGTGCATGAATGGGGACCCATGCACCAATATGTAACAGTGCTGGAATAACTGTTGCACCGCTCAATTAAAAACTGTTTTTTCATTGTAATTCATTGTAAATGCACCCTGGCACAGGATTCCTTGCGCGGTACTCTCGGCGTCTCAGCCTTTAGTGCTACTTAAAACCCACTCCACTCCTGCAACTCCTATGTCCACCTTGGTCTGTTCGAGTCTTGTTATACATCAGAATGCATTTTCCCAATGTAAGAAAAACACCCCACGTATAATAACACCAGTACTATGAACGCTATGTTAGGAACAAAGGATAGAAAAAAAAAGATAGAAGGAAAACATAGCGGGGCCTAGGTGGGCCACCAATGATGGAGTCGATTCCTGCAAATCTTGCAGCTACTAAACGGGGGCCTAGGTGGACTACGAATGATGGAGTCGATTCCTGCAAATCTTGGGTAGGGGCTTCAGAGCTATTCGACTAGATGCAATGGTCATTTTATCCTGGTTGGGGATCCCCAAGGACATAAAACCCTACATACTTCTTGTGTTGTATTGATTTGGAATGGAGTACAAAGCACATGGTTATCTACCACGGGATCGATGTGTGTCGTCTAAGAGCCCTACCCCTCGGTTTATATAGGAGCCAGGGGGCCTAGGTTTACAATTAGGTTGGCAACTTACAAGGTAAACGTGTTGTAGACGACCTCTTAGTATTGACGTATACGTCAAGTCTTCGGAGTATTCCTTCTACGCGCCATTTGCCTTCTCGACGTGGCCTGATGGTGAGCTGACATGGCGGTCCACAGACTAGCCTACTTGGCCGGGAGATTACATGGTGAGTGACCCCTAATCCGGGACACCATCACAGTCCGTCCCCGAGATCATGGCCAACTTATGCACGCCGGAAGTGTTGGCTCGTATGTGAAGCTCTTATCGGACAAGCTTCGATCATTGACATCCACGGAACTCTCAGCCCTGTGGCTACCACCGAATATGTCGAGTTATGAAGATAGATTCAGGGGATTGTGCTCACTCAAGATCCAGAAATGTTTTCTGGGAAATGGACTTCGAATGGCGCATACACACCCATCTCTTGATATAGGGTGCTATTCAATGGAAAGACAACTCCCACCTACTGGTAGCTCATTTGGAAAATCTAGTCTCCGACAAATGCGCAAATATTCCTTTCGCTGCGTGAAAGCCGATTGTCGAGAATGCCATGATCTCCCCCATGACCCATTTTGCAAACTATGAAACTAGGAGAACAGTACCCTTCACAACATGGTGTCACTTATCAGACCTCGCCCCCCTCTGGACAGTGACCAAGGAAAATCTCTAGCGATCGTTAAGGAAAGAAAGTCGCGATCTCCCACGATCTCGGCGCGATTGCCCGCGACTTCCTGAAGAAATCAAATCACAGGGAGGATTTCCAGCGGCGATAGCGCCACGATTGCGGCAGTTTCGCCCGCGATTTATTTCCTTGACAGTCAGACATGATTCTTTGACTGGTAATCGACAAAAACATCCACTGCACCAGCTTACCCTCGTAGTCATATCAACTCTCTTATCATTCTAACCGCATGGGCCCTGTTGAAGCACCGGAATGCCGCACTCTTCGATGGTGCTCAACCGTCTCCATTCCGTTATCCGATTACATTAAGTAGGATGTGTGGCTATGGGCTAAAGCTGGTGCCAAAGGACTCGATACATTAAGGTACGTAAATTTAACTTAACTGTCCGAGGCTGAGCAACCTCACCCCTCGCCATATGTGTGTACGCCACCAAAAGTAGCACCCCTGTAAAAAAATTCCTCTACCTATCAATGGAATTATACGCATCCTAGCATATTCGCCGAAAAAATACACCCATAGTGTCGAGTACACGTTAGATCCATGCTACTAGATAGCCACATGTGCACACCAATGCGATGTAGCAATAAAGTTCAATTGCTGCCAACTACTAGCTACCACTAGTAATTACTTTATGCTCCTATATGCATATAAGAGAAAGACACACTAGAAGCTTTTGGGATCCAAATCACACGACCATATATGTTCTTTTCAGATAACAAGAGCATACATGTATGATAGATGTCTCTACTAATAGCTTAATCAGATCCATGGTCACCAATCGAGTCGGATAGTTAGTACGATTTAAGCCGACATGCAAGAGCCTTTACTTTGCTTTTATATGCATGGCTTGATCATAGTATGGTTGTCGGGTTGGGGCTTGGGGCTTGGGAGGCATAGGGAATTTAGGCCGTGCAGTTTCGTCGGCAGTAGCTCATAGCACTATGCTAGATTGTGTGTTTGTTTACACTATGCTTCATGAGGACTATAGAAGGCACATGAATCTTGTGTTTCTTCCTGTTTGGTGTGAAGGTCACACTATAGGCCAGTTTGCTCGGGACAAGCTTCAGGGAGGAGCTTCGAGAAAGCATGTATGCAATTCATGGGACACCCAACTTACAAGGCTATTATACTAAACAGTCCTTAGCATCCAGCTTGTGGCTTTCACCACCAAATCTCGGGGTCGAACCATCAAGTAGGCAGCATGTAGTTGAGCTCCCACGCCGGGTACAATTGTTGACGCTGGGGCAACTGGCCGCCGCATGGCTCACGGCCTCACAAGTTCTGTCGGCAGGAGCTAATATACTTCATGTATGCCATTGCAAGCATTCCAACGGAGCGTGACGATGAATTAGAAAGAATCTAACTAGCAATTATTGTCCAGGTTTCCAATCTTCCCAACAAAGAACATATATCCATATGCATTAATTATGTTAGCCATAATCTTGACTGATAGCGCATGCATTAGTTGTTAGCTGATTAGCCGGCTCGTTAGGTGGGGTATGTGCCCAGTTAGCCACAACTAACACCTCCATATGCTTAGAGGCGCGTGGTAACGTTGGACGCAAGCATTTGAGGCGACGAGCGACAGGAGGAGGAACGTTCGTCGGTGGAGGGCTGGCTCGGCATTCATCGCCGGTCTACTCCAGCAAACTAGTTGTTTGGTCAGATCTTATTTCACTTCGAGATGTATAAACATACATCAGGATCGATGTCCTCTTATTTTCAACTAAACTAATTGTTTCAAGTTGAAATATTCTTTTTATTTTCTTCAAAGGAGGATAAACCTCTGCCCTCTGCATCATTATGATGCATACGCCATTTTTGTTAATTATTCAACAGAATGCATAACAAATACAACGACAGTCAAACATCTAATTCTAAGATTTGAGGTAAACACCTACGACGTAGTTGCCTTCTTTTGCAACAATGCACTCAAGAAGGGATAAACTTCCTCACATCATCGCCGCCACGTCTGACTGGGTGTCAATTGGATAAAGATTTAATCCTGGTGGCCAAGCGTGACAAGCGAAGAACAAAACAACATCATGTAGAAAATACCTGACCTTCAACAAGGCAATGACACAATTTCCTTGTTGCTGAGCCCGAATAATAAAGGTCAAGACAAGACATTTCCCTCCGGATATGAAGTGGTGTTTCAGTCAGCGTCTTGATAACCAATCATTCGATAGTCGCATCCACATGTACTGGAAAACAGGACACACACAAACTAGCTAATCAGTGGGACATCATCCCACATTAGACCACTAGCATGGCTATGAGGGGGTCGGCCATGTCTCGGCTTAGCTCTGGTTCCTGCCACTCCACACCGTCATGAGACACACTTCTACATTCACCATAACGTCGGAGTCATTCCCTGGTGCTAGATGCCAGTGGGAAACTACGGATGCATCCCTTACACCTCAGAAGGAAGGACTTTTTTTAAAAGAGACCACCTACCCAACGGAATTGTTAGAAAAGACCCTCTCTAAATGAAATTGGCAGAAGAGACCTCTTGGACCGTGACGGCAGGCGTGCCAGGCAACACGTGGCACATGCCGCCATGATGCGAGGCGGCAGCCCCTGCCGCCACCGGGCCAGGTGGCAAGCTGCCCATAACCGGAATCGATAGTCGCAACAGAACGGGGCTGGCGTGGTGGGCCATGCCGCCTCCGGGGCTGGCAGCAACACAGTAGCTGTTGGGCCCTGCCGCCTCACTAGCTGGCGGCAGCACTCAAGTTTCAACCCTGCTGTCTCTACGTACGTACGTATTGTTGCTGGTCAGCCAGCTAGCTAGCAGATGGTCGACTGCATGTGCAGTGCATATATCTCTATTTAATTTACGTATATACGCATGCAGTGCAATGCATGTACGTGCAAACACTACATGCAGATGATCAAGTACCCAGCGACGATTAGTCGACCTGTTGTTCCGATCGTTTTAATTTCTAAATACTCCCTCCGTTCCTAAATATTTGTCTTTCTAGAGATTTCACTACGGACTACATACGAATGTATATAGACATAATTTAGAGTGTAGATTCACTCATTTTGCTCCTTATGTAGTCCGTAGTTAAATCTTTAAAAGACAAATATTTAAGAACGGAGGGAGTATATTGTATAATAATCAGTACGTTTAGACTAGCTAACAACGGGTATAAGGACGTGCGTTCTTGCATGCAGCTGGTCTTGCAGTGCATGTCACATGCATGAGATTGCAGGGCCCAACAGTAGTTTGTTTATGGGTGAAAACCGGAAAGCAGTAAAAGCAAGGAAAGAAAACGAGCTTCATGCATGGATGATCTGTCCATAGGTATACTTCTGCCACCAGCCTGTGAGGCTGCAGGGCCCAACAGCTACAGTGCTGCCGCCAGCCCCGTTCCGTCACGACTGCCGATTCTGCTTATGGGCAGCCTGCCACCTGGCCGTTAGCGGCAGGGGCTGCCGCTAAGCATCGTGGCGGCATGCACCACGTGTCGTCTGGCGCTAGCGGCGGACCCAGCCCACTGGGCCAGGATGGGCCAACAATGCATACCCTCATAAATATTTATTTTTATTTGATAATTCTATTTATTTTGCTATGGTATAATGGATACTTTGTAAATCCAGGATGGGCCGCAGCCCACCCTGGCCACCCTATATCTCCGCCACTGTGTGGCGCGCCTGCCGTCATGGTCCAGGGGGTCTTTTCTGTCAATTTCATTCAGAGGTGGCCTTTTTTGAGAAATTCATTGGGCAGGTGGTCTCTTTCGACAAAAATTCCAGAGCCAGATGCTAGTGTAGGTACAACGAACCTCCTCGTGTGATCAGTGCTGCACTCACACCAAACGAAAATCCTCTTCGTGCCGCGCATGAGCGACAACAATACCACACATGACCACAACCATTGTATCAGCAGATACGCGTATGCGTCTGTAGAGGCGTCGTCACACCACTTAATCTCATTGTTTTAGTCATCGATGACTGATGCCCCCACCGCAATGACCAGCAAAAGACGCCGCCGAATTCTTGTCTAGTCATCACATGATATAGCAGTCATCGCCCGTGCGGCTATGATGAACTGAGGCCATCGCCCGCAACAATATCTCAAGGGGGACGCCATGCGCCCAATGTTTCCTTGTCTGCCGGCTGGTGCGTGAACGCTGCCGCCAGCGCGAGCACAGTCATTCATCTGTCCGGTGCGTGGCCGTGCACGGTATCAAGTGCCCGACAAGCAGAGGAGCCACTACAGGCTGCGTGCAACCACTAAAGTAATGCGCGAGAGAGGGAAAGGAAGCAACCATCACCGACAGTCGAAATATCAAAGATTAAGAATCCGTACTGTTGTTGTGGGGGGCGCTTCCTCCTTCTTCCCAGTATATACATTTTGCTAATGCACACAGGGACGAAGGTAGGAGCGACCAACACCGACGGTCGAAATATCAGACATGAAGAATCCCGACTGTTGCTGTGTGGGTCGCTTCCTCCTTCTTCCTCGTGTGCTAGACATTTTGGTAACGCAGGCGGGTACGAAGTGATGAGCGACTAGCACCGAAGTTCGAAATATTATTGTGAGGCAGTGTCCAGCACATACACCACCATATCAGTGTGAGGGACTGCGCACCATATACACCATGAGATATGAGAGTTTTTCAAGGAAGCCTCGACAGACCGAAAGTAAACCCATGTTGAATAGTTTCTGGTATAATTGCGGTCGATTTTTTATCTTTGAATCATGAGCACATGAAATGTCTGATGACCAAAAGATTCCTGAGTGCTATTGGTGCACCGACGACAGCGGTATATGCGACCGTTATCCTCACCTAGACAACGATACATCCTTCACCGTCAAGCTAAAGGACGATTTCGAAATTACTACGGTATGTAAAGATGGCATGTATTTACTTGTAATGAAGCATGACATGTGGTTTTTTTCTTTAATTAACCTGTATTTTTCTTTTCTACAATTCGACTAATGCATTCCTTGCCTTGCAAGACTCCATGTCTTGGACAACTTTCATCTCCAAGATATGGAGAGAACGGAGACTAAGAGAGCTCATCTAAAAACGAACCTTTTGACTTTTGATGTTAAGCTAAAAAATGAAATAGATCACACATATTTTGATTGTTCCGCTTGGAGAGTATTACGCAAGGTATACGGGTTTAAGGATGATATGAAAATAATCTTCGATCTTGGTCATTACAATGATCGTGATAATAATATCAAAATTTGGGTGCATCTGGATCACTTGATTTCAGTTCTACCTCCATGTGAGTTTGTCAACAAATTTGTTGGTAATTTATATTGTCTATTGAAAAATATTTAATACTCATCCTGACTAAACTTATTTATTTTTAATTGTCAGCTTATATCTCTTTTTTGAAAAATATATGGCAGATAGTAGACCGGACCTACTAGAGTTATGGCTCCGAGCTTACTTGGTTGGAGAAAAATCATCTCATCTCATTTATTCATGATATTGAGCATTTTAAGAACATTTTCATGATTGGCGACAGTTATACTATATACGTGCCACTAGTGCACAAATTGAACCATTATAACATCACTTCAGACATCTTTATAAGATCTTTTTATTATTGTGTCACTAGTCCATCTTTTGCATACATTCTTCTTAAGCAAAACTAGTTTGCTAACTATGTTATTGTTACTTATGTTCTTCAACAGGTGCTCCTGTCAGAGACCATGCCAAACGTGATGTTTAAAAAATGTGATTTGCATATGGTTAGCTTATAGCCAACGCTGATGAGTTACCCAGGTACATCCATGATATCTCGAAGGAAGCAAACCCTAAAAATTAAAGGATGGAGTAATGCAATAAAAGCACCCAGGTAACCACTTGAAGACTGTAACTTGCACAGCCCACAAGTTAGAGATAGATTGATCTGTATTTTTCATTGGGGAGATACAGGAGTTCACCTTTTTATGCTAGTTTACCTAGGATAGAAGAGGGCAGTAGTTAGTGTTGGTAACTTGTGATAACTTGGTAAGTTGTTATTTAACTTGTCATAACTTGGTAATGTGGTCAGTTGCTAGTTTGTTGCTAGAACGATGAGGAGTTATTTAACTAGTATGATAACAATTAGTTAGTGTTCGTAACTTGTGATATGCTAGATAATGACGTAAGATAATATGATGATGAGTTATAATAATGATGAGTTGTTATATCATTCGGTGTTTCATTCACTACCTCTTCGTTGCTGCCGTATAAAACATTGTATAACGGTGCACACAAAAAATAAAAATGTATAGTGGTGGCGCTGGTTATGTTCTTCAACAGGTGCTCCTGTCAGACACTGTGCCTAACGTGATGTTTAACAAAGGTGATTTGCATATGGTTAGCTTACAGCTAACGCTGATGAGTTACCCAGGTACATCCATGATATCTCGAAGGAAGGAAACCCTAAAAATCAAAGGATGGAGCAACGCAATAAAAGCACCCAGGTAACCACTTGAAGACTGTAACTTGCGCAGCCCACAAGTTAGAGATAGATTGATTTGTATTTTTCATTGGGGAGATACAGGAGTTCACTTTTTTTATGCTATTTTACCTAGGATAGGAGAGATCAGTAGTTAGTGTTGGTAACTTGTGATAAATTGGTAAGTTGTTATTTAACTTGTGATAACTTGGTAACGAGGTCAGTTGCCAGTTTGTTGCTAGAACGATGAGGAGTTATTAAACTAGTATGATAACAATTAGTTAGTGTACGTAACTTGTGATATGCTAGATAATGACGTAAGATAATATGATGATGAGTTATAATAATGATGAGTTGTTATATCATTCGGTGTTTCATTCACTACCTCTTCAAAGTTGCCATATAAAACATTGTATAACGGTGCACAAAAAAATAAAAATGTATAGTAGTGGTGCTGGGTACAAACAAGCGCTACTGCTACCAAAATTACTAGTGGCACTGGGTATAAACACAGCGCTACTGCCTTTAAAACGCGCCATTACTAAATATTAACTGTAGCGCCTTACTTGTAGCGCTAGAGGCCGCAGTACTGGTAGGCCAAAAACCAGCGCTACTGGTAACGTTTCCCTAGTAGTGCACTTGCCACTATAAAAAGTCGATAGAGCCTAACATCTTTCTTATAACTAGCAAATATGCCCGCTCGATGCGCGGGCTAGAATTATTAAATATTTAATAATGACAATATATTACTTGATTATTCTAAAGAAATTTTGGAATGAAATGATATGACATTTGCTAACATAAGACTTCCACGAACATAGTTTTGTCGTTGGTATGTTTTGTTTTTATTTGATCAGAGAGCAACTGCATAAATTCTTGTGTGATTCCATGTATCACATGAACAGTATCAATAAAAAGATTTACACTCTAATTAAACTTTCCTGGTACAGCATTTTGATGGACTCTACGTATTTGCATATTATCCTTGGATTTCATTAGTTTATACGTCTTTGGGTGCATCTTGTATACCAGCGGCCTCTGTTATGTGTGACCTTTCTTTCCCAATGAGGAAAAACTATGAAGCACCATACATGTACACAAATATATTAGAAAAATTATTTTGTATACAAAGCCAAGCTGGATGGCAATCACCATAACAACAACAAAATAATGTATGTTATGAGGAGAACATGTGTTATGCAGTTCAATGTAGATCATTTATAATCTACTGTATGGATATTACCAAGAAAAACTGAGACACATGTAGTTAGATGCATTTGGTTGTCGAACATTTGCTTAAAGAACAGTTGTGGGTAGGTATTTCAGAAGCTTTAACAGATGAAATTGGATGCTTAGAAAGTACAAAGTTGTAAGCAGACATTGTGAGGTTAACAACACTTCTCTGACCCGCAAAAATAACACTTCTCTAGCTGTAGAAATTGTTTGGTCCAGTTGCAAAAGGGAAACTTATATGTATTTCTCTACAAAGCGAGTTGTATGTCTAAGTTGTGAACCTATAGCCTATCTTAGTCTGCTTGAGCTGGTGTGATTTCCTGATCGCCTTAACACATCTATGTCAATAGGAAGAAGGGAGGAGAGTACCACCAACCTAAAAAGGACACCTGGGAGTGATGACACACCACTTGCCAATGAGGACAACCAAATCCTGTAAATGAAACATCAAACCAATCCCAACAGGATTTGCCCACGTAGCCATGTGAGACCTTTGAGACTTGGAAGAGAGTTTTGCATGCCCTTATCAAATTTGCAGTTGAGCTTTTTAATTTGCATCAACGGCTGGAGTTAGACACAAAGGAGTGCATGGACACAAAGAATAATCCCTGGGACAGTGTGACAGCGAAGTGGTCATGACACCATTGATCCTGATAGGGGTCGAGATCTTTCATGCATGATGTGTGCGCTTCATCCAGGTTCTTGAGCATGACAATGCGTAATCGCACCCCTAGACGACACCTGCTCCTTATGTGTACAAGGTCGAGTGGACGACAGGAAAGCCAAGGAGGCATGGTTTGCTTTTTAATAAGAAAACCGATGCGCCTCATCCTCTATAATACTAAGCTCCCTATTTTTGAAGAATCCACATTCAATGGAGGTCTTCAATTATAATTGTGACACCCAATTTTGACCGGGTCAACAATTTCTTAAAGGTCTCCCATTCAATTCTTTTATACTTTACACTGTGCTTCCTAATTTTTAAGGCCTCACAATTAATTGAGGCATTCAATTTGGAATTGGGTCATCCGATTTTGACCGGGCCAACGATTTCTCATGCTCTCTCATTCAATTCTTTTGATTCACCTTGTTCCATAATTCTCCCAAGTTAAGAGCAAAACTATCGACATGCCAATATTAAAGAAAAATTTATGAAAATTCATTTCATGATGAATCTAAAAATACCGATTAGATATTATGGATTTCGATATATTTCTCTATAAATTTGATCAAACTTAAAAGGTTTATCTTTACGAAAAAGTAATACACCTTATATTTTGAAACAGAGTGATTTTTTTAAGAAACCCAACAACACTGACGGCACATCAAAGCTCGCAAAACCCTTCTACTATAGGTGAAACAATGCAGTTTTCCCCCTTCCTCGTGGCAAGGATAAACGTTTCCCAATTGGTTACTTTTAGTTGCCTATGTGTACACGTACACATGCATTTTTCTCTTACATTTTTTAACCTCAGTTACTTAAAATATTCTCAAACTGGTTACGTACGTGTGCATGGGCATGCACGTGAGAGATCGGAACCATTAGGTTAGGTGTGTGCCCACGAAATTGTCCCAGGCCACCATAATACAATACCCGGATTGAATGGTTAAAGACTTAATTTTCCTTAGAAGCTTCTGATTTAAAGAGAGACGTTTTTTTCTAGAAAATTTAAAGAGAGAAGGTGATTTAGCGATGTATCTGGCCAAGATTTTTTCCAAATACAGTTTTATAGTATCTTTTAGCATGTACGGCAACACTCTGTTTTTTATTCCTTCTTATCTTTCTTATGACGGCATATCCAGCTGGTCACTCTCGTATGGGTATTGGACTTCTGCATGTGTACGTGCCTGGATTTTCTTTTCACGTGTACATATGCCTGACTATGTGGATGTACCAGGTTGCTTCGTTTGCTCTTGTTTTAGGTTACATAGATCGAACGGCTATGATTCCTTCATTTATGAAGGTCGACCAGATGAAGGGGTCGTATTTTCTGATTAACATGGGATTTTCTAGTTAATATCTCTACCTCTGCTTCATATTTTGCTTTTAGTAGATAATAGATAGATAGAAGATAGATAGATCATGCAAGGCATCATGAACCTGAAATTACAGTCGGGACTAGACTTGCTGCCAAGGCGACCAACTATTGGGTGAGTCTGTGGGGGTGTCCTCAGAGCTATTGCACATGACATACTGCAATTTGTATAGATAGACGGTCCTGTGGCATTGCAAGAAATAGTGCACAACATCGAACGTACCAACCAACGTTCGGTACTTCTTTGGGCGACCTGTGTGTGTTGCGCGCAACCTGCTCGATGATATCGTGAAGAGTGGAGTATTACACTGACAAGCGGGTCCCATGTCCAGCAAAACGATCCAATGTAACGGTGTGAGAAGTTTGTGCCATGTCAGCCTGACTGGCGGGCCTCATCTCTCATAAACTAGTTTAACAGAGGCAAAGCCGCCAATCAGTGTTATTTCCAAAAAATACCATAGACATGATTTTTTCTGCCAAAAAATATAAGCTCGTGTTTTCTGCTAACCTAGCATTCAATGTGAAAGGGAGTGAAAGGGAGTGTATCACCCATATGCGTGGATGTGTATATATATTCGATCCAATGCTCACACTAACAACAGCAAGATAGCCAGTTCTTTAATAACCAATACATATTTGTTTTTCTAGTATGGGAAGTTGCAAATAGGAAATACGGAGGAACATGGCTTCGGGAGACTAGAAAGAATTTTAGAGATCATCAAACAACATTTGGGAGTAGGAGGAATCAGGGAGAAGATGAACATCCATTCAAATGTATGTTTAGAACACTTCCGCATCTGTGAACAGCATAGAGATAGAGGACATCTGCGACGCGTCACACTAATTTAAGCCGGCACGGTCGGTCTCCCTACAGCGTTGCGTGCCGCGTGGACAGAGGTTTTCACCTGCGAGATGGCTGTCGCCGGCCCCCGAGGCTGCCACCAATGACATGTCTCGCAGCCGAAGTCAACCACTAAATCTTGAGGGATGAACACTCCTGAAGATCTTTCGATGACCAACGCCATCATGGAGTCATAGTCGCTCCAGCACAGTCTACAGTCACCTGACCCAGCCGATCAGATCTAGATCACCACCACCACGTCGCGGACCTGCGGCCTCCCCCGAGACTCGCCGACGACAACTCATGGGAAGTCCATCAGCCCGCTGCTGGAGCTGCGGCCTCCCCCGAGACTCGCCGGAGCTTTCTACACTTCTCTCTCTAGCACACACTGAACAAGAAAGGAGGAAGAAGAAGCAACAATGGACACGGTGGTGGTTTTCCGGCGCTCGTACGCCCGCCACAACGACGGCTTTTACCTCAAGCACAAACTCGAGCTCCACACACAGCAGTACACGGGGGCTCGGGGAGTCTTATACGCGCACGCGCATGCACACATGCGCCACGTCGCGCCCACTCACCCACTAGCCACGCCTCGCACCCCCTGGCTCACGCACCTGCCGCGCTCGGACGTGGACGACGCGGCCACTACCAGTGCTAGCGACGCGCTCATCCCCTGGTTCTTCGCCAACGGACACACGCACCCACGCACGCACACAGCCTGTACACCAGTCGGACTATACCCGGATTATGGCCAGACCATACACTAGTCGGACTATAGACAGACTATGCCCAGACACACACACAGGGACACACGCCACGGTCTCAACGCGGCCAGCTCGCGCCCGCACGCACGCAGGCTGCGCTCACCGTGGCTTATTACCAACACCCGCGGCCGGAGACACGACCATGTGCCCGCTACGATCCCATTTTCCCCTTTCCCTCGTGTTTTGGGCCTGAAAATACAGTGAAAACGTAGGTTCAATTTGTGATTTCTGTTCTTGGATGCAAAATACCATGATTCGAATCCCCACTTGAAAGAAATTTAAACATCACAATGCCCTAAACCATGGAAAAATTACGAACCACTAAATTGCTAGAAAGCGAAAGGAAATCTAAAAAGTGAAATAGTTTGAAACATGTAACATGTTGAAACCTAAATGATTTGCAAAACCTATCGAACATGTTTGTAAGGGAACTGAGATGCATTGTCCTTGCAAGGCAAGAGAAGGGCTGAATATTTTCACCAGATAAAATACATTATATCACTAGCTCTTTTTACATGAAATTTTAAGACTTTCTAAAGGATTTACTATAGCGAACATGTTTCTTGGCCTAAAAATGAATGAAAGTCACATTGGTGTGGGATGTGAAGAAAATGTTGTTCATACTTCCATTCCAACTAATCTTCACTCATTCGTCGTATACCCAGTAAGTTCTTATTTGAGAAACGTTTTCATATTACTATTTTCTATCTTATGAAACATCAATCATATACATACCAATAAAGATTAACATTAGATAGCCGAACCCAACAGCCTATTCATACAGAGTTACATGCATCTTTGACGCCAAGCATTGGTTTCTTTGTCTAGCTTGCTTCATCTTGCTTACTGCCCATCTTTCGAGACCAAGTATTGATTTCCTATTACCTCCCATGCCATAGCCTATTTTTTTCTGCAGTATGTAACTTAAGTTTATGTAATGTCAATGCATGACCAAATGAAAAGTGTGGAAAGGCAAGCACGAAGGGAGATTCGTTATACAATCATGGTATGCGGATCCTTTTTCTTCTCTTATGCAAACATTCAAATGATATATGTCCACGGGATATAGCGGACGAGATGGATATAGAGGTGCATGAGTATACTAGACCTTAAGAAGAATTAATGTCAGAGCAAATGAGAATAACAAAGAAATGTAGCGGCCGGTGGGCATGTACTAGGAATATTATCACAAACATGGCTTTAAATGAGTCTGCATGACAATTATAGTCTAAGCACTGGTACATATCTCTATTTGTATGGTCTGGGCATGAGAGAGCGAGTGCAACACCCGTTGCGTGGATATATTCCATCAAATGTTCACACGAACAAAAGCAAGCTAGATTGACACATACATTTTGCTAGTATGAATTTGCAGATGGGAAATACGGAGGAGCAAGTGCCTTTTTTTTAACATGGAGGAGCTAGTGGCTTAGAGAGACTAGAAAAGAATGGAAGAGATCCTGAAAGTACATTTGGGAGTAGGAGGCATCTGGGACAAAATGAACACTCATTCGAACGTATGTTTAGAACACTTCCGCTGCTATGGACAACCTGTAGATGGAGCACATCGCGGCTGCTAACAACAGCTGGGAGGTAGAGAATGTCACTTCTGATATTTGGCTGGACCTGGAAGATGGCGACAACCTCAACCTACAGGTAGCTCATGAAACTCGTGATCATGCCATGCCAGCAACCCTAATCGTGTTGTCCAACGCTGATAAGATCGGTGACTCCGAGACCATGCTAGATTAGTGATTGTTTCACGCTGCTTCAAGTCACGGACTAGTCTCTTCTTTTCATTAGCCTGCGGCAGGGATGGTCGTATCATAATTCTTTTTCGCTTTCTCAAATCTAGTGTCTCAATTAGGTGGCGTCAAAATGTTCGTTGCTGAAGAAATATACAGCATGTCTGTTAAACCTGCCTTTTCTGTACTTAGGTAAGTTAGTCATGTATTGTTTGATGTGTGGTTTGTCAAAGTTTGGTTATCAGTCTCAATATCTGCCCATCAGCAACTTCTCCAATCGATTGGTGGTTGGAGCTGGATGGCTCTTGTGAAGTTCTGATTAACTTCTGCTGATCATATGGTTCTTCCGACCGCTTTGTAAAACTTGATTTAGTTATAGACAGATCAATTTTTATTACGAAATGCCGTCATGGCTAGTCATAGACAGATAGGCATACCACTGAATGCCATCAAACTCTATTTTTTTGAGGAACTCCTATAGAGCGCGTAACGTGCTGCTTAGACACCAATCACACAACCCCATTAATGTGCTGCCTAAATGGCACATAGGCCATGTAAGACTTCACGTTTGATGCGACGACAATACATACAATACGGATTTTCCTAATGCTCACGTGTTCATCCATGTAAATTATTGACTCTCCCTCCAATGCTCATGTGTTTTTTTTCAAGCGGCCTATTAGTTATCGACTGACCATTATTTTTCTTTTTATTGGTCATTTTAATCTAACAAAACTGTCTGGCAAGCTATAAATCAAGGAAACCCATGTGACTGTTGTAAACAGTTACTCAAACTAAACAGCTCAGAAGCTCTCATCAGTCATAAAATATTGTTGAAAGATTAACTTACCATTGCTTGTGGTCATTTGCAGTGCTACTCTCCGCAGATTGCTAGAACACCAGCATCTCTTACACATATAGTCTGCACATTCTAAACCTTCATCACCGTCATAAGTTGTTTCAGAAACTTATCTGCACGTTCACGAAGATCATCCCTGGCTGCGCACCGGATTGCATGTCTGCCCAATCAGCAAAGCGCATATGGTGAACAAGATCACAAATGGGAAGTTAACAGCTAATGTAACCATTATTTGTAAGAGCAAGTAGTACTATACAGTACTTAAAACTTCTTAAACCTAATGAGAAATTCATTCTTAGCACTTGTATTTGTTACATCCATGGGAAGAGGAACTAGCAGGAGTCCCATGAAAAAAGAAGTCCAATTCCTGTCATTTAAGAAACATATAAGCCAATAAATATGCATGTAATGACAAAAAAAGGGATGGACACAATTGTCTCTGACCAAATTTTAACAACACATCACACTGTTCAAAAGATTAAAGATATAGCTACATCTGCTGACCGTCATTCAAATTATCAGGCATATTTTGACTCACGTGCATATAACCTTCTGAAAAACATGGAGGGATATGTGTCCATTGAACGGTTAATCAGAGCGGCAGGGATGAAATTACTGTTTGATAGATAGCAACACAGAGAGCCGCGGAGGCAAAATTTAACAGATAAAGAATCACCAACAACTATTGCAAAACATGTAGTTTGAGCGCCATTCGTATTAGCTATGGAGTGTTGGAAATATGCCCTAGAGGCAATAATAAATTGGTTATTATTATATTTCCTTGTTCATGATAATCGTTTATTATCCATGCTATAATTGTATTGATTGGAAACTCAAATACATGTGTGGGTATATAGACAACACTGTGTCCCTAGTATGCCTCTATTAGACTAGCTCGTTCACTACTAGAAAAATGGCTATAGCCAATATCCTTATTAGTGGCGCACCATGGTGGTGATGCGCCACTGCTATATAGCAATGGCGCACCAGAAGTAGGTGCGCCATTGTTATTTTTTTAGTAGTGGCGCACCACCTGAGCAGTGCGCCATTGCTATTTTTTTTGTCCATCCCCCCACCCCACCAGACATAGCAATGGCGCACCACACCTAGGTGCGCCACTGCTATGGTACATAGCAGTGGCGCACCTAGGTGTGGTGCGCCATTGCTATGTCTGGTGGGGTGTCTGCCTGCGTGTGTGTGAGGTTAGTAATGGCGCACCCTCCCTGGTGCGCCATTGCTAAGGTTAGCAATGGCGCACCAGGGAGGGTGCGCCATTACTAACGTCTTACACACACAAACACACACCCCACCACACACACATCCCCCCCCCCCCCGGTGGATCGCCTTTTCAGTTTAAAAAAAATAAAAGAAAATGATAAAAGATTCAAATTTAAAAATCCTTCGAGATGCCCATGTGTTATGTGTTCTAATTGTTTCGGTAAAATTTCGAATTTCGGGAAAATTAACAAACATGAATTTCGAATTTTTTTGCAAAAGGTCGCCGTGTTTCGGTAAAATGGCCATAACTTTTGCATACGACCTCCGATGAAAAAGTTTTTTATATGAAAAAGCATCTACTCGAAAAGTTACATCCGAATTCACACGGGACGAAGGTAGGAGCGACCAACACCGACGGTCGAAATATCAGACATAAAGAATCCCGACTGTTGCTGTGGGGGTCGCTTCCTCCTTCTTCCTCGTGTGCTAGACATTTTGGTAACGCAGGCGGGTACGAAGTGATGAGCGACTAGCACCGAAGTTCGAAATATTATTGTGAGGCAGTGTCCAGCACATACACCACCATATCAGTGTGAGGGACTGCGCACCATATACACCATGAGATATCAGAGTTTTTCAAGGAAGCCTCGACAGACCGAAAGTAAACCCATGTTGAATAGTTTCTGGCATAATTGCGGTCGGTTTTTTATCTTTGAATCAAGAGCACATGAAATGTCTGATGACCAAAAGATTCCTGAGTGCTGTTGGTGCACCGACGACAGCGGTATATGCGACCATTATCCTCACCTAGACAACGATACATCCTTCACCGTCAAGCTCAAGGACAATTTCGAAATTACTACGGTATGTAAAGATGGCATGTATTTACTTGTAATGAAGCATGACATGTGGTTTTTTTGTTTAATTAACCTGTATTTTTCTTTTCTACAATTCGACTAATGCATTCCTTGCCTTGCAAGACTCCATGTCTTGGACAACTTTCATCTCCAAGATTTGGAGAGAACGGAGACTAAGAGAGCTCATCTAAAGACGAACCTTTTGACTTTTGATGTTATGCTAAAAAATGAAATAGATCACACATATTTTGATTGTTCCACTTGGAGAGTATTACGCAAGGTATACGGGTTTAAGGATGATATGAAAATAATCTTCGATCTTGGTCATTACAATGATCGTGATAATAATATCAAAATTTGGGTGCATCTGGATCACTTGATTTCAGTTCTACCTCCATGTGAGTTTGTCAACAAATTTGTTGGTAATTTATATTGTCTATTGAAAAATATTTAATACTCATCCCGACTAAACTTATTTATTTTTAATTGTCAGCTTATATCTCTTTTTCGAAAAATATATGGCAGATAGTAGACCGGACCTACTAGAGTTATGGCTCTGAGCTTACTTGGTTGGAGAAAAATCATCTCATCTCATTTATTCATGATATTGAGCAGTTTAAGAACATTTTCATGATTGGCGACAGTTATACTGTATACGTGCCACTAGTGCACAAATTGAACCATTATGACATCACTTCAGACATCTTTATAAGATCTTTTTATTATTGTGTCACTAGTCCATCTTTTGCATACATTCTTCTTAAGCAAAACTAGTTTGCTAACTATGTTATTGTTACTTATGTTCTTCAACAGGTGTTCCTGTCAGAGACCATGCCTAACGTGATGTTTAAAAAATGTGATTTGCATATGGTTAGCTTATAGCCAACGCTGATTAGTTACCCAGGTACATCCATGATATCTCGAAGGAAGCAAACCCTAAAAATTAAAGGATGGAGCAATGCAATAAAAGCACCCAGGTAACCACTTGAAGACTGTAACTTGCACAGCCCACACGTTAGAGATAGATTGATCTGTATTTTTCATTGGGGAGATACAGGAGTTCACTTTTTGCAAAAGGCCGCCGTGTTTCGGTAAAATGGCCATAACTTTTGCATACAACCTCCGATGAAAAAGTTTTTTATATGAAAAAACATCTACTCAAAAAGTTACATCCGAATTCACACGGGGACGAAGGTAGGAGCGACCAACACCGACGGTCGAAATATCAGACATGAAGAATCCCGACTGTTGCTGTGGGGGTCGCTTCCTCCTTCTTCCTCGTGTGCTAGACATTTTGGTAACGCAGGCGGGTACGAAGTGATGAGCGACTAGCACCGAAGTTCGAAATATTATTGTGAGGCAGTGTCCAGCACATACACCACCATATCAGTGTGAGGGACTGCGCACCATATACACCATGAGATATTAGAGTTTTTCAAGGAAGCCTCGACAGACCGAAAGTAAACCCATGTTGAATAGTTTCTGGCATAATTGCGGTCGATTTTTTATCTTTGAATCATGAGCACATGAAATGTCTGATGACCAAAAGATTCCTGAGTGCTATTGGTGCACCGACGACAGGGGTATATGCGACCGTTATCCTCACCTAGACAACGATACATCCTTCACCGTCAAGCTAAAGGACGATTTCGAAATTACTACGGTATGTAAAGATGGCATGTATTTACTTGTAATGAAGCATGACATGTTTTTTTTTCTTTAATTAACCTGTATTTTTCTTTTCTACAATTCGACTAATGCATTCCTTGCCTTGCAAGACTCCATGTCTTGGACAACTTTCATCTCCAAGATATGGAGAGAACGGAGACTAAGAGAGCTCATCTAAAGACGAACCTTTTGACTTTTGATGTTAAGCTAAAAAATGAAATAGATCACACGTATTTTGATTGTTCCGCTTGGAGAGTATTACGCAAGGTATACGGGTTTAAGGATGATATGAAAATAATCTTCGATCTTGGTCATTACAATGATCGTGATAATAATATCAAAATTTGGGTGCATCTGGATCACTTGATTTTAGTTCTACCTCCATGTGAGTTTGTCAACAAATTTGTTGGTAATTTATATTGTCTATTGAAAAATATTTAATACTCATCCCGACTAAACTTATTTATTTTTAATTGTCAGCTTATATCTCTTTTTCGAAAAATATATGGCAGATAGTAGACCGGACCTACTAGAGTTATGGCTCCGAGCTTACTTGGTTGGAGAAAAATCATCTCATCTCATTTATTCATGATATTGAGCATTTTAAGAACATTTTCATGATTGGCGACAGTTATACTGTATACGTGCCACTAGTGCACAAATTGAACCATTATGACATCACTTCAGACATCTTTATAAGATCTTTTTATTATTGTGTCACTAGTCCATCTTTTGCATACATTCTTCTTAAGCAAAACTAGTTTGCTAACTATGTTATTGTTACTTATGTTCTTCAACAGGTGCTCCTGTCAGAGACCATGCCTAACGTGATGTTTAAAAAATGTGATTTGCATATGGTTAGCTTATAGCCAACGCTGATGAGTTACCCAGGTACATCCATGATATCTCGAAGGAAGCAAACCCTAGAAATTAAAGGATGGAGCAATGCAATAAAAGCACCCAGGTAACCACTTGAAGACTGTAACTTGCACAGCCCACAAGTTAGAGATAGATTGATCAGTATTTTTCATTGGGGAGATACAGGAGTTCACTTTTTGCAAAAGGCCGCCGTGTTTCGGTAAAATGGCCATAACTTTTGCATACGACCTCCGATGAAAAAGTTTTTTATATGAAAAACTCTTACACACACAAACACACACCCCACCACACACACATCCCCCCCCCCCCCCCCCCCCCGTGGATCGCCTTTTCAGTTTAAAAAAAATAAAAGAAAATGATAAAAGATTCAAATTTAAAAATCCTTCGAGATGCCCATGTGTTATGTGTTCTAATTGTTTCGGTAAAATTTCGAATTTCGGGAAAATTAACAAACATGAATTTCGAATTTTTTTGCAAAAGGCCGCCGTGTTTCGGTAAAATGGCCATAACTTTTGCATACGACCTCCGATGAAAAAGTTTTTTATATGAAAAAACATCTACTCAAAAAGTTACATCCGAATTCACACGGGACGAAGGTAGGAGCGACCAACACCGACGGTCGAAATATCAGACATAAAGAATCCCGACTGTTGCTGTGGGGGTCGCTTCCTCCTTCTTCCTCGTGTGCTAGACATTTTGGTAACGCAGGCGGGTACGAAGTGATGAGCGACTAGCACCGAAGTTCGAAATATTATTGTGAGGCAGTGTCCAGCACATACACCACCATATCAGTGTGAGGGACTGCGCACCATATACACCATGAGATATTAGAGTTTTTCAAGGAAGCCTCGACAGACCGAAAGTAAACCCATGTTGAATAGTTTCTGGCATAATTGCGGTCGATTTTTTATCTTTGAATCATGAGCACATGAAATGTCTGATGACCAAAAGATTCCTGAGTGCTATTGGTGCACCGACGACAGCGGTATATGCGACCGTTATCCTCACCTAGACAACAATACATCCTTCACCGTCAAGCTAAAGGACGATTTCGAAATTACTACGGTATGTAAAGATGGCATGTATTTACTTGTAATGAAGCATGACATGTTGTTTTTTTTCTTTAATTAACCTGTATTTTTCTTTTCTACAATTCGACTAATGCATTCCTTGCCTTGCAAGACTCCATGTCTTGGACAACTTTCATCTCCAAGATATGGAGAGAACGGAGACTAAGAGAGCTCATCTAAAGACGAACCTTTTGACTTTTGATGTTAAGCTAAAAAATGAAATAGATCACACGTATTTTGATTGTTCCGCTTGGAGAGTATTACGCAAGGTATACGGGTTTAAGGATGATATGAAAATAATCTTCGATCTTGGTCATTACAATGATCGTGATAATAATATCAAAATTTGGGTGCATCTGGATCACTTGATTTTAGTTCTACCTCCATGTGAGTTTGTCAACAAATTTGTTGGTAATTTATATTGTCTATTGAAAAATATTTAATACTCATCCCGACTAAACTTATTTATTTTTAATTGTCAGCTTATATCTCTTTTTCGAAAAATATATGGCAGATAGTAGACCGGACCTACTAGAGTTATGGCTCCGAGCTTACTTGGTTGGAGAAAAATCATCTCATCTCATTTATTCATGATATTGAGCATTTTAAGAACATTTTCAGGATTGGCGACAGTTATACTGTATACGTGCCACTAGTGCACAAATTGAACCATTATAACATCACTTCAGACATCTTTATAAGATCTTTTTATTATTGTGTCACTAGTCCATCTTTTGCATACATTCTTCTTAAGCAAAACTAGTTTGCTAACTATGTTATTGTTACTTATGTTCTTCAACAGGTGCTCCTGTCAGAGACCATGCCTAACGTGATGTTTAAAAAATGTGATTTGCATATGGTTAGCTTATAGCCAACGCTGATGAGTTACCCAGGTACATCCATGATATCTCGAAGGAAGCAAACCCTAGAAATTAAAGGATGGAGCAATGCAATAAAAGCACCCAGGTAACCACTTGAAGACTGTAACTTGCACAGCCCACACGTTAGAGATAGATTGATCTGTATTTTTCATTGGGGAGATACAGGAGTTCACTTTTTGCAAAAGGCCGCCGTGTTTCGGTAAAATGGCCATAACTTTTGCATACGACCTCCGATGAAAAAGTTTTTTATATGAAAAAGCATCTACTCAAAAAGTTACATCCGAATTCACACGGGGACGAAGGTAGGAGCGACCAACACCGACGGCCGAAATATCAGACATGAAGAATCCCGACTGTTGCTGTGGGGGTCGCTTCCTCCTTCCTCGTGTGCTAGACATTTTGGTAACGCAGGCGGGTACGAAGTGATGAGCGACTAGCACCGAAGTTCGAAATATTATTGTGAGGCAGTGTCCAGCACATACACCACCATATCAGTGTGAGGGACTGCGCACCATATACACCATGAGATATTAGAGTTTTTCAAGGAAGCCTCGACAGACCGAAAGTAAACCCATGTTGAATAGTTTCAGGCATAATTGCGGTCGATTTTTTATCTTTGAATCATGAGCACATGAAATGTCTGATGACCAAAAGATTCCTGAGTGCTATTGGTGCACCGACGACAGTGGTATATGCGACCGTTATCCTCACCTAGACAAAGATACATCCTTCACCGTCAAGCTAAAGGACGATTTCGAAATTACTACGGTATGTAAAGATGGCATGTATTTACTTGTAATGAAGCATGACATGTGGTTTTTTTCTTTAATTAACCTGTATTTTCCTTTTCTACAATTCGACTAATGCATTCCTTGCCTTGCAAGACTCCATGTCTTGGACAACTTTCATCTCCAAGATATGGAGAGAACGGAGACTAAGAGAGCTCATCTAAAGACGAACCTTTTGACTTTTGATGTTAAGCTAAAAAATGAAATAGATCACACATATTTTGATTGTTCCGCTTGGAGAGTATTACGCAAGGTATACGGGTTTAAGGATGATATGAAAATAATCTTCGATCTTGGTCATTACAATGATCGTGATAATAATATCAAAATTTGGGTGCATCTGGATCACTTGATTTCAGTTCTACCTCCATGTGAGTTTGTCAACAAATTTGTTGGTAATTTATATTGTCTATTGAAAAATATTTAATACTCAGCCCGACTAAAGTTATTTATTTTTAATTGTCAGCTTATATCTCTTTTTCGAAAAATATATGGCAGATAGTAGACCGGACCTACTAGAGTTATGGCTCCGAGCTTACTTGGTTGGAGAAAAATCATCTCATCTCATTTATTCATGATATTGAGCATTTTAAGAACATTTTCATGATTGGCGACAGTTATACTGTATACGTGCCACTAGTGCACAAATTGAACCATTATAACATCACTTCAGACATCTTTATAAGATCTTTTTATTATTGTGTCACTAGTCCATCTTTTGCATACATTCTTCTTAAGCAAAACTAGTTTGCTAACTATGTTATTGTTACTTATGTTCTTCAACAGGTGCTCCTGTCAGAGACCATGCCTAACGTGATGTTTAAAAAATGTGATTTGCATATGGTTAGCTTATAGCCAACGCTGATGAGTTACCCAGGTACATCCATGATATCTCGAAGGAAGCAAACCCTAAAAATTAAAGGATGGAGCAATGCAATAAAAGCACCCAGGTAACCACTTGAAGACTGTAACTTGCACAGCCCACAAGTTAGAGATAGATTGATCTGTATTTTTCATTGGGGAGATACAGGAGTTCACTTTTTGCAAAAGGCCGCCGTGTTTCGGTAAAATGGCCATAACTTTTGCATACGACCTCCGATGAAAAAGTTTTTTATATGAAAAAGCATCTACTCAAAAAGTTACATCCGAATTCACACGGGGACGAAGGTAGGAGCGACCAACACCGACGGTCGAAATATCAGACATGAAGAATCCCGACTGTTGCTGTGGGGGTCGCTTCCTCCTTCTTCCTCGTGTGCTAGACATTTTGGTAACGTAGGCGGGTACGAAGTGATGAGCGACTAGCATCGAAGTTCGAAATATTATTGTGAGGCAGTGTCCAGCACATACACCACCATATCAGTGTGAGGGACTGCGCACCATATACACCATGAGATATGAGAGTTTTTCAAGGAAGCCTCGACAGACCGAAAGTAAACCCATGTTGAATAGTTTCTGGCATAATTGCGGTGGATTTTTTATCTTTGAATCATGAGCACATGAAATGTCTGATGACCAAAAGATTCCTGAGTGCTATTGGTGCACCGACGACAGCGGTATATGCGACCGTTATCCTCACCTAGACAACGATACATCCTTCACCGTCAAGCTAAAGGACGATTTCGAAATTACTACGGTATGTAAAGATGGCATGAATTTACTTGTAATGAAGCATGACATGTGGTTTTTTTCTTTAATTAACCTGTATTTTTATTTTCTACAATTCGACTAATGCATTCCCTGCATTGCAAGACTCCATGTCTTGGGACAACTTTCATCTCCAAGATATGGAGAGAACGGAGACTAAGAGAGCTCATCTAAAGACGAACCTTTTGACTTTTGATGTTAAGCTAAAAAATGAAATAGATCACACATATTTTGATTGTTCCGCTTGGAGAGTATTACGCAAGGTATACGGGTTTAAGGATGATATGAAAATAATCTTCGATCTTGGTCATTACAATGATCGTGATAATAATATCAAAATTTGGGTGCATCTGGATCACTTGATTTCAGTTCTACCTCCATGTGAGTTTGTCAACAAATTTGTTGGTAATTTATATTGTCTATTGAAAAATATTTAATACTCATCCCGACTAAACTTATTTATTTTTAATTGTCAGCTTATATCTCTTTTTCGAAAAATATATGGCAGATAGTAGACCGGACCTACTAGAGTTATGGCTCCGAGCTTACTTGGTTGGAGAAAAATCATCTCATCTCATTTATTCATGATATTGAGCATTTTAAGAACATTTTCATGATTGGCGACAGTTATACTGTATACGTGCCACTAGTGCACAAATTGAACCATTATAACATCACTTCAGACATCTTTATAAGATCATTTTATTATTGTGTCACTAGTCCATCTTTTGCATACATTCTTCTTAAGCAAAACTAGTTTGCTAACTATGTTATTGTTACTTATGTTCTTCAACAGGTGCTCCTGTCAGAGACCATGCCTAACGTGATGTTTAAAAAATGTGATTTGCATATGGTTAGCTTATAGCCAACGCTGATGAGTTACCCAGGTACATCCATGATATCTCGAAGGAAGCAAACCCTAAAAATTAAAGGATGGAGCAATGCAATAAAAGCACCCAGGTAACCACTTGAAGACTGTAACTTGCACAGCCCACAAGTTAGAGATAGATTGATCTGTATTTTTCATTGGGGAGATACAGGAGTTCACTTTTTGCAAAAGGCCGCCGTGTTTCGGTAAAATGGCCATAACTTTTGCATACGACCTCCGATGAAAAAGTTTTTTATATGAAAAAGCATTCTACTCGAAAAGTTACATCCGAATTCACACGGGGACGAAGGTAGGAGCGACCAACACCGACAGTCGAAATATCAGACATGAAGAATCCCGACTATTGCTGTGGGGGTCGCTTCCTCCTTCTTCCTCGTGTGCCAGACATTTTGGTAATGCAGGCGGGTACGAAGTGATGAGCTACTAGCACCGAAGTTCGAAATATTATTGTGAGGCAGTGTCCAGCACATACACCACCATATCAGTGTGAGGGACTACGCACCATATACACCATGAGATATGAGAGTTTTTCAAGGAAGCCTCGACAGACCGAAAATAAACCCATGTTGAATAGTTTCTGGTATAATTGCGGTCGATTTTTTATCTTTGAATCATGAGCACATGAAATCTCTGATGACCAAAAGATTCCTGAGTGCTATTGGTGCACCGACGATAGCGGTATATGCGACCGTTATCCTCACCTAGACAACGATACATCCTTCACCGTCAAGCTAAAGGACGATTTCGAAATTACTACGGTATGTAAAGATGGCATGTATTTACTTGTAATGAAGCATGACATGTGGTTTTTTTGTTTAATTAACCTGTATTTTTCTTTTCTACAATTCGACTAATGCATTCCTTGCCTTGCAAGACTCCATGTCTTGGACAACTTTCATCTGCAAGATATGGAGAGAACGGAGACTAAGAGAGCTCATCTAAAGACGAACCTTTTGACTTTTGATGTTAAGCTAAAAAATGAAATAGATCACACATATTTTGATTGTTCCGCTTGGAGAGTATTACGCAAGGTATACGGGTTTAAGGATGATATGAAAATAATCTTCGATCTTGGTCATTACAATGATCGTGATAATAATATCAAAATTTGGGTGCATCTGGATCACTTGATTTCAGTTCTACCTCCATGTGAGTTTGTCAACAAATTTGTTGGTAATTTATATTGTCTATTGAAAAATATTTAATACTCATCCCGACTAAACTTATTTATTTTTAATTGTCAGCTTATATCTCTTTTTCGAAAAATATATGGCAGATAGTAGACCGGACCTACTAGAGTTATGGCTCCGAGCTTACTTGGTTGGAGAAAAATCATCTCATCTCATTTATTCATGATATTGAGCATTTTAAGAACATTTTCATGATTGGCGACAGTTATACTGTATATGTGCCACTAGTGCACAAATTGAACCATTATAACATCACTTCAGACATCTTTATAAGATCTTTTTATTATTGTGTCACTAGTCCATCTTTTGCATACATTCTTCTTAAGCAAAACTAGTTTGCTAACTATGTTATTGTTACTTATGTTCTTCAACAGGTGCTCCTGTCAGAGACCATGCCTAACGTGATGTTTAAAAAATGTGATTTGCATATGGTTAGCTTATAGCCAACGCTGATGAGTTACCCAGGTACATCCATGATATCTCGAAGGAAGCAAACCCTAAAAATTAAAGGATGGAGCAATGCAATAAAAGCACCCAGGTAACCACTTGAAGACTGTAAATTGCACAGCCCACAAGTTAGAGATAGATTGATCTGTATTTTTCATTGGGGAGATACAGGAGTTCACTTTTTGCAAAAGGCCGCCGTGTTTCGGTAAAATGGCCATAACTTTTGCATACGACCTCCGATGAAAAAGTTTTTTATATGAAAAAGCATCTACTCGAAAAGTTACATCCAAATTCACACGGGGACGAAGGTAGGAGCGACCAACACCGACGGTCGAAATATCAGACATGAAGAATCCCGACTGTTGCTGTGGGGGTCGCTTCCTCCTTCTTCCTCGTGTGCTAGACATTTTGGTAACGCAGGCGGGTACGAAGTGATGAGCGACTAGCACCGAAGTTCGAAATATTATTGTGAGGCAGTGTCCAGCACATACACCACCATATCAGTGTGAGGGACTGCGCACCATATACACCATGAGATATGAGAGTTTTTCAAGGAAGCCTCGACAGACCGAAAGTAAACCCATGTTGAATTGTTTCTGGCATAATTGCGGTCGATTTTTTATCTTTGAATCATGAGCACATGAAATGTCTGATGACCAAAAGATTCCTGAGTGCTATTGGTGCACCGACGACAGCGGTATATGCGACCGTTATCCTCACCTAGACAACGATACATCCTTCACCGTCAAGCTAAAGGACGATTTCGAAATTACTACGGTATGTAAAGATGGCATGTATTTACTTGTAATGAAGCATGACATGTGGTTTTTTTGTTTAATAAACCTGTATTTTTCTTTTCTACAATTCGACTAATGCATTCCTTGCCTTGCAAGACTCCATGTCTTGGACAACTTTCATCTCCAAGATATGGAGAGAACGGAGACTAAGAGAGCTCATCTAAAGACGAACCTTTTGACTTTTGATGTTAAGCTAAAAAATGAAATAGATCACACATATTTTGATTGTTCCGCTTGGAGAGTATTACGCAAGGTATACGGGTTTAAGGATGATATGAAAATAATCTTCGATCTTGGTCATTACAATGATCGTGATAATAATATCAAAATTTGGGTGCATCTGGATCACTTGATTTCAGTTCTACCTCCATGTGAGTTTGTCAACAAATTTGTTGGTAATTTATATTGTCTATTGAAAAATATTTAATACTCATCCCAACTAAACTTATTTATTTTTAATTGTCAGCTTATATCTCTTTTTCGAAAAATATATGGCAGATAGTAGACCGGACCTACTAGAGTTATGGCTCCGAGCTTACTTGGTTGGAGAAAAATCATCTCATCTCATTTATTCATGATATTGAGCATTTTAAGAACATTTTCATGATTGGCGACAGTTATACTGTATACGTGCCACTAGTGCACAAATTGAACCATTATATCACTTCAGACATCTTTATAAGATCTTTTTATTATTGTGTCACTAGTCCATCTTTTGCATACATTCTTCTTAAGCAAAACTAGTTTGCTAACTATGTTATTGTTACTTATGTTCTTCAACAGGTGCTCCTGTCAGAGACCATGCCTAACGTGATGTTTAAAAAATGTGATTTGCATATGGTTAGCTTATAGCCAACGCTGATGAGTTACCCAGGTACATCCATGATATCTCGAAGGAAGCAAACCCTAAAAATTAAAGGATGGAGCAATGCAATAAAAGCACCCAGGTAACCACTTGAAGACTGTAACTTGCACAGCCCACAAGTTAGAGATAGATTGATCTGTATTTTTCATTGGGGAGATACAGGAGTTCACTTTTTGCAAAAGGCCGCCGTGTTTCGGTAAAATGGCCATAACTTTTGCATACGACCTCCGATGAAAAAGTTTTTTATATGAAAAAGCATCTACTCGAAAAGTTACATCCGAATTCACACGGGGACAAAGGTAGGAGCGACCAACACCGACAGTCGAAATATCAGACATGAAGAATCCCGACTGTTGCTGTGGGGTTCGCTTCCTCCTTCTTCCTCGTGTGCTAGACATTTTGGTAACGCAGGCGGGTACGATGTGATGAGCTACAAGCACCGAAGTTCGAAATATTATTGTGAGGCAGTGTCCAGCACATACACCACCATATCAGTGTGAGGGACTACGCACCATATACACCATGAGATATGAGAGTTTTTCAAGGAAGCCTCGACAGACCGAAAATAAACCCATGTTGAATAGTTTCTGGTATAATTGCGGTCGATTTTTTATCTTTGAATCATGAGCACATGAAATGTCTGATGACCAAAAGATTCCTGAGTGCTATTGGTGCACCGACGACAGCGGTATATGCGACCGTTATCCTCACCTAGACAACGATACATCCTTCACCGTCAAGCTAAAGGACGATTTCGAAATTACTACGGTATGTAAAGATGGCATGTATTTACTTGTAATGAAGCATGACATGTGGTTTTTTTGTTTAATTAACCTGTATTTTTATTTTCGACAATTCGACTAATGCATTCCTTGCCTTGCAAGACTCCATGTCTTGGACAACTTTCATCTCCAAGATATGGAGAGAACGGAGACTAAGAGAGCTCATCTAAAGACGAACCTTTTGACTTTTAATGTTAAGCTAAAAAATGAAATAGATCACACATATTTTGATTGTACCGCTTGGAGAGTATTACGCAAGGTATATGGGTTTAAGGATGATATGAAAATAATCTTCGATCTTGGTCATTACAATGTGATAATAATATCAAAATTTGGGTGCATCTAGATCACTTGATTTCAGTTCTACCTCCATGTGAGTTTGTCAACAAATTTGTTGGTAATTTATATTGTCTAGTGAAAAATATTTAATACTCATCCCGACTAAACTTATTTATTTTTAATTGTCAGCTTATATCTCTTTTTCGAAAAATATATGGCAGATAGTAGACCGGACCTACTGGAGTTATGGCTCCGAGCTTACTTGGTTGGAGAAAAATCATCTCATCTCATTTATTCATGGTATTGAGCATTTTAAGAACATTTTCATGATTGGCGACAGTTATACTGTATACGTGCCACTAGTGCACAAATTGAACCATTATAACATCACTTCAGACATCTTGATAAGATCTTTTTATTATTGTGTCACTAGTCCATCTTTTGCATACATTCTTCTTAAGCAAAACTAGTTTGCTAACTATGTTATTGTTACTTATGTTCTTCAACAGGTGCTCCTGTCAGAGACCATGCCTAACGTGATGTTTAAAAAATGTGATTTGCATATGGTTAGCTTATAGCCAACGCTGATGAGTTACCCAGGTACATCCATGATATCTCGAAGGAAGCAAACCCTAAAAATTAAAGGATGGAGCAATGCAATAAAAGCACCCAGGTAACCACTTGAAGACTGTAACTTGCACAGCCCACAAGTTAGAGATAGATTGACCTGTATTTTTCATTGGGGAGATACAGGAGTTCACTTTTTGCAAAAGGCCGCCGTGTTTCGGTAAAATGGCCATAACTTTTGCATACGACCTCCGATGAAAAAGTTTTTTATGTGAAAAAGCATCTACCCGAAAAGTTACATCCGAATTCATACGGGGACGAAGGTAGGAGCGACCAACACCGACGGTCGAAATATCAGACATGAAGAATCCCGACTGTTGCTGTGGGGGTCGCTTCCTCCTTCTTCCTCGTGTGCTAGACATTTTGGTAACGCAGGCGGGTACGAAGTGATGAGCGACTAGCACCGAAGTTCGAAATATTATTGTGAGGCAGTTTCCAGCACATACACCACCATATCAGTGTGAGGGACTGCACACCATATACACCATGAGATATGAGAGTTTTTCAAGGAAGCCTCGACAGACCGAAAGTAAACCCATGTTGAATAGTTTCTGGTATAATTGCGGTCGATTTTTTATCTTTGAATCATGAGCACATGAAATGTCTGATGACCAAAAGATTCCTGAGTGCTATTGGTGCACCGACGACAGCGGTATATGTGACCGTTATCCTCACCTAGACAACGATACATCCTTCACCGTCAAGCTAAAGGACGATTTCGAAATTACTACGGTATGTAAAGATGGCATGTATTTACTTGTAATGAAGCATGACATGTGGTTTTTTTCTTTAATTAACCTGTATTTTTCTTTCCTACAATTCGACTAATGCATTCCTTGCCTTGCAAGACTCCATGTCTATGACAACTTTCATCTCCAAGATATGGAGAGAACGGAGACTAAGAGAGCTCATGTAAAGACGAATCTTTTGACTTTTGATGTTAAGCTAAAAAATGAAATAGATCACACATATTTTGATTGTTCCGCTTGGAGAGTATTACGCAAGGTATACGGGTTTAAGGATGATATGAAAATAATCTTCGATCTTGGTCATTACAATGATCGTGATAATAATATCAAAATTTGGGTGCATCTGGATCACTTGATTTCAGTTCTACCTCCATGTGAGTTTGTCAACAAATTTGTTGGTAATTTATATTGTCTATTGAAAAATATTTAATACTCATCCCGACTAAACTTATTTATTTTTAATTGTCAGCTTATATCTCTTTTTCGAAAAATATATGGCAGATAGTAGACCGGACCTACTAGAGTTATGGCTCCGAGCTTACTTGGTTGGAGAAAAATCATCTCATCTCATTTATTCATGATATTGAGCATTTTAAGAACATTTTCATGATTGGCGACAGTTATACTGTATACTTGCCACTAGTGCACAAATTGAACCATTATAACATCACTTCAGACATCTTTATAAGATCTTTTTATTATTGTGTCACTAGTCCATCTTTTGCATACATTCTTCTTAAGCAAAACTAGTTTGCTAACTATGTTATTGTTACTTATGTTCTTCAACAGGTGCTCCTGTCAGAGACCATGCATAACGTGATGTTTAAAAAATGTGATTTGCATATGGTTAGCTTATAGCCAACGCTGATGAGTTACCCAGGTACATCCATGATATCTCGAAGGAAGCAAACCCTAAAAATTAAAGGATGGAGCAATGCAATAAAAGCACCCAGGTAACCACTTGAAGACTGTAACTTGCACAGCCCACAAGTTAGAGATAGATTGATCTGTATTTTTCATTGGGGAGATACAGGAGTTCACTTTTTGCAAAAGGCCGCCGTGTTTCGGTATAATGGCCATAACTTTTGCATACGACCTCCGATGAAAAAGCATCTACTCAAAAAGTTACATCCGAATTCATATGGGGACGAAGGTAGGAGCGACCAACACCGACGGTCGAAATATCAGACATGAAGAATCCCGACTGTTGCTGTGGGGGTCGCTTCCTCCTTCTTCCTCGTGTGCTAGACATTTTGGTAACGCAGGCGGGTACGAAGTGATGAGCGACTAGCACCGAAGTTCGAAATATTATTGTGAGACAGTGTCCAGCACATACACCACCATATCAGTGTGAGGGACTGCGCACCATATACACCATGAGATATCAGAGTTTTTCAAGGAAGCCTCGACAGACCGAAAGTAAACCCATGTTGAATAGTTTCTGGCATAATTGCGGTCGGTTTTTTATCTTTGAATCAAGAGCACATGAAATGTCTGATGACCAAAAGATTCCTGAGTGCTATTGGTGCACCGACGACAGTGGTATATGCGACCGTTATCCTCACCTAGACAACGATACATCCTTCACCGTCAAGCTCAAGGACAATTTCGAAATTACTACGGTATGTAAAGATGGCATGTATTTACTTGTAATGAAGCATGACATGTGGTTTTTTTGTTTAATTAACCTGTATTTTTCTTTTCTACAATTCGACTAATGCATTCCTTGCCTTGCAAGACTCCATGTCTTGGACAACTTTCATCTCCAAGATATGGAGAGAACGGAGACTAAGAGAGCTCATCTAAAGACGAACCTTTTGACTTTTGATGTTAAGCTAAAAAATGAAATAGATCACACATATTTTGATTGTTCCGCTTGGAGAGTATTACGAAAGGTATACGGGTTTAAGGATGATATGAAAATAATCTTCGATCTTGGACATTACAATGATCGTGATAATAATATCAAAATTTGGGTGCATCTGGATCTCTTGATTTCAGTTCTACCTCCATGTGAGTTTGTCAACAAATTTGTTGGTAATTTATATTGTCTATTGAAAAATATTTAATACTCATCCCGACTAAACTTATTTATTTTTAATTGTCAGCTTATATCTCTTTTTCGAAAAATATATGGCAGATAGTAGACCGGACCTACTAGAGTTATGGCTCCGAGCTTACTTGGTTGGAGAAAAATCATCTCATCTCATTTATTCATGATATTGAGCATTTTAAGAACATTTTCATGATTGGCGACAGTTATACTGTATACGTGCCACTAGTGCACAAATTGAACCATTATAACATCACTTCAGACATCTTTATAAGATCTTTTTATTATTGTGTCACTAGTCCATCTTTTGCATACATTCTTCTTAAGCAAAACTAGTTTGCTAACTATGTTATTGTTACTTATGTTCTTCAACAGGTGCTCCTATGAGAGACCATGCCTAACGTGATGTTTAAAAAATGTGATTTGCATATGGTTAGCTTATAGCCAACGCTGATGAGTTACCCAGGTACATCCATGATATCTCGAAGGAAGCAAACCCTAAAAATTAAAGGATGGAGCAATGCAATAAAAGCACCCAGGTAACCACTTGAAGACTGTATCTTGCACAGCCCACAAGTTAGAGATAGATTGATCTGTATTTTTCATTGGGGAGATACAGGAGTTCACTTTTTGCAAAAGGCCGCCGTGTTTCGGTAAAATGGCCATAACTTTTGCATACGACCTCCGATGAAAAAGTTTTTTATATGAAAAAGCATCTACTCAAAAAGTTACATCCGAATTCACATGGGGACGAAGGTAGGAGCGACCAACACCGACGGTCGAAATATCAGACATGAAGAATCCCGACTGTTGCTGTGGGGGTCGCTTCCTCCTTCTTCCTCGTGTGCTAGACATTTTGGTAACGCAGGCGGGTACGAAGTGTTGAGCGACTAGCACCGAAGTTCGAAATAGTATTGTGAGGCAGTGTCCAGCACATACACCACCATATCAGTGTGAGGGACTGCGCACCAAATACACCATGAGATATCAGAGTTTTTCAAGGAAGCCTCGACAGACCGAAAGTAAACCCATGTTGAATAGTTTCTGGCATAATTGCGGTCGGTTTTTTATCTTTGAATCAAGAGCACATGAAATGTCTGATGACCAAAAGATTCCTGAGTGCTGTTGGTGCACCGACGACAGCGGTATATGCGACCATTATCCTCACCTAGACAACGATACATCCTTCACCGTCAAGCTCAAGGACAATTTCGAAATTACTACGGTATGTAAAGATGGCATGTATTTACTTGTAATGAAGCATGACATGTGGTTTTTTTGTTTAATTAACCTGTATTTTTCTTTTCTACAATTCGACTAATGCATTCCTTGCCTTGCAAGACTCCATGTCTTGGACAACTTTCATCTCCAAGATTTGGAGAGAACGGAGACTAAGAGAGCTCATCTAAAGACGAACCTTTTGACTTTTGATGTTAAGCTAAAAAATGAAATAGATCACACATATTTTGATTGTTCCGCTTGGAGAGTATTACGCAAGGTATACGGGTTTAGGGATGATATGAAAATAATCTTCGATCTTGGACATTACAATGATCGTGATAATAATATCAAAATTTGGGTGCATCTCGATCACTTGATTTCAGTTCTACCTCCATGTGAGTTTGTCAACAAATTTGTTGGTAATTTATATTGTCTATTGAAAAATATTTAATACTCATCCCGACTAAACTTATTTATTTTTAATTGTCAGCTTATATCTCTTTTTCGAAAAATATATGGCAGATAGTAGACCGGACCTACTAGAGTTATGGCTCCGAGCTTACTTGGTTGGAGAAAAATCATCTCATCTCATTTATTCATGATATTGAGCATTTTAAGAACATTTTCAGGATTGGCGACAGTTATACTGTATACGTGCCACTAGTGCACAAATTGAACCATTATAACATCACTTCAGACATCTTTATAAGATCTTTTTATTATTGTGTCACTAGTCCATCTTTTGCATACATTCTTCTTAAGCAAAACTAGTTTGCTAACTATGTTATTGTTACTTATGTTCTTCAACAGGTGCTCCTGTCAGAGACCATGCCTAACGTGATGTTTAAAAAATGTGATTTGCATATGGTTAGCTTATAGCCAACGCTGATGAGTTACCCAGGTACATCCATGATATCTCGAAGGAAGCAAACCCTAAAAATTAAAGGATGGAGCAATGCAATAAAAGCACCCAGGTAACCACTTGAAGACTGTAACTTGCACAGCCCACAAGTTAGAGATAGATTGATCTGTATTTTTCATTGGGGAGCTACAGGAGTTCACTTTTTGCAAAAGGCCGTCGTGTTTCGGTAAAATGGCCATAACTTTTGCATACGACCTCCGATGAAAAAGTTTTTTATATGAAAAAGATTCTACACGAAAAGTTACATCCGAATTCACGCGGGGACGAAGGTAGGAGCGACCAACACCGACGGTCGAAATATCAGACATGAAGAATCCCGACTGTTGCTGTGGGGGTCGGTTCCTCCTTCTTCCTCGTGTGCTAGACATTTTGGTAATGCAGGCGGGTACGAAGTGATGAGCGACTAGCACCGAAGTTCGAAATATTATTGTGAGGCAGTGTCCAGCACATACACCACCATATCAGTGTGAGGGACTGCGCACCATATACACCATGAGATATGAGAGTTTTTCAAGGAAGCCTCGACAGACCGAAAGTAAACCCATGTTGAATAGTTTCTGGTATAATTGCGGTCGATTTTTTATCTTTGAATCATGAGCACATGAAATGTTTGATGACCAAAAGATTCCTGAGTGCTGTTGGTGCACCGACGACAGAGGTATATGCGACCGTTATCCCCATCTAGACAACGATACATCCTTCACCGTGAAGCTAAAGGACGATTTCGAAATTACTACGGTATGTAAAGATGGCATGTATTTACTTGTAGTGAAGCATGACATGTGGTTTTTTTGTTTAATTAACCTGTATTTTTCTTTTCTACAATTCGACTAATGCTTTCCTTGCCTTGCAAGACTCCATGTCTTGGACAACTTTCATCTCCAAGATATGGAGAGAACGGAGACTAAGAGAGCTCATCTAAAGACGAACCTTTTGACTTTTGATTTTAAGCTAAAAAATGAAATAGATCACACATATTTTGATTGTTCCGCTTGGAGAGTATTACGCAAGGTATACGGGTTTAAGGATGATATGAAAATAATCTTCGATCTTGGTCATTACAATGATCGTGATAATAATATCAAAATTTGGGTGCATCTGGATCACTTGATTTCAGTTCTACCGCCATGTGAGTTTGTCAACAAATTTGTTTGTAATTTATATTGTCTATTGAAAAATATTTAATACTCATCCCGACTAAACTTATTTATTTTTAATTGTCAGCTTATATCTCTTTTTCGAAAAATATATGGCAGATAGTAGACCGGACCTACTAGAGTTATGGCTCCGAGCTTACTAGTTATGGCTCCGAGCTTACTTGGTTGGAGAAAAATCATCTCATCTCATTTATTCATGATATTGAGCATTTTAAGAACATTTTCATGATTGGCGACAGTTATACTGTATACGTGCCACTAGTGCATAAATTGAACCATTATAACGTCACTTCAGACATCTTTATAAGATCTTTTTATTATTGTGTCACTAGTCCATCTTTTGCATACATTCTTCTTAAGCAAAACTAGTTTGCTAACTATGTTATTGTTACTTATGTTCTTCAACAGGTGCTCCTGTCAGAGACCATGCCTAACGTGATGCTTAAAAAATGTGATTTGCATATGGTTAGCTTATAGCCAACGTTGATGAGTTACCCGGGTACATCCATGATATCTCGAAGGAAGCAAACCCTAAAAATTAAAGGATGGAGCAATGCAATAAAAGCACCCAGGTAACAACTTGAAGACTGTAACTTGCACAGCCCACAAGTTAGAGATATATTGATCTGTATTTTTCATTGGGGAGATACAGGAGTTCACTTTTTGCAAAAGGCCGCCGTGTTTCGGTAAAATGGCCATAACTTTTGCATACGACCTCCGATGAAAAAGTTTTTTATATGAAAAAGCATCTACTTGAAAAGTTACATCCGAATTCAATTGGCTACGCCCGTTATCGATTTTTTAGAATCCTCAAAAACCTAACAGAAAAAAAGTTACGATGCTTTTAAGATCTGGAGGCAAAAAAATAAAAAAAAGTTAGCAATGGCGCACCAGTGCATAGTGCGCCACTACTATTTTCCCGCCTTCAAAATTCAAAAAAAAATTAAAATAGTAATGGCGCACCACACCTAGGTGCGCCACTGCTATGCTACATAGTAATGGCGCACCACACATAGGTGCGCCATTACTATGTCACAAGCCCCACCACGTACGCACCCACCCACCCCTCTCCTTCCTCTCTCCTTATCCCCTTCCCCGTCCTCCTCCCTTCTCCTTCCCCGTCTCTGTTTCCTAGCGGACATGGCTGCCGCCCGCAGGCTTCCTCTATCCCGAGACCGGCGCCTTCATCTCGCCGGTGACCGAGCCACAGGAGCGCCGCCGCCCGTCGCGCCTCCCCTTCCCCTTCCCCTTCTTCCTCCCTTCCCCTTCATTCTTCTCCTCCTCTCCTCCACTCCATCTCCTCCTCTCCTCCTCTCCTCCACTCCATCTCCTCCTCTCCGGCGACCTCCTCCTCCTCACGGTGCTCCTCCTCCTCCCTCCTCTCCTCCTCACGGTGCTCCTCCTCCGGCGACCTCCTCCTCCCTCCTCTCCTCCTCACGGTGCTCCTTCCTCTCCTGCTCACGGTCCTCATCCTCCTCTCCGGCGACCTCCTCCTCCCTCCTCTCCTCCTGACGGTCTCTCCTCCCTCCTCCTTTACTTCCGGCCACATGTGGAGCTCCCCCGGCACAAAGAACGTAAAAGATCCAGGTCGAGAACGAAATTTGAAAAAAATTTAACCAAAAAAAACGAGCCAAAAAAATGAGCCAGATCCAAATTCAAAATTCAAAAATAGCAATGGCGCACGGTGAGGGTTAGACGGTGCGCCACTACTATTTTCCCGCCTTCAAAATTCAAAAAAAATCAATAAATTTCAAAAAAAAAAAGTTACCAGTGGCGCACCTGTAGCAATAGTAATGGCGCACTACAAGGTGCGCCACTGTTACCTGCAATACTAATGGCGCACCAGAGGTGCGCCATTAGTATTTGTTACTAATGGCGTGGTAATAGTGGCGCACCTATAGTGCGCCATTAATGGCAAAAATAGGTGCGCCACTAACAGTCCTTTTTCTAGTAGTGGTTGATCAAAGATGGTCGAGGTTTCCTGGCCATAGACATGAGATGTCATTTGATAACGGGATCACATCATTAGGAGAATGATGTGATGGACAAGACCCAAACTATGAACGTAGCATATGATCGTGTCAGTTTATTGCTATTGTTTTCTGCATGTCAAGTATCTATTCCTATGACCATGAGATCATGCAACTCACTGACACCGGAGGAAAACCTTGTGTGTATCAAACGTCGCAACGTAACTGGGTGACTATAAAGTGCTCTACAGGTATCTCCGAAGGTGTCTGTTGAGCTGGCATGGATCGAGACTGGGATTTGGTACTCCGTATGACGGAGAGGTATCTCAGGGCCCACTTGTTAATACAACATCACAACAAGCCTTGCAAGCAATGTGACTAAAGTTTTAGCCACGGGATCTTGTATTACAGAACGAGTAAAGAGACTTGCCGGTAACGAGATTGAACTAGGTATAGAGATACCGACGATCGAATCTCGGGCAAGTAACATACCGAAGAACAAAGGGAACAACATACGGGATTAACTGAATCCTTGACATAGAGGTTCAAGCGATAAAGATCTTCGTAGAATATGTAGGAATCAATATGGGCATCCAGGTCCCGCTATTGGTTATTGACCGTAGAGGTGTCTCGGTCATGTCTACATAGTTCTGGAACCCGCAGGATCTGCACACTTAAGGTTCGGTGACGTTTCGGTAGTATAGAGTTATGTATGGTGGTGACAGAAGGTTGTTCGGAGTCCCGGATGAGATCCCGGACATCACGAGGAGCTCCGGAATGGTCTGGAGGTAAAGATTGATATATAGGAAGTCCCGTTTTGGTCACCGGAAAAGTTTCGGGTATTTCGGTAGTGTATCGCACTAGTAGAAAACGGCCCATTTGTCCCGGTTCCAGAGGCCCATTAGCCCCGGTTCTGGAACTGGGACTAAAGGGTCTGGACTAAAGACCAAAACCTTTAGTCCCGGTTCGCTTACGAACCGGGACAGAAGGGGCTCCACGTGGCTACTGCGGGGAGCCCAGGCAGGAGGACCTTTAGTCCCGGTTGGTCACACCAACCGGGACCAAAGGGCATCCACGCGTCAGCATCTGGCAGGAGCTGGGGTTTCTGTTTTTTTTAAGGGGGGGGTGGGGGGGTTTGGAGGGTTAATTTAGGGGTTTCATATTGTGTTAGCTAGCTAATAGAGAGAAGTGTCCTCTCTTTCTCCGTGCTTGGTCGACGCTAGCTACTATACATATATATAGAGAGAGAACTCGACGCTAGCTAATAAGAAAATGAAGGAAACCATTAATTACACAAGATCGTCATGCTGAACATATATAGAGAGAACTGACATCTCTTTCTCCGTGCTTGGTCGAGCAACAAGTTTTCGTATATCTATCCGACGGTACTACATATATACAATATAACATCTTTTACAATCCCTAACATCATCTACCTAAGATCCAATCACAAATCCACATGGTATTCTCCGTCTTTAGGTATGAGGTGGTCAAGAAAGAATCCCGCCAATTCCTCTTGAATTGCTCGTATGCGATCATGTGGTAGGAGTTCATCCCGCATCTGCCAGATCTAATTTAAAGAAGGGGGTCAATACATGCATATATATGAATAAAACTCAACACAATTGATGGTAATATATAAAATAAAATTGTGAATATTATTTACGTACTTCAAATTGTTTGTCAGAGAAGCCCCGCTCAGAGGTCGAGTGGCGAATGAACTCGCATACGTAGTATGCACATAAAACAGTCCCTTCTTTCTGGTACAAGCACTTTACGAGAATAGAGTTCAATCAAACTGATAAGCAAGCATGGTAATGATATATTGATGAAAATTTGAATCAATTAGAGATGCGCGGAACTAGCTAGTACTACTTACTTTGGGGTGCGTAAATCGCAACTCTTTGTTTAGACCGGGAACCTTTCGGGTGAACTTCTTCCAAACCCTGCCAGGCAAAGAAAATGATTACTTGATATCAGGAAATTAACGAAAGTTGCATGTCGATATGGTCCCGGTATTGACTGAACTTACTTCTTGAGCATTGCAGTCATGTCCGCATAATTCTCGGGATCTTTACGTCTCGAGTCTAAGACAGTTACTAATGCCCCGTCAAGCTTAATGGATAGCAGAATAAAGTGGTAACTGCGCACGCATATATAACTCATCAATTACATTACTTAACCTCGAGTAAGCGAAACTGAGTATACAGAGAAGACAGCAACACTCACTTGAAGTTGTAAGGAAAGAGTATTTCCCTTTTGTTTTGATGTATAAGGAACGACTTTAACAAGTTCTCCTCGGTCTCTTTTATTTCATTTCGTACCGTCCATTCATTTACGGCATCTGGGCAAATGAACCCAACATCGAAGATTCCTGCTTTTTTGCATTCGACGATCTTCAATCTGCATAATATAGTGAGGATAATTATATATACATGCAATGAACGAGTTGAGCTAGAGACTTAACTATAGAAGTAATACTTACAGACAGTAGGAAGTCATGAGTTGTTTGTCGAGGGCCAGTTGATTGTATAACTGAAATAACTCCACAAATTCAATAGGCATCACGCTGAGTCCAATGAATTCGTGCGCTGGTTTCACTGCCACATACATAGTGTCTTTCCCAGACTCCCTGCAGGTTTTCATGTACCACTCATGCAATTTGTACATCATCGTTGTTAGAGGAGGATGATCAGGTTTGACGAGAGGCTTCCCGTGCATGTATTTATATTCTTCTTTTGTTACCTCAGCCATTTCAAAAATTACATCATCCCCCAAGTAATCACCAGGATTGGTACCGGGCACCATCCCCGGATTATTAGCGACGATATCGCTAGACACCTTGAGCGGGGGGCACGATTGGTTCGCCTGTTCGCTGAGCTGGGGAATTTTTTTCCCACTTCTTCGTTCTGCTAACCTTGCATCACTGGAAGTACTTCCCGACCGCCGCGCATCTTGATATGTCTTTTTAAGACAGTGGACATAGTTGGAATCCGGCGGAGGCGGTGGTGGTCACTTCAGGGCATCGATAGTGCGCTTCACTTTCACCGGATCTAGGTTCTCCTTCGGAGGTGGAGTTTTCTTTGCAAAATGGTCCCTCACATGGGCACGACAGATGTCCTCATTTTTCTTCTAGGTCCTCTCATATGGTAACTTTTCCAGAGGCTTGAGAGATGGACCGTATCCGAATTGCCTCCCGCCTCTGCTTGTACTGCTACCCGCCGGAGCGGCGGCGTCTCTCTTCCGTCGTTGCTGACGAGGCGGAGTGCTCCGATGTGCCGGAGGAGCCGGAGTGGCGGCGTCTATCTTCCGACGTTGCTGACGAGGTGGAGGAGGAGGCGGACTGCTCCGACGCGCCGGAGTAGGCGAAGGAGGAGGCGGAGTGCCCTCACGCGCCGGAGGAGCTGGAGAAGGAGGTGGAGTGCCCTGATCACTCGCCGGAGGAGGAGGAGGAGGAGGAGGCGGAGTGCCCTGACTCGCCAGAGCAGGAGGAGGAGGCGGAGGCGTCCAGTTTGGAAGCTTGATGTACTCCTTCCGCCATAGACATGTACTCCTCAGAGCATGAACCAGCTGATTCTCCCCTTCACCTATAGGTTGGTCAAGCTCAAGCTCCTCAAATCCCTCCATTACTTCATCCACCATCACAACAGCATAGCCATGAGGAATCGGAAGGCAGTGAAAAGTTCCGTTGGGTTGAGGAGGTGCAACAGAGCCGACAGCCGCCCTGAAAGTGAGGTTCCGGAATTTCGTCATAAGCTCGCAATGTTGAGCCTCCGTGATAGTATCCACGGGGTAGCTAGGAGCCGTGAAGTCAGGCTGAACGAGCTCCGTGGAAGCCACGCTGCTTCTCTGCTGAGATGGCGGGGTAGCATCTGGGGTAGCTTCCTGCCGCTGAGATGGTTGGCCGGCAGCTCGCTGGCTCTCAAGTTCCTCTAGCTTTTCTAGTCTTGCATTGAGCTTCTGCATGTCGCTCAACTGCGCTTTCCTCTTTCTCTCCTGGCTTCTGTAACCGCCTGCGTCGGGAAACCCAACCTTCCACGGAACGGAGCCTGGTGTGCCTCGTGTTCGTCCAGGGTGCTCAGCATTCCTGAGGGCCTCAGTCAGCTCGTCCTTCTCTCTGTCGGGAATGAACGTCCCTTCCCGCGCTGCGGTGATATACTTCTGAAACTTCTTGATGGGTATTGCAAGTTGCTCGTCCGTCCAACGGCACTTCCCTGTTTCAGGGTCCAAAGTTCCCCCAACCCCGAAGAACCAAGTCCTTGAATGGTCTGGCCAGTTCAATGTCTCTGGTTCGACCCCTTTAGCAATCAGGTCATTCTCAACTTTGTCCCACAACGGCCGGGCTTTGAGATAGCCACCTGACCCCGTGTGATGGTGATACTGCTTCTTTGCAGCATTGTTCTTGTTTGTCTCTGACATTTTCTTACTCTTGTCCGATGTCTTGTAGGACACAAATGCGGGCCAGTGATCTCTTATCTTCTCAAATCGGCTGATGAATTCTAGAGTCTTCCCTTTGTCGACAAACTTTGATTTCAACTCATTCTTCCACCTCCTGAATAGACCTGCCATCTTCTTAAGAGCACACGCCCTGACCAGTGGCTCTATAACTGGCTTATTCGGATCCTCCTCTGGCGGTAGGGTGAAATTTGCCTTCAGCGAGGTCCAAAGATCATCTTTCTGTCTATCGGTGACATAAGAAGGGTCGTCGTCCTTAGGCTTATTCCATTGCTTGATGCTGATCGGGATGTTGTCCCCAACAATAGCTCCGCACTGAGCAGAAAATGCGTCCTTGGTCCCCTTGGGTTCAATCGGTAGGCCATCGTCCGCGAGTGCTATGATCGTGAACCTTTCATCCTTGCGCATCCTTCTCTTCGGGCCTCGTCTCGTTACCGAAGTTTGGCTCGATCCAGAGGGCTACAAAAGAAGAAAGAAGAGTTAATATATGTACATACCAAAACAATTAATGCATCAATTAGCTAGTCAGCACATGCTTAATTAATATATATACCTCGCCGAACTTTGCAACAGCTCCCTCCTCCGTTCGGTCACCGGAGACGTCATCATGGTCTCCTTCTTCCTCCGGCATTCGGTCACCGGAGCCATCATGATCATGTCCTTCCTCCTCCATTGTTCGATCACCGGAGCCGTCATCCTCTCCTTCCAGACCATCGGTGTCGTTGAGAAATGACAAGACATCACGTCCGGCGAGGATTATCTCCCCCAACAACTGTTCTTGTTCCAAGTCTCTTTGATCCATAGTTTGTGCAAATATTACAACATGGCAATTAATATACAAACATGAATGTCCGACGTCCGGACCGCCTCTCTCATGAATGTCCGACGTCCGGACCGCCTCTCTCATGAATGTCAAACAAGGGATTCTCTTAACCTTTAAGGGATTTAACAAAATGGCGCCATTCTGGATGTGCAGAAAATGGTCCATATTTTTCCTGATCTCATGTACCCTGCTATATGTCATGTTGTCTAGTGTCAAAGGATTCAATAAAACCAAGGCATCATCATTAGCCGGAAGTAACTGGCGCATAATGGTACGAAGCTCTCCAAAATTGTTTTGGAACGGAGTCCCGGATAGGATAATTAATTAGCTTTTTGGTACGAAGTTCAGCAAGAGCCTTCTGAATATCGCTATTTGGAAGGCCTTTGCTGAACTTCGTACCAAAAAGCGAATTATTCTATCCGGAACTCCGTTCCAAAACAACTTTGAAGAGCTTCGTAGCATCATACGCCTGTTACTTCCGGCTAATGATGAAGCCATGGATTTCTTCAATACTTTGACAGACAACGTGACATATAGAAGAATATATATATATATATGAGATCAGAAAAAAATTGGATCAACTTGTGCACATCCATAATGGGGGCATTCTTGATAAATCCATATTGAATGCACAAAAAGTCTGGAGTTGAAATAAGTTAAAAAAAATGAAATGCCTTTGTAACAGACGAGTTTTCGTCCGAAACCTTGATACTTCGAAGGAGATGGTCCAGTTTGTACACGAAGTGCATCCAGTTTTTGACGTAACCCTCTCAACTTTGTAGCACATGCTATGTGGGTGAAATGACGATGACATGCCAAGTTTCAACCTTTTCAGAGTTCATTTGTAGGGCTTTTCAATTTCAGGGTCATTTAGCTCAAAAAAATCATTAAATGCATGAAAAATAGCAAATGAAGTTAGAAAGGGTTGAAATTTGAGGATGTGGCTTTGAATGGTGCATATTGAATGCACAAAAAGTCTGGAGTTGAAATAAGTTAAAAAAAATGAAATGCCTTTGTAACAGATGGGTTTTCGATCGAAACCTTGATACTTCGAAGGAGATGGTCCAGTTTGTACACGAAGTGCATCCAGTTTTTGCCGTAACCCTCTCAACTTTTTAGCACAAGCTATGTGGGTGAAATGATGATACCATGCCAAGTTTCAACCTTTTCAGAGTTCATTTGTAGTGCTTTTCAATTTCAGGGTCATTTAGCTCAAAAAAATTATTAAATGCATATAAAATAGCAAATGAAGTTAGAAAGGGTTGACTCTGGCTTGGTTAACCTTAGTTGTGACTCTGGCTGGGACGGTTCTAGCAGATGTAGTCGACGGTATGATTGGATGGACACCAACCCGGACTAAAGGGGTTCTGAAATTTTCAAACTCTACCCCCCCACCCCCGTGGACCGCCTTTTTTAGTTTTGTAGAAAATAAAAAAAAAATGATAAAATCTTCAAAAAATATAATCCTTTGAGATGTAGTTAGGTTTTAGTGTCTAGTTGGTATAGAAATTTTGAAATATGAATTTTGACCTTTTTTGCAAAAAAACGAAAAAAAAATGTAAAACGGCCATAACTTTTGCATACGACGTCGAAAAAAAAGTTTAATATATAAAAAAACTAGAGAAAAATTGGGACTCGATTTCACCCGGTGAAGTTTTCTTAGATTCTCAAAATTCCAAAAGTAAAAAAAGTTATTTCAAAAAGAAAAAAAATTTAATAATTTTAAAAATTAATTTATTTAAAATAAATAAATGATGTCATATTTGGATTCCTAACATTTTTCTGATAATAATGGATAAATTATTTGTCGAATTTTGATTTACAGATTTAATGATATTAATTATGCCATATTAAATGAATAAATGGCAAAAAACAAATAAAGTAATATTATTACTTATTTTATTTTCATTGAAATTCAATATTATTATTACTTATTTTGTTTATTTTAATAATTGTTTGGAATTCAAAAAAATAAATCATGTGACATCAGGACCTAAGGGTTAATAGGATTGATAGCTTACTATTGTCAGGAAAACAACAAGTGCAGACTTGGAAACTAGGGGCGATAGAACCAGAAAGTTAAGCGTGCTGGGGCTGGAGCAGTGAGAGGATGGGTGACCTACCGGGAAGTTAGACGATTTGAAATGAGTGCTCCACGCTGGAGCAGTGAGGACGGGTGAGATTAAATTGTCAAATAATTCAAAGATTTGAAAATCGGAATAAAACTTAAAAACAAATCAAAAAAATATTTAAAAAAAATTCATTTTTTTCTAAAAATTCCTTTAGTCCCTAAAGGTGGATCCTTTAGTCCCGGTTGGTAACACCAACCGGGACTAAAGGTCCTCCCTCTCCCGCCCCAGACAGCGCCACGTGGAGGGCCTTTAGTCCCGGTTCGTAAGCAAACCAGGACTAAAGGTTTTGGGCTTTAGTCCCGACCCTTTAGTCCCGGTTCCAGAACCGGGACTAAAGGCCCTCTGGAACCGGGACAAATGGGTCGTTTTCTACTAGTGAAGGTACAATTCTGTAGAACTGTGTAGTGTGCTTGAGACCAAGAATTCCCGTCCCTACATATTATTGAGTCCGCTCCTAGCGTGCCTTTTCCAGTCAGTCTCCCCTCATACCGCGATTGAGGGAGACCAATCTTCTTAAGGTCAGGAATGAAGTCAACACAAAACCCAATGACATCCTCTGTTTGATGGCCCATGGAGATGCTTCCTTCTGGCCTAGCGCGGTTACGAACATATTTCTTTAAGACTCCCATGAACCTCTCAAAGGGGAACATATTGTGTATTAATACAGGGCCCAGAACGACAATCTCGTCGACTAGATGAACTAGGACGTGCGTCATGATATTGAACAAGGATGGTGGGAACACCAGCTCGAAACTAACAAGACATTGCACCAAATCACTCCTTAACCTTGGCAGGATTTCTGGATCGATCACCTTCTGAGAGATTGCATTGAGGAATGAACATAGCTTCACAATGGCTAATCGAACGTTTTCCGGTAGAAGCCCCCTCAATGCAACCGGAAGCAGTTGCGTCGTAATCACGTGGCATTCATGAGACTTTAGGTTCTGGAACTTTTTCTCTGCCATATTTATTATTCCCTTTATATTCGACGAGAAGCCAGACGGGACCTTCATACTGAGCAGGCATTCAAAGAAGATTTCCTTCTCTTCTTTGGTAAGAGCGTAGCTGGCAGGACCTTCATACTGCTTTGGATGCATGTCGTCTTTTTCATGCACACGTTGCTGTTCCTCCCGTGCCTCCGGTGTATCTTTTGTCTTCCCATACACTCCCAAGAAGCCTAGCAGGTTCACGCAAAGATTCTTCGTCACGTGCATCATGTCGATTGCAGAGCGGACCTCTAGGTCTTTCCAATAGGGTAGGTCCCAAAATATAGATTTCTTCTTCCACAAGGGTGCGCGTTCCGCATCGTCAGTCGGAACAGATAGTCCGCCAGGACCCTTTCCAAAGATTACTTGTAAATCATTGACCATATCAAGTATGTGATCACCGGTACGGAGGGCGGGCTTCTTCCAGTGATCTGCCTCACCTTTGAAATGCTTTCCTTTCTTTCGACATTGATGGTTGGTCGGAAGAAATCGACGATGCTCCAGGTACACATTCTTCCTGCATTTGTCCAAATATATACTGTCAGTGTCATCTAAACAGTGTGTGCATGCGTGGTATCCCTTGTTTGTCTGTCCTGAAAGGTTACCGAGAGCAGGACAATCGTTGATAGTTACAAACAGCAACGCATGTAGGTCAAATTCCTCCTGTTCGTTCTCATCCCACACACGTACACCTCTTCCATTCCATAGCTGTAAAAGTTCATCAACTAATGGCCTTAGGTACACATCAATGTCATTGCCGGTTTGCTTAGGGCCTTGGATGAGCACTGGCATCATAATGAACTTCCGCTTCATGCACAACCAAGGAGGAAGGTTATACATACATAGAGTCACAGGCCATGTGCTATGCTTGCTGCTCTGATCCCCAAAAGGATTAACGCCATCTGCACTTAAACCAAACCATACGTTCCTTGGGTCATCTGTAAAGTCGCTCCACTTTCTCTCGATCTTTCTCCACTGCGACCCGTCAGCGGGTGCTCTCAACTTCTCGTCTTTCTTACGGTCTTTTATATGCCATTGCATCAACTCGGCATGCTTTTTGTTTCTGAACAGACGTTTCAACCGTGGTATTATAGGAGCATACCACATCACCTTGGCAGGAACCCTCTTCTCGGTGCGCTGGCCCTCAATATCACCAGGGTCGTCTCTTCTGATCTTATACCGCAATGCACCACATACCGGGCATGCGTTCAAATCCTCGTACGCACCGCGGTAGAGGATGCAGTCATTAGGGCATGCATGTATCTTCTGCACCTCCAATCCTAGAGGGCATAGAACCTTCTTTGCTTCGTACGTACTGCCGGGCAATTCGTTATCCTTTGGAAGCTTCTTCTTCATTATTTTCAGTAGCGAATTAAATCCCTTGTCAGATACACCATTGGCTGCCTTCCATTGCAGCAATTCCAGTGTGGTACCGAGCTTTCTGTTGTCATCTTCGCAATTTGGGTACAACCCTTTTTTGTGATCCTCTAACATGCGATCGAACTTCAACTTCTCCCTTTCACTTTTGCATTCTCTCTGTGCATCAACAATGACCCGGCGAAGATCATCATCGGGCACATCGTCTGGTTCCTCTTGATCTTCAGCTTCCCCCATTGCAGCATCACCGTATTCAGGGGGCGGGTAGTTGTCATCATCCTCTTCTTCTTCGTTGTCTTCCATCATAACCCCTCTTTCTCCGTGCTTGGTCCAAACATTATAGTGTGGCATAAAACCCTTCTCAAGCAGGTGGAAGTGAAGGGTTTTAGAGTTGGAGAAAGCCTTCGTATTCTCACAGACAGTACATGGACAATGCATAAAACCATTCTGCTTGTTTGCCTCAGCCGCTTCGAGAAAATTATGCAGGCCCTTAATATACTCGGAGGTGCGTCGGTCACCGTACATCCATTGCCGGTTCATCTGTGTGCGTTATATAGTTCTCATTATTGAACAACATATATCTCTCTAGAGCATCTAATTAAAACATACATTGAAACTATGTAAAAAAATTAAATGCAACAACAAATGCGATCATAACCGCAATTAAGGTACCAATTGATCCAACGGCATAATGATCCCAAGCCTTAGTATGAATGGCATATTTTCTAATCTTTCGAATCTTCAAGCGCATTGCATCCATCTTGATCTTGTGATCGTCGACGACATCGGCAACATTCAACCCCAATTTCATCTTCTCCTCTTCAACTCTTTGTAATTTTTCTTTCAAGTAATTGTTTTCTTTTTCAACCAAATTTAACTTCTCGACAAGAATTTCTATGTCGGTTGGAATTTCCGGTTCACATACCCCCTAGATAAAAAAATCTATGTCACGTTGGTCGGCATAATTGTCATAAAAACTAAATAAAACAAATAGTTATAAAAGATAATATATACCACATCCGAATCATAGACAGGACGAGGGCCGATGGAGGCGGATACCAAAACCATCGCACTATATAATAACAAACAATAATAAAAGTAAGAAAATTACACAAGTATCTATCTAAATCATACAAGTAAGAACTTTTTTCTTTTAGAAAGAAGATAAGAAGAAGAGGCTAACCACGGTGGTGCCGGCACCGAGATGGGCGCGGGCGATTGACGGCAGTGAGGACGGGGACGGGACAGGACAGACCGCCAAACCTAGACAAATCTTGAGGAAAATGGAGCTTGGACAAGGAGCTTCGAGAGGAGAAAGCTTAAGTGTGGCTCGGGCATTTCATCGAACACCTCATGTGCATAGGAGGTGAGCTAGAGCAACAAAGCTCTCCCACGGCCGGCCAAAAAAACAGAGCAGTGCTCTGCTCTGCTCGCGGGCAGGGGGTATATATAGGCCAACAATTGGTCCCGGTTTGTGGCTGGAACCGGGACTAAAGGACACCATTTGGTCCCGGTTCCAGCCACAAACCGGGACCAAAGGGGTTAGACGAACCGGGACCAATGGCCCACGAGGCCCGGTTTGTGAGTGAACCGGGATTAATGGGATTTCAGGCCTGGACCAAAGCCCTGTTTTCTACTAGTGTTGGGAGTGCCGGGAGGGGTACCGGGGACCATCGGGAGGGATGTCTCAAGCCAAAGGGCCTCCTGGGCTGTGGAAGGAGTCAAGCCAGCCCTTAGTGGGCTGGCCGAGCCCCCCACTAAGGCCCATGCGGCTAGGGGTGGGAAAACACAAAGGTGGAAAGAGTTTCGAAGTGGAGGAAGAGGAATTCTACACCTAGTAGGATTGGAGTAGGACTCCTCCACCTCTCCTCCTTGCGGCCGCACCAAGGGGCAGCCCTTCGGCCGCCGGCCTCCCTCCCCTTCCTCCTATATATACTAGAGGGAGAGAGGGCAAAAGCACTTCAACCCAAAAAGGCCATAGTGCAGCCATCTCTCCCGATAGATCAGTTCCTCTAGTTTTTCAGCAGTGCATAGGCGAAGCCCTGCGGTAATAGTTCCACCACCACCGCCGCCATGCCGTCGCGCTGCCGGAGAACTCTTTAACCTCTCCGCTCCCTCTTGCTGGATCAAGAAGGCAGAGATCGTCATCGAGTTGTACGTGTGCTGAACGCGGAGGTGCCGTCCGTTCGGCGCTAGATCGGGACGCACTACTGGAATCAGGGACTTTGCCATCTGCCAGCTCTTTGCCGTCTGCTGGCAGACGGCAAAGAGGTTGTTTGCCGTCAGCTTTCGGAAAGCAGACGGCAAAGAGCTGGCAGATGGCGAAGACACTATTTGCCATCAGCCAGCTCTTTGCCTTCTGCCAGCGGACGGCAAAGTTTCTTTGCCGTCCGCTAGCAGACGGCAAAGAGGTGGGGTGGGGCCCAGTGGAGGCCAGTTAACTGCAACGGCCCCCCCCACCTCTTTGCCGTCTGCTAGCGGACGGCAAAGAAACTTGGCCGTCTGCTAGCAGACGGCAAAGAAAAGAACTCATAACGGGCGTTACCCCCCTCCTCTCTCTCTTCTCTCTCTCCCTCTCTCTCTCTCTTCTCTCTCCCATTTTAATTTTCGTTCCCGCCGCCGCCGCCCTCCGCTCCCCCGCCCCTCCCCCTCCGCCGCCCCGCGCCGCCCCCCCTCCGCCGCCCCGCACCGCCCGCCCGCCCCCCCAGCGCCCGCCCCGTCGCCGGCCACCCCGCATCGCCCCCCCCGCCCCCCGGAGCCCGCCCTGTCGACCGCCCCCCCGCCCCCGACCGCACCCCGCCGCCGCCCCGACCGCACGCCGCCCCGGCCCGCCTCCCGCCGCGCGCCGCCACCGACGCCCCCCCGACGCCCAGCCGCCCCGCGGCCCAGCGCCCCGCCGCCCCGACAACCAGGCGCCCCGCCGCCCCGACGCCCACGCCGCCCTGGTGCCCCGCCGCCCTCGCCGCCCCGCCGCCCCGTTGCCCCGCCGCCCCATTCCGGTGAGCTCTCCCCCCTGTTTTTTTCTTTTTGTTGCTGTTAGTTAGGTTAGTTACTACTGTTAGTTAGGTTAGTTAGATTAGTTCTAGGTTAGTTAGGTTAGTTCTAGGTTAGGTAGGTTAGTTTCTATGTTAGTTAGGTTAGTTCTTGAAAAAAAATTATTAGGAGAAGAAAAGAAGAAGAATAAGAAGAATAAGATGAAGAAGAGGAGGAGGAGGAGAAGAAGAAAAGGGGGAGGAGAAGAAAAGAAGAAGAAGAAGAAGAGGAGGAGGAGGAGGAGGAGGAGGAGGAGAAGAAGAAAAGGGGAAGGAGAAGAAAAGAAGAAGAAAAATAAGAGGAGGAGGAGGAGGATCGAGGGGTCGAGGGTCGCCGAGGGGTCGAGGATCGAGGGGTCAAGGGTCGAGGGTCGAGGGGTCGAGGCTAGAAGAAGAAGAAGAAGAAGACCCCCCGACCCCCGACCCCCGAGGATCGAGGGGAAAAGGAGTCGAGGGTCGCCGAGGACACGACACCACCGACACCCCGACCCCCGACACGACACCACCGACCCCGATACGACACCCCCTGCGTTCATGGGTGAGCACAAATGACACCCCGACCCCGACACGACACCCCAACACCCCGACCCCGACACGGCACCCCAACCCGGACACCCCGACCCCGACACGGCACCCCAACCCTGACACCCCGACACCCCTGACACCCCGACACCACGACACCCCCGACACCCCGACACCCCGACCCCGACACGACACCCCAACCCCGACACGACACCCCGACCCCGACACGACACCCCGACACCATGACACCCCGACACCCTGACACGACACCCCCGACCCCCGACACCTCTTCGGCCTCCTGTTGACCGAAAGGGTGCTCTTCGGCCTTCCAGAGGCCGACGAGGTCATATATGTGTGAATTATGAGTTAGGTCATATAATTTCCGATTTTGTTATGAAAAACATCATATATATTTGTTGGAAATATGCCCTAGAGGCAATAATAAATTGGTTATTATTATATTTCCTTGTTCATAATAATCGTTTATTATCCATGCTATAATTGTATTGATTGGAAACTCAAATACATGTGTGGGTACATAGACAACACTGTGTCCCTAGTAAGCCTCTAGTTGACTAGCTCGTTGATCAAAGATGGTTAAGGTTTCCTAGCCATTGACATGAGATGTCATTTGATAACGGGATCACATCATTAGGAGAATGATGTGATGGACAAGACCCAAACTGTAAACGTAGCATTTGATCGTGTCAGTTTATTGCTATTGTTTTCTGCATGTCAAGTATCTGTTCCTTTGACCATGAGATCATGCAACTCACTGACACCGGAGGAATACCTTGTGTGTATCAAACGTCCCAACGTAACTGGGTGACTATAAAGGTGCTCTACAGGTATCTCCGAGGGTGTCTGTTGGGTTGGCATGGATCAAGACTGGGATTTGTTACTCTGTGTGACGGAGAGGTATCTCAGGGCCCACTCGGTAATACAACATCACATTGAGCCTTGCAAGCAAAGTGACTAAAGAGTTAGCCACAGGATCTTGTATTACGGAACGAGTAAAGAGACTTGCCGGTAACGAGATTGAACTAGGTATAGTGATACCGACGATCGAATCTCGGGCAAGTAACATACCGAAGAACAAAGGGAACAGCATACGGGATTAACTGAATCCTTGACATAGAGGTTCGACCGATAAAAGATCTTCGTAGAATATGTAGGAGCCAATATGGGCATCCAGGTCCCGCTATTGGTTATTGGCCGTAGAGGTGTCTCGGTCTTGTCTACATAGTTCTCGAACCCGCAGGGTCTACACACTTAAACGTTTGGTGACGATTAGTATAGTTGAGTTATTTTGTTGGTGACCGAAAGTTGTTCGGAGTCCCGGATAAGATCCCGGACATGACGAGGATCTCCGGAATAGTCCGGAGGTAAAGATTGATATATGTGATAATAGTGTTTTGATCTCCGGAAGAGTTCCGGAATTCACCGGAAGTGGTTCTGGATGTTTACCGAAGTGTTCGGGTGCAGCAACACTTTATATGGGCCAAAGGGATAAAGCCAACGAGGTATTGGAAAGTGCAAAAAGTAATTTTGCTGCCGCGTAAGCGGTACTACCGTTTTGTGAAGCGGTACTACCGCCCAAGCGGTACTACCGCTTGTGTGAAGCGGTACTACCGCCCAAGCGGTACTACCGCTTGTGTGAAGCAGTACTACCGCCCAAGCGGTACTACTGCTTGTGTTAAGCGGTACTACCGCTTGTGCGCGGTACTGCAGGGATCCGAGTTGGACTCTTTCCCTGCGGGCCAAACCGACCTTGTGCGGGCAAAACCGACCTGGAGGAGGCTTTTACTCCAAGTTTAGACCCCAAGGCTCAACATATAAATAGAGGGGCAGGGCTAGCACACGGGACACATCAAGTTTTCCCCAAGCCGTGTGCGGCAACCCTAACCCTCTAGTTCCTCCGTCATAATCTCCGTAGCGCTTGGCGAAGCCCTGCAGAGATTGTTCCTCACCACCATCACCACGCCGTCGTGCTGCTGGAACTCAACCACTACTTCACCATCGCTCGCTGGATCGAGGAGGTGAAGGCGTCATCAAGCCGTACGTGTGTTGAACGCGGAGGTGCCGTCCGTTCAGCGCTAGTTCGTGATCGGATCGAGGGACGACTTGCGATTTGGATCGCGGAGACGTTCGACTACATCAACCGCGTTTCTTAAACGCTTCCGCTTAGTGATCTACAAAGGTATGTAGATTTACTCTCCCTCTCGTAGATGCTCATCACCATGGATAGATCTTGTGTGTGCGTAGGAAAATTTTTGTTTCCCATGCAACGTTCCCCAACAGTGGCATCATGAGCCAGGTCTATGCGTAGATGAGATCTCGAGTAGAACACAAACGAGTTGTGGGCATGGGTGTATACATATTGCTTGCCGTTACTAGTTGATATTTGATTCGGCGGTACTGTGAGATGAAGCGGCCCGGACCGACATTACGCGTACACTTACGCGAGACAGGTTCCTTCAACTAACATGTAACTTCGTTGCATAAAGATGGCTAGCGGGTGTCTGTCTCTCTCACTTTAGTTGATTCGATTTCAATGAAGAGGGTTCTTTTAGAAGATCAAAAAGCAATCACTACACCACGTTGTGGTTTTGCGTAGGTAAGAACGGTTCTTGCAAACCCGTAGCAGCCACGTAAAATTTGCAACAACAATTAGAGGACGTCTAACTTGTTTTTGCAGGGTATGTTGTGATGTGATATGGCCAATTACATGATGAGATATATGTGATGTATGAGATGATCATGTGTTGTATAGAATATCACGACTTGCATGTCGATGAGTACGGCAACTGGCAGGAGCCATAGAGTTGTCTTTAATTATTGTATGACCTGCGTGTCAATCATTAAGCGCTATGTAATGCTTTACTTTATCGCTAAACGTTAGCAATAGTCGTGGAAGAAACAGTCGGCGCGACAACCTTATGGCGACACGTTGATGGAGATCAAGATGATGGAGATCATGGTGTCATGCCGGTGACGATGGAGATCATGCCGGTGCTTTGGAGATGGAGATCAAAAGCACAAGTTCATGGCCATATCATGTCACTTATGATTTGCATGTGATGTTAATCCTTTTATGCATCTTATTTTGCTCAGGACGACGGTAGCATTATAAGGTGATCCCTCACTTAAATTTCAAGATAAATTGTGTTCTCCCCGAGTGTGCACCGTTGTGAAAGTTCGTCGTTTCGAGACACGCCGTGATGATCGGGTGTGATAGACTCCACGTTCACATACAACGGGTGCAAGCCATGTTGCACACGCGGAACACTCGGGTTAAACTTGACGAGCCTAGCATGTACAGACATGGCCTCGGAACACAAGAGACCGAAAGGTCGAACATGAGTCATATAGTAGATATGATCAACATGAAGATGTTCACCATTGAAACCACCTCAACTCATGTGATGATCGGACTTGAGTTGGTGGATTTGGATCATGTTACACTCGAATGACCGGAGGGATGTCAATTTGAGTGGGAGTTTTTTAAATATGATTAACTAAATTCATTATCTTGAACAATAGTCTAAGTTGTCTTTGCTATATTTATGTTGTAGATCATGGCTCGCGCAGTAGCACCCCTGAATTTTAATGCGTTCCTAGAGAAAGCTAAGTTGAAAGATGATGGAAGTAACTTTGTGGACTGGGCCCGTAATCTGAGGATTATCCTTACGGCTTCCCAGAAGGCTTATGTCCTTGATGCACCGCTTGGTGATCCACCCGCTCCAGTTGAGTCTCTAGACGTTGTGAACGCCTGGCAGGCTCGTTCTGATGATTACTCAATAGTTCAATGTGCAATGTTGTATGGCTTAGAACCGGGACTTCAAAGACGTTTTGAACGTCATGGAGCATATGAGATGTTCCAGGAGTTGAAGTTTATCTTTCAGAAGAATGCCCGGATCGAGAGATATGAGATCTCCGATAAGTTCTATGCTTGAAAAATGGAGGAGAACGGGTCTATCAGTGATCACGTGCTCAGAATGTCTGGGTACTCCACCCGTCTGGCTGAGTTAGGGATGCCCCTTCCGCCAGAGGCTATCACTGACAGAGTTCTTCAATCATTGCCACCTAGCTACAAGAGCTTCGTGTTGAACTATAACATGCACGGGATGAACAAGTCAGTCGCCGAGCTGTTTGCGATGCTGAAAGCCGCTGAGTCTGAAATTCAGAAGGAGCATCAAGTGTTGATGGTCAATAAAACCACTAGTTTCAAGAAAAATGGCAAGGGTAAGAAGGGTAACTCCAAGAAGAGTGGCAAAGCAGTTGCTCCTCTCGTGAAGAAACCCAAGGCTGGACCCAAACCAGAAACTGTGTGTTTTCATTGCAAGGGAACTGGACACTGGAAGCAGAACTGCCCCAAGTATTTGGCTGACAAGAAGGCGGCCAACAACAAACAAGGTATATATGATATACATGTTATTGATGTGTACCTTGCCAACTCTCGTTGTAGTGCCTGGGTATTTGATACCGGTGCGGTTGCTCATATTTGCAACTCTAAACAGGAACTGCGGAATAGACGGAGGCTGGCAAAGGACGAAGTGACGATGCGCGTGGGAAATGGTTCCAAGGTTGATGTGATCGCCGTCGGCACGCTCGCTCTTCGATTACCGTCGGGATTAGTGATGAACCTAAATAAGTGTTATTTGGTGCCTGCGTTAAGCATGAACATTATATCTGGATCTTGTTTATTGCGAGACGGTTACTCATTTAAATCAGAGAATAATGGTTGTTCTATTTATATGGGTAATATCTTTTATGGTCATGCACCCAATGTAAGCGGTTTATTCTTATTGAATCTCGATAGTAATGATACACATGTTCATAACATTGATGCCATAAGATGTAGGATTGATAATGATAATGCCACTTTCTTGTGGCACTGCCGTTTAGGTCATATTGGCGTAAAACGCATGAGGAAGCTCCATGCTGATGGACTTTTGGAGTCACTTGATTTTGAATCACTTGACACATGTGAGCCATGCCTCTTGGGCAAGATGACTAAAACGCCGTTCTCTAGAACAATGGAACGGGCAAGTGACTTATTGGAAATCATACATACTGATGTGTGCGGTCCAATGAGTATTGAAGCGCGCGGTGGTTATCATTACTTTCTCACCTTCACTGATGACTTAAGTAGATATGGGTATATTTACTTAATGAAACACAAGTCTGAAACAATTGAAAAGTTCAAACAATTTCAGAGTGAAGTTGAGAATCATCGTAACAAGAAGATTAAATTCCTACGATCTGATCGAGGAGGAGAATATCTGAGTTATGAGTTTGGCAGTCACTTAAGACAATGTGGAATTGTTTCACAACTGACACCGCCTGGAACACCACAGCGTAATGGTGTGTCCGAACGTCGTAATCGAACTTTATTGGATATGGTGCGATCTATGATGTCTCTTGCCGATTTGCCACTATCGTTTTGGGGTTATGCATTAGAGACAGCTGCATTCACTTTAAATAGGGCACCATCGAAATCCGTTGAGACAACGCCATATGAACTTTGGTTTGGCAAGAAGCCAAAGCTGTTGTTTCTTAAAATTTGGGGATGTGATGCTTATGTCAAAAAGCTTCAGCCTGAAAAGCTGGAACCCAAAGCGGAGAAATGCGTCTTCATAGGATACCCAAAAGAGACAGTTGGGTATACCTTCTATCTCAGATCCGAAGGCAAAGTGTTTGTCGCTAAAAACGGAACATTTCTTGAGAAAGAGTTTCTCTCGAAAGAATTGAGTGGGAGGAAGATAGAACTTGATGAGGTTGTTGAACCTTTACTTCAACCTGAGAGTAGCGCAGTGTAGAAAGATGTTTCTGTGGAGCCTACATTAGCTGAAGAGGAAGTTAATGATGATGATCATGAAGCTTTGGATCAAGTTGCTATCGAACCTTGTAGGTCGACAAGGACGCGTACTGCTCCCGAGTGGTACGGCAACCCTGTCTTAGAGGTCATGTTGTTAGACAACGATGAACCTACGAGCTATGGAGAAGCGATGATGGGCCCGGATTCCGAGAAGTGGTTAGAGGCCATGAAATCCGAGATGGGATCCATGTATGAAAACAAAGTATGGACTTTGGAAGTATTACCTGAAGGGCGTAAGGCCATTCAGAATAAATGGATCTTTAAGAGGAAGACGGACGCGGACGGTAATATCACCGTCTATAAAGCTCGACTTGTGGCAAAGGGTTTTTCACAAGTTCAAGGAGTTGACTACGATGAGACCTTCTCACCCGTAGCGATGCTTAAGTCCGTCAGAATCATGTTAGCAATAGCTGCCTTTTTCGATTATGAAATTCGGCAGATGGATGTCAAAACAGCGTTCCTTAACGGTTACCTTAAGGAAGAGTTGTATATGATGCAACCAGAAGGTTTTGTCGATCCAGAGAATGCTGGCAAAGTTTGCAAACTCCAGCGATCCATTTATGGACTGGTGCAAGCATCTCGGAGTTGGAATCTTCGTTTTGATGAGGTAATCAAAGCGTTCGAGTTTATACAAGTTTACGGAGAAGCTTGTATTTACAAGAAAGTGAGTGGGAGCTCTATCGCGTTTCTAGTATTATATGTGGATGACATATTGCTGATTGGAAACAATATAGAAATGTTGGAAAGCGTGAAGGAATATTTGAACAAGAGTTTTTCAATGAAGGACCTAGGAGAAGCTGCTTTCATATTAGGCATCAAGATCTATAGAGATAGATCAAGACGCTTAATAGGACTTTCACAAAGCACATACCTTGATAAGATTTTGAAGAAGTTCAAAATGGATCAGTCCAAGAAGGGGTTCTTGCCTGTTTTGCAAGGTGTAAAGGTGAGTAAGACTCAATGCCCAGTGACTGCAGAAGATAGAGAAAAGATGAGTGTCATCCCCTATGCTTCAGCCATAGGCTCTATTATGTATGCAATGCTGTGCACAAGACCCGATGCCAGCCTTGCCATAAGTATGGTCGGAAGGTTTCAAAGTGATCCAGGAATGGAACACTGGACGGCGGTCAAGAATATCCTGAAGTACCTGAAAAGGACTAAGGACATGTTTCTCGTTTATGGAGGTGATCAAGAGCTCGTCGTAAAGGGTTACGTCGATGCAAGCTTTGACACTGATCCGGATGACTCTAAGTCTCAAACCGGATACGTATTTATTCTTAATGGGGGTGCGGTTAGCTGGTGCAGTTCCAAGCAAAGCGTGGTAGCTGATTCTACATGCGAAGCGGAGTACATCGCTGCCTCGGAGGCGACGAAGGAAGGTGTCTGGATGAAGGAGTTCATGACAGATCTTGGAGTAGTGCCTAGTGCGCTTAACCCAATGACTCTGTTTTGTGATAATACTGGTGCCATTGCTCTAGCCAAGGAACCAAGATTTCACAAGAGGACCAGACACATAAAGCGACGTTTCAATTCCATCCGCGATTACATCAAGGAGGACGACATAAATATTTGCAAAGTACACACGGATCTAAATGTTGCAGATCCGATGACTAAACCTCTTCCAAGGGCTAAACATGAACAACACCAGAACTGCATGGGTGTTCGATTCATTACAATGTAAATCACATAGTGATGTGAACTAGATTATTGACTCTAGTGCAAGTGGGAGACTGTTGGAAATATGCCCTAGAGGCAATAATAAATTGGTTATTATTATATTTCGTTGTTCATAATAATCGTTTATTATCCATGCTATAATTGTATTGATTGGAAACTCAAATACATGTGTGGGTACATAGACAACACTGTGTCCCTAGTAAGCCTCTAGTTGACTAGCTCGTTGATCAAAGATGGTTAAGGTTTCCTAGACATTGACATGAGATGTCATTTGATAACGGGATCACATCATTAGGAGAATGATGTGATGGACAAGACCCAAACTGTAAACGTAGCATTTGATCGTGTCAGTTTATTGCTATTGTTTTCTGCATGTCAAGTATCTGTTCCTTTGACCATGAGATCATGCAACTCACTGACACCGGAGGAATACCTTGTGTGTATCAAACGTCGCAACGTAACTGGGTGACTATAAAGGTGCTCTACAGGTATCTCCGAGGGTGTCTGTTGGGTTGGCATGGATCAAGACTGGGATTTGTTACTCTGTGTGACGGAGAGGTATCTCAAGGCCCACTCGGTAATACAACATCACATTGAGCCTTGCAAGCAAAGTGACTAAAGAGTTAGCCACAGGATCTTGTATTACGGAACGAGTAAAGAGACTTGCCGGTAACGAGATTGAACTAGGTATAGTGATACCGACGATCGAATCTCGGGCAAGTAACATACCGAAGAACAAAGGGAACAGCATACGGGATTAACTGAATCCTTGACATAGAGGTTCGACCGATAAAAGATCTTCGTAGAATATGTAGGAGCCAATATGGGCATCCAGGTCCCGCTATTGGTTATTGGCCGTAGAGGTGTCTCGATCATGTCTACATAGTTCTCGAACCCGCAGGGTCTACACACTTAAACGTTTGGTGACGATTAGTATAGTTGAGTTATTTTGTTGGTGACCGAAAGTTGTTCGGAGTCCCGGATAAGATCCCGGACATGACGAGGATCTCCGGAATAGTCCGGAGGTAAAGATTGATATATGTGATAATAGTGTTTTGATCTCCGGAAGAGTTCCGGAATTCACCGGAAGTGGTTCTGGATGTTTACCGAAGTGTTCGGGTGCAGCAACACTTTATATGGGCCAAAGGGATAAAGCCCACGAGGTATTGGAAAGTGCAAAAAGTAATTTGCTGCCGCGTAAGCGGTACTACCGTTTTGTGAAGCGGTACTACCGCCCAAGCGGTACTACCGCTAGTGTGAAGCGGTACTACCGCCCAAGCGGTACCACCGCTTGTGTGAAGCCGTACTACCGCCCAAGCGGTACTACCGCTTGTGTTAAGCGGTACTACCGCTTGTGCGCGGTACTGCAGGGATCAGAGTTGGACTCTTTCCCTGCGGGCCAAACCGACCTTGTGCGGGCAAAACTGACCTGGAGGAGGCTTTTACTCCAAGTTTAGACCCCAAGGCTCAACATATAAATAGAGGGGCAGGGCTAGCACACGGGACACATCAAGTTTTCCCCAAGCCGTGTGCGGCAACCCTAACCCTCTAGTTCCTCCGTCATAATCTCCGTAGCGCTTGGCAAAGCCCTGCAGAGATTGTTCCTCACCACCATCACCACGCCGTCGTGCTGCTGGAACTCAACCACTACTTCACCATCGCTCGCTGGATCGAGGAGGTGAAGGCGTCATCAAGCCGTACGTGTGTTGAACGCGGAGGTGCCGTCCGTTCGGCGCTAGTTCGTGATCGGATCGAGGGACGACTTGCGATTTGGATCGCGGAGACGTTCGACTACATCAACCGCGTTTCTTAAACGCTTCCGCTTAGCGATCTACAAGGGTATGTAGATTTACTCTCCCTCTCGTAGATGCTCATCACCATGGATAGATCTTGTGTGTGCGTAGGAAAATTTTTGTTTCCCATGCAACGTTCCCCAACAATATTTGTGTTGATCGGGTGGATTTAAATGTGCAGTTGTTTCATCGCTGCGAGGGTTTGGTGTTCGACGACCTCCCCATGCGTTCAACGAGCTCCGCCCCTGCGTTCGTGGGTGAGCACAAATGACATCTCCTCCTCCCCCTTCATTTGCTCTGTTCCGTCTTCGTGCCGATGAAACTTGCTAGCTGTAGGTAGATTGAATCATCAGTATGCGTGACCACTATGCGTCTCCCGTTCGAAAGGGTTACATCTATAAATATGCATGCATTTGCATATTTATAACCGTGATTCTTTCGAATTGTCCAACGTTATCCATGGACAGCCCGAGTATGTGTAGATTGGGTTCGTTTTCCCATATGCTCTGCTCCGGATCCGATGCAGAATTTCGCCAGTGCCTCCCTGTTGTTCTCCGGGTACACATCCTCTCTGCTTATTGCCGAGACGTGTATCAGGAGAACAGCGGGGAGGTGCTGCCGAAATTTTGCTTCGGATCCAGAGCAGAGCATGGGAAAACGAACCCAATCTACACATACTCGGGTGGGATTAGGACCTATCATTACCTACTAGCGTCTAGGTTGCATGGACGTCAAACTTGATTAACGGATGAATATAGATGATGAATTATATATATATTTCTTGTGTGTTTAGTAGGTAGGCAAGATGAGTGATCGTCCTTGGATGTACACCGGTCACCCTAGTCAGAAAGAAATGACCATTGAATGGTTAACAAAAACCAAGGAGTTTATGAGCGCCGCATTTGCAAATGGCCAGGAAATAACCTGGTGCCCCTGTATCCGGTGCGACAACCATAAAAAGTGGACACGGGATGAAATCGGTAAACACCGTTAGCCCCCTAACGGTGCTGGCATCTTTTGTCTGCCGTCCAGGGGCTTTGCCGTCTGCCAGCAGACGGCAAAGAGGTTGGCTTCTTTGCCGTCTGCCAGGAGACGGCAAAGTGGCCTTTGCCGGCAGCTGTTCGGCCGGACTGTTCGCCATCTGCTGGCGGACGACAATGGCTTTGCCGTCCGCCAAGGAGGCCTTTGCCGTCTGCTATGGCAGACGGCAAAGAAACTGATTCCAGTAGTGACGGATCGTGATTGGATCGCGGGACGCTCGGTGATTTGGATCGCGAAGACGTTCGACTACATCAACCGCGTTTCTTAACGCTTCCCGCTTAGAGATCTACAAGGGTATGTAGATCCACTCTCCCTCTCGTAGATGCTCATCACCATGGATAGATCTTGCCTGTGCGTAGGAAAATTTTTGTTTCCCATGCATCGTTCCCCAACAGTGGCATCAGAGCTAGGTCTATGTGTAGATGAGATCACGAGTAGAACACAAAGGAGTTTGTGGGAGTTGATATTCAGATTGCTTCCTCCCTTGGTCTTTTCTTGATTCGGCGGTATTGTGGGATGAAGCGGCCCGGACCAACCTTACTCGTATGCTTACGAGAGACCGGTTCCATCAACTGACATGTAACTTTGTTGCATAAAGATGGCTGGCGGGTGTCTGTCTCTCCTACTTTAGTTGGATCGGATTCGACAAAGGCGGTCCTTGAGAAGGTTGAATAGCAATTTGTGTATCACCGTTGTGGTTTTTGCGTAAGTAAGAATTGATCTTGCTAGATACCCATAGCAGCCAGGTAAAACATGCAACAACAATTAGAGGTCGTCTAACTTGTTTTTGCACGGTATGTTGTGATGTGATATGGGCAATTACATGATGAGATGTATGTGATGTATGAGATGATCATGTATTGTATAGAATATCACGACTTGCATGTCGATGAGTACGGCAACCGGCAGGAGCCATAGGGTTGTCTTTAATTAATTTTCGCCGTTTTTGCTTTACTTTATCGCTATGAGTTAGCAATAGTCGTAGAAGCAACGGTCGGCGCGACAACCTCATGGCGACACGTTGATGGAGATCAAGATGATGGAGATCATGGTGTCATGCCGGTGTTTTAAAGATGGAGATCAAAAGCACAAGTTCATGGCCATATCATGTCACTTATGATTTGCATGTGATGTTAATCCTTTTATGCATCTTATTTTGCTTAGGACGACGGTAGCATTATAAGGTGATCCCTCACTGAAATTTCAAGATAAAACTGTGTTCTCCCCGAGTGTGCACCGTTGCGAAAGTTCGTCGTTTCGGGACACCACGTGATGATCGGGTGTGATAGACTCTACGTTCGCATACAACGGGTGCAAGCTAGTGTTGCACGTGAAGAACACTTGGGTTAAACTTGACGAGCCTAGCATGTACAAACATGGCCTCGGAACACAAGAGACCGAAAGGTCGAACATGAGTCATATAGTAGATATGATCAACATGAAGATGTTCACCATTGAAACCACCTCATCTCACGTGATGATCGGACTTGGGTTGGTGAATTTGGATCATGTTACACTCGAATGATCAGAGGGATGTCAATTTGAGTGGGAGTTTTTAAGTAATATGATTAACTAAACTCATTATCATGAACATAGTCAAAATGTCTTTACAAATTATGTTGTAGATTACTAGCTCACGCTATAGCTCCCTTGAATTTTATATGTTCCAAGAGAAATAGAGTTGAAAGATGATGGTAGCAATAATGCGGACTGGGTCCATGATCTGATGATTGTCCTCATTGCTGCATAGAAGGCTTTTGTCCTTAATGCACCGCTCGGTGCGCCACCCCCTCAAGCGTCGTCTGTAGATGTTGTCAACATCTGACAAGCACGTTCTAATGACTACTTGATAGTTCAGTGCGTCATGCATTACGGCTTAGAATTGAGGCTCCAAAACATTTTGAACGTCATGGAACATATGAGATGTTCTAAGAGCTGAAATTGGGATCTCAGGCTCGTGCCCGTGTTGAGAGGTATGAGACCTCCAACAAGATTATTTGCCTGCAAGATGAACGAGAATAGCACAATCAGTGAGCATGTGCTCAGATTGTCTGGGTGCTACAATCGCTTGAATCGAGTGGGAGTTGATCTTCCAGATAAAATAGTGATTGATATAGTTCTCCAAGTCACTGCCACTAAGCTACTAGATCTTCGTGATGAACTATAAAATGCCAGGAATGGAAATAATGATCCCTGAGCTATTCGCGATGTTTGACGCCGCGAAGGTAGAAATCAAGAAGGAGCATCAAGTGTTGATGGTTAGTAAAACCACTAGTTTCAACAAGGGCAAGGGCAAGGAGGTAAACTTCATGGATGGCAAGCCAGTTGCTGCTCCAGTGAAGAAACCCTAAGTTGAACCCAAACCCGAGACTAAGTGCTTCTATTATAAGGAGAGCAGTCGCTGAAGCGGAACAACCCTAGATACTTGGTAGATAAGAAGGCTGGCAACGTCAACAGAAGTATATTTGATATACGTTTTGTTCATGTGTACCTTACTAGTACTCCTAGTAGCACCTGGGTATTAGATACCGGTTCAGTTGCTAAATGTTGGTAACTCAAAATAAAAGCTACAGAATAAACGGAGACTAGCTAAGGGTGAGGTGACGATGAGTGTTGGAAGTGTTTCCAAGGTTGATGTGATCACCATCGCACGCTCCCTCTACCTTAGGGATTAGTGATGAACCTAAATAAATGTTATTTGGTGTTTGCGTTAAGCATGAACGTGATTAGATCATGTTTATTACAATACAGTTATTCATTTAAGTCAGAGAATAATGGTTAATCTGTTTACATGAATAATACCTTCAATGGTCATGCATCCAATGTGAATAGTTTGTTAAATCTCGATCGTAGTAACACACATGTTCATAATATTGGTGCCAAAAGATGCAAAGTTAATAATGATAGTACCACTTACTTGTGGCACTGCCGCCAAGGTCATATTGGTGTAAAGCGCATAAAGAAACTCCATGCTGATGGATCTTTTGACTCAGTCGATTTCGAATCGGTTGAGACATGCGGACCATGCCTCTTGGGCAAGATGACTAAAGACCCCATTTTCCGATATGATGGAGCGGTGAAGTGACTTATTGGAAATGATACAGGTTGATGTAAGCGATCCAATGAGTGTTGAAGCGTGCGGTGGATATTGCTATTTTCTTACCTTCACTAATGATTTGAGTAGATATGGGGATATTTACTTAAATGAAACACAAGTCTGAAATGTTTGAAAAGTTCAAACACATTCAGAGTGAAGTTTGAGATCATCGTGACAAGAAGATAAAATGTCTATGATATGATCGTGGAGGTAAATATCTGAGTTACGAGTTTGGTATACAACTTAAGACAATGTGGAAGTTGTTTCACAACTCATGCCACCTGGAACACCATAGTGTGATGGTGTGTCCGAACGTCGTAGTCGTGCTCTATTGGATATGGTGCGTACTATGATGTCTCTTATCGATTTGTCACTATCGTTTTGGGGTTATGCATTAGAGACAACTACATTCACTTTAAATAGGGCACCATCTAAGTCCGTTGAGATGACACCGTATGAATTTTGGTTTGGCAGGAATCTAAGCTGTTATTTCTTAATGTTTGGTGCTGCGACGCTTATGTGAAAAATGTTTTTCAACCTGATGAGCTCGAACCCAAAGCGGACAAATGCATCTTCATAGAATACCCTAACGTAACAGTTGGGTAAACCTTCTATCTCAGATCCAAGCGCAAAGTGTTTGTTGGTAAAATGGGTCCTTTCTCGAGAAAGAGTTTCTCTCGAAAGAATTGAGTGGGAGGAAAGTAGAACTTGATGCGGTTGTTGAACCGTCACATCAGTTGGATGAGCACGGCGCAGAAATATGTTTCTGCGGCGCCTACACCAAATTGAAGAGGAAGCTAATGATGATGATCATGAAACTTCGGATCAAGTTACTACCGAACCTCGTAGGTTGACAAGGACACGTACTACCCTGAGAGGTACGACAATCCTGTCTTGGAAATCATGTTGTTAGACAACAATGAGCCTACAAACTATGAAGAAGCGATGGTGGGCCCGGATTCCAACAAATGACTAGGAGCCATGAAATCCGAGATAGGATCCATGTATGAAAACGAAGTATGGACTTTGGTAGACTTGCCCGAACGGCAGGCCGTTGAGTACAAATGGACCTTTAAGAAGAAGACAGACGCTGATGGTAAATGTCACCATTTATAAAGCTCGACTTGTCACAAAGTAGTTTCCGAAAAGTTCAAGGAGTTGACTACGATGAGACTTTCTCACCCGTAACGATGCTAAAGTCTGTTGGAATTATGTTAGCAGTTGCTGCATTTTTCGATTATGAAATCTGGCAGATGGATGTCAAAACAGAGTTTCCTTAACGGTTACCGTGAGGAAAGGTTGTATGTGATACAACCAGCAGGTTTTTGTCAGTCCTAAGGATGCTAAAAGGTATGCAAGCTCCAGCGATCCTTCTATGGCCTGGAGCAAGCATCTCGGAGTTGGAATATACACTTTGATGATGTGATCAAAGTTTTTGGGTTTATACAAAGTTTAGGAGAAACTTGTATTTACAATAAAGTGAGTGGGAGCACTATAGAATTTCTGATAAGTATATGTGGATGACATATTGTTGATCGGAAATGATGTAGAATTTCTGGAAAGCATAAAGGGTTGTTTGAAAGGAGTTTTTCAAAGAAAAACCTGGAATGAAGCTACTTGAATATTGGGCATCAGGATCTATAGAGATAGATCAAGACGTCTGATAAGACTTTCAATGAGTACATACCTTGACGAGATTTTGAAAGAGTTCAAAATGGATCAATCAAAGAAAGAGTTCTTGCCTGATTTGTAAGGTGTGGAGTTGAGTGAGACTCAAAGTTCGACCACGGCAGAAGAAAGAGAAAGGACGAAGGTCGTCCCCTATGCATTATCCATAGGCTCTGTATAGTATGCCATGTTGTGTACCGCACCTGGTGTGTGTGCCTTGCCATGATTCTGTCAAGGGGTACAAGAGTGATCCAGGAGTGGATCATTGGACATCGGTCAAAATTATCCTTAGTAACTGGAGGACTAAGGAAAAGATTCTCGATTATGGAGGAGACAAAGAGTTCGTCGTAAAGGGTTATGTCGATGCAAGCTTTGACACCAATCCGAATGACTCTGAGTGGTAATCCGGATACGTATAGTGGAGCAGCCATTTGGAATAGCTCCAAGTGGAGCGTGGTAGCATCTGCAGTATGACATATAGATTTGCAAAGAACGCACGGATCTGAATGTTGCAGACCGTTGACTAAAACCTCTCTCACATGCAAAGCATGATCGAACCCCAGAACTCATTGGGTGTTAGATTCATAACAATGTAAATCACATGGTGATGTGAACTAGATTATTGACTCTAGTGCAAGTGGGAAACTGTTGGAAATATGCCCTAGAGGCAATAATAAATTGGTTATTATTATATTTCCTTGTTCATGATAATCGTTTATTATCCATGCTATAATTGTATTGATTGGAAACTCAAATACATGTGTGGGTATATAGACAACACTGTGTCCCTAGTATGCCTCTAGTAGACTAGCTCGTTGATCAAAGATGGTCGAGGTTTCCTGGCCATAGACATGAGATGTCATTTGATAAAGGGATCACATCATTAGGAGAATGATGTGATGGACAAGACCCAAACTATGAACGTAGCATATGATCGTGTCAGTTTATTGCTATTGTTTTCTGCATGTCAAGTATCTGTTCCTATGACCATGAGATCATGCAACTCACTGACACCGGAGGAAAACCTTGTGTGTATCAAACATCGCAACGTAACTGGGTGACTATAAAGATGCTCTACAGGTATCTCCGAAGGTGTCTGTTGAGCTGGCATGGATCGAGACTGGCATTTGTTACTCCGTATGACGGAGAGGTATCTCAGGGGCCACTCGGTAATACAACATCACAACAAGCCTTGCAAGCAATGTGACTAAAGTGTTAGCCATGGGATCTTGTATTACGGAACGAGTAAAGAGACTTGCCGGTAACGAGATTGAACTAGGTATAGAGATACCGACGATCGAATCTCGGGCAAGTAACATACCGAAGAACAAAGGGAACATCATACGGGATTAACTGAATCCTTGACATAGAGGCTCAACCGATAAAGATCTTCGTAGAATATGTAGGAACCAATATGGGCATCCAGGTCCCTCTATTGGTTATTGACCGTAGAGGTGTCTCGGTCATGTCTACATAGTTCTGGAACCCGCAGGATCTGCACACTTAAGGTTCGGTGACGTTTCGGTAGTATAGAGTTATGTATGGTGGTGACCGAAGGTTGTTCGGAGTCCCGGATGAGATCCCGGACATCACGAGGAGCTCCGGAATGGTCCGGAGGTAAAGATTGATATATAGGAAGTCCCGATTTTGTCACCGGAAAAGTTTCGGGTATTTCGGTAGTGTACCGGGAGTGCCGGGAGGGGTACCGGGGACCATCGGGAGGGGTGTCTCGACCCAAAGGGCCTCGTGGGCTGTGGGAGGAGTCAAGCCAGCCCTTAGTGGGCTGGCCGAGCCCCCCACTAAGGCCCATGCCGCTAGGGGTGGGAAAACACAAAGGTGGAAAGAGATTCCAAGTGGAGGAAGAGGAATCCTACTCCTAGTAGGATTGGAGTAGGACTCTTCCACCTCTCCTCCTTGCGGCCGCACCAAGGGGCAGCCCTTGGGCCGCCGGCCTCCCTCTCCTTCCTCCTATATATACTAGAGGGAGAGAGGGCAAAAGAACTTCAACCCAAAAAGGCCATAGTGCAGCCCTCTCTCCCGATAGATCAGTTCCTCTAGTTTTTCAACAGTGCTTAGGCGAAGCCCTGCTGGAATAGTTCCACCACCACCGCCGCCGCGCCGTCGCGCTGCCGGAGAACTCTTCTACCTCTTCGCTCCCTCTTGCTGGATCAAGAAGGCGGAGATCGTCATCGAGCTGTACGTGTGCTGAATGCGGAGGTGCCGTCCGTTCGGCGCTAGATCGGGACGGATCGTGATTGGATCGCGGGACGCTCGACGATTTGGATCGCGAAGACGTTCGACTACATCAACCGCGTTTCTTAACGCTTCCCGCTTAGCGATCTACAAGGGTATGCAGATCCACTCTTCCTCTCGTAGATGCTCATCACCATGGATAGATCTTGCGTGCGCGTAGGAAAATTTTTGTTTCCCATGCATCGTTCCCCAACATGGAGTTCATAAATATCTCCTAGAAAAAGCAAGAAGTGGCAACAATTCGGGCAACAAAGTGAGAAAAAAACAAGCATCATCCTTCGTCTCCATGCATGGCAATTCTAATGATACTAGTGAAGTGTCACCGAAAGAACTTAAGCATTACTCTCAAACAGTATAATTTGGTGCTGAACTGCTAGGAGAGCAAACTCAGCAAGAAATTTGCTAGTAAATTATACAGATTGATATCTTTAGCCAATCAAGGATGAGCCTATGAGCAAATTTGGATTGAGATTCGTTAATAGTGATATCTATGTTGTTGGTGATACTGTGGCCACAGACCGAATGCCTCCTTGCGCGTAAACTAGCTTAATTTACTTCAAAAGAACGTAATTATTACTCTATAATGTGGTCCTCAACTGGTAGGAGAGCAAACTCAACAAGAAGTTTGCTACTCCCTCCATTCCCTTATACAAGGCCACTATGGAAAATACATTTTGCATCTATATAAGGCCACATACAGTAATCGAGGTAAACATTAATGATGTTTCCTCATACTAACAACTTGTTTAATACTTGCATGCATGTATTCATAATGACATTTAGCTACTTTCTTCTCATTCATTCGTTGCATGCATGAGGCGTATTAATGATTCCGGTTAACGAAAAGAAAACTTGACTTTCCAAGCGGTCATTAAATTTTGTCTTGGTACCTGTAATATGAGTTTGTGGCCTTGTATAAGGGAATGGAGGGAGTAATTCGTAATAGAGATTCATATTTAACCAAGGATGAACCTATGAGGAAGCTACCAAATTGTTGACTTGGTTAGTGGATGATTATACCATGGAAAAGAGAAGATACCTAAGAGCACAAACGTATGAACTTAAGAGCAGATACCTAATACACCAAAAACGTTTATTCATGTACATTGTAAAAAAAAGAGTAACAACCCAGTTTGATCTCAATAATGGCGGCCTGTGAGTGGGACCACAGCTAAACAAACTGGGATAGAAGTATTGAATATTGCACCAAAGTCAGAAAACTGATTCGTAAACGACATGAGCAAAGTCACAGAAAAATGACTTTTAATGCCACTGCAAATTATTCTCGCTGAACTGATGTACAATAATACAATCAGACAACTATAAATTTCTTCAGAAAATTGCAGAAACATTACCTCCTATGAGTCAAAAGTATTTAACACCCAAAAGTCCTAGTAAAACCACCAAAAATTGAACAAAAACAAGCAGGAGTAAAGATGTGAGCATCTGATACCTCAGTTTGTATCTCCGTACCTGAAAACCAGTTTACAAGAACAGAACTAGAGCAAGTTTATACTTATATTTCATTAAAGAGAGACAACTGTTTTTACACATGTTGTACGTAATTTTCTATATATAGAACAAAAAATTGGTCAATATGATCTTTGATCGGTTCAGCAAAAAATATAGTTGATGACATATCTAATGGACTCGATAAATAATCATGTGACAGATAAGTTGATCATTGGAAGGATGGAAATGTCTAGAAGCTAAAAATTCCCAATTCGGTTAAGAGATTGCTTTACATTATGAAATTTAAGGTAAAGAAAGAGATCTCTGCCAGCAAGCTAGCTATCCTTTTTTTCATGTGGTTATGTTTAACCTGGTAAATTATAATATTGATGTAGTTCATTAATGGAGTTCAGACTACAAGACTGGGTCATACCAAGGAAATAAGCTTAACTGCCCTCTTGAAAACAATAAAAGTGCCAAGTTAAAGAAGCAATGCAATATTATCTATATTGCAAAATATGTACTATTTCAAATCTAACATATGTATGTTCTCAATGTTCATAATGAATAGAATGTTGAGTTGTAATGGACTCTAGTTGAGTACTGCATGTGTCCAGTCAAATGTAAAGAACAAAGGGAATACAAAAACTAACTTGTTGCCAGCAACTTCAGTGAGTCCGCAGGCACAACTCAGTCATCATATCATTATCAGCTGTAAACAACATGGTTAATGGCTATTGACAATGGTTCCCATTTTCCTAAAGGTCTTCTCGCATTATAAAGTGGTGAATCACTGGTATATGTCCATCATTACAGCACACAAAGAAAAGGGTGTTGAGATTAATTTATTAGGTCAAATCAAGGACTGACAAAACTAATATAAAGTTCAGCTTAGTGAAGGACAAATGAACAGCTCCACTGAAGTAGAAGGCAGCCATATAGAAACACGGATAGTCGTTAATCAGTATGGTGCACAGTCAAACATTCATTGCTAGTACAAGTTCCTCCCAGAATTACTAGCAAGAGAAGCGACCAACATTTTAGATATAATAAAAAGGAAAAAGCTTGGCAGATGTAAGGTAGAAAAAAAGGATCAGGCCTCGATTAGCAGCTCAGGCTACGAAAAAATCTCTAGAAAATGTTTCAATCAGTGCCCTGTTCCAGAAAAGAGTGATATTTTTCAGGCAGTAACCCCTTATATTCCTGGCATTTCCCCCCTGAAGCAAGTGCAGTCAACAAGCCAGCGGACTACAAATTAGTAGCCAGTGTTGGTTAATCTGCACACACACATGCACACAAGTTTCAGTTACATGTTTCTGAATAACACTGACCGTCAGCGTGTGTTTGTACACGTACGGTTTCAGTTTCAGTTAGCATTCAGTTAGGTAGTTGGCTAGTTTTCAGCTCGCCGTGGGAATCGCCATGGGATGGCATGGATCACGCATTCCCCGCCGCGGGCTAGTAGGCATCATGCACGTCCGAGCGTCGTGGGATGGCACGACCTGTAAGCTCGGCGAGCACGACCATTTCTTGCTTGATTTCAGGAGCTCGTTAGGAGTTCAGATAAATAAGACAAGAACAGAAAAGCTGCATGTCGTTACAGCAGCGCAAACTATCGTCTCCAACCTCTCGATCTCTCTGTCCCTCTCTCTCTCGTGTCGTGCTTGCAGGCCTTTGCAACTACAATTGGCATTAGAGCCTCTGTGGTGTATGATCCATCCTGGGCGCCGGCGGTGTCTGATCCGCCGGAGAGATGGCCGGCGGCGACGAACAGAAGTTGAAGGAGCAGCAGGAGGCAGAGAAGGCAGCTGCAGAAGCGGCGGCTCTGGAGAAATCCCTGGCGCGTCTCTCCACCGAGGAGGGATCGGGGGTGCGCGTCGTCGAACGCGTCGTGCACGGCGGCGGCGGTAGCGGTCCTCCGATGATGCTCACGCGTACAAACTACGCTGATTGGGCCATGTTCACCAAGCTGCAGCTCCAGGCCGATGAAATCTGGCGCGTGGTGGAAACCGGTCAGGGCACGGACCGCGACGACCGACGAGCCATGATCGCCATTCTAAGGGGGGTACCGCCGGAGCTGATGCGCATCCTGGGCGCGAAGGCCACGGCGAAGCAGGCCTGGGACACCCTGAAGACCATGCGTGTCGGGGTCGAGCGCGTGCGGGAGGCCAAGGCGCAAACTCGCCGCTCGGAGTACGAAGGGCTGCGGTACAAGGATGGAGAGGGCATCGAGTCGTATATCATGCGGCTCAGGACGATCATCGACGAGCTCGAGGCCCTCGGTGACCCGGTGAACGAACACAAGGCGGTCCTCAAGGTGCTGCGCACAGTGCCACGGCCGTACCGTGAGATGGCTGTGGCGATCGAATCGCTCGTCGACACCAAGACCCTCTCCCTGGAGGAACTCGGCGGTCGGCTGCTCGTCATCGAGGAGCGCGAGCGCGAGGAATCGCCCGCGCCCGGCACGCAACTGATGTTCACAGCAGAACAGTGGCTCGCGCACCAGAAGCAGCAAGACGTTGGTGGCAGCTCGTCCGGCGGCGGGCACGGCCGCGGCAACGGCAAGCCAAAAGGAAACCAAAGCGGTGGTGGGCGCGGCCAAGGTGCAGGCCGCGGCAATGGCGGAGCGGCGGTGCCAAGGCGCAAGGGCGACTGCCGCTACTGCGGGATCTATGGCCACTGGGCAAAGGAGTGCCGCAAAAAGGCCAAGGACCGCGAGCAGCAAGAGCAACAGGCACACGTGACGGAGGTCGACGTCGAGCAGCCCGGCCTTCTTCTCGCCGCCTGCGATACGGTGGTCGCCACAGGAGCGGCCCCGATGGCTGGAGCACGGGCAGCGCATGAAGAAATCTTCCTCAACGAGGCGCGCGTCGTGCCAGTGCCGACCAACGACGACCGGTGGTACTTGGACACGGGCGCCAGCAACCATATGACTGGGTGCCGTGAAATGCTCACGCACCTGGACGAGTCAGTGCGCGGGGTTGTGCGCTTCGGTGATGGCTCAGCGGTGCAGATCCGTGGGCGCGGTGCGGTGATGTTCTCGTGCAAGAACGGCGAGCACCGCGCGCTCTCGGACGTCTACTACATTCCACAACTTCGAACCAGCATCGTGAGCCTGGCCCAGCTCGACGAGCACGGCTGCAAGTCTGTGATCGAGGACGGCGCGCTCTGTCTCTACGACAGGAAGCGCGTGCTCCTGGCACGGGTGCGGCGGACGAGCAACCGGCTGTATGCCGTCTCTCTGAACTTGGCCGCGCCCGTGTGTCTACTTGCGGGCGGCATCGATGACGCCTGGCGGTGGCACGCACGGTACGGCCACTTGCATTTTCGTGCACTGCATGACCTGGGTGCGAAGGACATGGTGCGCGGCATGCCGACGATCCGACACGTCGAGCAGTTCTGCGAGGGATGCACGCTTGGGAAGATGCACAGGACGCCGTTCCCGCGCGCATCGGCGTACCGCGCGGAGCAGGGGCTTGAACTGGTCCACGGTGTACCGCGCGGAGCAGGGGCTTGAACTGGTCCATGGCGATCTCTGCGGCCCCATCACGCCGGCGACAACGTCTGGTAACAAGTATTTCCTGCTCATTGTTGACGATCAAAGTAGATACATGTGGCTGGAAGTACTCAGGAGCAAGGACGAGGCGTTCAAGTTCTTCAGGAAAATCAAGGCAGCAGCGGAGACCCAGAGCGGCGCCAAGCTCAGAGCGTTCCGCACTGACCGCGGCGGTGAGTTCAACTCGAATGAGTTCACCGCATACTGTGAAGAACTTGGGATTCAGAGGAATACGACGATGCCGTACTCTCCGCAACAAAATGGTGTGGTCGAGCGCCGCAACCAGTCGGTGGTGGAGATGGCGCGCAGCCTGATGAAGAGCATGGGCGTGCCAAGCGTGTTCTGGGGCGAGGCGGTGCACACGGAGGTTCACATCCTCAACCGATCGCCCACGAGAAGCTTGCAAGGGATGACGCCCTACGAAGCTTGGCGGAAGAAGAAACCAGCGGTGGACTACTTCCGCACGTTCGGCTGCGTCGCCCACGTGAAGGTCGTCGGACCGGGCGTTAACAAGCTGTCCGATCGCTCCGTTGCAGGCGTGTTCCTGGGCTACGAGCCGGGCACGAAGGGGTACAGGGTCTATGACCCGACCGGCAAGCAGCTCTACATCACGCGGGACGTCCGTTTTGAGGAAGAACGCCGCTGGAACTGGGCCAGCACGCACGGCGACGGCGTGCGCGCCAACGACGGGGAGTTCACGGTGGTGTACACGGAGGCTGGCGCACCCGTGACGACCACATACTCCGTGTCACCAGATGTGGCAGCGCGGAGCTCGCCTGCATCGCCTGTGGCCCCTCGCACACCTATGTCCGTCGGGTCTGGCCTGGACACGCCAAGTGCGCCCGGCACGCCGGGCTCGGCGGGACCAAGCGCATCCACACCAGCAACTCCCGGCGAGCCTGATGACGGTTGGGTGTCCCCGCCTGCCGGAGAGACGTACGACAGCGACGGGGTGCCTCTCCGTTACAAGACGGTGGAGCATCTCATCGACCACGCGCCGGCGTGCACCCTGGAGTACAGCGGACTCTGCCTCTCTGCTGCTGCAGAGGAGCCCGCGTCTGTTCAGGAGGCGCTGGATGAACCTGCTTGGCGCAGTGCGATGGAGGCGGAGATGGATTCGATCCGCTCCAACAACACCTGGGTCTTGTCCTCGCTGCCTGCCGGGCACCGCGCCATTGGACTGAAATGGGTCTTCAAGGTCAAACGTGATCCGGCCGGAAATATTGTGAAACACAAAGCTCGACTGGTGGCGAAGGGATACGCGCAGCGGCAGGGGGTGGACTTTGACGAGGTATTTGCCCCCGTGGCTCGTCTGGAGACAGTGAGACTGCTACTGGCCGTGGCGGCTCAACGGCGGTGGTCAGTGCATCACATGGATGTGCGATCTGCATTTCTCAATGGGGAGCTGGAAGAAGAGGTGTATGTGCATCAACCTGCAGGATTCATTGACAGTGGCAACCCCGGCAAAGTTTTGAAGCTGCAGAAGGCACTGTATGGACTCCGGCAAGCGCCGCGAGCTTGGAATGCCAAGCTGGACATCTCACTGGTCTCCCTTGGTTTCAAGCGGTGTCAGCTGGATCATGCTCTGTACAAGCAAGGCAAAGATGATGATTATCTGCTGGTTGGGGTGTACGTTGACGATCTAATCATCTCCGGCTGTTCTGACGACGCCATCAAACAGTTCAAGCAGCAGATGCAGGACCTGTTCCAGATGAGTGATCTGGGTCTCCTCACTTACTACCTGGGAATTGAAGTGAAACAGGAAGAGGGTGGAACTACAGTCTGCCAGTCCAGTTATGCTAAGAAGATTCTCGAAGATGCTAGGATGGATCAGTGCAACCCCAGTCACACACCACTGGAAAATCGTCTGAAACTGACGAAGAATAGGGAGCAGCAGTGGATGCGACAAAGTATCGCAGCCTGATTGGCAGCCTACGGTATCTGGTGAACACTCGACCAGATATTGCATATGCCGTGGGGGTTCTTAGCCGGTTCATGGAAGCACCAGGGAAGGAACATTGGATTGCAATCAGACAAGTTCTGAGGTACATCAAAGGAACTCTGAACCTTGGGTGTATCTACAGAGCAGAGGGGGAAACTGTCCTCACTGGTTTCAGTGACAGTGATCACGCAGGAGATCTTGACGACAGGAAAAGCACTACAGGCCTTGTCTTCTTTCTTGGATCTGGGGCTGTTACTTGGTCCTCACAGAAACAGAAGGTGGTGGCAAAATCCTCTTGTGAGGCAGAGTACATAGCAGCAGCAACGGCAGCAAGTCAGGCTGTCTGGCTGAGCAGATTACTTGCTGAAATGCTGGGGGCAGAAGTTCAGAAAGTCAAACTGCGCGTCGATAACAAGTCTGCAATAGAGTTAAGCAAAAATCCGGTGCACCATGAAAGAAGCAAACACATTGATCTCAGGTATCACTATATCAGAGAGTGCGTTGAGCTGGGGCGAGTGGATGTAGTCCATGTCAGAACCGGAGACCAAGTTGCAGATGCTCTCACCAAGTCCCTAGGAAGGAGCCGGTACATTGAGCTGCGGCACAAGCTAGGGGTCGTTCAGTGTGTAGCAGATTAGGGGGTGATTTGTTGGTTAATCTGCACACACACATGCACACAAGTTTCAGTTACATGTTTCTGAATAACACTGACCGTCAGCGTGTGTTTGTACACGTATGGTTTCAGTTTCAGTTAGCATTCGGTTAGGTAGTTGGCTAGTTTTCAGCTCGCCGTGGGAATCGCCATGGGATGGCATGGATCACGCATTCCCCGCCGCGGGCTAGTAGGCATCATGCACGTCCGAGCGTCGTGGGATGGCACGACCTGTAAGCTCGGCGAGCACGACCATTTCTTGTTTGATTTCAGGAGCTCGTTAGGAGTTCAGATAAATAAGACAAGAACAGAAAAGCTGCATGTCGTTACAGCAGCGCAAACTATCGTCTCCAACCTCTCGATCTCTCCCCCTAGGCTGCCGTAGTTGGGGCGCCCCGGTGCAGCCGCGGAGCCGCACGGGAGCGTGATTTTTGGATCGGGAGGACTCGTATGATTGTTGTTTGATGCTGTAAGAGGACGGGTTATGGGGATCTAGGCTTTAGAGCGAAAACGATGAGGATCTTGAATACTTCGATTGGAGTGCCAGGTTATTGTGTACCGTGTGAACACGTGTTCATATCATTCTTCTCTTTAATTTCATTCCCACAAAATAACTCTGGATCAATCTTTCCTCTTTCCACTTTTGTTTCCTTTTTGTTTGCCGTGCCTGCCCCCACGGTTGTGAGGTCTCTGCACATGTCATTCAACGGCACTTAAGAACCTTTACCAATGATAGCCAGCTTAGCGAGGACCTCATCTATTTGACTCTCCTGCGTAGCACATCATGCGACTCACTACACTGTCCCGGTGATGAGCTACCAGCTCATGATCAACGTCCCTAACAAAGATATTGAAGACTTCTTGTAGTGGAAATAGCATATTCATTAAACTTATTTTCTTAGCTGAATTAGCACACTGGAAAGCACGCATGCATAAACAACATCTTCATTTATAATTTCTGCCATTCTTATAAGAAGTAAGCGTATGCACAATGAAATTTATAGCTAAAAACATAAATGTTACTATGATTTTTTTTCTAGTTCTAAATCCCCCTCTTTTGTTGTTAATATTTTCACTGATTATATATCCGTGCAAACGTTCTCATTGTTATATTACTTTATTTGATCTAGGAAATTATATTCAAGATTTGACTATATATACAAACTTGAGGAATTCATCTTAATCAACATACTTGTATAAATCGACCACCATTACCTGCCTAAAACGTTCAAGGTTAGTCCTGTTGCATTCAGTCAACTTATGAGTAAATATTTCCGTGTTTGTATTTAGATTTGTTGTACCTTACAGAAAGAAAAAATTACTGGATGGAAAAGACTCTTTCACGATCGCTCGTTCCAACGCCCTAAGCGCTCCTTCCGTCCCCAATCAGTTTCCGATCTGGATGTGTTCCTTTCCATAACAACAATGCTGGCCCCACCTACTCCTTGAACCATGCAAGCAGCTCATCCATCCATGTACAGGGTAATACATACACCTAATCTCACCCCCCCCCCCCCCCCCCCGAATTTCGGGGGTGGGTTCGGGGTGCAAGCTCAACTTTCCTTTGTAAATCCTTGACAAAAGCCTAAGGAAACAAGACAACGCTGCACTTTCCTAATGCTTCCTGTTGGAAAACGAGCGTGCATTAGCCTTGCCTTAGTCGGATATATAAAATGAGAGATGCGTGTCCACCTCCAGGCCATTTGATAGGTCTTAATGGCTACAATATTGTGGCATTAACAGGTAGCATGCATTTTTTCTTAAATATAGTCTGACATGGTCGTAAAACATTTATTTGTTATTGTGCGATCGATGGTATTGGAAACTAAACATCTTTGGGTCCACTACTGGAATCTAGGATTTCGCCGAGTTCCGAGTTCCATGTGTACGGTGTCTCCCCAACGTAAGGTCTCTGCTGAGTTTGCTGAAAATGGATATGGCAATAACGCACTACTCAGCAAACATCATCATTTGCCGAGTTAGAGAGAAAAGAGGCTCGGCGACAAAACAAAAATAGGCAAAGTCAAACATGCGTCGAGTTTCGTCTAAAAAAACTCATCGCTTCACACGACGGAGATTGGCTTCTGCTAACATACTTCTAGGTCTCATGTGTATGCCTACTCGGCGGTTGGGATTCCTATGCCGAGATCGAATGCTCGGGAAAGGGCTAACCGTTTGTGTACCCAACACTTATAATTAAACTTGGGGGCGGGCTCGTCTTTTTTTTCTTATGATTAAATGCATGCATGTTCATTTGTTAAATTTATATGAAATGTGTCGCAAATGCTATTGAATAAGTAGCAGATTGTTAAAATGCTAGCTAGTTAAAGAAAATTGTTTACTTGTTGAAATACTTATGATTTCCGTTAGCCTTTTTGGTAGTGTGTTAGTGTGGTGATATAAATTGCTTATGCTTTCTAGAAATTCCAAATCACAATATGCTTGATACAAATACCCAAAAATTCTTTGAAAGAGATATGATGGATCTGAGCACATGTGCAGCGGTTGTGCATTTCTTCGCCGCACCGGCTGAATCAACAAACCAATGTCTTGTAGTAGTAAAGTGTTATTGCTCCCAACTACCACTATGAAAGGTTACTACTGACTTGATGCTCATATATATGCATATATAGTCGGATCAAGTAATACATATAGATATACAGAAAGCTTTAAAGATTCAAATCGGAAGATCATACTTATGTCTGTCAGAAAATAATTGAGAACATATCCATCTAACTGATCCATCTTTGCTTAAGTGGGTCCATCAATCGAGTCAAGAGTGTTACTATTTACGCTATCATGCAAGAGGCTTGTCTTTGCTCTTATGTGCGCCTTTGATCAAATTATGGTTCTCCGGTTTGGGCTTGGGATGCACTAGGAATTTAGTGTGCGCAGGAGGACCCTGTCTGTCTTCAACCATTTGATAAATATGTTTGTGTGCAATCGCTCTACTTCGTTGGAGGAAGAATAGTGTATGACAGTGAAGTTGCCTGAGAGCCAAACCCCTCCCGGTCCGAAAGAAGTGCCGCTGAAGAGTGCATCGTGGGTACCCAAGGTATGCGCCAAAGAAACCAATTAGGATGCCAACGCGAAGCACAGATGGGCCACATGTGTCCAAATCATCGCTCCACCACTTCTGACTGGAGCTAGGCACGCAGTTAGTTTGGCGCAGACATACTGCTGGTCCAAGTGCCCCTTTTAGACCCAGACAAGAGGCTCGTCTTTGCTGCAATGTGCTCCAATGTGCTCGCTCTTCAAGAGTTGGATCAAGATGTCTATGTGCAAACACTCCGCTTTTTCGGAAGTGGAGCAATTGTGAAGCTGATTCCATCACTGGTTCCCGTCAGGAACACAGGACCGCCTAAACTCAAAGTTCCATCAACTGTCATGCAACAGCGGCCGAACTCAAAAGAATTTTGGGGTTTGAGCAAAATAGTGTATTCATCCACAACCAACTCCCAAAATAAAGTCCGATCCTCAGAGGCTACTTTATGCCAAGCTACATGATTCAACAACGGTCTATTCAGATAGTTTTTTATTGACAATTTCTAACCACAAGTTGTTGTTCGAAGTAATTTCTTAGCACTAGTGCAGGAACCCCAAAGTAGCCGCGTGCAATATTGCTCTCCAAAAACGAGACCAACCCGGGCTAGACTAGCCTGTTGGCATTTTTTTATAGAAGAAAACTCCGTGAACACCAAGCGCTCGAGCCAAGACTCGAACACGGGTGGGCTGGCTGCGAACTCCCGCGCCTTGCCAACTGAGCTACGCTCCGTTCTCAATCTTGCTCTCCAGCTGCGTTCGGGGCGGGCGCCGCCAGTACGACGCTGCACGTAATCTATCTTTAGCCACGTTTGCGCAGCACGCGACTGGTGGAGCACGTTTAGCAGCGTACGCGGCTAGTTTGTTAGGAACCAACAGTGTGTTTGACACGAGAAATAATAAAATAATACTCATTCTATTATTATCTCTCTACGCTTCGGGAAAAAGAATGTTGCGGGTGTGTGTACAAGTTACACGAATACAAGAAGGAGAAAAGTAAATAAGTGTGAGGCCTGCTGGCGTGGCCAAAGAATCATGCGATTGTGTTCTCCTGTTTTCCTGGGGCCTCGAAAAGCCCCCGGTTAATTACTCCTGCGGATAGCACCGCGGGACACCTCCGATTAAACTGCGCAACTGTCGTCCTCGGTCTTCGCTTCACGTTCCTCATGCATGGTGGTGCTGTGTGTGGCGGCGGCAGTCCGTGTACTAGTGGTACAAGCGTCGTCGAAAACGTGACCTTTGCTCGGGCCACGCCCGCCTACACCGTCTTGCGTCGTCGGTCTTGAGAGTTGTCAATGTTGTTGGAGTTGGGGTAGAATGCATGATTTGGCTTAGCTTGGACGTCGCTGATGACTTTGTGGATTCGTCGGATGTGCCGGATGTGCAAGCGGTATGCCCGACGGAAGCAGACGTTGGAAGGAGAAAAAGAAGGATCGGACGAACGTGCGACACATGGAGTGCACACGTCCGTCAATGACGGCATACACCGCCCTTGAAATAGCGGAGGAAGTCGACACCTAACACCGGCCGCCACCGGCTAAGACACATCCAGACTGGGAGCCGCTACATATTAGCGGACCCCGGCGTGTGTGTGTGACACGTGTGCGTGCCGAAGAAGGGGAAGGCCACACGAGATGCGCGCGGATCCGTAGATGACCGTGTACGCCACTGCCATTAGCGAGGAAGTCGCCACCTCATGTGTCAAAGCGGCCAAAAGGGCAGCACCGACAATAAAGAAATCGCCGCCTCGCGTCGTGCTGCATGGCCGTGCTGCATGGTCCCAGCATGATGTTGTTACAGACGGACTCGACTATGAAAGGTGCTGCGGGGATCATGCCCGGGCGGCAGGTCCGGCACACCGTCGCCTTGCGTGGAGGGTGGGCCGGGGGTTGCACATGGGCGAAAACCCCGACACGTCTTCGCTTTCCTTATGAGGGTCGTCGCCGATGAGTATTGCACCGCGGACCGCACATGGACGGTAGCTCTCGGTACATCGTCGCCCGTAGTGAGTCTGGCATGAATGGATCGCCGGGGGCTGCAGATGGACGGCAACCCTGGCGCTTGGTCGTCGGTGCTGAGTCCGGCATGAAGGGGTCACCAGGGGCTGCGCATGAATGACAACTCCGATGTGTCGTCGCCGGTGGTGAGTCCGGCATGAAAGAATCACCGGGGGCTCCACATGAATGTTAACTTCGATGTGTCGTCGCCGGTGGTGGGTCTGGGATGAAAGAATCCCCGGGGGATCCACATATGAATGTTAACTTCGACGTGTCGTCGCCGGTGGTGAGTCCGGGATGAAAGCATCGCCAGGGCTTGCACATGAACGACAACTCCAGCGTCATCGTTTTCAAAGCTAGCCGGCGTGTGGTCGTTGCCGGCGTTGAGTGCGCCGGGGGCTACGCACAAATGGCCGCCCCTACACACCATCTTCCGGAGCATTGAGGACCGATGCCGGCAGCCGGCCTCGTCGGCTGTAGCCACGGCCGCCACCATGGAGAGGCGGAGAAAAGAGAAGAAGGAAGAAAGGTCAATCTTGGTTCACACCTTGAACGAAGATGATCAGCATGGTCTAGTTGACCTGGCCGCACAACGTCGTGCGCTCCGCAACCCCTTCTCGTCCTCGCTCTCGACCGCTTGCCGAGAAGAAATCCAAGCACTCACGCAGCTGCGCGCTTGGTTCCGGCCAGATGACACCAGCCGCACGCCCAGCGGTAGATGCGAGGTTGCTCCTTCCGTCCGTGAGTTCGCTCGATCAGATGCGATCTGATCAAGCTCCCGCGTACGTACGTCCCCCGGCGAGAGCAGAACTCGTGCAACGAGTGCGCCGAGGGCTTCTTGGCCATTAGATGCGAAACCAAGGAACAGGATCCATCAGCATGGGGAGCTGCTGGTACTTTTTCAGATTTAGGGCCTGTTCTGAAACTGCCTAGCTTCTTCAAAACTTCGCATAGCTAGGTTCTAACATGGCTTCTTGCTTCTCCCAGCGATCTGGAAATCGTTCTGCACGCACGCAGCTTCTCCCAGCGCCTGGATGACCTGGCAGCCCAGCTGGGGCGCTCAAGGCCTGCTTGGAAGCTGCACACAGCCTCGTGCCCCGCAGCTGGCCCCGATCCAGATCGAGGCGAGCTCAATCCCGAGCCCCCTTGCGCCTCCACCCCAAGACCATGCCGCCGCCGTCCGTTGCTGCCCCAAGGCTAGCTTCCGTCGTCGCGCCCACCTCCTCCTTCCCCCTCTTCCCAAGAACTGCTCCTCGCTGAGCTCCTCCTTCCCCCACCGGCGCTGCTCCTCGTTGGCGTCAATGGCGTGGGGGTGAGCTCCTTCTTCCCCCACGGCGCTGCTCCTCGCTGACGGCAGTACAGGCGGCTATGAGGACGGGAATCGGCAGGGAACTCGCTGGGAAGGCCGGATCTGTAGCCGGTGGAGAGAATCCGGCCGGCGACCGGGGGGGCCGGGCGTGGCGGCGGGATGGCAGCGCTGAGCTCCTGGAGAGGGAGAATGCAAGGGAGAAGGGAGATAGACCGAGCTGTTCGTGCGTGTGTCTGTTCGAGTGAGCTGCCGAATCGTTTTGTTGAGTGGTGGCAACCTGCTTGTAAATAAGGGGAACTCCAGATTCTTCAAAACGTGGAGCTGGGTTTCCCTTGTTCACAAATTTACACTACCGGCCCATTTTAGCTTCGTGAAATCAACTTCGAGAAGCTAAAGCGTTCGGCTGAGCTCCACTGCGGAGTAAACGGAAGTTGAGAGCTGGAGCGTTGCCGAACAGGCCCTTAACCTTGAAGTGTAGCTGAATTCTGTACCCGTCCTCTCTCTCATGTCTCTCTTCCTCTACGGCTCTGCCCCTTCTTCTCTCCTGTTCCGCCGTACGCCAAGGGAGCTAGGGTTAGAAAAATTGCTCGATGTCATCTCTCTCCCTCTCCTTCCTCTCATGTACCTAGGCAAGGAGCTCCGGCATAGAAGCTTAACCGAGCCCCGCCTTCCTCTCTATCAACTGTTCGCATTGATTTATTAGTCCCCCGGCTCCTCCTGGCTCTCCCTCCTGCGCTGAGTTATAATATTAAAATGATTTTGCTATTTTCCAGTCGTCCTGGTTTTTGCAACAGATCCGCACGATCTGGATGACGTTCGTTTCGGATCCAACGGCGCGCTTCTCCCGCGAAGAGTCCGAACGATTGCCAGCAACCCTGCGCCCAGGCCGAAGCGCCGGAGCACACCTCCCCCAGGTCGCCCCGCTCCTCCCCGTTCTACCTCTCTCTCTCCTCCTCCCGTGACCTCTCTCTCTTCCCCGCCCCGCAGGAGCCGCCATGGCGCGAGGAGCTCGCCGCCGGCCTCAATCCTCACCGGATCCATCGGGAATGGATAGATCCGGGGGAGCCCCGTCCAGATCCGCCGCCCCCTCGCGCCTTCGCCTCGCCGGACTGCCCCGCCGCCCGCCGTTGACCGCGCCGCCGTGCTGCTCTTCCTCCATTCGGGGGGAGGACGAAGCCCCAGCCAGCGCCTCGCATGGGCCACGCCTCCCCTCGGCCCAGTCGCGCCAGGCGCCCGTGGGCCAGGCCCACATCGCGCCTTTGCCCAGCCCAGCACGAGCTGGCCCAAGTCCGCATCGGCCTCTAGGCACATGCATGCATGCTGGAGCGCATTCACATCTCATGTGCAGGAGTTTCTCAAAAAAAAAATCTCATGTGCAGGATACCTATTCATCAATTTTTTATCTTACATTTTGTCTTTGAATTAATTCTCGCAATAAAAGTTATGCATTAATACGCATGCGTGCATGTGAACGTTGGGAGAAGGTTGGAGAAATCTTTTTATGCCCCGGTAATTCTCATGTAAACAACATGGTAGGTTATGCATCACACACACGATAACTTATGTAGTCGAGGACTGGTAACTTTGGTCTGAAAAAAGTCATTGAACAAAGTCCAGCGCTGGTAACATTGGTCCAGAAGGTTGTTGATAACTCATACAAACACCACAATAACTTTTTAAACCGGAAAAAGGTTGTTGAAAAAATACGCCCCGATAATTTGTGTATATGTAGCATTGTAATATATGTACAATAGACCTGATAACTCACATACAAACACCACAATAACTTTTTAAGGGGAAAAAATTTGTTGAATAACATGTCCCGGTAACTTCTGTGCAAATGGCATGGTAATTTGTGCACCGGATCCGATAACTTACGTATAAATGTCATGGTAACTTCGACAGGGGTGAAAAAATTATTAAAACATCTCCCCGGTAATTTATGTGTAAACAACATGATAATTTCTGCATGGCAAACCTGATAACTTAGGCACAAACACCGCGACAAGTTTGACCCGAAGGAAAAAAGTTGTCAAAAATATACCCCGATAAATTTTTATACAAACATCATGGTGATAACGCATCATATACATGATAACTTAGGTACAAAGACCATGATAATTTGGACCCCGAGGAAAAATTGTTGAAAAACATACCCTGATAAGTTGTGTGTAAATAACTTGGTATTATACACACAATAAAGTTGATAACTGACTACCAACCCCACGGTAACTTTTGACCCCTAGATAAAAGTAGAAAAACATACCCTGATAACTTGTGTGTAAATAACATGGTAATATACATACAACAGAGCTGATATCTTACTCAATCCAGACGTGATAACTTTTTAACCAGGAAAAAACGTTGTTAAAAAATACCCCCCAATAACTCATGTGTAAACAACATGATAATACACGCACATGAGAGCTGATAACTCAAATAACGGTAATTTTTTGATCGAGGGAATGAAAATTGTTGAAAAACATACCTCGATAACTTTTATGCAACATCGAATAGCATGGTAACTTTGGCGACAGGGGAGGGGGGGAGAGTTGATGAACTTTTATGTGAATAGCATGGTAACTCACACATCGCAGACCTGATAAGTTATGCACCCCGGTCCTGGTAACTTTGGCGACGAGGGTGCGAGGGGTGGGGGATGGGGGGGAGTTGATGAAATATCCCCTCGATAACTTTTGTGTCAATAGCATGGTAACTCACACATCATAGACCTGATAACTTATGCACCCCGGTCCTGGTAACTTTGGCGACGGAGAGTGCGGGGGGAGTTGATGAAATATCCCCTCGGTAACTTTTGTTGTGAATAGCATGGTAACTCATACATCGTAGACATGCTAACTTATATACCCTGGTCCTGGTAACTTTGGCGACGGGGGTGGGGGGAGTTGATAAAATATCTCCTCGGTAACTTTTGTATGAATAGCATGGTAACTCATAATTCGCAGACCTGATAACTTATGTATCCTGGTCCTGGTAACGTTGGCGACGGGGGTGGGGGGCTGGGAGTTGATGAAATATCCCCTCATTAAATTTTGTGTGAATAGCATGGTAACTCACACATCGAGACATGATAACTTATGTTCCCTGGTCCAGGTAACTTCGGTGACGATGGTGGGGGTGGGGAGTTGTTGAAACATATCATGTTAAATTCTGTGCAAATAACATGGTATTTTACATCTCGAAGACATGATAACTTATGTACACCCAATGGTAACTTTGACCCGGTTTGCGCTGCAGAACATTTTGAAGTTTCGAAATAGGGAAGCATCTAAATAGTGAGAATCTACAATGATATCATCTTTCCAGTGCTTTAGCACATTTGCATGTGGAGAGAATGTTGGAGTAGCCATTTTTATGCCCTGGTAATTTGTATGTAAACAAGATGGTAACTAACATACCACAGACGTGATAACTTATTTTGCCTAGGTAAATAGCATGGTAATGTACGGACTACAGGCATGTTAACTCACGCACAAACACTGCGGTAACTTTGTCACGGAAAAAATAGTTGTTGAAAATGTACCACGGTAACTCATGTGTAAATAGCATGATAATAAACACACATCAGACCTGATAACTCACTTAGCTCCGGCCTGATAATTTCTATGTAAACAACATGATAACTTATGCACCACAGGCATGATAACTTGTGTAGAACTCGTGGAAACTTTTTAGCAGAAAAAAAAAGTCGTCGAAACATAGCAACATGGGATCTAGTTTTGAAGATCTTGTCACTACGAATCTTTTATGTGAAAACGGTTTTTCAATCGGACCGACGGTTTGATCTACAAAACATTTTGAATTTCGAAATTAAAAGGAATCTAGGCTGACATCATCAGCTTTGTCTTTTTTTGCATGCATGCATATATGTGCTAAAAGGAAGGAGGTATTTACGTGAAAGAAACCAGGAGTGTTGCGTACACTCGATGGATGACTGTGTTGATCATCGTGCGCATCTGTTGCTTAAAAGCAGTACGGTAGGACATTAGCACTGTCCATATTAAAAAGAGTAAATTACACCACTGGTGCCACAACTTGGCATCAAAAGTCAGTTTAGTGCTAAAACTTACGGCATACATTGAACTTGTTTTTCCATCCCGCGTCGCTACCGCAGGCGACCGGAAGGGCCACCCCAACGCCGCCGGGCTCTACCCCTCCTCCCACCCCCCCCACCCCCCTCGCCGCCCTCGGGTCGCGCCGCCGGGCAAAGCCCGGTCGGCGACGGCGGCGGCCGGGCATCCTCTACCCTCGGCTGGCGGTGTCTGGCATGGGCGGGTGTCTTCCGGCTAGTGGCGACGCGTTGGGCAGCGGAGCACTGCGGCGCAACGAAGGGCGGCGGCAGTAGGGGCTCATGCGTGCTCCATTCTTGCGGCCTCATCAGGATGTGGCATGGACGACTCCATGGTGGCTCGATCTGGTTTGTCCATATCTAGCCGCCGGCTCCTTGGAGGGTGCGGGTCTCCCCTCCGCTCTGCAAGCGGCTCTTGGATGGGCCTCTCCTCCTGTGACAGGCGTTGGATCCGGCTGGGGTTATCCCGTACTTCAAGCTGGTCGGTAGGTGGGGGGGGAGCTCATGGTGGTTTGCACCGGTCGTCGGCACGGTCGCGGAACGGCGGTTGGCGTCTAACGGCGGGGTGCGGGGTGTTGGTGGTTGCCTCCTTCTCCTCGGTTTGGAACGACGGTGCGCGGGGCTGGGCGTGCACCGGAATCGCCGGCCGCACGCGTAACGGGGAAGGTACAGATCTAGGGTTCGTTCTCGGGCGGGCCAAGTCAGGGTCCGCGGTGGATCGGAGCAAGTGCTTCGGGTAGGAGAGGTAAGGCTTGGCCCAGGATGTGCTCGCGGGCATCCTCACGGGTATGATGCTCGATGGTGGTCGTTGTTTTAGCTTTGCGTCGGTGTGACGCCCCCGACTTAATCGTGCACTAATCATACACGCAAATGCACACGATCAAGCCTAGGGACTCACTTGAAGATATCACAACACAACTCTAGACACAAATAAAATAATACAAGCTTTATATTACAAGCCAGGGGCCTCGAAGGCTCGAATACACAAGCTTGATGTCATACAAGCATCAGCGGAAGCAAAAGTATCTGAGTACAGACACAAGGTTAAACAAGATGCCTTAAGAAGGCGAAAACAAACAATAGCTCTGATCGAAAGAGGCAAGGCCTCCTGCCTGGGAGCCTCCTAAACTACTCCTGGTCGACTGGCTCAACGAAGAAGAAGTGGCCTCCGGGGATCTCCTGGCAATAGTCTCCTGCGGTGGCGTCTGGCTCCTGGGCCCCATCGGCATCTGGTGTAACATCGATTTGGTATGGGGGAAAAGAATAGCAAAGCAACCGTGAGTACTCATCCAAAGTACTTGCAAGACTGACATCAGAACTATGCTATATGCATTGTATCAAAGGAATGGGGCTGTATCTGTGGACTGTACTGCAGAATGCTGGAACAAAGGGGGAGAAGCCTAGCCTATCGAAGACTAGCATCTTGAAGCAGTTCTTGCAGCATCAGAAGAGAGTAGAGATACAATAACAATTAATAATGGTTGTATATTAGCAACTCCCCAAGATCCTTTCTCGACTATCCCGCGAGAAAGCGATCCAGAGAGCAATAGTTTAAGCATTGCATCGATTAACTCCGGCCGCACACCCTTGTTCCTGGTGATGTCCGGCCTCGGCTGACCGATAGCAATAGTATCAGTTTAATATTCATCATCAACAGTTTATAGTTGTCATAGATCCGGGCACAACTCCAAGCGTCCTGTTACCGTGGACACGGCTATTCGAATAGATATCTTCCCTGCAGGGGTGCACTACTGTTACCCAACACGCTCGATTAACTCTGGCCGCACACCCTTGTTCCTGGTGATGTCCGCCCTCGGGAGATCAACACGAACAGGGTACCGGTATTTCATAACGCGCGGGTACTCTTGGAGCCGACCCGACTTTAATAATAATCCTCGCGGGCACCCTTGGGGCCAGCCCGACTTTAACATTGGGCACTGTTGGGACTCAGGTCCATCTCTACTGGATGGTACCACCAGCCTTTCAGCCCCGTAAAAGTAAATGATATAGCAGTTTAATTATTTCCGTGATCCTCACCCAGAGAGATCACGGCCCGGTATCAAGCTTGGCATACGGACAAAGGTGATGGGCCACCAATGAAGAAGTAGCACAGCTAGGTTTGTGGGACAGCAGGTGGGGTGTCAATGTCAAACTGCAAAATCAGGCGATGCATTGGAATAGGTACTATCGGAACAGTGGTAGCAGGGCATTTCTAATGCAAGAATAAGAGAGAAGAGACTGGGCGATATATGATGGTCAAGGGGGTTTTGCTTGCCTGGTTGCTCTGCGAAGGGGACCTGGTCGTCGGTGACGTAGTCGTATCCAGCAGAATCGTCGGCGGGCACAAGGTCTACCGAGAGAGAAGGGGGGGGGGGAGGAAACAATAAATATCACGACAATGACAAACAATATGCATGACATGTCTAAATGTTATGCATCGGTGTTTATCGACTAACTAATCGATTTAGTTAACTCTTGGGAATTAATAAAAATTAAATTGGATTTATTTAATTAAAGTTGGACACTATTCATTTATTAAAATCAGTCAAAAAGTTGCATGTTCAGCTAGCTAGGATTGTTGGACAGGTGTTTTGATTGCATATTTGGAATCTTCATATTTTTATCATTTTACATATATAAATTATTTCAATCCGAGTTACGGTTTAAAAGATACGATTTTATAAAGTTTTAATCATTTTCTGAATTTATTTAATTATTTAATTTCGAAATTATCCAGAATAGTGAATGCTGACGTCAGCATGATGCAATGCTAACGTCAGCAGTCAACAGAGGCTGCCAGAGTCAAACCTGACATGTGGGACCCACATGTCAGTGACTCAGGGGCTAATTGACTAATTTAACTAATTAACTAACTAGGTGGGGCCCATATGTCAGCGGGTAATTAACCTAATTAATTTATTTTATTTAATTAAATCACTAATTAATTAACTGACGTGTGGGACCCATGTGTCATTGACACAGTGGGATGGGGCCCCACTATCAGTGGCCCAGCTGACCCAGTCAGCAGCGCTGACTGGTCAACGGGCCCACGGCCCCACCAGCCAGTGTCACTGGCAGGTGGGCCAGGGCAGGCCACGTCGGCGGTGACCGGAGACGTCACCGGAATCTCGCCGGCGACGCGTTTCGCGGCGGCGCGGCCACGGGAGGTGGCCGGAAATCGCGTACAGGCCACAGTTCGAAGCGCGGATGGGCGCGTTGGAACGGGGCGACGACGGCGCGTCGTTAGGCGGTGGTATCGCGGGCGGGGACGGCCGGAGCTGAGCGCCAGGAGCTCATCGGCGGCGAGGTCTTCGGGCGGCGGTGGCAAACGGCGATTCGAGGCGCTATCGGGCGAGCTAAGCGGCTAGGCGGCATCTACGCGCGAAGGCGACGACGATGGACGGGCGCGCGTGACCAAATGGTCACCGGAGGCTCGTCGGCGACGAGCATCCGCGGCGGCGCGCACGGGCGACAGCGGAATTAGGGGCTAGGGGCTACGGTTCGTCGCGAGGAGGAGAGGGGGAGGTAGCTGGAGCTCACCGCGAGTCGTAGCCGTTCAAAGCGGGCTCGGGGAGGGGCTGCCGGCGACGGAATCGACGGCGACGCGCTCGGGTGCCCGAGGAGGAAGACGACGGCGAGAGGGCGTTGCAGGGGGCCTGGTGCTCGGGGTCGTGGTCTAGGAGGAAGAGGGCTTCACGGCGGAGCTGACGGGCGGCTCATCGGGGCTCGGGGGTGACGGTGGCCGCGGTGGCGAGCGAGGACGGCGGCGAGCTTGCGGGTGAGGCGGGGAGAGAGAGCTGCGCGAGGGGGGGGAAAGATCTGGGCGGCCAGGGGTGCCGCGGTGGCCGTCCTTATCGCCCCAGGAGGCCCTGTAGAGGCACGGGCAACGAGATGGTGCGGGGGAGACGGCTCGCCGGCGTCGAGCGCGGTCGGGTGCGCGTGCGCGCTCGAGCGGGGGAGCAGTAGGAAGGGGGCGACCGAGGGAGGTGGGCTGGGCCGCACTATGCACTCGAGGCCCAGCCGCCTGGGCTCTTTTCTTTTCTTTTCTTTTCTATTTCTTTCTCTATTTTCCCTTTTTAGTTTAGCTCAAATTTTTATTTTGCAAAATATGAGACATGGCCCAAATTATTCAGTGCAATATTAGGCAACACCAGAAATTGATTTGGTGCAAATATGCTTTCAAAATATTTTTAATTAACTAAAAATGCATTTAATACCACTGTTTTGGTACTGTTTTAACCTGCTAGGGGTATTTGTGGAATTTTGGTGATGTTGTTTTCCTCAAAATAATTAGTTATGATTTATGTGCTAATTAATGAACATTTTTGTTACTGGTTTGCACAACTTTTATTTTCCACTTGGCAATTGAATTGAATTTGAATTTGAATTCGAACTAAGCCCTAATGCAAATGATGCTTATGCTTAATTAAACATGATGACATGGCATTAATATCAGGGGATTACTGTTGCATTACAAGGGGGTGTTACAGTCGGTCATGATACGGCGTCGGTGACCAGGGACATGGCGTTGTGTGAGCTCGCTTGGCCAAGGGTTGGGGCTGGCTCGTCGGTGGCCGTCGGTAGTCTCTGAGTCGTGTGCCTCCCAGTCCATCGATACTGGCTAGTGACGCAGGTGTTGGTGCCTCCTACGGTGGAGTCGCCGAGCCAGACTTAGGGACAGAGGCCGGGATAGGAGTAGATGGTGTGTCATCACTCTTCCTACCGTGGTTGAGTGTGTTGTGATGTGCACGGCGCATGCTATCTCGCGACAAGGATGCCGTGGCAGCGGCCCCGGATGGTGTTTCGCATGGTTTCTCTTCGGCGGGCATCATTACGGTGTGGGCCACTGGAGGTGTAGCAACGGGTAGCTCGGACGCGCCTTCTCTCTCAAAGGGTGGCGTCCTGATCCGGATCTGGTGATCTGACATCGTCCGGTTCCTCATGACGGCCTCGTGATGGCATGGGTGAGTTGCCGAGCGAAAGCTCCGTACCTTGGCGCCGACAATGGCGACACCTGTGGGTGCCGTGTTCTTCTTGAAGACGTCGTCGTAGTTCTTCTCTCCGTGTCAGGGCTCCGGGTGAAGATCTTTGTCCTTGTGGACTCAGCTGCGGCGACGCTCTGCGTCGTTCTCCCTCTTGATGGCGTTGTCGTGGAGCTTAGGTGTGCTATGTCGTAGCATGGGGTGTGTTTAGTTCTCTCGGTGCTCTTTGCACTGGTAACATAATCGCGTGCGTTCTGTGTTTGCCGCTTGTCTCAAGATTGACTTTGTAAGAGGGCTACCTCATCATCTTGTATCGTTTGACCGTGTACTTTTTTGGTGTTGTTTTATATATTAAACGGGGCGAAAGCCTATGTCGATAAATGTTTTTATATTGGATCTTCAAATAGGGAACGTTCAGTTCAATACAAAGTAAGCAACCCAAAATAAATAAAAACAATATAATTATCTGTCACGAAGGAGCTTAGCAACATCTATCACTGCAAAGTTATGTCCAACATGAAGCCTTGTCACAAGCAGAATCAAGTGTGCTCATGATCACCGAGGTTGAAAAGATTGTCTGGTGACGGTCGAAGTTGCAGAAAGTCATCATGACCATCAGAGCGCGATAAGTCCTCCCGTCCAACGAATCGAACAATGATGGATCCGCATCGCTATATGACTCCCAGCGGCTCGGTCCGTCTCCGATGCCTTCTTAGCCGGTATGCTATCTTGCGGCTTCCGATCTCGCAAGAGTTCTGGAGCGGCTGGCCGCCGTGCGTGAGGCACTTCTAAATCATGAGTGAGCCGACAGGGACGTGGGACAAGCACGCGGGCCTTGTGCTGATCCACGCGGCCATGCCCCGATAATCTGGACTTGCAACTTTTGCAGGGATCGCCGAGCGAAAGCGACAGTTCTCATGGATGAATGGTTCTCATTTACCCGATGCCTGCTAGTCCCAAATGCATTTGCTTTCACATTTTGTTTTCTATTTCCTATCCAGGCCTCTTGCTAGCTCCTTTCTATTTCCTACCTACAGCTTTACAGCCTATCAATACCAGCAAAAAGATGTCTCTCGATTACCAACACGAGGTGAGTTTTATGGTGAATGCTGGGTCGATGACATGGAGAAATATATGGTACTGCCGCTCGTATTTATGGAGCTCTGGTAGTGCCTTTGTTTTATTTGGCGATCTAGAAGGTGCGTGAACGCTCACTATAAAGCAGGTCATGCGCGGGACAGGTGGTTTCATTCTTTTTATGAGACAAGGTCTCACCCATTACGCTCACCCGAGTGGGCCTGCCAATTAGGGGTTTTCCATCTGGTTTATATTATTATTTTTTCAATGTTTTCTTTGCCATTTTTATGAGTTTTCTATTTCTCTATTTCTTTATTTTTTTCTTCTCCTTTTTTATTTTTTGAATTAACCATCTTTTTAATCCTCTTGATTTATTGTACGGACATTGTTTTAAACATGTCATGAACGTTTTCTACAACTTTTTGAACATTTTTTTATATTTTCATGAACATTTTGTAAGAATTGTCAACGTTATTTAACTATTGTGCAGTGATAGGTTCCAAACGTTCATGCCTATACTATAGATTCGAACGATTTCAACATTCCATGGATCATACTTGCTCGCGAGCCCTCCTTTCTCTCTTTAACTTGGCTGACATGGACCAGAAAAAGAGCCAACGCTGCATGCTTATGTATCAGAAAATGCATGCATGCATGTAAAACGAAATTGATGACATCAGCAAAGATTTCATCAAATTTCAAAATTGAAAATGTTTTGTAGCTCAAACCGTCACTCAGATCAAAAAACTGTTTTCACATAAAAAATTCGTCGCGATGAGGCCTTCGAAGCTAGATCGCATGTTGACATGTTTCGACAAAAAAAAATGGATAAAAAGTTATCATGTTAAGGCTAAGTAAATTATGACATTTATGGTACGTAAGTTACCATCTTGTTTATATAAAAATTATCGGGGCATAAAAATTGGTCCTCACGCCTTCTTCCCACGTACAAATGAACTAGAAGATAGAAAAACGGATGTCATCCTAAATTCCCGTCTATTTCGAAACTTCAAAATGTTCAGTAGTTCAAGCCGTCAGTCCGATCGAAAAATCATTTTTACAAAAAAATCCGTCGCGGCGAGAGGTGTGAAACTAGTTCCCATGTTAATATGTTCCAACGACTTTTTTGTCATCATTGATTGAACACTTTTTTCTCGATCTAACATTATTAGTAGGAATCCTTGTCATCGCCTACTTACGAAAAGATAACCATGTTATTACCGTGGTGTTTGTACGTGAGTTATCATCTCTAATGTGTGTGTATTACCATGCTATTTACTCAGATCTTAGGGGGTATATTTTCAACAACTTTTATTCCAGGGTGTAAAATTACCATGGTGTTTCTAGATGAGTTATCATCTTTTTTCCATGTATATTATCATGTTATTTACACTGGCTATCTGGGGTGTGTTTATCGGTAACTTTTATCTCGGGGAAAAATTTATTGCGGTGTTTGTACATAAGTTATCATCTCTGTTGTGCATATATTACCATGTTATTTACACATAAGTTATCGGGGTATATCTTTCAACAACTTTATCCCGGGTCAAAAGTTATCACGGTATTTGTATGTGAGTTATTAGCTCTGTTGTGTCTATATTACCATGCTATTTACACAGAGGTTACCAGGGTATGTTTTCCAACATCTTTTTTATACGGGTCACAAGTCACCACACCTATGGTATGTATATTACCATGTTGTTTGCACCGAAGTTATCAGGTGGGCTGTATATTTTCAACAACTTGTTTACTCGATATCAAATGCCCAGTGGTATATTTTAAACAACTTTTTTACCCGGGATCAATGTTACCACATTGTTTGTGCATATGTTTCCACTCTCGCGGTGTGTATATCACTAGTAGGAAAACCCCCATTTGTCCCGGTTCGTAAGGGCCTTTTGTCCCGGTTCTGGAACCGGGACTAAAGGGTCGGGACTAAAGCCCAAAACCTTTAGTCCCGGTTCGCTTACGAACCGGGACCAAAGGCCGTCCACGCGGCCGCCGCGGGGAGCACGGGCAGAAGGACCTTTAGTCCCGGTTTGTAACACCAACCGGGACCAAAAGGCACTGGGGTTTTTTTTTTTTTTTTGAAAGGGGGGTTTAGGGGGGGGTGGGGGGGTTGTAGGGTTAATTGAGGTGTTTCATATTATGTTAGCTAGCTAATAGAGAGAAGTGTCCTCTCTTTCTCCGTGCTTGGTCGACGCTAGCTACTATAGAGAGAACTCGACACGCTAGCTAGTAAGCAAATGAAGGAACCATTAAGTACACAAGATCGTCATGAACATATACACAGAGAAGTGATCGACCTCTCTTTCTCCGAGAGATTGGTCGAACAACAAGTTTTCGTATATCTATCCGACGCTACTAGCTACATATATACAATATAAGATCTCTTACAATCCCTAACATTTAATTTCAAATTCCAGATGGTATTCTCTGGCTTTATTTATGACGTGGTCAAGAAAGAATCCCGCCAATTTCTCTTGAATTGCTCGTATGCGATCATGTGGTAGGAGTTCATCCCACATCTGCCACGTCTAATTTGAAGAAGGGGGTCAATACATATATATGAATGAAACTCAACACAAATCATGGTAATAAAATAAAGTTGTGAATATTATTGCTTACGCACTTGAAATTGTTTTTCAGAGTAGCCCCGCTTAGGGGTCGTCGCGTTGTAGATGAACTCGCAAACGTAGTATCCACAAAAATCATTCCCTTTTTCCTGCCACAAGCACTTTACGAGAAATAGAGTTCAATCAAACTGATAATCAAGCATGATAAATGGTATTGATGGAACTAGAATCAATGGGAGATGCGCGGAACTAGCTAGTAGTACTTACTTTCGGGTGTGTAAATCGCAGCTCCCTCGGCAGTGCCGGAACAATTGCGGTGAACTCTTTCCAAACCCTGCCAGACAAACAAAATAATTACTTGATATCAGGAAATGAACAAAGTTGCCGATATGACGCGATAATGATCGATTGAACTTACTTCTGGAGCATTTCAGTTATGCCCGCATATTCCTGGGGATCTTTTCGTTTCGAGTCTAAGACGATTACTACTCCCCGCTCAAGCTTAATCTCTAGCAGAATAAAGTGGTACCTGCGCACGCATGCATAACTCATCAATTACATTACTATAACCTCGAGTAATAAGGGAAACCGAATATGCACGAGACAGTAACACTCACTTGCAGTTATAAGGAAAGAGTATTGTCCCTTTGTTTTGATTTTTAAGCAACGATTGTAGCAAGTTGTCCTCGGTGTCTGTGACATTGTTTTTAACCGTATACTCATGTATGATATCTGGGTTAATGAACCCAATGTCATACATTTGTGCTTTTCTGCATTCGACGATCTTCAATCTGCATAATATAGTGAGGATAATTATATATACATGCAATGAAAGAGCTGAGCTATATATAGAGAGAGACTTAATTACAGAAGTAGTACTTACAGACAGTAGCAAGTCACGATTGTTTTGTCGATGGCCTTTTGATTGTATAACTGGAATATCTCCTCAAAATCAACATTCAACTGATCCATTCCAACAAGGTCGTGCTCCTCTTTAATCTTCAGCGTCAAAGAATCCCTCCCTGACTCGCGGCAGGTTTTCATGTACCATTCATGCAATGTTCGCATCATCGTTGTTAGAGGAGGATGATCAGGTTTGACGAGAGGATGCCCGTACCGGTACTTGAATTTGTCCACCTCCAACAGCTCAAACTGTACATCATCGCTCAGGTAATCACCAGGATTGGTACCGGGCAGCATCCCCGGATGATTAGCGACGATATCGCTGGACACCTTGAGCGGGGGGCACGATTGGTTCGCCTGTTCGCCGAGCTGGGGAATTTTTTTCCCACTTCTTCGTTTTGCTAACCTTGCATCACTGGAAGTACTTCCCGACCGCCGCGCGTCTTGATATGTCTTTTTAACACAGCGGTCATAGTTGGAATCCGGCGGCGGCGGTGGTGGTCGCTTCAGGGCATCGATAGTGCGCATCACTTTCCCCGGATCTAGCTTCTCCTTCGGAGGTGGAGTTTTCTTTGCAAAATGGGCCCTCAATTCGGCCTGACATATCCTCTCGTTTTCAGACTCGGTCCTCTCATATGGTAACTTTTCCAGAGGCTTGAGAGATGGACCGTATCTGTATCCCCTCCCGCCTCTTCTTGTACTGCTAGCCGCCGGAGCGGCGGCGTCTCTCTTCCGTCATTGCTTACGAGGCGGAGCAGGAGGCGGAGTGCTCCGATGCGCCGGAGGAGCCGGAGCGGCGGCGGCTGTCTTCTGCCGTTGCCGACGAGGCTGAGGAGGAGGCGTACTGCTCCGACGTGCCGGAGTAGGCGAAGGAGGAGGCGGAGTGCCCTCACGCGTCGGAGGAGCCGGAGAAGGAGGCGGTGTGCCCTGATCACTCGCCAGAGGAGGAGGAGGAGGAGGAGGCGGAGAGCCCTGATTCGCCTGAGGAGGAGGAGGAGGCGGAGGAGGCGTCCAGTTTGGAAGCTTGATGTACTCCTTCTGCCATAGACATGTACTCCTCAGAGCACGAGCCAGCTTATTCTCTCCTTCACCTGTAGGCCGGTCAAGCTCGAGCTCTTCAAATCCCTCAATTACTTCATCCACCATCACAACAGCATAGCCATGTGGAATCGGTGAGCAGTGAAAAGTTCCGTTGGGTTGAGGAGGTGCAACAGAGCCGACAGCCGTCTTCAAAGTGAGGTTCCGCCATTTCGTCATGAGCTCGCAATGTTGAGCCTCCGTGATAGTATCCACGGGGTAGATAGGAGCCGTGAAGTCAGGCTGAACGGGCTCCGTGGAAGCGACGCTGCTTCTCCGCTGAGATGGCGGGGTAGCTTCTGGGGTAGCTTCGTGCCGCTGAGATGGTTGGCCGATAGCTCGCTGGCTCTCAGCTTCCTCTAGCTTTTGTAGTCTTGCATTCAGCTTCTGAATTTCGCTCAGCTCCGCTTTCCTCTTTCTCTCCCGGCTTCTGTAACAGCCTGCGTCGGGAAACCCAACCTTCCACGGAACGGAGCCTGGTGTGCCTCGTGTTCGTCCAGGGTGCTCAGCATTCCCTAGGGCCTCAGTCAGCTCGTCCTTCTCTCTGTCGGGAATGAACGTCCCTTCCTGCGCTGCGGTGATATACTCTTGAAGCTTGTTCATGGGTATTGCAAGTTGCTCGTTCGTCCAACGGCACTTCCCTGTTTCAGGGTCCAAAGTTCCCCCAACCCCGAAGAACCAAGTCCTTGAACAGTCTGGCCAGTTGAATGTCTGTGGTACGACGTTTTTAGCCATCAGGTCATTCTCAGCTTTGTCCCCCAACGGTCGGGCTTTGAGGTAGCCACCTAACCCCGTGTGATGGTGATACTGCTTCTTTGCAGCATTGATCTTGTTTGTCTCTCACATTTGTTTACTCTTGTCCGATGTCTTGTAGGCCACAAATGCGGGCCAGTGATCACCTATCTTCTCAAATCGGCCGGTGAATTCTGGAGTCTTCCCTTTGTCGACAAACTTTGATTTCAACTCATTCTTCCACCTCCTGAATAGATCTGCCATCTTCTTAAGAGCACACGCCTTGACCAGTGGCTCTATAACTGGCTTATTCGGATCCTCCTCTGGCGGTAGGGTGAAATTTGCCTTCAGAGCAGTCCAAAGATCATCTTTCTGTCTATCGGTGACATAATCACCATCAGGGGCGCCGTCCTTAGGCTTATTCCATTGCTTGATGCTGATCGGGATGTAGTCCCTAACAATAGCTCCGCACTGAGCAGAAAATGCGTCCTTGGTCCGCTTGGGTTCAATCGGATGGCCATCCCGCGCGAGTGCTGTGATCGTGAACCTTTCTTCCTTGCGCAACCTCTTCTTCGGGCCTCGTCTCATTACCGAAGTTTGGCTCGATCCGGAGGGCTATAAAAGAAGAAAAAAGAGTTAATTAATATATGTACATACCAAAACAATTAATGCATCAATTAGCTAGTCAGCACAGGCTTAATTAATATATATACCTCGCCGGACTTTGCAACAGCTCCCTCCTCCGTTCGGTCACCGAAGCCGTCATCATGGTCTCCTTCTTCCTCCGGCATTCGGTCACCGGAGCCATCATGATCATGTCCTTCCTCCTCCATTGTTCGATCACCGGAGCCGTCATCCTCTCCTTCCAGACCATCGGTGTCGTTGAGAAACGACAAGATATCACGTCCGCCGCCGTTGATTATGTCCCCCAACAACTGTTCTTGTTCCAAGTCTCTTGGATCCATAGTTTCTGCAAATATTACAACATGGCAATTAATATACAAACATGAATGTCCGACGTCCGGACCGCCTCTCTCATGAATGTCCGACGTCCGGTTGGGGTGGCCTCTACAACACTTCTAGGGTAGGGACGGGAGGGGGTAGGAGATCGACAACGCCTTTCTTCTAGGGTTTGGGTGGCCTCGAGAGTTTATCGGGTAGGGACGGGAGGCCTCGAGAGTTGGTATCGAGGGACGGGAGGCCACAATTACCGGAGTTTTCTGTATGAATTTTTTCTTTTAGGGTTTGGGTGGCCTATCGATCGACCCCCCCCTTCCCCCCTCATGTCAAAGTTATCGGGGAGGGGGTATATCGACAACGACATACATTCCGGATAACATATACACACATATACATGAACATATATACATATACATGAAAAAAACATATACATGGCTTTTTAATTACATGAACATATACATGAACATATACATATACATGAAAAAAACATATACATGACTTTTTAATTACATGAACATATACACACATATACATGAACATATACATAGACATGAAAAAAACATATACATGGCCGGAAAGGGGGGGGGCTCACTGGGGTGGGCGGCGATGGCTGGAGGCCAGCGACGAGGACATACATCTATCTCATCTACCCTTCTATATTCACGAGGACATACATCTATCTCATCTCTACATGAACATACATCTCATCTCCACATGACCATTTATCTAGCTATCTATCTCATTTATATATATATATATATCATCATATCATATATATATATATCATCATATAAACAACAGAAAAATTAATTGTTTCCAACAGAGCATCATATATATATCATCATATTATCTATATATATCATCATTTCATCAAATTATCTAACATAATGAACTATATATATATCAACAAAATCATTTATCTATCTATCAACATCATCATCTATCTCCACATGAAAATATACTCGGGGGCCGGCGACCATGGAGCAGTGGCAGATGGCTTGAGGCCGGCGACGAGGTGTGCTCGGGGGCACGCGGCGACGGGGAGCAGGGGACCATGGGAAAGGGGGCTCACTGGGGGGGCGCGGCGATGGCTTGAGGCCGGCGACGAGGCCGGTGACCAGGACGGCGGGCTCGGAGGGGCACGCGCGCGGAGACGGCGAGGAGGGCGCGACGGCGAGGGCTCGGGGGAAGGCGGGGTGCTCACTGGGGGCGGCGATGGGAGAGGGCGACGGCGACGAGGAGCGGGCGGCGACGGGGCTGGGCGGCGACGGCGACAGCGACGATGGGAGAGGGCGACGGCGACAGCGACTATGGGAGAGGGCGACGGCGACAGCGACGATGGGAGAGGGCGACGGCGACAACGACGATGGGAGAGGGCGACGGCGACGAGGAGCGGGCGGCGACGGCGACAGCGACGAGGAGCAGCCGGGCGGCGTCGGGGGAGATCTGAGAATTTGGGGAAAAATTCCTAAGCGGTGGCTTATATAGCAAAGCCTTTAGTCCCGGTTGGTGCCACCAACCGGGACCAATGCACACCTTTGGTCCCGGTTGGTGCCACCAACCGGGACCAAAGGTCTCTTTTCGTCAGCCCAAAGGGCGGGAAACAGGGACCTTTGGTCCCGGTTGGTGGCACCAACCGGGACCAAAGGGGGCATTGGTCCCGGTTAGTGGTACCAAACGGGACCAAAGGCGGGCATTGGTCCCGGTTAGTGGCACCAACCGGGACCAAAGGGTGGTGCTGCCCGGGACCAAATTTTTAGTCCCACCTCGCTAGCCGAGAGAGCTCGAGAGTGGTTTATAAGCGCTGCTGCGCATACCCTCTCGAGCTCCTCTCATCTGCAGGCCTCCGGGCCTAATCTGTCACTGCGTGTGGGCCTATTGGGCCTTCTGCGGGCCCAGTAGGTGGCATTTTTTTTAAAAAAATTCCAGTTTTTTGTTTTGTTTTTTGCTTTATTTATTTTTTTAATTTTTTTCAAGTATTTTTCTTCTACTATTTTAGTTCATTCTTTTAAACAAATAAATACTTTGATAATTTTAGTTGCATTTATTTATTTTTGTTTTGTTTTTTGCTTTATTTATTTTTGTTTTATTTTTTGCTTTATTTATTTCCAGTGTGTTTTATCATTATATTCTTTTTGCTATTAATGTTTTGAACAAAAAATACTTTGATAATTTTAGTTGCATAATTTTTATATAATTATAGTTTCAAAAATACTAGAGGTTTATAAAAACTTTTTAGTTGATTCTTTTTTGAACTCCACTCCCACGATGTTTTGAAAGAAATTAAAAGGCACTTCAAATGAACTCTGAAAAGGTTGAAAGTTGGCATGGTATCATCATTTCACCCACATAGCATGTGCTAAAACGTTGAGTGGGTTACGGCAAAAACTGGATGCACTTCGTGTACAAAACGGACAATCTCTTTCGAAGTATCATGGTTTCAGACGAAAACTCATCTGTTACAAAGGGATTTCATTTTTTTGAACTTATTTGAACTCCATACTTTTTGTGTGTTCAAAATGCACCATTCAAAGCCACATCATCAATTTTCAACCTTTTCTAACTTCATTTGGTATTTTTCATGCACTTACTGATTTTTTTGTGCTAAATAACCCTGAAATTGAAAAGCACTTCAAATGAACTCTGAAAAGGTTGAAAGTTGGCATGGTATAATCATTTCACCCACATAGCATGTGCTTAAAAGTTGAGAGGGTTACGGCAAAAACTGGATGCACTTCGTGTACAAAACGGACAATCTCTTTCGAAGTATCAGGGTTTCGGACAAAAACTCATCTGTTACAAAAGGCATTTCATTTCTTCACATGTAACTGCAATGATATAGTTGTGGAGAGAAAGTATTCACTTTTTCTTCGCTTGTGTCCTTTGCTTATTGCGCCGTAACCATGGATAATCTTCATCGTTTAAGAGGGTGCTTGGGTCAGCCTTGACTTTGAAGGGAGGAATTTCATGAAACTTTTCATAATCTTCAGACATGTCTGTCTTGCCCTCCAATCCCACGATGTCTCTTTTTCCTGAAAGAACTATGTGGCGCTTTGGCTCATCGTATGATGTATTCGCTTCCTTATCTTTTCTTTTTCTCGGTTAGGTAGACATGTTCTTCACATAGAAAACATGCGCCACATCATTGGCTAGGGCGAATGGTTCGTCTGTGTACCCAAGATTGTTCAGATCCACTGTTGTCATTCCGTACTGTGGGTCTTCCTGTACCCCGCCTCCAGACAGATTGACCCATTTGCACTGAAACAAAGGGACCTTGAAATCATGTCCATAGTCAAGTTCCCATATGTCCACTATGTAACCATAATATGTGTCCTTTCCCCTATTGGTTGCTGCATCAAAGCGGACACCGCTGTTTTGGTTGGTGCTCTTTTGATCTTGGGCGATCGTGTAAAATGTATTCCCATTTATCTCGTACCCTTTATAAGTCAATACAGTCGAAGATGGTCCCCTGGCCAACGAGTACTACTCATCAGAAACAGTGTTGTCACCCATGAGACGTGTTTGCAACCAACTGCCAAAAGTCCTGATGTGTTCATATGTAATCCAGTCGTCACACTGCTCCGGGTGTTTGGAGCGCAGAATATTCTTGTGTTCATCGACATACGGGGTCACCAAGGTAGAATTCTGTAGAACTGTGTAGTGTGCTTGAGACTAAGAATGCCCGTCCCTACATATTATTGAGTCCGCTCCTAGCGTGCCTTTTCCAGTCAGTCTCCCCTCATACCGTGATTGAGGGAGACCAATCTTCTTAAGGTCAGGAATGAAGTCAACACAAAACCCAATGACATCCTCTGTTTGATGGCCCATGGAGATGCTTGCTTCTGGCCTAGCGCGGTTACGAACATATTTCTTTAAGACTCCCATGAACCTCTCAAAGGGGAACATATTGTGTAGAAATACAGGGCCCAGAACGACAATCTCGTCGACTAGATGAACTAGGACGTGCGTCATGATATTAAAGAAGGACGGTGGGAACACCAACTCGAAACTAACAAGACATTGCACCAAATCACTCCTTAACCTTGGCAGGATTTCTGGATCGATCACCTTCTGAGAGATTGCATTGAGGAATGCACATAGCTTCACAATGGCTAATCGAACGTTTTCAGGTAGAAGCCCCCTCAATGCAACCGGAAGCAGTTGCGTCATAATCACGTGGCAGTCATGAGACTTTAGGTTCTGGAACTTTTTCTCTGCCATATTTATTATTCCCTTTATATTCGATGAGAACCCAGACGGGACCTTCATACTGAGCAGGCATTCAAAGAAGATTTCCTTCTCTTCTTTGGTAAGAGCGTAGCTGGCAGGACCTTCATACTGCTTTGGATGCATGCCGTCTTTTTCATGCACACGTTGCTGTTCCTGCCGTGCCTCCGGTGTATCTTTTGTCTTCCCATACACTCCCAAGAAGCCTAGCAGGTTCACGCAAAGATTCTTCGTCACGTGCATCACGTCGATTGCAGAGCGGACCTCTAGGTCTTTCCAATAGGGTAGGTCCCAAAATATAGATTTCTTCTTCCACATGGGTGCGCGTCCCGCATCGTCAGTCGGAACAGATAGTCCACCAGGACCCATTCCAAATATTACTTGTAAATCATTGACCATATCAAGTATGTGATCACCAGTACGGAGGGCGGGCTTCTTCCGGTGATCTGCCTCACCTTTGAAATGCTTTCCTTTCTTTCGACATTGATGGTTGGTCGGAAGAAATCGACGATGCCCCAGGTACACATTCTTCCTGCATTTGTCCAAATATATACTGTCGGTGTCATCTAAACAGTGTGTGCATGCGTGGTATCCCTTGTTTGTCTGTCCTGAAAGGTTACTGAGAGCAGGCCAATCGTTGATGGTTACAAACAGCAACGCTCGTAGGTCAAATTCCTCTTGTGCATGCTCATCCCACACACGTACACCTCTTCCATGCCATAGCTGTAAAAGTTCATCAACTAATGGCCTTAGGTACACATCAATGTCATTGCCGGGTTGCTTAGGGCCTTGGATGAGCACTGGCATCATAATGAACTTACGCTTCATGCACAACCAAGGAGGAAGGTTATACATACATAGAGTCACAGGCCATGTGCTATGCTTGCTGCTCTGCTCCCCAAAAGGATTAACGCCATCTGCACTTAAACCAAACCATACGTTCCTCGGGTCACCTGTAAAGTCGCTCCACTTTCTCTCGGTCTTTCTCCACTGCGACCCGTCAGCGGGTGCTCTCAACTTCCCGTCTTTCTTACGGTCTTTTTTGTGCCATTGCATCAACTCGGCATGCCTTTTGTTTCTGAACAGACGTTTCAACCGTGGTATTATAGGAGCATACCACATCACCTTGGCAGGAACCCTTTTCCCGGTGCGCTGGCCCTCAACATCACCAGGGTCATCTCTTCTGATCTTATACCGCAAGGCACCGCATACCGAGCATGCGTTCAAATCCTCGTACGCACCCGGTAGAGGATGCAGTCATTAGGGCATGCATGTATCTTCTGCACCTCCAATCCTAGAGGGCATAGAACCTTCTTTGCTTCGTACGTACTGCCGGGCAATTCGTTATCCTTTGGAAGCTTATTCTTCATTATTTTCAGAAGCGAACTAAATCCCTTGTCAGATACACCATTGTCTGCCTTCCATTGCAGCAATTCCAGTGTGGTACCGAGCTTTCTGTTGTCATCTTCGCAATTTGGGTACAACCCTTTTTTGTGATCCTCTAACATGCGATCGAACTTCAACTTCTCCCTTTCACTTTCGCATTCTCTCTGTGCATCAACAATGACCCGGCGAAGATCATCATCGGGCAGATCGTCTGGCTCCTCTTGATCTTCAGCTTCCCCCATTGCAGCATCACCGTATTCAGGGGGCGGGTAGTTGTCGTCATCCTCTTCTTCTTCGTTGTCTTCCATCATAACCCCTCTTTCTCCGTGCTTGGGCCAAACATTATAGTGTGGCATAAAACCCTTCTGAAGCAGGTGGAAGTGAAGGGTTTTATAGTTGGAGAAAGCCTTCGTATTCTCACAGACAGTACATGGACAATGCATAAAACCATTCTGCTTGTTTGCCTCAGCCGCTTCGAGAAAATTATGCAGGCCCTCAATATACTCGGAGGTGCGTCGGTCACCGTACATCCATTTCCGGTTCATCTGCGTGCATATCATGAATAGAGAAGTGACCAAATTAATAGAAATTCATCATCACATTAAAGTCAAAGTACAGTAGTGACCAAAATAAATACATAATGTTCATACATAGTTCTCATTATTGAACAACATATAGCTCTCTAGAGCATATTTTCTAATCTTTCTAATCTTCAAGCGCATTGCATCCATCTTGATCTTGTGATCGGCGACGACATCGGCAACATGCAACTCCAACTTCATCTTCTCCTCTTCAAGTCTTTGTAATTTTTCTTTCAAGTAATTGTTTTCTTTTTCAACCAAATTTAACTTCTCGACAAGAATTTCTATGTCGGTTGGAATTTCCGGTTCACATACCTCCTAGATTAAAAAATCTATGTCACGTTGGTCGGCATCCGAATCATAGACCGGACGAGGGCAAATGAATAGAGAAGTGAATAGAGAAGTGATCAAATGTTATTATTGAAAAAATAAATACATAAAGTTCACACATAGTTCTCATAGAACAACATACAGCTCTCTAGAGCATCTAATTAAAACATAAATTGAAACTAACATACAACTATGTAAAACATTTAAATGCAACAACAAATGCGATCATAATGGCAACTAAGGTAACAATTGATCCAACAGCATAATGATACCAAGCCTCATTATCAATGGCATATTTTCTTATCTTTCTAATCTTCAAGCGCATTGCATCCATCTTGATCTTGTGGTCATCGACGACATCGGCAACATGCAACTCCAATTTCATCTTCTCCTCCTCAATTCTTTTCAATTTTTCTTTCAAATCCTTGTTTTCTTTTTCAACTAAATTTAACCTCTCGACAAGAGGGTCGGTTGGAATTTCCGGTTCACATACCTCCTAGATTAAAAAATCTATGTCACGTTGGTCGGCATAATTGTCATAAACACTAAAGAAAACAAATAGTTATAAAAGATAATATATACCACATCCGAATCATAGACCGGACGAGGGCCGACGTGGGCGGATACCATGACCATGGCACTATATAATAACAAACAATAATAAAAGTAAGAAAATTACACAAGTATCTATCTAAATGATACAAGTAAGAACTTTTTTCTTTTAGAAAGAAGATAAGAATAAGAGGCTAACCACGGTGGTGCCGGTGCCGAGATGGACGCGGGCGATCGACGGCGGTGAGGACGGGGACGGGACAGGACGGACCGCCAAACCTAAACAAATCTTGAGAAAAATGGAGCTTGGACAAGGAGCTTCGAGAGCAGAAAGCTTAAGTGTGGCTCGGGCATTTCATCGAACACCTCATGTGCATAGGAGGTGAGCTAGAGCACCACAAAGCTCCCCCCTCGCCGGCCAGAAAAACAGAGCAGTGTGGAGTGCTCTGCTCGCTGGCGAGGGGGTATATATAGGCATCTCATTGGTCCCGGTTCGTGGCTGGAACCGGGACTAAAGGACCCCCTTTGGTCCCGGTTCCAGCCACGAACCGGGACCAATGGTTGTGGGCCAGGAGCGACCCCCATTGGTCCCGGTTAGTGTCTGGAACCGGGACCAAAGGGGTCATACGAACCGGGACCAATGCCCCACGAGGCCCGGCCGGCCCCTGGCCTCACGAACCGGGACCAATGCCTCCATTGGTCCCGGTTCGTGAGTGAACCGGGACTAATGGGCTGGCCCGGCCTGGACCAATGCCCTGTTATGTACTAGTGTATTATCATGTTGTTTACACATAAGTTATGGAAGGTATGTTTTCATCATTTTTTCCCGGGTAAAAAATTACAATTGTATTTATACGCGGGTTACCAGGTCTGTGGAGCATATATTACTATGATATTTACAGAAGATGAGTACTAAAATACGGTGTGTCGGTTTGTACCTCGGGACACCCGGCCATTTTCTCATCATTTATGTCGTCTACCTCGCCTGCACCTCCGTGGAGGCTTCATCGACTACATCACTAACACCATCATTGCAAACTTTCGAAGTGTGTGCGAAGACATGAGTCCATCTTCAGCACTTGAAATGAAACACCCATCAGAGGGTCGTGTCTCGCGGAGACCAAAATTTCTCGCCACATGAATAATACTCATCGAAGTGTTCGCAAAAACACCAACATATGATGCACTAGAGAAATCTACGAAAAAACGCAGAAAAAATACGTTTCATTGTTGGTTACGGAAGTAAAGAAGGTTAAAAAATGTTTTTCTATCTCATGGTCAACAAGAAGTCTTTGGTGGGGTGGCTAGTGCGTCGCTTACTAACCCCTGTGTACTCTTTGGTCATGGGTTCTATACCCCTCTAAGCTAATTATTTTTCTCGCGCAGGACTGGATCGGGACGTTGACCTCGCAGACGTGGGAATCATGCGATCCGGAATTAATGGCATCTGCTAAAAACCGAACGTTCGGAAGGAATATATTCCGTTTTTTAAAATACTACACAGATTATATTTATATGTGATGAAACATTTTCTAAAAAATTCATGAATATGTTTTTACATATCATGAACATTTTGTAAAATCTCATTAATAAATAACTAAACACGTGGAAAGTTTTTATATATTGTGAACAATTGTTTGGATGGCATGAACATTTCTAAGAAATTACACAAACAAAACTTTACATTTTCATAATCTTCCTAATAAATGTCATGAACATACTTTTAAATGTCTGAAGATTTTTTAAATATCACGAATTTGTAATTGTACAAACATTTTCTAAAAATCTGCAAGAAAAATCTTTTACATTCCACGAACATTTTTAATGCACAATTATATTTCTTCAAACCAGTTAATATAATTCTTAAAAATGTACACATTTTTTTTAAATTTGTGATCTTTGTTGAGTATATGGATTAGTTAGGAAATATGAGATAGACTAGGATTTGTTCCTGCCTTGTCTTGTACTTCAAGTTGATCATGTACTCCTATTTATATGCCCACGAGGCTCAAGCAATACATCAACGATTCCATCAAATCCCTCTCTCCCTTCTAACATGGTATCTGCCGCAAGTTCCTACACCTAGCCACCGCCCACCGCTTCCGCACCACGCGCCGCCCCCGGGGCGATCGGCCTCCATGACCGCCGCCGAGGGCCGCGCCGCCAGTACCTAGGGTTCGTCCGCCGATCATGTTGACTGGCTGACCTACAGAGTCTTTTTCCTGATCTCTTGATCCGGATTTTTCTCTCTTCCCCCGGTCGCTTTGATCAACACTTTCTTTTTGGTTTTCCAATCTAATATCGGTTTGCGTCGCTCGCCGCCGCTGTCAACCACCGCGCCTCTACTCCGACATCGGCGTGACCCGGCCTCTACACCGACTCGGCACCATCGCGCGACGCGGCGGCCCCTCACGGCCGTCGATCGCGCGTCTGTTTGCCCGTCGCCCTGCGCCGCCCTTCTCCGACCGGGACTAATATATCACCACCCGCCTCCACCGCGCGTGTAAGGCCACCCAGCCATCTCCTCACCGGCCCCGTCGCTGGCTGTTGGGCACGTCGGCTTCGGCCGCCTCGGGCTCGTCGACTACGGCCGCAATGGGCTCATCGGCTGCCGGCCGTCGCCGCCCTTCTCCGACCGGGACTAATATATCACCACCCGCCTCCACCGCGCGTGTAAGGCCACCCAGCCATCTCCTCACCGGCCCCGTCGCTGGATGTTGGGCACGTTGGCTCCGGCCGCAATGGGCTCATCGGCTGCCGGCTGTCGGCCGGTTCCCTCGTCGGCCGCGTCGGGCCGGCTGCCGGCTCTGACCGCGACCGTCATCGCCGGCTTCATCTCAGATACCGCCACCCCGCCTCCACCGAGCGACGTCCCCAACCTCGCGGGTGATCGGAGTGATCACCCGCCGGCCCGCGATCCACCTCATCTACGCCGTGCGACCGATCTGGCTCGTCGGTTGTGCGTGCCTCCGAAGGTCCCATGAAGACTGTCCCGAGTAAAGCGCGCCCCTCCACCGATCGATCCCCGGGCTACCGTTGCGTCGCCTAGTCGGGCCGCAACGCCGCCGCCCCGAGGTTCTCCTCGCGACTGCACCGACTCGCCCGTTGCCACTACGTCGCCCCGTCGGGCCGTAGTGCCGCGACACGCGGTACACGTGACCCGAGAGCCGCCGGTACGCCGCCCCTTCGGGTTGTAGTGCCGCGACACGCGGTCCCAGCTACCACACGAGGTCGTCCCCATGGCTGCACCGACCCGCGCACAGCCGCTATGCCGCCCCTTCGGGCCGTAGAGCCGCAACACGCAGTCCACGTAGCTGCCCCGACGTCTTGCCGCCGTCGCCCGACCGTCTGCTGCCGTCGCCCGACCGTCTGCTGCCGCTGCATCGCCCCTTCGGGCCATAGTGCCGCGGTCAGTGGTTCACTTTGCCGTCTCCGCGCGTCGACTCTACGTGGTATGCGTCACGCCGCCTCCCTTTGCGCCGGAACGCCACCGTCCGCGCTGGTCTTTGTCACGCTGTCGGGTTCTTCCTCGCCTACTTCGAGCCTCGCCGCCACGCTCCTAACCAGCCGCCGCCGCCGTCAGGCTGTGGCCGCCGCTCTTCTTCGGCGCCGCTGCAGCTCGCTCACCCGAGCCGCACCGCCAGTCCACCCCCTTCTTTTTCGTCCAGCACCAGCTAATCGCCAGCGTCGTCGTCCTCGTCTACCCCGACCACTTCATCTACTCCGCGGGCGACATCGGCCCCCCGCCGATTTGCACCGCAACCGTCGTCGAGTCCTTCACTATCCTGCTCGACATGGCGTACAAGTTGTGTGCAGGTCCCCGTCTACGTATGCCCGGTGCTGGCAACACCGACGCGTGCCTTCGTCCCCGATGTGTTTCCAGGTCTGGCAAGCCTAGAGCGACGCATCGTCAACATCGACTTCGTCCGTCTATGCATGCCCGGTGTTGGCAACACCGATGCGTGCCTTCGTCCACGACGTGTCCCCGGACATGGCAATCCCGGCGCGACGCGTCTAAACTTCGTCTTCTTCCCGGTACACCACTACTTCGACACCACTGCGTCCATGACTAACTCAGCGCCTCCTTGCGCCTGCGGCTCCACGGCGATTTCCTCGACATCGGCTACCCCGACTCGACATCGACCACGACGTTCTTCACACGGCTACCACGACCACAACTACACTATCCTAGGCTCTCGGCTAACTTGACATCGGCACAAAGGGCTACCGCCTTGTTTGAGCAACCTCGTCGATTTCTATTCCAGCCACGACTTCCGCGATGCATCGACCGTTACGACTGTGTGAGGGGGGGGGGGGGGGGGGGTACCTTCGGATTCTTCTTCAGTCTCACCGTCTGCGTCGCTACCGTTTGTGACTGCGGAGGGATGTTGAGTATATTGATTAGTTAGGAAAAATGAGATAGACTAGGATTTGTTCTTGCCTTGTCTTGTACTCAAAGTTGATCCTGTACTCCTATATATATGCCCACGAGGCTCAAGCAATACATCAACGATTCCACCAAATCCCTCTCTCCCTTCTAACAATCTTCTATGTCTAAGACATGTTTTTTTATTTTCATTGAAAGAATAGAGAGAGAATACAGCCAGCAACTAGGTACAACACGAGAGAAAATAAAAGACAGGTGCACAAAAATGATCAACAATGCACGCAGGCAGAACTATACTGCTGGACTGGCTCATGTGCCCTTCGTCGTAGGTGATCTCGACAGGCGAGCTATAGACAGGCACGTAGGACAAACTGGGAGGAAGGGTCAAGGCACCATTTCTCCTGCACGCCAGCAAGTCTTAACTAGTACAAACATAACTGTAGTGTGATCAACATCTCAGAGAGGCTACATCCAGCTAATTGAGATAATGGATAAGATTGACAAAGGTACAAATCAGAAGAAAAAGTTCAATGAGAAAAGGTAGCACAAACGAAATTAATGGTAGCTTCACGTTCCAGCTGGGAGAAACAGTAATGCCTATCCCATCTGTTTGACATAAATGCAGACATCTGCTACCAGCCAATGCCGACCGGTGTGGTCACTGCGTTTTGGTGCCCAGGCTCATCTGCACCCGTTCACTAAAAAAATCAAAATAAATACTAAACAATTCCAATTTTTTTTGGGTGTAAGATAAATTCATGCGTGAGGTTTGCTCTAATTTTTGTATCATTTGAACATCTGAGCAGCTCTCAGCAAAAAAAAACAAATCGGGTCAAAACAGTGCGTGAACAGTAAACTTTTTTAGAGACCCCGAATTTGTCTTTTTTGCCGAGAGCTGCTCAGATGTTCAAATGATACAAAAATTGAAGCGAACCTCACGCATGAAATTATGTACCACCCAAAAAAAATTGGAATTTGTTGAAATTTTTTAGTATTTGTTTTGATTTTTTTACTCAGCGGGGGTGCAGATGAGCCCGGGCTCAGAAATGGATTTTCGGTCATCATGTTTGTTTTGTTACAAGAGAATGGAGGAGAAAAGGTTGGCTGTGTGAGGCAGCACAACGCTGCGAGAGGCAGCACCAACAAAGCCGGGAGGAGCACAAACTCCTTGCCACGCCAAGCAGGGAATGCTCCTCTTCCACAGATGATAATCAATGAGATGATGAATCAAACTGACAAAGGAGAGGAAGCAGTAAGATGAAACGAGATGACATGACACGAACCTGTAGCTCGATATTCCACCTGAGACATCTCCATCTACTGTGACATATTGTGAGAGACAACTGTCATTGTTCTCGTCGTGTTACTCCGGATAATATAACTGAGATGAATTCCTTTCCTGATAACCAATATAAACGAGGACAGTCAGAACTATAGACATTATGCAGATGAAAGGAGTTCAGTATAGTCAATTGCTTGTTCATTAATAGAGCTACTCTAACTGCAGTGACACTGTTTCAGAAACAAATAAGAAAATCTACACGAGAGGAGCATAACGAAATAGCACACTATACATAGTCTATATGTCACATCAGCAAACATGACAGGGGGCACTCCTCCTTTTCAAAAAAAAAAAATCAGCAAACATGAAAAAAACAAACGGTGTTAAATATGTCATATCAGCAAACATGAAAAAAACAAACGGTGTTAAATATGTCATGTCAGAGAAGCTAGATATCTAAGTCTTTCAATTTTTTTTAAATAAACTAAATTATAGCTAGTAAAGGAATAAATGATACCATGCCAGCTTTCTTTACATGGCAATGTTCTATGAAAGAAACGAACAAGAGGTGGAAGTATCAAGACTGGGTGAGTGGAGATGAAAATTTGCACGTACCGGTTTGTAACCAAAGACAAACTAGTTACGAGAAAAACCAAAGACAAACTAGTTACGAGAGAAACTCAAATTGTAATCCAGAAGATCAATTTCAACATGAGGATGGCTTGGGTGCATGTCGATAGCATTGCTCAATGCAGACTCCGCACTTGTCTTCTCGGATTCCGTAGCACCGTAGCAACCAACTTTCGCTGACAGTACTTTAAGTGCTAACAGATGCTCGATGCCGGTAGGTGCAACCCCATTCTGCTCCAATATGCGGGCATTGAACTTCAGCTTGAGCTTCTGGAGCTTGGGCATTGCACCAGCCTGGAAGGTCAGGTACGAAGCGCTGCTTAACTGGAATTCAAAACACTTTAGAGCAGGGAATGCTCCTTTCCCACAGATGATAATCATTTCATTAATGGATCTTCTTCGGATTTTTAAATCAAGGTAAGTGAGGGCTGGCAACTCGGCAAGGATAGAAAAAGATTCATTTAGCATCTCACTAACTTCACATTCTAACTTAGCAAGGTTATGTAGTTGCCCCATCCAGCTAGGGACCCTGGAAAACCAGCACTTTGATGATAGGACAAGTCTCTCAAGGCGATAGGGAGTTGGCAAATGAGACAAGGGCATCAAGCCATCTATGCAACCCATGAGATTGACAAACAAGCACTTGAGGCTGCAAAATTTTCCCAATGAAGAGCATAGAGCATCCATGCGTCTCTCCCTGTCATCTGGAGGAAGGTCGCAGCCAACAAGTAGATGTCTCAGATTGGTCAGTTCTCCAAGGCCCTTGATGTTATCCAATGTGTTCACTGCAAAATCAAATCGATATAGATACTGTAGGGATTTCATGTTGCCAATCCCATCAGGTAGCCATGTTTGAACAGTCATATGCTTCAAGCATGGTAGATGAACGATATCTGATGGAAAACTGGAATATGTGCGCTGACCAAGTGTTTCCAAGTGTTGTAACACTCTAATCTGTTTTGGCAACAGGTATGAACAGAGTAACTAATCCATAAATACCTCAGTTGATATAGTTTACACAGTCCAGTGAGGTCAACTGTAGCATTGTCAAGGTCAATAAAAAGCACTCGGAGGAACTTGAACACTGACTGAGGTGGTGTATTCTGAGAGCTCCCAAAGAACATAACTGACCGAACCAGTGACATACTAATGTTTTTTGGTAATATTGTCTGGCCATCAGTTGCACCATCCAAGCGGATAGACAGCCGACGAATCTTGTAATTCAGTCCTTCAATAACTTGTAGGCTGTCCACTACAGTGAAAAAATTCTCTTCTGCAGACTTAAGCAAGATAAGATCAAGCATCATATCATGCACTTTGCATTCTGTCATTGATCCTTTGTTGTCAAATTTCACAGGTTGAATAAGACTCCTGTTGACAAGCTCATTAAAATACTTTCTTGCAACCTTCTCCATCTCTAGTCCATTTTCTTTACTAAGAAAACCTTCTGCTAGCCATTGACGTTCCAAATCAAACCTTTCTATTTTGTAGTCCTCTGGATACATACCAAGGTACAACAAACATGTCTTGAGATGAGAAGGAAGGTTTTTGTAGCTGAGGTTTAAGATTTGCCTCATCCCTTCCAACGTGAGGTCCGTTCCTGAGCTCAAAGAATCACGTACATGTTCCCAGACCTCATGGTTGGAACCTTCACTCGCAAGCATGACTGATATAGTGATAATTGCAAGAGGCAAACCACCACATTTTTTAAGAATTTCAACAGATACATCTTTTAGCTGATGAGGGCAAGCTTCTTCTGAGTCAAATAACCTGCCGAAAAACAATCTTCTTGAGTCTTCATTGCTAAGGGGCTTCATTTTCAAAATGTAACTACAGGGATGGGAGCAACAAGCATTGGCTACACCATGAATTCTGGTCGTTGTTATTACTCTGCTGCCAAGATCATTATCTGGGAAAGGACATTTAATGACACCCCATGCGTTTTCATCCCATATATCATCAATTATAATCAAGTACCTGGAAAAACAATTCATCACAGTTACAAGTCAAATAGCATAATTTATCAAAAAGGCTACATATGTTGAAGTAGATAGTAAACAGAAAATTTCTTTATTCCTTAAAATATTAGAATTTACTGGTGCACAAAGTAGTCACATGGCTCCCACTGGTTTGACTCGATGAGACTTTAAAAGTAGAATTTTGAATGTAACTTCCTTTTACATCACTTAATTCATAGTTACACAATCACAGCGAATGAGAAATGCTTTTAAATATGAATCTAACACTATAGATTTTGTAAGAGTACCACATAACCATTGTTGTATTAACTGTTAGTCAACCTTTGCATCTTGGAATGCATGTCTTAACATAAATCAACATAGGAAGAAGTTAGCCGCCTAGCAGGTTCTCCATCCATTACAACTTACTAGGCAAATTCTGAGTCAACTCAAGGAGTGAGGAGGTTGTGAAACCAAGATAAGGTGGCTAAATGGAACGTGGCTAAATGGGGTGGACATAATTACTGCCAGACATATTCGTATAGGAGTATGTGCATTACTTTGGGCTATATGGAACTGCAGGAATGACATGGTTTTTAACAGATAAACACATATAAATTTTTTGCAGGTACTTTACAGGGCATCGGCGTTGATCCGTACATGGTCGTTACTCACTCCTGAGGAAACCAGGGAGCCTTTGGTTACTGGGTCTACCCGGTGGGAGACGATAGCTCGGGATATCTACAACCGGTTTGGATGGCGGTCCAGTAATAGGGTAGATGGTTAGGCATCTAGGCTTATTTTAGCCGGTTGTGGCATCCTTTCTTCATGGATTATTTTGCTGCTCCTTTTGAACTTGTTTGGAACCGCAAACTATTTGATTGCTTTCGATAATAAAGGGTCTGCATGCATCGTGTTGATGCAGAGGCCGGAGGTCATCCTCCTTTTCTAAAAAAATAAATTGAAACCAAGATAAGAAGAATATAAAATGGACACCCCATGCATTTTTAAAATACATTGAAAAATGGACTTTTAGAGAAATACGAGTAATAGGTAAGCGAATAAACAATAACAGACAATGAAATAAGTACCTCTTATTTTGTAGATGTTCCCTGAGTTTGTTGAGAAGAACACTCAACTCGCAATCACGAAATGGTAGTTCATATAGCAAACTGACGACAAGTTTTGGAATGTTAAGTGTTTGAGACACTGGGACAAATGCACCACGGTCAAATTCTCCCTTGGACTTACGGTAAACCTCACTGGCAAGTGTTGTTTTTCCCAGACCTCCAAATTCCACAATCGATGCTACCTTCAGTTGCTTCTCTTCATCTTTTAGCCAATTGATAAGCTCATCTGTTGGCCCTTCCAGGCCAACAAGGTTTTTTTCAATAAAGGACATTTCATTGAATTGATTTATCAAGGTGATACAACTGCATTGAAAGAATGCCCGGCCTCTGCATAGCATGATGCACACAACCAACAAGTCCAAAAGACCAAAAAAAATAAAATTAAAAAAGTTTTGTAGCAAAAATAAATCAATCCAGCCGAGGGTGGGGTAGATCCTATCCGAAGATTACACCGCCATCCATGGAAGGAGAAAACCTCCCTGGCCGTACACTCTAGCCGGGTAGACACCATCATAAAAAGGTCCCTGTCCTCCGGCCTCTGCAAGATAGACCAAGTATGGAGCCATCGTGTGCATGCATGAATAATCTGCACATGAGAAGAAACACATTTATTATTAAAAACCACATCATTCCTGGTAAGCCACAATGCCCAACATAAGGCAGCCGCCCCCACGAGAATATGTGCAGAAAATTGTTTATCAATATCCCGCAACCAATTGCCGAACATGTTACGTGCACTACATCGGGGGTATAGATTGGAAGCTACTTGAATAATGGCCCATACTGCCCGAGCGAACATACACTCAAAAAATAAGTATTTAATAGACGCGTCATGTTGGCAGAAAACACATGTTTTATTACCTTGCCAGTTACGTCGTGCCAGGTTATCTCTAGTTAAGATGACCCCTCTCCTTAAAAACCAGAGGAATATCTTCACTGTTAGAGGTATTTTTAGCTTCCACAATTTTTTGTTATCAATGGGCACATCACTATGAACCATTGCATCGTACAAGGACTTCACAGAGAAACTGCCATTCTGATGCAGCTTCCATCAAAACTTGTCCGGCTCGCTTGTCAGTTGAATATCCTCCAGACGAGAGAGTAATTCATTCCATGCTGCCAAGCGAGGGCCAAAGAGGTCCCTACGAAAACAAATATCGGGGTTTGCTTGTCCCAACACTTGTTTGATCGTGACAAATTTGTGTCTCATAATCCTGTACAAGTTAGGATACTGCACCATAAGTGGGGTGGTGCCTAGCCAGGTATCTTCCCAGAATCGAACCTGAGAACTTTTCCTAACTGAGAAATTACCAAATTGAAAAAAGAATTCCTTGGCCTTCATAACACCATACCAAAAATGTGAATCACTAGGTTTCCAATGAATTTGAGAGATAGCTTTGGACCCCACGTATTTGTTACGAATGATTTTCTGCCACACTCCATTTTCAGTGAGTAATTTATAGACCCATTTACTCAGGAGAGCAATGTTTTTTATCTCAAGATCTTGAATTCCAAGGCCCCCTTGACTTTTAGGGCGGCATAATACAGTCCACCTAGCCAACTGATATTTCTTGGATTCATTATCGCATTGCCAAAAAAATCTGGATCTAAAGTAATCCAGGCGCTGAAGAACCCCTTTCGGTAAGTGAAAGAAAGACAACATGTATAGAACCATATTGCTAAGGACGGAATTGATCAAAATCAATCGTCCCCCATATGACAAGAGCTTGGCCTTCCAACTGGCTAGCCGTTTCTCAAGTCTCTCTTCCACATACTTCCACTCAGCGATAGTTAAGCGCCGATAGTAAATCGGGATACCGAGATACCGAATCGGGAACTGTCCGAGCTGGCAGCCAAAAATGTCGGCATACTCGGCCACCAACTCTGCAGCGTCGCCAAAGCAAAAAAGCTCGCTCTTATGAAAATTCATTTTAAGACCATATAGCTCCTCAAATGCGCATAAAAGCAGCTTGAGGTTTCTTGCTTTATCTAGGTCATTATCCATAAAGAGAATAGTGTCATCCGCATATTGTAGAATAGACAAACCTTCTTCTACTAAATGTGGAATAACACCACTAATCTGACCGGCCACCTTAGCTCTCAACAAGGATAGCTAACATATCGGCCGCGATGTTAAACAAAATAGGGGATATGGTGTCCCCTTGGCAAAGGCCCTTCTTGGTCTGGAAATAATTGCCAACATCATCGTTGACTTTAATAGCCACACTACCGCCAGAAACAAAACTCTCTACCCATCGGTACCATTTTGGCAAAAACCCCTTCATGCGTAAAGTTTGCAAGAGAAAGGGCCATTTTACTTTATCATAGGCCTTTTCGAAGTCAATTTTCAGGATGACTCCGCTCAACTTTTTATGGTGAAGCTCATGTACGGTTTCATGAAGCACAACCACTCCATCTAGTATGTTGCGTCCTTGCATAAACACCGTTTGAGTGGGTTTGACCACATGGTCAGCCACCCCATTCAACCGATTTGTTGCAACCTTTGTAAAGATTTTAAAGCTGATATTTAGGAGGCAAATCGGTCGATATTGTTGAATACGACTAGCCTCCTTAGCCTTGAGCAGTAGAATAATTTCCCCAAAGTTTAAAGGGGCAATGTCAAGGTTTTCGGTATGTAATTGGTTAAACAACTGCACCAAATCCACCTTAATCATTTCCCAAAAACATTGATAAAACTCTGCCGGAAACCCGTCTAGCCCAGGGGCCTTGTTGTGTTCCATTCGAAACACCGCAGTGTGAATTTCCTCCTCAGTGAATGGAGAGGTTAAAAAATCATTTTCTGCCTCCGAAACGTGAGGGATGTCATGTGTATTAGATTCATCCAGCGTAAAGGAACTTTCAGCAGAAGGTCCAAAAAGCTCTTTGTAGTACTTAGTAATGAAGTTTCTGAGTGGTACATCACCCTCGATACGGCCTTCGTCCTGGTCAAGTGCGAAAATACGTTTCTTTCTATGTCTGCCATTTGCCAACATTTGAAAGTATTTCGTATTGTCATCACCTTGAACAAGCGAGTCAGCCTTGCACCGTTGGTACCATTTAATCTCTTCCTCGCGTAAAAGGCGGGCGATCTACTCATTTAGACTGCTTTTTTGCTCGATCTCAACAGCAGAAAGGGGCCTCACCTCTGCTATTTTATCAAGGGTATCGATTAAGGTAGATAGACGCAACTTTTCTTTTTTATATATGCCAGCGGTATGTTTATCCCATCCACGGAGGATTCGACGCAATGCGCAAATTCGATTGTTCCAACGTTGAATGGGCGTGTTACCCCGAGGTTGACGTGCCCACACTTTCTTAACCAGGTCGTGAAATCCCTCTCTAGTGAGCCATCCCAGTTCGAATTTAAATTGTGGAGTGTTAGAGCTTGGAGTTGTTTGTCCAAAATCGGTTAGCAATGGAGCATGATCTGATAAGGCCTCAATTCTTTATAGCGCCCGTACCGAGGCCAGGGGATATTTATATTCCCAGTCGGTGGTTACTAGCACCCGATCAAGTTTTTCATAAGTTGGAATAGATCGATTATTGGCCCAGGCGTACTGACGACCAGACATAGTGAGCTCCCGCAGGTCCAAGCTATGAATGACAGCATTGAAGAGGAAAGGCCATCTAGTGTCAAACCGATCATTGTTTTTTTCCTGCTGATATCGAAGGATGTTGAAATCCCCCCCCCCCTCGATTAACATGGGGTGATGATTGTCTCGACATGTATTAACAATTTCCTTAAGAAAAGCAGACTTAAACTCCTCTTGAGCGGCGCCATATACAGCCACCAGGCTCCAAAGGAAGTTGTCAGACTTGTTTCGAAGGTGAAATTTGATATGATATTCACCCTTTGACATGGACAAAAGTTCCAGGTATGTTGAGTGGATGCCAAGCAAAATTCCACCTGACCTTCCGGACGGGGGTAAGACATGCCATACATAATCATAACCACATGAAAAGTGGTCAAGATCACGTGTCTGGAAATCACGTCTACCCGACTCAGTGATGGCCACAAAGTCCAACGCATGATCCCTTACACAATCGGCAATATGTTTGTGTTTAGACAAGTGACCAAGACCTCTGCTATTCCAAAACATGCCTCTCATGAAGAACCATTTTCATGTTTAGATACCTTCGCCCTCTTTTCTTTGCTGAAGTAGACTTGTTTTTTCGTACTGATGCGACAAGCACACAAAGTGTAATGTCGCGCACCGTATCATCCAAGTCTACTTCAGTCATGTCCTTAACCAGATGGGAGAGAAGCTTGCCATCATGATTGGCATCAGCATCCTCATCCTCCTCATCCGACACGAGAGGGTCAGAATAAGTTGACAACTTAGGTGCAACCATAAGCCGGTCGAACTCCATTTGTTTAAAAGCCCTAACAGAAATTTCTACCTCTTTCTCATTATGCCCTAATGAAACTCCAAGGCTAGCAATATTTGAAGACACTCTGGAATTATCAAAGGACAAAAAGGATTTACGAGAGGGTGTACCTTCAAAGTCGAGGTTGCGTGATGCCGTCGTACGCATGGCCTTGGACAGAGAGTCCTCGTCAGTAGCTGTCGTACCATCAGCACCAACGGAGTGACGACCGCTGCGTCTCAGTGGTGAGGTTGTGAAGTCAGCTGCAGCCACGTTCACAGCGCTCCCGAGTGGTGGGTAGAAGGGCGCAGCGACGTTGAACACGACCAAGAGGGCTGCACCACAGCTCCCGTGTCCTCGAACGATGATGACGGCATGGGCGGTATGGAAGCACTCGGCGTCGTCACCCCTGGAGGTGTTGAAGGCGGAGAGGACAATCCACGTAGCTCCACCATTGCCGATTCACGGTCAGCCTGGACCGACGGTGAGAAAATTACTCCACGTCGAGGTGATGGTGTTGGCGTCGGTGACTGTGGTAGGGTCGGTAACGCAGATGTCGCGACAGATGCCTCCCCATGAAGCCGAGGCCACTCCTGGGACCACTCGTCAAGGCGACGCGGTGCTGCTAGGGGTGTCGCGACCGGTGGCGTCAGAGTTTGGTAAACCATAGTCGTCGTAGAAGCCGACGACGCCAAAGTCATAGTAGTCGGTGTCGTCGTAGCCGATGGAGAAGACCCCTCATGAGGTGTAGAGACAGTCTTAGAAGTCAAATGTCGCAGTGGGTTCGGCGGTGTGATGGCGATGAAGAAAGTCTTATCCGGCGGGGAAGCTCCCCCAGAGACAGATGAAGACAAAGCCAGCTGCATGGGCATAACGCCGCCAGAGTTAGGAGCTACTGAAGGCTCCTTGGACGAAGAAGTGGGTTTGAGCCTTTTACTTGTATCATTACCCCCCACTGTGTCCTCCCTGTCATGTCCATTGTCGCCTCCTGGGTCATCCCCATGCTCCCACACAGAGGCACAAAATCAGATTTAACATGGATGTCCTCCTTTTCCAGGCTCTACCGTAACTCATAACCCTTCCTCTGAATGACCACGTCAGAAGAAAAGAGAATCAATTTTGCTTCTCTTGAAAGCATAAAGGTTCAGTACCGCTACCTGAATATGAACAATTCCTCTGCGACGCAAACATAGAAGATCAACATCCAGAGTAGCTCCAATCACCGAGCCAACCGCCCAAAGACCCAAGAAGTGACGAAGAGCATGAGGCACACCGTGCACATGTACCCAAATAGGAATAAGCTCGAAATGATGTGGTATCTCCTATGACTTCCATGGCTTGAACTCGATGGTGACATTGTGAGACTTCAGGAAAACTGCAAAGCCGGTCACCCTCTGCAAAACCTCCTCACTAGGAAAGGACATCAGAAATGCATCCTCACCATGCGGTATAGCCTCCCAAGTCCACTCCTGCTGAAACTGACCGAACATGTGACATACTAATGGTTTTTGGTAATATTGTCTGACCATCAGTTGCACCATCCAAGCAGATAGACAGCCGACGAATCTTGTAATTCAGTCCTTCAATAACTTGTAGGCTGTCCACTACAGTGAAAAAATTCTCTTCTGCAGACTTAAGCAAGATAAGATCAAGCATCATATCATGCACTTTGCATTCTGTCACTGATCCTTTGTTGTCAAATTTCAGGGGTTGAATAAGACTCCTGTTGACAAGCTCATTAAAATACTTTCTTGCAACCTTCTCCACATCTTGTCCATTTTCTTTACTAAGAAAACCTTCTGCTAGCCATTGACGTTCCAAATCAGACCTTTCTATTTTGTAGTCCTCTGGATACATACCAAGGTACAACAAACATGTCTTGAGATGAGTAGGAAGGTTTTTGTATCCAAGGTTTAAGATTTGCCTCATCCCTTCCAACGTGAGATTCGTTCCTGAGCCCAAAGAATCCATGACATGTTCCCAGTCCTCATGGTTGGAACCTTCACTCGCAAGCAGGCTTGATATAGTGATAATTGCAAGAGGCAAATCACCACATTTTTTAAGAATTTCAACAGATACATCTTTCAGCTGGTGAGGGCAAGCTTCTTCTGAGTCAAATATCCTGCCAAAAAACAATCTTCTTGAGTCTTCATTGCTAAGGGGCTTCATTTTCAAAATGTAACTACAGGGATGGGAGCAACAAGCCTTGGCTACACCATGAATTCTGGTCGTTGTTATTACTCTGCTGCCAAGATCATTATCTGGGAAAGGACATTTAATGACACCCCATGCCTTTTCATCCCATATATCATCAATTATAATCAAGTACCTGGAAAAACAATTCATCACAGTTTCAAGTCAAATAGCATAATTTATCAAAAAGGCTACATATGTTGAAGTAGATAGTAGACAGAAAATTACTTTATTCATTCAAATATTAGAATTTACTAGTGCACAAAGTAGTCACATGGCTCCCACTGTTTTGACTCGATGTGACTTTAAAAGTAGAAATTTGAATGTAACTTCCTTTTACAGCACTTAATTCATAGTTACACAATCACAGCCATAGAGAAATGCTTTTAAATATGAATCTAACAGAATATATTTTGTAGGAGTACCACATAACCATTGTTGTAATAACTTTTAGTCAACCTTTGGATCTTGGAATGCATGTCTTAACATAAAACAACATAGGAAGAATTTAGCCGCCTAGCTGGGTTTTCCATCCATTACAAATTACAAGGCAAATTCTGAGTCAACTCAAGGAGTGAGGAGGTTATGAAACCAAGATAGGGAGAATATAAAATGGATACACCATCCATATTTGAAGTACATTGGAAACCGGACTTTTAGAGAAATACGAGTAATAGATAAGTGAATAATCAACGATAAAGATAAATAAAATAAGTACCTCTTATTTTGTAGATGTTCCCTGAGTTTGTTGAGAAGAACACTGAACTCGCAATCATGAAAAGGTAGTCCACTCCCAAGTTCATATAGCAAACCGAGGACAAGTTTTGGAATATTAAGTGTTTGAGACACCGGCACAAATGCACCACAGTCAAATTCTCCCTTGGACTTACGGTAAACCTCACTGGCAAGTGTTGTTTTTCCCAGACCTCCAAATCCCACGATCGATGCTACCTTCAGTTGCCTCTCTTCATCTTTTAGCCAATTGATAAGCTCATTTGTTGGCCCTTCCAGGCCAACAAGGTTAGCTGCACATTCATAGAGTGTGGCAATTCTTGGGTCAATGGGCACATCTCTTGATGGGAGGATATCAAGCTTATATCTTTTTTGCCGTTCGCTTGTCTCATCCACGAGCTTCTTGATCTCCTTGATCCGACTTGCAACCCTATGACGGGCCATCAATGTTTTAAGTCGGTCAATAGTATTTACGACAATCCCGGAACTTTGATCTTTCTCTGCAGTGTGTTGCGTGAAGTCATCAATGATATCCTCAATATCAAAAGAGATCTCCCTCACTTCATCTCTCCACCCCTTAGTTTGTTTATCTAGATCGTCCACATCCGAAAGCCTGTCAAGAAAATTATTCATGCTACGAAGCTCCTCACTGATGGATTTCACCTCCTTCTGCAAGTTTTTGAGTTTAGCGAACTCTCATCCCCCATCAAGGCGACCAGCTTACCTAGGAGGGAGTTCATCACGCCGGTAGATGCGCTCACCATTATTCCGGGCATCTCTTGTTGGCTAATTATTCTGTCTTTGCTCCCTAGTCATGCTTGTATGAAGCTGCAATAGTACATATCACTAGATAGGCCAGAAATGCACATGTGTTAGATAACCACTGGACAGGACTGAAGTAAATATACTATAACACTAATATCCCTAGAATTGGAGAGCCCACATTCAATTGAGGTCTTCAATTCACATTGTGACACCCGATTTTGACCCGGTCAACAATTTCTCAAAACTCTCTCATTTAATTATTTTATTTATATATCTATAACACTATACTCCTTAGTTTTAAAGAGTACACATTCAATTGAGTTCTCCAAGACTCTAATTAAAATTGGGTCACCCGATTTTGACCGGGTCAACAATTTCTCAAAACTCACTCGTTCAATTCTTTAGACAAATACACTATGCTTTCTAGTGTGTTTGGTTTAATGATTTTGACTGAACCAATAGTTTTCAAATCAATCAACATCAAATGGCCTATAAAAACATATCAATTACGTACATGTAGTCGTCGATGTAGAAATTTTCCCACATGTATAATGTTGGTTAGCATATACTCCCTCCATTCCACAATGTAGTGCGCTCACGCTTCCCGAGATCTAAGTTTGACCGTATATTTAACCAACGAGACCGATTCAGCGGAACCAAAAATTATACCACTGAATTTGTATTTTGTATACGAATTCAGTGGTATAATTTTTGCTTCCGCCGCAGTCGGTCTCTTTGGTTAAATTTATGGTCAAACTTAGATCACGGAAAATGAGGAGGCATTATGTTATGAAATGAAGGGAATAATATTGAATCACACCGTGAAAGGCCCATCAAATTACCGAATATAAATAAAAATAAAACACACTATATTCGATTACTTTCAAAATATAAGGGGTACTAGTTTTTTGGAAAGTCAAATTCTTCAACTTTGACCAAGTTGAGAAAAAAATATCGACATCTACAATATTAAATAAAAAATATGAAAATTCATTTAACGATGAATCTAATCACAATAATTTGATATTATAAGTTTTGATATATTTATCTACAAACTTAATAAAATTTAAAAGGTTTGACATTTTAAAAAAGTAATACGCATTGCATTTTGAAACAGAGTGATTACTTTTTTTAATCTAACAGCGCAGCAAAGCGCGCCTAGTCCTTCTAGTCCGTATAAAAGACCACAGGAAACCAAATCCTGGATATGAATACTTGTAATGTTCATCCATTTGAAAAGCATGAACACACTGCTTCGGAAGAGCAAATAATTAAACCGCAAATTAAATCATAGGGTGAAAAACCTGAGCTTGGAGAGGGATTTACGAGGAAGTTGAAACATGTGCCTTGAGCAGGTCGAAAAGCCTTCGTTTGCAGCCATTACTCTTGATCAAAGCATGCCACAAACACTATGCAGGATGCTGCTGTGGCTGCCTCTTGTGGAAGTCTGCTCCTCTCTCGCCCTCTGCACCCTCTGACCAGATGGACGGAAGTTAGGTAATGGCAAACCAGAAAAAAATCCGGAAAGGCTTGTTGGAACAGATGGACCTATACTGAGAGATGCACTGAGTACTGGTAGTATCTCACAAAGAAGGGGTTTTAAGTTTAATTTCTTTATATTTCTCCTGATTGACTGACGTATCATCTAGATCGACGGTAACACCGACAACTTGGTGACAATAACTTGATACTTTAAGAAAGTGTTAATTATTTAGGAATCATCCTCTAGATACACGCCACCGTCAGTCCAAATGTCAACAATGGTGTAGTACTCCTTTAAAAAAAAGGGGGAATACATTAATATCAAGAAGATGCCAATTACACCCAGCCTCTGCACCAACAAGATGTCACAAAGACATCCAGGATGCACACAGCCTAAAAAGAAAACAAAAAAGAAAGTAAAAAAAAGCCTAGCCACAGTGATCGACTTCTCTCATCAGCAGCACACAAACCACCACCAAAGACAACACCCGGAAAACATAAAAAGGTCTCCAAAAGCGACGCCTTCAAGAAGGAAACTGTGCACTAGCGCCATCGTCGCCCGATCGAAGATCTTAGGTTTTCACCCTGGAGAAAGTCCGAGCTCTCAAAACAGTACCTTCACTAAGGCAATTGCCAGGCACAACCAATGAAGGCCAGACCTTAGGTTTTCATCCTGAAAGTCCCGACTAGGCACCCTAGGAGCACCACCAAAAATGAAATCCTCCAATGCTGCCGCCCCCACTTATCACTGCTGCTTCTGAAAATTATCAAACACCTGGTTGACTCCATCACCTCCAAGGCCCCCTCCGCCTGACTGATCCTCCGATCTCAGCCATCATGACTTTCTCCACTGTTTTATACGCCATGGAAATCGAGATGCCGACATGCCCCATGGTTCCAACAAACAACAAAGCTTCGCGTCGCGTCCTCATGGAGCCGCGTAGGATGATATAGACACGCACGACCAGAAACTATCTGATCCGGATATCCTTGGGCAAGATCATCCGGCAGCAGATCCGGAACACGTCGACGGCTAGATCAAGTAAGACCGATCATGCAGATCATTGCCATGATGCGATAAGAGTACTAGACTGCCACCACACCGCTGCCTCCACCACGGCGATGACATCACCGCCATGACGGACGGCACCGGTCCATGCTACCCACAGCCCGCGCCGCCGACTAAAGACGGTCACCAAATCGGAACGGATCCAGATCTGCCACCACCCACACGCCTGCACGATCCGTCGATCTCGAGCGCTCTCAACCAACTCCCGAGGAGAACGAACACGCCTGCGTCGTCCCTCGAGCTGTTGGACCCGCAGCCATCTCCCGGGGGGCACGCTGGACGGTCCCTGGAGCCGTAGCTCCCCGCCCAGGCGGCCGAACCTGGATCCACGCAAGGGCCACCAGAAGGGCGCCCAACGCGGTCAGGCCCTTCACGGCCCAGATGCAGGACGCGGGAGAGACCCCCGCTACCCAACATCGATGGCCTCCCTCCTAGCCAACGCGGCAGGAGCCGAGAGGCACGACATCCCCACCTCCCCCTTCACCGGCAGCGCCCGGCTTTGTCCGGCAGCAGCCTCGGGGGGCGACGAGGGATGGAATCATGGGAGTTTGGAGCGGCGGCAGGGTTGTTTGTTTTCGCCCCCCGGTCGCCTGGAGGAAATGTAGTACTCCTAGGTGTGGCTACTATTCTTTTGTGCTAATTATACTAACTCTGTAGATTAATCATCTAGATCCACGCCTACGAGGACAGACAATGTTTGCTGACACTCCGTACAGTGCACAATGGATCTGAGATGGTGGACTTGGAATCGATTCACACGCGCTGAGACGAACTCAGCACAGGGAAAAGAGGAAAATCCGGACAAAGGGGAGGATTTCGGGAGCTCCTATACGCCGCTTTGTGCGCCGGTTCACGCAACTGGCGCCCATTGCCACACTTGGTGGGCCGGCCCAGAAACACGCAAAACTTATAAAAAAAGATTGCTCCAGTCAGGACTCGAGCTCGCACCGTTTCGATACATTGTGCTTTGACTAGCCAATAGAACGAAATCCTTGAGAATAACTGTAGCCGCGCTAGTTATTCGACATACATTTGAGGAAAACGTGATTATTTTCTGAAGAAATATAAACAAATTTGGAAGTTCCTAGGTTTAAAAAAAATCAAAATTCGAAAGCTCACGTATTAAAAAATATCACGAATTAGAAAATAGTTAATAATTTTTTAAAAAGGAATAATCGATTTTGTTAAAAGTTTGTCGACCTTGGAAAGAAAAGTTCATCGATTTTGGAAAAAGTTTGTCGACCTTGGAAAGATAAGTTCATCAACTTTTAAAAATAAATCCAAAATCAGAGAAAAAGTTCATAGATCGATCTGTAACAAAGTTCAAAACTATTAAAAAGTTCAAGAAATTAAGACAAAGAAAAAAAGTAAAAAAACATAAAAAGAAAAAGGAAAAGAATGGAAAGATGAAAAGGGACGAAAGTACCCTTCTGAGCTCGATCTCAAATGAGCTCGGATGCTCAGTAAAATCCAGAAGTATTGAAAACGAATTCAAAAAATTCTGAACTTTTTTCATCATGAGATCACATTGGTGGAAGGAGTGGCAAAAAAAACAAAATCAGCGCTACAAAATTCATTGGAAAGTAGCATTTTCGAAGCAGTGTTTTGTTTTTTTCGTGTCACGCCTTATACAAATGTGATCTCATGATGAAAATTTACAAGTACTTAGAAACTTTGTTAAAGTATACCGTAAAAAATATTCAGAAATGGAGAACTACTCATAATATGCATGGTGACTGGGGTGGTGACTATAGTTTGTTTATCTAGTATAGGGAGGTCGTCGGTTCGAGTCACCGTGAACCCACCTTGCACACGTGTTTTTGCAGTTTTAACAGGGAAAAAAGCTAAATGGTCCGACCCAGCTTGGTGAAGGGTGTGTGTGCTGGTTTGCATTTAACACATTAACGGGCGCCGAATAGGAAACACCGAGGAATTTTATTTTTTTTGCATGTTGGGCTGTCATTCAGGCCAATATATAATATTTTAATAAATAAATCGGCAGTGCCATGCCGGCACGCGTGCCAATCCCTATTTGGCGCTTTATGCCACTTTTTTGCTATTCCCGAAACTTGATGCACCCCCCCCCCCCCCCCCCCCGCCCCGACTGTCCTGGGCTCCGCCTATTTACCTTTTCTTCGAAGCTTCAAACAATGGGAGTAACTAACTAAGGGGTACTTGTTGCGGGAATCCCTCAAGCGTCACTTTTTGGTGGGTTGAGAGTGTGACGCCCCAGCCTCGACCGTACGCTAAACAATCACGCAATGCATACGACCAAGATCAGGGACTCACTAATCAATATCACAACACAACTCTAGACACAAATTTAAAGTCATACAGCTTCATATTACAAGCCAGTGGCCTCGAGGGCTCGAATACAAAGCTCGACGAGCATGAGTCAGTGGAAGCAAATAATATCTGAGTACAGACATAAAGGTACACAAGTCTTTGCCTTAAGAAGGCTAGCACAAACATAAGCAACGGATCGAAAGAGGCAAGGCCTCCTGCCTGGGAACCTCCTAACTACTCCTGAACGTCAGAGAAGTCTATGTCGTAGTAGGCTCCATCCTGGTAGTAGTAGTGGCCTCCGTCGGGGTAGCTGTAGTCGTTCACCGGGTAAGCTGGATCCTGGGTCTCCTGGGCTCCATCGTCTGGTCGCGGCATCGTATCAAGGGGAAAAGGGGAGCAAAGCAACGGTGAGTACTCATCCAAAGTACTCGCAAGACTTACATCAGAACTATGCTAGATATGCACCAGTATCAAAGGAATGAGGCTATATCTGTGGACTAGACTGCAGAAATGCCAGAAGAGAGAAGAAGGCCTAGTCCTATCGAAGACTAGCATCTTCAGCGTCTTGCAGCATAAGACGAGAGTAGACTGGTATCACATATATATAGTCATATTGTTGCATCAATTTTATTAAGTATCCACGCCCAGAGATCCTTCCCCGCTCCCTGCGAGGAAGCAATCTCGGAGCCACAATTCATTTTAACTTAATTTATGATTATAGTTGTAGTAGGTCAAAGCACAACTCCAAGTCGTCCTGTTACCGTGGACACGGCTATTCGAATAGTTTACTTCCCTGCAGGGGTGCACCACATTCCCCAACACGCTCGATAAGCTCCGGCCGGATACAATTTTCTGGTCATACCGGCCTCGGTCGATCGACACGACGTAGTCCTACCTAGGCTCAATAGAGAGGCCAGCACGCCGGTCTACATCCTAATGGCTCGGGGTCTTGGGCCATCGCCCTCGCCATCCTGCACGTTACGCCCTCGGCCGGGATCAGTCCTAGCATGCCTTAACTCACAAGCGCCATGCGTCATCGCGGACCACCCGGGCGCGAGTCGAATCTTGTGGCATCTGAAGAGCTTTCGGGAGAATGTACGGCGTAGAGCAGCCCATACTAATTAACCCGCGTGATGGTTAGTGCGTATTAAGGCCAACGACCTAACTCAGATCAAATAGTCAACCCATTAGCATTTTACTAGTGCGGGGCAAGCGCGAACCTTAAAGTGCAGTCCGTCGCCCCGCCAATAACACTCGGGTGCCTTACCGGCGCACCCCACCAATATCTCTCGGGTGCCTTAGCGGCGCACCCCACCAATATCTCTCGGGTGCCTTAGCGGCGCACCCCACCAATATCACTCTCGCGGGTAACCTTGGGGCCGACCTGTCTTCAACATGTTCCTGTAACCGGGTCATAGTAACTGTGTGTCCATACCCCAAGTGGATATCCGAGGAATCACCCTCGATGGTTCCCACTCGAGATAAGTGTATGACAAGAGTCGCTTATCGATAAGTGGGGAGGAGGAATCACCCTCGATACCCATGACCAATAGCTACGCTACAGAATTAACACCAGGAGTGCTAAGTGAGGTATCACCCTCGGCACTCGGTAGTAGCTCTGCAGTGCCATACTTAAGGGGTGTGTGGTGATGTGTCGGTAACAGCTTGTCAGTGATGACGACTGAGTCTTCTGTCTTCAAGTCCTCGGTGTCGTCGATGAAAGCAGGGGAAACTGGGACTAAGGGGGTCTCAGGGGTTCACTTATCAACCTATTCTAGACAGTTGATATAAAAGCAGGTGTAGTAGCAGTTCATCAAAAACAGGCTATGCATCAGATATAGGAGCTAGCTAATACAGTAGCAAAATCTAATGCAAGAATAAGAGGGAGAGGGACGGGTGATATCGGAATGCTCAAGGGGGTTTTGCTTGCCTTGTTGCTCTGCTGCAAAAGGCTGGTCGTCAGGGGCGTAGTCGGGCTCGGCAGCAGCGTCAGTCTCGGGGGCTACCGGAGAGAAGAGGGGCAAGAAGCAATAAATACAAGCACACAGATGCAACATGATGCATGACATGGCAATTCGCAGTGCTAGGGGTGATCTAACGCAGTATTATGTTGGAAATATGCCCTAGAGGCAATAATAAAATGGTTATTGTTATATTTTCTTGTTCATGATAATCGTTTATTATCCATGCTATAATTGTATTGATTGGAAACTCAAATACATGTGTGGGTACATAGACAAACAATGTGTCCTTAGTAAGCCTCTAGTTAACTAACTCGTTGATCAAGGATGGTGAAGGTTACCTGGTCATAGACATGAGATGTCATTTGATAACGGGATCACATCATTAGGAGAATGATGTGATGGACAAGACCCAAACTATAAACATAGCATATGATCGTGTCAGTTTATTGCTATAGTTTTCTGCATGTCAAGTATTTGTTCCTATGACCATGAGATCATGCAACTCACTGACACCGGAGGAATGCCTTGTGTGTATCAAACGTCACAACGTAACTGGGTGACTATAAAGATGCTCTACAGGTATCTCCGAGGGTGTCTGCTGAGTTGGCATGGATCAAGACTGGGATTTGTTAATCCGTGTGACGGAGAGGTATCTCAGGGCCCACTCGGTAATACAACATCACAATAAGCCTTGCAAGCAATGTGACTAAGTGTTAGCCACGGGATCTTGTATTACGGAACGAGTAAAGAGACTTGCCGGTAACGAGATTGAACTAGGTATAGGGATACCGACGATCGAATCTCGGGCAAGTAACATACCGAAGAACAAAGGGAACAGCATACGGGATTAACTGAATCCTTGACATAGAGGTTCGACCGATATAGATCTTCGTAGAATATGTAGGAACCAATATGGGCATCCAGGTCCCGCTATTGGTTATTGACCGTAGAGGTGTCTCGGTCATGTCTACATAGTTCTCGAACCCGCAGGGTCTACACACTTAACGTTTGGTGACGATTAGTATAGTTGAGTTATTGTGTTGGTGACCGAAGGTTGTTCGGAGTCTCGGATAAGATCCCGGACATGACGAGGATCTCCGGAAAAGTACGGAGGTAAAGATTGATATATGTGATAATAGTATTTTGATCTCCGGAAGGGTTCCGGAATTCACCGGAAGGGGTTCCGGATATTTACCGAAGTGTTTGGGTGCAGCAACACTTTATATGGGCCAAAGGGGTAAAACCCACAAGGTATTGGAAAGTGCAAAAGGAAGTTTTGCTGCTGCCTTAAGCGGTACTACCGCTGGTAAGGCAGTACTACCGCGTAAGCGGTACTACCGCTTGTGTGAAGCGGTACTACCGCTCAAGCGGTACTACCGCTTGTGCGCGGTACTGCAGGGATCCGAGTTGGACTCTTTCCTTGCGGGCCAAACCGACCTTGTGCGGGCAAAACCGACCTTGTAGTGGTTTTCTCTCCAAGTTTATACCCCAGGGCTCAACATATAAATAGAGGGGCAGGGCTAGCACACGGGACACATCAGGATTCCCCAAGCCGTGTGCCGGCAACCCTAGCCCACTAATTCCTCCGTCATAATCTCCGCAGTGCTTGGCGAAGCCCTGCAGAGATTGTTCCTCACCACCATCACCACGCCGTCGTGCTGCCGGAACTCATCTACTACTTCACCATCGCTCGCTGGATCGAGGAGGTGAAGGCGTCATCAAGCCGTACGTGTGTTGAACGCGGAGGTGTCGTCCGTTCGGCACTAGTTCGTGATCGGATCGAGGGACGACTTGCGATTTGGATCGTGGAGACGTTCGACTACATCAACCGCGTTTCTTAACGCTTCCGCTTAGCGATCTACAAGGGTATGTAGATTCACTCTCCCTCTCGTAGATGCTCATCACCATGGATAGATCTTGCGTGTGCGTAGGAAAAATTTTTGTTTCCCATGCAACGTTCCCCAACAGTGGCATCTGAGCTAGGTCTATGCGTAGATGAGATCTCGAGTAGAACACAAAAGAGTTGTGGGCGTGGGTGTATACATATTGCTTGCCGTTACTAGTTGATACTTGATTCGGCGGTATTGTGAGATGAAGCGGCCTGGACCGACATTACGCATACGCTCACGCGAGACTGGTTTCACCGCTGCGTGCACTTGTTGCATAAAGGTGACTGGCGGGTGTCTGTCTCTCTCACTTTAGTTGAATCGGTTCAATGAAGAGGGTTCTTTTAGAAGATCAAAAAGCAATCACTACACCACGTTGTGGCTTTTGCGTAGGTAAGAATCGTTCTTGCTAGATACCCGTAGCAGCCACGTAAAACTTGCAACAACAATTAGAGGACGTCTAACTTGTTTTTGCAGGGTATGTTGTGATGTGATATGGCCAATTACATGATAAGATATATGTGATGTATGAGATGATCATGTGTTGTATAGAATATCACGACTTGCATGTCAATGAGTACGGCAACTGGCAGGAGCCATAGAGTTGTCTTTAATTATTTTCGCCGTTTTGCTTTACTTTATCGCTATGAGTTAGCAATAGTCGTGGAAGCAACAGTCGGCGCGACAACCTCATGGCAACACGTTGATGGAGATCAAGATGATGGAGATCATGGTGTCATGCCGGTGACGATGGAGATCATGCCGGTGCTTTGAAGATGGAGATCAAAAGCACAAGTTCATGGCCATATCATGTCACTTCTGATTTGCATGTGAAGTTAATCCTTTTATGCATCTTATTTTGCTTAGGACGACGGTACCATTATAAGGTGATCCCTCACTTAAATTTCAAGATAAAATTGTGTTCTCCCCGAGTGTGCACCATTGCGAAAGTTCGTCGTTTCGAGACACCACGTGATGATCGGGTGTGATAGACTCTACGTTCGCATACAACGGGTGCAAGCCAGTGTTGCACGTGCGGAACACTCGGGTTAAACTTGACGAGCCTAGCATGTACAGACATGGCCTCGGAACACAAGAGACCGAAAGGTCGAACATGAGTCATATAGTAGATATGATCAACATGAAGATGTTCACCTTTGAAACTACCTCAACTCACGTGATGATCGGACTTGAGTTGGTAGATTTGGATCATGTGACACTTGAATGACCGGAGGGATGTCAATTTGAGTGGGAGTTTTTAAGTAATATGATTAACTAAACTCATTATTTTGAACAATAGTCTAAGTTGTCTTTGCAATATTTATGTTGTAGATCATGGCTCGCGCAGTAGCACCCCTGAATTTTAATGCGTTCCTAGAGAAAGCTAAGTTGAAAGATGATGGAAGTAACTTTGTGGACTGGGCCCGTAATCTAGAGATTATCCTTACGGCTTCCCAGAAGGCTTATGTCCTTGATACACCGCTTGGTGATCCACCCGCTCCAGTTGAGTCTCCAGACGTTGTGAACGCCTAGCGGGCTCGTTCTGATGATTACTCAATAGTTCAATGTGCAATGTTGTATGGCTTAGAACCGGGACTTCAAAGACGTTTTGAACGTCATGGAGCATATGATATGTTCCAGGAGTTGAAGTTTATCTTTCAGAAGAATGCCCGGATCGAGAGGTATGAGACCTCCGATAAGTTCTATGCTTGCAAGATGGAGGAGAACGGGTCTGTCAGTGATCACATACTCAGAATGTCTGGGTACTCCACCCGTCTGGCTGAATTGGGGATGCCCCTTCCGCCAGAGGCTATCACTGACAGAGTTCTTCAATCATTGCCACCTAGCTACAAGAGCTTCGTGTTGAACTATAACATGCACGGGATGAACAAGTCAGTCGCCGAGCTGTTTGCGATGTTGAAAGTCGCTGAGTCTGAGATTCAGAAGGAGCATCAAGTGTTGATGGTCAATAAAACCACTAGTTTCAAGAAGAATGGCAAGGGTAAGAAGGGTAACTCCAAGAAGAGTGGCAAAGCAGTTGCCCCTCCCATGAAGAAACCCAAGGCTGGACCCAAGCCTAAAACTGAGTGCTTTCATTGCAAGGGAACTGGTAACTGGAAGCGGAACTGCCCCAAGTATTTGGCTGACAAGAAGGCGGCCAACAACAAACAAGGTATATATGATATACATGTTATTGATGTGTACCTTACCAACTCTCGTTGTAGTGCCTGGGTATTTGATACCGATGCGGTTGCTCACATTTGCAACTCAAAACAGGAACTGCGGAATAGACGGAGGCTGGCAAAGGACGAAGTGACGATGCGCGTGGGAAATGGTTCCAAGGTTGATGTGACCGCCGTCGGCACGCTCGCTCTTCGATTACCATCGGGATTAGTGATGAACCTGAATAATTGTTATTTAGTGCCTGTGATAAGCATGAACATTATATCTTGATCTTGTTTATTGCGAGACGGTTACTCATTTAAATCTGAGAATAATGGTTGTTCTATTTATATGAGTAATATCTTTTATGGTCATGCACCCAATGTGAGGGGTTTATTCTTATTGAATCTCGATAGTTATGATACACATGTTCATAACATTGATGCCAAAAGATGTAGAATTGATAATGATAATACCACTTTCTTGTGGCACTGCCGTTTAGGTCATATTGGCATAAAACGCATGAAGAAGCTCCATGCTGATGGACTTTTGGAGTCACTTGATTTTGAATCACTTGACACATGTGAGCCATGCCTCATGGGCAAGATGACTAAAACGCCGTTCTCTGGAACAATGGAACGGGCAAGTGACTTGTTGGAAATCATACATACTGATGTGTGCGGTCCGATGAGCATTGAGGCGCACGGTGGTTATCGTTACTTTCTCACCTTCACTGATGACTTAAGTAGATATGGGTATATTTACTTAATGAAACACAAGTCTGAAACATTTGAAAAGTTCAACCAATTTCAGAGTGAAGTTGAGAATCATCGTAACAAGAAGATTAAATTCCTACGATCTGATCGAGGAGGAGAATATCTGAGTTATGAGTTTGGCAGTCACTTAAGACAGTGTGGAATTGTTTCACAATTGACACCGCCTGGAACACCACAGCGTAATGGTGTGTCCGAACGTCGTAATCGAACCTTATTGGATATGGTGCGATCTATGATGTCTCTTGCCGATTTGCCACTATCGTTTTGGGGTTATGCATTAGAGACAACTGCATTCACTTTAAATAGGGCACCATCGAAATCCGTTGAGACGACGCCATATGAACTATGGTTTGGCAAGAAGCCAAAGATATCGTTTCTTAAAGTTTGGGGATGTGATGCTTATGTCAAAAACCTTCAGCCTGAAAAGCTGGAACCCAAAGTGGAGAAATGCGTCTTCATAGGATACCCAAAAGAGACAGTTGGGTATACCTTCTATCTCAGATCCGAAGGCAAAGTGTTTGTCGCTAAAAACGGAACATTTCTTGAGAAAGAGTTTCTCTCGAAAGAATTGAGTGGGAGGAAGATAGAACTTGATGAGGTTATTGAACCTTTACTTCAACCAGAGAGTAGCGCAGCGCAGAAAGATGTTTCTGTGGAGCCTACATCAGTTGAAGAGGAAGTTACTGATGATGATCATGAAGCTTCGGATCAAGTTGCTATCGAACCTCGTAGGTCGACAAGGATGCGTACTGCTCCTGAGTGGTACGGCAACCCTGTCTTAGAGGTCATGTTGTTGAACAACGATGAACCTACGAGCTATGGAGAAGCGATGATGGGCCCGGATTCCGAGAAATGGTTAGAGGCCATGAAATCCGAGATGGGATCCATGTATGAAAACAAAGTATGGACTTTGGAAGTATTACCTGAAGGGCGTAAGGCCATTCAGAACAAATGGATCTTTAAGAGGAAGACGGACGCAGACGGTAATGTCACTGTCTATAAAGCTCGACTTGTGGCAAAGGGTTTTTCACAAGTTCAAGGAGTTGACTATGATGAGACCTTCTCACCCGTAGCGATGCTTAAGTCTGTCAGAATCATGTTAGCAATAGCTGCCTTTTTCGATTATGAAATTTGGCAGATGGATGTCAAAACAGCGTTCCTTAACGGTTTCCTTAAGGAAGAGTTGTATATGATGCAACCAGAAGGTTTTGTCGATCCAGAGAATGCTGACAAAGTTTGCAAACTACAGCGATCCATTTATGGACTGGTGCAAGCATCTCGGAGTTGGAATCTTCGCTTTGATGAGGTGATCAAAGCGTTCGGGTTTATACAAGTTTACGGAGAAGCTTGTATTTACAAGAAAGTGAGTGGGAGCTCTATAGCGTTTCTAATATTATATGTGGATGACATATTGCTGATTGGAAACAATATAGAAATGTTGGAAAGCGTGAAGGAATATTTGAACAAGAGTTTTTCAATGAAGGACCTAGGAGAAGCTGCTTTCATATTAGGCATCAAGATCTATAGAGATAGATCAAGACGTTTAATAGGACTTTCACAAAGCACATACCTTGATAAGATTTTGAAAAAGTTCAAAATGGATCAGTCCAAGAAGGGGTTCTTGCCTGTTTTGCAAGGTGTGAAGTTGAGTAAGACTCAATGCCCAGTGACTGCAGAAGATAGAGAAAAGATGAGTGTCGTCCCCTATGCTTCAGCCATAGGCTCTATCATGTATGCAATGCTGTGCACAAGACCCGATGTCAGCCTTGCCATAAGTATGGCCGGAAGGTTTCAAAGTGATCCAGGAATGGAACACTGGACGGCGGTCAAGAATATCCTGAAGTACCTGAAAAGGACTAAGGACATGTTTCTCGTTTATGGAGGTGATCAAGAGCTCGTCGTAAAGGGTTACGTCGATGCAAGCTTTGACACTGATCCGGATGACTCTAAGTCGCAAACCGGATACGTATTTATTCTCAATGGGGGTGCGGTCAGCTGGTGCAGTTCCAAGCAAAGTGTAGTAGCTGATTCTACATGCGAAGCGGAGTACATCGCTGCCTCGGAGGCGGCGAAGGAAGGTGTCTGGATGAAGGAGTTCATGACAGATCTTGGAGTAGTGCCTAGTGCACTAAACCCAATGACTCTGTTCTATGACAACACTGGTGCCATTGCTCTAGCCAAGGAACCCAGGTTTCACAAGAGGACCAGACACATAAAGCGACGTTTCAATTCCATCCGCGATTACATCAAGGTGGACGACATAAATATTTGCAAAGTGCACACGGATCTGAATGTTGCTGATCCGATGACTAAACCTCTTCCAAGGGCTAAACATTATCAACACCAGAACTGTATGGGTGTTAGATTCATTACAATGTAAATCACATAGTGATGTGAGCTAGATTATTGACTCTAGTGCAAGTGGGAGACTGTTGGAAATATGCCCTAGAGGCAATAATAAAATGGTTATTATTACATTTCCTTGTTCATGATAATCGTTTATTATCCATGCTATAATTGTATTGATTGGAAACTCAAATACATGTGTGGGTACATAGACAAACAATGTGTCCTTAGTAAGCCTCTAGTTAACTAACTCGTTGATCAAAGATGGTGAAGGTTTCCTGGCCATAGACATGAGATGTCATTTGATAACGGGATCACATCATTAGGAGAATGATGTGATGGACAAGACCCAAACTATAAACATAGCATATGATCGTGTCAGTTTATTGCTATAGTTTTCTGCATGTCAAGTATCTGTTCCTATGACCATGAGATCATGCAACTCACTGACACCGGAGGAATGCCTTGGGTGTATCAAACGTCACAACGTAACTGGGTGACTATAAAGATGCTCTACAGGTATCTCACAGGGTGTCTGTTGAGTTGGCATGGATCAAGACTGGGATTTGTTACTCCGTGTGACGGAGAGGTATCTCAGGGCCCACTCGGTAATACAACATCACAATAAGCCTTGCAAGCAATGTGACTAAGTGTTAGCCACGGGATCTTGTATTACGGAACGAGTAAAGAGACTTGCCGGTAACGAGATTGAACTAGGTATAGGGATACCGACGATCGAATCTCGGGCAAGTAACATACCGAAGAACAAAGGGAACAGCATACGGGATTAACTGAATCCTTGACATAGAGGTTCGACCGATATAGATCTTCGTAGAATATGTAGGAACCAATATGGGCATCCAGGTCCCGCTATTGGTTATTGACCGTAGAGGTGTCTCGGTCATGTCTACATAGTTCTCGAACCCGCAGGGTCTACACACTTAACGTTTGGTGACGATTAGTATAGTTGAGTTATTGTGTTGGTGACCGAAGGTTGTTCGGAGTCTCGGATAAGATCCCGGACATGACGAGGATCTCCGAAAGAGTCCGGAGGTAAAGAATGATATATGTGATAATAGTGTTTTGATCTCCGGAAGGGTTCCGGAATTCACCAGAAGGGGTTCCGGATGTTTACCGAAGTGTTCGGGTGCAGCAACACTTTATATGGGCCAAAGGGGTAAAACCCACGAGGTATTGGAAAGTGCAAAAGGAAGTTTTGCTGCTGCCTTAAGCGGTACTACCACTGGTAAGGCAGTACTACAGCGTAAGCGGTACTACCGCTTGTGTGAAGCGGTACTACCGCTCAAGCGGTACTACCGCTCACGAGCGGTACTACCGCTTGTGCGCGGTACTGCAGGGATCCGAGTTGGACTCTTTCCTTGCGGGCCAAACCGACCTTGTGTGGGCAAAACCGACCTTGTAGAGGTTTTCTCTCCAAGTTTAGACCACAGGGCTCAACATATAAATAGAGGGGCAGGGCTAGCACACGGGACACATCAGGATTCCCCAAGCCGTGTGCCGGCAACCCTAGCCCTCTAATTCCTCCGTCATAATCTCCGCAGTGCTTGGCGAAGCCCTGCAGAGATTGTTCCTCACCACCATCACCACGCCGTCGTGCTGCCGGAACTCATCTACTACTTCACCATCGCTCGCTGGATCGAGGAGGTGAAGGCGTCATCAAGCCGTACGTGTGTTGAACACGGAGGTGCCGTCCGTTCGGCACTAGTTCGTGATCGGATCGTGGGACGACTTGCGATTTGGATCGCGGAGACGTTCGACTACATCAACCGTGTTTCTTAACGCTTCCGCTTAGCGATCTACAAGGGTATGTAGATTCACTCTCCCTCCCGTAGATGCTCATCACCATGGATAGATCTTGCGTGTGCGTAGGAAATTTTTTTGTTTCCCATGCAACGTTCCCCAACATATTACACGTATCAGACGAAGCGGGAGAATATCTGACGATATTTCCCGGGTCTGTTGATTTATCGGACAGACGAATCAGAGGGGAAAGTTCCATGTTCATCATGCTAGGAGCATGTGACAGATGAATGGAGGGCATAATTGGATTCGTGGGATTTTTCTGATCAACTTTCATGTATAAAGTTTTTTGATCTGAGCTACAGATTATTTTCTATGATTTTTCAAAGTTTTTAAACAATTTCTGGAATTAATTCTATTTATTAAATCAACATTATCCAGAACAGTGTAATGTGACGTCAGCATGACACCAATGTGACGTCAGCAGGTCAACTCTGGCTGACCAGAGTCAAACCTGACATGTGGGGTCCACATGTCATAGACTCAGGTTTATTCCAGGGCTTTAATTTAACTAAAACAGATTAATTAGAATGTGGGGCCCATTTTTCAGTGGGACATTAGTGTTAATCTAATCATTTTAATTAATCTAATATGTTAATTAGGCAGCTGACAGGGGGACCCACCTATCATACACACAGGGGCATGGGGTCCCACCAGTCAGTGACTGGTCAACCCCAGTCAGCCCAGTTGACTGGGTCAATCCAGTCAACTGGGGCCAGGGGCCCCACTGGCAGTGACCCAGGGGTGGACCCCAGGTGTGCCACGTCGGTGGCTGGCGCCGGAGCGTCGCCAGCGAGCGTCGGACGCAGCCGAAGGCTCCGGCGAGCTCGGAAATGCTCCACGGTGGGTCATTTGGCGCGCGGCCGGGCGCGTTCGAAAGCTGGACGAGCCGCCGATCCGTTCCAGGCATCGGGGCGAGCAACGGCGGGCCGTAGCGAGCGCCAGGTCGCCGGCGGCGGAGAAGCTTTCGGGCGGCGATGGCAAACTGCGAACGGGGGCGCAAACGAGCGAACCGAAAGCGCTACGGGGTCCTACGCGACGCGACAAGCACGATGAGCACATGCCCGTGACCATTTGGTCACCGGAGCCACGCCGGCGATGAGCTAAAGCGGCGGTGGGTTCGGGCACACGTCGCAAATGGCCCTAGAGGCAGCTAACGGCGACGAGATCAAGAGGAGGGAGAAGCGGAGGCTCACAGAGGGGCGTTGCCATTCAAAGTGAGCTCGGGGAGGGCTTGACGGCGACGAATCGACGGCGGCGATGTTCGGGTGCCCGAGGAGGAAGACAATGCGGGGTCAGCGGTGGAGAAGCGCAGGAGTTCGGGCACGTGGTCGGAGAGGTCAAGGATGTCGTGGCGGAGCTCATGGGTGCAACGGCTGGGCGCGGGGGAGGCTGTGGCCGCGAGTTCTACGGCGGCCGCGCCATGGCTGCGCTCGGGTGAGCTCGAGCGGGCGAGGGAGAGGGAGAGGGAGAGGATGAGATCTGGAGGGGCTAGGGTTTGCGGGGGAGGGAGAGAGGGCCCGTGGGGCCGTTCTTATCCTCCACGGCGCCGGGGGCGACGTGGTGCGTCGGCGACGAGCGGGGTCGCCGCTCTGTAGCGACCGCTCTGGTCGCTACAGAGGAGGGAGACGACGGGGGGAGCGGGCTGGGCCGGCACCGTGGCCACTTGGGCCCACTGGCATGGGCCTTTTTCTTTTTCCTTCTCCTTTTGTTTTCTGCTTTCTTTTTCCATTTTCTGTTTTATTTTATTTTGGCATTTTCCTTTACCACAAAAATGTGAGACCTGGACCAAATATTAACTTGCAATTTTCCATAGGTCCACAGTAACTCTGGGAATTATTTGCAACTGTTTGCATTTCCAATTGAATTTAAATTGATTCCAAAAATACTTTTAGCTACTGTTATTGATGGTGGGGTCCACAACAGAATCTTGGTGATGTTGTTTTCCTCAACATTATTCATTTTGGAATATTCCACAACTTTGGAACATTTTATCTTTGATGTTTGAAGACTTAAATTCATCACATAGAATCCCAAGGCATTTAGGAGGGGAATTTGAAATGCCATTTGAATTTAAACTTGCTCATTGTCCAATTAGCAAAATAATTGAGCACTGATCATGGTGTTCACTGTGCACCATTACATGGGGGTGTTACAGAGAGTGCGTCACGTGACGCGCTCTTAGCCGCCCTCACGTGTCGTGTGCTGGGGGCTTCCTTGCTATTTTTTATTTTTTGTTTTTTGTACACGTTTTTCGGGTTTTAGCCCAGGACCACGCCCAGGCTGCGCCGATGCGTCCTATGCTATTGCCAGAATCTTCCAAATCGGAGGTTCAGGCCAGGTGGGGCTATGAGCCGCCGCGTCATCCCCGTCGCCAGACGCATCTTGGAGCAGAACATCAAGGACCGGTATCGCGCTGGAGACATTGGCACCAAGGATGCACTCCACCTGTTTGACGAATTGCTCCAGGATGCCCGGCCTTCCTCGATTGCTGCCATCAACTGCCTCCTCACTGTCGTTGGCCGGGATTGCCCTGCGCACGGCGTCTCACTCTTCAACTGCGTCGCAAGGGTCCAGCGTAATCACCTATGTCATTCTGGTTAACTGCTGCTGCCGTGCTGGCCGCTTGGATCTTGGTTTCACCGCCATGAGCCACGTCATCAAGATGGGATTTACGAAAGAATCCGTTGTCGTTTTCAACCACCTATTCAGGGCCGTCTGCGCGGAGAAGAAGACCAGCTACGCAATGGACATCTTACTCCGAATAATGCCTGAGTTTAACTGCGTACCAGATGTCTGCTCCTACAACATTCTTTTTACGGGACTCTGCAATGAGAAGAGAAGCCAAGAGGCCCTCGAGCTGATTCACATGATGGTTGAGCATGGAGGTAGCTGCCTACCTGATGTCGTGTCCTATAGCACCGTACTTGATGGCTTGTTGAAAGAGGGTGAGGTGAACAAAGCTTACACCCTATTTTGTCAAATGCTACATCAGGGGATTTCTCCGGATGTTGTGACCTGTAGTTCAATCATCTCTGGCATGTGCAAGGTTCATTTGATGGACAAGGCTAGGGAGGTCCTTCAACAGATGTTTGATAGAGGAATTCTGCCTGATGTTGCAACATATACTAGTCTAATACATGGATATTTTTCAATAGGAAAGTGCAAAGAGGTGGATCGGATTTTCAAGGAAATGTCTAGAAATGGTGTTCAACCAAATATTGTAACTTACAGTATACAGATGGATTATCTTTCCAAGAGCGGAAGGTGCGCAGAAGCTAGGAAGGTTTTTGATTCTATGATCGGTCTGGGCCAAAAACCGACCGTTACTACCTACAACATTCTTCTCCATGGGTATGCTAAGGAAATATCTTTTCATGATATGCATTGTCTCATCGATCTGATGGTAGAAAATGGTATTGCACCAGATCATCATGTCTACGACATACTCTTATCTGCATATGCTAAAGAAGGAATGGTTGGGGAGGTAATGCATATATTTACCAAAATGCGGCAGCAAGGATTGAACCCTAATGTTGTGAACTACGGAACGGTAATAAACTTAGTTTCCAGCATTGGCCGAATGGATGATGCTATGTCCCAATTCAATCAAATGATAACCGAAGGTTTAGCTCCTAATATCATAATTTTCAGCACTCTTATTAGTGGTTTTTGTTCTTGTGGCAAACTGGAGAAGGTTCATGAACTATTTTCTGAAATGTTGGATCGCGGTATCTATCCCGACACACTGTTCTTCAAGAAAATTATGGATTGCCTTTGCCAAAATGGAAAGGTTATGGAAGCCCAAGATCTCTCTGACCTGATGATACACATGGGTGTAAAGCCTGACGTGTATACTTTTAACACACTGATGGGTGCATACTTGTCCGTCTGTAAGATGGATGAAGTGAGCAAGTTACTTGATAATATGGTCTCAATTGGCATAGAACCAGTTGTTATCACCTATAACATACTGATTGATGGTTACTCTAAGAATGGAAAGATACATGATGCATTGGTTGTTTTTAGGGAAATGTTGGAAGGGAAGGTTAAGCCTTCTGTTATCACTTTTAATATTATGATTGGTGCGTTGCTTAAATGTGGCAGGAAGGAAGAAGCCAAAGATTTGTTTGATGGTATCTTGGCCAACGGAGTAGTGCCCGACGTTATTACATATAGCTTAAGATCATTAATTAGGGTGGACAAATAAAAGATTAAGTTTACATATTTACGTATTTCTTCCTTTTCTATGGGTATTTATTTTGCCTTTTGTGTTTGCTTCATATTTGCATATATTTTTCCTTCCTTGTGTATATTTTTTGCAGCTAGATTCAATATTTAATTCTTTTATTTTGCTGGCAGGCTTCATCTCGCATTTTCAGTTTTTTTTTTGCCTTCATTGGTCATCTGTGCGAATTGCTCTTTATTTTATTCCTTGGCACTGATGATGCGTGAATGTCGTTGTTTTGAAACAATTTATTTTGTATTTATTTTATTGGACGTGCAAGTAAATATGTTTTTTCTGTGTGTATCCTAATGTATGTATATATGTTAGTCCAATATTGTTTAATCCTTATCTATCTATATATAATGTTGGTATCCTTATTTTTCTTGTCCTTTTAACCAATTATAATATGAGTTCATAAGGGACAACAAATATAATTAAGTTAGATATCCTCGTCCACCAGGGTTCAAGTACTGATGCTCGCATTATTCCTTGATTTATTTCAGGATTTTCGGTGACGCGCATTCAGTTGGAGGAGACGTTTCCGTCAGACGACAAGGCGCCTACGGTGACTTCGTAAATTTCAAGATGATATGCTGGCTTAGTCTCTCGGGGGTGTTCATAGGTGTAGGGTGTTCGTGTGCATGTTCACAGGGATGAATATATGCGCGTAAAACTACCATACCTCTGAGAATACCTACGCGTCAGAGAGAATGTGGTGGCGGATAGAATTTTGACGGAGTGAGGCTATGGAAACTAGCCTGGTGGGAGAACATGAGATCAGGGGTGGAGATGGGTGCGTCGTGTTGTTTTCTAGCTCCCTGTAATTTAACTTTGTACATCTGCATTGCAAGGTCCTCAGCGCAGCAACTGTCGAGTAACTACACTGAGTTATCTGATCTTGTTTTGGCAAAAGTGGCTTTTATTGCGAGGCGGCCAAAAGCCCTCCTAGGCTTGGGCATCCCGCCCTAGGCCAGCGATCAAGGAGAAAGCAGCACCCGGTGGATGTGCATCACGGGATAGTATTCAGGTACATGCTTCATCCCAGGATGCCCCGACAGCAACAACAGAGGAGATAGTGGCCATATAGGTGCCAGCCGGATGGAACATTTGCTAACATCATCGGGCGACCAATGGGGTATCAGGGGAGCAGGACGCAACGGCGATGGAGCCACCCCCCCCCCCCCCCCCCCCGCGCGAGATGCCCAAGGAGGCCGACAGGTGGCCAATTTATGGAGGGTCCTAGATTATGAAAACTAAATGACTAGTTATTGTGTTGTTAAACTCTAATTATCATCTATGTTGGTTCATCCTTCGTAAAAAATCGACTTATTGTATTCCTTTTTTTTTTGCTTTTGATAAAACTTGTTATTTGGATGTGTATGTATTTCATCTAATGGGTAATGCTCTGAATGCCAAGACTTAGTGCAATGCATAATGACCACCCAAATATCTTGAGCCCATAACTAACATTAGCTCATTCTAACACCAGAATATATTCATCCCTGGATATGATGTAAAACAGCCAAAATACAGCTTATAAGCTTTATCAAAGCAGTCATAGGTAGTACGACATAAACACCAAAAGCATGCAGCACAAATCCAACCATTCCACGTACATGGCAATAAACGTGTAATACCCTCTCCATTATACCCAAGCGTATTTCAGACTTCTCATCTCTTGCCAGCTCTGTTAATTTCGAATGAACCCAGCTGCACAACACGTGTTTTAGTGTTTGCATGCCAGAAAATAGAGAAAGTAACAGCAGTATCAATCTTATAAATAGTAGGAGTGAAATAATCACTAATAGAAAACGGCCCATTTGTCCCGGTTCCACAGGCCCATTAGCCCCAGTTCTAGAACCGGGACTAAAGGGTCGGGACTAAAGCCCAAAACCTTTAGTCCCGGTTCGCTTACCAACCGGGACAGAAGGGGCTCCACGTGGCCGCTGCGGGGAGTCCAGGCAGGAGGACCTTTAGTCCCGGTTGGTCACACCAACCGGGACTAATGGGCATCCACGCGTCAGCATCTGGCAGGAGCTAGGTTTTTTTTTCGGTTTTGCTAAAACACATCTAGATGTGAGATAAGTATTGCACATCTAAGTCCTATATCATTGATCTTACATGGAGATTCGTGTGGGTATTTTCTTTTCCTTTTCTTTTTTCTTTTTATGTTTGATTTAATCATTTAGATGTGCAATAACTATGTCACATCTAGATGTGTCTTAGACACACCCTTTTTTTTTTTTTTTAAGAGGGGTGGAGTTTGTGACATTCTACTACATCGTAAGGCCACTAAGCACGACCTATGTATGATGGTCAGTGAGCACGAACAAGTGGAGCCGTTGCTGATAATGAATTGTAAATGTTTATTGCATTGTTAAAATCTGAATGATTACTGGTTGATGCCCGTGCTGGGAGCCGTTGACTTTGTTAGACTAATCTTGACACAGGACCGCTCAATGCACTTGAGCGAGGCTGAGTAGTATAGGTAATTAGTAGCCAGGTGATCCGGTTAAGTCGTTGTTAGTTGCAGCTTGCTACCTTTGTGCGTGAAGGCGTGTCCGCATGGAGCTACCTAGAGGTTGTTAGCTGCATGCAAGTCGTTAGCTAGATTTATGGGTTGTGAGGAAGAAGAGGAGGTGTTGCGAGAGGCAGCAGCAACAGACTTGTTCTTCCCCCATTAATTTGTGCATATGTGGAAGCTTATAATAGTGATACTTCAAACACATACGTGAATCATTTAATATTTATCGATAAACTGATATAATTAACTCATAACTAACACCAGAATACATTCAACCCCTCACGAATTGTACTACACTAAAATACATCATATGATCTTCATCCAAAAATATCATGCACATGTATGGAGACCTTACTAGTCGACATGAACTACAAAGCGACTAGCACAACTCCAATTACTCCACTGTATGTTGCAATGAACAAGTCCTTCCTTGCAAAAATAGCTATCGACATTTAAGACTTGTCATCTCACTCCAACTCAGCCAGATCGACAAATCAGTGAAGCGATGGCACACACCTCCCACTCTAGCATACAACATGCACACTCCACCCACTAAGGAGGTGCGGAGGACTAACACGTCACCATACATTTCCCTATATACTTGGCCCAACGTTCAACCAAATAAAAGCGAACTAGTTTTGCACGCAAACTTCTTTACTAGTATTAAAAAATTGTAGATAGGATGAGGGAAAGGAAGAGAAGAAATTGTGAAAGTATAAGTGTGTGGGAGCAGGAGGCAACAGGTAAATAAGGACCATCCATCTATATTAGCAACCCAGAGCTAGAAGACACAAGCAACGACGACATACCACAACCAGAGGACTCACGTGGCAACATCATAAATGACATCTCCAAGGAGAGGAGTCAATCCAACATATCTCCGGGGGAGAGTTATAGAGGGAGTGGCTCAGAAGGATGGACCAGTTGCGATTGATTAATTAGTCCTGGTTCTCCATGGCTTGGTAGGCTTCAATGTGTTCACCAACAGCTTGCCCATAGATTTTTCTTCGAATGTACAGTTTTTTTTTATATATTCGAATGTATAGCTGAAGTTGGGACAAAAACAGGACTACTAGCTGGATCAATGCCTTATTCTAGTTGCTCTTTCTCGTTGCCTCATCATGAAACGAAAGCGGGAACGGGGAATGGCCTGGCCACTAATCGAATGCAAGCCTCGTTATTAGGTCTCATGGCCCATGAACTCCCTTGGTCCCATCAGTGCGCCTCGATTGCTTCACAGATTTTATACCATTATGGACCCGTTTAAAGCTCGCACTCGTACCATTATGGACCCCACTGCTTAAAGGTAGAGCCATACCAGTGGTGGGCAGCCCAGGGCACCCGCCACTAGTAATTTGGTCCCATGTTTGTCGTGGGCCAAACTTACCAGTGACGCGTACACCACACTGCCTCCCATTGGCACATCACACCCGATTAGCAACGAGATTAGCTGCCCACCACTAGTAATCTGGGCCCAAATTAGTCGTTGTCCGAAACCACCTATGGCGAACTACTTGATCTACCTGCAAATGATAAATTTTCCGGGTATGCATTCTCTTTCTTATAAGAGTGGCTATAAACAACGGTCAAAGCAACATATACCCGTCAACTGGAGTGGTCGTTTTCGAGCTCGGCCTGAATTTTTTGAAAACATATCAAAATTTGAAGATTCCAGTTTAAAAAAAATCTGAAACAATTGTACAAGTAAACAATGATGTGTTGTGTATGGGTGTAAATTTTCAGAATGAAATACCTTGAAATATGATCTGTGCAAAAATGATAAATTCATGGACTTTGAGTATGAATATTGCATCTACTAAAAAGCCTCATATTTGTCTTTTTTGTGCATCACTCATTTTAATCGTATTTTGTCCTAAAAATTTAGACACTTGTGCATTATGTATCTAAGAGCATCTCCAACCGTTCGCCCCCCCCCCCCCCCCCCCGGGCTTGAAATAGCACCGCTTGGGGGCGAACCGACGCTAAAATCGGCTTGGGGGGCTCGGCTTCCCAGCCGCCTCCCCAAGGTCGCCCCCAAACGCCGTTTTCCAAACGCAAATCGGGCCGAATTTCGAAGAAAATAGCTCGATTTTGGACGAAATTTAGGCGGTTTCATTCAAATTTGTAAAAACTTAAAGGCATACATAGAAAACATAAAAAAAACTACGCCGCCTCAGCCCCGAGTCTAGTTCATGCCGAAGAGCTTGTAGAAGGTGGTGTAGTCACAGTCGTCGTCGTCGTCATTGTCGTCGTCGCCGCCGTCGTCGCCGCCGTCCTGCGCACCGCCTTGTTGCAGCCCTGCCCCGGATCGCCGCCGCGGACGGGGGCGGTCGGCACGGGTGCCTCCTCGTCGCTGTTGGACAGGACGATGACGCCGCCCTCTTCGCAGCTGCGGTGCCGCTCGGCGATCTCCTCCAGAGCGTGGCGCTGGCGCTCCATCTCCTCCAGCACGTAGTTGTCGCACGACCATTTCAGGCCGGCGTCGAGGTCGGCGACCATCTCGACGTGCTCTTGCTTGACGACCACGGGCGTCACCGGCTCCTTCCTCGGCCTGACAAGGCGAAGGTGGCCGCGGGGAGGTGAAGGTTGGCGGCGGCTCTCATTTATAACGAGGTTGCCGCCGCGGCTGCAACGACTCTCCGGCTTCTCTTGGGGCTCGGCCTTTATGGTGGCGAGTGGCGTCGTCATGCTGGAGGAGCGGCAGCCGGAGGAAGAGGAGGAGGACACCGCCATTCGCCTCGGCAGCCAAGAGCTCTCGCTCTGGTGCGAGAATGACGGCGCCGAGTACCCCAGCGGCGGCTCGTTGCCGCCCTCGATATGCTCGAGGATGGCATGGAGCATGCGCCCGGGGATGCCCCACCACTGTTGGCGGCCGTCGGAGTTGTGGCGCCCGCTTGGAGCCGGAGCGCCGTTGGTGGAGGCGAGTTGGTCGGCGTGGGAGCGCTGGAAGTATGTCCTCCAGAGAGGGAAGTTGTCGGCGGCGTACCTTTCGTGCTGCCGCACTTCCTCCGGCAAGAACGCCCGGATCCGCGCGATCTCGCTGTGGCGTTCCGCGGCGGATGGTGGAGGGGGCACGGGGACGCGCTGCCGGCGCTCAGCCTCTAGGCGCCCGGCACGCGCATGTCTCGTGGCGCCACGTAGTTCGCCTTGTGGAGGGCGTGCGCCTCCATAGTACCAATATCTACAATTATAAAAACCTTTACTAGAAAATATAAACTTAAGTGAACCAGTAGTATCATACCTTCCCTAATCCCAGAGAGTGATTATTTTCTAAGCCCAAGTATCAAGAGGGAGTACTATCAAACATTCAACTAATTATATAGATCAGACCTTTTAGTATGACTTATGTAAACCTTAACTCCATCCATTGTTTTTTGTACATTTATCTTGGAGTGCCTTTTCCTTTTTGAATAAAGTATAGTTATTGCCACTGGTCATTACCTTCGATAAGGGAAATATTTTTTGCTTAGCTTGTATATTTCCTCTACGTGAATCACTTAAATATGAGAGTAATAGAAATGTCGCAAAATAATGTTAACTTTACGTTCTTCACTTATACATGTTGGAACGTTTAAAATTTGGTTCCCACATGATCCTGGGCATATTTTCATTGACTTGGTTCTGAACTATTAGTCGTGCATGTTTTAGACAATATAAACATGATAATAACATCAATATAGTGTCTTATGTATAGTATTGAGTACTTTGCAATAGATTTCAAATATTTTAAAAGATATTAAATTGGCATTATGAAGTAGCTGATGCTATTTAGAGATGAGACAGTGTAATAATGTCCAATTCAACCATTGTCTTTCTTTTACATAAATAAATAAAATTTGAGAACTGTAATTGATGACTAAATTAACATAATAATGATTTCATCACAACCATTATAGACTAGCGTCTTTGATGCGTCTGAGATAGCGCTTTAGTCAATTCCTACAAAAATTTATCCATGGGATACTATGGTTGTTTTTCTATGCAATATGATTCCATGATGCACTTGTTTAATTTTTGCGTTCTTTATGACTAATGTGAGTTCTACAGTTTTTTGCGTCCACCAAATAAACTTATTTGCTAGCCTGCTTTATATGGTGCATTTCTCACTCTGACAATGAAACATGGTGCATAGTTCGCTAGTACATCCAACTCTGATGGAGGAATTCATTTTGCTCCTACCTCTTATGGCATTTTCATAACCATTCGAAGTAAAAGTGCTTCAAAGTGGTACTATTGTTGAGAATTAAATTTTGTTAAGTGCTTCAAAGTAGCACCATGAATTCAAATCAAAGTAAGTGCTTTGAAGTAGCACAAGTTCATGCCTTAGACAGTTGAACATTTCTTAAGTTTGATTGTTTCATATACTAGTCGGGACATTACATTATACAATTCACATGTATATTCCAATGTTGAGCCTCACAAAATGATCTCTAGAACATTATAAGTAAGCAAGTTGGATGCACCCCCCCATGTGCATATGAGTTGCATGTCAATCCCTACTCTATCAATGAATATCAACTGTAAGGTATTTCTCCTGATCTAATGATCATATGCATTGATACAAGATTATATTTATTTTGTAATTGTTCCAACCAGCAACATTATTCCAATGATTATGTGAGACCTGGACTTGCGGTCATAGTCTATTCTAAGTTATTTTATTGGTTGAAATAACACAGAAAAATAACAAGTGATTGCATTTGGTCGTATATCTTGGGTTGGCTTAGAAGTGATTGTCAAGTTAAACATCTTTTCTTATGAATGTCATTATTGTGTTCCCAATACATATTAAAATTCTATGAGAAGATTATGTAATAGTGATATTGACTTGAAGCATTTGATTATAAAATAATATTCGGTAACTCATTTTGTATACATGGAGATAGTTTAAGATTATTAAATATACACTTTACTATTGTTTTACACTCACCAATATTAGATTAGAGGATCACGTTCTTGATAACTAGCATTCACATACAAAAATTATCTTTTGTTTATCATATTACATGCTCGAGGACGAGCATGAATATATCTCATGGGCGATGATACATATCCAATGCAATTATGTATTGTCAATGCCACATATCCATCATTTTTTCAGACATTTAAAAAGTTTACTTGGAACTAACTTATTAATTTAGTTCCTAATGTACTTTTTGTTTTACGTGATTTTTTATTTGGGCAATAAAACAACTAAGTTATTGACAAAAATCTGAAAAAGAATACATAGGTTAATTAAATACTCAAAACTGTGTGAGAGTACCTAAGGACGGCTGGGGGACAAAGGCACCCTACTACGGCACAGGATGCATGGGCCCAGCTAGACTACATTGACCCTCTCTTTTGCACCTAGCTATATATACCCTTGAAACCTTTCGCATTTCGTCGCAACCTCATATACAAACCTATTTTGGTACTTTGTCAGAAGGAGCACACATTGCCATCTCCATCAACATCAATCATCGCTACTCTTATATGAGTTGTGAGTAGTCCTCCCTTGAGCCACGATTTTATGACAATAGACAATACGTGATCTCCTTATGTTCAAATTGTATTGATGATTTTTGTTTGTTTTATAGATGCATATTTATCTCCGGTTACTTGTCTTCTCTTGACAATTTAGATAGCTAATTAGTGGAGGCATTGGTATGCATTACCTGGGTTAAATTGTGCAAGTAATGTACCATGGTGATAATAAATGGAAAATACTTGCATTATATATTTGCCACTAAGATTAAAGGCATAATAAACTTTTTTGTCCCGGTGATGGGACGGAGCTTTTAGGGGGTATTATTCAACTACATGCCAGCTTGCTCAAAATCAACTCTCTGTTTTATTACTTAATACTTGGATGACACAGAGGTATCTCAGTATAAGGAGTGGAGTATTAGCCAAAGATGTAGAGAGCATATCGCTCAATGGATTTATATACTTAAGTGAACCATTAGTATCAAACCTTCCCTGATCCCAGAGAGTGATTATTTCTCTAAGCCCAAGTATCAAGAGGAAGTACTATCAGACATTCAAATCATTATATAGACCAGACATATCCTTAGGTATCCTCATTCTTCATCAACCATTTAGTACAACTTCCGTAAACCTTTTATCCATCCATTGCTTTTTGTACATTTATCTTGGAGCATATTTTTCTTTTTGAATAAAGTACAATCATCACCTCTTGTCATTACCTTCGATAAGGGGAAGATTTTTTGCTTAGCTTGTATATTTACTCTACGCGATTCACTTAAATCTGCTAGAGTAATGGTTGTGTCGGAAAAAACTATTAAATTTACGTGCTTAACTTACAGATGTTGGAACGTTTAAAATTTGGATGCCACATGATCTTGGTGTAATGTTTTTGGCATATTTTCATTGAGTTGGTTCTTAACTATTACTCATGCATATCTCGGACAATATAAACATGATAAGAACATCAATCAAGGGTCTTATTTAATAGTATTTAGTACTTGGCAATAGATTTCAGATATTCTAAAATATATTAAATTGGCACTCAGGCCCGGCTCTGCTGGGGGGCAGGGGGGCCGCCCCCGGCCCCTTAATCCAGGGGCCCCCAGCTAGCTAATGTGTACAATGGCATGTGTATTGCATATGGACCGAAGCAGTAAGAGTATTCGGAAACAGAAGGCCTGCGGGAGGAGATGAGATCGTTCCTGCGCTCCTGCAGATCGATCTCCATCTTCTAATTTTTCCGATCTATCTGCATCTCTCTTTCTCCTGAACGCTTGCCCTCGCAGCTTAGCAAGTTGTACCTAGCAAGATCACCCAATCGCTTGCGCTAGGGGCTAGCAAGCCTTTTAGGCAGGAGACGGAGGCTCGCACCTAGCTAATGTGTACAATGGCCAGAACAGTCGGTGACTTGCCCCCTCTGCCCCTCTCTAAACCGTTCGATCTGGAATCAACGGACCGGGCAGCATGAATAGTGAGAAGCTACAGTACCTCAAGAACAGTACCCTTCCCGTTGGAGCCCGCGAACAGTACCAGTGAACAATGTTCCCTACTCATTTCTAATCAGACAGATGAGTTGGCGCAAGTTACAACTTACAACGTGACTCGTCCACAGCCAGTCACCTAATCCCAGTACCCCACATAGGCAGGCGTATTTAAGACTTCCGATACCTTGTCAGGTGTATTAACTTGGAATCACCCAGTTGTACAACGTGTGTCCGCATGCGAAGATTCTTTTTTAAGAAATCAACATTATTCACTAGAACAATGGCACAACCAGAGATCCATAAAGCTTTATGCTAATCGAGACAAATCCTTTTGGTGGTATTGAGAACCTCCAGATAATAAATAAAATAAGAGTTAGCAAGCTGCCTAGATTTTTTCGATAAAGGACATTTCATTCAATTGATATATCGAGGTGATACAAAGCATCGAAAGAATGCCCGGCCTTTGCATAGCTCGATGCACACAGCCAATAAGTCCAACCGTCCCAAAAATAAAAATTGTTTTACAGCTCAAAAATAAATAAATCTGTCCAGCCTATGATGTGGCAGATCCTAACCGGAGATCACACCGCCATCCATGGGGGTAGAAAACCTTCCTGGCCGTACGCTCTAGCCGCGTAGACGCCATCATAAATAGGTCCCTGTCCTCCGGCCTCTGCAGGATAGACCAAGTATGGAGCCATCGCGTACATACATGAATAACCTGCATAGGAGATGAAACAATTTTTTTTATTAAAAACCACATCATTCCTGGTAAGCCACAATGCCCAGCATAAGGCAGCCGCCCCCACAAGAATATGTGCAGAAAATTGTTTATCAATACCCCTCAACCAGTTGCCGAACATGTTACGTGCACTACGTGGGGGGTATAAATTTGAAGCTACTTGAACTATGGCCCAAACCGACCGAGCGAACTTACACTCAAAAAATAAGTGTTTAATAGACTCGTCATGTTGGCAAAAGACACATGTCTTGGTGCCTTGCCAGTTGCGTCGTGCCAGATTATCTCTAGTTAAGATGACCCCTCTGTTTAGGAACCAGAGGAATATCTTCACTCTTAGAGGGATTTTAAGCTTCCACAATTTCCTGTTATCAACCGGAACATCACAATGAACCATTGCATCATACATGGATTTGACTGTAAACTTGCCATTCTGATGCAACTTCCATCGAAAGATGTCCGGTTCATCTGACAGCTGAATAGCCACCAGACGTATGAGTAACTCATTCCAAGCTGCCATGCGAGGTCCTAAAAGGTCCCTACGGAAAGAAATATCAGGGTTTTCTTGCCCCAAAACTTGTTTGATGGTGACAAATTTATGTCTAACAATCCTATACAAGCTCGGGTATTGCACCATTAGAATCGAACCTGGGAACTGTCCCTAACCGAGAAATTTCCAAATTGGAAAAAAGAATTCCTTGGCCTTGATGACACCAGACCAAAAATGTGAGTCACCAGGTTTCCAATAGACTTGAGAAACGGCTTTGGATCCCACGTACTTGTTACGAATGATTTCCTGCCATACTCCATTCTCATTGAGTAGTTTATAAACCCATTTGCTGAGAAGAGCAATATTTTTAATCTCAAGGTCATGAATTCCAAGTCCCCCTTGACTTTTAGGTCGACATAATACAGTCCACCTAGCCAGTCGATATTTCTTGGATTTATTATCACACTGCCAAAAAAATCTGGATCTAAAGTAATCGAGACGCTGAAGAACCCCTTTCGGAAGATGGAAGAATGACAACATATATAGAACCATGTTGCTAAGGACGGAATTGATCAATATCAATCGCCCCCCATATGACAAGAGTTTGGCTTTCCAACTGGCTAGTCGCTTCTCAAGTCTCTCTTCCACGTGCTTCCACTCAGCGATAGTTAAGCGCTGATAGTGTATGGGAATACCTAGATACCGAATCGGGAACTGCCCGAGCTGGCATCCAAAAATGTCAGCATACTCAGGTACAGATTCTGCAGCATCTCCAAAGCAAAAAAGTTCGCTCTTATGAAAAATTGATTTTGAGGCCTGAGAGTTCCTCAAAAGCACATAAAAGCAGCTTGAGGTTTCTTGCTTTATCTAGATCATGATCCAAGAAAAGTATAGTGTCATCCGCATATTGTAGGATAGATAGACCCTCTTCTACCAAATGAGGAATGACACCGCTAACTTGACCGGCCACTTTAGCCCGCTCAACAAGGGTAGCTAACATGTCGGCCACAATGTTAAACAAAATGGGTGATGCGGGGTCTCCTTGGCGAAGCCCCTTCCTTGTCTGAAAATAGTTGCCAATCTCATCGTTAACTTTGATGGCGACACTACCTCCAGAAACAAAACTCTGTACCCATCGACACCATTTTGGTGAAAACCCCTTCATGCGTAAAGTTTTCAACAGAAAGGGCCATTTAACTTTATCATAGGCTTTTTCGAAATCTATTTTAAATATCACTCCATTCAACTTTTTACGGTGAAGCTCATGTACAGTTTCATGCAACACAACAACTCCATCTAGTATGTTGCGTCCTTGCATAAATGCTGTTTGAGTGGGCTTGACGACATGGTCAGCCACCCCATTCAACCGGTTAGTTGCGACCTTCGTAAAGATTTTGAAGCTTACATTTAGAAGGCAAATCGGTCGATATTGTTGAATACAACTGGCCTCCTTAATCTTGGGCAGTAGGATAATCTCCCCAAAGTTTAAACGGGAAATATCAAGGTCTTCGGTATGCAGTTGGTTAAACAACTGAACCAAGTCCGCCTTGATCACGTCCCAAAAGCATTGATAAAACTCCGCCGGAAATCCATCCAGTCCCGGAGCCTTGTTGTGTTCCATTTGAAACACCGCGGTTCGAATTTCCTCCTCAGAGAACGGAGAGGTTAAGAATTCATTTTCCGCTTCCGAAACTTGAGGGATGTCATGAGTGATAGACTCGTCCATCTCAAAAAGTGTTCGAGTGGAAGGACCAAAAAGCTCTTTGTAATACTTAGTAATATAATCTCTGAGCGGTGCGTCCCCCTCGATAGGGCCTTCCTCCTGGTCAAGAGCAAAGATATGTTTCTTTCTATGTCTGCCATTGGCCAGCATTTGAAAGTATTTCGTATTATCATCACCTTGAACGAGCGAGTCGGCCTTGCAACGTTGGTACCACTTAATCTCTTCCTCACGGAGCAGGCGGGCAATCTGCTCATTTAGATGGCTTTTTTGCTCAATCTCAACAGCAGAAAGAGTACTCACCTCCGCAATTTTATCGAGGGTATCGATTAAAGTAGATAGTCGCAACTTTTCTTTTTTGTAAATGCCAGCAATGTGCGTAGCCCATCCACGAAGGAATCGGCGCAAGGCGCGAATTCGATTGTTCTATCATTGAATGGGTGTGTTACCGCAAGGTTGACGAGCCCACACTTTCTTGACCAGGTCGAGAAATCCCTCTCTAGTGAGCCATCCCAGTTCAAATTTAAACTGATGACGGTTAGAACTTGGAGTTGTTTGTCCAAAATCGGTTAGCAATGGAGCGTGATCCGATAAGGCCTCAATTCTTTCTAGTGCCCGTACCGAGGCTAAGGGATATTTATATTCCCAGTCGGTGGTAACCAGCACCCGGTCAAGTTTTTCAAAAGTTGGAACTGATCGGTTATTGGCCCAGGTATACTGGCGGCCAGACATAGTGAGCTCCCGCAGGTCTAGGCTGTCAATAACAGCATTGAAGAGGAATGGCCACCTAGTATCAAACCGGTCATTGTTTTTTTCCTGCTAATATCAAAGGATATTGAAATCCCCCCCGATTAGCATGGGATGGGGATTGTCTCGGCAGGTATTAACAAGTTCCTTTAGAAAAGCAGACTTAAACTCCTCCTGAGCGGCGCCATATACAGCCACCAGGCTCCAAAGGAAGTTGTCGGACTTATTTCAAAGGTGGAATTTGATATGATATTCCCCCTTTGACGTGGACAAAAGTTCCAAGTACGTGGAATGGATGCCTAGCAAGATTCCACTGGACCTCCCAGACGGGGGTAAGACGTGCCATTCATAATCGTAACCACATGAAAAGTGGTCAAGATCACGTGATGGGAAGTCACGTTTGCCCGACTCAGTGATAGCCACAAAGTCCAACGCATGATCCTTTACACAATCGGCAATATGTTTGTGTTTAGCCAAGTCACCAAGACCTCTGCTATTCCAAAACATGCCTCTCATGATGAACCATTTTTTTGTTGTTTAGAGGCCTTTGTCCTCTTAGGTGGGTGCCCTCTTTTCTTTGCTGAATTAGACTTGTTCTTTCGTACCGACGCGACCAACTCACATAGCGTAATATCACGTACAGTATCATCCAAGTCTACCTCAGTTGTGTCTTTAACTAGATGGGAGAGAAGCTTGCCTTCATGATTGGCATCAGCATCCTCATCCTCCTCATCTGACACAAAAGGGTCCGCAAATGTCGACAACTTAGGAGCAACCGTAAGCCGGTCGAACTCCACTTGTTTAAGAGCCCTAACAGAAAAATCTACATCTTTCTCATTTCGTCCTAATGTAACTCCAAGGCTAGTAATATTTGAATGTACTTTGGATTTATCAAAAGACAAAAATGATTGACGAGAGGAGGTACCTTCAAAGTCGAGGTTGCGGACAGCCGTCCTGCGCATGGCCCTCACTAGAGAGTCCTCGTCGGTGGCTGCTGTACCATCAGTTCCGATGGAATGGCGACCGCTGCGCCTCAGCAATGATGGAGTGAGATCGGCAGCAGTGGCAGTCCCGGTGGCCCCGAGTGGTGGAGTAGACGGATGCGGCGACGATGAAGAAGACCGTGAGGGCTGCAAGTCAGCCTCCGGCTCGGCGAGAGCCATGGATGCGGGCGCCCCTCCCGTCGTCAGAGGCATAGAAAACAAAGCTCGCAACTCCGCCATTGCCGACTCATGGTCAGCCTTAACAGACGGGGAGAACATCACTCCTCGTCGGGTAGGTGACGTAAGTGTGGGCGACGGTGGCGGCGAAGCCACACACACAGGAGCCTCCTCAGGCGCGAGCCCCTCAAGGTGAGTCCGGTCCTGGCTCCCCTCTTCGAGGCGAGGCGGTGCAGCTAGCTGAGTCGGAGTCGGCGGCGTCGCAGACTGTGGCGCCGACGTCGTCAAAAGAGCCGCCGCAGTGTTCGCCGGGGCCGTCATAGACGAAGGTGCTGAAGGTGTCATGGCCGACGGTGGAGACGTAGAAGCAGCCTTGGAATGCAGACGTCGATTAGGGTTAGGTGGTGTGACAGCGATGAAGAACTTATCCGGCGTTGATCCCCCCGAGAGAGGCGTGGACGAGTTCATCTGCATGGGCACCACTCCACCCGAAGTAGGAGGAACCGAGGAGTCGTTGGACGATGAAGTGGGTTTGGGCCTCTTATCATTGGCCCTCATTATATCCTCCCTGTCATGTCCTTTGTCGCCCCCTGGATCATCTCCGTGCTCCCACACACGAGGCACGAAATCAGCATCAACACGGAAATCTGATTTTTCCAGGCTGTATCGTAGCTCATAACCCTTCCTTTGAACAACCACGTCAGAAGAAAGAGAATCAACTGTGCTCCTCTTGAAAGCATCGAGGTTCAGCACCGCTACCTGAATACGAACAATTCCTCTTCGACGCAAACAGAGAAGGTCAACGTCTAGAGTAGCTCCAATCACCGAGCCGACCGCCCAAAGACCCAAGAAGTGACGAAGAGCGTGAGGCACCCCATGCACATGCACCCAGATAGGTAGTACCTCAAAACGATGTGGTATCTCCTCAGACTTCCAGGCCTTGAACTCTAAAGTGACGTTGTGAGACTTGATGAAGTCAGCAAACCCAGTTACCCTCTGTAAAACCTCCTCGCTTGGAAAAGACATAAGAAAAGCGTCCTGGCCATGCGGAATAGCCTCCCAATTCCAGTGCTGCTGAAACTGAGCAATCTTAGCAACCTCTGCCTCCACAATACTGGGAGTGATAGAGCCGCCAGAAATCGTGACCAACGCCGTTGGTGAGTCTTGTGGTGAAAGATCCTCCCTACCGACATTGTCAGGCATCTGAAAGAATGCCATATTTTCAGTTCCATATCCACAAAGCATCGCCACCGGCTTCGGCATCTTAAGAGCAGGACACCGACGCATGGTCATTCGGTGGATTGTCTTGTTACAGATAAAACAATACTGCTGCGTCTGACAGTCATCCGATAAGTGTCCTGCAAACTGACATCTAGTGCACCATAATTTTCTTGGCGCCGTTGCAACTCCAGCTGTCCCGACAAGCTGAGCCGGAAGAGTTGGCTGGTTCTGTGTAAGAGCCACCTGCCCTTGTCCCGTTGGCAAAGTTGGCGTAGAGGCAAAGACGGGCACTGATCCCTGTTGCAATGGTGGAGTCATCAAAGGTGCGGCTTGCAGAGGAGCAACTGGTGCAGACGGTGCCCCCTGTTGATGTTTCTGACGGCTGCCTTTGCCGCCCTTTGGCTTGCGAGGACGAGAAGAGGCAGTGGACCCAGCGGGAGCAGCGCTGTACGCCGGCCTGGCATTGAAAGTGGCCGCCGGCATACCGGCAAGCTGGCCATGCTGCTGCATATGACTCCCTGATGGCTGATAAGAGAGCACAGCCGGCTGCTGTTGGTGCTGAACGAAGCCACCCGAGGGTTGAACTAGATATGGCTGCTGTTGCACGAACTGACCCGAGTTGCCGGTGAACTGCTGCTGGAACGGCACCTGGTACATCTGTTGTGGCTGCTGCAATGGCGTTTGATACACCAACGGCGGTTGAGGCGGCGCAAAAGAGGCCGGCGGCGCATAGGACTGCGTCGGCTGCACCGGCTGGTATACCCCGGGGGCGAAGCCCGGAGCACCTCCCGACGTAGAAGGACCGAGTGGCTGGGCGGCTCCTGTAGTCGGCTGAGGTTGGTGGCCAGAGGTGAGACCGGGCGGCGCGGCCGGATCGCCTCGCGTCATGGCTGGAGAGCGGACGACGACCACGAAGGAACGAGTGAAATTAGGGTTTGCAGCCAGCCCCGCCCGGTTCCACAAATGACCAAGCCAACGACTTAGATTAACCATGCGAAGTGGACGTCCAGGATTTGTCCGATCACGAGTCTGGTCTGGCCCTGCCGCAAACGTTGGATCGGATAAGAGAATTGCACTCGAGCAGGCGCTCCGTCCTGGTAGACCAGATGATGTCGCTGGCGAACTGGACTTCTGTGCAGCCTCGTCGTCGCCAAGACAGGCCTGCGGTAGATGATCACCTAGCGTCCTAGGAGGCGAAATCCGAGGAGGCGGGATCGGGCCGATCCAAGGTTTGATGAGCGCCCGAGACCGCGCCGGCACCCCGACGACACCGCGCACAGCCGCGGCCGGCGTCCGTGGTGAGACCTCCGGCGTGATCGATATGGAGATCGCCGCATCCTCCTCCGTGTTTCTCGACGGCGAATCACCGTGCGCCTCCGACCTACACACACGAGACACCTCACCTGCCCGTCGGGATGACGGTCTCTCCCACACCCTCGACGCCGGCGTAGGGTAACCAATGTCCGCCCAGAACTCGTTGGCCAGCTCCTCATCGGACTTCCTCCGTCTAGCCGCAGAAGGTAGCGTAGAGTTGCCGTCGAGCGCCGGACCTTCACCCACCTGCGTGGCATCCACAGCCTCGTCCGTCTCAAGGCAAGAAAACCTGGATCTGGATGCAGCCGATGTCGCCGGCGACCAGCACGGCGCCAACGTTAGTCGCCGCCTAGAGGCGATCCGCATTCTGCGGAGCCGTCAGTTTCTATGCACAATATCAAGCTGCCTAGATAGGAGGTGAGAAAACAATAGAAGAATTCTTGAAACTATAACCATTTGGGAGTAGGAGGCATCAGGTAAAGGTGGTCCATTCATCCATGAGAACCGTCACGTTCTCCCGACTATCCCCTACAACGCACGGAAACCATATTCATAGAGGAAGAAATCAGTCGTGCATATCCCAAGTCCCTGTTGGCCAACTAAGTGTATAGGAGGCGGATGAGATCAACAGAAAGCACCTCCTATGTAAGAGGCACGACGTTCCTCGGCTACAGAACCTTCGCTGGGTCAGAAACCCGACAGGAGCGATCTCTCCGATCTCACCGATCGAGTAGCCGGCGACAAAGGCATCACGTACGACCATGTCGATAACTATCCGGTTGTGAGCCGCAAGAGGAGCTCGCCTTTTGCGCAGAGCACATGGGTCGGCACAGCAACGTTGTTGCACGCGCATTACTGATTACTGCCTGCACCAATCCTTTATTTTCTCTCGTGCTGGACCTGTGCTGCTGGCTATGTACTCTCCCTTTTCTTTCAGCAAAAAAATGCATGATATGTAAAGATACATGAACAATTATATTAAAAACTAGCAAGGTGGCCCTCGCAAATGCGAAGGCAACATCTTTAGTCTATCAAAATATATATTTATATGCTCCATATGATACAATTACAAATAATATGTCATACCCACTATTATATTAGTATATGAAATAAATCGATCCTATTATACTTGTGTATGACACTTAAATCATCTTTAAGTTTACTATAGCCTACTTAGGTATGTATTATTGCATCAATACACAAATAATCAATCTTGCTAAACCTAAAAGTGTGGAAACATTTTAAAAATGCATTAGTTTATGCATGAGAGGACCTGTGTTTTGTCCATGATATTAGATATGTTTGTGGCATGGACAACTGGTGACTGTATTCATTTGCGGGTGGTTGACCATGGTGTGGACGCTTAATGCAAATTAACTATGGACTTCACATAATTATATTAGATTGGTCCACGGAATTAAATGACTTGTGGAGATGTCTATTGGTTTACAAAGGAGAAAGTTTGTTGTGATTATACCACATTAGATAGTATGATAAATTATTGTTTGTTGGGATTATGAAAAAGGAGAAAGTTTGTTGTGTATTTTTGGAACTTTCCGTCGACAGTGCCCGTTTTATTCAAAATTTATTTCATACGGGTAGCTATACAGAAATCGTGTTTTATATTAACTCCCAAGCTTATCATACTCAATACGTACATGTGATATAACGTGTGTGGATAACAACGATTGTCTTTCATTACTAATAAAGGGTGACATATCATTATTCAGATGATTTAGGTACAGTTAGGAAGACCGAATGGGTGCAATTTCGTAATATAGCTAGAGCACTTATTGGATGTGTTTGGCTACAATTACGGAGTTCCGGCAAATTTCCATGAATTAATGGCCTGTTTTTTATTTTGATTTTTTTCTGTCTATTTTTCTAACATACCATATTTCATGTGATCGGTTAACCTATTCCACCTCCTAGTCGATAACATGTTGCTTGGCCTGGATTCAAAAATTGACAATGCACTTCAGGATGTGCACTATGTAACACCCCCATTGGGTAGCCGCCATGTGTGTCAGTTATACATATGCATTTGAGAAGTGACCTTGGACCAATATTTCATATTGGGCAGCAAACAGATGATTTCGGCATTCCACGAACATTGAGTGCAAAAGTTTATATGAAAAAGCGGCCAAAAGGTTTTACGTGAGCACGGATTTTTGTGCAATTCACTCGAAACACATACTTAAGTAACACAAGAAACATATCTTCTTAAAAAATATTTTATGCAATATATTTATAAGTGTGTACTGAATCACATTTTTAAATAAATTGAGTGCAAGTAGAATGTTTCTTAACATCAACGATGCATTTGGTCGTATTTCAATTAAATCGTCATCATATAAACTGATTATTTGGATTTTTCATGAAAACCAATTATTATAAAAAATATATTATAATATTATATCTAAATGGTGCACTATTTTTTTAAAATAATGACAAAAAATTTCATCATAGAAATTGTGCATGTTTCCCAACTTACTTTCTCAAGATCACTCGCTAAAATAATTTTGATACCAAACATGATCTATGATTAAAAAATTGTTACCATTGGAAACAACCTATAATTAAAAAAAATAGCATCTCTATCTCAAGTTTGAGGAACCTAGCATCAAAGCTAATGCACGGCTGCAATTTTGTGCGTTCTCAGTAGAAATTTTTAAGAAAACGGTAAAAGAGTATACATATGTTGACGCATTATCATTTTGATCAAGTCTTTGTTGAAAAAAATATTACAATATTAAAGGTTTTGTATAATGTGTCTTAAGAGTTAAAAGACTTTGTGCCTTGACTTCCATGTACAAATAAGCTGGCTACTTATTTTAGCATACAGAACCCAAAATTAGTGGAAGAGAGCACGCCAATTTAGCAGTATTGAAATTAGGCAAGAAAATACAATTGATGGAACGAATCGGGCTTTGTGTGTGTGGAGTCTGTACCGGTCAATGTGTTTTTTTCTCTGCACGGTGGATCATTGTTTCCGCTACTATGGGGTCAGAAAAATGCTAACATTTTATATACATCAAGTTACCCAGCTTATCCCGTCTTGCGTAAAAAGTATGAAAAAGTCCCATGGCCCATGAAGTACCCCGTGAAAAGCGTCTACGTGGATATATAGACTTTGCTTCTAGTATGGAGACCTCAAGTCTTATCTATTGTACGTTGTTCTAAAAAAATCTATTGTACATCCCGTCAAAAAAAAAATCTATTGTACATTGTCCTTTAAAAAAAGTCTACTAAACTTAAAAGCAATTACAGATCACCACATGCAACTAATATGGGTCCACCAAACTTAAAACATATTATAGATCTAACGGTTATATTTAATTGACATGTCACATTAAGGGTCAGATATTTCTGATTAACGTGGGTTTTTCTAGCTATTTCTTTATTTTTTATCCGTATTTTCCTTTTAGTATATAATAGATAGATGTGAACAGATTATAAAAAATACTTTAATTAGATTTCCACAATATTCACTGCACATTAGAAAATGTTTGTGGAATGTAAAAGAGTTTTCGCACAGTTTTAGAAAAAATATACAATAAAAAATTCATGACATTTACAAAATGTTCACAGATTTAAAATCATAACCATGAATTTTCAAGATACGTTCATGAAAATGTCGAGTTTTGTTCGTGTAAATCATAAATAATATTTGTGTAATTCGAAAAGTTGTTCAATTTTTTGTAAAGAAAATCACATGCTTAAAAATCTTTTCATTATATATTATATAATATTCATGAATTGAGGTGGAACTAAAGAAATACGATGATGTTGATAGGACCACAGCGGACTGGCATCGTGTTTCCTCATTTCTTCAGTTCCACTGCTGGGTCGAAAAATCATCAAGAGCTTCGTCCTACGTGGGAGTTAGAGGAGTCATGCTAGTTAGCATGTTCAAAGTGAATCCACAACGAGCCAAGATCAAAGAAGCATTAACAGATGACAAGGCAAGATTAGAGAGATAGTGTTGACAATAATCTTGTCTTAATGTAACCAGCCTAAGGTCCCGTGCATTGCAACCGGAGAAGAAAAACGCACATATAGTGTAATAAGGAAATGAGGGAGGGGTGCAGCATGGCCGGACCCATTCGGGAGGGGTGCGGAAACCAAGCAGTGATGCCTCCAGGAAGGTAAGGACGACCACCACTTTAATTATCTCCGGTCACGGCACAAAGCCAAGACAGGTCCTTCTAGCTTCCACAGCAGCTCAACAACATATCATCCCACACTGGAGCCAACAAGGGATGCGTTTGAGATCTGGTTTGAACTGCAAAGATTCCCCTGCCTTTTCTTAAGGAGTGACCATAAGTTTATCGAACCCATGAGAGAATGTGCACTACGACAGAGTCCATACCCATTCTTTGCAACAGCATTAAATTCTAGATTTTGTATAACCGGACCTTAATAACTTTAGGTTCAAACACTTACAATTAAAACCGCCATGGGTATGAGTACTTGATTCTTAGAACCATACATTTGTGATTAAGATCATAATGATCTTAATTTGGGCTTGCAACGAAACGAAGTGGACCATATGTACAAATTAAGTTTTGACTGATTCGAAACCTACAACAAGAGTCAGTTGTCCAACCGCAGGCTCCGCCGTCACGCGGGATTAAATCGGTTAATAAACATATATTTAAGACAAAAATATATTTAAGACAAATATATTTAATGACTACATCTCATAAGTCTTCACGGACTGGCTTTCCACTACCATATTAATACTATATATCACTTGTTTTCGGAATGAAAGAAGTATGTTTTCACCCTCAAATACACTCCAATGTCTCCATAACCTCCCAAAGTGCATTGATCTGATTTAGACCTAAAAATGTCAATACCGATTTAATCTATCCCTGAGTGGTTTAGTGTAACATCAAGGGTGGTTTTGAACGCTCACTTGGCACTGATGTTCATGGCATTTTCCAGTCGGCGCTTTCGTTTTATAAATTGTCCAAATCGGCGCTCAAACCCTAGATTCCCCATGGATACTTGCTCGCTCGATCAGATCTCACGCTCGAATTCAGACCTCACTTTCGAATTGGCTGATTTCAATGGCGTCGTTCGCCAGCTTCTCGGCTAGCTCCTCCTCATCCTATTCCAGTGGTATGGCGCCGGCATCGCAGTCGCCAGTCCCATATTAGGAGGGTCCATTGCGGTACGAGCTGGAGAAGCTGTGTGGATCAGTGTGGATGCCCACTGAGAAGGAGTATGAGCTTCAGTCTCGACGGATTTCTTGAAGCGTGCAGAATCAAAGGTGTGTTCTTTGCTGTTCTTGTATGAGCCTATTTTCTTGGAGAAATTCTATTCTTCGCTGAATCGTCTGAAAAAAGAGAAGATGCAATTGAAGAATCTTGCATCGAAGCTGAAGCTTCCATGGGCATGAGATTGTTTGTGAGCGAGATGCAATTGTAGCACGCATCAGTAGTAGAAGACTTGCAGTCAAATGCAAATGCACTACTGAAACTACTCTGAATTCAGTCCATGTTGAGATTAGTTATACTGTAGTGCTAAAACTACAATTAAAATTCAGTACAAATGCATTCAAAATTCAGGGTACTTATATTGCACTACTAAAACTGCAGTAAGAATCCAGTCGAAATGCATGAAAAATTCAGAGTTGTGACCCTTCATCAATCCAATTCGGTAAAAAAAACGTTACGCTATGTTTCTATCAAGACAATCACTACAAGCACAGTGCAAATTAATCTAGCCCCCCCCCCCCCCCCCCCCCCCCCCCGCCCCGAAAATAACTGGCCCATCATCTCCAAATTAGCCACTTTTAATACCAAACACAACAGAGCAATCACGAACACATGATGTGATTGAGCATTTGCCCTTGCCACGAACATTATCTGATCCCATGTCCGGGGAACATACCTGAAGCCATCCCCAGATTCTTATAGAGACGGATTCGCAACGGTCGACGGCGGCATTTCCCTAGCCATGTAATACAAGGGACCGCGCGCTTCCTCTATACCATGCCAAGGCGACGTCCAGCAAGACAGACGGTGGCCGATGACGGCGACGCTGTGACCCTTTGGATTTCCTTTCTGCACTAGGAAGACGAATAGCCGACCACTTATTTTCAGCAACACGGTGGCACATAAGCACGGCAAGTCAACGACAAATCAGTGCCCAATCACAAAACCACTTTCTATGTGACATTAAACGCTCAGGGCTAGATTAAACCGATATTGACACTTTTGGGGACTACGTCAGACCAAAATTGACGTTGGGGGCTTAGGGAGACATAGCAGTGGATTTGAGGTTGAAAACCACACTTATTTCCTGGCAATCTATACCTGTTATTAAAAAAATTGGTATTCTTAGTCCGTCTTGATGCTTAACAAAATAATCATTGGTCTTTTTTCATGACCAATCCGCACTCCTAAAAATAAATAAATAAATAAAGATCGCAACGTCCTGACTTGATGGGCCGCCGGCCACCCACGTGTGCCTTTCTACGAAAAATAAAAATAAATGAACATACAATAATGGGAATCAAACTAAAGACCTCATCCGCAGGAGGCAAAGGCAACAACCAACTAAGCTAGCATCTTTTATATCAGTCCCACCTCGTCATTTTAAACATAATCCTACCGGTTAATATACCAGCCATCAGAGAAATCAACAAAAAGATTGGGAAAGGGAAAAGATCAACGCACTCAAGTTTGGGCGAGCTAAGAAAGACAATGCGCTAATTAAAGAAAGGATTTGAAGCGGGCTAATTAAAAGGTGGGCTAATTAAATTAAATATTTGCTAATTAAGAGATGGCCGCCTTAGTCAAGATACTGGTTGTTGGAAATATGCCCTAGAAGCAATAATAAAATGGTTATTATTATATTTCTTTGTTCATGATAATCGTTTATTATCCATGCTATAATTGTATTGATTGCAAACACTAATACATGTGTGAATACATAGACAACACTGTGTCCCTAGTATGCCTCTAGTAGACTATCTTGTTGATCAAAGATGGTCAAGGTTTCCTGGCCATAGATATGAGATGTCATTTGATAACGGGATCACATCATTAGGAGAATGATGTGATGGACAAGACCCAAACTATAAACATAGCATATGATCGTGTCAGTTTATTGCTATAGTTTTCTGCATATCAAGTATCTGTTCCTATGACCATGAGATCATGCAACTCACTAACACCGGAGGCGTACCTTGTGTTTATTAAACGGCGCAACCTAACTGGGTGACTATAAAGATGCTCTACAAGTATCTCCGAGGGTGTCTGTTGAGTTGGCATGGATCAAGACTGAGATGTGTTACTCCATGTGACGGAGAGGTATCTCAGGGCCCACTCGGTAATACAACATCACAATAAGCCTTGCAAGCAAAGTGACTAAAGAGTTAGACACGGGATCTTGTATTACAGAACGAGTAAAGAGACTTGTCGGTAACAAGATTGAACTAGGTATAGAGATACCGATGATCGAATCTCGGGCAAGTAACATACCGAAGAACAAAGGGAACTGCATACGGGATTAACTGAATCCTTGACATAGAGGTTCAACCGATAAAGATCTTCGTAGAATATGTAGGAACCTATATGGGCATCCAGGTCCCGCTATTGGTTATTGACCGTAGAGGTGTCTCTGTCATATCTACATAGTTCTCGAACCCGCAGGGTCTGCACACTTAACGTTCGATGACGTTTCAGTAGTATTGAGTTATGTATGGTGGTGACCAAAGGTTGTTCGGAGTTCCGGATGAGATCCCGGACATCACGAGGAGCTCCGAAATGATCCGGAGGTAAAGATTGATATATGGGAAGTCCCGTTTTGGTCACCGAAAAAAGTTCGGGCGTCACCGGTAGTGTACCGGGAATGCCGGGAGGGTTCCGAGGGTCCACCGGGAGGGGCCCACTCACCCCAAAGGCCACATGGGCCTAGGGGGTGGCGCACCAGCCCCTGGTGGGCTGGCCGGCCAGCCCCTAAGAGGCCCATGGGAAATAGGAAAGGAGGAGGCCAAGTGGGAAGGAGTCCTCCCAAGACTCAACCTCCTTTGTGGGAGGAGGAGTCCTAGTTGGGGGAGGACTCCTCCCCTATGGTTCGGCCGAACCCTCCTTGGTGGAGGGTTTTGGGCTGCCTCCTCCCCTCCCTTCCTCCTCTATATACTAGAGGATTTGAGGGCAGCCCTCACCTGAAAAGCCACGGCTGCCTCTCTCTCCCTCTAGATCTGTTCTCGTCTCGGTCGTGCTTGGCGAAGCCCTGCCGGGACAGCTCCACCAACACCGCCACCATGCCGTTGTGCTGGTGGAGAACTCATCTACCTCTCCGCTCCCTCTTGCTGGATCAAGAAGGCGGAGATTGTCATTGAGCTGCACGTATGCTGAACGCGGAGGTGCCGTCCGTTTGGCGCTAGATCGGAAGGACCGTGATTGGATCGCGGGACGGTTCGTGATTGGATCGCGGGACGGATCGTGATCGAATCGCGGGACGGCTTGCGATTTGGATCGCGTAGACGTTCGACTACATCAACCGCGTTTCTTAACGCTTCCCGCTTAGCGATCTACAATGATACGTAGATCCACTCTCCCTCTCGTAGATGCTCATCACCATGGATAGATCTTGCGTGTGCGCAGGGAATTTTTTGTTTCCCATGCAACGTTTCCCAACACTGGCTGCATCGGACTCAGCGTTAGGCTACAAATGTTGTTACCTAACCCGACGTGGGATGGAGGCCATGAACTTAATAAGAGCGCCGCCGATTCACGTGTAAATGTGAATGAGTCTTAATAGTTTTAAGCGGACTGCCTAATTTAGAGAAGCTAAAGATACGACAGCCATGGTGGTACAATTTGGTACTAAAGCTTTGAGTACACACCGTCGATACCTTGTATCTTGTGTGAATTTTTAAAATTATTTTTCTTTCACAATATATTAACCATATATATAGATTGTTTTGGTCTTTTTTTTTTTGCAGCGGGACAATGATTTGTCAATGAATATGCTAATACTTTGAGAAAAACAAAATCGATCACTATTTGCTTGCATTATAGCAAGGAGGTTATTTCTAATTGGCTACAATGAAAGTTGGTTCTACATTGATAACATGACCTCTACCTTACCATTGTCGATGACTCTCTCTGCATGTTCAATCCCATGCCGCCACCGCCGCCGCTATTGTCGCCGTGTGTTGTACCGCAACCCAGTTTCTTGACCCGACCAACTCTGATTGATCGAAACAAGCACTAGCCTTTGTTTCCCATTGCAACGCACGGGCATATGTGCTAGTACAGGGAGTAAGATAAATCCACGTCACTGCTGCCCGGGGCCCAGCTGTGCCCGCATGCTCGCTGGGCCGACCAATCCCACATCGGCCACGAGTTCTATTGAATCTTCGGGGTACCTATTTAGCTAATCAAGAATTTCAGTCTGAACGGAAGATTGTGCAGATAAAGGTGGGGAATGAATGTTCTCTCGGAGACAATGCGTCATACTGACAACAAAATCGATTGGTGGACGGGCGTCTTATTTCCTGATAGTCTCTCAAGCCTAGCTAGCTGCTCCAACGTGCATGGAGAGAACAAACGGTGAGCCCAATGGCCTGCCAAGTTTCATCAGGCGAGGTTGATTCCGTGCGTACACAGCGGATCATGCATGATCCATAGCTTAAAAGAAAAAGCTCCTGGTTGCTCTCTACTAGCAACTCTGAATTGCTACTCCATCGTTCCGTAATTTATAGAGCTTCCTATCAATACATGCCAGCCAATATTTAGCTGTCAAAAGTTATGGAGGTTAGGACTTCTGGTCAAAAATTCCGGAGCTCGATCTCGCCTCCCGCAGCCTCCGTCTCGCGATTTTGTGTTGCTGCTACAATGTTTGCTTCAATGTGCCGGTTTTCCCGTGGGTTTAGAAAACCCGATGGGTTTAGGGGACGGGCAAAAAGCTAGCCCCGTGCACGTTGACGGGGACGGGGACGGGCTTGCGATTTTCTTGTGGGGATGGGTTTGAGAAGGCAAAGCCCGGTGGGTTTCGTCCCCGTTGCCATCTTGAAAGGGGACAGACCTGATAAAGGCCAAATATCTACAAGGACAGTCCTTTGCCTTGTGCTCTCAGTCCAGGGTGTCCCAGTTTTGGCAGGCCATTCAGTCTTTTAAACCTTGCTTCCGCTTAGGAGTGGCGGTGACCATAAGAAGGGGTACTGAGACCCTGTTTTGGCTGGACTGTGTTGAAAACAAGCCATGCCCGTGAGATGGCGACCAACGTCGACCCGCCAGGTCTGGTCCATGCAGGGCATGGGCATGCGTACGCGTAGTGTGCGGAGGCTCCGCGTGAGCTGCTGGGAGACCGCTTCCTCAGGCGCTGCGTGCATGGGCAGCCGATGGTCAGGTCGTTGGTTAGTGGATTGCTCATCTAGTAGTGCATGCGTGGGTTAGTTGGGATAATGGTGCATGGCTATGTACGTGCTAGTGGTGGCCGGTGTGTTGGCCGGATCCATCGTGCGTGCGTGCAGTGTGTGTGCACAGGTTTGGGTATAAAAGCCCTCCCATGTACTGATGTAAAGGGTGCCGGTGTGTAGACGTGCTCCAGTGTGTTGCCGAGCGACGGGGTGTGCCGAGCCAAGTGTGAGGGGCCTAGAAGATGTAGTCTCTGTCGGGACCGTGGTGTGTGCCCGGTCGACGTGAGAGTTCTTTCGGGTTGTGCCACGTGCGTGCGTGTGTACCTCATGTGTGTGTTCGAATCGTTGAGAGAAATAAAGCCAAGATACAGGCGTTGGTGCGCCGCGGCGTTCATCGCAGAAAAAATCATGATGTATCCTTCGTCTACCTTCATCCGGCGTTTGTGTCGCCGGAAGGCTGTTCGGCGTGCGTCGCCGGGAGGATTGGTCCGGGATTTGTCCCAACAGACTGCTGGGTGGGCCAAAGCCCCCTGCGTGCCCAGCTCCCATCCCTCTTCGCGGTATCTAACCAACCATCTATATCGGTGGCCTTGGCAGTCCAGGAGGGGGGCATCACCTTTCCTTTTTTTTGCGTGTGGGTAGCACCTTGACTTTCCGGAGATCATTTGGTCCGGACAATGTATCACTGCGAGAAGCGAGTTGTATCTGTTGGCTTTTCGCCCTCAGGATCGATACATCAAACTAGACGAACACACGCGCACAAAAAAACTTATAACCAAGGGCACGTGTCGCACCCCTCTTTTCTCTCTCTTTTTTTCTCAACTCATGGTTTTCTCCTCAATGTCACAACCTTAGGTTGCTGCTGCTTATATAGGTGCCGCCGTGCAGCCGAATCGCTTACAAGCTGACTCATACTCGATTCATATCTAACTCGAAGTCAAAGATCTACTACCATAGCTAGCTAGCTAACTCGTACACAAACTATAGCAAGCAAGCTAGGCACACGTTGTTTTCCTAAACTAATCAACCGACGCCACTTTACTACTCCTAACCGGACTCAACTAGCTAGCCCACGTTTGGATCATCCAACAGTATCAGCTAAGATATGTAAAGACTGATGGCACTCGGCCGACGTGACTCGGTCTTTCCCGCGAAGTTCCGGCCGGTTGTCCATGGTGCGCCGTAGCCTCTCCTGAAGCCACATTGACTCTATGGCGGCTCACGTAATATATTCCAATCGTTCTTCGTCTTTGCCCGACTACCATCTAGCCGTCGGTCGGTCTGCTCCTCACCGAACATAAGGTGTTGAACGAAATTCCTACAAGGTAAAAAAATGTCGTGCTTTTCTTCGCGTTTGCACCGAAGATTGAGCTTCATAGATAGTTTCGATTGTAGATGGGCTCATGTCACTCCAATTTTTGTGATGATTCCTTATAGGATTAGGAGTTTGACTTGGAGTAGGAGGAAGGCCTTACGTTGATTTGATAGTGCACAAGAACAAGAGGTCAAGAATCCATGGTTCCGTTTACTGCCGTCAGTATTCATGAAGAAAACGGAAAAGGTGCATGAGCGATTGATGGCAACTACTTTGGTCCAAATCCTGGTTCTTCACATTTGCAATTCTTTGAATAAACATGACCAGTCCTTCTAGCAAAGGAGGAATTGCACTGGAATGCTTAAAAATCATCAACAATCGTGAAACCTGAAACTCTCAACTGAGCAGTAGGTCACTACCGCATTGTGCATGATGGCATACGGTATTCCGGTCAATTTGGCGATGACAACTTGTCTATGGGAGAGAGCACTTCGATCTTCTATGTATACAATTTACAAAGGCGGTGGTCGAAGTGTTTGGTCCAGAGTATTTGAGAACACCCAATGCTTAAGACATGGCGAGGATTTTGGACATGAACAAAGGCCGTGAGTTTTCATGTATGCTTGGCTCCATCGATTGCATGCACTGGAAGTGGAAGAACTATCCTAAAGCTTTGCATGGATAGTTCAAAGGATAGAAGAGAAGGACGCCACCATAATTCTTGTGGCTGTGGCGGATCAGGAGATATGGATATGGCATGCATATTTTTGGATGCCTGGATCTTGCAATGATTTCAATGTGTTTGACTGCTCACCTCTCTTTGCAAAGTTAGCGAATGGAGAACTTCCACCGATGACCTTCCAAGCAAACGGCCGCATCTAGAACGTTGGGTACTACCTTGCATAAGGGATCTATCCAAGGTAGGCTATACTTTCGTGATGCCAATTCTAAAACCCAAAGGTATGAAAGAACTTTGGTTTAACAATGCTCAATTGGGTGCTAGGAAAGGCGGTGAGAGGGCATTTGGGATTTGGGATTTTACAATCCTAATTTATTATTGTGTGAGGACCGACTAGGGTTTGGGATTGAGATATCCTTTGGGACATCATAACAACATGCGTGATCTATTACAACATGATCATTGAAAATGAGCGTGTGCAAGCTCTGGATTATACCTTGTATGACTTCATCGGAATACCTGTGCCGCAGACAATAAGGAAACACGGAATCAAACAATTTCTTCAGGCGTACCATGACATTACAGATGTGGATACACACGTATCAAACACTTTTTCCATGTCTACCATGACATTAGAGATGTGGATGCACACGATGATCTTCAGAAAGATCTCGTGGAGAAGTGGTGGACATGGCATGGGCAACAACAACCGTAGTTGCATTTCTATCTTTGTTGTATTTGCATGACAGACTTTGTTGTATTGTGTGCTAAAAATTTGTTGTTGAGTTTGATTTGATCAACTATGTAATAATTTGATGATTTGGATTGATAAAATTATTGTTGTGTTTGTTTTGGATATATGAGATGTATTTGATATTATTTGTATGCAATATGTATGTTTGTTCGAGATGAAAAATGAATATGCCATTGCCTTGCGGCTGTGCTAATATAGGGCAGCCGTTGGAGAGGGAATTTTTTCATGCCAAAAAACAACAGTTATAGTCCCCAAAATAACTTAATCCAACCATTTTTGGTGTCCTGTCGGAGATGCTCTAATGCCTCAATTTTTTGATGCAACATAAACAGTGAACTCAACGACAGATTGTTGTTGTCCAATCTTTCACGGTACAAGTTCAACGAAATGATCTAGAACTGGGATTATGTACTAGCACAATGATCGCCATCTCTCATAGATGCAGTCAGTCCATAAACAATACGCGCACACCGAACAAGAGGAATTGAAAAGTCACCAGATACTGAAACTTTAGCTTAGGTATCAATGTCAAGCATAAATCAGTGACGACTGACAGATACCCCAAGTTGCTGGTCTGTTCATTATCGATACAAAACAACCTATAACTCCCTTACTGACTACAAAACAACCTCCTTATCCATACTGCTCGCAGGCAACACGAGCTAATCATGTTGGGAACAACTCGAGACAGGTCACAGGTGAGTCTGCAAGCTCTCCGGTGACCACTCCTCTAACTTGGTTTCTTGTGTGTCTCCTGCTGTTCCGTCCCTTGCACGTCCGTCATGGTTCATCTAGTTAGCTCGTAGGTTCTCTCTAGTGCCAGCAATCCGATGTGTACATGTTCAGGATAAGAAACATGGCCCACTATGGCCCACAGTAACAGCCTTCAGTAGTAATACGCCACGTAACACGAGCACAATGTATTTCACCGAAGATGAAATAATAGTGTTTGTAGTTAGAGCGGCTCCAGCCGTGACCATAGCACGTCTTCATTCCTGGCCGCCTCTCAAACCTAGCTAGTTAGTCTGACATGCATGGAGAGATCAAAAATATTATTCACAGTGCTAGCTATTCATAAGGTTCAGTTGAGTTCCTTGCATACCATGCATGATGCATCACCAAAATGAAAAGAAAAACTCATACGTAGTCGTTTCTATGTGCTGCCTTTCTAGACTACAACGTTTGCAATTTATAGAGCTGCACTACTGCTCGTGTTTGATTGATGGAAACAAGCCTCGGAGAAGTTATGTAAATTTTGTCGTTGGCCCTGGCCTTTAGTGTTCCTTGTACGATGCCTGAAAAGCAGCTCAACATCCCTAACCATGTGCACCTGGCGGATATTAACACATGGTTGATGTTCTTGTAGATACTAGATATCGTTGGAAGATAGGTCAGATTGGCGAAACCTAGCAGTGCGGTCATTATAAGAAGATTGGATTTTACAGAAGAAATGAATCTTAATGTTGGCAATCAAAATGGTTCTTTCATTTAGTGGCCATTGTATGAATGCAAATAAAGGCTATAAAGATAATTGGGCCTGAGGCCCATAGCCAACTGTCCAACAATATGTCCTACCTAATCTATGTGGCTCTTAAAACCCTATGAGATTCTCTTGGTCACTTTCTACAGTTTCGGTCTTTTGTGGCAGTGATAGCACATAAATACATAGGAAATACAACCACCGAACTGCCGCCTATGGCAACGAAAGATGGCGTGCAGTGTGCCGGGTTACTAGAATGTGAGACATCTTGTGGTATGCGTTAGAATTTTCCGTTATACGGTGATTAGGTTGCTGCGTTACATGTTCGCCGGACGACTCTTGGAATGATGTTTCTCACAGGTGCAACACGTCGGCTGGAGGAGCGACGACTATTGACGTTGACAGTCAAAAAAGGCAAGCCATTAGACCTTAGTTGACGCGACTAGCCATTCGCCCTTTCTGGAAGGGGCTAGCTGAGCAAATAAGTTTTCCGTGGGTTCATGAGTGCTTAAGTCCTAGAAAGGATTGTTTTACGTTGCAGATCGTGTCCCACCAGTGATGGTAAAAACCCATAAAGAGAGAAGTCATTAGTGACACAATAGTACTCCCTCTGTCATGAAATACCCTTTCGTTACTGGGTGTATATACACCTCATATAGGAAAAAAATTAATAAATAAATTCAAAAAAGTTTGGATGTTTGGAAGTTTTTCTAATAAACTTGACTTTCCTTTACACTAGTATATAAATTTTCACGAATAGAAAACCTGTGTTGACTTCAGGGCAACAAAAATAAAATTTATTTGCTATTATAGGTCACTATTGGCATTATTTTGTTCGGTTTTTTTCTGAAAAAGACAACAATATTTTTTATTTTTGTGGATTTTTCATAATTTGTTGACTCTTCATTTAGTTACTATTTTCTACATATAGGATGTATATACATCCATGGACCAAAAGTTTTCCTCCTCCCTCCCTATGCTTTTATTAGCCCCGTCGTATTTAGGGTCGAATTTAGACCATCTATTTGACTAAAAAAAACCTAGTATATGCTACACAAAGTATACTGCCCTGTATAGTCGAAAAAGGTTTTCGATGATATGATTTTCGTAGATATAGTTCATATTTTTCAGATAAATCTGTGGTAAAACATTAGTCCAAAATAAGAGGGGGCTAATAAAACCAGGCTGAGGAGATGGAGAGAGAGACAGAGAGAGAGAATATCAGTGCACTGTCCAAAATAAGAGGGGGCTAATAAAACCGGGCTAATACGTTCTCCGTTTGAATATTCAACGTAGAGATTTTTAAAAGACAATTTATTGGAGTTGTATTATAATTTTCTTGGTGTCAATATAATTTTTGTGGGAGGTTTTGGCACCTGCCCTGTATATAAAGGCACCCTGAGAAACAGCAGCCAGGTATATATTTCTTGAACTGCGGATGATGAATGCCAACAATGACAGGTGTATCAATAGATGGATAGGTGACAGCTGGAAGGTCGAGCTATAGGTTTGCATCGTGTTACTCGTTTAATTGAACTGTTTCTTCTCCTTTGTGAATCTGTTTCATACACACTCCGTCAAACTGTTTCTTCTGCTTTGTCATTCTGACTCGTCATCTCACTTTCATTATGCCTGTATTGAGGCTTCGTTGGGCCAGGTGGTTGCACTCAAAGATATGGTGCCTTGCTTTTTCCCAGCTTGTCCAGCCACCGAACTAATCAATCGTTCATACTTTGTAACCACATGCCATAGAAAAGTTATGTTGGTTTCATTACAAAGAATCAAATGAACAGGGAACATTCATTTCCATAGGGAGGGAGGAGGAAAACTTTTGGTCCATGTAGGGATAGAACTTCTTGACCAGCCCTTCCAATAAGCGAAGGGATTGAGCTTCTCTTGGGAGAGAACCTGAAATTTAATCCTTTGAAGTCGGTATGTAAAACTATTTCAGATGGCGGCTCAATAGCCTTATCTGGTGCGCTATTGGCCTTGCGCTTCTTTGGAGACGGGCGATATGCTTCTGAGTAGTCCTGGGTGTTGCAAATGTCAGAGAGTTGTGGGTATTCGAACTGAAATGGGATAAGCCCATTTACACAGTCCTTCCATCCCTAGCAATATCACCCGACTCAATTTTGATTTTTCTACCAATCATATAAAGGTCCTTGATGTTCAGGAGAGCTTTCCAGCAGGGGGAATCTGAAAATCTAGGCCCAACCATGGACAATGTCTCAAGTTTCCACCACCACTTGACCATCAGACTTATGTTCTGTTTTCTAAGATCCGTAACACCAAGACCCCTTTATCTTTCGATCAATCAATCCTGCTCAATCTGGCAAGGTAGTATCTTTTATTTTTATTGCAACCGGGACAAAAAAATGTCCTTCTTTGTTTGTCAAGCGTTTCAATGAAAGACTTGTTCATATGCCACATAGACATGTCATAAATGGAGATTTGAGTAGATCAGAGTCCAATAGGGTGTGTATCGCTCCCACAGATGCAACATTCCTCACCCATGCCTCAAATCTTTTAAGGTATTTGCCTATGTTGAACTCTCAATCAGAATTTTTAAGAGTTGTAAAGCTCACTGGCATGACTTGGTGTTCACATGCAATGCATATAGTGCCGCTAAATAAACTGATTACATTAGCTCGTAGCTAGCAGTGACATGTCTTGTTCAACCCTGTTTGTTTGTCCTATTGCCAAAACATAGCTTACAAGATTCATCAAAGAACCACCTACATGTAAGCGGGCCTAACTAATGCGGCAGAAATACCGAAGTCGGGCAACCAAACTCCAACAACCGTGCAACATAGCATAACGACATGGACTTGTCCTCGTTCTCTAGGTATTTAAGACCATTGATGTAATCTCTGCTCAGCTAGGACGTTAATTTTCATAAATGGCAGTAAAGCAATGGCACAAGTCCAACCACTCCAATGTACAACGGCCATCTACATGGCAAAAAGGTAACAAAATAATATCATTCTTATAAACAAGTAGCAGTAAAACAACATAACAACCAGAGCTCCATATAGATGAGTAGCATTACCATACATTTCTCCATATATACTCGACCCAACGTGCACCAAATAAGTTAACATATTTCTACTAATTTCGAGAGACATATTTTGGTTAGTATTGCAAAGTTCTAGATAGAAAATACAAAGGGGCAAGACATTGGCCAATATAGGAGTTGAGAAAAAAAAAACGTAATTGTGAAATTGAAAGCATTTGGGAGTAGGAGGCATCAGGTAAAGGAGGATCATTCATCCATAAGAACACTCGCGTACGCTCAACGATCTCCCGAAACTCTCAAACTCCAGATTTTCGGAGCAATGCGGCCCAATTTGTCCTGAATCGGCATGAGGCCCATGTGCACGTCCCACGTCTCTGTCAGCTGACTTAGGGTTTACAAATGTACCAAATCAACCGCGAGAACGTTCACCAAGTCAGTCACAGTGTCCCGACTAGTCTAGTTAGGCTCAGGTTCATTACCTCTTCTCCACTCTACCCTGTGATGCTTGCACTGTCAACTAACTCCTTACCGGCCAGAACCTTGATGATCCTCCTTTCCAAGGACTGCACCAGAAAACCAAGAGAAAGACAAAGGATGGATATGACAGGTCATCACGTGCTCTTGACAGGGAGCCCAATCCAGCCCAAGGTCTGTGTATTCTTTATTCGCCAACTATTGTTTTGTGTATGAGAGATGGTTTTGTTCGATGTTGGTCAAGATAATTGTGGAAGAGATTGTTTGGTTTGAGGTTGCTCAAGATATTCGTGGAAGTCTGGCATGTGACAAATCTAGTACTGTGTTTGTTTTTGCTTGGAAGAAGGTTTGCAAACCTAAGGATAAAGGAGGACTGGGAACACTAGATGTGGTCACACATAATACAACTCTCTTGTTAAAAAACTTTCACAAGTTCGTAAATAGAGAAGATCTATCATGGGTCGAACTGATCTTGGTCAGTTATTACACAACTCAGTTACCTGGGGAAATGATGATTGGCTCTAATTGGTGGAGATCACACCTTATACTATTGCCCTACTTTAAAAAAAACTCACACTGCAAAGCTGGTCATGGAGCTACTATTCAACTATTGATTCGATATATTGTTGAATCAACCACTTGCTGGAATCCTTCCCGAGCTCCACTCTTTTTCGAAGGATAGCAACCAAACCTTGGCATCAGTCAGAAGAAACTTGGATATTTATGATCACCTCCATACTCCATTGTCAGCTCAAGCATTCAAGAAAATTAAGGAATTGCAGAACTTGGTAGAACATCACAGCAACCCTGAAATATCTAATAAATGGACGACCACAAGAGAAAGAAACAAATATTCTTCCATCAATATGTATCATGCCTTGTCCAATGATCCAAAAGCACATAAACTTTTCCATTGGGTCTGGAAGTGTGCTGGCATAATTAAGCATAAGATCTTCTTTTGGCTCCATCTCCTTGATAAGGCCAACACTAGAATTCTGCTACAAAAGAAAATCGATGCATCTTTAGTGGTACGATTGTTTTTTCTGCAATGAAAGAACTGGAGAAACTTCATTTCATTTATTTTGGGATTGCGGGTATGGCCAGGACTGTTTGCCAAAAATCATTCCACATAGACAGATTGGAACCCCCCCCCCCCCCCCCCCACACACACACACACAACCAATAGCACTTGACATCATTATACTTGGCTGCTAGAATATTTGGATTCAGAGAAATGGGAAAGTATTCAGACAAGAAGCTCAGTGTTGGACTCATGAAAGTTCTTAATAAAACAAGATCTTTCTCTTCTTGAACACGGAGTTAAGCAGAAAAACCTCACCACCCTCAAAGATTGGATTGCGTCCAATCTTTAGTCCTCTTTTAGTTCACTTCTTGCTATGATATAACTAAAACTGGCATTGGATAGATTTAGTTAATCTTTATTTTTTTACTTTATGTTGCATTATAAATATCTTGTTTTATTAAACCATTGTTCTGTGGTCTGGGGCTAAAAGAAACAAGCAAATGAATAGCAATGATCTAATGAGATTTTATTGTGCTTGATTGAGTTATTTCATTGATGAATCAATCGTTGGTAGGAACACTCACTCTTCCATCATGAACACACCCCACAACACCCACAGGCAGGGCTGGCGTGGGTGCGTACTTTCGTACAGTATGAAGATGGTGAGGTTTTTAGCCAAATGTATATTCGTTGTGCACATGTATTAAGGTATGGCTGATATTTTAGCGATTTCTAGTTCCTTTTGTCAAGATAATCCATCTTTTCGAGTTATTTCCAGATTATCTCGAACTTGAACTGTTCATTGTACCTCCCGTTAGAAGGACAGCTTTAGGCCGATACAGAAGAAATTTGTGAGTTAACTTAGACAATGAACATGCAGGCAAGGACTAAGTTAATAAAACTCTTCGTATCGGAAGACTGATACGAGTAATTCAGCGGACTTCACTACACAATTTAATTAGCATACTTAGTTGTTCTATTTCTTGGCAATTCGACGTAATTGAGTTGTGTGTAATCTCCATATGCTAGGATATGTTATTCTGCAGATGATGATCAGCTGCTTTAGATGACGACGGTGAATTTTGTGTCGGCAGTGGCGTGCGACAGCCACGTGCTCGACCATGGAGAGCGCATGCCGCGACCACAGTAAGCACATGCTGTGACAAGGGCGACTTCGAGCTGCGGCCATGGCCTCCGCATGCTACGATGGTGGCAGCAAGGGGATGTTGCGATGGGTGGTGCCGACGATGGTCACGTGCTAGAATCGAGATGGCCAAATTCTTAATTGAGCGATGATGCTACGACCGCGACCACCGCCTGCTGAAGCTGGCAACACGATGTGTTGGAATCGGCCACCAGAGATGCTGGAATTGCAATCGTGACGGATTCCGACGGTCACGTAGAAGAGCTGCAATCACGGCGCAACAAGCTGCAACTGTGACAGCGGGTTGCTACAACGGTGGTTGCGTCTTCCTCGAACCACGTCTACGGCGAGCTACGACGATCACCGCGGTGATCTGGAACAATTGTCACGGGTTGCTTGGATGGCTCGATGATTAGCTGTAAGCATCACAAAGCTTCAACCCGGACCGCTAGATGCTATAATGGTGTGGATAGAGCTGCAACCGACAGGGTTGCGACCGTTGATTTTTTTTTTTTTGTTACAACCGACGACAAACTTGGCGATACTGCAACCGAGTGAAACTAATGTGTTGTGGTCAACGGCGAGCCACGACAATGGCAGCGAGTTGTGGTGAGGGCAGCAATCTGCGACATGAGGCAAGGGTGGTGGCCATACAGAACGACCGGGGTGGTGGGGACAACTGCCTGTGTGAATCCGATGGCTCGGGCCAACGCAATACAATCCGAAAGGCCACAGATCCGGACCTGGTGCTGGTTGGCCGACGCCTAACACTGCCCACTACAAATGGCATACCACGTGGCTAGCTGTGTGTTCCAAATTTGACGGTCTATATTATATCGATTCAATCAGCTGGACCTGGAGATATATACCCCAAAAAAAAAATTTGAATTGCTCCCGTTCAAAGGATCACTGCGCCGGAATCAGCCGTCGACCCCTCTTCATCCTGTCCAGTTTCCACTCCAGTGGCGAAGGCTGCTTCATCTCCAAGCACATCTCAGCCCATACACTCCTGCATGGGACATGTGGCTAGCAAACTAAAAATTCAAATATCCCTCGACTCTTTCTAGGGACACGATGTGTGGCGTCCACCTCCGCGACATGCGACAGCTGTTTGACAGAATGCCAGCATCACCGCGAGCTCTCAAGCTGCTGTGCACACGCCTTTCCCAAAATAACGGCATCAATAGTGGCCTCGCTCTCCGTGACCTTACCAAATATGCAAATGGCCTTGCCAAAAATGGGAATGAAAATGGCTGCTCCTCCTTTTCTGTCACGTGTTCTCCACAAGTACAGATGAAAACTGAATGTAGTTCTTTCACAGAAAAAAGCTATGCTATTTTCAGTCGATCTGCCGTGGCAGAGTTTCAGCTACATAAATATGTTCCTGATAAACAATGCAATTTGTTTTTTTACTAAAAAAACTGCTGGTGGAAAAGTTCAGAATGGTGAGACTTGGTGTCCCTATGGAATGGATATAATATTGCTCAATAAATTGATTACACTAGCTCATAACTAGCACCGAAACGTATTGGTCAGCCCTGTTTACTTGTACTACTGCCAAAACATAGCTTACTGGCTTCATGAATGAACCGCCTAGATGTAAGCTGTCCGAACTAATGCGAGATGAACTCCAAAGGCGGGCACCACAACTCCAACAATAGAACAAGACCTTTCATGTGTTCTCTGCTCAGCCAGGACGGTCATTTTTATAAATGTCTGTAAAGCAATAGCATAAGTCCACCCACTCAAGTGTACAGCGTCCATGTACATGGCAAAAAAGTAAGAAAACAATATGATTCATATAAATAAATAGCAGTAAAACAATGTTGGGCAATAAGCCGCGGCGGGGCTCAGTCACGTGCGCGTGCGCGCGCGCTGGGCGCGGCGTGTCCGAGTCGCGGCGGACTCGGGTGCGTGCGTGCGTGTCCGAGGGTAGGTGTGCGTATGTTAGGCGTGCGTGCATGCGTGGTTCAGGTAGCCTGCGCGATTGTAGGGTTGAGCTGGTCACATGCACCGGTAGTTGGCCGCGTCGTCCGCGTGCGTGCGCGGCGGGAGCGCGAGCCTGGGAGGTGTGGGGCGTGGCGAGTGGGGGCGTGGGTGCGGCGAGGCACGTGCGGGCGCGCGCGTATAAAACCCACCCCCAGCCGTTGTAATCGTTGAGGCAAACTGAGTTCGAGCTCAGGAGAAATACAGAAAACGCCGTGCGGGCGGCGGTGGTGTTCGAGCGCCAGAAAAATTCACTGTGTTCTTCCTCCTCCCTCCGATCCTGTCTCCGGCGATCACCGGCGCGGCGCGGTTCCATTTTTGCGCCAATAAACAACAGAACAACCAGTGCTCCATATAGACTAGTGTCATTACCATACATCTCTCCATATATACTCGACCCAACGTTCACCAAATAAAATAACGTATTTCTGCTAATCGAGAAATATCTTTTTGCTGGTATTGAAAAGCTCTAGATATGAAATACAAAGGGGCTAGCTAGTGGAGACGGTAGGAGGTTAAAAAAGAAGATATTTGTGAAGTTGAAAACATTTTGGGAGTAGGAGGCATCAGGTAAAGAAGGATCGTTCATCCATGAGAACATTCGCGTAAGCTCCATGATCTCCCGAAACCCTTAAATTCCAGATTTTCGGTGCAATGCGGCCCAAGCCGTCGTGGATCAGCATGAGGCCCATATATATGTCCCATGTCCCTGTCAGCTAAGTTAGGCTTTACAATGTAGACCAGACAAACGGCGAGAAGGTTCATCGAGTCAGGCACAACGTTCCGCTGCTCCAGTGCTTTAGGCCATAATCTAGTTAGGCTCTGGTTTATATCCTCACTAAATTCGCTTTAGATCTTTCCGAAGGACGTCATTTTTGACTACTTCAGCCTTTGGATATTAATTGTATTTCTTTGAACGTTGTTTTTCATCAATAAAGAGGAGCATGTTTAGCATACAAAATACTAGGAATTTTTTGGGTTTCCGCCTGGTTTTCCTCAATAAACCAAGTATTCCTTTCTTTTCATTTTTTATCACTCGCCATTACGGTACATTCCTTTTTGGGGGTTTTCTTACAATTCTCTTTATAATCAATGGATTTGACAGCTCTTCAGCCAACATTTAAAATATCACTTGCCGGATCGGACGCCACTGGGATGAACTAGGCGATATCACAAACCGAGTAGCTAGCTACCAAGTCGTTGCATTTTGATAAGCTGGCAACGTGCTCTCTCTTTCACTGTAATTTTGTTAAAATTTTGGAAATTTCATTAATTTTGATAACCGGAGACATTACCATTGGGATACTCGTCTGTCGCCAGACGCGATGACCCAGAATCAGATTTTTGATGACCCAGTGTTTGTATTTCTGATGTGATTTTCTGCAACTTCATCAGATTTTTTTTCATCGGACAATTTCTTGTACATCTGAAATTTGATCGCACTTCAATTATGCTTGTAATAAGTTTGGGTGGTGTTGTCACTATGGTGCCTTGCACTCTCCTTCCTCCCGTCTAGCTTTCCAGTTACCTTGATAATTCATTTTGGCAGTGTTGAAAGGGAGAGAGGGATTGGTGGAATAGTTGATGTATTGCTTGAGCCTCATGGGCATATATATAGGAGTACAATGACCAACTTGGAGTACAAGACAAGGCAGGACAAATAGTAGTCTATCTCATATTTTCTAACTAGTCAATATACTCAACATCCCCCCGCAGTCACAACGGTAGCGACACAGACGGTGAGACTGGAGAAGAATCCGAAGGTAAGCCGACGGTCATCCCCCCACAGTCGTAACGGTCGATGCATCGCGGAAGTTGTGGCTGGAGTAGAAACCGACGAGGTTGCTCAAGCAAGGCGGTAGCCCTATGTGCCGATGTCGAAGTAGCCGAGAGCGGAGGGTGGTGTAGCCGTGGTCGAGGTAGCCGTGCAAAGAATGTCGTGGTCGATGTCGAGTCGGGATAGCCGGTGTCGAGGAAGTCGCCATGGAGACCGCGGGCGCAAGGAGGCGCCGAGTTAGTCATGGGCGCAGTGGTGTCGAAGTAGGGGTGCGCCGGGAAGAAGACGTAGTTGAGACGCGTCGCGCCGGAATTTCCAAGTCCGGGGACACGTCATGGACGAAGGCACGCGTCGGTGTTGCCAGCACCGGGCATGCGTAGACGGACGAAGACGATGTTGACCATGCGTCGCTCCAGGCTTACCAGACCTAGGAACACATCGGGGACGAAGTCACGCGTCGGTGTTGCCAGCACCGGGCATGCGTAGACGGGGACCTGCACACAACTTGTACGCCATGTCGAGGAGGCTAGCAGAGAAGGACTCGACTACGGTTGCGGCGTAAATCGGCGGGAAGCCGATGTCGCCCGCGGTGGTCGGAGTAGATGAAGTGGTCGGGGTAGACGACGGCGACGCTGGCGATGAGCTGGTGCTGGACAAAGAAGAAGGGGGTGGACTGGCGGCACAGCTCGGGTGAGCGAGCTGCAACGGCACCAAAGAAGAGCGGCGGCGGCGGCCTGACTGCGGCGGCGGCGGCTGGTTAGGATCGCGGCGGCGATGCTCGAAGTAGGCGAGGAAGAACCCGACAGCGTGACGAAGACCGGCGCGGACGGTGGCGTTCCCGCGCCAAGGGAGGCATCCGAGGTTAAATATAGTGAATATCATATTATTTTACTAAGTCGAATATAGTGACCGAGGTTAAGGGCGTGTTCGGGAGCCCTCCGTGGCCGAAAAATCCTCAACTCCAGCGCCAGGAATCCTTCGCCAGCTTCTCACTCGCGATCCCGGAGCGAACGAACCGTTCGGCGACACGGCTTCTCGCTCGCACGAGGGAAGCCCATAAAATCGCTCCTATCTGGCCCATCCGGAGCAGGCTTCCATTCCAAACGGTGTAGGAAAGTGGGGTTGGGCCATTGTCCTGGTCGTTGTTTAGCGAGGGGTGGTTCGAGTCGAGGGGAGGAGAAGAATAGACGCTTGAACCGGTACGAGTTATCTCACTTGGCGGTGGCACAACAATGTAAATTCTGTCAACTCCAGCTTCTCAGAGAAACGGGAGCGCCGAAAACCCGGCTCCACAAATCCTCCATTTTTGCACTACGCTGCGCGCCAGCTTCTCGCCTTAAACTCCAGGAGTTGGAGCGTTCGGCCCAACTCCGAAAGTGGAGCTGCAGCAGCGAGGAGCTGGAGGGCTCCCGAACACGCCCTAAATGATTAGTTTTACGGTTAAGAATCCGTAAAGAAATTTCTATGGACATACCAGTGGTTTATGCATACTCAGTGGTAAATTGATCTCGATCAATAGGATGAATTCTTATATAGGTTCAGTTTACACAAATTCCATGTCATGAGTTGGATGACAAAGATTAACCACACGAAATAATCTGGCTCTGGAATGAATTAATCCTGAAATAATCTGACTCATTATTAAGAAACACCAGAAATCTAATGGACTGCAGGAATACTACCAGTTAATTTGCCAGCCTTGACTAAATTCTTTTTAAACCTATATCAGTCAAATTCATGGAAATAAATATATAATATTAATTTGTATGTAAAAATCTCAAGTATGTAATAAATATGAAGATAGTAAAGATATGGTGCCAGATCTGCTAAAACTATTTTTAACTTATAATTTCCAGAGATAGAGTTCAAAACTGTAAGTTTCCATAATAATTAGATTGGGTGATTTAAAAATAGTTACCCATCACTTTTATCTTGACCAATTACAGATATATTTAATATCTGTTGCATTATGCGTGATGTGTTTCCATGGCATATTAGTGAAGGTGTAAAACTGCTATCCTTAAATTAATTGTACAAATGCACAAATTAAACAATTACGTACGTTGAATTATTGAAAGATCACACAAATACAATTATGTGCATCTTCTGTCATGAGAAAAGAAGCATACATCACTATGAGAAACTTTAAACCATCATCCGCGAGAAAAAAAACACTACTCAATTGGTGGCGTCGGCATGTGGAGGCTGGAGGGAGAGAGCCTCAAGGAACGCCGACTTGAAACAAGTAACTTTCACTACAGCTATAGAACCCTTATACTGCTTAATAAACTAGCCCGTGCAGATGCACGGGTTGATGACTAGTTTAGCTAATCAACAGTATCGGTTTGAACGACAGATTGGCCGGATAATAGCGGGGAATGAATATTCCCTCTGAGACAATGGGTCATATAGAGATAAAAAAATAGACTGGTGGACGCCCGTCTTATTTGCTGATAGTCTCTCAAGCCTAGCTAGCTGCTCCAACGTGCATGGAGAGAACAAACGGTGAATGTTCATCAGGCGAGTTTGGTTCCATGAGTACCATGTATGATCGATCGCTTAAATGAATTTTTTTCTAGTTGCTCTCTGCTAGCACCTCCGAATTACTACTACATCTTTCTGTAATTTATAGAGCTTCCTGCCTATACATTCCAGCCAATATTTAGCTGTAAAAAATTATGAAGGTTAGTACTTTTGGTCAATAATTTCTCCGATGGGGGCTTGTGCTTGACCTTATAAAGGCCAAATATCTACGAGGACAGTCCTTTGCCATGTGCTCTCAGTCCAGGGTGTCCCAGTTTTGGCAGACCATTCAGTCGCTTAAACCTCTCTTCCGCTTAGGAGTGGCGGTGACCGTAGAAAGGGTTACTGAGACCCTGTTTTGGCTGGACTCCTGGGTGGGCCCGAGCCCCGTGCGTGCGCAGCTCCCATCCCTGTTCGCGATATCTATCCAACCATCTATATCGGTGGCATTGGCAGTTCAGGAGGGGAGCATAACCTTGACCTTTTTTTGCGGGTGGGTAGCACCTTGACTTTCCGGACATCTTTTGATCCGGACAATATATCACTGGGATGAGCAAGCTGTATCAGCTAAGATATGTCATGATTGATGACACTTGGCCATGCGACAGTGTCTTTCCGATGAAGTTTCGGCCGGTTGTCTACAGTGCGGCGTAGCCTCTCCTGAAGCCACATTGACTCTACGGCGGCTCACGTCATTTATTAGATCGTTCTTCATCTTTGCCCGACTGCTATCTAGCCATTGGCCGGTTTGCTCCTCGCCTAACATAAGGTGTTGAACGCAATTCCTACAAGGTAAAAAATGTCGTGCTTTTCCTCGTGTATGCACCCAAGATTGAGCTTCATAGATAGTTTGTATTGTAGATGAGATCATGTCACTCCAATTTTTGCGATGATTCCTTGTCGTATTAGGAGACTTGTAGTAGGAGCAAGATATTACGTTGATCTTGATAATGCAAAAGAACAAGTGGTCGAGCATCGCGGTTCTGTTTACGGCCGCAAGTATTCATGTAGAGAACGGAAGAGGCACATGCATGACCGATTGATACACAACTACTTTGGGCCAAATCCTCACTATCCATAGAGGTACTTTTGACGCCGGTTTAGCATGTCAACGGACCTGGTTCTTCATATTTGCAATTCTGTAATTACAAAAATCAGTCCTTCCAGCAAAGGAGGAATTGCACCGGAATGCTTCAAAATCATCAGCAATCATGAAACCTCGAACCCCCAGGTGAGCAGTAGGTCACTACCACATTGTGCATGATGGCCTATGGTGTTCCGGTTGATTTCATTGATGAAAACATGTCTACGGGAGAGAGCACTTCGAACTTCTATCTCACCCAAATTGCAAAGGCGTTGGTCGAAGTGTTTGGTCCAGCGCATTTGAGAACACCCAATGCTTAGGACATGGTGAGACTTTTGGAGATGAACAAGGCCTATGATTTTTCATGTATGCTTGGCTCCATCGATTGCATGCACTGGACGTGGAACAACTATCCTAAAGCTTGGAATGGATAGTTCAGAGGACAGAAGAGAAGGAGGCCACCATCATTCTTGAGGCGGTGGTAGATTAGGAGACATGGATATGGGATGCATGTTTTAGGATTCCGGGATCTTGCAAAGATTTCAATGTGTTTGAACGCTCGCCTCTCTTTGCGAAGTTAGCGAATGGAAAACTTACACCGATGACCTTCCAAGCAAACAGCCGCACCCAACACTTTGGGTACTACATTGCAAATGGGATCTATCCAAGGTTGGCTACTTTCATGAAGCCAATTGTAAAACCCAAAGGTAAGAAAGAACTTTATTTTAACAATGCTCAAGTGGCGGCTAGGAAAGGTGTGGAGAGGGCATTTGGGATTTTACAATTCCAATTTGCTATTATGCGAGGACCGGCTAGGTTTTGGGATTAAGATATCCTTTGGTACATCATACCAACATGCGTGATCTGGCACAACATGATCATTGAAAATGAGCGTGGGAAGACTTGGATTGCACCTTGTATGACCTCATGGGAATACACGTGCGGCTGGCTATAAGGAAAGACTGGATCAAACTCTTTCTTCGGGTGTACTATGACATTAGAGATGTGGAAGCACAAGTATCAAACACTTTCTGCAGGTGTACCATGACATTAGAGATCCGGATGCACACGATGATCTTCAGAAAGATCTCATGGAGGTGTGGTTGACATTGCATGGGAAACAACAACCATAGTTGAATCTCTATCTTTGTTGTATTTTTGTGAAAAACTTTGTTGTATTGTTTGCTAAAAAGTTTGTTCTTCAGTTTGATTTGACGAACTATGTAATAACTTGATTATGTGGATTGATAAAATTATTGTTGTGTTTGTTTTGGACATGTAAATTGTATTTATATTATTTTTATGCAATATATATGTTATTTCGAGATGTAAAGTGCATATGCCATTTCTGTGCGGCTGTCCTATTATAGGGCAGCTGTAAGAGACAATATTTTTTCTTGCAAAAAAACAGCAGTTATGGTGCACAAAATATTTTTCTCCAGCCATTTTTGGTGCCCTATTGCAGATGCTCTAACACCTCAATTTGTTGATGTGGCATCAACAGTGAACTCGACGCCATGTTGTTGTTTCCCAATCTTTCATGGTACTTTAGCTTAGGTATCAATGTCAATCCAAAATCGGCGACAGTTCACGGATACCCAGATTTATTGTTTTGTTCATCATCGATACAAAACAAGCTATAACTCCCTGACTGACTACATGACGTGTAGCCTCCTTGTCCATAGTGCACGCCGGCAACACGAGCTAGACCGAACTCGGCGTCATGTTGGGAACAACTCGAGAAAGGTCACAGGTGAGTCTGCATGCTCTCTGGTGACCACTCTTCTAAGTTTGTTTCTTGCGTGTCTCATGCATGTTTTGTCCCTCACACTACTTTCATGGTTCTTGTAGTCGGCTCGTAGGTTCTCTCTAGTGCATACAAATCGACGTGTACATGTAGCCGATGAGCAACATGCTCCAAAGTGGCCCAACGTAGCAAACTTCAGTAGCAATATGCCACGTAACACAAGCACAATGTATTTCACCAAAAGATGAAATAATAGTGTGTGTAGTTAGAGTGGGTCTGGGTGTGACCGTAGCACGTCTTAGTTCCCGATTGCCTCTCAAACCTAGCTTGTCACTCTGACATGCACGGCAAGATCAAAAAGATTATTCCCAATACAAGCTATTCATAAGGGTGTGTTTGGTTCCATGCATACCGAAATGAACACAAAACTTCTATTAGTTTCTATCTGCTGGCTTTCCAAAACTATAATGTTTGCAATTTATAGAGCTGCACTACTGGTTGTGTTTGACTGATGGAAGCCAATCCTGGAGAAGTTAAGTTAATTTGGTGGTTGGCCTTTAGGGTTCCTTCTACGATACTTGAAAAGTAGCTCAACATACAGAACCATGTGCATCTGGCTGCCGAAAACTAGCAATGCAATCATTGTAAGAAGATTCTATTTACAATTTTTTTTATTAATATAGGCAGTTAAATGGTGCTTTCATGTTGTTGTCACTGTGAATACAAATAAAGGCTATATTAATATAGGCAGTTAATATATGCAGTTAATTTGGACTGAGGCCCATAGCCATCTGTCCAACAATACTTAGGCCTCCTCATTATCATCGGTAAGTTGACGGCTCCACAACTTCAATACCTTGTGGATCAGCTGACGAATAAGCTGCCAACTTGGAAAGGCACTTCTCTTCCAAAAAGTGGAAGACTTCTTGTCAAGACGGTGTTATGTGTTATCCACTCCATGTTGGCTCTGGAGCTCCCTCCTATGACTATTGTGGCTCTGGAAAAAATCTGTTGAGGCGTCGGATGGTGTGCTAAGCGGGAAGCAAGAGGCGACAACTATGTTGTAGCTTGCAACATGGACGGTGCCCCTAAGTGTATATGCGTCTTGGGCATTCCTAATAAACGAGGCGCTGATTTCATGGTCGTTTTGGCTGCGGCATACTGGACAGCTTCGACCAAGGAAGGAGTTCACGGTCATGATGGCCTCACAATCTACCAGGCAGTGGTGTGGGCACAGTGGCCAATGGGGATAATACCCTCTTCTGGTAAGATAGATGACTCAACGGCTTTAGGATTCAGGATCTTGTGCCTGGTCTTTACAATAAGGTGGCATCACGCGTGCATTCATCAAGTACGATCAAGCAGGCTATCGGGGATAATGTGTGCGCGATGGACATTGGCCCAAACCTTGAACTGCCCACTATTGAAGAATACTGGATGCTATTCCCAAGAATCATGGAAATTCAGTTCACGGATGACATGATGGATATGACTCAAGGTTTGGCGGTTGGGAGGTGGCCGCATATGTTGAATTTGTGTGGAAGCAAAGGGCACCGCTGCAGCAATGACGGTTATTTTTGTGTATTGCGATGAGAAATCGTTGTTGAACCTCCGATTGGCTCGGTAGGAGAGGCCTACCACACCAGGCCACATGCCCTATGTGTAGTCAGCAACAGAAGACTATCGATCATCTCCTGCTCAACTTTGTTTTCGCGAGACAGATTTGGTTCTTGGTTTGTAGCGCCTTGGGGTGTCCAGATCAAATGCCGAGTGTGGATGATAACCTAGTAAATTGGTGCAGCTCGCGGACTACTAACAAATGTTCTTTGTGCGACTATAGCCACTCTGTGAGGCTCTTAAAAACCTATGAGATTATCATGGCCACTTTGTGCAGCTTGGGTTATCATGGCCACTCTGTGCTGTTTGGTTCTTGCCAAAGCCAGCCCCGCCAACGGAGGGCGCGCCAAATAATTGGCGAGCAATTTGGCCACCGGACTCTCACCAAAAAGGTGGCACAGATTTAGACTAGAAGCACTATGGCAGGCTGGGCGAGCCAAAAGATTGGCGCTCATCCAAACGCCCTCGCCGGCCTGGTCAACGGCCAATATTTTGGACAGGCAACTGTGGGCAGCAATCCAAACAGCCCCATAGACCCTTGATGACGGGCAGTTTGGTTGCTAAAACTGCGACGACAACTTGTATGGTGTCAAAAACAAACCAAACACGTCTTGTGGTATGTCATTCAAATTTCGGTTATGCAACGATTAGGTTGTCGCGTTACATGTTCGTCGGGCGGCCCGACATGGTGCTAGTGTGGTGGCGTATATTGTTAGCAGCGAGAACGTTGTGGCAACTATTGGAAGGACGTTCCTAGCAGATGCCACATGTGTGCTAGAGGAGTGACCACCATTGAATGTTCACAGTCCAAACCAACAAGCCATTAGACCTTAGTTGCTTGCTTCTGGAATGGGCTGGCTGAGCAAATAAGTTTCCCATGGGGTCATGGTAATGCTTAAGTCCTAAAAAGGGCTGACGAATAAATACATGTTCTCCATGGATCCCGCAAAAATAATTGTGGTACGGCACACGCAATGTCCCAACAGCGATGGTAAAGAACCATATAGAGATGAGTTATTATTTATTAGCCCAACCTCGTATTTTGTATCAATTTTTGACCATCTCTTTGACTAACAAAAAATAAAGTATACAAGACAAAAAGTATATTGATGGATTTGTGTTCAAAACAGGTTTCCAATGGTATAATTTTTGTGAGATATAGCTTCTATTTTGTTAGATGAATCTATGGTAAAAACATATTCTGGTCATAGAGAAAGTAACTTAACAAGTAACATAGGGACGCGGCATTTTGGTGCCCGAGCTCATATGAGCCCGGAATCGTGACGATACATGCATATTGGTATCGGGATCTGGACATTAGGTGCTGGCGGGCAGTTGAATAATTCACAGAAAAGGATATACTGTATGGAACAATACACGTACGTGGGCTTGGTTTGTAGGGTTGGTGGGCCGCGCTAACACCGGAGATTCTGGTCCGTGGCCCGTGTCTTAATCTTTTCGTATGAGCGAGGGACATGTTTTTTTTTTTTGAGGGAAAGCCTTCATGGCGCACTTTATTGATTTTTAAACAAAGTTACATCGTTTATTACATCCGGAACAATAAAGCTAGGAGGATTATCAATCCAAAAAACACAAGAGTTTGTACGAACTGCATGTCTAGCTAAATTGTGCGCCACCAAATTTGCTTCCCGGTTGCAATGATGCAATGAAGTTGGACCAATGCTTTGAGCAATTTGAAAGCACTCTGCAAGTATCGCTGAGTAAGGATTGAAAACTGGAGCAATTCCATTAAACGCATTAACTAACTCGAGGGAGTCCGATTCCATAATGACAGGCGTACATCCAACTCTTTCCATGAGCTTGAGCCCTTCCTGTAGGGCCGTTGCTTCAGCCGTAGCCACATCTAGCAAGTGATTTAGGGGTGTACATGAGCCAGCAATTGCTTCTCCCAGATCATTACGAATAACAGCTCCTGCACCTCCCGTTCCATCACTGAAAAAAGACGCGTCCACATTCAGTTTGTACGTGTTCTTCGGTGGCTTGCTCCATAGTATTTCCCGTGTGACAACTTTAGGACCAACAGCACCAAAGTTGCTTGCCAGCGCCTATATTCTGAACGCTGATCTTGCCGGCGGTGCAACGTAAGCATCCTTGACAAACTCCCTCCGTTGCCACCAGATATACCAGGATCCAAGAACAACCAGTTCTTTGAGCCCAACATGACCAAGTACAGGAGACTTGTTGTTTGGTCGCCGCAAGATCTCTTCCAACACAATCGATCCAGACCTATCAATGCCTGTAGCTTCCTCAATTATGTCCAGAATGCCCAAAGCTCGCCATACCTGCTTTGCTCGATAGCAAGCAAACATCAGATGCTTGATGTCCTCCGGACCCTGTGTGCAGACCGGGCATTGGCCAGTGGTCGGGATATGCCTGTTTGCCAGTACAGCCAACCCCGGAAGTATCCCATGCAAGGCCTTCCACGTGAATATTTTTACTTTGCTCGGAACCCTCAGTTTCCAAAGAATCTCCCAGACCGGATTCCGACTTGATGTCCCTTGTCCATCCGCTCGCGTCAACCCGTGACGATGAGAATGGTCCCACTCGATATAGTACGCAGATCGGACGGAGAACGAATAAGATTTTGTATAATTCCATGCCACAAAGTCTTCCTCTTGATGTTCACTTAAGGGAATCCGCAGAATTCTGTCCACATCTACTGGGTAAAAAATATCCCGAATTAACCACTCATCCCATTTGCCAGTCGTCGGATTAATGAGCTCATTAACTGTTTGCAATAATATTTGTCCCTTGGGAGTCTGTATCATGCGATTTATACTTCCCGGGATCCAGTGATCCTCCCAGATGTTGATCATCTCCCCTGAACCCACTCTCCAAATATGTCCTCTGCGAAAAGTACATAGACCTGCCACTATGCTTTGCCAGGTAAAGATGACCCCTTCTTCGGACCCGCCTTTAACAAGTTACAATTTGGGTACTATTTAGCTTTAAGAACTCTGGCACACAGAGAGTCTGGATTTGAAATCAGTCTCCATGATTGTTTTGCCAACATAGCTAAATTAAAGGAGTGCAGATCACGAAAGCCCATACCTCCATCCTTCTTTGGGATGCACTTTCTCCACCATGCCATCCAGTGCATGCGTTGTTGGTCCTCTGTATCTCCCCACCAGAATTCAGACATTGCATCAGTCATTTCTTTGCATAATTTCTTCGGTATGTTAAAAACAGACATAGCAAAAACCGGAATGGATTGTATAACTGCCTTCAGTAAAATTTTCTTTCCTCCCATAGACAGAAATTTTTCTTTCCAGCTCTTCAGCCGCAATATAATTCTCTCCAGGAGGTGAATAAAACTGTCACTCCTGTCCACACCCACCATAGCCGGCAATCCTAAGTATTTATCTGATAGAGCTTCAGACATAATATTCAACTCTGTACATATGTCAGCCTTAGTCTCCACACTCACATTAGGACTAAAATAAATGCTGCATTTCGCTTCACTAACCAGTTGGCCAGAACTTGCACAATATTGATCTAGAACCTGTCTCAATGAGGTTGCATTATTCATATCAGCTTTCATAAGGATAAGGGAATCATCAGCAAAAAGTAAATGTGAAACTGATGGTGCATTTCTGCAAACCCTGACACCTTCAATGCCACGAACCTCCTCTCTATGAGCCAGAAGACTAGAAAGCCCTTCTGCACAAATCAAAAACAGATATGGAGATAGGGGGCCTCCCTGTCGGAGTCCCCTTCCAGGAATAAAAGAATCTGTCTCTTGATTATTGAATCTGACCTTATATTTAACTGATTGGACACATGCCATCAACAGATTTACAAACTCTACATGAAAGCCCAAGCGTGTCATCATTTTGCTCAAAAAGTTCCATTCAACCCTATCATAGGCCTTGTGCATATCCAGTTTAACTGCGCAATAGCCCCACTTGCCTTTCTTCTTACTTTTTATTGTATGTATACTCTCATAAGCCAACAAAATGTTATCCGTAATGAGTCGACCCGGTACAAAGGCACTCTGTATCGGAGAGATAATATCATCTAGAATAGATTTTAACCGTAGCGCTATCATTTTGGAGATTACCTTGTATAAAACATTACACAAGCTAATGGGCCTGTACTGTGTGATAAGCTCCGGAGATTCTACCTTTGGTATAAGAACAATTACCGTGTCATTCCAACCCTCTGGAATTACCTTATGATTTATTGCTTCAAGAACCTCTGAAGTGAGAGAATCCCCCAAGATGTGCCAGCATTTCTTGAAGAAGATAGCGTGCAGCCCATCCGAACCTGGTGCTTTCATATCTCCAATTGAGAAAAGAGCCCTTTTCACCTCCTCTGATGAATAAGGCTTCAGTAATTGTTCATTCATTTCGTGTGAAACTTTAGGTACCACCTTATTTATGAGATCCGGATCCGGTTCATCAATCTCCGTTGCAAACAGGCCCGCAAAGTACTGAGAAACATGTGGATTTAACATAGTATTACCTTCCAGCCAACCACCATTGTCTCCCCTCAATTTTTTGATCATATTTCTCTTCCGCCTTGCTGAAGCAAAATTCTGAAAATAATTAGTGTTCTTGTCACCATACTGTAGCCAGTCAACCCGGCTCCTTTGAGCAAAATGAATTTCCTCCTGTTCCAATAACCATTCTATCTCCTTGGCTAATTCTTTTTCCCTAAGAAGATTTTCATCATTCATGGGCCCACTAACAGCTTTTTCCATCTCTCTCTGAGCTGCACGAATTCTTTTTTTTGTACGTTGCAGCACCGAGCGATCCCACTTGTGCAAATGGTCATGGACCATAGCAAGTTTCCCGGCAAGACTGCTATTTGAATTCTGGGCTCCCGCCATCTCCCAGGCCTCCTGTACCACCTGTCGAAAGTGGGCTTCTTTCAGCCACTTCGCCTCAAACCTCAACACTGCCGGCCCATGGTTCTCCAGGTTATTATTTATATGAAGGTTCATCAGAATCGGTCTGTGATCAGACTTACTGTATTCCAGATTTGTCAAGACAGCATTCTCAAATTTTGTATTCCACGCCTCATTTGTTAGGGCCCGATCTAGCCTTTCACGGATTCGGCCTCTGTGCCATGTGAACTTCTCCCCAACGTACCCAAAGTCTGTCAAGTTACAGTCCTCTAGAGCAGTTCTAAAGGCTTGCATAAAATGTGGTGGTCTCGGGTTCCCACCATCTTTCTCAAATGGATACGGAATCTCATTCAGATCTCCCATAACTAACCACGGCATAGTAGCAATAGCATGCAAATTCCTTAGCCGCTGCCAAGTCAGATGCTTGTCCTGCCATCTTGGTTCTCCATACATTCCCGTAAACCTCCAAACATTTCATGTTCATTTCCAATATTAACATCAATAAAATTTTCAGTCTTGTATCTGAGAGAGACATCCACCTCTTTCTTCCACAGGAGTAATAAGCCACCACTCCGTCCATCACTACGAACCACTTCCTTGAAATCCATTTTTACTTTACGACGTAAACATTCCGCAGGCCACTCATCCAAGTGAGTTTCCAGCAGAAAAACCACATCCGGGCAACTCCGCTTAAGAACAATCAGCAGAGCCCGGACTGCCGTAGCCCCAATGAGGCCACGACAATTGTAACTTAGGATTTTCATTGCGTCCGGACAGCCTCTAAATCAGAGGCCGCCGATATCATTTGGTTTGCAACCGTCTCATCATCCATATCCGAAGTATTTTCACTGATCTCATCATCTCCTGTTCGAGGCTTCTTTCTGTTCTTGTTTTTTTGAGGAGTAACAACGATAGTAGGTACAGCCTCCGCCACTGACTTATGTGGCTCAAACCGATCAACTATGTTTGCGACCACACCCGCATTCACGTTACTTGATGATCCCTAGTTCGTACTGTCCGCAGCTTGTCTCTTCCCCAACAATGTCAGATTTTCCTCCGGTCTGACCACTAAGGCTGAATTGTTTTCGCTGGTTGCAGCCCCATCCTTCTCTGAATAATCATACTCCATACCATTTGGATCCTTGGGATTTTTTGTTGGGTCATAGTTCCATCTCCAAGCAGTACTATCAGACCTCCCATTCATGCCCCTTCCCGCACGGCCTCCCGTACCCCTGCCATTCATATCACCACGTCCAGCACCTCCATCTCGGCTAGGACCTGAACCTCTGCCACCACCCCTTCCTCTTCTAGAAGCCAGAATAAAGGGGCCCCATTCAAACTTTTTCTCATCGTGCTCCCCTGTGTCACATTCTTCAGGCCAATGTCCCAGTTTCCCACAAGCATGGCAAAAAGTCGGCAACTTTTCGAATTTAACTTCATAGAATTCAGTCTCCCCCTTTCTCGTAAAGCTCACGAATCGAGTGAGTTTCTTGTTTACATCGAGATTAATACGGATTCGGATGAACTCACCCACAAACACATTGGGGAGGGTGATCTGAACCTCCTGAACTTCACCTATACGCTTTGCCATATTTTCCAGAAACGATTTATTTTTCAGTACTCCATCGGGCAACTTGTGGATTTGGCACCACGTTTCCAACCTATCAAGCTTGACTTTCTCTGGATTTGTGAAACCATCATACTCCGTCATCAATAGGGCTGATCCTTTAAAATCCCACGGACCTTGATGTAAAGCCTTGTTCCAGTCCGCAAGGCAGTGGAACTGAATCGAGAAAAGGTTAGGATTTATCCTTCTCCAGACCACATCCTGAGCCGGGTTCCATGCCGCACACATGTCCCCAATTAAAGCACTCTGGCTAAAACTCTTATCCGTCAGCAATCTGGCTAGGGCAAGCCACTTAGGCTTCTCCTCAGATTCATCTACCTCATCTTCCCATATGAGATCATCGATCTCCTCATCCTGCAGGTGCAATCTCTCCAGCAGTTTGCTTGGATCTTCATCATGCACATGCGAACCAGAATTCTCTTCAAGACCCGCCATGTGACTTGAAGCTTTCCTTCACTCCCCAAAACCCACGATCACCAAACCCCCGCTACGATCAGGTAGACCAGATCGAGGAGGAGGAGGGGAAGGGTGGGATCACGGGCGACGAGATCACCCGGAGGGCTCCGGCGAAAGGTAACTCACGACGGCGCGCCGTCAGGAGGACTAGAAAACCCTAGGCTTGGGCCCTAGGGAAAAAAAACCTAGGCTTGAGCAAGGGACATGTTTGTCACACAGGGCCGTCATGATTAGCTGAGCCGTTTTTCCGATACGGAAACGTTCCCTGCTGGTCGACCGGCTGAAGATTTCCGGTCTGGCGCGCGTCATGGAATGGAACCGAATCCATTGTCCCATGTTTGCTTCACGGATGTGGACGCGTTGGCACACTCACCCTACGCCTGACCTTATCTCTTGACAGGAGATTCTCAGCCACTCCTTTCACCCCCCACCCACACACACTACGCAGCTCCTTTTCTCTCGCGTCTTCTCTTTCATCCACACTTTTGGCCTTTCAACATGGCTCTTGTACATGGTATCACCGGAGCGGTAATGGAGGCGACGGGTGTGTTTGACTACCGGGATGCTGCGAGGCCACCACCGTCATCTACCTCCACCCCTCCTCTCTTTGCAGCAGCCATGAATGAACTCCACACTTCTCGTCATCTACCCTCATCCCATCCTCTTTCCACCTGCCATGGATGAACTCCATCCCATTTTTCACCCAACCCTAACCATCCCTCTCACGCAACTGTTGAAGAAGCTACAACCGCACAGGGAAAAAGATGCATCCACACTCGAAGGTGCTGGAACCGGGCAGGGCAAAAGCGGAGGTACTGGAACAGGCATTTTTTTGTTGGAATTGCACTACTTTTTTGCTGGAACCGGCTGGTCTTTTTTACTTAAAGGTGACTACTGTAGTTTGTTTTTGCGAGATTTTGCTGGAACAACTTTATTTTTGCCGGAACCAGCTTTTTCTTTTCTTCAACCCAGCGATGGTAGTTTTTGTTGCTGAGATTTTTTGCTGGAACTGGCTTTAATTTTTGTTGGAACCAGCTGAAATTTTGCTGCTATAGCGACGATGACGGGGTCATCTGTTTTGTTTTTCTGGAACCGGTGTTTTGTTTTGCTTCCACCGGAGGTTTTTTGTTGCCACCGGCGATGGATGGATTTTTTTTGGGCCGAGTTCTTTTTTGTGTTGGAAACAGTGGCGAGCGAGGGACGACTGCTGCAACCAGGGAGGTCGTGTGCTCGAGCGGACCGGTGAGGGAGTTGCAAATTGTCAACGAAAGGGAGACTGGAACCCAGAGAGGGTCATGTTGTAATCCCAGCGGCTATGTGGTGAGCGGCTGCAATCTGCCTGTACCAGGACGGCGTGGCGGAGCTGCGGTGGGGGTGGTGACTCGAGCCCTGCAGGGTGGGTGGACGGCCGCACGCGGCAAGGCGGACGACGTGTGACAATGAAGCAGAGACGAGCTGGGGGGGGGGAGATCAGAGTGAAAAGAGAGGGGTTAACTTAATCCGATGTTCACACGAAGGGAAATCTAATGGTGGGTGGTCAACCGGCCCAAAGTTAGGCCAACGGACCGGTGCCTATCAGCGGCCTTTCCGATAACCAAAACCCTGACGGGAATGTGGTTGACGAGTTCATTTTTAAAGTGTTCTCGGCTGTATGGAGGTCATGAAAAAAGGAGGGGAGGCGAAAACCCTAAACCAACCACCCACCCTCTCACTCAACCCCGCAGGGAGGCCACTAGTAGGAAAGGGCCCATTTGTCCCGATTCGTAAGGGCCTTTAGTCCCGGTTCTAGAACCGGGACTAAAGGGTCATCGGGACTAAAGCCCAATACCTTTAGTCCCGGTTCGCTTACGAACCGGGACACCTGGTGCTCCACGTGGCCGCTGCGGCGAGCCCAGGCAGGAGGGCCTTTAGTCCCGGTTGGTAACACCAACCGGGACCAATAAGCAACCACGCGTCAGCAGCTCAGGAGCTGGAGTTTTTGTGTTTTTTTTGAAGGGGGGGGGGGGGGGGGGGTTGGGGGTTTTGGAGGGTTAATTTGGGGGTTTCATATATTGTGTTAGCTAGCTAATAGCTACCTAGAGAGAAGTGACCTCTCTTATCTCCGTGCTTGGTCGACGCTACGTACTATACGTATAGAGAGAACTCGACACGCTAGGTAGTAAGAAAATGAAGGAACCAGTAAGTACATAAGATCGTCATGAACATATACCGAGAGAAGTGATCGACCTCTCTTTCTCCGGAGAGATTGGTCGAACAACAAGTTATCGTATATCTATCCGACGCTACTACATATATACAATATATCATCTTTTACAATTCCTAACATCATGTACCTAAGATCCAATCACAAATTCGCATGGTATTCTCCGTCTTTAGGTATGACGTGGTCAAGAAAGAATCCCGCCAATTCCTCTTGAATTGCTCGTATGCGATCATGTGCTAGGAGTTCATCCCGCATCTGCCAGATCTAATTTAAAGAAGGGGTTCAATACATGCATATATATGAATAAAACTCAACACAATTGATGGTAATATATAAAATAAAATTGTGAATATTATTTACGTACGTCAAATTGTTTGTCAGAGAAGCCCTGCTCAGAGGTCGAGTGGCGAATGAACTCGCATACGTAGTATGCACATAAAGATGTCCCTTCTTTCTGGTACAAGCACTTTACGAGAATAGAGTTCAATCAAACTGATAAGCAAGCATGGTAATGATATATTGATGAAAATTTGAATCAATTAGAGATGCGCGGAACTAGCTAGTACTACTTACTTTGGGGTGCGTAAATCGCAACTCCGAGTTTAGACCGGGAACCTTTCGGGTGAACTTCTTCCAAACCCTGCCAGGCAAAGAAAATGATTACTTGATATCAGGAAATTAACGAAAGTTGCATGCCGATATGGTCCCGGTATTGACTGAACTTACTTCTTGAGCATTGCAGTCATGTCCGCATAATTCTCGGGATCTTTACGTCTCGAGTCTAAGACAGTTACTAATGCCCCGTCAAGCTTAATGGATAGCAGAATAAAGTGGTAACTGCGCACGCATATATAACTCATCAATTACATTACTTAACCTCGAGTAAGCGAAACCGAGTATACAGAGAAGACAGCAACACTCACTTGAAGTTGTAAGGAAAGAGTATTTCCCTTTTATTTTGATGTATAAGGAACGACTTTAGCAAGTTCTTCTCGGTCTCTTTGATTGAGTTTCGTACCGTCCATTCATTTACGGCATCTGGGCTAATGAACCCAACGTCGAAGATTCCTAGTTTTTTGCATTCGACGATCTTCAATCTGCATAATATAGTGAGGATAATTATATATACATGCAATGAACAAGCTGAGCTAGAGACTTAACTATAGAAGTAATACTTACAGACAGTAGGCAGTCATGAGTTGTTTGTCGAGGGCCCGTTGATTGTATAACTGAAATAACTCCACAAATTCAACAGGCATCACGGAAAGTCCAATGAATTCGTGCTCTGCTTTCACTGCCATATACATAGTGTCTCTCCCAGACTCCCTGCAGGATTTCATGTACCACTCATGCAATTTGTACATCATCGTTGTTAGAGGAGGATGATCAGGTTTGACGAGAGGCTTCCCATGCAAGTATTCATATTCTTCTGTTACCTCAGTCGTTTGAAAAATTACATCATCCCCCAAGTAATCACCAGGATTGGTACCGGGCACCATCCCCGGATGATTAGCGACGATATCGCTAGACACCTTGAGCGGGGGGCACGATTGCTTCTCCTGTTCGCCGAGCTGGGGAATTGTTTTCCCACTTCTTCGTTCTGCTAACCTTGCATCACTAGAAGTACTTCCCGACCGCCGTGCTTCTACATATGTCTTTTTAATAATCCGTACATAGTTGGAATCCGGCGGAGGCGGTGGTGGTCGCTTTAGGGCATCGATAGTGCACTTCACTTTCACCGGATCTAGCTTCTCCTTCGGAGGTGGAGTTTTCTTTGCAAAATGGGCCCTCAATTGCTCCTGACATATCTCCTCGTTTTCAGACTCGGTCCTCTCATATGGTAACTTTTCCAGAGGCTTGAGAGATGGACCGTATCTGTATTCCCTCCCGCCTGTGCTTGTACTGCTAGCCGCCGGAGCGGCGGCGTCTCTCTTCCGTCGTTGCTTACGAGGCGGAGAAGGAGGCGGAGTGCTCCGACGTGCCGGAGGAGCCGGAGCGGCGGCGGTTGTCTTCCGCCGTTGCTGACGAGGCTGAGGAGGAGGCGTACTGCTCCGACGTGCCGGAGTAGGCGAAGGAGGAGGCGGAGTGCCCTCACGCGTCGGAGGAGCCGGAGAAGGAGGCGGGGTCCCCTGATCACTCACCGGAGGAGGAGGAGGAGGAGGAGGAGGAGGCGGAGAGCCCTGATTCGCTTGAGGAGGAGGAGGAGGCGGAGGCGTCCAGTTTGGAAGCTTGATGTACTTCTTTTGCCATAGACATGTACTCCTCAGAGCACGAGCTAGCTTATTCTCTCCTTCACCTGTAGACCGGTCAAGCTCGAGCTCCTCAAATCCCTCCATTACTTCATCCACCATCACAACAGCATAGCCATGTGGAATTGGTGAGCAGTGAAAAGTTCCGTTGGGTTGAGGAGGTGCAACAGAGCCGACAGCCGCCTTGATAGTGAGGTTCCGGCATTTCGTCATGAGCTCGCAATGTTGAGCCTCCGTGATAGTATCCACGGGGTAGATAGGAGCCGTGAAGTCAGGCTGAACGAGCTCCGTGGAAGCGACGCTGCTTCTCCGCTGAGATGGCGGGGTAGCTTCATGCCGCTGAGATGGTTGGCCGGCAGCTCGCTGGCTCTCAGCTTCCTCTAGCTTTTGTAGTCTTGCATTCAGCTTCTGAATTTTGCTCAGCTCCGCTTTCCTCTTTCTCTCCCGGCTTCTGTAACCGCCTGTGTCGGGAAACCCAACCTTCCACGGAACGGAGCCTGGTGTGCCTCGTGTTCGTCCAGGGTGCTCAGCATTCCCTAGGGCCTCAGTCAGCTTGTCCTTCTCTCTGTCGGGAATGAACGTCCGTTCCTGCGCTGCGATGATATACTCCTGAAGCTTGTTCATGGGTATCGCAAGTTGCTCGTTCGTCCAACGGCACTTCGCTGTTTCAGGGTCCAAAGTTCCCCCAACCCCGAAGAACCAAGTCCTTGAACGGTCTGGCCAGTTCAATGTCTGTGGTATGACGTTTTTAGCAATCAGGTCATTCTCAGCTTTGTCCCACAACGGCCGGGCTTTGAGGTAGCCACCTGACCCCGTGTGATGGTGATACTGCTTTTTTGCAGCATTGATCTTGTTTGTCTCTGACATTTTCTTACTCTGGTCCGATGTCTTGTAGGCCACAAATGCGGGCCAGTGATCACGTATCTTCTCAAATCGGCCGGTGAATTCTGGAGTCTCCCCTTTGTCGACAAACTTTGATTTCAACTCATTCTTCCACCTCCTGAATAGATCTGCCATCTTCTTAAGAGCACACGCCTTGACCAGTGGCTCTATAACTGGCTTATTCGGATCCTCCTCTGGCGGTAGGGTGAAATTTGCCTTCAGCGCGGTCCAAAGATCATCTTTCTGTCTATCGGTGACATAATCACCATTAGGGGCGCCGTCCTTAGGCTTATTCCATTGCTTGATGCTGATCGGGATGTAGTCCCTAACAATAGCTCCGCACTGAGCAGAAAATGCGTCCTTGGTCCGCTTGGGTTCAATCGGATGGCCATCGTGCGCGAGTGCTGTGATCGTGAACCTTTCTTCCTTGCGCAACCTCTTCTTCGGGCCTCGTCTCGTTACCGAAGTTTGGCTCGATCCGGAGGGCTATAAAAGAAGAAAGAAGAGTTAATTAATATATGTACATACCAAAACAATTAATGCATCAATTAGCTAGTCAGCACGGGCTTAATTAATATATATACCTCGCCGGACTTTGCAACAGCTCCCTCCTCCGTTCGGTCACCGGAGCCGTCATCATGGTCTCCTTCTTCCTCCGGCATTCGGTCACCGGAGCCATCATGATCATGTCCTTCCTCCTCCATTGTTCGATCACCGGAGCCATCAACCTCTCCTTCCAGACCATCGGTGTCGTTGAGATACGACAAGATATCACGTCCGTCGTGGATTATGTCCCCCAACAACTGTTCTTTTTCCAAGTCTCTTGGATCCATAGTTTCTGCAAATATTACAACATGGCAATTAATATACAAACATGAATGTCCGACGTCCGGACCGCCTCTCTCATGAATGTACGACGCCCGGTTTGGGGTGGCCTCGACAACACTTGTAGGGTTTGGGTGGGGTGGGTATATCGACAATGCTTTTTTTCTCGGGTTGGGTGGCCTCGAGAGTTGGTCGCCCGGTATATCGGGGAGGGGGTATATCGACCCCCCCCCCTCATGTCGAAGTTATCGGGGAGGGGGTATATCGACCCCCCCCATGTCGAAGTTATCGGGGAGGGGGTATATCGACAACGACATACACACATGGAAAAAAATGCTATCCATCTTTACATACATAGCCACATACATATATTATATATTTTCATTAACTCATGACATATTTTGATTATATTTTTCTTTCTTTAACTCAACGACAACGACATACATACATGGAAAAAAATGTATATCGACCCCCCCCCCTCATGTCGAAGTTATCGGGGAGGGGGCGATCTCTTTCTCGTTATTTTTCGTGTGTCTGTGTCCGTGTCGCCGTATCCGAGCAGGGACCATGGGAAAGGGGGGGCTCACTGGGGGGCGGCGACGGGGCGGCGATGGGGCAGCGATGCGGCGGCGCGGCGACGGGGAGGCGACGGGGATGGGGCGGCGACGGGGCGGATCGGGGCGGCGCGCGGCGATGGGGACGACGACGGTGACGGGGACGGGGACGGGGCGGCGCGGCGACGGGGACGGCGCGGCGACGGGGAGGCGACGGGCCCGGGGCGGCGACGGGGCGGCTCAGGGCGACGGGGACGGGGCGGCGCGGCGACGGGGACGGGGCGGCGCGGCGACGGGGTCGGGGCGGCGACGGCGACGGGGACGGGGCGGCGACGGCGACGGCGACCTCGGGGCGGCTCGGGGCGGCGCGCGACGGGGACGACGACGGCACGGCGACGGGGAGGCGACGGGGCGGCTCGGGGCGGCGCGCGGCGACGGCTACGAGGAGCGGGCGGCAACGGCGACGAGGAGCGGCGCGGCGACGGGGACGGGGCGGCGACGGGCTCGGGGCGGCGACGGGGAATGGCAGATGAAAACTGAAATTTTCTAAGTGTTTACTTATATACAAGAAGAATTGGTCCCGGTTGGTGGCACCAACCGGGACCAATGCCCACCTTTAGTCCCGGTTGGTGCCACCAACCGGGACCAAAGGTCTCTTTTCAGCAGCCCAAAGGGCGGGAAGCAGAGACCTTTGGTCCCGGTTGGTGGCACCAACCGGGACCAAAGGTGGGCGTTGGTCCCGGTTGGTGCCACCAACCGGGACCAAAGGTGGGCATTGGTCCCGGTTGGTGGCACCAACCGGGACTAAAGCCCTCTTCCTGGCACGGTGGGAGTTTAGTCCCACCTCGCCGAGCGAGGAGCAGTCGTACTGGTTTATAAGCGCGGCTGCACCCACCGTCTCGAGCTCCTCTCTACCGCAGTCTTACGGGCCTAACAGCTTTGCAACTGCCTGTGGGCCTATTGGGCCTTCTGCGGGCTTGAATGTCGTGGTGGCCTAGTAGGCGGCATTTTTTTTCATTTTTTTCGGTATTTTTGTTTTGTTTTTTGCTTTATTAATTTTTTTAATTTTTTTCCAATATTTTTCTACTGTTATTTTAGTTCATTCTTTTTAACAAATAAATACTTTGATAATTTTAGTTGCATAATTTCCATTATTTTGTTTTGTTTTTTGCTTGATTTATTTTTGTTTTATTTTTTGCTTTATTTATTTCCAGTGTGTTTTATCATTATATTCTTTTTGCTATTAATGTTTTGAACAAAAAATACTTTGATAATTTTAGTTGCATAATTTTTATATAATTATAGTTTCAAAAATACTAGAGGTTTATAAAAGCTTTTTAGTTTATTCTTTTTTGAACTCCACTCCCACGATATTTTGATAGAAATTAAAAAGCAATTCAAATGAACTGTGAAAAGGTTGAAAGTTGGCATGGTATCATCATTTCACCCACATAGCATGTGCTAAAAAGTTGAGTGGGTTACGGCAAAAACTGGATGCACTTCGTGTACAAAATGGACAATCTCTTTCGAAATATCACGGTTTCGGACGGAAACTCATCTGTTACAAAGGGATTTCATTTTTTTTTGAACTTATTTGAACTCCATACTTTTTGTGTGTTCAAAATGCACCATTCAAAGCCACATCATCAATTTTCAACCCTTTCTGACTTCATTTGGTAATTTTCATGCAGTTACTGATTTTTTTGAGCTAAATGACCCTGAAATTGAAAAGCACTACAAATGAACTCTGAAAAGGTTGAAAGTTGGCATGGTATCATCATTTCACCCACATAGCATGTTATAAAAAGTTGAGAGGGTTACGGCAAAAACTGGATGCACTTCGTGTACAAAATGGACAATTGAGCATCATCCTTTCTATTTGTTTTTTGTTTGTTTCTATGTGTGTCTGTAAAAATGGAGTTGGAAAAATGAAATATACCATCGGAAAATGAAAGGATTTCTAGATAGATCAACAAAACACACGGTTTCCCCTGCATACAACCCGACGGTGGCTCATGAGTGCCCGCATATGAAATGCACCGTCGGACCGTATGCAGGGAATCCGAATGATTTGTATTCGGTCGATGAACTAAAGGATTTCTAGATAGATCAACAAAACACACGGTTTCCCCTGCATACAGCCCGACGGTGGCTCGTGAGTGCCCGCATATGAAATGCACCGTCGGACCGTATGCAGGGAATCCGAATGATTTGTATTCGGTCGATGAACTAAAGGATTTCTAGGTAGATCAACAAAACACACGGTTTCCCCTGCATACAGCCCAACGGTGGAAATATGAAATGCACCGTTGGACCGTATGCAGGGAATCCGAATAATTTGAATCCGAATGAGTACACACACTAAGTGTCGAACATGTCCGAGAGGTGGGTTATATATAGGGTAGTGTGCCTCTTTAGTCCCGGTTGCTAGCACGAACCGGGACTAGTCATTATAGTGCTGATCCAACAGCTCACAAGCGCTTGAAAGAAACACACAATCCGTGTGCTTCTTCCTGATTGGTACGACCTTCACCGCCCAAGGTTATAAAGAGTTGAGAGGGTTACGGCAAAAACTGGATGCACTTCGTGTACAAAACGGATAGTCTCTTTCGAAGTATTAGGGTTTCATACAAAAACTCATCTGTTACAAAAGGCATTTCATTTCTTCACATGTAACTGCAATGATATAGTTGTGGAGAGAAAGTCTTCACTTTTTCTTCGCTTGTGTCCTTTGCTTATTGCGCCGTAACCATGGATAATCTTCATCGTTTAAGAGGGTGCTTGGGTCAGCCTTGACTTTGAAGGGAGGAATTTCATGAAACTTTTCATAATCTTCAGACATGTCTGTCTTGCCCTCCAATCCCACGATGTCTCTTTTTCCTGAAAGAACTATGTGGCGCTTTGGCTCATCGTATGTTGTATTCGCTTCATTATCTTTTCTTTTTCTCGGTTTGGTAGACATGTCCTTCACATAGAAAACCTGCGCCACATCATTGGCTAGGGCGAATGGTTCGTCTGTGTACCCAAGATTGTTCAGATCCACTGTTGTCATTCCGTACTGTGGGTCTTCCTGTACCCCGCCTCCTGACAGATGGACCCATTTGCACTGAAACAAAGGGACCTTGAAATCATGTCCATAGTCAAGTTCCCATATGTCCACTATGTAACCATAATATGTGTCCTTTCCCCTATTGGTTGCTGCATCAAAGCGGACATCGCTGTTTTGGTTGGTGCTGTTTTGATCTTGGGCGATCGTGTAAAATGTATTCCCATTTATCTCGTACCCTTTGTAAGTCAATACAGTCGAAGATGGTCCCCTGGCCAACGAGTACAACTCATCAGAAACAGTGTTGTCACCCATGAGACGTGTTTGCAACCAACTGCCGAAAGTCCTGATGTGTTCATATGTAATCCAGTCGTCACACCGCTCCGGGTGTTTGGAGCGCAGAATATTCTTGTGTTCATCGACATACGGGGTCACCAAGGTAGAATTCTGTAGAACTGTGTAGTGTGCTTGAGACCAAGAATGCCCGTCCCTACATAGTATTGAGTGCGCTCCTAGTGTGCCTTTTCCAGTCAGTCTCCCCTCATACCGTGATTGAGGGAGACCAATCTTCTTAAGGTCAGGAATGAAGTCAACACAAAACTCATGGAGATGCTTGCTTCTGGCCTAGCGCGGTTACGAACATATTTCTTTAAGACTCCCATGAACCTCTCAAGGGGAACATATTGTGTAGAAATACAGGGCCCAGAACGACAATCTCGTCGACTAGATGAACTAGGACGTGCGTCATGATATTGAAGAAGGACGGTGGGAACACCAACTCGAAACTAACAAGACATTGCACCAAATCACTCCTTAACCTTGGCAGGATTTCTGGATCGATCACCTTCTGAGAGATTGCATTGAGGAATGCACATAGCTTCACAATGGCTAATCGAACGTTTTCAGGTAGAAGCCCCCTCAATGCAACCGGAAGCAGTTGCGTCATAATCACGTGGCAGTCATGAGACTTTAGGTTTTGGAACTTTTTCTCTGCCATATTTATTATTCCCTTTATATTCGACGAGAAGCCAGACGGGACCTTCATACTGAGCAGGCATTCAAAGAAGATTTCCTTCTCTTCTTTGGTAAGAGCGTAGCTGGCAGGACCTTCATACTGCTTTGGATGCATGCCGTCTTTTTCATGCACACGTTGTTGTTCCTCCCGTGCCTCCGGTGTATCTTTTGTCTTCCCATACACTCCCAAGAAGCCTAGCAGGTTCACGCAGAGATTCTTCGTCACGTGCATCACGTCGATTGCAGAGCGGACCTCTAGGTCTTTCCAATAGGGTAGGTCCCAAAATATAGATTTCTTCTTCCACATGGGTGCGCGTCCCGCATCGTCAGTCGGAACAGATAGTCCGCCAGGACCCTTTCCAAATATTACTTGTAAATCATTGACCATATCAAGTATGTGATCACCAGTACGGAGGGCGGGCTTCTTCCGGTGATCTGCCTCACCTTTGAAATGCTTTCCTTTCTTTCGACATTGATGGTTGGTCGGAAGAAATCGACGATGCCCCAGGTACACATTCTTCTTGCATTTGTCCAAATATATACTGTCGGTGTCATCTAAACAGTGTGTGCATGCGTGGTATCCCTTGTTTGTCTGTCCTGAAAGGTTACTGAGAGCAGGCCAATCGTTGATGGTTACAAACAGCAACGCTCGTAGGTCAAATTCCTCTTGTGCATGCTCATCCCACACACGTACACCTCTTCCATGCGATAGCTGTAAAAGTTCATCAACTAATGGCCTTAGGTACACATCAATGTCATTGCCGGGTTGCTTAGGGCCTTGGATGAGCACTGGCATCATAATGAACTTACGCTTCATGCACAACCAAGGAGGAAGGTCATACATACATAGAGTCACATGCCATGTGCTATGCTTGCTGCTCTGCTCCCCAAAAGGATTAATGCCATCTGCACTTAAACCAAACCATACGTTCCTCGGGTCACCTGTAAAGTCGCTCCACTTTCTCTCGATCTTTCTCCACTGCGACCCGTCAGCGGGTGCTCTCAACTTCCCGTCTTTCTTACGGTCTTTTTTGTGCCATTGCATCAACTTGGCATGCTTTTTGTTTCTGAACAGACGTTTCAACCGTGGTATTATAGGAGCATACCACATCACCTTGGCAGGAACCCTCTTCCCGGTGCACTGGCCCTCAACATCACCAGGGTCATCTCTTCTGATCTTATACCGCAAGGCACCGCATACCGAGCATGCGTTCAAATCCTCGTACGCACCGCGGTAGAGGATGCAGTCATTAGGGCATGCATGTATCTTTTGCACCTCCAATCCTAGAGGGCATAGAACCTTCTTTGCTTCGTACGTACTGTCGGGCAATTCGTTATCCTTTGGAAGCTTATTCTTCATTATTTTCAGAAGCGAACTAAATCCCTTGTCAGATACACCATTGTCTGCCTTCCATTGCAGCAATTCCAGTGTGGTACCGAGCTTTCTGTTGTCATCTTCGCAATTTGGGTACAACCCTTTTTTGTGATCCTCTAACATGCGATCGAACTTCAACTTCTCCCTTTCACTTTCGCATTCTCTCTGTGCATCAACAATGACCCGGCGAAGATCATCATCGGGCACATCGTCTGGTTCCTCTTGATCTTCAGCTTCCCCCATTGCAGCATCACCGTATTCAGGGGGCGGGTAGTTGTCGTCATCCTCTTCTTCTTCGTTGTCTTCCATCATAACCCCTCTTTCTCCGTGCTTGGTCCAAACATTATAGTGTGGCATAAAACCCTTCAGAAGCAGGTGGAAGTGAAGGGTTTTATAGTTGGAGAAAGCCTTCGTATTCTCACAGACAGTACATGGACAATGCATAAAACCATTCTGCTTGTTTGCCTCAGCCGCTTCGAGAAAATTATGCAGGCCCTCAATATACTCGGAGGTGCGTCGGTCACCGTACATCCATTGCCGGTTCATCTGCCTGCATATCATGAATAGAGAAGTGAACAAATTAATAGAAATTCATCATCACATTAAAGTCAAAGTACAGTAGTGACCAAAATAAATACATAACGTTCATACATAGTTCTCATTATTGAACAACATATAGCTCTCTAGAGCATCTAATTAAAACATACATTAAACCTAGAAAATTTAAATGCAACAACAAATGTGATCATAACCGCAACTAAGGTACCAATTGATCCAACGGCATAATGACACCAAGCCTCAATATGAATGGCATATATTCTAATCTTTCTAATCTTCAAGCGCATTGCATCCATCTTGATATTGTGATCGTCGACGACATCGGCAACATGCAACTCCAACTTCATCTTCTCCTCTTCAACTCTTTGTATTTTTTCTTTCAAGTAATTGTTTCTTTTTCAACCAAATTTAACTTCTCGACAAGAATTTCTATGTCGGTTGGAATTTCCGGTTCACATACCTTCTAGATTAAAAAATCTATGTCACGTTGGTCGGCATAATTGTCATAAACACTAAATAAAATAAATAGTTATAAAAGATAATATATACCACATCCGAATCATAGACCGGACGAGGGAAAATGAATAGAGAAGTGAATAGAGAAGTGATCAAATGTTATTATTGAAAAAATAAATACATAAAGTTCACACATAGTTCTCATAGAACAACATACAGCTCTCTAGAGCATCTAATTAAAACATAAATTGAAACTAACATACAACTATTTAAAACATTTAAATGCAACAACAAATGCGATCATAATGGCAACTAAGGTAACAATTGATCCAACAGCATAATGATACCAAGCCTCATTATCAATGGCATATTTTATTATCTTTCTAATCTTCAAGCGCATTGCATCCATCTTGATCTTGTGGTCATCGACGACATCGGCAACATGCAACTCCAATTTCATCTTCTCCTCCTCAATTCTTTTCAATTTTTCTTTCAAATCCTCGTTTTATTTTTCAACTAAATTTAACCTCTCGACAAGAGGGTCGGTTGGAATTTCCGGTTCACATACCTCCTAGATAAACACATATATGTCACGTTGGTCGGCATAATTGTCATAAACACTAAATAAAACAAATAGTTATAAAAGATAATATATACCACATCCGAATCATAGACCGGACGAGGGCCGACGTGGGCGGATACCATGACCATGGCACTATATAATAACAAACAATAATAAAAGTAAGAAAATTACACAAGTATCTATCTAAATGATACAAGTAAGAACTTTTTTTTTTAGAAAGAAGATAAGAAGAAGAGGCTAACCACGGTGGTGCCGGCGCCGAGATGGACGCGGGCGATCGACGGTGGTGAGGACGGGGACGGGACAGGACGGACCGCCAAACCTAAACAAATCTTGAGAAAAATGGAGCTTGAACAAGGAGCTTCGAGAGGAGAAAGCTTAAGTGTGGCTCGGGCATTTCATCGAACACCTCATGTGCATAGGAGGTGAGCTAGAGCACCACAAAGCTCTCCCCTCGCAGGCCAGAAAAACAGAGCAGTGTGGAGTGCTCCGCTCGCTGGTGGGGGGTATATATAGGCATCTCATTGGTCCCGGTTCGTGGCTGGAACCGGGACCAAAGGACCCCCCTTTGGTCCCGGTTCCAGCCACGAACCGGGACCAATGCCATTGGTCCCGGTTCGTGGCTGGAACCGGGACCAAAGGGTCCAGACGAACCGGGACCAATGCCCCACAAGGTCCGGCCGGCCCCCTGGCCTCACGAACCGGGACCGTTGCCCCCATTGGTCCCGGTTCGTGACTGAACCGGGACTAATGAGCTGGCCCGGCCTGGACCAATGCCCCGTTCTCCACTAGTGGGCGGATCCAAATCGAGCGCCCCGGACAGAGCAACGATGGCTCGCAGGGTTTGGTATTTGCCAGAAGAAAATTGTGGAAGACTCCGGGCTCGAGTTCCTACTGGACACCGTCGACCGGTGAGTAAATCTACCCACAACTGGCTGGTTTCTTTCCGGGGACGGGCAAGTTCGGGTGGCAGATTTTGTGCATGGGAATATGGGTTTCTAACAATGGGAACACCATGGGGCTGTTTTTCCAGCAGGGTCCCTTTGAAAGAAACCTTCCCCTACAGTTTGGATCAACCGGATCCGGTGCTTATTAGTTTGCTACCTACGTCTGGAGCAAAGGCATTTGTTCGGTCTGAAGGAAACGATGCATTTGCGTCTGACTGCAGGCAGCGCGTTGTAGAAGCTGGGGCCTGCGACTCGAGATGTGGCGACCGACGGCGGCCTGAGGCTTTTCCAGCTGCATCAGCTCAATCTACTGACAAAGTTAATCCCCAAGCATCAGGATGGACAAAATGGTGACCCTGGGAACCAACATCCATACTTTTCAATTTCACACTCGTCCGTAAAGATTAGTTTTCCCATACAAAAATAGCATTTCTGCTAGTCAATTGTGTGCGTGGTTTGTTGATTACTTCTGGTGAATTTCAGGTTGCCTGGGCAGTGCCCCTCCTAACAGATCGCCATGCCTATCTTGTATAAGCGCGCAGGAGCAGACGGTTAGGAGTTCCTGGTTGGGAGGAGGAGACACGGCCAGGGCGGATGGAGTTGAGGCGACGGGAGCAGAGACGGGGGCCACAGCGCTGCACCGGCCGTGTGCGAGGTCGGGAAGGATGGTGTCGCTTCGCCTGGAATTTGGGAGATGCATGTGTTGAGAGCTGGAGAATGGGCAGAACATTTATAAGCCTGCACAGCCGTGGAGCGACAACATGCAGAGGCGGTTGAGCGGCGACCGATGGAAGTCGAGATTCCACGGGATCTCACGTCGGTCTTCCAGAGAAGGGTCTCCCATAGAGAGAACTAGCGGTTTGTGCACGGCGGCACGCCGCGTTTCACTGGTAAATCTATATTTAGTTATGTGTACTCGGCTCGAATATATATATACGTCTTAATTTTGGGCTTTTTAGATCATTCTTGTTCCCGAAACTTATGTTCTATTTTGTATTATGGGCATCGGTACTGTCATGAATTGGGCAAGCATATGCAGAAATGTAAAACCATATTTATGCGTGACACCACTCGCGTCGGGCGACTCGGGTGGAGCCGAACCCTAGCCGCCGGGGCGCCGTCCCATCCTTCCTCCTCCCCGCCGTCACCGCCGGAGGACGCCGTCGGGCTAAGCCCGGCGGCCGACGGCGGTGGCGGGGGTTCTCCTCCCTTCCTCGCGCTGGTGGGATGGCGCTGGATCTCACGACGCGGGGAGGCACGGCAAGGCACGGGGCCATGGCGGCGCGCTGGCCAGCTCCTGGCGGCGGCCTCGGGTGGTGGCGTGCGTCGTGTGGCTGCTGGGTGGTGCTGGCGGCGTGGATCGAGAGCACCGTGGAGGGCTTGGTGGAGCGGCTCGGAGAGGATGCGTGCAGGTCTGCCCTCCTGTCAGATCTGTCCGGTCTCGGCGCCTGGAGGCCGGCCTGCGGCGCGGGGGTGGGCAGGGGGCCGTCGGCTCTCTGCTGGGCGGTGGTCTGCGGTGGCCAGGCGAAGCCTTGCTGTCGCCGGCGACGGCGGGGACTCGCGATCTGGTGCGTCGCGGTCGCCAGGGACGGCGACGGCGTGACCGGATCGGTTCGCGGCGGCGTGACCGGATCGGTTCGCGGCGGCGCGACCGGATCTGTGCCCAGGCGTGGGCCTTGATCGCTGGACTGCCGTCGGCACGGTGGCGGGTGCGACTCGTCGGCAGCTGGGCGGATCCGCCGGGATTCTACTCTTGTCTGGTCCTTGATAGCGCGGGCAACTCCGGGGAAACCCTAGATCTCCTTGGGATCGAGCGATGGCGGCGCTTTTGCGTCGTAGTCCCTCTTTAGGGCATCGTTTTGGAGTTTACTCCGGTTGAAGGGACCAGCGACGTCGGCGGCGCACGTCTGGTGGAGCAACTGCCGATGAAAATCGCGCCGACTACGGTCATGGCGGACGATGGCGGCGTCTTTGATGTCGTTCCCTTGTCGAGGCATCGTCGTTGCAGTCTGCGTCATCAGGCTCGGGATGCTCCGGGGGAAACCCTAGATCTGGGTCTTCCGGATCGGACGATGACGACGTTTTATCGCTTTCCCTCCTGGGGGTATCGTTTTGGAGCAAGTGGTGGCTGGAGGGATGGTGGAGCGGTGCTTCATCTCACACATTGATGGCGGCGGATATCGGCGGCATGGCGCTGTGGAGACTCGGCGTCCGAGGCGCGGAGATGGACTCGCGCAGGAGGAGGTTGCTGTCTGGCGTCATGGTGACGTCGATGGCTGAATGGCCAGACAAGGTAGAAGCCTCAATATGCTCTGAAGACGGACCTGTGGAAGATGGCGGCGACGACACACGAGTGCGTCTGACCGGATTGTGCCCCAGACCCGGTATGTGGCTCGGCTGGGGCTTCCGGCTTTTGATGTTAGGCTTAGGTGAGTGGTCTGGGTAGTGGCCCAGCTAGCACCCCTTCATCATATGGATAGGAGTAGCGGCAGATGTTGCCTAGATGGTGGATTCAGGCATATTGTTGTAATACTTTGTAAGGTCCTCGAGAATAATCAATAAAATGGCCGTATGCATCTCCCAGATGCAGAGGCCGGGGGTCATCCTCCTTTTCTAAAAAAAAAAAAAATGCGTGACACCACTCTGCCACCCCATATATATCACTATTAGCATACATAATTTCAGATCTGAAACTCCACTCCTGAAGATATTTAGAATGGCAAAGCAACATCAATTATTTAGCACCTATTGTTTCCTGTTCTACCATCCAGAAAAAGAAGCTATCTGCTATACAATCTTCTCTTAGTCTCATGATATGACTGATGACACACTCCCTTGTAGAGCAGCATTATTTACAGTCTATCCCATCAAAGAAAATGATCCCAAGACATTTGAAAGGAACCAACATAAATTTGTCTTGCAAAATTATGACATACAAAATTTCGTTAATTCCGGACTCTCATGATTTTTTTCGAAAAAGATCATTCCTGTCGTTTAAGAGTTCTTCCCCATAAAATTTCAAATTCAAGTATAGGTTGTTTCTCCCGATACAAGAGTTGCTCAAATCGTATTCTGCACAAATAGTTGATAAATATGTGGGCGCAGCCACACACTTGGAGATGTTCGGGAGGAATGATTTGATCAATTAGTCTGCAAAGATGCTAAACCATCTGTAAAACAACTATGGGAATTTCTTAAACTTCTCCCAGAAAATTTTCTGAACATAACATAAATATACATTGCAATTAGGCCCTGAGCTGAAGGCTGCTATGTGAAATCCTATGAAGTACACTACAGTATTATTGGCAACAGCAAACCCAAAACTCATGGTGCGAAAGAGAAGAACATAGCCCCAAACTACACATAGAGGACTCGTTGTGTCCGGTGGTGTCGCTCGTCGTCCATGTCTTGTAGAAGTAATTCTTCAGCTGCTACCCCATGATCCCCATCTTGACAGGTAGTCATCACTCTGCTATTGCTGCACATATCAACACAACTGAGGAAACATCAGAACTTCATAAATCATAATACTGAAAAAAACAAACCCAGTGGCTGGTGTATTACCTTTTTTGCGGGTCAGGCTGCTGTGTTACCAGTACGATTCATTAGTTTCTCACATCAGCTTGCACAAATTTGTTATCCCAAGTTTCGAGGCATTGAGATACCAATATAATAATTTATTTTAAGAAGGGCCCTGGTGCACCAGTAGCACCAATTGCCCCGGTGCACCAGATATGTTCCCGACATAGGGACCCTTCTGTCTGGGCAGCTCAAGATGGGCTGGCCCAGGTGCAATGGAGGGTACATCCTCGTTTTTTCTGTTTTGCTTTCACGTTTTTTTCCCCTATTGTTTACACTTCTGAAAATTATAAATATATATATATTAAAAAAATTATTTTACATAGTGTTTTGAATTTTTTTAATCAATGTTGAACAACTATTTAAAAAATGTTGACTAAGTATTTAAAAAATATTGAACACGTATTTTAGAAATATTGAACAAGTATTTAAGAAATGTTAATCAAGGATTCGGAAAAATGGTGAATGCGTATAAAATAATTTTGATCATGTAATAAAAATCTGATGAATTTTTTTGATCACGTATTTAAAAATGTTAAAGAAGCAATTAAAAAATGGTGATAAAGAAAATGTTAATCAATCATTTGAGAAAGGTTAAACGCTTATAGGAAAAAAGTTGTCCGTATATTAAGAAAATGGGGAAAAAATTGATCATGTATATAAAAATGTTAATCAAGCATTTTGAAAATAAATGTTGAGAAAGTATTTGAATTTTTTGAATCAATCAGTTAAATGTTTAAAGAAACTATGTTGACCATGTATTAAGAAAATGATGAATTTTTTTAGCATGTATATAAAAATGTTAATCAGGCATTTGAAAAAATGTTGAACAAGTATTTGAAAAATATTAACCAAGCATTTGAAAAATATTAAATGTGTATAGAAAACATGTTGTACATGTATTAAAAAATGATGATTTTTTTTGTCAGGTATATAAAACTGTTGATCAAGCATTTAAAAAAAATGAGAAAGTGTTTTGAAAAATGTTAGTCAAGCGTTTAGAAAATGTTAAATGTACCCTCAAAAAAAATGTTAAATGTGTATAGAAACAATATTGACCATTTATTCCAAAAATGCTTACCTTTTCATTCAAAACTGTTAATCAAGCAATTATAGAAATGTCAAAAATGTGCATAGAAAAAATATTAAACGTGCATACACAAAAAATTAGAATGGAAATCAAGAGAAACAAAGAAAACCAAGAAAATGAAAACTGAAAAAAAAACAAAAAAAGAAAATGAGATGGTCCCCCCACTTCTCAGCGCCGAGATGGCAGCCGGAGGCGACAGCTGACGAAACCCTCAGAGATGGAAAGTAATAAGTCGGATGGTCTGGATTTCATGGAGCGGACCTGTAGCCTGGTTGGCTCGAAGGTTGTGTACTAGCTAGACTCGGTTTTTTCCGATGGCCGAAACGACCAAAAGGCAGCCGGGAAAGCAGATGACACATGTGCTGTTGGTTTTCTTGCCTTTATTGATCCTATAGGCCAGTAGCAAACACATGTGCAACCTTGATACAGACACAACTAGATCAAATTCTACAGTAGCTCTGATAACTTGGGTTGAACAGGCAGCTACAACAGTACTGAACTAGTGAACAATACATTCAGGTCTTTCCATGTGCCTAGGTGCGGTACGAATGGGAAATCCGGGGTTACCAAATTCAAATCGCTTCTGTTCCCACAGGCTAAGGCCTCGCCACTCTCCATCTACTCAATAGGCTTTAGTTAGCCCATTGATTCAAAGCCGATAGACACGCAGGCGAGCTCCTTACTTCCTGATCGCCTCTCAAGGCTAGGCCAGTGGCTCTATGTTCATCAGGCTTGGTTTAGTTACATACGTGCCAAGCTGGATGCGTCAGTCAAGATAAAAATCACAAGTAGCTGTTTAGTAGTTTCTGAAGATTCATATATCTCGTTGCAATTTATGAGGTAAGTAGAGTTGAACCATTGCTCGTGTTCCACTATTATTAATACAGGCAGGCCTATGTTCACAGTGAGAAGTTATGTAGATTTGTACTCCTGGCCAATAATTTCTCTAAGAAGTAATGCATTCTAGACAACATCTTCTTTTTTGTTGCTATATATTCATATCTGCGAAACCCAACCAACGGGTGTATACACCCGAGAGTAGTCACACATTTCCGGTCACCAAGCCTGTCAAGGCGACGCTCCAGATTAATTTCGCCAGCCTCGTTAATAGGAAACGGCCGCTCACATAGGTAGATCCTGTGTTCAGCCTGACGACAGCAGCAAACATGTGGGGGTGCCGAAAGTTCGTCAAAAGGGAAGTGCTGGAGCGATCAGAGAGCACCTCAAGAACGATTCATTCACAGTCAGGTGTGACCTGGTCGTTATCAACGAGATCCGAACCGAGGTCACGGCCGCCATCTTTGTCATTGTCCCACAGTCCGACCTGATCCACCACCTCGGTGTCCTCCTAGAGAGCGAAAAGGGCGCCGACGTGGTGTTTGAGTATGGTGGCGAGAACTTCCCCGCGCATCTATGCCTGCTCGCCGCCCGGTTCCCTGTCTTCAGTGCGGAGCTCTTCGGTGGAATGAAGGAGGGCGGCGGCGGCGGCGTGCGTGTAGCCCACATGGAGGCGCGAGTGTTCAAGGCACCATTTTCCAGCATCTACTTGTCGCGGCTGACAGGTATGCCCTGGGACGGCTGAAGCTGATTTGCGAGGAAAAGCTCTGCAGGTGAGCCAGATCAGATTCAGATTTTATCCTGGAGCTCTGCCACGATCCAATCTCTCCCCTCCCCCCCCCCCCCCCCCCCCCCGCGCGGGCAGCCGAGGGGCCCCATCCTAAGCCGCCAGTCACCCCCCATCCCATCCCTCCCCTGCGCCGCCGCTGGAGGAAACCGCCGGGCTAAGCCTGGGCGGCTGACGGCGGTGGCGGAGGAGCCTCTCCTTCTCGCGCGCGAGGATGGCGCGGGTCATCCGGGCGAGTGGATTTGCGCCCCCAGATCCGAGCCTCCGTGGCGGTGGCTCGCTCCCGGCGACGAGCGGCGGCGGATGACTAGTGGTGGAGCTCCTGCATCTGGCCACGGCGCTACGGCACCTCGGATCGGCGGCGGCATGGAGGGCTTTGGTGGGCTGGTCAGCTGCGGGCGTGGTTGGCCCTCCAGTCAGATCAGATCTGGCCAGAGTGGCTTGCTCCGCTGCGGCCGAGATCGGTGGTGGTCCGTGCGCACGATGTGAGAACCAGTGATGGCGGCACCCTTTTGTGTCGTTACCTTTTTGAGGGCATCGTCGTGGAGAAGCTCAAGACCTCTATCCGCTACCTCCGGGGGAAACCCTTGATCAGTAGATCAGATGACGACGACCGTCTGGTGTCGTTTCCCCCATGGGGGCGTCATTCTTGGAGGTGTACATGGGCTCAAGGGACCAGTGGACGGCTTGTTTGGTGGAGCGGTGCTTCATCTTACTCATTGATGGCGGTGGATCTCGGCGGCGTGGTGCAACGGGGACTCGGCGTCCGATGCGTGGAGATGGACTCGCGCAGGAGGAGGACGCTCTATGGCATCATGGTGGCGTCGATGTCAGAGAGGTCTAGCAATGTCGGTGTATTAGTTTCTACTCTGAAGATGGATTGGTGGAAGATGGCGGCGACGACACATGAGTGTCCGTCGGACCGGTTTGTACCCTAAACCCAGTATGTGGCTCGGTTGGGGCCTCCGGATTTGTGAATAATTAATAAAATGGCTGCATGCATCGTCCAGATGCAGAGATTGATGAGCAGCACCACTGCCACGGGCTGAAGAAAGCATGCTTTGAGTTCCTCAGCACCCCGGCGCATCTGGTGGCAGCCATGTTCGCCAGCATTGATGACTTCATCCATCTAAGAAGGAGCTGCCCCGCTGTGACCAAAGACCTAATTAGGATGACCGTGGCACCTGTCATGACTTCCCTCATGATCAGTAAAGGGACCAAGCGGGCTCGGGTTGATACAACAGCCGAACTGGTGTTGCGTGATAGCTACGGAGTAGATAGTTATGTGTTCCGGCGGCTAGCACGGTTGGCTGGGTAAGTATTCATTCTATCGTTTCTAGATTTAACCATGTAGTTGGAATGCGCCTTTAAATATGCAGAGGAAAATCAGGTATATGATGATTCAGCACAGTTGAAATTTTCAGGTCATTAGATAGAATCACTGGATTCTTTTGACACTTAAACTGTGGTGCTTTTTTCGGCCTAAAATACATTGGTGGTACTAGTTTTTCTGATGTTGATGAGCCAAACCTCAATACAATCAACTTCTTGGGGAAACTTGCTCTCCGCCCCGCAAGTGCCGGTGGCTACTATCACCCGAGTTTGGCGCTGTTGCAAGAACATTAAAGTAGTATACACGCATGCCGGCGGGAAGTTATCCATCTCGACTGGGCATCCGTGACATCGACCCAAAATGATCCACGTCCTGGAGAAGAAGAAGATGTCGCTGGGTTTATCATAGATAGATGCCTGCCCGAGTCGAGGAATAGAAAAATTGGCGACACTGCTGCCGAAACACCAACTACCGGATGAAAACACACGCAACTCAACCTAAGTCGACCATAGAGGGAAAGATTACTCGATTTGACGAATCTCGCAGAAGCAAAACTGCATAAGAAATCAGAGGAGATCTTATTGAGCACCGCCAGCACCACAAGTACCAGAGTTGATGCAACAACCAAACTGGTGTTGCGTGACAGCTAGCGCTACTTATGCATATTAATTTCATCTTTCAATAGATTTAATCATGAGGAAATCAGCTGGTCTCGTGATTCACCACAGTTGAAACTTTGAGTTAATTAGAAAGAATCATGGTGTGCTTGTGTGAGTAAAACTGCTACCTTTTTTCTGAAAATACATTGGTGCCACTAGTTATTTTTGTCTTGGGCTGTAATAGGCGTCGGTCAACTCATCATATGATGGATCAGTCGCCTGTCTAGCCGTTCAATCTCGTTGTTCCCAGCCACACAATTCATTCCTTCCCCTCGCTCCCTCGCAAGCCTACACAAAAACACCTTGCCCCACACACAACCAAAGCTAGAGAAGAAACCGAATGATACCTTACTGTGCACCAGCACGAGCAGGGGCCAACCACCGCCACCACTAAGGGCTTGAAGCTCAACAACTACAGCCGAAATTATTATTGGTCAGCCCACTGATAAAAAGCAAATAGCTAGTGGGAATCATCTATTCATTGTTTTCCAGTGGCAGGACTAGGATCCCAACGTTCCTTCGTATAACAAAACTAGCATCCCAGCACTGGGGGTACTATTGCTCAAATTATGTGAAAATTTATACCATAGATAGTTATTTTTGTCTAATCATCATCAGCATTTAGTTATTAGATAAGTAGCGTTAAGAGAGGGTGTCATGACACCATGCCCCCCCCCCCCCCCCCCCCCCGCCCCATTCTAAACAATTTGAAACTATTTTTACCGGGACACTTCCAAAACCATTTGAAACTATTTTAGAGAATATTCTGTCTTTCTCCTATATTTAGGAAGGGAGGGAGTAGTTAGAGTGAGCCTTAAAACACGCAGAGAAAAATCAGGTATGATGATTCAGTACCGTTGAAATTTTCAGGCCATTAGATAGAATCACTGGATGCTTGTGTCACTTAAACTGGGGTGCTCTTTTTCTGCCTAAATTACATTGGGGATAGTACTCCCTCCATCTACTAATACAAGGACACTTCATATTTTTATGTCTAATGTTGACTATTAATTTTACCAGCAAAATGTGACTTATATGCCATAAAAAGTATGCCACTGGATGCACATTTGAAAGAAATTTTCGATAATATATGTCTTATGACATACAACCCATCTTTTCTTCGCCAAATTATAAGTCAAAGGTTGGCACGAAAAATGAAGTGGCCTTGTATATAAAAATGGAGGGACCAAGCAGGCTCGGGTTGATGCAACAGCCAAACTGGTGTTGCGTGACAGCTAGCTATACTTATGCTTATCAATTTCATCTTTCAATATATTTAATCATGAGGAAATCAGCTGGTCTCATGATTCACCACAGTTGAAACTTTGAGTTAATTAGAAAGAATCTTGGTGTGCTTGTTTGAGTAAAACTGCTACTTTTTTTCTCAAATTACATTGGTGCCACTAGTTATTTTTTCCTTGGGCTGTAATAGGAGTCGGTCAACTCATCATACGATGGATCAGTCGCCTGCCTAGCCGTTCAATCTCGATGTTCCCAGCCACACAATTCATTCCTTCCCCTCGCTCCCTCGCAAGCGTACAGAAAAACACCTTGCCCCTTTCATAGTGCAGTGTGCCGTTACAAAAAACACTGCAGGGCGCTACCGCCGACCACACTGGCCAGCGCCTTTGTCGTGCTATAGAAAGGGTTGTTGTCCATGGTCATCGCCAAGCTAGCCACACTCGTCTCCACATTCGCTACTCGTTGCTCCAATGGTCACAGTTCATAACTCCAGTATTCATCCATCATAGCAGGACGGCTTGCCGACGGCAGGCTTGCAACACCTCTTCTCGCCCGTCGTAGCACCTACGCTAGCCGTTTGCCAGTACCTCACCTCACTTATAGTAGCACCTTGGATTGTCGGTCCCAGTGGGGGAGCTCGAGAGGGTGGGCGCACCCCTTGAGCTTGTGGCTCTGTGGTGGACGCACTCCGGTAGGTTTTTACTCCATTGTTTTTTATATATTGCAAAATAATTCTTCATAAAATTTTGTCCAGTTCCGAGAAATTTTATTTCTGCACAAAACAACGCCATGGTAGTTCTGCTGAAAACAACGCCAGTCCGGTTTAGTTTCATTCAAATCAAGCAAATTAAAAGCGAAAACAAAAAACAAAAGTGTTTTATATACGATGGAGACGTATCACTGGCCGTAAAGGTTCTATTCAAGTGAAAATCACAAAGTAACAATAAATAAATTTCAAATTTAGTTAAGGAGAAATAATTGTAAAATCATGTTTCGGATGTAGTAAAATACATAATCTTTTTACATTCTTTTATAGACTTCCAAATTCTGGTTCAACTACTAGAACTCATATAGCATCTATTTGTTTGTTGTACGTTCAAGTTTTATATGGAGCTTTTTTTAATGCGAATATACTTTCTTGCACACGGGGATCTTTTTAGTATTTTATATAATATGGTGAAGAAAAAGAAATGGGATTCTTGTCTCAGCATGGACAATTTATATGTTATCCAGACAGGAACCAAGGAGCTACATTGAAAGTCCTATTATATGAGGGGTATAAACATATATCGTTTTATTTTATTTGTATCATTTCTACTGTATTTAGTAGGTATTCTAATTATTTTCACTTTGTGTTTATTTAGTGCGACATCTTCGTAAGGAATGTGAGACTTCATATGCCTGCATACCAGTTTTTAAATAATCTAGGGCATCTTGCAGATTGGTTAGAGTGTCACTGGATACTAACCCGAGTGCATTCCGTGATTTCATTGGTAACCATAAAACATCCGAGATACTTATATATTATCCAGATGAATAGGATTTCCAACAAAATAGGTTTTTAATTGCATAGGAAAATAAGTGAACCTAATGTGAATTTAAAATAAATATTATTATTGCTATCTAAAGTTGTTTTTAATCAGGGCCATTCCAAACATTTTTTGTTTCCAGGACGTCGTAAAATACTTATATTTATAATAAACTTTTGTACTTATTTAAACTACTTGTATAATCCTATAGCTTTAATTACAAGACTTTTATATTACTTAGCTAGCACAGTCGACAACAATTTTTTTGATAATAATCCTTATAGAGTTGTCTGTCTGATATGCATATTAAATATATATCATTAAAATTTTGATTCTCCTAAATTTAGATTATATAATTTAAAAAAATTCTCTTTGAATTAAATCTGTAAAATTGTATTAACTATAAGTGTATAAATATATATTTGCATGTGTGTGTGTGTGTGTGTGTGTGTGTGTGTGTGTTCGTATGTATTAATACCATTAAATATCATGATAAAGAATTCTAAATGATACAAACTAAAAAATATTAATAGCGGTTTCTAGTGTATTATTAGGTAAGCTTATATAAAGTTCTAGCGTATGCCAAATGTGTCCTGCAACTTGGGTTCATTAACCAATTGGCAACATGCGCATGATTTGTCTTGGTACTTTAAATAACACAATTGTTGTAATTTTCGAAAACATAGAAAATTGCAGACTCTACTTTTGCACAAACATGATTTGATATTTGAGACTATTTTAATTTGATGTATACAAAATCTTCCTAGTTTATAAAGTAAAAAGTTGTACATTAATTTGGATATAGAAATCTAGTATCCCTTATACTGGTTATGTGAGGTACAACATCTAAGGTCTACCCTCAACAATGTATATCGTAAGTTAGGGTACACCTGGTGCGTTCAAGCTCACTAAATTAGCAAAAGAACAAAAGAAAACTTAACTGACAAGCGGAGAGCAAAAATTCTAATTGCTTTCCTTTAATTCAAACATGTTATCACCTCAATAGCAGAAAACCTCACGCATAGCGGAAGGTAATCTACATAATTGCGTGAAATGAGGATTATCCTTAAGACCACGTCTTAGTTCCTCGTTGTCTCTCAATATAAGCTAACTCCTCCCACATGCATCGAACGGGAGATAAAACGGGCAAGCCAGTAGATTGTCATGTTCATTAGGTTCAGGTTAGATGTAAATGTGCTAACTCCTAGTTGCTCTATGCGATCTTCTGAAAGTTTACTGCTCTGTTGGTTGCAATTCATAGAGTTGTATTATTGCTCATGTTTCACTATTAATGCATACTGGTCGATATTTACTCTGAAGTTATGAAGATTTGTACATTTGACCAATAATTTCTCTAGCATGTTAGGCGAACCACATTTTTTTATGACCAGTGATAGGTGTTGGTTGCCCGATCGGGCTACAGATCGGCAGATCGGTCAAATTGCGATTTGTAAGATTATGCTATTCCCAGCCGTTGGATTTGCCTGTCATGTCTCTCCCCAGCCTGCTCATCAACGTGCAGGTAAGAAATCCCCACGACGTACATATCTCTGGTCCCCGCGTCGCCACGCGTGTGTAGCTGCGTTGAGAGTGGCATGGCACCGGCGTCACCAATTGCCCGGTTGCAGGCCCGCTCCCCGCTAGCCGATGCTCGCAATCAGTCCACCGCTTGCCTCTCGCCGGCTTGTCGTGTCGCCTTCACCGGCTTGCAGTGCTCACCAGCCGCAGTCACACCACCGTCCAACCACGATTGCAGCAGGCAGCACAAACCCGCATCGCCGTCGGGGTGCCGTCACCGCTCGTTGATCCGCCGACTAGCCTGGACGGACTGTTGGGAACACCACTCAATGTAGGGTTTTACCAGCTGGTAATTCCATGTCGCGATTGGAGCATCAATAAGTTCCGACACCAATGTCGGGGGATTTGCAGAAATACACCCGTACGGCCGCATCATCTCCTCACGTGGAAGCGGGTTCTCCTCATGCGGGTGACGGCTGCCCTACGGAAATAGAGTAGCGACAGGAAGCCTAGAACAGGCCTGTAAGTCTGGCACGGAGGCAATTCAGTTTGTGGGCTTTTTGGCTTATCACTTAGCGTTGGATTCCAAGTTGATGGGTCCAGCCCCTATTTTTTATTGGGTTCATGCACACACTACACGTATACCTAGCCCCAAGGATCTGGTTGTAATTTTCATTTGTAATGCATTGCTCGCTACAAAGTTATATGTTTGTATACCACGTCCGTAATTATGTGCATTAGATCTCATAGTATACATCGTCGAGTTCAGTTTTTTTGAAAACCATTGCAAGGGATTACAATTACTTGTTGTGGGTATATTTTCTATACATGTGAAATTTGACATGCCTTACGCTTATCTATGCAACCGGTAATTTTTCTAAAATGCCCGTGACAACGCACGGGCACTCTATTAGTTTAAATAAATATCAAAGTGGACAGAAAGTGATGTTTTTGTATCTGCATATGAATCAAGTAATACAGTGAATCATTTGTTTATTTCTCATATTGCCTATGAGATTTAACCCATTGTCCATGTTATTTCTAGGCGTCAGAATATGGTTCTCGTGCTTTGTGAGAGAGCAACAAAAAATTATCATCTAAAATGTATAAGGATGCGGTGGATGTGTTGATAATGGTTGATGTATGCTTCCTTATGTGATTGTTTTTTGTCCTACGAAAATATGCATGTGCATCTTATAAATAGATATATATTGACGAAAACGATGCGGACAAAAACGATGTGAGGTCCGTAAATGTGCAAAGATAGATTATGTTTGCAGACTACACATTCAAAATAAATTATTGAATAAGATTGATATTGATATCATCATGAGCGACTTATAAAGGGCCCCAGTTCTTGTTCGTCCCGGCCCCCGAAATCTCTGGACCGTCCCTGTGTAAATAGAATCTTTATGATATACAAGAAATGCATATTAATTAAATAAGGTTCACATGTTTTAAAAACTTTTCATGAAAACGTAAAGTTTTTCTCAGGCAATTTTTAGAAAACTTTTAGTGAGACCAAATCAACTCACCCAGTTCTACTAATCGAGACGCGACTTTTTGCTGGTATTGAAAAAGTTATAGATATAGACAAAGAAGCTAGCTAGAGGCCTGGATAGGAAGTGAGTAAAGAAAAAAATAAATTGTGAAGGGAAAAGCATTTGGGATTAGGAGGCATCAGGTAAATGAGAACCATTCAACCATGAGAACCGTCGCGTACGCTTGACGATCCCTCGAAATGCTCCAACTCCAGATTTTCGGGACAAGGCGGCGTGGACCAGCACAAGGCAAGCGTCCTTGTCCCACGTCCCTGGCGGCTCACTAAGGATTTAAGAGCGCCTCGGGCACGCAGGCCAGCCGCTCGCAGCATCGCATACCGGCTACGAGAGACTGCAAGTCGATGGGACTCTTATAACGATTGGTATCCTAATCAACATTTGACTCGCCGGACGCAAACACTCAGGATTGCACTGTCATAATGAGTTTATTCAACTTTAACCGATTTTTTTCACATTCCGACCATCACTAGACAATCTTTTGTACCACATAGATCATGATCACACTTGATCCTGTTAGTGATAAGGCTTCGTGCTGGGCAGAACTTTGCAGTGATAGATGGTGCTAAGCTCCTTCATCACAAATGATTATATTGTTTTTATTTATTTGGGTGTGCTTAATTACTTTGTTTTGAACTGAACGTTCCATGTTTGAAGATCATAGATAAAACATAGGGAAAGAACAACTGGGATCAGGGGATGCAATGTAATTTTCTCAGTTAAATTATATCTTCGTCATAAAATATGTTGTTTCCCTCATGTTATTGAACGTTGTACCACCTACCCTGCATTACTAGGGCCTCAACGTGGCAGCTGTCGGAATAACTACATGTAGCTACATGATCTAATTTTGGCCTAAATGGAAAGATATTTTGCACCCAGAGACTCACCATGCAGGCACATATGTCTCATGTGCTTGTGGTTTCAGCTTGTGTTTTTTATATTTGTAAAAGGTACTTAAAGACCGTAGCGCAAGAAATGCATTAGTAAGCAAATCGTAACTGGGTGTTGGTGTGCCCTTCAGTGTGTTTGCATCTTGTAAGAGTGGCCTTCCTTCATGTGAATCTCGTGAGCCTCCTGCATATGCGCTGCACCTTGTCTCAGTGAGGAACTGTTTTGGGGTAATTCAGGGAAGCAACTTCAGTGACTTGCCCGGTCTGTAATTCAGTGAAAGCTTGTGGTCAACTAATTAATATGCCAACAGTGTTTGTCAGTGAGCACGACCAAGTGGTGCAGCAACTTCTGATTATGATCTTATTGACTCTGAATTTTAGATGTCTACTGCGTTGTTAAAATCTGATCAATTAGTGGTTGATATCCCTGTGTTGTAAAAGTTGACTAGTGTTTGCACTTGTTCATTCCTGATGGGCAAGCTCACAATGGTGTGTTATATGTAACGTAGTGCATATTATATTGATCAATAAAGTGATTGTGTTAGCTTAAAACGAACATCGAAATATATTGTGTGACTTCTTACTTGTACTACAGCCTATATACAACTCACGAGACCTGCATGAAACAATCATCTAGTGTTGATATAACTGCAACCACTTCAACCCACATTTAAAACTTTCCATCTCTTCTCGCATTAGCCAGGCTATAACTGGCAGTAAAGCAATGGAAAAACTCCAACCACTTTTGCGTACAAAACATGTCTGCTTGTCAAAAACAAAATAAATAACACAACAATAGTTCTTATAAATAGCAGTAAACAACGTCGCATCCAAAGTTCCGTAGAGACTCCTTACATTATCAGACATTTCTCTCCATAGACTCGACACAATATTCACCTAATCGAGTCATAATATTCCACTAATCGAGTAATAATATTCCACTAATCGAGTCATAATATTCTGCTTGTATTGAAAAGTTGTAGATAGGAAATACAAACGAGCTAGTGGCTTGGATATAGAACATAACAAAACAAGAGAATAAATTGGAAACTACTCATATAATCCTTCGGGAGTGGGACTCATCGGGTACATGAGGACCATTCCTCCATCTCAACAACCTGGAGCTAGAAGACGCCAGCGATGAGGGTTACAAGGAGATAGAGGAACCACGTGGTAGCATCACCGATATTTGCACGGAGGAGAGGAGTCCAGCCAACGCAGAGGCTGAGGAGAACAAGGAGAGAGTCGCTCAGTCAGCTTAGCCAGTCATGATCAATTAATTTCTTCTTGTCCTCACGGGGTTGATGGGTTCGCCCTTTGGTTTTACTCTCGAGTTTACAGTTATAACTAGAACCAAAGACAACCACGACTAGCTAGATCGGTACACCTGAGTTCGAGGGCCCAATGTGGGGTAGTCTTGATTGTCTTCCACATCCATCTGTTCCTCACGTGGCAGCAGCTATAGAAGAGGCGATCAGCACTAACAAGATTGGTGCCCCTAACATAACATGCACGTATATTACAAAATTTTCATGGAAATGTAAAACGTTGCTCAGGCAATTTTTAGATAACTGTTGGATAATGTAAAAAAATGTATGTACAGTGAAATCGGGAGCATTAAAAAGTTGGATAATTCAAAAAGGAAAAATAGGAGAAGAATTTTTTAATAGTAAACAAATAACCAAAAAGAATAGGAATGAACAACCCATAAAAAGGACAAAAAAACATTGAAAAAACAGATGGAACACTCTGATGGGCAGGCCCCCTTGGCCGATCGCTATAGGTGAGGGCTTGTCCCCTAATAAAGGAGATGAGACGTCCTGTCCCATGCTTAATCCATTTTATAGTGAGGAATCACGCACCTTCTAGATCGCCGAGTAAAACAAAGACACAACCAAAACTCCGTAAAAAGACGAGTGTCGCTACCATACATTTCTTCATATCCTCGACCCAACATTCATCATATAATCTCACCATACATTTCCTCATATCTTTTCGCTGGTATTGAAAAGCTGTAAAGTTGTACATATAGGAAATAGTAAGAAGCTAGCTAGTGGCCTAGATAGGGGCTGAGTAAAGAAGACAAGAATTTGTCAAAGTAAAAGCATTTGGGAGTAGGAGGCATCAAGTAAATGAGAATTCTTCACACATGAGAATCGTCGCCTACGCTCAACGATCACCCGAAAAGTTCCAGCTCCATTGTTTTGGGGGCGAGGCGGCATGGATCAGCACGAGGCCCACGTTCTTGTCCCACGTCCCTGTCGACTGACTTGTGATTTGCAATGCAGACCAGATCAACCACGAGCGCCTCAGGCATGCAGGCCAGCCGCTGCAGAACCCTCGCCCAATTAGAAGCCACTACTGGAACTCGGCATCGCATACAGTCATGGAGGGCATCCGAGATGGATCGGCCATTTATCCATGAGAACCGTCGCGCACTCTCGACGATCTTTCAAAACAATCAAACTCCAAATTTTGAGAGTAAGAATAGCATTGTGCCTATCACAAGTCCCTGTTGGCCGACTCAGGGTTTAGGAGGCGGATGAGATCAATCGCGAGCACCAATTGATTGTATGAGACAGGACGTCCTGCAGCTGCAGAACCCTCGCCGGAACAACTATAGTGACGAACTCAACGGTATAACCGACCGAGTAGCTGGGGACAAAGGCATCACATACGACCACCACGTCTATAGGTTCCCTACGGCGCAGAGCACGGAGGCCATACAATCAATGTAGTTGTGCGTGCATTATTTGATTGTTGCGTCCACGTCCTTTAATTTCTCTCGTGTTGTACCCGCATTACTCGACAGTGTTCTCTCTCTATTCTTTTAGGAGAAAAATACATGATATATATTTAAAAATACATGAACACTTGTTTTAAATGTAACATTTTAAAGAAACTACATTAATTAGTTTTAAAAAATATTCACCGTGTATTAAGCAATGTTTATGGAATGTAAAATTATGTTCGCGCGGTTTATTTAAATGTTTCTACAATTAAAAAAATTGTGACATTTAAAATATGTTCACATGTTTAAAAGTAGAATCATGACATTTTAAAAAACATCATGAAAATATATAAAACATTTTCTGTAATTTACAAAAAATTGTTCACGACATTTAGAAAAAGTTAATTCAATTTTATTCGCCGTGTCTTAAACAAATCTCGTGCAGTTTTTATGAAATGTTCAAAACATATACAAAAACTCCCAGTGACATTTAAAAAAATCATAATAGTGAAATAATGTTGTCAGGTTTAGAAATTATTCATGAAAGTGTAAAATTTTGTTCAGGCAATTTTTAGAAAAAGTTCATTACACGTAAAAAATGTTCATACACTAAAACCAGGAGGATAAAGTTGGTGAATTTGACAAGGATAAGAAAAAATGAAAAAGAAAGCAAATAGAATATGAAAAAAACTGGTAAATCAAGTAAAGAAAATCATAGAAATTAGGACATAATAAACACCAGACGAGGGAACCTTCAAGGACTGGTCTCCACTCTATATAAAAGCTTGCCAGAACCACTGATGGGCGAGCGTTCCATAGGTGAGTGCTGGATCGGTCCCCTACTAAACAAGATGAGACGTGAAATCCCGCACCTTCTAGCTCATCGAGTAAAACAAACGCACAACCAGAGCTCCATAAAGACGAGTGGCAGTACCATACAATTCTGTATATACTCGACCTTGCATTAACCATATAAACTCACCTAGTACTGCTAATCGAGACACATCTTTTTGCTGGTATTAAAAAGCCAAAAAGTTGTGTGTATAAAAAATAAAAAGGAGCTAGCTAGCGGCCTTAATAGGATACGAGAGAAGAAGAAGAAAATATGTGAAACTACAAAATCATTTGGGAGTAGGAGGCATCAGGTAAATGATAACCATTCATCAATGAGAACCATACGCTCGACGATCCACCGGAAAGCTACAACTCCAGATTTTCGGGGTAAGGCGGTGAGGATCGGCACAAAGCTCATGTGTTTATCCCACTTCCCTGTTGGATGACTCGGGATTTACGAGCGCCTCATTCACACCGGCCAGCTGCTCCAGAACTCTCGCCGGATCAGAAGCCGCTACGTAGACGAACTCGGCATCACATACAGTCAAGTAGGGCACAGGTGTTACGAATAAGGCCGCACAGAGAGTCCTAACGATGGGGATCCTCGGCATCGTCTGAGTCGTTGGGCGCTGGTCGAGCCTCAGGGCGTCCGATTGGGATGGAGCCACAGGATGCTCTACTTGTCATGATCAAGTGCTTGTATTATTGATGTGATTTTCTGCAACTTCGTACGTTTTTTTTCATGTGCTGACCGTCACCGGACAATCTTTTCTACCTCAGAAATCATGATGACGCATGATTCTGCCAGTGCTAAGGCTTCATGCTGGGCAAAAGTTTGCAGTGATAGATGGTGCTATGCTCCTTCCTTGCAGATAATTATATATTTTTTAATTTATTTTGGTGTGCTTACTCTGGATTGAACTCAAAGTTCCTTGTTTCATGATTCAAGATAAAACTGAAAGAAACAACAACTGGGATCATGGGATGTGTTGTAATTTGATCACTTCCATTGTAACCTTGCCATGAAATATGTTGATTCCCGCATGTTATTGGACGTTGTATCAAGTTGTTACAAGGGCCTCAATGCAGCAGTTATCGGAATAACTACACGGAGTTACGTGATCTAGTTTTGGCCTAAATGGCACAATATTTTGTAGCCCTGTGACACACCATACAGGCACATATATCTCATGTCCTTGTGGTTTCAGATGGTGTTTTTCACATTTGTAAAAGGTAGTATGAAAACCGTAGCACAAGAAATAAAGTAGCAAGCAAATCGTAACTTGGTGTTGGTGTGGCCTTCAATGTGATTGCAGCTGGTTAGAGTGGCCTCCCTTCATATGAATCTCGTGGGCTCTGCACTCCAACTTGTCTCAGTGAGGAACTTCAGTGACGTGCCTGGACTGTAATTCATTGAAAGCTTGTGGTCCACTAATATGCCAATATTGTATGCCAGTGAGCATGATCACGTGGTGTAGCAACTGCTTATTAAGATCTATTTGACTCTGAATTTTAGATTTTGATTGAGATGTTAAAATCTGATCAATTAGTGGTTGATCCTTGTGTTGTGAATGTTGACTTGTCCTTGCAATTGTTCATTCCTGCAAATGGGCAAGCTCATAATTATGTGCTCATATGTAATGCATATAATATTTCTCAATAAACGATCTAAATTAGGCATTACTAACAACGAAATATATTGAGCACCTGATTACTTGTACAACAGCCAAAATACAACGTATGCAAGATTCATCAAACAATCATCTATATGTAGGGACTGGTATGCCTTACCTAGTCCGACAACTCCAACCATTCCAATACACATCGCAATGGACTTGTCCTCTCTCTCGAACATAGCAATAGACAAGACTATATAACACTTTTCTTTCCTTCTTGGCTCAGCCCGACCAACAATTCTTATAAATGGCGGTCAAGCGATGGTATAATTCCAATCATGAAATGTGTGACATCAGGATTAAACGAATTCCCTCTCGCGTCGCCTCCCCCGCAGGCGGCTCGGGAGGGCTCAGCCGCCGCCGCCGCCGCCGCCTAGTAACCCTCCAGCGCCCTTCTCCCCTCCGCCGCTGCCGATGGTCGGCGCCGGGCAAAGCCCGTGCGTGCGACAGCGGCGGCGGAGGGTCTCTCCTCCCTCTCCCGGATCCGCGGCAGTGCGGGCGTCTGGATCCGCGGGGTGCGGCCCTCCTGACGGTGTGGCTGATCCCGGAGGCGGTGGGCTCGCAGCGGTGCTCGGGCGCCCAGATCCATGGGTGTGGGACTCCCGGCAGCGTGCGGTCTCCCGGCGGAGGCGGGATCGGTCGACGGCGGGCTTGGGCGATGGCGTCGGCCGTGCAGTGCCGGATCTCGTCGCTCGTGACAGATCTCGACACTCCAGCCATCGTGGAGGAACCTGGACCTGGGGCGGCGGCCCCGTTAGGCATGGCGACGGCGCCCTCGGCTGGCGACGCTCGCGGGGGGTGGATGGACGGCGTCTTGACCGCGTGGGCGGTGAGTTGCCGGTGGATCTCCTCCGCGCTGCAGGCTCTCTCCCGCTGCACTTGGTTGCTTACGATCGCGGTCGTCGGCCTTGGTGCGTTCGCGGGGGCTTGTAGAGGTGACATCGGACCGGAGGAAACTCTGGATGACTAGTTCATCCCGACGGTGGCGACGACCAGGGTCGCCGTTCTCCTCCTTGCAGGCGCCGTCGAGGTCCCTGCCCTCCACCCCGACCCCATGCCCGGGTGAAGACCCAAAATCTCCTTAGATTGGGCGGTGGCGGCACTGCGTGTGTCGTACCCTTCTTGGAGGCGCCGCCTGGGGCGTTTGGGTGCTCGGTTAGAGGAACTGCAGGCGGAGGGGATGGGACCAGTGGCAGCAGGTGGTGTTCGCGAAGGAGGAGCGGCGTGGCATCTGGCACGTCGACAACGGCGGGTCTCAGCAGCATGGAGCAGCGGGGTCTCGCCTTGGGCGTGTGATGATGGACGAGCGCAGGATGGTGGCGTTGTCTGGCGTCGTGGTGGCGTCGACGGCAGCTAGACCGGGCAGGGTCGATGCGTCAGTACAGCTTTGAAGATGGATCGGTGGAAGATGGCGGAGGCAGCCTCGGTGAGTGCGCCGGACCGGTGTGTGACCCAGTCCAGGTATGTGGCCGGGATGGGGCATCCGGCACTAGATGTTAGGATTTGGTGCGATGTCTGTTTGGTATTAGGCTCGGACATTCGGTACCACTACATCAAAGGGATAGGAGTAGCGACAGGTGTTGCCTAGAGGGTGGCTTCAGGCTTACTGATGTACTTCCTTGTAAGGTCTTTTGTGAATAATCAATAAAGTGGCCGCATGCATCGTCGAGATGCAGAGGCCGGGGGTGCATCCTCCTTTTCTAAAAAAAATAAATAAAATTCCAATCACTTAGTGTACAATAAAGGTCTACATTCATATATGACTATGAAACAATGGCTCAACTAACTTCCATAGAAACTAGTAGCTTTACCATAAATTTCTGTCTATGGACTCACCCACAGCTCACCAAAATGAAAGCAACCTAGTTCTTCTAATTGAGTCATGCATATTATTTTGCTAGTATCGGAAATTAGACAGGAAATACAGAGGATCTAGTGGCCCAAGTGTCGATGAGAAAAGAAGAGAAATAATCGTGAAGTATAAGAGTTTGGGAGTAGGAGTCATCGGGGGCATGATGAGCAATCTTCCATCTCAGCAACCTAGAGTTAGAAGACAACACCGATGCCAGGAGCTACAAGATAGAGGATGCACATTTGGTAGCTGCACCGATATTGTCGCTGACGAGAGGAGTCGGGCCAACACAGAGCCAAAGGAGAACGATGAAGGTGGTCGGTCTGTCGACTCGGCCAGTCACTGCCACTTACTTGGTTGCTCTTGGGTTTTGTAGGCTTTCCTGTTCATTTGTGCCACTTTCCCTTTGATTTTGTTTCGATTGTAGCTTGGATAGAAATAACTAAAGATAATCTCACTTTGCTCAAATTCGAGTCCCTCCTAATCTTACATCACACGGCTATGTCAGGTACACCCTCTTGGGTGTCCCTGAACACCGTATACTGTAACTTGTAACTATGATTATGTTTTGAGCAATTATTTTATCTCCTCACGTTATGGTACACCTCGTGCACTTAGGGTCACTAAATTATCAAGTGAGCAAAAAGAAACTTAATTGAGTGGTGGATAGAAACAGTACTAATTGCTTGCGATTAATTCAAATATGTTACATCCTCTGGAGCCCGAAACCTCACGCATAGCGGAAGGTAACCTAATAAATTGCGTGAAACGGGGATTATCCTTTAGACCATGTATTGTAGGAATATACAATGATTGCTCAACACGATTTATAGATGCACGTCTTAGTTCTTCGGTGTTTCTCAATCTGATTCTGAGCTAGCTCCTCTCACGTGCATGGAGAGAGAGATAAAATGGCCAAGCCAGTAGCTAGCCATGTTAATTACGTTCAGGTTATATCCAAGTGTTGTAATTCATAGAACTGTATTATTGCTTACGTTTTCCCATTAGTGCATACTGCATACTGGCTGATATTTACTCTGTAATTAAGAAGATTTCTACTTTTGACCAATAATTTCTTTAGCATGTTATGCTGAACCACATTATTTTAAGGCCAGTAATAGGCGTCGGTTGCCTGATCTGGAGACAGATGGGCAGATCGGTCACATTACAATTTGTAAGATTAGGCCATTTGCAGCCAAGCCATTGGATTTACCTTGTCATGTCTCTCCCCAGCCCGCTCATCAACGTGCATGGAAGAAATCCCCACGACGCACATATCTCTGGTCCGCTCATCGCCACACGTGTGTAGCTGCATTGAGGGTGGCAGCAAACCGGCGTCACCACTTGCTCGGTTTCAGCCCCCGCTGGCCACTAGCCTATGCTCGCAATCAGTCCACTGCTTGCCTCTCGCCCGCTTGTGGTGTCTCCTTCACCGGCTCGCAGTGCCCACCAGCCGCAGTCACACATCCATCCAGCCATGGTTGCACAGGCAGCAGAAACCCGTATCGCCGTCAGGGTGTCGTCACCGCTCGTTGATCTTCCAATCACCCTGGACGGACAGCTAGCAACACCACTCAATGCTCGCAGCTTTTGCCATTGCTAGTTGCTGTCGTCGCCATTCCAGCAAAGATGCCGGTCGGCTCTAGCACCGATAACCGCCAGTTGCAGCACGAACAACTAGCAGTTGTGTCCAGCACGGACAACTAGAAGTTGTAACACCAGCGACGTGTAGACCAACGGCAAGGTGAACTGCAGTAGCACTGTTCAGCAGCAATGCGCCGTGTGACACCTGCACAATGTATTTCCCTGACTATGAAATAAAAATGTCCGTTATTAGAGACGCTCCAGGGGTGACTATAGGGCGCCTTATTCTCTGATTTCCTATCAAACCTAGCTAGTTACTCTAACATGCATTGAGAAATAAAAAATGATTCATCCAGTACCAACTATTCATAAGGTTCAGTTTTGTTCCATGCATGATGCACCACTCAATAAAAAGGTAACTTCCTAGTAGTTTCTGCTCATTTTCCAAAACTACTTGAACATGTTTTCTCTGGAAATTATAGAGCTGCACTATTGCTCGTGTTTCATTAATGCACGCAGGCAAGGCATATGACTTCTCTGGGAATTATGTAGATGTCGTACTTGTCCTTTATTGTCTTTATGCGATAATGGCAAAGTTGCTCGTGTGCGTGCAATCAGCGTCGTGACGTTCCGATGTGCATTCCACGTTTGGTGTGACGTCATTTTCGCTAACAGAGGAGAATATGGGAGGGAAGGATGTGGCTAAAGCTTGGGTGATGGGAACGCCTGGCCGCCGTGCTTTTATAGTTGGGCATGAATCCGTGTAGTCGTCTGAATGTTCGTCTTCGGAATCAGGGGAGCGGTGGCTGCCATTAATGGCTACGTGATTATGGGTCACGTCTCAGACAAACCAGTGATTAATAGGAACATGGATACGCTTCAAAATCGGCAGTGGCGCGAGGAGCAACGAAGCTCCATGCTGACGGTTGGTTTAGCAACGGAGCTCCATATTGGCCTCCCCGGCCTCCATATATGGAGGCTAGGATGTTGTTTACGGAGGAAACTCCATCAACTATGTGATCAACACCCATATGGGGTCACTAATTATGTCATTTGTATCCCCAAATCATCAATTTGGCAATTACTATGCCGAAGGGGGCCATATGAAGACTCTACTAAAGTTGCTCTAATTAATAGAAAACGCCGGAAAATAAAAACTTATCAAGCCACTAAAAAATACATAAATCACATACCAATGACATGTGGCTAAGGGCACCCATCACTGGTAAGGCGTGGCACATGCTAATCGCGTGAAATGGGGGGCTAGGCTAATCTTTGTCAAATCTGGGCCCAGACTACGTATGACGCGCGAGAAATCAAACCCACTGCTAGTATCTCACGTACTAGTGGCTGGCGGTCTGGGGTAGCGTCAGCACTAAGTCATGGCCAACGGCTACTTTGGATCCAAATTACTAGTGGCAGTAGCCCCGGGCCGATAATTCTTACTATCTTAAGCTGTTTTAGAGTCTGGGTCGTGGGAAAATTCATCACGCATTTGTTGATTGTTGGCGAGTGCAGCACAGGAAGGTGCAGATACGCAGCGCACTCTTGCAGCGCACCTAAGGCAAATGTCGGTGCATCCTGGAGAACGAGGTGCAAAACGAGCGACGCAGCCAGTGTTAGCTAATCCTCTTTTCCTCTATTCCATCTCGTTCATTGGCCGACACACTGGACCGATGGATACCCAATACACGAGAAGCTTATGATGAGGCTGTGGCACAGGTGTCCGTGTCTAGTTCTGCCCCATAAAATGCATCCTCGCCAGGGCTATACCATCTGCTACGTGAAGTTTTCTAGTCACTGTGAGGGCCTTATTTTGTTAACCAGACCCTTCAATTTGCATGACAGTTTGCCGCAATTGTGGCGGGGGATGCTTGTTCACCCTTAGACAATGCGTTGTAAAGATATGAAAGTAGATCGGCCAATGAGCGTCTTATTTCCTGGTTGCCTCTCAAGCCTAGAGCTATCTGCTGCAAGATGCATCCAAAATGACCATGCCAATGGCTTGCCATGTTCACCAGGATGAGTTTAGCTCCACATGTACCATCCGTGTTGCATCCACTCAAAAGTAAAATCTCCGAGTTGCTCTCTACTAGTAGCTCCGAATTACCTCTTTATCATTTTGTAATTTATAGAGCTGCCTTGTAGCTCATATTTCACTACTCCAACGTGTCTCACAATAAATTAGTCATTACTTGCACAAAAAGCTATGTGCATTTAAGACTTGTCATCTCTACTCCAAGTAAGTCACCGAGGCCCTAGGGCTAATGCTGTGTGCCCAGACCCCAGAACCTGATCTGGGCGACGTCCAGCAGAGGACGCTCCCGAGCTACCAACTGCTACCCCTCTCGTCGCCCGCACGACCAAGAAGGAAGCCATCACCGCCGACATGGCGCCCGCCGGAGAGAGCCAATCATGTGAACCACCATCCAGAGCCATCGCTCTGGCAGCCAAGTCCAAGACCACAGCCACCGCCCACACCACAGAGTACCAGCCATGGTAGGGAAAAACGAGAGGCCACATCTTTCACTCCTAGCCCGGCATGAGACACGGAGGCTAGGCCGGCGCCACCATAGTAGGGGCCCAGCCCTGTGTCCCCAGCAAATCCCGGTCGACTGGGGGACACACGCCTACGTAATTCCGGACGGACGTCGCCGAGTACACTCAGACAATGCCATGTCCGTGGCCCTCGACTCCGTGTTGTCCGCCAGTACCATGAATTCCCGACCACCACCAACGACCACCATACCCACGGAGGGAGGGACCTCGCCGACCGTGGGTACATCCCGGATCGAGCCCAATCTCACCTACTCGAAGCAGCAACTCCGACACGCCGCGGGCCTCATCAGATCCTCCCAAGCACACGCTCGCGATCATAGCCAATCTAGACCGAGGAGAAGGAAGATCACATCTGCCACGTTGCGCCGCCGATGGGGCACGGCCAGCAAAGAGTATCGCCGCCCCCACTCACCCGCTCCGCCCGCACCCCGGTCAAGCCGGTCACCGCGGACATACCGTCGGACCCTCCCAACAGGGCACACCACCACACTGCACCACCACCGTCACCCGAAGCCATCGGCGACGGCCGGCGCACGCCACCACACACTAGTAGAAAACGGGCCTTTAGTCCCGGTTCGTAAGGGCCTTTAGTCCCGGTTCTGCAACCGGCACTAAAGGGTGGGGACTAAAGCACCCCCCCCCCCCCTTAGTCCCGGTTCAACACGGACCGGGACTAAAGGCCCTCCACGTGGCTCTGCTCGAGCGCTGGGGCTGGAGGACCTTTAGTCCCGGTTGGTAACACCAACCTGGACTAAAGGAATTTTTTTGAATTTTTTTTTGAATTTTTTTTGAATTTTTTTTCATTTTTTATATTTGTTTTTAAGTTTTTTTTTCTGATTTTCAAATCTTTGAATTATTTGACAATTTAATCTCTAATCACCCTTCCTCACTGCTCCAGCGTGGAACAATCATTCCAAATCATCTAACTTCCCGGCCAGCACGCTTAACTTTCAGGTTCTATCGCCCCTAGTTTCCAAGTCTGCACTTATTGTTTTCCTGACAATAGTAAGCTATCAATCCTATTAACCCTTAGGTGTTGATATCACATGATTTAATTTTTTGAATTCCAAACAATTATTAAAATAAACAAAATAAGTAATAATAATATTGAATTTCAATGAAAATAAAATAAGTAATAATATTATTTTATTCATTTTTTGCCATTTATTAATTTAATATGGCATAATTAATATCTTTAAATCTGTAAATCGAAATTCAACAAATAATATATCCATTATTATCAGAAAAATGTGAGGAATCCAAATATGACATCATTTGTTTTTAAATTCGAAAAAACTTAAATTTGATAATAACTTTTTTTCCTTTCGGAATTTGAGGATTCTAAAAATTGCAAAACGGCCGGAGGCGGTTGAAATCGAAACCAAATTCTCGTGCTGAATATTTTGATATATTATACATTTTTTTCGACATCGTATGCAAAAGTTATAGCCGTTTTACTTTTTCATAACACTTTTTTGCAAAACATGTCGAAATTTATGTTTTTTAATTTTCCTTACAAGTAGATGTAGTAACATAACTACATCTCGAAGGATTTTAATTTTTGAAGTTTTTATCATTTTCTTTTGTTTTTTTTCAAAACTGAAATGGCGATACCGGTGGGGGGGGGGGGGGTAGAGTTTGAAAATTTTAGAACCCCTTTAGTCCGGGTTGGTGTCCATCCAATCCTACCGTCGACTACATCTACTAGCATTGTCCCAGCCAGAGTCACAACTAAGGTTAACCAAGCCAGAGTCAACCCTTTCTAACTTCATTTGCTATTTTTCATGTATTTAATGATTTTTTTGAGCTAAATGACCCTGAAATTGAAAAGCACCACAAATAAACGGTGAAAAGGTTGAAACTTGGCATGGTATCATCATTCCACCCACATAGCATGTGCTAAAAAGTTGAGAGGGTTACAGGAAAAACTGGATGCACTTCGTGTACAAACTGGACCATCTCCTTCGAAGTATTAAGGTTTCGGACGAAAACTCATCTGTTACAAAGGCATTTCATTTTTTTTAAACTTATTTCAACTCCAGACTTTTTGTGCATTCAATATGCACCATACTACAACATGTTAAAATCTACAGAAAGAACTAACTAAAAATAATAGAAAACAACAATTAAATGACTAAAACAACTATATAAGCAAAACAGTACTGTTTTAATTAATATCCTAATTTAAATTATTCTAAAAATAACCAAATAAATCTTATCGTGACAATAATCTAACATGTGACTAGGAGCAAAAAGAATTAAATTAAAACTATTTTTAAACTCAAGTTATTCACAATCTAGGGTTTGAAGCAAATTTGAACAAATTCATATTTAAAACATTCAAATTTGAAAACTAATGGCACAAACAGAAACTACACAAAATTTTGAATCTAATGCAAAAAGAATCACTCAAAAACATCAAATATCATAAAAGATATAAGCAATTTAAAACAAAAACTTTCAGAACCCCTTTAGTCCGGGTTGGTGTCTCCAACCGGGTCTAAAGGTTAGACCTTTAGTCCCGGTTGGAGACACCAACCGGGACTAAAGCCTCAACTAAAGGTCTAATCTTTAGTCCCGGTTGGAGACACCAACCGGGACTAAATGTGACGCAACCTTTAGTCCCGGTTGGTATCTCCAACCGGGACTAAAGGTCCTGTTTGAACCGAGACTAAAGGTGGATGTGCCCGTGCGGCCGCCCTAGCCATTGGAACCGGGACTAATGCTCACATTAGTACCGGCTCCAAACGCGGCCGGGACTAAATCTTCGAACGAAAGGTCCTTTTTCTACTAGTGACAGCCCGCGTCGCCCACGAGACGGCGGCCGAAAGAGCCCCCGATGCAGATCCGCAAGGTCCATTGCCACCTTCGCAAGCACGCTGCGCCACCCTGGGACATCCAGCAGCCCTCAGCAACAGCCGCCGCCACCGAACATCGCCGGGCCACCACAGACGGCAGCCACCGCCGACCCCCGCCGCCCTCGCCCCGCGCCGCCCACATCTCCCAGCGCCGGATCTGGCGTAGGCAGCAGGACGCACGACCCTCTGGCTAGCTTACCGACGTGCCACGGAAGCCACCAGCCGCCATCGCTGGAAGGAGACCCGCCATGCCGCCACGACCCACCAACCGCGGCGCCCTGACCCGTGGAAGCGGCCCGCACCAGCGCCATGCACGAGGGGACGAGGAGGCCCGCCGGTGCTGGCACTGGAGAGGCTTTGCCTGGGAGCGCTATGTGGTGGCGGCGGGGGAGGAAGGGGGCGGGAGGAGGGGAGGAGGCCGGTGGCGTCTAGGGTTCCCTCCCCGTCACCTGCGGTGGCGACGCGGGAGGGGTGGGTGGGGTTTCCGGTTCTTTCCAATCGTTGTGGAAGTTGTATATAGGATGCAGGAAAGGAAGAGAATAATCGTGACAGTATGTGCGTGGGAGTAGGATGCAACAGGTAAATGAGGACCATCCATCCATATTAGCAACCCAGAGCTAGAGGATAAAAACAACCAAAGGACTCACGTGGCAACATCACAAATGACGCCTAGTAGAAGAGGAGTCAATCCAACATTGATCCAGGGCAGAGTTAAAGAGGGGGTGGCTAATACTCCATAGTATTATGTGGTTGCGCTCTTTAACTCTGCATGGCTTTTACAACGCCACCCCCTTTTTACAACATTGATCGGCGCAACCACACAACATTGGATGGACCAGTTGCGATTGATCAATTAGTCCTCGTTCTGCATGGCTTGGTAGGCGTCATCTTGTTCTCCAACAGTTTGCCCTTAGATTTTCTTGAAATGTACAATAGAAGTTGGAACAAAACCAGGACTACTAGCTGGATCAGAACGTTTTTTTAGTTGCTATTCCTCGTTGCTTCGGCGTGGAAAGAAAAGGAGAACGGGGAAGGGCCTGACCATTGATCTAACAAAAGACCCATTTTTGGTCCCACAACCCATGAAGTCCATTGGTCCCATCAGCACACCCCGATTGCTCCACAGTTACCCAATTTTGTTTCACATAACAGAATATTATTCTGTTACTATTGTTGAATCGACGAATTCGAGCGGTTAAACTGATGCTTTCAGATCGTCATGTTTAGTTCAAAAACAAAAATAACAAACATTGCAAGAAAAAGTTGTCGGAACGAGGCGTGTAATATATCGTTGGAAAGCTCTTGACATCTAGATTACATGGATATAGAGGAACCACCTGGTAGCATCACCGATATTTGCACGGAGGAGAGGAGTCCAGCCAACACAGAGACCGAGGAGAACAAGGAGAGAGCCGCTCAGTCAGCTTAGCCAGTCATGATCAATTAATTTCTTCTTGTCCTCACGGGCTTGATGGGTTCGCCCTTTGGTTTTACTCTCGAGTTTACAGTTGGAACCAGAACCAAAGACCACCACGACTAGCTAGATCGGTTCACCTGAGTTCGAGGGCCCAATGTGGGTTAGTCTTGATTGCCTTCCACATCCATCTGTTCCTCACGTGGCAGCAGATATAGAAGAGGCGATCAGCACTAATAAGATTGGTGCCCCTAACATAGCATGCACACGTCTTACAAAATTTTCATGGAAATGTAAAACTTTGCTCAGGCAATTTTTAGATAACGTTCATGACTTGTAAAAGAATATATGTACAGTAAAATCGGGAGGATTAAAAAGTTGGATAATTCGAAAAGGAAAAATAGGAGAAGAATTTTTTTAATAGTAAACAAGTAACGAAAAAGAATAGAAATGAACAACCCATAAAAAAAGGCAAAGAAAACATAGAAAAAACAGATGGAAAACCTCTGATGGGCAGGCCCACTCGGCCGATCGCTATAGGTGAGGGCTTGTCCCCTAATAAAGGAGAAGAGACCTCCTTTCCCATGCTTAATCCGTTTTATAGTGAGCAACCACGCACCTTCTAGATCGCCGAGTAAAAAAAAGACACAACCAATGCTCCATAAAAAGACGAGTGGCGCTACCATACATTTCTCCATATCCTCGACCCAACATTCATCATATAATCTCACCATACATATCCTCATATCTTTTCGCTGGAACTGAAAAGCTGTAAAGTTGTACATATAGGAAATACTAAGAAGCTAGCTAGAGCCCTAGATAGCGAGCCGGTAAAGAAGACAAGAATTTGTCAAACTAAAAACATTTGGGAGTAGGAGGCATCAGGTAAATGAGATTTCCTCACCCATGAGAACCGTTGCCTACGCTCTACGATCACCCGAAAAGTTCCAGCTCCAGTATTTTGGGGCGAGGCGGCATGGATCAGCACGAGGCCTAGATAGCGAGCGAGTAAAGAAGACAAGAATTTGTCAAACTAAAAGCATTTGGGAGTAGGAGGCATCAGGTAAATGAGAATTCTTCACCCATGAGAACCGTTGCCTACGCTCTACGATCACCCGAAAAGTTCCAGCTCCAGTATTTTGGGGCGAGGCGGCATGGATCAGCACGAGGCCCACGTCCTTGTCCCACGTCCCTGTCGGCTAACTCACGTTTTACAATGCGGACTGGATCAACCACGAGTGCCTCAGGCATGCCGGCCAGCCGATGCAGAACCCTCGCCCAATTAGAAGCCACCACTGGAACTCGGCATTGCATACAGTCATGGAGGGTATCCGAGATGGATCGGCCATTCATCCATGAGAACCATCGCGCACTCTCGACGATCTTTCAAAACAATCGAGCTCCAAATTTTGAGAGTAAGAAGAGCTTTGTGCCTATCACAAGTCCCTGTTGGCCGACTCAGGAGGCGGATGAGATCAACCATGAGCACCTATTGATAGTACGAGACAGGACGTCCCGCAGCTGCAGAACCCTCGTGGGAAGCCCTATGGTGACGAACTCAACGATATAACCGACCGAGTAGCCGTGGACAAAGGCATCACATACGACCACCACGTCTATAGCTGCCCTACGGCGCAAAGCACGGAAGCCAGACCAACAACGTAGTTGTGCGTGCATTATTTGATTGTTGCGTCCACGTCCTTTAATTTCTCTCGTGTTGTACCCGCATTACTGGACAGTGTTCTCTCTCTACTCTTTTAGGAGAAAAATACATGATATATATTTGAAAATACATGAAATGTTCATGGAATGTAAAAGTATGTGCGCGCGGTTTATTTAAATGTTTCTACAATTAAAAAATTGTTACATTTAAAATATGTTCACATGTTTAGAAGTATAATCATGAAATTTTAGAAAACATCATGAAAATATATAAAACATTTTCTGTAATTAATAAAAAATTGTTCACGACATTTAGAAAAAGTTAATTCAATTTTATTCGCCGTATGTTAAATAAATCTTGTGCAATTTTGATGAAATGTTCAGAACATATAAATAAACTCTCTGTGACACTTAAAAAATTCATAATAGTGAAATAATGTTGACAGGTTTAAAAATTATTCATGAAAGTGTAAAATTTTGTTCAGGCAAATTTTAGAAAAAGTTCATGACACGTAAAAGAATGTTCATACACTAAAACCACGAGGATAAAGTTGGTGAATTTGACAAGGATAAGAAAAAAATGAAAAAGAAAGCAAATAGAAAATGAAAAAAACTGGTAAATCAAGTAACGAAAATCATAGAAATTAGGAAATAATAAACACCAGGCGAGGGAACCATCAAGGACTGGTATCCACTCTACATAAAGACTTGCCAGAACCACTGATGGGCTGGCCCACTCGGGCGAGCGTTAGATAGGTGAGTGCTGGATCGGTCCCCTACTAAACAAGACGAGACGTGAAATCCCGCACCTTCTAGCTCATCGAGTAAAACAATAGCACAACCAGAGCTCCATAAAGACGAGTGGCAGTACCATACAATTCTCCATATACTCGACCTTGCATTAACCATATAAACTCACCTAGTACAGCTAATCGAGACACATCTTTTTGCTGGTATGAAAATGCCGAAAAGTTGTGTGTATACAAAATAAAAAGGAGCTAGCTAGCGGCCTTAATAGGAGGTGAGAGAAGAAGAAGAAAATTTGTGAAATTACAAAAGCATTTGGGAGTAGGAGGCATCAGGTAAATGATAACCTTTCATCAGTGAGAACCATACGCTCGAGGATCCACCGAAAAGCTCCAATTCCAGATTTTCGAGGTAAGGTGGTGAGGATCAGCACAAAGCTCACGCGCTTATCCCACTTCCCTGTTGGATGACTCAGGATTTACGAGCCCCTCATTCACACCGGCCAGCTGAAGCAGAACTCTCACCGGATTGGAAGCCTCTACTTAGATGAACTTGGGCATCACATACCATCAAGAATGGGCCCCTAGACTGATCGAGTTGCAAGGAGTCCTAACGATTGGGATCCTCATCATCCCCCGAGTGGCCGGGTGCCCTATTGGGATCCAGCCACAGGGCGATCGTAAGGTCTCATGATCAAGTGCTTATATTATTCATGTGCTTTTGTGCAACTTCGTATGATTTTTTACATGTGCTGACCGTCACCAAACAATCTTTTCTACATCAGAGATCATGATCACACTTGATTCTGCTAGTGCTAAGGCCTCAAGCTGGGCAAAAGTTTGTAGAGATAGATGGTGCTAATCTCCTTCCTTGCAGATAATTATTTTGGTTTGATTTAATATTGTGTCCTTACAGTGTATTGAACTAAAAGTTCCATGTTTCCTGATTCAAGATAAAACTTAGAGAAAGAACAACTGGGACCATGGGATGTGTTGTAGTTTGATCACTTCCATTGTCACTTTGCCATGAAATATGTTGTTTCACGCATGTTATTCGACGTTGTATCAACTACCCTGCATTACGAGAGCCTCAATGCATCAGCTATCGAAATAACTACACGAGCTACCTGATCTAGTTTTGGCCTAACTGGCAAAATATTTTGCAGCCCCGAGACAGCTTAGAGTGGCACAAGCATTACAAGGTAGTATGAAAACCGTAGCACAAAAACTGTAGTAGCAACCAAATTGTAATGGGGTGTTGGTGTGGCCTTCAATGTGATTGCAGCTGGTTAGAGTGGCCTCCCTTCATATGAATCTCGTGGGCTCTGCACTCCAACTTGTCTCAGTGAGGAACTTCAGTGACGTGCCTAGATTGTAATTCATTGAAACCTTGTGGTCCCCTAATATGCCAATATTGTATGCCAGTGAGCATGACCAAGTGGTGGAGCAACTGCTTATTAAGATCTATTTGACTCTGAATTTTAGATTTTTTTTCAGATGTTAAAATCTGATCAATTAGTGGTTGATCCTTGTGTTGTGAATGTTGACTTGTCCTTGCAATTGTTCATTCCTGCAAATGGGCAAGTTCATAATTGTGTGCTCATATGTAATGCATATAATATTTCTCAATAAACGATCTAAATTAGGCATTACTAACAACGAAATATATTGAGCACCTGATTACTTGTACTACAGCCAAAATACAACGTATGGAAGATTCATCAAACAATCATCTATATGTAGGGACTGGTATGTCTTACCTAGTCCGACAACTCCAACCATTCCAACGCACATAGCAATGTACTTGTCCTCCCTCTCCAACATAGCCAAGAGACAAGACTATATAACACTTTTCATTTCTTCTTCGCTCAGCCTGGCCAACCATTATTACAAATGGTGGTAAAGAAATGTTATAATTTCAATCACTTAGTGTACAACAGAGGTGTACACTACAATGACGGTGAAACAATGGCTCAACTAACATCCATAGAAACTAGTTGCTTTACCATAAATTTCTGTCGATGTACTCGACCCACATCTCACCAAAATGAAAGCAACCTAGTTCTTCTAAGTGAGTCATATTATTTTGCTAGTATCAAAAAGTTGTAGATAGTAAATACAAAGGAGCTAGTGGCCCGAGTGTAGATGAGAAAAGAAGAGTAAATATCATGAACTATAAGAGTTTGCGAGTAGGAATCTTGGGGTCATGAGGAGCGGTCTTCCATCTCAACAACCCAGAGCAAGAAGTCGACACCGATGAGAAGAGCTACAAGATAGAGGCTGCACATTTGGTAACTGCACCGATATTGTCACTGAGGAGAGGAGTAGAGCGAACAGAAAGCCAAAGGAGAACGATGGAGAGGGTCGCTTTGTCAACTCGGGGAATCACGACCGCCTACTTGGTTGCTCTCGGGCTTTGTAGGCTTCCTGTTCACTTGTGCCCCTTTGCCCATTGATTTTATTTCGATTGTATCTTGGAAAGAAAGAAGTACACTTTGCTCAATTTTGAATCCCTGCCAATCTTATTCATCACATTACTAGGATTGTATATTCCTTGTAGTGGTTATGTGAGGTACACCCTCTGGGGTGTCCCCTCAACAATGTATATTGTAACTAGTAACTCTTATTATGTTTTGAGCAATCATTTTATCCCCTCACGTTAGGGTACACCTCGTGCAGTCAGGGTCACTAAATTATCAAAAGAACAAAAGGAAACTTAATTGAGTGGTGGATAGAAACAATACTGATACTTGCGATTAATTCAAATACGTTACAACCTCTCGAGCCCGAAAACCTCACGCATAGCGGAAGGTAACCTAAATAATTGCGTGAAATGGGGATTATCCTTAAGAGCATACATTGTAGGAATAAAAGAACAGATTTATAGATGCACGTCTTAGTTCTTCGGTGTCTCTCAATCGGAGCTAGCTCCTCTCACACGCATGGAGAGAGAGAGAGAGAGAGAGAGAGAGAGAGAGAGAGAGAGAGAGAGAGAGAGAATGGCCAAGCCAGTAGCTAGCCATGTTAATTATGTTCAGGTTAGATCCAAGTGTGCTAACTGCTAGTTGTAATTCATAGAACTATATTATTGCTCACGTTTCACTATTAGTGCATACTATACTGGCTGATATTTACTCCGTAAGTATGAAGATTTGTACTTTTGACCAATAATTTCTCTCCCGAGCCCGCTCGTCAATGCGCATGGAAATATTTCCCACGGCACGCAGATCTTTGGTCCCTGCATCGCCACGCGTGTGTAGCTGCGTTGATGGTGGTTGCACACCGGCGTCACTGCTTGCCCGGTTGCCGCCCCCCCGCTCGCCTCTCGCCTGCTTGTCTTATCACCTTCACCGGCTCGCAGCACCCACCAGCGGCAGTCACACCACCGTCCGGCCACAGTTATTGCAGGAGGCAGCACAAACCCGCATCACCGTCGGGGTGTCGTCTCTGCTCTTTGATCCGCGGGCCAACCTGGATAGACTGCTAGCGACACCACTCAATGCTCGCAGGTTTTGCCATGGCTGGTTGCAGTCGTCGCCATTCCAGGAAACATGTCGGTCGGCTCTAGCACCAATGACCGCCAGTTGCACCACGAGCATCAGGTGGGCGCTTGTGTTGACAACTGGAGGTTGTAGCACCAGCTACATGTAGACGAACTGCAATGTGAACTATAGTAGCACCCTACAGTACCAATGCGCCTTGTGACACCTACACAATGTATTTCACTGACTATGAAATAACAATGTCCGTTATTAGAGACGCTCCAGGTGTGACTATAGGGCGGCTTGTTCCTTGGTTGCCTCTCAAACCTAGCTAGTTACTCTAACATGCATGGAGAGATAAAAAAGGATTCGTTTTTGTTCAGTTTTGTTCATAAGGTTTTGTTTTGTTCCATGCATGATGAATCCCTCAAATGAAAAGGTAACCTCCTAGTAGTTTCTGCTGATTTTCCAAAGTACTTCATCGTTTGCAATTTATAGAGCTGAACTACTGCTCTTGTCTCATTAATGCAAGCATGCCTATGTTCTGTCTGAGAATTATGGAGATGTCGTACTTGTACTTTACTTCTTTGATGCGATACTTGCATACTTGCTTAAACCTGTGAGTCATGTGCATCCGGGAGACAAAAAACACAGGGATTATGTTCGCTGCGCAAAAATGCAAGTTCGCCTAGTGCCCATGGCTTTGCTGATCGAGTCCGTTTCATTGGACGCTCAGCAAAGTAGAAGAAAGCAAATGACCGTCATGGAGAAGATGGGAGGGGATGCTGTGGCTGGGGCTTGAGTGATGGAAACGCCTCACCCCTGAGCTTTTATAGTTGGGGATCGGGGGTGTGGGGAGCGCAATTAATGGCTAGCTGGTTACCAGTCATGTCTCCCACTCACCGGTGACTAATGGGCAAATGGATGTGCATGTACAGGGGGTGCCACACTAACAACTCGGCAGTGGCACGAGGAGGAATAAGCTGAAACTACCCTCCCACACTGACGGTTTTTTATCGACCGAGCTCCATCTTGGTCTTCCCATCCTCCAAATATGGAGGCTACGAGGTCATTTACGGAGGAAACTCATTTACGGAGGAAACACAATAACTCTGCTAGAATTTATTTGGACCGCAAATATTGCCAGTTATTATGCCGATCAGAGCCATATGATGACTTTACTAGAGTTTCTCTAGTATAAAACATCGGAACATAAATCGCCTACAAGTGGTGCTCGGCTCAGGGCACCCATCACTAGCTAGGCTTCGCTCAGGCTAGTCTCGCCAAATCGAGGGCCAGGCTAATCTCGGTAAAATTTGGGCATAGATTACCTACGGTGCACGAGTAATCAAACCCGCCTCTAGTGTCAACATACCAGTGGCTGAAGGTTTGGGGTACCCATCACTACTAAGCCTAGGCCAACAGCCAATCTGGAACAAAATTACTAGGCCCCGGGCCGCCACTTCTTACTATCTTAGAATGTCCTAGAGCAAAGCAAAAATCCTTATAATTATCTCTTCATGATGTACTCTTTATAACATGAATTTGGAAAAAAAAATACATAAGTGAGGAAAAACCAATGGACAACTTAGCATGTACCTAGGTAATATCCAATTTTAAGAAATTGCAATTAATAAAAAATGAGGAAAAAAGGGAGAGATGATCCGCTGCGGGCAAGGGATCCATGGAGGTAGTGAGGTGCATGAGCTTTTGAGATCCTATGGAGTGAGATGGGACCTTCCCATTATGACATGCTTAGTTATTGTGTTGTTAAAATCTGATCTATGTTGGTTGATCTATTCGTAACAAAATCACATTGTTGTTTTTATTTGTCTTTTTTTTAGAAAACCTCTTATTTTGATTGTCTATGTATTTCGGGTTATGGACATGCCCAAAAAGCTAATACTGGTTGCAATGTATAGCGACCGCCAAAATATATTCAGCCCGCGTTTATATACATAGCTTCAACAAAGCAGCCATAGCTATTATGACATAAAAAATATCCAAAAGCAAGCAGCACAAATCCAACCACTTCAACGAACATGGCAATGGACATGTCCTCCCTCTCCAACACACCCGAGCATATTCAATACTTTTTATCTCTCGGTAGATACAATAATTTGGAATAACCCAAGTGTACAATATGCGTCTGCGTGCAGAAAAAAATAAAAAGCAATATTATTCCTTCTTATAAATAGAAGTAGAACAATGGCAAAGCCAGAGCTCCATTAACACTTCTGCCAATCGAGACACATCATTTTGCTGATATTGAAAAGCTCTAGATAGGGAATGAAATCAAGAGTTAGCTAGCGAACGGCCTGGATAGTGTGTGTGGAAAGAAGAGAAGAAATTGTGGCACTAAAACTATTTGGGACAAGGAGGCATCAGGTAAAGGAGGAGCATCCATCCATGAGAACCATCGCGTACTACCGACAATCTCCTGCGGTGGCCGAACCACAAATTTTGAAAAAAAAGGATAACCGCGTGCGTATCCCAAGTCCTTGTTGGCCGACTCTGGGTATATGAGGCGGATCAGAGCAACCGCGAGCACCTCCTCGGTATCATGTAGGACGTCTTACCGCTGTCGAACCCTCACTGGATCGGAAGCTCCCACAGGAACAAACTCTCCGATCTCAACGACTGAGTAGCCGCCCACGAAGGCATCGCATATAAGCCCCTAGCTTTCCTATCGTGCTCGCCTACGGCGCAGGGCACATGAGCCAGTCGAGCAGCATAGTTCTGCGTGCATTGTTGATCATTGTGAGCGCATGTCTTCTATTTTTCTGTCGTGTTGTACCTGAGTTGCAAGCTGTATTCTCTCTCTATTATTTTCGGAACAATTACACAATATATTTTAAACATACATAATCACTAATTTTAAAAATTGACATTTTTTTGAATTATATTAATTACTTTTAAAAAATATAATTGTGCATTATAAATGTTCGTGGAATATAAAAGAATGTTTGTGCGGTTTAAAAAAATTGTTTGCACAATAACATTTATGGTGACATTTGAAAAATGTTTCAATATTTAGAAGTATGTTCCTGACATTTTTTAATAAGTTCATAAAAATGTAAAGTTTTGTTCGTGTAATTTATAAATACTGTTCATGTCATTCGAAAGATTGTTCACAACATTTAAAAACTTTTCACATGTTTAGTTATTTATTCGGTTTATTTTAAACAATGTTCATGGTATGTAAAAAATTATCCCCATAATTTTTAGAAAGTTATCTTAGCATATAAATAAAATTGATGCACTTGTCTTGGAAAAATTTCATGGAAACGTAAACATTTTTTCATGCAATTTTTAGATAACGTTCATGACATGTAAAATAGATGTTTGTACAGTAAAATAAGGAGGATGAGAAAGTTTGCTAATTCAAAAAGGAAAAATTGGAGAACGAAATTTGAAATGGTAAAAAAAACAAAAAGAATAGAAATGAACAACCCATAAAAAAGGCAAAGAAAACATCAAATAATAACCAAGATGTAAAACCCCTGATGGAGAGGCCCACTCGGGCGAGATTTATAGGTGAGAACTTGTCCCCAAATAAAGGAGATGAGACCTCCTGTCCCGCGCTTAAGCTTCTTTATAGTGAGCAATCACACACCTTCTAGATCGCTGAGAAAAACAAAAACACAACCAAAGCTCCATAAAGACAAATGGTACCACCAAACATTTCTTCATATTGTCGACCCAACATTTACCATATAATCTAACCAAGTTATGCTATTGGGCACACATCTTTTTGCTTCTATTGAAAATTTGTCAAGTTGTAGATATAAGAAATACTAGTAAGCTAGCTAGAGGATTGGATAGGAATTGAGTAAAGAAGTAAAAATTCACTAGTGAAGAAATGGCTAGCCACAACTCTTGTTCGTTGGCGCGCATTTCCCTCCAACGCTAGCACTAATATTTTCAAATAGTGCTGGCGCTGGCTAAATTCGAACGCCATAGCTACTTACTTAGTGCTAGTGTTGCACATTAGGCCCATTAGGCCCACGCCAGCAATAGTCCATTTTACCTGCCCTCCCCAGTAAAATAACATATCCGTTTTCACACTCGCTCTCGATCTCCAACACCACCCCAGTCCACCTCTCGATCCCCGCCCTCGCCGTTGCCCGACGCCGCGCGTCGCCGCCCGCACACCTCACCCCTGATCACCTCCGCTATTAGTCCGATGCCCCTCCTTCTCTCCTTCCCCCCCCCCCCCCTCTCTCTCTCTCTCTGCCTCGATAGCCTCCCCCATTTTTCTTAGGGTTAGGGTTAGTGTTAGGTAACTAACTGAAGGGTTAGGGTTAGGGTCAGAGTAGCAACCTCGTAGCATTGTTAACAGTTGTGGAATGCCACGATTTTTCAGTCACATACCGAATGTATTGTCAATTATGATGTATTGTATTGTCAAAAATTAACATTATGATGTATAGTCAAAAACTTTTCATAGACTCAGTTGCTAGCCAACTTTTGCAATTATGATGTTTTGTAACTTCAATTTCACGGACAAAGTGAAACATTGACATAGCAACCAGGCAGCCGACATCCTCTCAAGGATAGACATAGTGAAATATCATATTTTAGAGTGGCATTTTCAAATAGGATGCCACATTTGCATTAACTTGCGTTTGGACATGATATTGTGTAATTCCGAATCATTTGAATTGATTCTGAATGTTGGCACTTGCTCCCTCAAATTGTTCAATTTGTTACAGCATGTCCTCTAGCATATGGTGCGGGTCCTCTAACAACTTCGAGGGGTATGTAGACGAGAAAGATGAAGTGAGCACCAACCAAATAAGGTTATATAATACATGCATCAACATTGTAAACACATCCATATATCTAACCATTCATTGTTGATGATTTCAAACCCTTGCCAGGATTACGTACGGCGTCCGCCTTCTCCAGCACCCGTTGAGCAGCAGCCATGTGACATAGACGTGCTCAATCCCGAGCTGGTCGCGTCACATAGGAGCACCCGTTGAGCAGCAGCCATGTGACGTAGACGTGCTCAATCACGAGTTGAATGATTCCCTGAAGAAGGACAGGGATAATGTTATCGTTGGTAATTCTGTTGTCTATGACAAGGTATTCAGTCTGGAAGATTAGAAGTACAAAGTGAAACACGAGATAGGTGAGCTGAAGAACAACATACAACCCCTGAAGGCCAAGAGGACACAACTGAAGACGAAGAAAGCCCATTATATCAGTGAGAGGGACATGCATAGGAATAAACTTCATGAGATGAAGTTGGTCCTTAGAAGGTAGTGTCGAAGTAGTAAAGTTTAAAGTAAGATTTTGAAGTTGGTAGTTTATAACAACTACAATCTTTTGTGAAGATGAAACATTTAGTTTATGAACAAGGTAGTTCATTAGTACTAACGTTTTGTGAAGTTGAAACTTAGTATATATATTTATATTGCTGCAGATATGGAATAAGTTTCCATTGATGTGTATTTTTTGTATTAGCTAAATATGAGAGTGTCGGCGTGCAACTCTGTCCAATGTCATAGATATTCAAAATACTTATGGCGTCGTCTCCAACGCCACTACTAGGTTCTAACAATGACGTCATATTGGTGGCGTCTGGTGTCCACGTCAGCAAGTTCATTTTTACCATGCTATAGCTAGGCTTTTCTGCACTAGTGATTGTTAAATTAAAAGCATATGGGAATACATGCATCATCTAAAGGAGAACCTTCATCCATGAGAACCATCGCGTACTGTCGACATTTGCCCAAAAAACTCTAGCTCCCAATTTTCGGTGCAAGGCGGAGTGGTTGGCCCACGTCCCTGTCGGCTGACTTGAGATTTACAATGCAGATCAAATCAACCAAGAGCTCGTCATGCACGCCTCAAGATGGCAACATGGACGAAACCCACCGGGTTTTACCCGCCCAAACCCATCTTCACGAGAAAATTCCAAGCCCGTTCCCATCCCCGTTACCGTGCGCGGGGCTAGCTTTTTGCTCGTCCCCTAGACCCATCAGGTTTGCTAAACCCACTGTGAAATCGGCATATTTAAGAAAACATAGTAGTAACATAGAATAGCATTTCAATAGCAAAAAGATCATATTTCAACAGCATAACGTGAGCAAATATCAGCACAATACAACAGTATATGGTTCACAGCTATGAGGAGCATATTTTAGCAGCATAAGTTGAGCAAAAAAAAAACGCAATAATAACAGCTACAAGAAGCTTATTTCAGCACAATACACTATCCCATTTGAGGAAGAAAGATAAGCATATTTCAGCAACAAACAATAACATTTTAATGGGGATGGCGGGTATCGGGTTCGGGTATTGTTGAAACGGGTTTGAAACGGTGAAACGTGTCGGATTTTATTCTTTACCCAATAGCAGCCCCGCGATGTTAAAAGGACGCCCATCCCCGTCCCCTAATGGGGTAAAAACCCACGGGGAAGCGGGTTTTGGGGCCCCATTGCAATCTAGATGCACGATGGCTAGCAGCTGCAAATCCCTCGCCCGATCAGAAGCCACCACTCCTATGAACTCGACAACGCATACCGTCAGGTAGGGCATCCGAGATGAATCGGGTGATCCATCCATGTGGACCGTCGCGTACTCTTGACGATCTTCCAAAATACTCGAACTCAAAAAATTATAGAGTAGGAAGGCCATTGGCCGATTCAGGGTTTAGGAGGCGGATTAGATCAACCATGAGCACCTCTTGATAGTATCAGGCGGGATGTCGCACTGCTGCAGAACCCTCACCGAATCAGAAGTCCCCACAATGACGAAGTAAACTATATCAATGACCGAGTAGCTGACGACAAAGGCATCACATATGACCATGTCTATTGCTCGCCTACTGTGAGCCGCAAGTCTAGCTCGCCTACAACACAGAGCACAAAGGTCGGCCCAGAAACGTTTGTACAATTAAAAAAATTGGACATTTAAAAAACGATCACACGTTTAAAAGTATATTCATGAAATTTAAAAATATCAAAATGTAAAAGATATTCGGTGTAATTTTAAAAAAAAGTTCTTACCATTGACAAAACTGTTCCCGACATTGAGAAACATTTCATTCATTTTTGTTCATGATATGTAAAATAATTTCATGCAACTTTAGAAATGTTTATATCATATACATAAACTCTCCGTGCCATTTGGAAAATTCGTAAAAGTGAAATAATGTCAACATGTTTAAAAATATTCATGAATATCTAAAATTTTCCTTAGGCAATTTTTAACTAACGTTCATGACTTGTAAAAGTATGATCATACATTAAAACCGGGTTGATAAAGTTGGTGAATTTGAAAAAGAAAACAAATAACAAACATAAGTAAAGATAAATTGAGAATGGAAAAAAAGGTTAAACCGGGAAAGTGAAACATAGAAATAAGGAAATAATAAAAACTAGATGAGGGAACATTCAAAGACTTGTCTTGATTATACATAAAAGATTCAAAGACATGGGCACGCCTACTCGGGCGAGAGTTATAGATGAGAGATGTCTCCTTATAAGCGAGATGAGACATCATATCCCACGCATAACCCGCTTCATAGTTAGGAATCCTGCACCTTCTAGTTCATCGAGCAAAACAAACGCACAACCAGAGTTCCATGCATAAAGACAAGTGGCCGTACCATACAAACTAACCTCGCATTGTTAATCGAGCAATATATTTTTGCTGTTAATAAAACGTTGTAAAGCTGTGGATATAAGAAATACAAAGGAGGTAGCTAGTGGCCCGGGTAGGAGATGACAGCAGAAGAATAAAAATTGTGAAACTACATTAGCATTTGGGAGTAGTAAATGATCGCCATTCATCAATGAGAACCATACGCTCGACGATCCCCCGAAACGCTCCACCTCCAGATTGTCGAGTAAATGTGGCAAGGATCACCACAAGGCTCCGCTCACCTGCTTATCAACTGCTTATACCACATGGATCCGTACGCCGGCCAGCCACTGCAGAACTCTTGCCGCTTCAGAATCCACCACTTAGATGAAATCGGTATCGTATATCGTCAAGCACGGTGCCGAGACGGATTGAGGCGCAGGGAGTCCTCACGATTGGGATCCTCGTTATCATCCAAGTCTTCGAGCACCCGATTGGGATCGAGCCACTGGGCGTCCCATTGGGATTGAGCCGCAGGCAGCTCTAATGGTTATGATCAAGTGTTTGTATTCGTGCTATGATTGTGCACAATTTCTTCAGATTTTTCATGTTCTGACCATCACGGGATAATATTTTTTACCTCACAGAGAATTATGTTATTTTATTTTTATTTTTGTGGGCTTACTGTGTATTGAACTGAATGTTCCGTGTTTGAGGACTCAAGACGAATCTTAGGGAATTAACTCTGGGATCATAGGATGTATTGTAATTTGATCAGTTCCATTGTAATTTTGCCATGAAATATGTTGTTTCATCCATGTTATTGGACGTTGTAGCACCTGCCCTTTATTACAAGGGCCCCAACGCAGCAGCTGTCAGAAATCAGAATAACGCAGCGGCAGTTGTTCCACCCATTTTATTGGACGTCACGGAGTTACCTGATCTAATTTGGCCTAAATAGCACAATATTTTGCAGCCCTGAGACACCCCATGCAGGCAAAAATATGTCTCATGTCTCTTCTGTTGTGGTTTCAGCTGTTTTTTATATTTGTAAAAGGTAATGTAAAAACTCTTGCGCAAGAAATACGATAGCAAAAAAATCGCAACATGTTGTTGTTGTGCCCTTCAGTGTGTTTGCAGCTGGTAAGAGTGGCCTTCTTTATGGGAATCTCGTGAGCTGGCTGCCCCTGCACTCCACCTTGTCTCAATGAGAAACTGTCTTGCGGTAATCCAGGGATGCAACTTCTGTGACCTGCCCGATCTGTAATTCACTGAAAGCTTGTGGTAAACTAATTAATTTGCCAACACTGTATGCCAGTGAGCAGGACCAAGTGGTGAAGCGATTGCTGATTAAGATCAGTTGGACAATGAATTTTGAATGTTTATTGCATGTTTAAAATCTGATCAATTAGTGGTTGATCCTTGTGTTGTAAAAGTTGACTTATGCTTCCAATTATTCATTCCTGCAAATCGGCAAGCTCATAATGGTGTGCTCATACGTAATGCATATAATATTTCTCAATAAACGGTTTGCATTAGCTCATTACTAACACCAAAATGTATTCAGTACCTGGTTACTTGTACCACAGCCAAAATATAACTTACGAAACCTTCATCAAACAATCATCTATATGTCAGCACTGGTAAATCAACTAGTGCGACAACTCCAACCACTCCAACACACATCACAATGTATTTATCCTCCCTCACCAATATAGCCAAGAGACAAGAATATATAACACTTTTCATTTCTTCTTGGCTCAGCCAGGCCAACCATTCTTAGAAAGGGCAGTAAAGCAATGGCATAGTTCCAACCACTTAGTGTACAACAGAGGTCTACATTTATAAATGGCGATAAAACAATGGCTCAACAAACCTCTATAGAGACTACATTACTATACATTTCTATCTATGGACTCAACCAACCACTCTCCAAAATGAAAGCAACCTGGTTGTACTAATTGATTCATATTATTTTGCTAGTACCGAAAATTTGTAGATAGGAAATAGAAATGAGCTAGTGGCCTGTGTGTACATGAGAAAAGAAGAGAAAATATCATGAACTATAAGAGTTTGTGAGTAGGAGTCATCGGGGACATGAGGAACAATCTTCCATCTCGACAACCTAGAGCTAGAAGACAACACGGATGCCACGAGCTAAAAGATAGAGGACGCATATCTGGTAGCAGCACCGATATTGTCGCTGAGGACAGGGTCACTCTGTCAACTCATCCAGTCACGGCCGACTACTTGCTTGCCCTCAGGTTTTGTAGGCTTTCAGTTCACTTCGTGCACCTTGGCCCTTTGATTTTGTTTCGATTGTAGCTTGAAAGAAAGAACTAAAGTTGATCTCACTTTGCTCAAATTAATATTACGAGCATTATTCATCCCACCCCCCATGAAAAATACTCTTAATTTTTTTTTATATGACCCATATATTTTTAAACCAGAATTTGATTTTTGATTTTTGATTTTTGCTTTTATATGTTTGGAATCACATTTTATTTCCCACATTTTTTATTAATGTGAGATTGAAATATATAACTGATTTTCACATCACAACTATCAGTGTGAAACTGAAATAGTGAAAATTAAACGACTCTGAAATGTATCCAAATTTGATGTTCTTTGAAAGGTCTTGTTGCCAGAAATTCAAATATATGAAAAAAAATGAAAACAGAATTTTGGTTTAGAAGATATGAGTGTTTCAAAATATCGCTTCGAAATAAAAGGGTTGCTTTTTGTATGGGAGAGAAAGAATATAAACAATGCATGCACCGTGCTTCTCCGCGCGCGCGCGCGCGCGCACACTCTCTCTCTCTATTTCCTAACAAAAAGCTGACATGCACGAGTCGCATTCTCTCGTATTGCTTCCTTTAACACGTAACAATCATCTACATGCACACATCTCGGAAAAAGTGCTGCACGATGGATGCTTGACCAGTACATTCAGCTTTCCCTAGAAAATGCAATTCGCTGGGATTGGGAATTTTAGTGATTAGCTATTTCTTTTTATGAGATAGATGGAGGGAGGTGCTCATTACTGTGATTTGTGATGGTGGTGTTGAAAAGAAAGGGGACAACAAAGGTAAAGAGTTAAAGTACAAATTTGTGAAAATTCTACATTTCTAAATTTATGATTTGTGTTGTAAAATAGCTTGACAATGTATAATTGTGATCTTAGTGGCATTTTCAGATTCTGAAATTGGTTTTCCAGCATAATTTATTTTATGTTTTAGTGTCCACGTCCCTCAAATTTTTTTCCATCCTTCGCCACTATCGACCGGTCCACGGACAAATGGGATACCGTGTTCGATGATAAAACACCTGATGATAACTTTGTTCAAATCAATGCGGACCATACGAGGTTCCCTGTTAGAGATGAGGGTCCCTGTTGGCGATGCCCCTGAGCAGCTTGGAAACTATTCTAGTGCAGCCCGGCAGCTATGGCGATGAATGTGACGTGGACGAGTGAGTGCAGCCAGGAGACAGCTGTCCATGGGCCTCAACAGTGACGACGCAGAAGGGAGCAATGCAATGGCCTACACCACCAGCAGCGCCACAGCACCACGCTTGACCCCAAGTCTCCTCCAGTCCACTACCTAGCTCAATTATTTCCCCTTACTGTTTCCATGTTTTTTTTCGAAACGGAGGCAAAAGATTTACCTCATCTATTAAATAAGGGATGAGAGTATTATAGAGTCTTACAAGAGGACCACCCCCATAAACGGCATGACAACTACTCACGCAAAAAAAGAGGTCCTAGCCTCTTGGCACCCGCAGTAATCCACAACTTTGCCTCCTCCAGAATGATGGTAAGAAGTATAGGCGGCGGCGCACTCTTGTGTCGAAACACCCTGGCGTTGCGTTCATTCCAAATGGTCCAAGAGACAAGCATGGTTAGGGTGGCCATAGCGCTCCGGTTTGGGACGTGGGTACCGCATCTCTTGTCCCACTATGCATGGACGGCGTCGTCAAGGTGCCAACCGGTGGTGTCCATGTGAGCCAGGCCAAGCTTGGCGATGAGGGACCTCCAAAGCCTAAGCGTGTAGCGGCATTGGTAGAATAGGTGCGCGCCCGTTTCTTGCTCCCGCGAGCAAAGGGGACAGAGGCCACAGTTTTGCCAACCTCTCCTCTCGAGGCGATCGGCAGTCCAAATCCTGTCCTGGAGAGCCAACCATGCAAAAAAATTTACCTTTGGGGGAGCCCAAACGCTCCAAACCATGCGGTCCATGGCCGAAAGAGTCAGTCCAAGGAATTGAGCCTTATAAGCGGTGGCCGCCGTGTAGATTCCATCATTCGAATGTTTCCACACAATATCATCCTCGAGTTGGTCGTCAAGATGGAAGTCATTCAGGAGCATCCAGAGATTGAAGAATTCCCGAACATGAACCTCAGAGACAATGGTGTTGTAGCTGATCTTGAAAATCCATGCATTTCCTTTGAGAGCCTCCCTCACCTTCCAATGCTTTCTCCTCAAGGCCTCATAAATTAGGGGCGCAATATCTTTGGGTTTGCATCCGAGAAGCCAAGGCGAATCCCAAAAAGGTGTTTTGGCTCCGTCACCCACAATGATGGTAGTGGAGGCATAAAAGAAGTTTAGATCGTCGTCCGTACACGGGCTGCCAAAGCCTACCCATAGTCTGTGAGGCTCCTTCCACTCATACCAAGGCCACCTTAGCCGTAGGGCACGTGCAAATTTGTCGGTATTGAGCACTCCAAGGCCCCCATACTCCTTCGGTCTACAAACTATATCCCAATTAACCTTGCATTTGGTGCCCGTCGTCTTGTCTGCACCGGACCAAAGGAAACTTACTGTTTCCATGTGACTCCCTCAAATTTCACTCTGCTTTCCCTTCCTTGCCCGCTTTCCCCCCAGATTGTTTCCGCTTGCGCAGCGCGTAGCTTGCTTCTCCGATGGTAGCCTCCAGATTCGTTAGCCGGCGACCGGCGGCGAGGTGAGCAGCAGCGACGACGCCGGCGAGTACGCGTCCAACATGATCGAGCGGCAAGGTGAGGGCTTTTCTTTGGCAACATGATTATTACTTCCATAGCTGCTGCATGCAAAATTTGTGTGAGATCTGCGTGTAAACTACCAGCAAACTTTGTTCTACATTTTTTCTTCTTCTTTTCACGCATGGATCTGCTGCCCTCCATAATATTTTTTCTGTCAACCTCACTTGAAAAATATGGAAGACTACTGCCCGTTTCCCTGAGCTCCAGATCTGCGTCCATCGTCGTCTTTCGTGGGGCGTGGAGAACAGAGCATCCACCATCTTATTCCAACTATGGCCACTGCTCAAGTAAGTGAAGTAAGAATCCCGGCCAGTTTGCTCTGTGGCCAGCTCTTACTGAATCGATGATCTCAAATCGGTAAACAGCAATTTGTGTCATTGTGTGTTCAGTCTTATGTACAGATTCATTATTTTCGTCAACCCAACAGCCTAGCTACATATATCTAACCCATTGAAACAAATAGCACGCTATAGCACCGGTAATAGCATGCTATAATATATAGAGAATTCTCTCGTTAAATTAATAAGTGTACAATGTCTCGCTAATAACATGCTATTGTGCACTATAGCATGCTAATAGCATATTTTTAGGGATGACGCTATTTTCTATAGCACGCTATATTTTTCGTTGATCTAACTCCATGGGACCTGACACTTATATCATATATCTCATATCTTATTATATTAAAGGCACCAAAGAAGACGCCACATTAATCCACATCATTAGAATTAATTAAGCTGTTAGATCTTAGATTCACGGTTAGGATTAACAATGGGAAACCCTTCCTATCTATAGTATGAAAAGACACCAGAGTCAGACCACTCAAATGCCGTTGATTCAATTGAGATTTGACGGTCAAGATTTTACTTCTGATATGTAAATAGAAAATAAAAAATCAGCACGCAACTAACCACCCGTAACCCCGCCCGTAAACCTCTCCTCCCTAATAGCCCCCGATTGCAATCAGTCCTCCGCCTCGCACGCATCGCCCCCAACCCCAACTCGCCTCGCCAGAATCCCCCTCTCCCTCACCTCGCAAGCAGCAGCCTCCTTCTCTCCTCTTCGTCCAGCCTCTCGGCGACCCCACTGGCCAGCTCCACCCCAATGGTCACCGACGAGCTCGCAACGTAACTCATCGTCGCACTTATCTCCACCAGGATCAGGCCCTCCTCCACCGTTCTGTACTCCGATCCACCTTGTACGAATAGCATCTCGGCTCAGGAAAGAAGCAAACACGAATGGAGTATTGAAGGTTCGCCCACCACATCCTCATGACCTAAGATTTGAGTCCTCTCCTCTTGCTCTTGGTAATATTTAATCATGCACTGCTAGTTGATTCCTAAAATAATACTCCAGTTTACTGATTTTCGTTTGATATCTAGTTGCCAGATTGCCAGTACCTTGGTGATGCCATGTTTGTGGGTGTGAATTTGTGCCGTCCAGTATGTATTTGATCACTAAACCATTCACAATGTTGTTGTGAACTGGATAGGTGCATCATGCGAATATGCCTCCTTTGTGAGCAGCAATATTAGTATTTGGGCCAATTTCTTTCATTTTTTAATGCTTCCGAGTAACAGTACATATGTATCCAGTGCACTTTTTCATGCTTCTCTGGGTAAGAATACTACTTCCATTGGTCAACAATTTTTGGGCTAAATTTGTATGTAGGCAACTCAAAGCATGCGTCCTCATATTCGCAGCAATCTTAGTTGTTTCGAGTATCAATTTCTATGCTTCCAACCAAGACGAAAAATGTTGAGATGTCATATTTTCATGCTTCCTATGAATTGCCATACTGAGTTTAATAAACTATTTATACGTACATAGGATAAGCTTCTTAATTCCAATGCCTTGCTTCGACACCCATATGTTTAGTGAATATCTTCATGTCTTGGTATTTGGATAAAGAGAACTGCATAGATATGTTGGTGCAATCGTACTAATTACCTATTTTCAAAATTCTGTGCTTCCAACGAAGATGAGAGTTGGTGAGATATTACCTGTGCATGCTTCCTACATATGAAGCTAGAAATGCTTCTGTAGTATAGATAGTTTTTGCTACCAATGCTTCCTGCGTCTTATTTTGCAACTTAGTTATTCTCCTTGTTACACGGTTGGAATATGGCATGCTCCCATCCGATAGTACATATGTTTCTTCGTTTTAGGTAGTTGGCTTCCATAGTTCTAGAGGTTGGCCCGACTTTCACACGCCCACATCTCGCCAATCGTTGGCGGAAAATTACACGTGAATTGAACTGGAAGGGTTGGCCTAGCTCGGGCGTGCCAAACAATTGGCTGCCTTCCAAACAGCTGTCATCTAACCAGTCAACGCCAAAAAATTGGTTAGGCATGTATCAGCAGCAATCCAAACAGCCTCTAGGTTCCAAATGTTGCTTTTAACTTGTTTGTACTGTTCTATTGTAAACTTGCTTTTTGTCAGTACTGCAGCGCACATATAGTGCCATTTGTTGCTTCCTCCTTTCGATACTTATGCATCTTGCCTAACCGATGTATGCTTCAAGCAGTTGTGTGATGGGCTGATCCAACACATGTATATGGAGGCAACTAGTGCATGCACTAAGAAGCGCGGGGACACCTGGATCTACCTCACAATGAAGGAGACCACACACTTGAATGAAGGGAAGCGAGTCCATAGTCTTTAGGGAAAAAAACAATATGAACTTAAGAAGCACTGTACTATTTATGGCTTGCAAAAGCAAATTTGTTGTACGAACGTGAAAGTGCCATTAGTGAATATACATATAGTAATATTTAGGAAGCACTGTACGTTGGATCCGAAACATGTTGTATGAATGGTTGAAGCATGGAGACTTATGTTCGGTTGGAAGCAAGTTATTTTTGCAGTGGAAACACTAATGTAGTGGATGGAAGCGAAAAAAATCTTATGTTGGAAACATAATTAAAACATAGATGGGACTACAAAATTAGCAACTTTGATGCAAAATTTTGTTACATGGAAGCAAAGTTCTTTGCACAAAAAATTGTTAGGTCTAACCAAATTTCATTTGCAATACAAGTAAAATGTGTCCTCGGTGGAAGCAAAAAAGATGGTGTTGGAAACAGAAAATGAAGTGTTACATCGAAGCAATTAAATTAAATTTTCAAGCATAAAAAAAATCATTGAACAAAGTTTTCCCGAAATAAACATATATAGAAATTTATTGTATCAGATGAGACATTCTGACATAGTTCAACGGTGGAAGCAGAAGCACATGTACACGTTATGAGAAAGAAGCAAGCAGTTGGTTACAAACGTACGTTTCGGGGTCATTTATAGGGGTCAAGTAATAACAGCAGGATGTTTCGAGATCTGTTATATCAGTCACGTAATAATTACAGGATCTTACTGTGTAAAGGGATATCTACGGTCCATCGTGCAACTAATCCTACGGCTGTGGACTAGTCTGACGGAATGCTAGCGTCAGTAGTCTGATGGCTAGTGGTGCCCACTCATTAACAATTGGAGGAACCAATGAAGATTTCTACATTAATTCACATCATTAGAATTAATTAAGCCGTTAGATCTCAGATTCACGCCTAGGATTAATCAAACAAAAGACTATGCCAGGACATGACATACGTTACAATCAAAATCATCAAACGTACATGCAAAAAGAGACGGTTGAGACTAGGAATCCTAGTGATATCTCTATACCTAATAATAATAAATCACCGATAACTTCTCGTCGTACGTCGTGGCATTTTTGCAAATCAGCCCTCGTGATTTTATGTATTCAACCTGCAGTCCCTGTGTAAGTGATTCTGAAAAAACGCTTCGATTTTGCAAATTTATCCCTGTGTTATGTAATATTCTGCCCGCGCTCCTTTGTATCTTATCCAGTGGCAGAGATTCCCCGTCCCGCCCGCGGCGGGCGCCAGCGACCGCATCTCCCCCGTCCCGCTCGCGGCGCCCTCGCCGCCGGCCATCTTCCTCCCACTTTCTTGTTCCTCTCCCCTTTATTCAGAAAAAAAATCGTCTTCTCAACCCGCGATCCCTGTGACCGGTTCGCCGCCGCTGGAACCTTCTCAATCTCTCGTGTCGTGATTTAATCCCACCCCGCTCCTTTGCACACAATCCAATCAATTTATATACGCAGGCTACTTTGCCGAATCAGAAATCAACAAGCATAATCTGGGAACAGAGGAGGCCACGGGTAATCAGGGAGCAGAGGAGGCGGGACGAGGCTAGCGCATGATGTGGAGGCGATGGCGTGGCCGTGCAGCAGAGGACGAGGGAGGAGGCAAGGCGCGGCCATGGCGTTCTCCTCCTGGTGGCGCGTGCGGGTGTGTGTAGCCCGTGCCATGGCCGGAGGAGCGGGGGTGAGGCGCTGAGGAGGATGTGCTGGCGCGTGCGGGTGTGTGTAGCCCGTGCCATGGCCGGAGGAGCGGGGGTGAGGGGCTGAGGAGGATGCGCGAAGGGAGGATCCTGGCAGCAGTGTGTGCAGCTTTCGGTGAGGGGTGGGCGGGGGATCCTGTTGGTGGCGGGCATAGGCTCGGGAGCGGCTGGTTTCTTCCAGACGAGCTGACATGATCCTGTTGGTGGCGGGCATAGGCTCGGGAGCGGCAGCGTGTCCCAGCTAGAGGTCGTGAAGCACAGCGAGGCGTCTGGTTTCTTCCAGACGAGCTGACGTGATCCTGTTGGTGGCGGGCATAGGCGGCACATCGGGAGCGGCAGCGTGTCCCAGCTAGAGGTCGTGAAGCACAGCGAGGCGGTTGGTTTCTTCCAGACGAGCTGACGTGATCCTGTTGGTGGCGGGCATAGGCGGCACATCGGGAGCGGCAGCGTGTCCTAGCTAGAGGTCGTGAAGCACAGCGAGGCGGCTGGTTTCTTCCAGACGAGCAGGCGGCTGGTTTCTTCCAGACGAGCTGACGGAAGACGAGCTGACGTGATCCTGTTGGTGGCGGGCATAGGCGGCACATCGGGAGCGGCAGCGTGTCCCAGCTAGAGGTCGTGAAGCACAGCGAGGCGGCTGGTTTCTTCCAGATGAGCAGGCGGCTGGTTTCTTCCAGACGAGCTGACGGAAGACGAGCTGACGTGATCCTGTTGGTGGCGGGCATAGGCGGCACATCGGGAGCGGCAGCGTGTCCCAGCTAGAGGTCGTGAAGCACAGCGAGGCGGTTGGTTTCTTCCAGACGAGCTGACGTGATCCTGTTGGTGGCGGGCATAGGCGGCACATCGGGAGCGGCAGCGTGTCCTAGCTAGAGGTCGTGAAGCACAGCGAGGCGGCTGGTTTCTTCCAGACGAGCAGGCGGCTGGTTTCTTCCAGACGAGCTGACGGAAGACGAGCTGACGTGATCCTGTTGGTGGCGGGCATAGGCGGCACATCGGGAGCGGCAGCGTGTCCCAGCTAGAGGTCGTGAAGCACAGCGAGGCGGCTGGTTTCTTCCAGATGAGCAGGCGGCTGGTTTCTTCCAGACGAGCTGACGGAAGACGAGCTGACGTGATCCTGTTGGTGGCGGGCATAGGCGGCACATCGGGAGCGGCAGCGTGTCCCAGCTAGAGGTCGTGAAGCACAGCGAGGCGGCTGGTTTCTTCCAGACGAGCTGACGTGTTATATCAGCGCATGTTGTTTCGTTCTTTTTGTGTTCACGGACCGATAAAAACTCTGAGTCCACCAGGAGGACGTGTTAGCGTGCACACAATTCGACACATCTAAAAAAAGGTTTAATTAAAATGAAGGTTGGACTAATACACGGGATAGGTCACACACGTGAAAACATATATAATTGCATATCCATAAAAGTAAATACAAAATAAATTGTCTCAACCGCTATTGATCCCGGTTCATATGAGTTCATAATAACTATCGACACCAAAACAACATTTACATGTCATGGAATAGAGTCTTTAGTTAATCTCAATAAAAATGTTGTTACGTGTAAAAGTTTTTATTATCTGGTGATAGTACAATAATTAATCTATCGACGTGGTATGTTTTTTCACTAGCCACCGACGATCTGATCTACAATGTCAGAACATTTTTTTTTGCGTCCAAAATTGTATCCTTAAAAAACAAGACACTAGCCACACATGCACTATCATTAATTAACCTACTCATGCTTATTTGAAATTATGTTCAGGGATACCACAGTACAAAAATATTATTCAAACAAAATAATATAGTATATAAAATTAAAAGTAACCTACTTTAGAACTAGCTTAGTACTTTCTTAAACAAAGGATTACAAAAGTTGTTATATCCTACCACCATGGTTTAAAGACACGAATAATTATATGTATGATAGCATTAACTTTACTTAGTGATAATCATCTAGAAGGAGAATAGAGCAGATTACATCTAACTTGTGAATTGAAGCGCAACAGACTAAGTAAAGATTCAATTGCGATAGAGAATCCTGCATATATCGCAAGAGACTAGAAAGTTAGAACATCTATAAGACAATGACTTCACGGTTAACACACACAACAGAAGCATGCATGCATGCAGTGTCGTAGCTAGGAAATCCATACGCCCAGGGCCAGCCGTGTGTGCTGCCGTAAGTACTGTAGCTACAGTGCGCTGATGTGGCTACAGTCACGAAGAGTTTTCTCCTCACGCCCCAGGCCACGGCCCGGGCAGCCCGGGGCCTGGCTACGCCGCTGCATGCATGGACGTCGGACAAAGTATACGATATTCCTAAAAGGTACAGTTTAAATCTTCACGAGCGGTAAAAATCTCCATCTCGCGGACGTGTTAGTTGTTATTCACGGACTGGTAAAACCTTCCAAACTATGCACACTTGCCGGATTGATGCTACATTTTTTTAAAGGTCGAATTTGGCTTTATTTGCGTCCCTCACAAACTCGTACTAATTGGCTACTATAGGACGAGAAAACTAAAAAGACACAAACATCATGATTAGACAATGCACCACAATTCCATGTGTTGAAAGAATGTTGATCTCCAAAACATGTGTCAATTATAAAAAAAAGATTAAAAAATTGAAAATTATTTAATTATTTTAATAAATAAATATATATGTTTCCCGAAAATTAAAAAAATAAAACCGAGTAAACTATTCCATGCACCACTACTCTTTCATCTGATGAAAGCTGTTAGGATGGCTTTTTTACCTTTCACGCGTCATACTACGAAAAACGATAACATTATATACTTATTATGGATGTTTATCGGAATTTGATATAAGAAATGACGCGTACTGTCACCCGGGGCAAATTTTATGATATATTTTAGCCCGTTGCAACGCATGGGCATTTGTACTAGTCTCTACATAATAATAATAATACAGCACATATAGTCAATGGTCGTCTGTCGCGTCATTTTATAAACAAATCTCACAGTTTTTTGTAAATTAACCTGTGGTACAACCGTCTTTTGGCAGTTTTCAAAAAAAACTTACATTTTAGGTAATCAACTCGCCGTCCATATTTAAGTCCGCTGTTTTAATAGAAAACCCTTGAAGTTTTGGTTAATCAATCCACAGTTTATGTAAAACAAAATTATTTATATCTTCTAAACCGTAACTCCGATTTTAACATGATATATATGAAATTTTGATTAGAAAAATGTGTAGAATCTAACTATGATGTTATTTTTAGCTGTTAAATATTTCTAAAATGTTATTTATTTAGCAAATTTAATCTATAGTGCACGATCCGTTTTTCTTTCGTACCGGCGGCGATCCGAATTGCAAATAAACACCCATTAAAACCAGATTGAACGAAAAAACATCGAGAACCACGCATGCACACCTATGAAAAACCTAACGGGAAAAACAACATAATTCTCGTCTTATTCTGAGCGAGCGCGCTCGCGAGCGAGAGAGAGAGGGAGAGGGAGAGGGAGAGGGAGAGAGAGAGAGACCACATTCAAACGACTACGAAATGAGCGAACCGTTACGGGTTGGCTCTGGCGATTTGGTGGGAGACCGCGCGGGCTCTCCGCCGGAGACCCCGTGCCTGCCGGAGGAGGGTTGGCTGACGGCGTGTCGGGGCCCTGGTAGCTCGCCGGAGCGGAGGGCGTCCCCTGGCCCGCGCGTTGGGGCGGTCCCCGGCGGCAACAGGTTCTGGGCGCTCGCCTCGGAGGGCTTGGACGACGACGAGGAGACGGAGGAGGTGAGTGTTTGGGCGGCGCCTTCGGGTCCTAAGGTTAGTGATTTCATCGCGTTCGCGTCGGCGGCGGCGTGTGGCTCTGGTCGGCGGGGGCGGTTTGCTGGCAGGCCGTGGTTCGCGGTCTGTTGCGTCGAGGGAGTGGCGGCCTCCGGCGGTGTCGCCTGCGAGTGGGGACTCGGCGGGCTTGACGGCCATTGTGATCCGCACCCACGCCAAGGCGGAGCTGGCCGGCCCTGGGGCGGCTGCGCTGCCTGCAGAGGAGTGGCCCTATCACCTTCCCCCTCCCTCCTGCCCGGCGGCGGCGGCAGCCGTGGTTAGAGGCGATCGGGCGGAGGGATCGGGCACTCCGCTGCCTAGGGTTGGCGCTGGCGGGCCACTGGTTCCGTTGGGCTACCCTGGGCCATCTGGTGCTGGTGGGCCTCCTCTGCTGCTGGGGGGTACCCCTGGAGGCTGGTGGTTCGGTGGGGCTAGCTGGGGCGAGCTCTACTAGGCCTGATCTGCCCCTTGTGGTGGCCCGCGAGCCCGGGAAGGGGCGCGGCTACTTACGGGTGCGCAAGGGCTGCCCCGGCCCGTCCTTAGGGTTTCCCGCCTCTACTCGCGAGGTGCGGCGGCTGTCTCACACAGCGAGATCCATCCGCATCCTTCCCCCTCCCCCTTCTCTCTCCATCTCCTTTGCGGCGGCGGTGATGGGGGACCGACGGGCGGACAAGCGCCCGATGGCGGCGGGGGATCTGGAAGCTGAGCAGCGGCGGGAGAAGGAGCTCAGGGAAAAGGCGCAAAGCAACATGCGCGGGCGGCAGCGTGGCCGCGAGGAGCGCGAGGCGCGCGGCTCCTCCTACGTGCAAGCAGGGCGCGAGGGGGATAGGGGGCCTCCTCCCCCTTGGTGGGTGCAGCAGCAAGAGAGAAAGAGAAAGAAGAAGGCGGGGCAGAGGCAACGGGAGCTGGAGCGCAAGCCTATGGCACATCCCAACTGAGGAGGTGGCCATGGCGCCCCGTTGGCAAAGAAGCCGCGGGCCAGCGTTGAGACGTTGACCGTGCACTACTAGGGAAAACCCTAGCAGTAGCGCGGGTATTTGGTGTATCAGTAGTGTGGGTCACCGCATTGCTGATACGACGCTACAGCTAACGTTTATCAGTAGCGCGTTTTGACACGCGCTACTGCTATACCTACTTAGCAGTAGCGCTTTCTGTACCAGCGCTACTGCTAAGTCTATCAGTAGCCTGTTTTTACACGCGCTACTGCTAAGTCCTTTAGCAGCAGCGTCTTCCTGTCCAGCGCTAAAGAGCGCTACTACTATATTTTTTCATATCATTTTTTTTGCTACGTATTTGCGATGTTTTTGTACAGGTTTCATACAGTATTCTAATCATATCATAAACATGCAATATGCTCATCATATCATACACATAATAGTCTCATCATATCATCCAACACAAATCATGTCGTCACGTCATAATCACGATATAGCTATACAAGTTACATGACATGTCTCATCATACATAATGTAGTACTTCTTGAGGCGTCGGTTCGTATCCCTCTCTCGCACTAGCGTGAACCTAAACTAACTACTGGTTGTCGCTCGGAAACCGGAAACCGGTACACCTGGGCCTGACACTCCGGCCACTCGTCGTATACTCCTGGCGTAGCACTCTTCGCCATCGATGATCTATGCACCTGCATCGTCACATGAGTTGATGATATGCAACATATATAGTTGAGCAACAGAAAGAGATAGACTTGGCAAAAATAGAAGCAACATATCATAAGCATACAAGGTTCATCGTATCCAAAATGCCCTAACTAGAGTGATCTTCGCTAGTTGAGGAGGACGGTTTAATTACATCACAAATAAAGTTTCGTCGTGCATAACTCAAAGTTTCGTCATAGAGAAAGTATGGACTAAACGGACACATTGTCATATATCGTCAATCACTCCAACATGCCGTGCCATCCATGCAAGTCAGGGAGATAGTCCCCGAGCGCAGTGAAAGGCTTCAGGTCGAGACGCTGAGCGGCTACGCGTGTTCGGACGTCTTCCCGCGACATTTGCCCTTCTTCGTAGAACATCCCTGTTTTTTCGAGGACCTCCTTCATGATGATTTGGGCAAGTTCACGCTGGATGTGATAGAACTCAGCTCGGAGTCGATGATCCGGGATATCTCCTATGTTCTTTGCCCATTGCAGAATATGGGCATCGCCGGATCTAGGTGACATGCGAAGGTTCTGCTGATCCCGTCTGAACTCCTGCATGTGGTGGAGGACATAGAATCCATCACTGATAGTACCACTCGGTTGCTGGATGCACCAGAAGACAGTCTTATGGCCGAAGCAGGGCGCGCGGTTCCTTGTCTTCCTGACCGTGATCTCTCCATCCCGTACGCCGTACGTAAAGATAGCATTGTCGAGAACAGACTTGATGTGGGTGTAATCCTTTTCAAATATGTCCAAATATACATGAGCAACCACATGTCCAAATATACATGTCCAAATTTCACAAGCTAATTCAAAAACTAAGTGTAGAAGCAAATTCAGCTAACTACTAATAGAACAAAATTCATTTAACTTTAGTGCTCTACAATGATGAAATGAAAAAAAATTCAGTTAACTACTAATAGAACAAAATTCAGTTAACTTTAGTGCTCTATAATGATGAAATGAAAAAAATTCTGTACTGCCCTAGAACAATATTTCTGTCCTAATTTGATATCTAGCTGAATTCATATATATCAAAATAGCTACCTAGGGTTTATACCAAAACCAAGCTACCTAGGGTTCATACCAAAACCTAGGGTTCATACTTAAACCTAGGGTTCATACCTAAATTCACCTAAGTAAATTAACCCACTGCCCTCTTGCAAAGTATTCACCTACTGTACCACTACTACTCTGCTTAAACCTAGCTAGGGTTCATAAATAAATTCACCTAAGTAAATTAACCTAGAGAGGAGGGGTGGGGGTTTACCGAGAGAGTGCTCGGGGGAGACTGTGGCAGGGAGGTGCTCGGGGGAGACGGTGGCGGGGAGGGCGTCGAGGGTGGCTCCGGTGGCGTCTACGACGGCTCCGGTAATGGTGAGGGAGGCAGGGGCGTCGAGGGAGGCAGGGGCGGGGAGGAGCGGACGAGGGTGGCTCCGGGGGCGTCGAGGGCGCGCGGCTCCGGCGGCGGCTCCAGTGACGGCGACGGCGCACGGCTCCGGTGGCGGCTCCGGTGACGGCAATGGAGGCAGTGGCGGCGAGGGAGCAGGGGCGGCAGTGGCGGCGAGGGAGCAGGGGCGGCGAGGGAATGGGGAATTGGGGAAGGAGGGACGCCCGCACAGGGGTAAGTCAAACTTAGCCGTAGCGCGGTTCATTAAAAAGCGCTATAGCTAATTAGTCACAGCGCAGGTAATAGGAAAGCGCTACTGCTATAGTTAACTTATCTATAGCGCGTGTACGGGAAACGCGCTATAGCTAATATAACTATAGCGCCTTCCAGAACAGGCGCTGCTGCTATTGCTTTCATTTTTTCTTTTTCTTTAATTTTCCTTTTCTTTTTTTCTTTCTTTTCTTTTCCTTTTATTAGTTGTAGCGCTGGCCCCTTAAAATGCGCTACTATTATTTTCTTAGCAGTAGCGCTGTCTGTAGATGGGCGCTACTACTATACCTAGCCTGTAGGCAACGGTGTGGCAGGTATAGTAGTAGCGCTTTTTATATGGGACGCGCTACTGCTATATATAACAGTAGCGATCTTTTTCACACCGCGCTACTGTTATATAGCAGTAGCGCCTCATTTTAACAAGCGCTACTGGTAAACTTCTGTGTATAAGGTTTTCCCTAGTAGTGGTGGCGCTGCCCCCTTCCTCCAAGGGTACGGCCGGCGAGCCGATCCCGGTGGAGGACGTTCCGGATGTGGAGTGCTTCAAGTGTGGGCGCTTGGGGCACTTTCAATCTAAATGCAAGTTCAAGCCGCTATGCGTGCTATGCAAGGAGGAGGGACATGCTTTGGCTTATTGCCCGTTGCGTGGGAATCCCCTTAACCTCCAGATTATGGGGAGCGCCATCTAGCGTGAGGGATTCTTCTGTCTCCAGTTCGACGAGGATGCAGAGGCCGATGACTGCTCAGATTTGAAGTTTGACAACGCTGCCATCATTTCGGCAGAGCCTGGGCGGCTTTCGTTGCGCATCCTCAAACAAGAGCTCAAGCACATGGTTGTCGGGGATTGGGACTGGCAAATCTCACAAGTGGGGGATAATGATTTCTCGGTTATCTTCCCCTCAGCTGACCTGCTGCATATGGCCAAATCCAGTGGCAAGCTTTTCCTGTCCATCAATGATATTGCCGCGCGGGTGTGGGCCTCTCTTCATGAGGAGATTGTGCCAATGGTCATGCCGGAAACATGGGTGTGGCTTCATGGCATCCCCAAGAAACACCGTCGGGTGGAGCGATTGATGGAAGGACCGAAGATGTTGGGACGTCCGATCGTGGTTGATGAGCTGTCTCTCATTAGGTTGGGGCCGGTGAGAATGAAACTGGCGTGCAAGTCTCCGAAGAAGCTTAACGGCTTTGTGGAGGTGTGGTTTTATGGTGAGGGATACCAAGCTAAAGTGGAGGTGGAGAGGCTCCCGAAACGCAATGGCGAGGGTGGTGCAAGCGGTGCCGGCCCTTCCGACAAGCCTCCTCCTTCCTCCTCGGACAAAGATGGCCGCTCGCGTGTCGCAGGGACTGGCAGCATGCAGCTCGGGGGCAGCAAGGGCAAAGACAAGCAATCTGCGGGAGGGGCTCTCGGGCCTGTGGCGTCCAAAGATGTGGTGATGGGGGGCTAGGAAGAGGAGCCTGAGGACAGTGTGCATGATACCTCCATTGACACGGAGACATGGGACAAGCTCGGGTTGCCGGCTGGTGGCGCGGCGACCGTGGCGACACTGGATACTGCGGTTAGCCTTCCTCCCTTCGCCCGTACCCTTGCTGGTTCCTTCGACGAGTATGGCTCTCATCTTGGGGCGACGTCCTCTGCGGCCGTCTCGTCTCCTATGGAAGTGGAGCTGTACTCTGGAGGAGCGGAGGGAGACGCTCCTCGGTCACCGCCGACGACTGGGTGTGCGGATGCTGGATGTTTGCTCAACGAAGACCTCGGTCTCACCCCATCCTCGGGACGCCGGGGCTCTGGTGGATCCGGCAGACCTCCGAAGAAGACGGCGGGAAGGAAGCATCAGGCCAAGGCTGGCGCGGCGGCGGCGGTGGAGCCGCTCCGTGGTGATCTGGGCACAGCGCTGGCGTCGGTGGGTGCGGGCGCTAAGGCCAAGCGCTACAAGGCGACTCCCAGCGCGCGTGCCAAGGCCAAGCTGGGCGTGCTGTCGTCGTTGGAGACCGCCAAGCTGTGTACTGTGGACAAGAATCTGGAAGTCTCAGGTAATCCACTCCCCTCTTACAAAATTCTGAATGCTTTCTCGGATGAACATCTATCGCGAGTTCTTAATGATAGCGAGGTTGTGGTGAATGTTTCGAACGATGAGATTATTTCACTCGTGCGCGCCCGTGAGGAGGCACAAGCTGCGCTTGCTGCGGCCGCGGCCCGCTGTGTGCTGGCTGCGTCTTCTGAGGTGGTACCAATAGGGGCTGGTGCTGCCTCCATGCCCGAAGAGGGAGCAGAAGCAAGGGTGGTTTCTGACCTCCCTTCTTCCAGCCGTGCCCCGTCTCGGAAGCGTGTGGCCAAGGCTGTGACCTCACGGGGGGTCCGCCTGCGCAATCGTATAATTTGATGCGATACCTGTTTTGGAATATCAGGGGTTGTGGCCACGATGGGCGCCAGACACAACTCAGAGAGTATATGGCGAAGGAGCGTATTGATGTCATAGCGTTGCAAGAAGCGATCAAAGCCGAGTTTTCTTTCCGCAGTTTGTTAGCCTTTGACCCCCTCCAACGCTTTGATTGGCATTGGCTCCCGTCATCTGGTCACTCGAGCGGCATCCTGATGGTTGCAACCGGGATATCTGCGAGGTCCTACCTTGGGAGCAGGGCTTGTTTTCTGTCGCTGCGACCATCCGTCATCGTGTCTCGGGGCTGGTCTGGGTGGTAGTGTGTGTTTATGGCCCAGCCGACCACGCTCGTTCTGCTTCCTTCCTTGCGGAGGTCACTGCCTTGGTTGGGGCCAAGCGAGCGGCGGATCTCCCTTTTGTCCTTGGCGGAGACTTTAACTTGATCCTATCAGGTGCGGATAAGAATAACGATAATGTGGACTGGGCAAGGGTGTCCATGTTCAACAATGCCATAGCGGCGGCTGCGCTTCGTGAAGTGGCAAGGACTGGGGCCAGGTACACTTGGACTAACAAGCAATTGTCCCCAGTTCGCAGTGTCCTGGACCACGTGTTCTTCTCCCCAGGGTGGGAGGTTCTCTTTCCTCTTTATTCTCTGGTGGCGGAGACTCGCATTGGTTCGGATCACGTCCCGCTCATCCTTTCTTCAGGGGAAGAAAGGGCCTGCCGCAGCAGGTATTTCTTCTTGAAACGGCTTGGTTTGAAGCAGAAGGCTTCGTCCCTATGGTTCAAGCCCGATGGGAGCAGATTATGGCACAGTTGGGTTTGCAAAGGGGTTCGGTGGAATGCTGGTCTGCGGCTGCTGCAGTTCTGTGGGCTTTCCTACGAGGGTGGGGAGCCAACCACGGCAGTGACACCAAACGAGAGCGAGGGAGGCTCGTAGATGTGATCGTTGGTCTTGATGCTCAGGCTGATTCTCTGATCTTCTCGGAGGCCGAGTGGGATCATAGATATGAGCTGGAGAATAAGGTGCTTGCGATCCTCCGCGCGGAGGAAGAGTACTGGCGCCGTAGGGGCAGAATTAAGTGGGTGACTAAGGGAGACGCCAATACTGCTTACTTCCATGCCTATGCGAATGGCACAAAGCGTAAGAGTGCGATCCTGCGCCTTCAATCGGAACAGGGCCTCCTCCTCACCCAGGGCGACATTGTTAGTCATATTTACAAATATTTCATCGGCTTGTTGGGAACGACCGAGGAAAAGAGGTTGAGTATCCGAGAGGATTTGTGGGATCCCGCGGATAGGGTGTCGAGCCAGGAGAACGAGAGTCTTGCACTCTCCTTCCTTCCTGAAGAGGTGGATGCGGCTCTCATGGGGATGAAGCAAGCCACGGCCCCGGGTCCGGATGGATGGTCCGTTGAATTCTTCTGTAGATTCTGGCCTATGCTCCGACACCTCTTCTTTGATATCGTGAACGGTTTTGCCCTTGGCACGGTAGATGTGTCCCGCCTAAACTACGGGGCAATCAGCCTAATTCCTAAAGTGAAAGGGGCAGACAACATTAGGTTGTTTAGGCCAATCACCCTCATCAATGTCCCCTTTAAGATCTGCGCTAAAGCCTATGCGACTCGCTTGGCTCCGGTGGCTCAACGGGTCATCCTCAAGAGCCAGACCGCGTTTCTTAAAGGACGAAACATCCTGGAGGGCCCTATTGCCCTTCTTGAGATTGTTCATGAGCTGAAACGGACGAAGCAGAAAGGGGTGCTGCTTAAGCTCGATTTCGAAAAAGCCTACGACCGTGTGAACTGGGAGTTTGTACGGGAGGTCCTCCTTAAGAAGGGTTTTGAGGCAGGATTTGTCCACCGTATCATGAATTTGATTAACAGTGGACATACGACTGTTTCTATCAATGGGGAGATGGGTAAGATTTTCCGCAACAAAAAAGGGCTCAGACAAGGAGATCAAATTTCACCTCTCGTCTTCAACTTCGTTGCGGCTGCCTTGTCGGCTATGTTGACCAAGGCTAGGACTGCAGGCCACATCAAAGGGTTGGTGCCCCATCTCATCCCGGGAGGAGTGACTCACCTCCAGTATGCGGATGATACGATGTTGCTTTTTGAACCGGACGACAATAGTATAGCTTCGGTTAAGCTCTTGTTGCTATCTTTTGAAATTCTCTCCGGGCTCAAAATCAACTTCCTAAAAAGTGAGGTCATCACCATGGGATTGTGTGACCAAGAGAGTCTTCGGGTGGCCAACTTACTTAATTGCAAACTAGGGAGCTTGCCTATTAAGTATCTTGGCTTGCCTATTTCTCATCGGAAAATCTCCATAAGTGAATGGGAGTCTCTATATGGGAAAGTTGCGGGTAGGGTAAGCCCGTGGCGTGGGAGGTTCATGTCATCAGCTGCTAGGCTGATTTTAAATAATTCTAGCCTTTCCTCCCTCCCAATGTTTACCATGGGAATGTTCCTACTTGCGGATGGGGTACACGCTAAATTGGACACGCCGCGATCCCGTTTCTTTTCGGAAGGAACCGGTATCAAGCGGAAATACCACCTTGTCAAGTGGGCTGCGGTGTGCCGCTCCAAAAAATATGGGGGACCTGGGTATTTTAAACTCCAAACTCATGAACGCGGCTCTTTTAACCAGCTGGTGGTGGCGCCTTGCCCAAAACGAGTCGGGACTCTGGGCTGATCTACTAAGGGCCAAATATTTCCCGGATGGTAACGTGTTCTCCGCGAAACAGTCGAGATCCGCATTCTGGAACGGGATCCAGGCGGTGCGGCCCGCTTTTTCCCTCGAGGCGAAGTTCCAAATCAAGAATGGTCTGTCTGCGCGATTTTGGCTGGATTCTTGGCTTGGTACTTCTCCTCTTTGGCAGAGCCATCCGGCGATTTTCCAACTGGCCACTAACACAGAGTTGTTGGTTGGGGAAGCTTTACGCACTTCCCCGCCTGCAGTTAACTTCATGAGGGCTCTCTTACCGGCCGAGGTGGCAGATTGGGAAGCGGTGAAGGCAAAGATTGGATATCGCAGCCTCAGCCCGGGTGTCCACGAGGTTCCTTGGAAATTGTCTGCCTCGGGTGCTTTCTTTGTTAAATCGCTGTATAGCAAACTAAATGAGGGAGCTGTGCTGGACATAGCTAGGGGGCTATGGAAGGCGGGCCTTCGGCTAAAAATTAAAAAAATTCTCTGGCAGATGTTCCAAAACCGCCTCCCGACGTCCGACAATGTTGCTAAACGAAACGGCCGTCTGATGGGACTTGTGTGGTTTGTGGAGCTTTGGAAGATGCAAACCATGCATTCTTCCGTTGTCACTTAGCTAGATTTGCGTGGAGTGCCATTAGAGCCGCGTTCCAGCAAAACTGGAACTCATCGTCGGGTGCCGATATGTTGGATATTATTCGGACGCAAAGGGGGGCTAGTGCGAGGATAGTCTGGCGCTGCGTAGGGGCGCCGCTCTGGTCTATTTGGACTATTCGTAACAAGATGACTATTGAGAAGAAATTCCCTTCCCACCCCGCTGACGTCCTCTTTAAATGCCATCTCTTCTTACAGACCTCGACACCGTTGGGGAAACCGCGTGATGAGGAGCGCATGTCAGAGACGATGGAGCGGATCCGGAGCACACAGATGGCGGCACGCCAAGCGGTGGCGCAAGATTGATCCTATTTTGCTTATATCTCCGTCATCTACCCAGTTGCACTTTGTTAGTCTTTGATTATGTTTCGAGCCTGCGTGCTGATGTTGCTGGGGCCATGGTGTGCGTTTAGCTGGTTTCGTACTGTTTATGTTCCTTGAGCCGTGAACTTGTGTTACACTTTGCGAATGCTGCCTAGTGGCTTTATTAATTTAAAGCCGGACACCTTTGGCCTCTTCGTTCCAAAAAAACCACATTCAAAAATGTTTTCGTCGTGTGAGCATTAAGGCCACTGTCGGCAACACAAATGTAATGCCATGTGAAACTAAAGGACGTTGACCTATTAAGATCGTGAGTCATGATTATTGGGTTAAGAGCATGTGTTATTTTCTTTTCCGTTGCAGTGCACGGGCTTTTTGCTAGTTGACATACATGCTAATAAATCATGGACGCGTCTAGCTGGCGGCCGGGGGCTCGCTAGCGCTCGCCAGCGGGCGGCCAAAAAAGGTAAGCGCCTGCTTCCTAGCGGTCCAGAGTGGATTACTTATTTGGAAAGTGTTTGTCCCTAGCGCGGTTAAAAAGGACACTGCTAATTAATCACCCTATGTGGTCTCTTCTCACGTGATGGATGCCTGCATGCCACTACATTATTGTTCCTCATGTTTGTCCGTTGTGTATTAATTTTTGGTTTTCAAAATTATAAAAGCCATATCTTCTAAACCGCGTGTCAGAATTCAGATCCGTTTTCACGGTTGAAACCCTCGCGACGTGCTCTTCAAAAATAGATCTCGCATGGGGATGTTTCGACGAACTAGTCTTCCTGCCAACTAAACATCAATGTGTGTGCAACTAGACTACATTGCCGCGCCAACTGAGCATATGTATGTGTAACTAGTGTCCTGCCAACTAAATATCAATGTGTGTGTAATTAGACTACATTACAAGCCAATTAAACATCAATGTATGTGCAACTAGTGTACTGCCAACTAAACATCAATGTGTGTGCAACTAGACTATATTACAAGCCAACTAAACATCAATGTGTGTGCAACTAGTGTCCTGCCAACTAAACATCCATGTGTGTGCAACTAGACTATATTGCCGCGTCAACTGAGCATATGTGTGTGCAACTAGTCCTGTCAACTAAACATCAATGTGTGTGCAACTAGACTACATTGCCGCGCCAACTGAGCATATGTGTGTGCAACTAGTGTCCTGCCAACTAAACATCAATGTGTGTGCAACTAGACTACATTACCGCGCCAACTGAGCATATGTGTGTGCAACTAGTCATGCCAACTAAACATCAATGTGTGTGCAACTAGACTACATTACAAGCCAACTAAACATCAATGTGTGTGCAACTAGTGTCCTGCCAACTAAACATCAATGTGTGTGCAACTAGACTATATTGCCGCGCCAACTGAGCATATGTGTGTGCAACTAGTCTTCCTGCCAACTAAACATCAATGTGTGTGCAAGTAGACTACATTACAAGCCAACTAAACATCAATGCGTGTGCAACTCCATGGTCACGTATGTGCAACTATGTAGTTTCTTCAGAAAATGGAACAATGAAGTCTGAATTTTCTGAAAACTTGTAGATGAATTCCAACAGGGGGGCTAACATGTTCTCAGCACTTATATTGGAGCGATGTATTTGCACTGCACATACTGAGAAACTACAGAGCATTAAATCGGCTGAATCCACTAGTACTTGTAGAGCACCAAATCGGCTGCAGCGGCAAACCTGAAATGAAATCAACAGAAGCACCACATCAACAGCAGCAGCCGGATCCAGCCGTATCCCGCGAAGAAGCGGCAACAGCAGCCGTACGCGGCAGCAGCCGGATCCAGCCGGATCCCGCGAAGAAGCAGCAACAGCAGACAGCCGTACGCGGCGACTTCGACTCGCAGCTGGATCCCGCCCGCAGCAGCAGTAGCTCGGCCTGGGCGTGCGGCGGCGCGGCGGCGATTTCAACTCGCAGCCGGATCCCGCCCGCAGTAGCAGCAGCTCATCGCCGTCGGCGGGGTCTAGGCACTGCTCGTCAGCCGGCATGGAGGCCTGGGTGCGCGGCGTTGCGGCTCTGCTCGTCAGTGTTCAGATTGGGCACGCCACTCCTCCCGCAGCCGGAGCCCGCGGAGGCTGCGCTCGTGTGCGTGCATGGTAGCCGCGTGAGGTAGAGGAAGCGGAACAAGAGAAGGATGGCGCGGGGGTCGGCGGCACACTCCGGTGGCCGGTCAACGGTGGTCGCCGGACGTGAGGAAGTAGTGGACACGTGCGTCCGCGCCTCCGGTGTGTGTGGCTGGCGGATGGATTGGAGTGATGGCTGCGTGGGGATATGTCATGGTGGACCCCGACCAGGTGCTTTGTCGGTAGCACATGTCCACTTTCAGGATGATCAGGGGCGTGATCGAACGGACAGGACGCGGCCGCCTGTTCTCTCCAAATAGTGCGCGGCCACTTTTTAAATTTTAGGATAAATCATACCCGCAAATTATATACAAGGCTAAAGAAGGAGACCGCTCAGACTTTGACTCTTGAGTCCTAATGATATACAACTACTTTTTTGGGAAAGAGTCCTAATGCTTTAGGTCCAGCTCGATCACGGAAAGCAAATAAAGTTTTCTTTAGCTTCATAGCTAGGTATTTGCATCTGTACGTGCATATTGCTGCAATCTAATATATTTTATGCAATCATGCAAGAGGGACTCATCAACAAAAACTTAGTTGGCTATCGTGACTCGACGACTTGATGCGAAAAGTGAATCTCTTGGGCGTCACTGAATTTCTTAAAACTCCTCCTTTACGTCACCGGGCATAGGCTACATGCCAGTCTCCATATGCGACACATTGCACCGGTTACATCCGATGTCGTTGCCGCATGCAAAGTAATGATATCATGCAGTTCCGCTAAACTTGCCGGAAAGATCGACTGTTGTATGGATCCGATTTTGTCTTCGGTTTATTTACTACTCTGACCTGATGCACTAGTTGGTGTTACCAACCGGGACTAAAGGCTCACCTTTAGTCCCGGTTGGTGTTACCAACCGGGACTAAAGGTCCTGCATCGCCCGCCCCAGACAGCACCACGTGGAGGGCCTTTAGTGCCGGGCCGTGTTGAACCGGCACTAAAGGGGGAGGGGGGGGGGGGGGGGGCTTTAGTCCCCACCCTTTAGTGCCGGTTGGAGAACCGGCACTAAAGGCCCCTACGAACCGGCACTATAGGTCTGTTTTCTACTAGTGACTGTCCAAGATAAATTATATACTACTTTAAACAGGTGGTGGAAGATGCATGGATGGGACTTGGAGCGGAAGCCCAGTCTGATGGATTGGCCGGAAAACTGGCCCAAGTGCATAAGGCGTTACACCACTGGAACAAAGTTGTTCTCAGGAATTCGTCGAAGAAACTGAAACGAGTACAGAGAGAATTGGAGGCTGTAAGTAGGGATTCTTTATCCCCGGAAAATATAGCCCGTCAGAAGGAGCTCGCGGATGAACTTGAGAGATTGCTCGAACAAGAAGAATTGTATTGGGCTCAAAGGAGTAGAATCCAATGGCTGAAATATGGAGATAAAAACACCTCATATTTTCAGAACTTTGCTTCGGCAAGGAGGCTGCGGAACCGGATAAAGAAACTGAAAGATGATCAGGGGGTATGGCGTGAAGGTACGGCATATCTGAATCCGCTCATTTCAGATTACTTCGCGGGCTTATTCTCTACGGAGATTGATGAGCCGGATCCTTTGTTGATTGAGAAAGTTGTACCTCGTGTTTCTACTGCTATGAACGATGAAATCATGAAGCCATATACAGCAGAAGACGTTAGGAAGGCGTTATTCTCGATTGGGGATTTGAAGGCGCCAGGTACGGATGGGCTACATGCAATATTCTTTAAGAAATGTTGGCATATTATCGGAGATGAGTTGACTTCTGAAGTTCTTAAAGCAATAAATGAAAAGGTAATCCCAGATGGTTGGAATGATACAGTGATAGTGCTAATACCCAAAGTGGATGAACCAGAAAAAATCACACAATATAGACCAATCAGCCTCTGTAATGTCCTTTATAAAGTGATCTCGAAGATGATAACTTTCAGATTGAAATCTTTTCTAGATGAGATTATTTCTCCTGTTCAGAGCGCCTTTGTCCCTGGCAGACTCATCACTGACAATATTTTATTGGCTTATGAAAGTCTCCATGCTATAAAAAACAGGAAGAAAGGCAAGGTTGGTTATTGTGCTGTCAAGCTAGATATGCATAAAGCTTATGACAGGGTAGAATCGAAATTCCTTGAAAGAATGATGCTGCAGTTGGGATTTCATACTGAGGTTGTTCAACTCATAATGCCTGTGTCCAGTCTGTAAAATACAAGGTGAGATATAATGATCAAGAGACTGCAGGTTTTATTCCTACTAGGGGCCTCCGTCAGGGAGACCCTCTGTCCCCTTACTTATTTTTGATGTGTGCAGAAGGTCTATCTAGCTCTTTGGCTCAAAAAGAGGAGGTTCGTGGCATTGAAGGGGTTAGGGTGTGCAGAAATGCACCATCGGTTTCACATTTGCTCTTTGCTGATGATTCCCTAATCCTTATGAAAGCAGACTTGATTAATGCAACCTCATTGAGACAAGTTCTGGAGGAATACTGTGCAAGCTCGGGACAGATGGTGAGTGAAGGTAAAAGTAGCATCTTTTTCAGCCCAAATGTTGAAGTGGAGATTAAAGCTCAAATTTGTGGGGAGCTTAATATCATGACTGAGGCGTTGTCAAATAAGTATTTGGGCCTTCCAGCAATGGTGGGGCTAGATAGAAGTGATAGCTTTGAATACCTTGTTGAAAGAATTATTAACAGGCTAAAGGGTTGGAAGGAAAAAAATCTATCTATGGGGGGGAAGGAAATTCTCTTGAAAGCAGTTATCCAGTCAATCCCAGTTTTTGCAATGGCAGTGTTCAAAATCCCTAAAAAAGTGTGTAAAGAAATAACTGATGCAATGGCAGGTTTTTGGTGGGGTGACACTGAAGAGGAAAAGAAAATGCACTGGTTTGCATGGTGGAGGATGTGCTTACCCAAGGCTAGAGGTGGTATGGGATTTCGTGACCTGCATGCTTTCAACCTGGCTATGTTGGCAAAGCAGAGTTGGAGATTAATTACACACCCTGAGACCCTGTGTGCACAAGTCTTAAGAGCAAAATATTACCCGGACGGTAATCTTCTGAATGCAGGGCCGAAGAAGGGATCATCCTTTACTTGGCAGAGCATTGTATCAGGTCTACAGACTTTCAAGAGGGGTCACATCTGGAGAGTAGGAACAGGGACATGGATAAACATTTGGAATGATCATTGGATGCCGGAAAGCCATTCTAGGAAAATTGTCACACCGAGAGGGAATAAACTGTTGACCACTGTTGATGAGCTCATAAACCCGGGTACGGGATGGTGGGATGAAGCCTTGATTAGAAGCATCTTTTCACCTTTAGATGTGGAAAGAATTCTAAGAATTCCATTGTCAGACCAGCTCCCAGAGGACTTTGTGGCTTGGAATGCAACAAAATCGTACTGTTTCTCCGTTCGATCTGCATATTACATCGAATGGGAGCACCAATTTGGCCCAAGGCTGCGAAGAGCTCCTACAGAAACGTCGAGTATAAACCCAGTTTGGGACATTCTTTGGAAGCTGCAAATCCCGAGTAAAATCAAAAAATTTGTATGGAGAGCATTGCATGGAATCATACCAGGTGTTGGGGTCTTGTGGAGCAGGCACATCAAGGTCTCGCCGAGCTGCCCTATTTGCCATGATGGACCTGAAGATATAAGGCACCTGATCTTCACATGTAAGAGAGCAAAAGAAGTCTGGAAATCGCTGGGTTTGGATGAAATCATTGATCAAGCACTATGTACTGATCGCTCGGGCTCAGTTGTCCTTGAAGAAATATTGCGTCTACCGCTGCGGAAATCTCCTGTCTTGGGTCAGCTCGGTCTGCAGGAGACGATTGCTGTCGGGGGCTGGTACATTTGGTGGGAACGTAGAGAAGCTGTGAAGGGCAACCGGGTTAAACTGCCGCCGAGCTCGGCCTTTGCGATCCAAGCCATTACAGCAAATCATGCAGTACATGCCACTGTTCATGCTTCTGAATTCAGATGGCAGAAGCCAGCCCGGGGGAACTATAAATTGAATATTGATGCGGCATTCTTTGAGGGTGGTGTTGGTGCTGTCGCTGCTGTCCTTCGCAATTATAGGGGCGAAGCAATTGCTGGAGCATCAGATCAAATTGATCATATATTGGATGCTTCGACTGCAGAAGCTATGGCTCTTCGCCGAGGTTTGATGTTGCTGCATGAGGTGGGCTGCTCCGGAGTGACTGTGGAGTCAGATTGTCTTGAGCTCGTGGAAGCATGCAATGGAAATACTGAAATTTGGTGTCCCTATGCAGCAGTGTTAGCGGATTAAATCGAGTTAGCACACGGTATCCAGGGTATTTCGTTCAATCACTGTCCCAGGGAAGCAAACGGCTTGGCACACATTCTTGCTAGATTTTGTTTTGATTCAAACTCTTCTTTTGGTTGGATAGATGAAGCACCTAGCTTCTTATTACCGCATGTAATTCGTGATGTAACTTTGCCACAAGATCAATAAAATTGCCAAGCGGCTTTCCCTCAAAAAAAAAAAATTATATACTACTCCTATCTTTTAGATCTTGAGTGATCTAATTGCTACAAATGTGATGTATTGTTGAGAGCCAAAATGAAATATCCAAATCTTACGTGCATCAATAGTGCATATAGGTCTATAGACTTCAAATGTGTTTTTCCACCATTACGTCCAGAGTTCATTCCGAACTAATATTATTTTTATAAAGTGATAGTTAATATTAAAGGTCGCTTGTTTGGGCGTAAATTTTGGATGCGATATTTTCTCAGATATTACCAAAAATTTCTTCATAGAAAATGTAAAAATAAATGTATGTATGTGAATTATTGTACTCCATGACTAAGTACAATATATAGGGATGCATATATATATGTCTATATCTTTAATGCTCCTAACAAAATTAAATAGAGAAATAGCTACTCACATGCTTTTCCGAGTGAATATGATGCACTTATGACAAATAGAATATGATGCACTTATGAAAAATAGAAGATGGCACTTAGTACCACCTAAGCAAGGGAGGAATATTATAGATTGTAAGTGGGTGTATAAAATTAAAAGAAATGCTGATGGCACACTAGATAGGTATAAAGCCAGGTTAGTTGCTAAAGGCTTTAAGCAGCGCTATGGTATTGACTACGAGGACACTTTCAGTCCAGTTGTTAAAGCAGCTACTATCAGGCTTGTTTTGTCTATTGCTATCTCCAGGGGATGAGGTCTTCGCCAATTGGATGTACAAAACGCGTTCTTACATGGTGTTCTCGAGGAAGAGGTTTATATGCGACAGCCACCTGGTTTTGTGGATGGCTCTAAATCAGAGTATGTGTGTAAGTTGGATAAATCTCTATATGGCTTGAAGCAGGCACCTCGAGCATGGTACTCAAGGCTGAGCTCTACAGCAACTTGGTTTTAAACCCTCTAAAGGAGACCCGTCCTTGTTCTTCTTCAAGAAAGGGAAGGTGACCATTTTTATGCTTATTTATGTGGATGACATAATAGTTGCGAGTTCCTCACAAGAAGCCACCTTAGCTTTACTTAAAAAATCTAAAAAGTGAATTTGCACTTAAGGATTTGGGAGAGTTACATTATTTCCTAGGAATCGAGGTTAAGAAAATTCATGATGGAATAATGCTAACTCAGGAGAAGTATGCAACTGATATAATTAAGCGGGTAGGTATGAAGGATTGTAAACCTTCGAGTACACCCCTTGCTGTCACTGAAAAACTGTCATTGCATGAAGGAGAACTGTTGAGTCCAGAAGAAGGGACAAAGTATAGAAGTGTAGTTGGGGCACTTCAGTATCTTACTTTGACTAGACCTGATATATCCTTCTCTGTTAATAAGGTCTGTCAATTTTTGCACTCTCCTACCTCTATACATTGGACAGCAGTAAAGAGGATATTAAGATATATTCAGGGAAGTGTTGGAGTTGGACTAAAAATATGTAAGTCATCATCAACAATGGTTAGTGCTTTCACTGATGCAGACTGGGCAGGATGCCCTAATGACAGGAGATCACTGGTGGGTTTGCTGTTTCTTTGGCGCCAACCTCATAGCATGGAATGCAAAGAAACAAGCAACAGTCTCTCATTCCAGCAGTGAAGCCGAATATAAGTCATTGGGAAATGCAACAGCTGAGGTAATGTGGGTTGAAACTCTACTTGGTGAGCTAGGGATTGAAAGGCCACATACTTCTTGTTTATGGTGTGATAACCTTGGAGCGACATATATTTCTGCAAATCCTGTGTTTCATGCACGAACCAAACACATAGAGATTGATTTTCATTTTTTTTGAGAAAGAGTTGCAAGAAAAATGTTGGACATTAGATTTATTCCAACAGGGGATCAAGTTGCTGATGGGTTCACAAAGCCTCTTCAAATCAGACAGCTACAAGCCTTCAAGAACAATCTAAACCTTGACACGTTCAGATCAAGGGAGGATGTTAGATGACAGGCTTGTAGATATTTGTGTAACGTGACATTGTCACGATGGTGTACGTAGGTGTGCGCGGGAAGAGTTGTAACACGGCAGGTGGTTTAGATTTGATTATATCTCTTGTATAGCTTGGAGTAGAGGTCAAGGCAATAACCACCTGCCCTTCGATGTATCTCTGTTGATCTATATAGCACGCACTCGTCCCTGCCTCGAAGGCATACGTTTTCACCTATACTTTTACAGTGTCCACTGCACCCTCATAGTGATGGCTGAGGTGGGCTCGGTGCTCAACATTGGTGGCCCGGTCCAGTGTGCTTGCTTGGTTTCTAGTTCGCGGTTGTTGGAGATGAACTATGCATGTTACACAAGTGCTACACCCGTTTGCCTTGCTGCGCCCGGCCACGAGGTTCTTATCTACTTTTCGTGACGGGGACTATGGTGGTCTTACGACGTCCTAAAATTTTCATTGACGGAGAAGACATCATACTAGGTTTAAATACAAAGATGACAGAACAGAAAGTGAACACGGAAACAAGTCGCTAGATGAATCTACATTGTGCTCCACTCACGAAGAAGAGGCTGGCGGACTAGATTATTACAACGGGGCCAGCTTGCGGAGGGTCCTTGATTACGATATGCTTAGTTATTGTGTTTTTAAAATCCGATCTATGTTGATTAATTTTTCTATGAGGAAATCGACTTGTTGTTTTTTTCCTTTTTTTAAGAAAACTTGTTATTTTGATTGCCTATGTATTTCGGCCAAAGGGCAAGCCCAGAATAGCGAGACATAGTGGAATGCACCTTAATTATATTCAGGGGCGGCGCCACGGTAGGGGCGAGTATGGTCGGCCGCCCCGGGTAGCCGAAATCAGCGTATACAAAAAATACGGTTCGTTTTGTACATGGGCCAATACATGTGGGATTTTCACTGGATAGAAAGAATGGCCACACCTGGCCCAGCCCATAGCCCGAAACTAGTTAGCACGAGCACACCACCCACGTACACGTACAAGCAGACAGAAAAATTCCCCAAACCCCAATCGACACAGGCAGCCGGCTCGCCGCCAGTCCGCCACAGAGCTCCGCCTCGCCGTCCGCCGGCTCGCCGCCACAGAGCTCCGCCTCGCCGGCCGCCGGCTCGCCGCCACAGAGCTCCGCCTCGACGGGCCGCCGGTCATCGGGCACTGGATGGGGGAACCAAAAGAAGCAGTCCCAGGCAGCAGCGGCCGAGCATCGAGCTCATGCAAACGCGCAGGAGCTGCAGTTTGCAAAGTCAGCAAGCGCAACCAGCAGGTCCAATTTTATCAAAGTGCTTGGTTTACATCTTTTGAAGCCTGCTGATATAGCCATATATAGCCACAGAGTAGTACTGGTATAGAGTATATGCGTTTTATCCAACTGCTGAACTGCCTTTGGATATGCAAATATGATTGTAACCATGGTTAGTATGTTTTATAACTCATTGAATATTCAACAAATCATACAGTTTTTAATGATCTCTTGCTGACTTGTGCTTTACAATGCTTTGATTTGTAGGTCAGTGCTTCTTGTAAAAGAAAAGATGCATTACTACAGAAGCATCATGACAAGATTGTGTGGCAATTAGAAAATGGGGAGATTCTTAAAGGAAGAGGCAAACATCAAGAGACAACTTTAGCAAGACCTGGTGATACGCGATGGGGATCTCACCATAGGACATTGATTCGGTTCTATCAAATGTGGGATTCGGTGATTCAAGTGCTACATGCTATTTGTCATGATGGGGAGGATGCGGATGATAGAGGCAAAGCATCAGGTTTGATGAAATCGATGGAGGTCTTTGAATTTGTTATCATCTTACATTTGATGCTTAAAGTGCTAGATCCTAGAGACTCATTTAGCAGATTTAATCATGAGAACCTACTTGAGCTTGCATCTATGTACTCAATTGACTTCGATCCAGAAGAACAATATCATTTGGATGGTCAGCTCAAGATATACATTGATATGATGAAAAGGTCTCATGTTTTTTGCGGTTGTGACAGTCTCGCCAATCTTGCTCTCAAGTTGGTTGAAACTAAGGAACATTTACAATTTCCTTTGGTTTATCGGCTCATCAAACTTGCTTTGACTTTGCCGGTAGCGACGGCATCAGTTGAAAGAGTTTTCTCAGCCATGAATATCATAAAGACAGATTTGAGAAATAAGATATCTGATGATTGGTTGAATGATATGATGATATGCTATGTTGAGCGAGATATATTTTCTGGAATTGATGACAAGAAGATTATAGAACATTTTCATGGCTTGAGAGACCGTAGAGGCCATCTACCAAACCCTCCTCGTATACTTAGAACTTAGGGTAAATACTTCTGTTATCTATTATTTCAAACTATTAGCATACTTGTGTTAAGATATATATTGATATGCAGCTTGTTCACCTATTGTAGGTATCTATTAGTCATGGAGTTGGATATTTTGGGCCATGGAATGAATGATTCAAGCAGCGGGAGTCCATGTTAGTAGTTCTCTGTGACGTTTATGTTGTATTTTGTGATTTTTGGTGGTTACATGATCTACTTGTCAAGAATCTTGAACAGTTTTGAATTATTAGTTATGTTAATTTTCGAGTGCATCTAGCTTCATATTTGAATTTTTATGAGTTTTGGTTCAGCGGGCTTGCATTTGTCCATCAAAAAATTTAGACATTAAATGTTTCGCCCCGGGTAAGTTCAATTCCTGGATCCGCCACTGATTATATTCATCCCATAATTAGCATCAGCTCATACTAACACCAAAGTATATCCATCCCCTGATTTTGGTGTAAAACAGCCAAAATACACCTTACGATCTTCAAGAAAGCAGCCATAGCTACTGTAACATAAAAACTCCAAAAGTATCTTCAACTTACATGACAATGAACATCTCCTCCCTCTCCAACATGGCCACACATGGCCAATCGTATTTAATAATTTTCATCTCTTGGCGGATATATTAATTTGGAACCACCCCAAGGTACAACGCGTGTCTGCATGCAGGAAAAAAAAACTAACAGAGCAATATCATTGCTTCTTATAAATAGCAGTAGAACAATGGCACAACCACAGCACCACATAGACTTCTGCTAATCTAGACACATCCTCTTGGTGGTATTGAAAAGCTCTAGATAGGGAAACAAAATTAAGGAGTTAGCTAGCGGCATGGATATGAGGTGAGAAAAGAAGACAAGAAATAGTGAAACTAAAACCATTTGGGAGTATGAGGCATCAGGTAAAAGGAGGACAATTCATCCATGAGAACCGTCGCGTACCCTCGGCGATCTGCGGAAATACTTGAACTCCAAATTCTGAGAGCAATAAGCTCCCCGTGCTTATGGCACGATCTTTGTTGGCCCACTCAGGCTTGAGAAGGCGAATCAAATCAACTACAAGCACTTCTTTAGTATCAGGCATGACGCGAAATCACTAGTTAGCGAGTACACCTTCGAACGATTACTCCCACCTCCCTAGGTTGCGACAAGTGGCGCACTGCATGCATGCCACTTGTCGCAACATGGGTGTTTTCCCTTTTTTCGTAGATCCGTATTTTCAAAACGTTTTATCTCCTAAACCGTGCGTCAAAATCTTGAACCATTTTTACTGTTGGCTTTCTCGCGTCGAGATCTTCAAAACTATATCCCATGTTGATAGGTTTTGACGAACTTTTTTTTCACGAAAAAAACCGGACGAAAACACCGTGCCTCATGCGATAGAAAAAAAATAGAAAACACGTTATTTTCCCTTTCCGAGAGGCACGGGTCGTGCCTCTCGCGAAGGCAAAACCGTGCCTCTCGCGGAAGCAAAACCGTGCCTCTCGCGGAAAAAAAAGCAAAAAACGCGTTTTTTTCCCTTTCGGGAGAGGCACGGCCGTGCCTCTCGTGATAGCAAAACCGTGCCTCTCGCGGAAGCAAAACCGTGCCTCTCGCGGAAAAAAAAGAGAGCAGAAAACAAGTTTTTTTCCCTTTCCGAGAGGCACGGCCGTGCCTCTCGCGAATGCAAAACCGTGCCTTTCGCGGAAGCAAAACCGTGCCTCTCGCAAAAAAAAACAGAAAACGCGTTTTTTTTCTCTTTCCGAGAGGCACGGCCGTGCCTCTCGCGAAGGCAAAACCGTGCCTTTCGCGGAAACAAAACCGTGCCTCTCACAAAAAATAAAAGAAAACGCGTTTTTTCGCGTAAAAAAAAAAAATTTTTTGAATTTTTTTTTTGTCCAAAAGCTACGAAAGACCGGTGAAAAACCGGAATACCAAAAAAATCCGGAAAAAAACCACTCCAAAAAGGCGAAAACGCGGCGACTGGGAACGCGCCAAGTGGCGGCGCGTGGGAGTGATCGTTGAAACGGTTGCGAGGGAGTGCTCGCTAACTAGTTGCTCCCGGCATGACGTCCCGTCACAGTACAATCCTTCTTTGATTGGAAGCCTCCATAGGAACGAACTCTCCATCTAATCGATTGAAGACATCCCATATGTGCCCGTCAATAACTCGCCTATTGCGAGCGTAAGTCGAGCTTGTCTACAACGCAGGGCACATGGGCCGGCCCAGCACCATAGTTCTGCGCGCATTGTTGATTGCTGTGTGCGCCTATCTTGTAATTTCTCTCGTGTTGTACCTGCATTGCTGGCTGTGTTATCACTTTATTATTTTACAAAAAATACAAGAGAACACCAACTTTACAAACGTGAACATTTGTAAGCACTATAATTTAGTCTTTCAAAATATCACAGTCAACTAAAAATGTGCGCGGAATGTAAAACAATTTTTGCACTGTTTTTAGAAAATGTTTGTACTATTAAATATTTATGTAAACAGAAAAATTGTTCAGTGTTCATTACATTTTTAAATAAATTTAAAAATTGTTTGACTAAAAAAAAACGTAAAGTTTTGTTCATGAATTGTTTGTACAGGACTTCATGAAAACGTAAAATTTTGTTCATGTAATTTTTTTAAAGATGTTCATTACATTCAAATTTTTTTCTCAAAATTAAAAGAAATTTGGATGCGATTAATCATTTATAAATTATATTTCGGGAAATATTCATGAGAAACATTTATTCATAAAATTAGTTGTAAATGTTCGTAACATATAAAATAAAATATGGGTCACACTAAAAATAACATAGTTAAATAACTTCCACATGTCTTACAAAATGTCCATGGAAATGTAAAAAATTGTTCAGGCAATTTTTAGAAAAAAAACATCATGATATGTAAAAATAATTCTGTACACTGAAATCAGGAGGATTAAAATTTGATTAAATCAAAAAGGAAAAAAAGAGATGAAAAATGAATAAATAACAAAATAACATACACAAGAAAAATATAAAATGGAAAACCCATAAAGACGGCAAATAAAATATTGAAAAAGAAAATAAGAAAGACCAAATGGAAAACAACTGATGGGCAGGCCCACTTGGGCGAGCGTTATAGGTGAGAGCTTATTTCCTAATAAGGAGATGAGAGAACTTGTCCCCTGCGTAACCCCGCTTTATAGTGAGCAATCACACACCATCTAGATCACCGAGTATAACAATGGAAGAACCAGAGCTCCATAAAGACGAGCAACACTACTATACATTTTTCCATATCCTCGACCCAACATTCACAATAAAACTAACCTAGTTATTTATCGAGAGACACCTTTTTGTTCTCCATATCCATGTCGGCTGACTATACATTTGTTCTCCATACATTTGTTCTCCATATCACTACTATACATTTGTTCTCCATATCCCTGTCGGCTGACTCGGGATTTAGGAGCGCCTCGGGCACGCCGGCCAGCCGCTGCATAACTCTCGCTGGATCGGAATCAGTGACATCACTTGTCAGCTAGGAGGTTATCATAGACAGATCGAGCCATTGGGAGTCGTATAATAATTGTGATCCTCATCATCGTTCGATTCGCCTGATGCGAGGACTCAGGATCGTGCTCTAATGGTCATAATTATTTTCTGCAACTTCCTCAAAAAAAAATCATGTTCCGACTGTCCCCAGATAATCTTTTCTACCTCAAAGATGACGATCACACTTGATTCTGCTAGCGATAAGGCTTCATGCTGGGCAGAACTTTGCAGTGATAGATGGTGCTAAGCTCCTTCCTCCAGATAATTATATTGTTTTTATTTATTTTGGCGTGCTTACTTTGTATTGACTTGAACGTTCCCTGTTTGAAGATCCAAGATAAAACTTAGGGAAAGAACAACTGGGATCATGGGATGTATTGTACTTTGCTCAGTTCCATTGTAACTTCGTCATGAAATATGTTGTTTCACTCATATTATTGGACGTTCTAACACCTGCCTTGCATTACAAAGGCCTCAACACGGCAGCTGTTGGAATAACTACACATAGTTACCTGATCTAATTTTGGCCTAAATGCACGATATTTTTCATCCCGGAGACACACCATGCAGGCACATATGTCTCACGTCCTTGTGGTTTCAGCTGTTGTTTTTTCACATTTGTATAAGGTAGGGACCTTAGTGCAAGAAATGCATCAGCCAGCAAATCGTAACTGGGTGTTGGTGTGCCCTTCAGCGTATATGCAACTTGTAAGAGTGGCGTTCCTTCTTGTTAATATCGTGAGCCTCCTGTCCCAGGACTACACCTTGTCTCAGTGAGGAACTATTTTGGGGTAATTCAGGGATGCAACGTCAGTGACGTGCCTGGTCAGTAATTCAGTGAAAGCTTCTGGTCAACTAATATGCCAACACTGTATGCTAGTGAGCACGACCAAGTGCTGGAGCAACTGCTGATTAAGATCTGATTGACTCTGTATTTTAGATGTATATTGCGTTGTGAAAATCTGATCAATTAGTATTTGATTCTTGTGTTCTGAATGTTGACTAGCGTTTGCACATGTTCATTCCTGCAAATGGGCGAGCTCACAATGGTGTGCTCATATGTAATGTAGCATATAGTATTGATCAATAAATTGATTGTCTTAGTTTAAAACAAACATCGAAATGTATTGAGTAACTTCTTACTTGTACTATGGTGTATATACAACTCATGAGACCTTCATCAAATAATCATCCAGTATTCGCATAACTCCAACCACTTCAACACGCATTTAAGACTTACCATCTCTTCTCACCTTAGCCAGGCTGACCACTCTTTTAAATGGCAGTAGAGCAATGGCATGACTCCAACCACTTTAGCGTACAAAACGTGTTTGCATGGAAAAATTAAATAAAAATAACAGAACAATACCATTCTTTTAAATAGCAGTAAACAATGGCACATCCAAAGTTCTGTAGAGACTAGTAGCATTATCATTCATTTCTATCCATAGACTCTTGACCTAATATTCACCTTAGAAAAGCAACCTAGTTCGACTAATCGAGTCATAATCTTCTGCTAGTACTGAAAAGTTGTAGATAGGAAATACAGAGGAGCTAGTGGCTTGGATATAGAAAATGACAAAATACGACAAGAAATTAGAAAGTACTCGTATAATCCTTCGGGAGTAGGACTCATTGGGTACATGAGGAACATTCTTCCGTCTCAACAACCTGGAGCTAGAAGACGCCAGTCATAAGGGTTACATAGAGATAGAGGACAAAAGTGGTAGCATCACCGATATTTTCACGAAAGAGAGGAGTCTAGCCAACAAATAGGCTGAGGAGAACGGGGGAGAGAGCCGATTAGTCGGCCTGACCAGTCACGATCAATTAATTCTTTGTGGTCCTCACGGGCTTGATGGGCTCGGCCTTCACGTCCTACATATTTTCCATTTGGTTTTCATTTTTAGTTTACAGTCAGAACTAGGACCATAAACCATGACGACCAGCTTGATCGGTCCACCTGACGCCCAGGGCCCAGGGTGGGCGAGTCTTGATCGTCTTCCACATCCATCTCAGCCCGTATGCACATTTACTGCAGGATCCTCATGTTCCTCAGTCCTCACGTTCCTGCAGCACATACAAGAGGCGATCCTCATGTTCCTCAGTACTCCATTAATATGTTCCAATGATCTAGCTTGTGAGATGTGATCATAGTAGATTTGTTTAATTGACTACACTAGTTATATTAACCTGTCAAACGAACTTCTATGCAAATTGAAGTCCTTATAAAATTTGTTTTCATGAAAGGAGTAGCTCTGTGTATCTGCCAGTTTCGGAAACACGGTCAGAATAGCAATTTAATACTTGCTGCAAGTAGGCATATGTCTCGCACACACATGTTCCAACTAAGTTTTTCTCCTCCCTTGATGTAGTAGTCCGATGGTTCATTCAGTTGATTGTAGCCTCTCTAAGACGATGGCCATTGTGACATTATCGTTTAAAGGCATGGTTTTCTAGGACGACCTTGCCAGCCAGCTTTGTCGGAATGATGACACTAGTAGAAAACAGGGCTTTTGTCACAGGTCGATCTACATATTAGTCCCGGTTGCATTACGAACCGGGACTAATGTGAGCATTAGTCCCGGTTCGAGCGTCTAGGGCGCCGGTCGGGCATTAGTCCCGGTTCAAATGAGACCTTTAGTTCCGGTTGGAGACACGAACCGGGATTAAAGGGGCCGATAGACCTTTAGTCCCGGTTGGATACACCAACCGGGGACTAAAGGGGTTCTGAAAGTTTTTTTTTTATGTTTTTACAAGTTGGATCTGTTTTTAGTTTCTGTTTTAAATTGCTTATATCTTTTAGGATATTTGATGTTTTTGAGTGATTCTTTTTGCATTAGATTCAAAATTTTGTCTAGTTTCTGCTTGTGCCATTAGTTTTCAAATTTAAATGGTTTAAATTTGAATTTGTTCAAATTTGCTTCAAACCCTAGATTGTGAATAACTTGAGTTTACAAATAGTTTTTAATTTAATTCTTTTTGCTCCTAGTCACGTGTTAGATTGTTGTCACAGTAACATTTATTTGGTTATTTTTAGAATAATTTAAATTAGGATTTTAATTAAAACAATATTGTTTTGCTTATATAGTTGTTTTAGTCATTTAATTGTTGTTTTTTATTATTTTTAGTTAGTTCTTTCTGTAGATTTTAACATGTTGTAGTATGGTGCATATTGAATGCACAAAAAGTCTGGAGTTGAAATAAGTTTAAAAAAATGAAATGCCTTTGTAACAGACGAGTTTTCGTCCGAAACCTTGATACTTCGAAGGAGATGGTCCAGTTTGTACACATGCTATCCAGTTTTTGCCGTAACCCTCTCAACTTTGTAGCACATGCTATGTGGGTGAAATGATGATACCATGCCAAGTTTCAACCTTTTCAGAGTTCATTTGTAGGGCTTTTCAATTTCAGGGTCATTTAGCTCAAAAAAAAATCATTAAATGCATGAAAAATAGCAAATAAAGTTAGAAAAGGTTGAAATTTAAGGATGTGGCTTTGAATGGTGCATATTGAATGCACAAAAAGTCTGGAGTTGAAATAAGTAAAAAAAATGAAATGCCTTTGTAACAGATGGGTTTTCGTCCGAAACCTTGATACTTCGAAGGAGATAGTCCAGTTTGTACACGAAGTGCATCCAGTTTTTGCCGTAACCCTCTCAACTTTTTAGCACAAGCTATGTGGCTGAAATGATGATACCATGCCAAGTTTCAACCTTTTCAGAGTTCATTTGTAGTGCTTTTCAAATTAAGGGTCATTTAGCTCAAAAAAATCATTAAATGCATGAAAAATAGCAAATGAAGTTAGAAAGGGTTGACTCTGGCTTAGTTAACCTTAGTTGTGGCTGTGGCTGGGACGGTGCTAGCAGATGTAGTCGACGGTATGATTGGATGGACACCAACCCGGACTAAAGGGGTTCTGAAATTTTCAAACTCTCCCCCCCCCCCCCCCCCCCCCCCCGTGGACCGCCTTTTTTTGTTTTGTAGAAATAAACAAAAATGATAAAATCTTCAAAAAATAAAATCCTTTGAGATGTAGTTAGGTTTTAGTGTCTAGTTGGTATAGAAATTTTGAAATATGAATTTTGACCTTTTTACAATAAAACGAAAAAAATATGTAAAACGGCCATGACTTTTGCATACAACGTCGAAAAAAAAGTTTAATATATCAAAAAAAACTAAAGAAAAATTGGGACTCGATTTCACCCGGGTTTACCCGGTGAAGTTTTCTCAGATTCTCAAAATTCCAAAAGTAAAAAAAGTTATTTCAAAAAGATTAAATAAATGATGGCATATTTGGATTCCTCGCATTTTTCTGATAATAATGGATATATTATTTCACGAATTTCGATTTACAGATTTAAAGATATTAATTATGCCATATTAAATGAAAAATGCCAAAAAAATGAAATAAATAATATTATTACTTATTTTATTTTCATTGAAATTCAATATTATTATTACTTATTTTGTTTATTTTAATAATTGTTTGGAATTCAAAAAATTAAATCGTGTGACATCAAGACCTAAGGGTTAATAGGATTGATAGCTTACTATTGTCAGGAAAACAACAAGTGCAGACTTGAAAACTAGGGGCGATAGAACCAGGTAGCTAAGCGTGCTGGGGCTGGAGCAGTGAGAGGATGGGTGACCGGCCGGGAAGTTAGACGATTTGGAATGAGTGCTCCACGCTGGAGAAGTGAGGACGGGTGATTAGAGATTAAATTGTCAAATAATCCAAAGATTTGAAAATCGGAATAAAACTTAAAAACAAATAAAAAAATTCAAAAAAAATTCAAAAAAAAATTCCTTTAGTCCCGGTTGGTGTCTCCAACCGGGACTAAAGGTGGACACCAACCGGGACTAAAGGATTCACCTTTAGTCCCGGTTGGTACTCCCTCCCCCGCCCCAGATAGCGCCACGTGGAGGGCCTTTATTCCCGGTTCGTAAGCGAACCGGGACTAAAGGTTTTGGGCTTTAGTCCCGAGAACCGGGACTAAAGGCCCTTACGAACCGGGACAAATGGGCCGTTTCCTACTAGTGTGAAGATGGAAGTTGAAAGGAAAGGATGTAACTAGACGCAAAAACTCCAGCGATGACCATGTCAGTTGATTACACAGGTCATGGCAACGAGGATGATGGCTCGTTGGCCAGAACCTATTTATGTTTTTTGCGAGTATCAAGTATAATCTCAAGAAAGAAATTACTCAAATGTGGATTTAGGGTGCTTTAGTCTTGCAGTATGTGAGATATAGCCCTGACGTTGTATGAAGGTGAATCCTATTTGACGTATTATGTGTCATATAGTCGCCGTTTGCACAGAGAGCGAAGCGAGCTAGAGATCTGTTTTTGGGTTGGCCCAGTAAGGTAGCACATGCATCCCAGTTGGGGGAACCTTCTGTAATTTACCTGGCAAGTTCTACTGGTTTTAGGAAGCTTCCAGAAAGTAATGGTGCTGTTTCTTTGATGTTTCTAGTTTTTTCCTTTACCTTTTTCTTACTTTTCTAAAAATAAATCAACAATATTTGCATTGAAAAACCAAAGTTTTCAAAAAATCTTTAAAATTTTATAAAATACATCGAATTTCAAAAAATGTTTCATGTTTTCCAATAAATGTTTATGCTGGAGAATGTCTTATATTTTTTAAAACAAATCACCTTTTAAAAAACATTGCATTGTAAAAAATACGTTTAAAAAACTATTAACATTTTTTAAATGTTCATGCGGTAAAAAATCCTTGCATTTAAAAAAATGGCCATTGTTTATTAGAAAATCAAAATTATAATAAAAATGCTGAAACTGGGTTTAAAATGTTTGTGCATTTCCAAAAGTATTCATATTTTAAAAAAAAATCAAAAATTGTTATAGCTTATTCCATAATGTTGACATTTTCAGAAAAGTTCACTTTAGAAATATATTTTTCATGTGCTTTCTCTAAAACTGAGTTAAAAACTACAAATAAAACATGATAGTTACCATAGGCCGAAGATCCTGTAGGGCGAGATAGGGTGCTCGCCCTACCCTGATTTTTGCGCCTTACGAGATAGTTCGTCGTAGTTCTGGATGCCTCCTGCCCGGGTCACGTGGCATTTTTTTCTGAGCAACCTGGTTGGGCTATTTGGGCCCGTGAGCTCTTTCCCAGCTACTGGGGCAACAAATTCTAAGAAAAAAACGGTTGGGGCAACAGGAAGCCAATGAATTCCAGTCGAATTAATCGATAGCATTAGACCATACCCAGCTTCGCACGGACACACCAGTACATCATGCGCCCAGGTCTGTTTTGGGACTTAAATTCGGCATCGACGGCCGCATGGTGCTTCGCCTGTGGCGCGCCTCGTTAGTTGTTACCACCTACGAGGTCCCCACATGAGGAAACGGGAAATAGTTGCCGCTGGTGCGGTCCGCGCATTGCCACCGTGGGATGCAGGCGAGGCTCGACGAGGACGAAGACCTCCTTGCATGGGTGTATCATCGGTCTCTCACGACGGCGGAGACGAACACTCGCAGCCTCTGACTGAAGAACGCCAAGGCACTCTGGCTTGATATGGACTAGTCGGAGCGCGAGGTGAAGGAGGCAACAGCGAAGGCGGCTCGGGTCGCCAAGTTGAAGCGGGAGCCGGACAGGGCGGTCCGTTCGATGAAGGGGCTCATCATCCTTTCCGACTCCGACTCCAACGACGACGACGACGACGACAACTGCACCTCCTCCTCCGACGACTATGTTTATATCCTTTTTGGTAGTACAAGTTTAAGAAATTTGTCCGATGAACTAAGATAATCTTTTGGGTGATGTTCGATGTAACCGATTTTGTGTTCGGTTGCATCCGATTTTGTTGTCCGATGTTTGATCATGTAAAGTAGCTCTACGTTGTATGTATAGTGTGGACATAGGATGAAGATACGCGGATGCAGAGAAGAGAAGTGCCCGAGAAGCACACGTAGACAGTGGCGGAGCTTCTCAGGGGCCAACCTGGGCTGCCGCCCCCCCAGCCCAAGAATTTTTTTCTACTACACCCCTTAGTATTTGGCCCATTTGACAAGGAAAATCAGCCCAAAACACGTATTATTTGTCCCCCCCCACCCCAGCCCATTGCCCCCCTAGAATTCAGCCCAAGCTCCGCCACTGCACGTAGACACGGCAGGGCGCGCGTGCGGAAGGAGAGGTGTTTTGGATCCCGGGCGCATTTGCACCCGGATGAAAAGTAACCCGAAAAATAATAGTAAATGTTGTCCAAAAATTCTATTTCTTTTGTAGATGTTCATGTTGCTGTCTCAAGCATGCTTGCCAATTTTCACGCGAAACAAAGCAGTGGTGTTTCGTGGGTGAAAAGAACAACTTTGGGTGTGACATTTTGGGATAACAATTGATGTTTGATTTGTTTTTTCCGCACATGCCAAAATGCTTAACCTTTTTGCCTTAAAAATTTCAGGTAGCATTTGGATGTGACAAAGAACACATAATATTTTTGTTGGGATTTCTTTACATATCAAAATTCATTTGTCATGAGCAGGAGCACGTGCTCTCGGGAGCCGAATTGCATTTCCGCCCATCGCGGGTGCAGATGATTTTATGAGTGGCAGGCTGCAGAGAGTCTTGGAAAAAATTGATTGTGGCAGTGGCAGCCTGTGTCTTGTACAGCGCAGTGATGGTGATGCATCACTTTGAGCAGCAGCGAAGGAAATGAATGCCTCGACGCACCTTCACAGCTGAGCAGAATTTAATTACGGCTCTTCTTCTCATAAAGGTCACAGTACTAGTCAGGATGTCAGGAAGAGAGAGAGGAGTCACTGCACTGAGCACGCGCATTTGCTTGACCCCAAGTCAACAAGCGAGTCTCCTCCAGACCATGGCGTCCTCCCCTCCAACGGTCCCTCCCACCTACCTCAGTGATTACCACCTACTGTTTCCATGTGACTCGCTGAAATTTCACCACCCATCCCACCTTGGATATTCCGGTTCGCAGCGCGTGGGTTCCTTCTCCGATGGCAGCCTCCAAATTCGTCAGCCAGCGGCCAGCGGCGAGCTGAGCAGCAGCGACGACGCCGGCGAGTACACGTCCACTTCGAGCAAGCGGCAAGGTGAGCAGCATTTTGGACTTTTCTTTCTCCACAGGATCTTCGGGACTGTTAATAGAGACACATTCTGCATCTTTTTCACGCAGGGACGTGCTGTGAAAACTATGGAAGAGTAGTGCCCGTTTCCCTCAGCTCCAGCTCTGCGTCCATCCTCGTCTTTGCTGTTGGGTGTAGATCAGAGCTTGGACTATCTTACTACAAGTCTGAGTGGTACCATTGGCCACTGCTCCAAGCTCAGCCACATCTTGTTCCAACTCCATAGTACCAAGTAAGTAAGAGTCCCTGTCCAAATTAACCCTGCCAGTGTGCTGGATAGCCAGCGCTCTTGCTGAATTCATCAATGTTAGCTCATGCTCTCAACTTCGTCTAGACCACTTTATGTCATTGTCCGTTCAGTCTTATCTACGGATTTATTATTTTCTTCAACCCAACATCCTAGCTACATATATCTAACCCCATCGGGAGTGCTGAGATGTTTATAGTTGAATTGATCTTCAAACATATTTCAGGTACCACGCCAGCAAGCATGTAGGGAGCTAGAAAAAGCAACTGACTGGTTACAGAGATGGTAGGAATCATGATGAGCGCTTCTACCGGCGCCATGAACTCTCTCCTGGGCAAGCTGACCACCCTCATGGGGGAGGAATTCGCCAAGCTCAAGAACCTACGCAAGGAAGTGAAGTTCATCAGGGATGAGCTTGGCAGCATGAAGGATACTCTTGAGGTGCTCGGAGATGTGGACAAGCTAGACCCCCAGACCAAGACCTGGAGGGACACGCTAAGGGAGATGTCTTACGACATTGAAGACGTCATCGATGACTTTATGCATCACATTGGGAAGAAAAGTGAATCTGAAAACCATGGGTTTGCCAAGAAGACTGTTCGGCTCCTAAAAAAGTTGAGAGTCCGCCATCAGATTGCAGGTAGGATCAAGCAGATCAAGGCACTTGTGCTTGAGATAAGTGCGCGGCGCCAACGGTACGAGCTTGATATTCCCCCATCAAAAACCGTGGAAATTGACCCACGAGTTGCCGTACTCTATGAAAATGCAGCCAATCTTGTTGGTGTGGAAGGGCCAGCAGAGGAGCTTGAGAACCTGCTAAAAGATGAAAACAAGAAATTAAAGGTGGTATCAATTGTGGGATTTGGAGGTCTAGGAAAAACAACACTTGCCAATTTGGTATATGGTAAGCTCAAGAACAGTTTTTCGTGCTGTGCTTTTGTGCCAGTCTCTCAGAAGCCAGACATCACAAAACTTCTCCATGGTTTAATGTGTCAACTTGGGTGTACACAATCTTCTCATCATTACGAGTTAAATGTCCTTCTTGACCGACTTAGGGAACATCTACAAAATAAGAGGTATTTGTTTCTGTGTGCATGCTGTTGTTTGTTATTGTTTTCAATATGTCTCAAATCACAATATATTTAGCGTCATTTGTTAATTTCGATAAAACTGTATTTTATTCGAGTATTATAACCCCATAGAAAAAACTAAATGCTTCTAATGAAATGCAAACAAGAAAATAAAAATGATTGAAGATGAATATGCATGCATATAAGTTTCGTTTGCTATAACTTTGTTCTTTAACAGTAGATCGTCTTAATTTGAACTGCACCTAAGTATCTTATGTCTGGCACATTTTCTTACACAGAAAAGTGTTAATTTGGATACAATTTTGCTCCGAAGTCTCAAAATACAATGTATTTAGCTTTGAGCGTTAATTTGAATAAAATTTTATATTCTGCAAGTATTAGAACTCCAAAGGAGGCAATAGATGTTCCCAAAGAAATGCAAACAAGTAAAAAAGTGAATGAGAATGTGCATATATATACTAGTTTCATTTGCTGTAAACTTTGTCCCATAAGAGTAAATTGTCTTCATTTGAATTATTCCTCAGAATCTTATGGCTGGGCAACATTTCTTAAACACGTGGCTCTTAAGTACTTTTAGTTCATGTATTATGATTTTTTACATCAATAATAACTTAATTATATAATTTAATCTTTTTCTTATGACTTGTATCTTTGGGGTGGATTTGGGTTGAAATTGAACTGGATTGTGGGGGAGGAGAGCCCACCATTGGCCTGATTTGTAATTATGAACAATTTTTGTATCATATCTCGCCATGTTGAATCCTCTTTTGAATTATAGACTCTCATGTCCTTTTTCTTGAAAAAATATTTTGTATGGTAAGGAGGAACCCATTTTCCTCAGATAAAACCCATTTTATGAATTAAAAAAAATGTAAAAGTAAGTATAGCAGAAATGAAGCATCGTATGACTGAGTACAAGGTAGAGCGGTCAGATAAAGAGAAGGAAGAAATTCATCAAATAATTCTTGACATGGAACCTCAGACAAAAAGAACCAAGTAATTCATCAAGATATTGCTGGAGGTGGAGCTGGTCTCGTTGCTAAATGAACACTTTTTGTTATGAAAATCATCTCGCGCACATATCATTAAGTTATAACACCTTGGGGAATTTTAGTCACGCCTATTAATGAGTCTGTTCTTATTCAATCGCAACTAGTACAATTTGACTGAATAAAGTTAATTCTCACTGGTTTAACCTTTTAAGATTAATATTTGATAAATTCTCTGCTGCTTGAATTAACATTATGCTACTATTTGGAAGGTACTTGATAATAATTGATGATATATGGGATGTATCAGCCTGGGAATTTATTAAATGTGCTTTTCCAGAAAATGATCTTGGCAGTAGAGTAATAGTAACTACAAGAAGTCAGGAAGTTGCTACGGCGTGTTGCTCCCTTCGCCGTGATAATGTTTTACAAATGAAGACTCTTAGCAATGAAGACTCAAGAAGGTTATTTTTTGGCAGGATATTTGGCATGGAAGACGCTTGCCCTAACTCACTCAGAGATGTTTCCGTTGAAATTCTCAAAAAATGTGGTGGCTTGCCTCTTGCTATTATTAGCATAGCAGGACTGCTAGCATGTGAAGGTCCCAACCAAGAGCAGTGGGAATATGTTAGGAATTCCTTGGGCTCGATGTCCGGAACAAAACTCACACTGAAAGGGATGAGACAAATCTTAAACCTCAGCTACAAAGACCTTCCATGTGATCTGAAGACATGCTTGTTATATCTTGGTATGTATCCGGAGGACTACAGAATAAATAGGTCTAATTTGGAACGCCAATGGATGGCGGAAGGTTTTATTTGTAAAGAAAATGGACAAGACATGGAGAAAAACGCAAGAAACTATTTCAATGAGCTTGTCAATAGGAGCCTTGTTCAACCCGTTGAATTTGACGAAACTGGTTCGGTGACAGAATGCAAAGTACATGATATGATGCTCGATCTTATCCTGCTTAAGTGTGCAGACGAGAATTTTCTCACTGTAGTGGATGGTTCAGAAGCCAATACAGCACAGGAATACAAGGTCCGTCGTCTGTCTGTTCACTTGAATGATGCAAGTGATGGAACATTAATACTGGGTAAGATTAGTTTGTCCCAGGTTCGGTCCCTTATGATCTTTGGAAGATCTGGGAATTTACCTCCTCTCTCAAAATTCAAGTTCCTCCGAGTTCTTTTTATCGAGGATCGGTATGACTGCCGTAATTCAATGGACCTCGCTGGGATGATTGAACTGTATCATCTAAGATATGTAAAGATTGATAACAGTTGTGATGATGTGCTGCTGCCAAGACAGATTCGAGGGCTCCAACAATTAGAAACATTTGGTATATGCTCCTGTGCTAGTGTTCCATCAGATGTCGTTCATCTGCCACACTTGTTTCATCTGAGTATTGACTTTCGTAAAGGGCTGCCTGATGGGATCGGCAGAATGAAATCACTGAGATCTGTTTATGGGTTTAATTTATCATTGAACTCACTAGATAACTTCATGGGCCTTGGAGAGCTGACCAATATGAGAAATCTAACTTTCTTCGGCCACTTTGGTGACCATGATCAGGATGACATTGTAGATGTTCTAAGCTCATCTTTGAGTAAACTTTGTAGCCTCGAGTTTCTGCGCATATGTACCAAAGGATGCATGGATGGTTTGTCTCCTCCCCGCAGCCTTCAAAGGCTCACCACATACTTTGGATGGGATTGTTGGTTTTCCAGGGTTCCTAACTGGACGAGGGAATTACATAACCTGCGTGTGTTCGAATTCAGAGGTGAGGAGCTGCTCACGGAGGATGTTGGTATTCTTGCCGAATTGCCCTCCCTCACCAACCTTGAATTACATGTGCGGAGGCCCCCAAAAGAAATGATTGTCATCTGTGGAAGAGGAACTTTTCCTGTTCTAAAGCGCTTCCGACTCTACTTGAGTTGCGCATCATACTTGACCTTCCAGGTTGGGGCAATGCCAATGGTTCAGCGGCTGGAGTTCAATTTCACTGTCGAAGGATGGAAGCAGATCGGCGGAGGACCAGTCGGCATCGAGCATTTGCCTTCACTTGAAAAGGTGTTTGCACAGATCTGCTACAATAGTGCTACAGAATCTGAAAAATGCTACGCTGAATCTGCCTTTAGGAGTGCTATCGACCGGCATCCCAACAATCCTCGCGTTGTAGTCCAACAATTTGGTTGCGTTGACAAATAATTTCTCCTTGGACTCCGCAGCATGCAGCTGGTACGTGCAAGTTTCTGCCTCAAGTATCTCTCTTGTTTGTCTCGTGGAACCTGCCTTAGCCCGGCTATGATACACACTCTGTTGCTAGTTTCGTTACTATAATAAGCTTTTTCTACAGTATTTTTAGCGGTAGCCTGATTTCTGTGAAAAGTTAGCTGAAATTTAATTAGTATTTCTAGGATTTCCCCTTATGGAAGGAAACTAAATAGGTGTATGCTCGAGTTCATATTTCTAGTCTAATTTTGAGCATAAGATGTTAAATTTATACAGTTTGAAGGAAGATTATTACCATTGTAACACAGAAGAATAATGAGTTGTATATTTTACTAATCAGGTATTCAACATCAATTTTTTGTTTTATTGCATTGTCGCTAATAGAGCATATATATAAACTGTATATTCAGATTCAGTGCTATTCTGTTAAGGTATTCTTGAGATTAAAAAAAACTTGTGTCATGTATAGCTTTAGCCGTTGATTCTTGAGTTTCAGCATGCCTCTGTGATGTATAGCTGACTGTGATCTTTGTGGTATTCTTTAATTTCTTGTGGAAACTCTTTTAGCGTTGGATCAAGGTGAGGGCTGAACAAGTTGCTTAATTTCAGAGTTTGACCTGTCTGAATGATATTGGCTTGCAGGCTATGAAGTGGATCGATGCCAATATCTGTTAATTGGGATGGTTGGATGCAGATGTCTAGCAACATACATGTCATAACAGATGGAGATGGACTGCTGTTTCTCCCAGCTGTAAGATCGAACTACGTGTCTTCGCTTCTTGTGCCACCTAATTCCATTTACGCCTTGTGAACATTCAGTTCATTATCTCACAGAGTTAGGTTCTGTTACCACTCTGAGATGATGATCACGGTTTGATTATGCTTGTAATAAATAAGGCTTGGTGCTGGGTAGAAGTTTGCACTGATGGATGGCGCTTTGCTCCATCCTCCCAGCTTTTCCAGCCTCTAGATTATCTTGTTCATTTATGTTGGTGTGCTTATTACTTTGAATTGAACTGAACGTTCCCTGTTTCAAGATTCGAAATAAAACTTGTTGAAAGACAATTTACTGGAGATGTATTCTAATTTGCTTAATTTCAAGGAAAATTCTCTATGAAATGTTGTTTGCCTGATTTTATTGGAGGTTTTGGCACATGCCCTGCATTAGAAGGCACCTTTAAGATAGCAGGTGCAAACTTCTACTGTAGTTAATATTACAGCTTGGTGCTGGGTAGAAGTTTGCACTGGATGGCACATGTGTCTTGTATCCTTGTTGTTTCAGTTGGTGTGCCATCCAGTGTGCTTGCTTAGTGTCTAGTTGATGCATGTTCTTTGTGAGCTATATATACACCCCTCCCTCGTTGATCCAAATCTCACCTCTGCCAGCTTTTGCTGGAGTTAATCTTACAGCTCCTTATCTTCTCGACGTAGCTGACGCTGATGAGAAGATGTTTCCTGGTTTTCACGAAATGAATGTATCTCAATTATGTTAACTGGAGTAACATGATGATAAGAATGGTAGGTGTGTCTCACAAGTCACATATATGTCGAAATAGCCATAGCTTTGGGTCCTATTACTTGGTTTCATCAAACTATTTCTTCTCCTTTGTCAATGTGATTCATGCACATTCCATTTAACTGTTTCATATCCTTTTTCCAATTTGATTCGTCATCCCACTGAACTGTGTTATGCCTCTCTAAGATGATGTCCGTATTGAGTCTTGGTTGCCGCCAGGACTTTGAGCACAAAGAAATGGTGCTTTGCTCCTTCCTGTCTGCTTGGCCAGCCACCGAGCTGAGCAATCAGTTCCTACTTTGTTTTGAACTGAATTGTCCTTGTTCATCTGAAGCTTTGTAATAAAACTGAATATTCCTACCTCGTCCGCAGCTGCTGCTAGAAGAGAGTCAGATCACAGAAAACACCAAAAAGGCATGTGCTGCACAAAACATGAGTCTCCTCTGTTCGTGGGTACTCTTTGCTGCTTACTCTGCTTTGGGTGTTGCTATAAGGACCCAACCTGTTTGATCAATTGACTGGTGTTGTTCTGAGTGAAATCGAGTTTGCCGTGGTGTCCACTACACCGTCATAATGAGGCCGAGCTAGACTCTGCGCTCAACATTGGTGGTGCTGTGCAGTGTGCTTGCTTTGCCTCTACTTCACCCGTGTTGCTGATGAGCTATGCAAGTTACACCCATGCTGCAACCGCTAGTTTGAAACTTTGAATGCTTCCCAGCCATGGGGTTCTTATCTGCTCGCAGGCCCCCACGCTCAAGCCGTGACATTAGCAGACGAATGCCAACCCAATGGAGAGCAGCGCTGGATGAAGACGATGACCTCTATGACAGGACCAATATAGCAATCATCATCTAACATTCAGGACCAATACAAATAGCACACGAATACATATAAAAATATCATCATCCCGAGCATAACTATCTAGCTATCCCGCAACACCAGTTCGCCTGTTGCATCAACCCGAGCCGCTTGGTCCCATTACGACTGGTGAGGGAGGTCATCACAGGTACCACGGACATCCTAATCAGCTCCCTCCAAACACAAGGGCAGCTCCTGTTAGAATATCCTGTACGTACATACGGTAGAATATGAACCGTATGTACATTGTAGAGATATGCTGCGTGATCTATGTTGGACGTAAACACGACACAGCCTCCGATGTGGTACGTGTCCGGGTCCGTGTGCATGTATGATCTGAGTAGTATTTGAATTAGCTTCCGATTAGTATTGCTCTAGTAGCTAGCTAGCCTGGTACTACTTATATGCGTGCAAGCAGCCCTGTAACCTGTACCGTGACTTGTGAAGTAATACAATTCAAACAGGCTCGATACGAGCCTGTGGCAATACGCCGGTCTCGCGTGCGTTGATTTTCTCGAGAATTTAGTACGTAGCCGTCTCGACGCTCGGCGGGTTGATAGCCAGCTTAAAGCTAATTAGCTAGCTTCACGTGCAAGCTTCTCAAGGAATCAATCCACCTGTGTGCTACCCTGCTTGGTTTGGCTAGCTTTGTACTGCGGTGCACCTCGACGTAAAAGCACTTCGTCGAGTTTAGTAAGTGAGTTGGTTTGTCGTCGTTCGTCGTCGGTCACCGTCGTCGCCGGAAAGTATTCGGTGTCGAGCCTGGGCCAACAATTGGTATGTAGAGCCAGGTTGATCTTCTAGTAACGGAAGATCATGTTGAAGGACGACAAGGACAAGCAGCTGACGCAGTACACCGGTGCGGCTAAAGTATTTGCTGCTCCGGCGAGTTCGTCGTACCCACGATTTGATCGTGAGAACTTCGGGGTATGGAAGGCCCTGATGAAGTGTGGTCTCCGCGCCAACGTGTTGTGGGACGCATTCGATACAGGAGGCGCCGCTTTCAAGAAGGAGGGAGCCGAGCACCGGAAGGATCGGGAGGCGGCGTCGGCGATTTACTCGGTGATGCCGATGGATGTCCTCCAACACCTGATCACCAAAGAAACGGCGAAAGGGGCGTGGGATACCTTGAAGCTCATGTTCGAGGGACACACCCGCGTCAAGCAAGCCAATCTCCAAACTCTCTTAAGGAACTATGAGACTTTGGTCATGGGCGACAATGAGTCCGTGGACGCGTTCGTTTCACGGGTAGTTACTCTCGTCAATCGGATCCGCGCACTTGGAGAAAACCTCACGCAAGCCTCGGTTGTCCGTCGGTTCTTGCGCGCGGCTCCTCCCCGGTACCTGCAAATTGTCACGGCGATCGAGCAGTGCGTCGATCTCTAGACCCTCTCCATTGATGATCTCGTCGGGCGCTACAAGGCTCACGACGAGCGTATGCGACACAGTCTCGGGGACGGGAGGAACGATGAGCATGTCATGCTCACACGGGCTCAGTGGAAGGCGCTGGACTCAAGGAGAGGAGGCGAGGGCTCTAGCAGTTACACTCGCCAATATCGTGCGCCAAACGAACAAAGTCAGAAGAACACCAGCAATGGCACTCCGAAGAAGAAGAAGAAGTTCGACAAGCGCAAGATCAAGTGTCACAATTGTGGCATGATGGGGCACTTCAAATCGGAGTGCAAGAATCCTCCGAAGGAGAAGGCGCTCATGGCCCAGCAAGGAGATGAAGGTGACATCATTTAATGTGTGAACTCATGGACGAGGAGGATCTAGTTCTTCAAGTGTCGGCTAAAGAAACGGTCGTGATTCGTGAAGAAAAAGTTTGTTCTCAAGATCATGGTTCGGAAACTCCTATCGATGCTAAGGATGCGGTGGTGATTCTGAAACTTACATCGGCGTAAGCGCTATCTTTGCTGGAGCAAAGGAAGCGATCACTGCGTGCGCTTAACCGTGGAGAAGCAGCCTTGTTACAGACATGAGGGGTGATTCCGAAACTCGTGTCGAATCCACTGACGCGAGACATAATTCTGAAATTTGTGTCGATGCTACAGACACAAATATCACTCCATCTGACGAAGATAAGACTATGTCAGAAGTCCACGAAGAAGCAAGGCGTACTTGTGACATGTCGCTAGAGAAGCTGGATGGCGAGGCGGATTGCTCTGGTGAAACGAGTACTGCGTGCACTCGACCAGGCGACCTGGTGGTCGGCCAGGAGTGCCAGAGCCAGCAACGGCGATGCGAGGCCCACACGCTGGGACAACAGGGAGGTGTTCCTGGGAGCCTTCAAACCAGTCAACCAACACGGCGAGACGAGCCAGGGCATGGACCGGTACGTGAAGAAGTAGGTTGCAACCAACGTAGTCCAGCAGGAGAAGGAGGGCTAGGAGGTGAACGTGATGGGCTTGGTCTATCACAAAGAAACTATCCAACGGACCTTTCCAGCAGGCCAGAAGTGAGGCGCAACCGAATAATCCTAGATGAAAGTCCATGTGGAGTTGAGGCCGGTTTTGGTGGCTCAGGTCGGGCTGCTGATCTACCAGGGAGATCAGAGGTCTTGTCAAGTGCAGTTTTGCCAAACTGGGCCACTGCAACGCCGGGAGGCAGGAACGGCAAGGTAACGCCGGTTCCCGTGAAGGAGGAAAGGACACCACCACCTACAACCGAAACTCTACGACCGGTGTTTGACATACATCCGGAGAAGTCTCTTCGGACAAATGACCTGGAAAAGTTGAAACGGAATGGACGACGGTGTCTAGTAAGCGTCGAGGAACCGACAAATTTTGTAGACGCAAATACGAAGGAGTGTTGGCGTCATGCTATGGAAGAGGAGTTGAGGTCGCATTAGTAGTAGTGATGTTATATCATAATATTCGAGGTGTATTAGTGATAATATTCGATGATGCATTAACTGGATTATTCGAGATGTATCAGTGATATTATATGAGATGTATTCGAGAGGTTTTTGCTTATTGAATGCATTCTAATTTGAATATTAAATTATTTTATCTTTCTTCTGGATTAGTTAAGATATGGATGGTAGCGGCAGAGACCGTGAAGAGGATGTCTTCGAGATGATACGCTCCTCAAACCCAGAGATTAAACTAGATGACGGCACACAATATCTAAACGAGTCCGATGAGGAAATTGAGGAAGAACCAAGAGACGAAGGGCACACAGACAATGATGGCGAAGGAAATGTTCTTCAATTAACAAAGTCCGCGAGGTATATATATATATAAATATATAAGGCCTCTCGTGATCATTACATGTTTTAATTGATTTGTATATATATATTAACGAATCTTTCTTCTTTTAGCCCTCCGGATCGAGCAAATCTTCTACGACAAGGGTAGTACGAGGCCCGGCCAAGAAGTTGGACACTGGCAAAAAGTACAACATCGACGAAATCAAAGCAGATGACGAATCGGTTGCTCCTAAAAAGAACGCGGACAAATTTATACATCAATGCGGAGTTATTGTTAGGGAACAAATCCCGATCACCGTTCAAGAATGGAATTGGCCAAAGGAAGGTCGAGGAGTTAGTTTTGTCAACGAAAAGGCAAAAAATACACTTTGGGAGACGCTCATGTCACATTTCACCATACCAGAGAGTTTCACAGATCTCGAACCGGAGAAAGTCAAGAAGTGTGCTCTTAAGAAGATGGCCACACAATTCCAGTCTTGAAAGAACAAATTATGGGACAACTACGTCAGCGCAGGAAAGAAGACTTCAGTATTCACTGGACCACTAAAGAAGTTAAAAGATCAGTGGGACTTATTTGTGGAGTACAAGGAATCGGAAGCAGCTAAGGAACGGTCGGGAAAAAACAAGAAAAACAAGATAAGGACCAGTCCCATCACTAGCCGGAGCCCACCCAACGCCGCCCTCCCTACGCTGCAGTCAACATCCTGCCCTGGCAAGGATTTCTGGTTCCACCCAGTTCAAAGAACATTGGGCCTTAAGTCCTAATCATTACCCAGAGCTACTCCATACATGTATTTCAACAAACAGTTGGTGTGTGTGAGGGAGTCCTGGTTTGAGGGGTCCTCAGATAACCGACCTGTTTCTTATGGGCCGGACTATGTGGGCCACAGGATGAGCATTGGGTGATCAAGGGCCCCGTTGCCAAGGTGGAAGTTTCAAAGAGCCATGGCGTGTCCTCCAAGTTGTCGACAGTAGATAGGCATGTTTTTTTTCTTTGATGTGCAACCGACTATGTGTAAGTCCTAGGTACCCTCGGCATCTATATAAGCCGGAAGGTTTTAGGTTGTAGAAGGGGACAACTCATCTAGGGTTTAGCTGTTCGATCTCGAGGTAGATCAACTCTGTAATCCTCATACCATCAATATAATCAAGCAGGACATGGGGTATTACCTCCATAGGAGGGCCCGAACCTGGGTAAACATTGTCCCCTTCGTCTCCTGTTACCATCGATTCTAGTCTCACAGCTTGGGACCCTCTACCCGAGATCCGCCGGTTTTGACACCGACAATGTGAGACGAATTCTATGAACTCCACGCCACCTCCTAAAGGCAAGGCCACCATGAATAATGGAACTGCTGCGCTGCCAGGTGTGCTTCGCTGTCGATGTCACCACTATAGCAAAACGGTTCGAACTCCGGTACTGTATGGGGTAGCTCAAACTCCTATACAATAAGTTGCTTTCCTGTACCAACCTCACGGTGTTCGAACTCCTCCCTCACCATGAATTCGCGGGTCGCGGCCGCGCCCCGTCGGATGCCTTGCGGTGGAGGACGGTGCGGCCCTGTGAGATCTGCATCTCGCGATGGGAGAAGACGACGGTCCCATCTCGAATCGCTCGAGGGAAGGGTCACAACGAGCCCCATCAGTTGGAGTAGCAGGTGGCGTCGTTCCTGGATGGGCGCCGGCTGGGAGATGTACTGTCACCGGCCCTGCAGATTATGTGGAGGAGGCAATTAGACGGACGGGGTGGCGTAGACGATTGGTCTTCCACGGCCGTACTTGTGTAGGTGAATAGTTGTTTTTCCTTTAGAGATATAGAATGCGTTGCAGTTCCACTGGTAATTTTGGAAATGAAAAGGTCAGCCAAGTGAAACGGAAACGCCTAGCGCCGGTACTAAATAGCAATGCCATGTGGAAAGTATTTTACACGTGGGGCATACTTGATGATGTGAATAGCTTAGTAGGACACTGCGGTGGATACCCTGCATGTTAAGAGAATTGGGACCAGCTTCTTAAGAATGTAAGATAACCAAATGGAAGTGATGGAGCAGCTTCCAAGCGTCTACGCATTGGTTAGTAAAAACGTTAACGCGTTTCCCAAACGCGCACGAGGCCCCTCTATACGGTGGCTTTTATGACGGGAGACCTCCCCCCAAAACCCACCACCATTCCCATTCCCATACGCGCACCGCGGCGCCGATACATATGCCCGCCCCGCATCATTGCTCCACCACCACCACGCGGGACAGCTCACCACAGCATGCGCCGCACACAGAGAGCACCGCAAGAATCCAAGGTGCTGGCGTCATGCTATGTATTCAAACTATAATATTCGAGCTGTAGTAGTGATGTTATATGATAATATTCGAGGTGTATTAGTGATAATATTCGATGATGTATTAACTAGATTATTCGAGATGTATTAGTGATATTATATGAGATGTATTCAAGATGTTTTTTCTTATTGAATACATTCTAATTTGAATATTAAATTGTTTTATCTTTTTTCTGGATTAGTTAAGATATGGACGGTAGCGGCAGAGACCGTGAAGAGGATGTCTTCGAGATGATACGCTCCTCAAACCTAGAGATTGAACTAGATGACGGCACACAATATCTAAATGAGTCCGGTGAGGGAATTGAGGAAGAACCAAGAGACGAAGGGCACACAAACAATGATGACAAAGGAAATGTTCTTCAATTAACAAAGTCCGGCGAGGTATATATATATAAATATATATAAGGCCTCTGGTGATCATCACATGTATTAATTGATTTGTATATATATATATATATATATATATATATATATATATATATATATATATATATATATTAACGAATCTTTCTTCTTTTAGCCCTCCGGATCGAGCAAATCTTCTACGACAACGGTAGTACAAGGCCAAGCCAAGAAGCTGGAAACTGGCATAAAGTACAACATCGACATAATCGAAGCAGATGGCGAACCGGTTGCTCCTAAAAAGAATGCGGACAAATTTATACGTCAATGCGGAGTTATTGTTAGGGACCAAATCCCGATCACCGTTCAAGAATGGAATCAGCCAAAGGAAGGTCGAGGAGTTAGTTTTGTCAACGAAAGAGCAAAACATACACTTTGGGAGACGCTCATGTCACATTTCACCCTACCAGAGAGTTTCACAGATCTCGAACGGGAGAAAGTCAAGAAGTGTGCTCTTAAGAAGATGGCTACACAATTCCAGTCTTGGAAGAACAGATTATGGGGCAACTACGTCAGCGCAGGAAAGAAGAGTCCAGAATTCACTGGACCACTAGAGAAGTTAAAAGATCAGTGGGACTTATTTGTGGAGTACAAGGAATTGGAAGCAGCTAAGGAACGGTCGAGAAAAAACAAGATAAATACTGATAAAAAAAGTTCCACCATGTTCTGGGGACAGGTGGCTACAAGACTGGGTTGCCTAAGTGGGATGAATCTGAACACAAGATGATTGCTGCAGGGGTCACTCCTAAAACAGTGGGATGGCCCGAGAGGTGCAGTACTTGGTTTTATGCGCATGGGGGGAAGTTGGACCTAAAGACAGGGGAGATTATTGAACTGGCAAGTCTTATAGAAGCCTCGACTGCTTTACTCGAGCGGGGGTGTACCAGCCCCAGAGAGAACGACGAGCTTACATGCACCCTCAAGAATCCTAAACACCCGGGACAAACATGAGGCAAAGGCGTTGTTCCGTGGGTTGAGGGGTTTGCGGAGTGGAACGACAGTTACAGAAGTTGTTCGAGAAATAAGAAGCAGGGGCAGACCGGATTCAGAAGGTAGAATCAAAGAACGTGGAGTTGGAACGCAAATACATGCGGCAGCAGGAGTAGATCAACAGGCTTAGCCAGCAGCAGGAGCAACAACCAGATCTAGCATTGGATAGTACCATCCCATCTATGCCGAAAAGCAGCGTGGGTTCCACGGCGTCCCGGCCGATGATGCACTGCTGGTTCGCTACCCCGTGGATGACATAGAAAAGAGGAAAAGTTGTGAGCTACATGTGAAAATGAAGAACATATCCATGAAGGTGGCGATCAGCTTTGCTTTACCGAATGCACGTGAAGCAACCATACATGGCTATCCTATTCAAGCTGGCTATGCTCGTGTCGGGGTGGATGCAGTTGTGTCGGGATATGCCTCACTCGACCTGGACTTCCCTGGAGGTGTTGGGGAGCAGACACTGGGAGAAGTCACACGTTCAGTGATTCTATGGAGAAAGGAATGCATCGTGTTTCCAAACTCGGCACCAAGGCCACTACTACTTCTTGAGCTTGCTTTGGTTTTCCCTTGAAGAGGAAAGGGTTATGCAAGAAAGTAGATAAGTATTTACCTCAGTTGTTGAGAACCAAGGTATCAATCCGGTAGGAGGAACAAGCAAGTCCCCAATTTATGCACCTGCACAAACAATCAAACACTTGCACCCAACGCTATAAAGGGGTTGTCGATCCCTTCACGGTTACTTGCAAGGATTAGATCTGATAGAGATAGATATGAAAGATTGCGAGAAGTAAAAGGTAAATAAAATTGCAGCAAGGTGTTTTTGGTATTTTTGGTATATAGATCTGAAAGTATAATATGGAAAATAGACCCGGGGGCCATAGGTTTCACTAGAGGCTTCTCTCTCGAAGGAAAATAATACAGTGGGTGAACAAATTACTGTCGAGCAATTGATAGAAAAGCGCATAGTTATGACGATGATTATGCATATAGGCATCACATCCGTGTCAAGTAGACCGAAACGATTCTGCATCTACTACTATTACTCCACACATCGACCGACTCCTTCCTGCATCTAGAGTATTAAGTTCATTAAGAACAGAGTAACGAATTAAGTAAGATGACATTATGTAGAGGGATAAACTCAAGCAATATGATGAAAACCCCATCTTTTTATCCTTGATGGCAACAATACAATACGTGCATCGCTACCCCTACTATGTCACTGGGTGAGGACACCGCAAGATTGAACCCAAAACTAAGCACTTCTCCCATTGCAAGAATTACCAATCTAGTTGGCCAAACCAAACCAATAACTCGAAGAGACTTGCAAAGATATGAAATCATGCATATAAGAATTCAGAGAAGATTCAAATAATATTCATAGATACTCTGATCATAAACCCACAATTCATCGGATCTCGACAAACACACCGCAAAAGAGTATTACATCGGATAGATCCGCATGAAGATCATGGATAACATGGTATTGAAGAGCAAAGAGAGAGAAGAAGCCAACTAGCTACTAGCTATGGACCCGTAGGTCTGTGGTGAACTACTCACGCATCATCGGAGGGGCAATGGAGTTGATGTAGAGGCCCTCAGAATTTATAGGCCGAAGATTAGGGTTAGAGGAGCTACGGGGGGGCCACAAGCCAGGGGGGCGCCCCCCTGGCCGCGCCAGGGTGGCTTGTGGACCACCCGTGGCTCTTCTGGCCTATTCTCCAAGTCACGTGGGTTTCTTCTGGTCCAAGAAAAATCATCGTAGAATTTTATTCCGTTTGGACTCCGTTTGATATTCCTTTTCTGCAATACTCAAAAACAAGGAAAAAACAGAAACTGGCACTGGGCACTGGGTTAATAGATTAGTCCCAAAAATAATATAATATAGCATATTAATGCATATAAAACATCCAAAACATATAATATAATAGCATGGAACAATAAAAAAATTATAGATACGTTGGAGACGTATCAGCATCCCCAAGCTTAATTCCTACTCGTCCTCGAGTAGGTAAATGATAAAAACAGAATTTTTGATTTGGAATGCTACCTAACATATTTATCCATGTAATATTCTTTATTGTGGCATGAATGTTTAGATCCATAAGACTCAAAACAAAAGCTTAATGTTGACATAAAAATAGTAATACTTCAAGCATAGTAACAAAGTAATCGTATCTCTTCAAAATAACATGGCAAAAGAAAGTTATCCCTAGAAAATCATATAGTCTGGCTATGCTCCATCTTCCCCACACAAAGTATTTATATCATGCACAACCCCGATGACAAGTCAAGCAATTGTTTCACACCTTTTATGTTCTCAAACCTTTTCAACTCTCATGCAATAGATGAGCGTGAGCCATGGATATAGCACTATATGTGGAATAGAATATGGTGGAGGTTGTGAAGAAAAAGGAGAAGATAGTCTCACATCAACTAGGTGTATCAACGGGCTATGGAGATGCCCATTAATAGATATCAATGTGAGTGAGTAGGGATTGCCATGCAACGGATGCACTAGAGCTATAAGTGTATGAAAGCTCAAAAAGAAACTAAGTGGGTGTGCATCCAACCTGCTTGCTCATGAAGACCTAGGGCAATTTCAGGAAGCCCATCATTGGAATATACAAGACAAGTTATATAATAAAAATTCCCACTAGTATATGAAAGTGACAAAATAGGAGGCTCCCTATCATGAAGATCATGGTGCTACTTTGAAGCACAAGTGTGGAAAAAAGATAGTAGCATTGTCCCTTCTCTCTTTTCTCTCATTTTTATTTATTTTGGTGGGCATCTTTGGCCTCTTTTATTTATTTGGGCTTCAATGGCCTCTTTTATTTTTCATAAAGTTCGGAGTCTCATCCCAACTTGTGAGGGAATCATAGCTTCCATCATCCTTTCCTCACATGGGACAATGCTCTAATAATGATGATCATCACACTTTTATTTACTTACAACTCAAGAATTACAACTCGATACCTAGAACAAAATATGACTCTATATGAATGCCTCCGGTGGCGTACCGGGATGTGCAATGATCTAGCATAGCAAATGACATCAAAAAACGGACAAGCCATGAAAACATCATGCTAGCTATCTTACGATCATGCAAAGCAATATGAAAATGATGGTTCGTGTCATAATAAACGGAACGGTGGAAGTTGCATGGCAATATATCTCGGAATGGTTCTGGAAATGCCATAATAGGTAGGTATGGTGGCTGTTTTGAGGAAGGGTATATGGTGGGTTTAATGCACCGGCAAAAGTTGCGCGGTACTAGAGAGGCTAGAAAAGGTGGAAGGGTGAGAGTGCGTATAATCCATGGACTCACATTAGTCATAAAGAACTCACATATTTATTGCAAAAGTCTATTAGTTATCGAAGCAAAGTATTAGACGCATGCTCCTAGGGGAGAGGTTGGTAGGAGTTAACCATCACGCGCTCCCGACCCTCACACAAACAATGACAATCAATAAAAAAAATCATGCTCCGACTTCGTTACATAACGGTTCACCATACGTGCATGCTACGGGAATCACAAACCTTTACACAAGTATTTTTACCAATTCACAATTACTCACTAGCATTACCCTAATATCACCATCTTTATATCTCAAAACTTTATGCAAGGAATCAAACTTCTCATAATATTCAATGCACTTTATATGAAAGTTTTTATTATATCCCTCTTGGATGCTTATTATATTAGGACTAACCTAAACCAATTACCATGCTGTTTAAAGACTCTCAAAATAATATAAGTGAGGTACGAGAGTTCAATTATTTCTATAAAATAAAACACCACCGTGCTCTAAAAAGATATAAGTGAAGCACTAGAGCAAAATTGCCTATCTCAAAAGATATAAGTGAAGCACATAGAGTATTCTAATAAATTCACGATTCATGCGTGTCTCTCTCAAAAGGTGTGTTCAGCAAGGATGATTGTGGCAAACTAAAAAGCAAAGACTCATATCATACAAGATGCTCTAAGCAAAACACATATCATGTGGTGAATAAAAATTATAGCCTCAAGTAAATTTACCGATGGATTGAAGACGAAAGAGGGGATGCCTTCCGGGGCATCCCCAAGCTTAGGCTCTTTGTCATCCTTGATTCCTTGGGGTGCCTTGGGCATCCCCAAGCTTAGGCTCTTGCCACTCCTTACACTTGTACAAAACAGGGCATCGGTCCACCCCTAAGAAGCCCATTAGTCCCGGTTCACTCACGAACCGGGACCCATGGGGGCATCCGTCCCGGTTCGTGAGGCCAGGGCGCCGGCCGGGCCTCGTGGGGCATTGGTCCCGGTTCGTCTGACCGCTTCTGTCCCGGTTCTAGACACGAACCGGGACCAATGCGCATCGCTCCTGGCCCACAACCATTGGTCCCGGTTTGTGGCTGGAACCGGGACTAAAGGTGACCCCTTTGGTCCCGGTTCCAGCCACGAACCGGGACCAATGGGCCTCGCTCCTGGCCCACAACCATTGGTCCCGGTTTGTGGCTGGAACCGGGACCAATGGTTGGCCTATATATAGCCCGCGAGCAGAGCAATGCATTGCTCTGTTTTTTTGCCCGGCCGTGGGAGAGCTTTTGTGGTGCTCTAGCTCACCTCCTATGCACATGAGGTGTTCGATGAAATGCCCGAGCCACACTTAAGCTTTCTCCTCTCGAAGCTCCTTGTCCAAGCTCCATTTTCCTCAAGATTTGTCTAGGTTTGGCGGTCCGTCCTGTCCCGTCCCCGTCCTCACCGCCGTCGATCGCCCGCGCCCATCTCGGCGCCGGCAACACCGTGGTTAGCCTCTTCTTCTTATCTTCTTTCTAAAAGAAAAAAGTTCTTATTTGTGTGTTTTAATTAGATGCTCTAGAGAGTTATATGTTGTTCAATAATAAGAACTATATAACTCACGCAGATGAACCGGCAATGGATGTACGGTGACCGACGCACCTCTGAGTATATTAAGGGCCTGCATAATTTTCTCGAAGCGGCTGAGGCAAACAAGCAGAATGGTTTTATGCATTGTCCATGTACTGTCTGTGAGAATACAAAGGCTTTCTCCAACTCTAAAACCCTTCACTTCCACCTGCTTGAGAAGGGTTTTATGCCACACTATAATGTTTGGACCAAGCACGGAGAAAGAGGGGTTATGATGGAAGACAACGAAGAAGAAGAGGATGATGACAACTACCCGCCCCCTGAATACGGTGATGCTACAATGGGGGAAGCTGAAGATCAAGAGGAACCAGACGATGTGCCCGATGATGATCTTCGCCGGGTCATTGTTGATGCACAGAGAGTGTGCGAAAGTGAAAGGGAGAAGTTGAAGTTCGATCGCATGTTAGAGGATCACAAAAAAGGGTTGTACCCAAATTGCGAAGATGACAACAGAAAGCTCGGTACCACACTGGAATTGCTGCAATGGAAGGCAGACAATGGTGTATCTGACAAGGGATTTAGTTCGCTGCTGAAAATAATGAAGAAGAAGCTTCCAAAGGATAACGAATTGCCCGGCAGTATGTACGAAGCAAAGAAGGTTCTATGCCCTCTAGGATTGGAGGTGCAGAAGATACATGCATGCCCTAATGACTGCATCCTCTACCGCGGTGAGTACGAGGATTTGAACGCATGCCCGGTATGCGGTGCATTGCGGTATAAGATCAGACGAGATGACCCTGGTGATGTTGAGGGCAAGCGCCCCAGGAAGAGGGTTCCTGCCAAGGTGATGTGGTATGCTCCTATAATACCACGGCTGAAATGTCTGTTCAGAAACAAAGAGCATGCCAAGTTGATGCGATGGCACAAAGAAGACCGTAAGAAAGACGGGAAGTTGAGAGCACCCGCTGACGGGTCGCAGTGGAGAAAAATCGAGAGAAGTTGGGGGGACTTTGCAGGTGACGCAAGGAACGTATGGTTTGGTTTAAGTGCAGATGGCATTAATCCTTTTGGGGAGCAGAGCAACAATCATAGCACCTGGCCCGTGACTCTATGTATCTATAACCTTCCTCCTTGGTTGTGCATGAAGCGGAAGTTCATTATGATGCCAGTGCTCATCCAAGGCCCTAAGCAACCCGGCAATGACATTGATGTGTACCTAAGGCCATTAGTTGAAGAACTTTTACAGCTGTGGAATGGAGAAGGTGTACGTGTGTGGGATGAGCACAAACAGGAGGAATTTGACCTACATGCGTTGCTGTTTGTAACCATCAACGATTGGCATGCTCTCAGTAACCTTTCAGGACAGACAAACAAGGGATACCACGCATGCACACACTGTTTAGATGACACCGACAGTATATATTTGGACAAATGCAGGAAGAATGTGTACCTGCGGCATCGTCGATTTCTTCCGACCAACCATCAATTTCGAAAGAAAGGAAAGCATTTCAAAGGTGAGGCAGATCACCGGAAGAAGCCCGCCCTCCGTACTGGTGATCACATACTTGATATGGTCAATGATTTACAAGTAATCTTTGGAAAGGGTCCTGGCGGACTATCTGTTCCGACTGACGATGCGGGACGCGCACCCATGTGGAAGAAGAAATCTATATTTTGGGACCTACCCTATTGGAAAGACCTAGAGGTCCGCTCTGCAATCGTCGTGATGCACGTGACGAAGAATCTTTGCGTGAACCTGCTAGGCTTCTTGGGAGTGTATGGGAAGACAAAAGATACACCGGAGGCACGGGAGGAACAGCAACGTGTGCATGAAAAAGACGGCATGCATCCAAAGCAGTATGAAGGTCCTGCCAGCTACGCTCTTACCAAAGAAGAGAAGGAAATCTTCTTTGAATGCCTGCTCAGTATGAAGGTCCCGTCTGGCTTCTCGTCGAATATAAAGGGAATAATAAATATGGCAGAGAAAAAGTTCCAGAACCTAAAGTCTCATGACTGCCACGTGATTATGACGCAACTGCTTCCGGTTGCATTGAGGGGGCTTCTACCGGAAAACGTTCGATTAGCCATTGTGAAGCTATGTGCATTCCTCAATGCAATCTCTCAGAAGGTGATCGATCCAGAAATCCTGTCAAGGTTAAGGAATGATTTGGTGCAATGTCTTGTTAGTTTCGAGCTGGTGTTCCCACCATCTTTCTTCAATATCATGACGCACGTCCTAGTTCATCTAGTCGACGAGATTGTCGTTCTGGGCCTTGTATTTCTACACAATATGTTCCCCTTTGAGAGGTTCATGGGAGTCTTAAAGAAATATGTTCGTAACCGCGCTAGGCCAGAAGCAAGCATCTCCATGGGCCATCAAACAGAGGATGTCATTGGGTTTTGTGTTGACTTCATTCCTGACCTTAAGAAGATTGGTCTCCCTCAATCGCGGTATGAGGGGAGACTGACTGGAAAAGGCACGCTAGGAGCGGACTCAATAATATGTAGGGACGGGCATTCTTGGTCTCAAGCACACTACACAGTTCTACAGAATTCTACCTTGGTGACCCCGTATGTCGATGAACACAAGAATATTCTGCGCTCCAAACACCCGGAGCAGTGTGACGACTGGATTACATATGAACACATCAGGACTTTCGGCAGTTGATTGCAAACACGTCTCATGGGTGACAACACTGTTTCTGATGAGCTGTACTCGTTGGCCAGGGGACCATATTCGACTGTATTGACTTACAAAGGGTACGAGATAAATGGGAATACATTTTACACGATCGCCCAAGATCAAAAGAGCAGCAACCAAAACAGCGGTGTCCGCTTTGATGCAGCAACCAAGAGGGGAAAGGACACATATTATGGTTACATAGTGGACATATGGGAACTTGACTATGGACATGATTTCAAGGTCCCTTTGTTTCAGTGCAAATGGGTCAATCTGTCAGGAGGCGGGGTACAGGTAGACCCACAGTACGGAATGACAACAGTGGATCTCAACAATCTTGGGTACACAGACGAACCATTCGTCCTAGCCAATGATGTGGCACAGGTTTTCTATGTGAAGGACATGTCTACCAAACCGAGAAAAAGAAAAGATAAGGAAGCGAATACATCATACGATGAGCCAAAGCGCCACATAGTTCTTTCAGGAAAAAGAGACATCGTGGGATTGGAGGGCAAGACAGACATGTCTGAAGATTATGAAAAGTTTCATGAAATTCCTCCCTTCAAAGTCAAAGCTGACCCAAGCACCCTGTTAAACGATGAAGATTATCCATGGTTACGGCGCAATAAGCAAAGGACACAAGCGAAGAAAAAGTGAAGACTTTCTCTCCACAACTATATCATTGCAGTTACATGTGAAGAAATTAAATGCCTTTTGTAACAGATGAGTTTTCGTCCGAAACCCTGATACTTCGAAAGAGATTGTCCGTTTTGTACACGAAGTGCATCCAGTTTTTGCCGTAACCCTCTCAACTTTTTAGCACATGCTATGTGGGTGAAATGATGATACCATGCCAACTTTCAACCTGTTCAGAGTTCATTTGTAGTGCTTTTCAATTTCAGGGTCATTTAGCTTAAAAAAATCAGTAAATGCATGAAAAATAGGAAATGAAGTCAGAAAGGGTTGAAAATTGATGATGTGGCTTTGAATGGTGCATTTTGAACACACAAAAAGTCTGGAGTTCAAATAAGTTCAAAAAAATGAAATCCCTTTGTAACAGATGAGTTTTCGTCCGAAACCCTGATACTTCGAAAGAGATTGTCCATTTTGTACATGAAGTGCATCCAGTTTTTGCCGTAACCCTCTCAACTTTTTAGAACATGCTATGTGGGTGTAATGATGATACCATGCCAACTTTCAACCTTTTCAGAGTTCATTTGAAGTGCTTTTCAATTTCAGGGTCATTAAGCTCAAAGAATGAACTAATAGCAAAAAGAATGAACTAGAAAACCTTTATGAAACTCTAATAGCAAAAATAATGAACTAAAAATAATTAATTAAAAAATTCTGTTATGATCAACTAAAATAAAACTATAATATTCTTCAATAGCAAAAAGAATCAATTAAAAAGCTTTTATAAAACTCTAATAGCAAAAGGAATCAACTAAAAATATTTTATAAACCTCTAGTATTTATGAAACTAAAATTATATAAAATTTATGCAACTAAAGTTATCAAAGTATTTTTTGTTCAAAACATTAATAGCAAAAAGAATTTTCATAAAGAATTTTTTTAGAAACTTTAATAGCAAACTAAAATAACAAAATCTGTTTTTGGTTAAAACAGACATTTAAAATTACCTAAAAATTACCAAATTGAATATAATGATAAAACACAGTAATATTAAATAGCAGGAAAAAGAATCACTCAAAAATCTATTTTTATAGTAAAGTTATTCACAAACTAGTGATTCACACCAATTTAAAAGAATTCAAATTTAAACTATTCAAATTTGGAAACTAATGGCACTAACAGAAAGTTTATAATTTTTGTGACCTAAAAGCAAAAAGAATCACTGAAAAACTGTAAGTAGAAACAAAAGAAAATAAATAAAGCAAAAAAAGAAAACAAAAAAGTAGAAAAAAATAAAAAAAAAATGCCGCCTACTGGGCCACCACGGCCTGAATACGACTAGAAACCCAACCATCTAGTTGGGCCAGGATTCAGGCCCGTAGAAAGCCCAGAAGGCCCACAGGCAGAGGTCATGCGATTAGGCCCGTAAGCCTGCTGCTGAGAGGAGCTCGAGAGGGTGTGCGCAGCAGCGCTTATAAACCACTCTCGAGCCCTCTCAGCTAGCGAGGTGGGACTAAACTTTTGGCCCCTGGCAGCACCACCCTTTAGTCCCGGTTGGTGGCACCAACCGGGACCAATGCCCACCTTTGGTCCCGGTTGGTGGCACCAACCGGGACCAATGCCACCCTTTAGTCCCGGTTGGTGCCACCAACCGGGACCAAAGGTCTCTGCTTCCCGCCCTTTGGGCTGACGAAAAGAGACCTTTGGTCCCGGTTGGTGGCACCAACCGGGACTAAAGGGTGGCATTGTTCCCGGTTGGTGCCACCAACCGGGACCAATGCTGAGTGTATATAACCAGCACTTGTGAAATTTCACAGTTTTCATCGCCACTTCGCCCGACGACGCCGACCTCCTCGACGCCGCCAGGCTGCCCCGACGCCGTCCACCGCCCACGCCGTCGCCATCGCCAGGCCCCTGCCCCGTCGTCGCCGTCGCCGTCGCCGTCGTCGTCCCCGAGACCGTGGCCCTGCCCCGCCCCGGAGCCCACGCCCCTGCCCCGTCGTCGCCGTCGCCGCTGCCGTCGTCGTCCCCGAGCCCGTGGCCCTGCCCCGCCCCCGAGCCCATGCCCCTGCCCCGTCGTCGCCGTCGCCGTCGTCGTCCCCGCGCCCGTGGCCCTGCCCCGCCCCCGAGCCCACGCCCCTGCCCCGCCCCCGAGCGCGCCCGGCCGCGCCCCTGCCCCGGCCCGCCCCCGCCGTCGCCGTCGCCGGCGCCCTCGCCGCCCCCGCCGTGAGCCGCCGCCGCCCCCGTTGTGATCCGCCGCCGCCCCCGCTGTGAGCCGCCGCCGCCCGTGCAATTTGTTTTATATAGATATGTTGATTTTTTTTATATGATGAATGTTTTTGTTCATATATAATGTATATATGTATGTGGCTATATGTATGTATGGATGGATGTATATATGATGTTTTTTTGTTCATAGCATTTTTTTGTTCATATATGTATTTTTTTCATATATGTTGCTATATGTATTTTTTTGTTCATAGCATTTTTTTGTTCATAGCATTTTTTTCCATGTATGTATGTGGCTATATGTATGTATGTCGCCGTCGCCCTCGATCTCCTACCCCCTCCCGCCCCTACCCGACAAACTCTCGAGAGGAGATCGACATGAGGGGGGACGTCGGACATATCGGGCGACCAACTCTCGAGGCCACGCAAACCCTAGAAAAAAAGCGTTGTCGATCTCCTACCCCCCCTCCTCCCCTACCTGACAAACTCTCGAGGTCAGCCAAACCCCTAGAAGAAAACTCCGGTAACTTCGACATGAGGGGGGACGTCGATCAACCCCCTCTCGCCCGACCAAACACTCGAGTCCACCCAAACCGGGACTGAGATGTGATAGGTAGTATTTTTTTTGTTCATAGAAAACTCCGGTAACTCTCCAACATGAGGGGGGACGTCGATCGATCAACCCCCTCTCGCCAAACCGGGACTGAAAAAGCGTTGTCGAGGCCACCCCAAACCCTAGAAGTGTTGTCGAGGCCACCCCAAACCCTAGAAGCGTTGTCGAGGCCAACCAAATTTACCAAGTTAAATGAGTTAAAAGAGCGTTGTTGAGGCCACCCCAAACCCTAGAAGAGTTGTCGAGGCCACCCAAATTTACCAAGTTAAAAGAGCGTTGTCGAGGCCACCTCCCCGATAACTTCGACATGAGGGGGACGTCCGACATGACATGAGGGGGGATGTCGGACGTCGGACATGAGGGGTGAGCGTCGTTGTCGTCTACCCCCTCCCCGATAACTTCGACATGAGGGGGTACGTCGGACATGACATGAGGGGTGAGCGTCGTTGTCGTCTACCCCCTCCGGTAACATAGATAACTCCGGTAACATAGATTTATCAAGAATGCCCCCATTATGGATGTGCACAAGTTGATCCAATTTTTTTTTGATCTCATCTATATATATTCTTTTATATGTCACGTTGTCTGTCAAAGTATTGAAGAAATCCATGGCTTCATCATTAGCCGGAAGTAACATGCGTATGATGCTATGAAGCTCTTCAAAGTTGTTTTGGAACGGAGTTCCGGATAGAATAATTTGCTTTTTGATACGAATTTCAGCAAAGGCCTTCCAAATAGCGATATTCGGAAGGCTCTTGCTGAACTTCGTACCAAAAAGCTAATTAATTATCCTATCCGGGACTCCGTTCCAAAACAATTTTGGAGAGCTCCGTACCATTATGCGCCTGTTACTTCCGGCTAATGATGAAGCCTTGGTTTTCTTGAATCCTTTGACACTAGACAACGTGACATATAGAAGGGTAGATGAGATCAGGAAAAATATGGACCATTTTCTGCACATTCAGAATGGCGCCATTTTGTTAAATCCCTTAAAGGTTAAGAGAATCCCTTGTTTGACATTCATGAGAGAGGCGGTCCGGACGTCGGACATTCATGAGAGAGGCAGTCCGGACGTCGGACATTCATGTTTGTATATTAATTGCCATGTTGTAATATTTGCAGAAACTATGGATCAAAGAGACTTGGAACAAGAACAGTTGTTGGGGGAGATAATCCTCGCCGGAGGTGATGCTGTCTTGTCGTTTCTCAACGACACCGATGGAACAATGGAGGAGGAAGGACATGATCATGATGGCTCCGGTGACATGATCATGATGGCTCCGGAGGTGCTGACTAGCTAATTGATGCATTAATTGTTTTGGTATGTACATATATATATTAACTCTTCTTTCTTCTTTTATAGCCCTCCGGATCGAGCCAAACTTCGGTAACGAGACGAGGCCCGAAGAAGAGGTTGCGCAAGGATGAAAGGTTCACGATCACAGCACTCGCGGACGATGGCCTACCGATTGAACCCAAGCGAACCAAGGACGCATTTTCTGCTCAGTGCGGAGCTATTGTTAGGGACAACATCCCGATCAGCATCAAGCAATGGAATAAGCCTAAGGACGACGCCCCTGAAGGTGATTATGTCACCAATAGACAGAAAGATGATCTTTGGACCTTGCTGAAGGCAAATTTCACCCTACCGCCAGAGGAGGATCCGAATAAGCCCGTTATAGAGCCACTGGTCAAGGCGTGTGCTCTTAAGAAGATGGCAGATCTATTCAGGAGGTGGAAGAAGGAGTTGAAATCAAAGTTTGTCGACAAAGGTGAGACTCCAGAATTCATCGGCCGATTTGAGAAGATAAGAGATCACTGGCCCGCATTTGTGGCCTACAAGACATCAGACAAGAGTAAGAAAATGTCAGAGACAAACAAGAACAACGCTGCAAAGAAGCAGTATCACCATCACACGGGGTCAGGTGGCTACCTCAAAGCCCGGCCGTTGTGGGACAAAGCTGAGAATGACCTGATTGCTAAAGGGGTCAAACCAGAGACATTGAACTGGCCAGACCGTTCAAGGACTTGGTTCTTCGGGGTTGGGGGAACTTTGGACCCTGAAACAGGGAAGTGCTGTTGGACGGACGAGCAACTTGCAATACCCGTCGCGAAGCTTCAGAAGTATATCACCACAGCGCAGGAAGGGACGTTCATTCCCGACAGAGAGAAGGACGAGCTGACTGAGGCCCTAGGGAATGCTGAGCACCCTGGACGAACACGAGGCACACCAGGCTCCGTTCCGTGGAAGTTTGGGTTTCCCGACGCAGGCGGTTACAGAAGCCGGGAGAGAAAGAGGAAAGCGGAGCTGAGCGACATGCAGAAGATGAGTGCAAGACTACAAAAGCTAGAGGAAGCTGAGAGCCAGCGAGCTGCCGGCCAACTATCTTAGCGGCACGAAGCTACCCCAGAAGCTACCCCGCCATCTCATTGGAGAAGCAGCATGGCTTCCACGTAGCCCGTTCAGACTGACTTCATGGAGCCTATCTACCCCGTGGATACTATCACGGAGGCTCAAAATTGCGAGCTTATGACGAAATGCCATAACCTCACTTTCAAGGCGGCTCTCGGCTCTGTTGTACCTCCTCAACCCAACGGAACTTTTCACTGCCTTACGATTCCACATGGCTATGCTGTTGTGATGGTGGATGAAGTAATGGAGGGATTTGAGGAGCTCGAGCTTTACCACTCTACAGGTGAAGGGGAGAATCAGCTGGTTCGTGCTCTGAGGAGTACATGTCTATGGCAAAAGGAGTACATCAAGCTTCCAAACTGGACGCCTCCGCCTCCTCCTCCTCCTCCGGCGAGTCAGGGCACTCCGCCTCCTCCTCCTCCTCCTCCTCCGGCGAGTGATCAGGGCACTCCGCCTCCTTCTCCGGCTCCTCCGACGCGTGAGGGCACTCCGCCTCCTCCTTCGCCTACTCCGGCGCGTCGGAGCACTCCGCCTCCTTCTCCGCCTCCTCAGCAATGACGGAAGAGAGACGCCGCCGCTCCGGCGGCTAGCAGTACAAGCAGAGGCGGGAGGCAATTCAGATACGGTCCATGTCTCAAGCGTGTGGAAAAGTTACCATATGAGAGGACCGAGCAGGAAAACGAGGACATATGTCGTGCCGAAGTGAGGGACCATTTTGCAAAGAAAACTCCACCTCCGAAGGAGAAGCTAGATCCGGTGAAAGTGAAGCGCACTATCGATGCCCTGAAGCGACCACCACCGCCTCCGCCGGATTCCAACTATGACTGCATAATTACTAAGACACATGCTAAAGCGTAGCAGTCGGGAAGTACTTCCAGTGCTGCAAGAGCGAAAAAACGAAGAAGTGGGAAAACAATTCCCCAGCTCGGCGAACAGGAGAAGCAATCATGCCCCCCGCTCAAGGTGTCTAGCGATATCGCTAATCATCCGGTGCTACTGCCCGGTACCACTCTTGATGATTACCTGCCCGATGATGTATAGTTTGAAACGGCTGAGATAGTAGACGTCTTTAGATACGAGCACGGGAAGCCTCTCGTCAAACCTGATCATCCTCATCTAACAACGATGATGCAAAAATTGCATGACTGGTACATGGAAACCTGCAGGAAGTCTGGGAAAGACAGTTTGTTAGTCGGAATTAAAAAAGAGCATGACTTCCCTGGAGTCGAACTGCTGCCTGTTGAATTTGTGGAGTTATTTCAATTATAAAATCAAAAGGCCCTCGACAAACAACTCATGACTTGCTACTGTCTGTAAGTATTACTTCTATAATTAAGTCTCTAGCTCAGCTTGTTCATTGCATGTATATATAATTATCCTCACTATATTATGCAGATTGAAGATGGTCGAATGCCAAAAAATAGGAATCTTCGACGTTGGGTTCATTAGCCCAAATACCGTAAATGAATGGTCGGTATGAAAGGCGGCTGAAGATACCGAGAACAACTTACTACAAACGTTCCTTAAACATCAAAACAAAAGGGAAATACTCTTTCCTTACAACTTCAAGTGAGTGTTACTGTCTTCTGCATATTCGGTTCCGCTTACTCGTGGTTAAGTAATGTAATTGATGAGTTATGCGTGCGCAGCTTCCACTATATTCTGCTATCCATTAACCTTGACGGGGCATTAGTAACTGTCTTAGACTCGCTCCATAAAGATCCCAAGTATTATGCGGACATGACTGCAATGCTCCAGAAGTAAGTTCAATCAATACCGGGACCATATCGGCAACTTTCGTTCATTTCCTGATATCAAGTAATCATTTTCTTTGCCTGCCAGGGTTTGGAAAACGTTCACCGCTAAGGTTCCGGGTCTGAAGAAGGAGCTGCGATTTACACACCCCAAAGTAAGTAGTACTAGCTAGTTCCGCGCATCTCTCATTGATTCTAGTTTCATCAATACCATTATCATGCTTGCTTATCAGTTTGATTGAACTCTATTCTCGTAAAGTGCTTGTTGCAGGCACCCAACACTCATTTATGTGGATACTACGTGTGCGAGTTCATTCGCTACTATACCTCTGAACGGGCCTCCTCTGAGAAACAATTTGAAGTACGTAAACAATATTCACAATTTTATTTTATATATTACCATCAATTGTGTTGAGTTTCATTCATATATATGTATTGACCCCTTCTTTAAATTAGATCTGGCAGATGCGGGATGAACTCCTACCAAATGATCGCATACGAGCAATTCAAGAGGAATTGGCGGGATTCTTTCTTGACCACGTCATACCTCAACAAGGAGAATACCATGTGAAATTGAAATTGTTGTAAGGGATGTTATATATTGTACATATGTAGCAGCGTCGGATAGATATACGAAAACTTGTTGTTCGACCAAGCACGAAGAAAGAGATGTCACTTCTCTCTATATATGTTCATGACGATCTTGTGTAATTAATGGTTTCCTTTATTTGCTTACTATCTAGCGTCGAGTTCTCTCTATATGTGTAGTAGCTAGCGTCGACCAAGCACGGAAAAAGAGAGGTCACTTCTCTCTATTAGCTCGCTAACACAATATGAAACCCCTAAATTAACCCTCCAAAACCCCAAAACCCCCCCTTCCAAAAAAAAAAACCCAGCGACTGCGAGCTGCTGACGCGTGGCCGCCTTTTGGCCGCCTTTTGGTCCCGGTTGGTAACACCAACCGGGACTAAAGGTCCACCCTCCCCCGCCCCAGGCAGCGCCACGTGGATGCCTTTTGGTCCCGGTTGGTGTTACTAACCGGGACTAAAGGTCCTCCTTCCTGGGCTTCCCGCGGCGGCCACGTGGAGCCCCTTTGGTCCCGGTTCGTAAGCGAACCGGGACTAAAGGTTTTGGGCTTTAGTCCCGACCCTTTAGTCCCGGTTCCAGAACCGGGACTAAAGGCCCTTACGAACCGGAACAAATGGCCCTTTTTCTACTAGTGTTATTCCATAGTCCATCAAATCTCTACCCAAAACTTGAAAACTTCACAACACAAAACGCAACAGAAAACTCGTGAGTTCCGTTAGTATAAGAAAAATAAATCACCACTTTAGGTACTGTTGTGAACTCATTCTTTATTTGTATTGGTGTAATATCTACTGTATTCCAACTTCTCCATTGTTCATACCCCCGATACAACCCATAGGTACATCAAAATAAGTAAACAACACAAAGAAAACAGAATCTGTCAAAGACAGAACAGTATGTAGCAATCTGTAAACTTCGAATACTTTTGTAACTCGAACAATTCTGAAAAATTAGGAAAACCTGGGCAATTTGTATATCAATCTTGTGTAAAAAATTCAGACTCATTCGGCGTTCTGATAAATTTATAAAATTCCTGGACTGAGAGCAAAAGTTTCTGTTTTTTAGCAAGATCAAATCAACAATCACGATAGACCATCCCAAAGGTCTTACTTGGCTCAAACACTAATTAAAACACCAAAACACAATTAATACAGAGGTAATAATGTGTGAAACACTCAAAAACAGAAGCAAAAACATAACAATAAAAATAAAATTGGGTTGCCTCCCAACAAGCGCTATTGTTTAACGCCCCTACCTAGGCATAACGCAATAGATCTAGGTATTGTCATCTTTGGTATGCAATCCATAAGTAGCTCTCATAATAGATTCATAAGCTAATCTTATTTTCTTTCTAGGAAAGTGTTCCATGCCTTTCCTTAACGGAAATTGGAATCTAATGTTTCCTTCTTTCATATCAATAATTGCACCAATCGTTCTAAGGAAAGGTCTACCAAGAATAATAGGACATGTGGAATCCGCTAGATGCAAATTCAAAGAGCAATCATCAAGTTCATGGAAACCTAGCACATCACATAAAGTTTTCAGAATCGTGGAAACACTAGCAACCAAATCACACAAAGCATGGCACTCATAATATTTAATTTTAATCTTAATAGTAGGTTCCCACTCATCATAAAGCTTTCTAGGTATAGAAACTTCCAACTCAAGTTTTTCTTCAAAAGATTTCATCATAGCATCAACGATATGTTTAGTAAAATCCTTATTTTGATTATAAGCATGCGGAGAATTGAACATGGATTGCAACAAGGAAATACAATCAATCAAAGAACAGCTATCATAATTAAAGTCCTTGAAATCCAAAAGAGTGGGTTCATTGCTATTTAAAGTTTTGACCTCTTCAATCCCACTTTTATCAATTTTAGCATTAAGATCTATAGACTCCGAATCATTGGGATGACTTTTAACTAAAGTTGACTTATCTCTAGTCCCATCTTTATCAAGATTCAAATTAGAAAACAAAGATTCAATAGGAGTCACATCAATCACTTTAAGATCTTCATCATTATTATCACGAGAACACACTTTTTCAAGCCATTCACGCTTAGCACACATTCTAGCGGTTCTTTCCTTACACTCATCAATAGAAGTTCTCATAGCTTTTAAAGATTCATTAATATCAAGCTTGGGTGAAGTAGATCTAATTTTCAAAGAATCAATCTCAAGCGAAATTCTATCAACATTCCTAGCCAAATCATCAATCTTGAGCAATGTTTCTTCAATCAAAGCATTGAAAACCTTTTGAGAACTAATAAATTCTTTAATATTATTCTCAAGACCAGAGGGCATCTTATTATAATTTCCATAAGGATTGTTGTAGGAATTACCATAATTATTAGAGGAATTACTAGGAAACGGCCTAGGGTTGAAATTGCCTCTATATGCGTTATTACAAAAATTGTTCCTACCAACAAAATTCACGTCCATAGATTCATTATTATTCCCAATCAAAGAATAAAAAGGAATATCATTAGGATCAATAGGAGCACTCTTACTAGCAAACAATTTCATTAATTCATCCATCTTTTCACTCAAAGTATTTATTTCTTCAATAGCGTGCACTTTTTTACTAGTAGGAGATCTTTCGGTATGCCATTGAGAGTAATTTGCCATAATATTATCTAGGAGTTTAGTAGCTTCTCCTTATGTGATTTCCATAAAAGTTCCACCCGTGGCGGAATCTAAAAGATTCCTAGATGCAAAATTCAACCCCGCATAAAAAATTTGTATAATCATCCATAAACTCAAACTATGTGCGGGGCAATTTCTAATCATTAATTTCATCCTCTCCCAAGATTGTGCCACTTGCTCATGATCAAGTTGCTTAAAATTCATTATATCGTTCCTAAGGGAGATGATCTTAGCGGGCGGAAAGTACTTGGAAATAAAAGCATCTTTACACTTATTCCATGAATCAATACTATTTTTAGGCAAAGATGAAAACCAAGTTTTAGCACGATCTCGTAGTGAGAACAGAAATAGCTTCAATTAACAATATCATTATCCACATCTTTCTTCTTTTGCATGTCACACAACTCAATGAAAGTATTTAGATGGGATGCGGCATCTTCACTAGGAAGGCCGGAAAACTGTTCTTTCATAACAAGATTAAGCAAAGCGGCATTAATTTCATAAGATTCCGCACTAGTGGCAGGAGAAATCGGAGTACTAATAAAATCATTATTATTAGTATTGGAGAAGTCACACAATTTGGTATTCTCAGACATCGTGACAAAGCAAGCAATCTAGCACACAAGCAAACAAAAAGCAAACAAAAAGGCGAACGGAAGAAGGGCGAATAAAAAGGCAAATCGTTTTAGAAGTGGGGGAGAGGAAAACGAGAGGCAAATGGCAAATAATGTAAATGTAAGAGATGAGTTTGTGATGGGTACTTGGTAGGCTTGATGTGTATCCTCCCCGGCAACGCCGCCAGAAATCCTTCTTGCTACTTCTTGAGCTTGCGTTGGTTTTCCCTTGAAGAGGAAAGGGTGATTCAGCAAAGTAGATAAGTATGTCCCTCAGTTGTTGAGAACCAAGGTATCAATCCAGTAGGAGGAACAAGCAAGTCCCCAATTTATGCACCTCCACAAACAATCAAACACTTGCACCCAACGCTATAAAGGGGTTGTCAATCCCTTCATGGTTACTTGCAAGGATTAGATCTGATAGAGATAGATATGAAAGATTGCGAGAAGTAAAAGGTAAATAAAATTGCAGCAAGGTATTTTTGGTATATAGATCTGAAAGTATAATATGGAAAATAGACCCGGGGCCATAGTTTTCACTAGAGGCTTCTCTCTCGAAGGAAAATAATACGGTGGGTGAACAAATTACTGTCGAGCAATTGATAGAAAAGCACATAGTTATGATGATATCCAAGGCAATGATTATGCATATAGGCATCACGTCTGTGTCAAGTAGACCGAAACGATTTTGCATCTACTACTATTACTCCACACATCGACCGACTCCTGCCTGCATCTAGAGTATTAAGTTCATGAAGAACAGAGTAACGCATTAAGTAAGATGACATGATGTAGAGGGATAAACTCAAGCAATATGATGAAAACCGCATCTTTTTATCCTTGATGGCAACAATACAATTCGTGCCTCGCTACCCCTACTATGTCATTGGGTGAGGACACCGCAAGATTGAACCCAAAACTAAGCACTTCTCCCATTGCAAGAATTACCAATCTAGTTGGCCAAACCAAACCAATAACTCGAAGATACTTGCAAAGATATGAAATCATGCATATAAGAATTCAGAGAAGATTCAAATAATATTCATAGATAATCTGATCATAAACCCACAATTCATCGGATCTCGACAAACACACCGCAAAAGAGTATTACATCGGATAGATCCCCATGAAGATCATGGAGAACATGGTATTGAAGAGCAAAGAGAGAGAAGAAGCCATCTAGCTACTAGCTATGGACCCGTAGGTCTGTGGTGAACTACTCACGCATCATCGGAGGGGCAATGGAGTTGATGTAGAGGCCCTCCGTGATCGAATCCCCCTCTGGCAGATTACCGGAAAAGGCTCCAAGATTGGATCTCTGGGGAACGGAGGCTTCCGGCGGCGGAAAAGTATTATCGTGGCTCTTTTTGGTATTGGGGGAATATTTCAGAATTTATAGGCCGAAGATTAGGGTTAGAGGAGCTACGGGGGGGGGGGGGGGGGGCACAAGCCAGGGGGGCGCCCCCCTGGCCGCGCCAGGGTGGCTTGTGGCCCACCCGTGGCTCTTCTGGCTTCTTCTCCAAGTCACATGGGTTTCTTCTGGTCCAAGAAAAAACATCGTAGAATTTTATTCCGTTTGGACTCCGTTTGATATTCCTTTTCTGCAATACTGGAAAACAAGGGAAAAACAGAAACTGGCACTGGGCCCTGGGTTAATAGATTAGTCCCAAAAATAATATAAAATAGCATATTAATGCATACAAAACATCCAAAACAGATAATATAATAGCATGGAACAATCAAAAATTATAGATACATTGGAGACGTATCAGCCACCGACTCATCCTCCTAGTCCGCCACGTGAGCCGACTCCACCCCACCTCAAGACGGAGCGCAGCGCGAGTCCGCCATATCGATCTCCGCCACGTCAGCCGAATCCACCCCACCCCGAGACGGAGCATAGCGCGATTCCACCGCGACCGCCGAATACACCCCACCTCGTGACGGAGCCAAGCGTGATTCCGCGATATCGATCTGCGCCGCGTCAGCCGACTCCACAGAGGAAGAGAGAACCAAAGAATAAACCTGATCCTCCTGCCAAAAAGAAGTTAGCTTACGAGATGACTATGGAGGAAAACAATGCCGAAGTGGCTGCCCAAGTGCACACCCATTTTGCACCGAAACTGCCCCCGCCACCAAACGAGAAAATACCTGAGAAAGTCGTACAACACTTTTTGGATTTTGCCAAACCGGTTGTGGAGAAAAATCAATCAGACTATGAACGCTCTATTAGCAAGTCATATCATCAACAAAAAAGCAGCCGTCGCGGAGTACAGGTAGTAATAAATGCAGGAAAACAGTTCCCCAGCTCGGAGAACAGGAAGTGCAATCGATCCCCCCACCCAATGTGAGTACGGATAAGGCGGTAACCGACGTTGTTAGAGCGAGGACTAGAGAATGGGGTATCACTGTTGATCAACTCCTAGGCCACGAGGAAGTCCCCACGATGGATCCGAAGGAACTAGCATGGAAATATGTCCCTGGAAAGTCTCTGGTCAGTCCTGACGCGGAGAAGCTTCTGTCAACGCGAATGCGCAACTTGCATGACTGGTACCTGAGAGAAATTATGGTCGGGCGAGAGAGCCTCATGGTGAAAGTCAAGCCAGAGCATTACTGCCATGGTAAAGATTTGTGGATTGAAAATGAAGAACTTTTTCAGTTATTCAATCAGGACGCACTCGACAAATCTCTCATCAGTTGCTATTGTCTATAAGTGATTTGTTTCTGTAATTAAAGTCTCTAGCTCAGCTCGTTCATTGCCTGTAATTATCCTCACTATATTCTTTTGTGTGGTATTATGCAGAATGAAGTTTTTTGAATTGAAAAGAGATGGAGTCTATGGCATTGACTTCATTGATCCAAATACCGTTAATGAAAATGTGTTAAATAGATTCAAAGAAGACACAGAGGATAGCTTGCTAAAGTTTTTGAAGAAACTAAATACCAAACTATAAATACTACTTCCTTATAACCTCAGGCGAGTGTTACTGTCTTGTACTACAAATTCTATTTTTGCTTACTTGATGTTAAGTGTGTAGTTGATGAGTTATGCATGCCCGCTTATACAAACGTGTGCGCAGATACCACTGGATCCTGCTAATCATTAGAGTTGACGAGGGAACTGTTGAAGTACTGGACTCACTAAGTAAAGATCCTAAAGAATACAAAAACCTGTTTTTGATGCTCGACAGGTAATTTCAATCATTATCGCACTATGTCAGCCTCTTTAGTTCATTTACTGATATCAAGTAATTAATAACTCCTTTATTCATTTTCTTTGCCGGGCAGGGTTTGGAAAAAGTTCACCAAAGAGATTGTCGGTGAATGGAAAACAGAGCTGAGATAGCTACGAACCAAGGTAATTAAGTAGTACTAGCTACGTCCGCGCATCTCTTTAATTCTAGTTTCAATAACCATTATCATGCTTGCTTATTATCTAATTGAATTCTATTCTCCTAAAGTGTATGAGACAGGAACATGGGACTAATTTATGTGCATACTACGTTTGCGAGAACATTCGCTTTATGACCAAAAGGAGCGGAGATGAAAGACAACTTTAGGTACGTAAACACTATTCACAATTTTTTTATCATGATCTAATATATACACACACAACTAATATATTCATATTGATCTCCTTCTTTAAATATGCAAGAGATGCGAGATAGGCTCCTACCAAAGGACCGTATACGAGCACTTCAAGAGGAAATGGCGGGATTTTTGCTTGAGCAGGTCATATCTCCCGACGAAGAATACCATTTCACCTAATACCTGCATGTAATGATCAGCAAATTGTAGGAGAAACTGTATATACCAAATTGTATATATATATATATATATATATATGTGTGTGTGTGTGTGTGTGTGTGTGTGTATCCATGGTCATACAAGAAATTCTATGATATATGATTGGTTCTACGAGAAATTCTATTGTATATGCACAACGTGTACAATATGTAGTAACGTAAAATATGTTTGAAATGAAAAATAAATAAATGAAAAACACAAAATGAAAAGGAAAAATAAACAATAAACCCTAAACCCCTAAACCCAAGCCCCCGGCGCGCGCTGCCGGCCACGTGGCGGGGATTTAGTCCCAGTTCATGGCCAACCGGGACTAATGGGTGGGGGCCTTTAGTCCCTATTTATTAGTCTTGGTTGGTGAACCGGAACTAAAGGCCCTTCCCAACCGGGACTAATGGCCGTTTCTTCACTAGTGGATATGTGATGATTGATAACTCTGATTGTTTTAAGCTTCCAACAAAGATTAGAGGGCTCCAACAATTAGAAACACTTGATGTAGACATCTGTTCCAATGTTCCATCAGATGTAATTCATCTGGCTCACTTGTCGCATGTGCGTATTAGACATCATGAAGGAAATCGAGACGGAGCCGAACGAGAAGGGGTGGCCTGACCACGAATAGTATGTGGTGGGCTGGTGGTTGCCAGGTAATGTCGCCGGCGCTTTCTAGCTCGCACGACGGTCCAGTGAATTCTTCAACTATCCACAGCCTCAAAACTCCGCGTCAGGAAACTAAGCGGGGGCACGAGATTGATTGATCAACCGATGATTTCACCGGAGCCGGCCGTGCTACCCTGCGATGTCCTCGCGGAGGTCCTCTGCCGCCTCGCGCCGCACAGCCTAGCCGCGTCCCGGCGGGTGTGCAGAGCATGGAGCGACACCATCAACGCCTGCCTGTACGGCTATCTGTTCTCTCGAAATAGGCTTTCGCCCCGCTTTATAGATAAAACAAAGATCCATACAACCACATCCAGATTCATCAACCACGGCATCCGGGGCCACGGCACAAGTTCAGCCCAAAGAAAAATAAGAAGAATGAGAAAAAAAGCCACCTAGTGGCAGTAGGCTCGAATGCCTAAGGCGACGCAAGACGACGTGCCGTAGCCTGAAGCACGTCCAGCGTGGCCTCTAGCCGCTCCCTATCTCTCTGTCTAGATAACGGATGCCAGTGCTGCATAAAAGTAAGGAATTTGAATAGGGAGTCAGACGCCTGCATTTGAAAAATTCTCTCCATCACCATCTTATTGCGTGTCGTCCAAACGGTCCAGGCCATAGCAGCAAAGATCATCCAAAATAATCGGCAGTGGCGGACAGTTTGGTTGGCCCTGTGGTGTAGGAACTCCGCGAGGTCCTGGGCCTCCCACTCGGGCCCCAGGGCCTCTCACTCGGGCCCCAAGGCCTACCGTATGAATTCCCACATGTTCCGTGCCACCGTGCACGAGAACATGATGTGGGTCGTCGTCTCCGCCATGGAGCATAATGGGCATAGGCCATTGCCTGGCCCATGCCGCTTACGCACCTCCGTCCCCGAGGGGGCGGCTACATGCTCTCGCGCTCAGTGCATGGAATCTTCCTCGACTTCACCCGTCTTAGATTCTTGGATTTCTTCTCCCGTCCCACAATGGGCCCGGCCGTCACTCGAAGGCTAGACTTCTTGCCCTGCATGGGCGTCACGGTCACGGACCACTGCAACAGGCTCTTGCTTTGCCGCGGTCTGAGACACGAGTGTGAAAATGAGGTACTACTACTTACTTGCACCTATGTCATTATTCTCGTTTATCAAGGGCTCGTCTGGTTCGTAGGATTTTGAAATCAAAGTAAAAGATTGTGATGTCAACTCAACACCAATGCTTCTGAATTTACGATATGCTCACACTTAATGCTAAGAATTTTTAGGAATTAGGTCAATATGGACACAGTCCTGAGAGTCTAGTACCATCATTCCCATGAAATTAATGTCATTCATAAGAAACAAATGTAGGAAAAATCCCGTGGGAATTGTCTAAAAAATCCTACAAATCCTCTAAAAATGTATGCTACTATAATTCACTGATGTTTTATTACTGTATTTTATCTGAATGTTTATGTTTGCAGAATGTGTTTGTCAGATCACACATACGGAGTAATTAAACTACCATGTGTCATTGAACTTCCACTAAAAGGATATCCCCAGCACCATTTGGGTAGATCATTGAGAGGGGTGTATTGCGCAATATCTCGTAATAGGAGTCCGCTTCTTCCTTTGACATCTCAATGAATTGTGTAGTCCAATAGAATGGGTGCTAAACCCTGATACCACTCATAAGACCTTTGAACATGAGGACTTTGCTCAACAACTGGGTAGACAATGGAACTTAGAGGATGTTAACTACCGTAAGTCGTTGCTTGAGCGTAATGGTAATACACATGAAGTTTACAAAGCGACGGTGGAAGAGAAATATGACTGGAATTCTGACGAGGATAACATTCTTGACATTTAATATGATGTTGAAGAGGATAAGGTTCTTGAAGAGGGATATATGAAGGAAATTATTGTTTCCTTGGGTTTCCTCCTTACAAAGAGATTGTCTTCTTAATTTCATCAAGGAGAAAAACAAGAGTACTGGCCTATGATTGGAACAACTCGAAATTTCAGGACATGGAAAACGTGTGCTCAGCATATTACGACCCTGTTTGCGGACTACCATTTGGGGAGAAGGACGCAGCTTTCCCATCACTAGTAGAAAAGAGGGCATCAGTCCCGGTTCCAGAGGGCCTTTAGTCCCGGTTCTGCAACCGGGACAAAACGATCGGGACAAATGCCCATCACTTTTAGTCCCGGTTGGCTTACGGACCGGGACTAATGGAGCTCCACGTGGCCGCCGTGGGGCGCCCGGCAGGAGGACCTTTAGTCCGAGTTGGTAACACCGACCGGGACTAAAAGGCAGCCACACGTTAGCAGCTGGCAGGCGCTGTTTTTTTTTTGAAAGGAGGGGTTTAGGGGTTTTCATATTGTGTTTTCCCCCTTTTATTTTGATTTTTACCATTTTTATTTTATGCTTTTCTTTCAACTCGATGCTAGCTACTACATATAGCAATGAAAGAACCATTACACAACATCGTCATGATCAATATATAGAAAGAACCATCAGTATCACTTGAAAGTTGTTCAACTTAAGAAACAAACATCAATGTATCACATTCATCTTAACATACTAATTAATTAACTAACAGTTCTCCAGCTGATATATTCATGACTAAGTTCTAAACATGGTCAACAACAACCATCATCTGATAATCCTTGCAGTTGCTCTTCCTTATAGTGATTACCACAAGGGTGTCCACCCTTAGTTCTCTCTTTCCCTTGATGAACTCCTGCCAACCGGCCTTGTGGAATGATATGCGCCCGTCGGGGTCTATCTTGTATGGGACGTTCCTGACAGGCCCTCTTGGTCCATGGATTACTCCAGCAGTGCCGACGGCGGGGATGTTCACTCTGGAAAACATCTTCAAAGGTAACTTCTGAAGACCCCATCATTAAGAGAAAATAGAGAGCACAGAATGTTAGACATCTCACCATACTTCGTTATGACCAAAAAGAGATGAAAGAATATAAAACATCTCACCATAACTTTTTTGTCCATGTTTGTTTTTGTTAGACGGTGCACAAAGGGCTTCCCCAAGAACGCTGAAGAGGATGGTAATATTTCTTTCACACTAGCTTTATCATCCCGAGTAAGCTTCTTCATCCTTTGAGAAAAAATTGCAGAAAGGATAGGACCATCATCTTCATCTTCGATGTCCTCCTCTTCATCTTGGTTGTCCTCCTCTTCATCTTGGTTGTCCTCATCTTCATCTTGGATGTCCTCATCTTCATCTTGGCTGTCGATGTCATCTTGGTCATCTTGGCTGACGATGTCATCTTCGTCATCGTCATCATCATCATCATCGCTTTGGACATATAATGTCGTTAACCTATTCACCTCTCCTATTAAGGAAAATGCTACGATTTCTCCTCCTTTAAAATTGTTCACTGCAATGTACTGCTCCCATCCATCAGCATATATGACGGTTTTATTCTTTCCTTTGCGCAGATCCAATTCGAATTCGCGCTCCTCATCATCCTCAAAGTACAACACGTTACCATAAGAATTGTTGAAGTCCTCCCTTATGTTGCATGGAACACACTATGCAGCAGTTAATAATCAACAATAAAGTCAGTAAAATAGTTAAACAAATGATCAAAATTCAATACAAATTAAAGTTAAAGACCGTTACCATTGATTTTTGAAATCCCTTTCTAAAAAATACCCCGAATTGCAGTGCAGTTCCAATACTGTCCATACATGAATTTTGGCACACCTGGCAGATCTTACGCCTCATGGTCCCTAATAAGCCCAAGCAGTTGTCAAACGTAAGAAAATGCAATTAACACTTTTTTATATTTCATTTCCGAATGTAGAATAGTTCATAGATGTAAGTTATGACATAGAATGTGAATCTTTTAAAAACTCATAACATGACATGCCTAATTGCAACCTAAGAAACACAACTCGAATAATCCAGTGAATGAAGCATCGAATATTATCGCTAATACAACTCGAATATTATCATATAATATCATTAATTAATACATATCGAGTTGACATCTCACGGCGCAGGCGGTGGACACCCAAAGAGAAGGGACCATCGTCGGATCATAGCTCGGGTGAGATCCCTAAATAACCTGCCAGGTATTGGCGAACCTGGCGTCCAACGCAGCCATGTAGCGACGGACGTGCTCGTCCTCCTCCCTGACACGACGACGTACCACCTCCGCGGGGGCCGGCTCCCTCTGCACCGATAGTGGCCCACGCGACTGCCACCAAAGAAGCTTCGGTTCGATGACGAGACCCGGATTTCTCACCAAGGTGCTCGCCCCGGAAGGTAGCACCTCCCAGTGCCAGCCCGGCGAAGCCCAGTCCCGGACATGGCGCCTCTCAAACTGGTTGTCGGCGCCGAGTCGACGACGAGGATGCGGGATTGGCATCGTCGACGAGAACAAATTATGGCTATAGCAAATATCATTTTATTTAACAACAATACCATATTTAATATGCATTCCTATCCCTACATAGGATTGATTCATATCCTCCACATTTCAAAGGAAAACAAAAAAGAGCCTAGACTCAATGGAAAAATTCCTATGATGTGAACCAAAATGACACATCTTTTTCTAATCCTACTCATAGGATTTGAGATGCATGCCATCTCATTTCCTACAAATTTCCTATTCCTATGATAATCCTATCCTATGAACCAAAATGAGGCCGCGCCTAAGGTATGCTTTTTTTGGTTCATAGGAATGCATTCCTATTCCTACATAGGATTGATTCCTATCCTCCACATTTCAAAGGAAAACAAAAAAGAGCCTAGACTCAATGGAAAAATTCCTATGATGTGAACCAAAATGAAATATCTTTTTCTAATCTACTCATAGGATTTGAGATACATGTCACCTCATTTCCTACAAATTTCCTATATATTCCTATGATAATCCTATCCTATATATGAACCAAAAGGAGGCCTAATTAAGGTATGAGTTTTTTTGGTTTCTGTCCAATTTATCTACATAATCTTCTATGATAATTCTATCCTATGATAATTAATCCTAGCTATATATATCCTATGAACCAAATTATATATGACTCCATGGATTTTGTATCCCACGCCGCCACTGCTTCGGCCGGCGACGGACGCAGGCGATGAGGGTGACCGCGGGGGGGGGGGGGGATAGGAGGAGGGGAACGGCGGTGTGGCTGGCGGCTCACCTAGGAGGAGGAGGGGAGCGGGCTCGGGGCGGCGACGGCGTCGGGGGGCAGCGAGGGGGACGGCGACGGAGACGGCATCGGGTGCCGCGATGGGGACGGCGTCGGGGGCGGCGACGGGGGCGGCGCGACGAGGAGCGGGCTCGGGGAGGCGACGGCGCGGTCCGTCACCCTGGCGGCGTCGAGGTGGTCTTCGGCGCTGTCGGGGGAGATGGAGATCTGAAACTGTAGATGAATTTTGGTCCACGTATATACCCCAACATTTAGCGCCGGTTGATGGCTCCAACCGGGACTAAAGACCCCCCTTTAGTCCCGGTTCGTACCACCAACCGGGACTAAAGGTGAATTTTCACCAGGCGAAAGGGCGGGAAGCCCAGGGCTTAAATCCCGGTTGGTGGTACGAACTGGGACTAAAGTGGGCCCTTTAGTCCCGGTTGGGGCAACCAACCGGGACTAAAGCCCCGTTCCTGGCACGGTGGGACTTTAATCCCACCTCGCCGAGCGAGGAGCGCTCGTACTGGTTTATAAGCGCGGCTGCACCTACCGTCTCGAGCTCCTCTCTGTCGCAGGCATTGCATGCCTAACTGTCTCTGCCCTGTATGGCCTACTTGCCTCGTGAGCCTGCGTCCTGACCCATGTATATTAGGTTACTAGTTGTATGCAGGCCATTGTGGCCTAGTAGGCGAGCATTTTTTTATATTTTTGCATATTAAAAGTTCTTAACAAAAAAAAAATTATGAAAATTTTTGTTATTAATTTTTTTAACAAAAAATACTTTATGAATATTCTTTTTGCTATTAATGTTTTAAACAAAAATAACTTTGATAATTTTAGTTGCATAAATTTTAAAATTCTTTTGAGCTAAAATGACCCTGAATTTGAAAAGCACTGCAAATGAACTCTGAAATGGTTGAAGGTTGGCATGATATCATAATTTCACCAACATAGCATGTGCTAAAAAGTTGAGAGGGTTACAGGAAAAACTGGATGCACTTCGTGTACAAACTGGACAATCTCTTTCGAAGTATCAGGGTTTCGGAGGAAAACCCGTCTATTAAAAAGGAATTTCATTTTTTTAAACATGTTTTAACTCCAGACTTTTTTTGCATTCGATATGCACCATTGAAAGACACATCATCAATTTTCAACCCTTTTCAGACTTCATTTGCTATTTTTCATGATTTTTTCCAGCTAAAATGACCCTGAATTTGAAAAGCGCTGCAAATGAACTCTGAAATGGTTGAAAGTTGGCATGGTACCATAATTTCTCCCACATAGCATGTGCTAAAAAGTTGAGAGGGTTACAGGAAAATGTGGATGCACTCCGTGTACAAAGTAGACAATCTCTTTCGAAGTATCAGGGTTTCGGACAAAAACTCGTCTATTACAAAGGGATTTCATTTTTTTAAACATGTTTTAACTCCAGACTTTTTCTACATTCGATATGCACCATTCAAAGACATATCATCAATTTTCAACCCTTTTCTGACTTCATTTGCTATTTTTCATGCATTTCATGATTTTGTTGAGCTAAAATGACCCTGAATTTAGAAAGCACTGCAAATGAACTCTGAAATGGTTGAAAGTTTGCATGGTATCATAATTTCACCCACATAGCATGTGCTAAAAAGTGGAGAGGGTTACAGGAAAAACTGGATGCACTTCGTGTACAAACTGGACAATCTCTTTCGAAGTATCATGGTTTCGTACGAAAACTCGTCTATTACAAAGGGATTTCATTTTTTAAACCTGTTTTAACTCCAGACTTATTCTGCATGCGATATGCACCATTCGAAGACACATCATCAATTTTCAACCCTTTTCTGACTTCATTTGCTATTTTTCATGCATTTCATGATTTTTTTTGAGCTAAAATGACCCTAAATTTGAAAAGCACTGCAAATGAACTCTGAAATGGTTGAAAGTTGGCATGATATCATAATTTCACCAACATAGCATGTGCTAAAAAGTTGAGAAGGTTACAGGAAAAACTGGATGCACTTCGTGTACAAACTGGACAATCTCTTTCGAAGTATCAGTGTTTCGGACGAAAACTCGTCTATTAAAAAGGAATTTCATTTTGTTAAACATGTTTTAACTCCGGACTTTTTCTGCTTTCGATATGCACCATTCAAAGACACATCATCAATTTTCAACCCTTTTCTGACTTCATTTGCTATTTTTCATGATTTTTCCAGCTAAAATGCCCCTGAATTTGAAAAGCACTGCAAATGAATTCTGAAATGTTTGAAAGTTGGCATGGTACCATAATTTCACCCACATAGCATGTGCTAAAAAGTTGAGAGGGTTACAGGAAAAACTGGATGCACTTCGTGTACAAACTAGACAATCTCTTTCGAAGTATTAGGGTTTCGGACGAAAACTCGTTTATTACAAAGGGATTTCATTTTTTTAAACATGTTTTAACTCCAAACTTTTTCTGTATTCGATATGCACCATGCAAAGACACATCATCAATTTTCAACCCTTTTCTTACTTCATTTGCTATTTTTCATGCGTTTCATGATTTTTTTTAGATAAAATGACCCTGAATTTGAAAAGCACTGCAAACGAACTCTGAAATGGTTGAAAGTTGGCATGGTATCATAATTTCACCCACATAGCATGTGCTAAAAAGTGGAGAGGGTTACAGGAAAAACTGGATGCACTTTGTGTACAAACTGGACAATCTCTTTCGAAGTATCAGGGTTTCGGACGAAAACTCGTCTATTAAAAAGGAATTTCATTTTTTTAAACATGTTTTAACTCCAGACTTTTTGTGCATTCGATATGCACCATTCAAAGACACATCATCAATTTTCAACCCTTTTCTGACTTCATTTGCTATTTTTCATGATTTTTTTCCAGCTAAAATGACCCTCAATTTGAAAAGCACTGCAAATGAAATCTGAAATGGTTGAAAGTTGGCATGGTACCATAATTTCACCCACATAGCATGTGCTAAAAAGTTGAGAGGGTTACAGGAAAAACTGGATGCACTTCGTGTACAAGCTAGACAATCTCTTTCGAAGTATTAGGGTTTCGGACGAAAACTCGTTTATTACAAAGGGATTTCATTTTTTAAACATGTTTTAACTCCAGAATTTTTCTGCATTCGATATGCACCATTCAAAGACACATCATCAATTTTCAACCATTTTCTGACTTCATTTGCTATTTTTCATGCATTTCATGATTTTTTTGAGATAAAATGACCCTGAATTTGAAAAGCACTGCAAATGAACTCTGAAATGGTTCAAAGTTGGCATGGTATCATAATTTCACCCACATAGCATGTGCTAAAAAGTGGAGAGGGTTACAGGAAAAACTGGATGCACTTGGTGTACAAACTGGACAATCTCTTTCGAAGTATGAGGGTTTCGGACGAAAACTCGTCTATTACAAAGGGATTTCATTTTTTAAACCTGTTTTAACTCCAGACTTATTCTGCATTCGATATGCTCCATTCAAAGACACATCATCAATTTTCAACCCTTTTCTGACTTCATTTGCTATTTTTCATGCATTTCATGATTTTTTTGAACTAAAATGACCCTGAATTTGAAAAGCACTGCAAATGAACTCTGAAATGGTTGAACGTTGGCATGGTATCATAATTTCACCCACATTGCATGTGCTAAAAAGTTGAGAGGATTACAGGAAAAACTGGATGCACTTCGTGTACAAACTGGACAATCTCTTTCGAAGTATCAGGGTTTCGGACGAAAACTCGTCTATTAATAAGGGATTTCATTTTTTTAAACCTGTTTTACCTCCAGACTTATTCTGCATGCGATATGCACCATTCAAAGACACATCATCCATTTTCAACCCTTTTCTGACTTCATTTGCTATTTTTCATGCATTTCATGATTTATTTTGAGCTAAAATGACCCTGAATTTGAAAAGCACTGCAAATGAACTCTGAAATCGTTGAAAGTTGGCATGGTATCATAATTTCACCCACATAGCATGTGCTAAAATGTTCAGAGGGTTACAGGAAAAACTGGATGCACTTCGTGTACAAACTGGACAATCTCTTTCGAAGTATCACAGTTTCGGACGAAAACTCGTCTATTACAAAGGGATTTCATCTTGTTAAACATGTTTTAACTCATGACTTTTTCTGCATTCAATATGCACCATGCAAAGCCACATCATCTTTTCAACCCTTTTCTGACTTCATTTACTATTTTTCACGCATTTCATGATTAATTTGAGCTAAACTGACCCTTAATTGAAAAGCACTTCAAATGAACTCTGAAATGGTTGAAAGTTGGCATGGTATCATAATTTCACCCACATAGCATGTGCTAAAAAGTTGAGAGGGTTACAGGAAAAACTGGATGCATTTCGTGTACAAACTAGACAATCTCTTTCGAAGTATCACAGTTTCGGACGAAAACTCGTCTATTACAAAAGGATTTTATTTCTTCACATGTAACTGCAGTGAAATTATAGATGAAAGCCATCAGCAGAATAGTTGTGGAGAGAAAGTCTTCACTTTTTCTTCGCGTGTGTCCCTTGCTTATTGCGCCGTAACCATGGATAATCTTCATCGTTTAACAAGATGCTTGGGTCAGCCTTCACTTTGAAGGGAGGGATTTCATGAAACTTTTCATAATCTTCAGACATGTCTGTCTTGCCCTCCACTCCCACGATGTTTCTTTTCCCTGAAAGAACTATGTGTCGCTTTGGCTCATCGTTTGATGTATTAGCTTCCTTATCTTTTTTTCTCTGTTTGGTAGACATGTCCTTCACATAGAAAACCTGCGCCACATCATTGGCTAGGACGAATGGTTCGTCTGTGTACCCAAGATTGTTGAGATCCACTGTTGTCATTCTGTACTGCGGGTCTAACTGTACCCCGCCTCTTGACAGATTGACCCATTTGCACCGAAACAAAGGGACCTTAAATTCATGTCCATAGTCAAGTTCCCATATCTCCTCTATGTAACCATAATATGTGTCCTTTTCCCTATTGGTGATTACTGCATCAAAGCAGACACCACTGTTTTGGTTGGTGCTCTTTTTATCTTTGGCGATCGTGTAAAATGTATTACCATTTATCTCGTACCCTTGGTAAGTCAATACAGTCGAAGATGGTGTCCTGGCCAACAAGTACAGGTCATCTCCAATAGTGTTGTTACGCATGAGATGCATTTGCAACCAACTGCCGAAAGTCCCGATGTGTTCCCCTGTAATCTAGTCGTCAGATTGCTCCGGGTGTGTCCAGCGTAGAATATTCTTGTGTTCATTCATATACGGGGCCACCAAGGTAGAATTATGTAGAACTGTGTAGTGTGCTTGTGCCCAAGAATGCACGTCCCTACATATTATTGATTTCGCTCCTAGCGTGCCTTTTTCACTCAGTCTCCCCTCATACCGCGATTTAGGGACACGAATCGGCTTAAGGTCAGGAAAAAGTCAACACAAAACCCAATGACCTCCTCTATTTGATGGCCCGTGGAGATGCTTCCTTCTGGCCTAGCACGATTACGAACATATTTCTTCCAGACTCCCATGAACCTCTCAAAGGGGAACATATTGTGTAGAAATACAGGACCCAGAATGGCAATCTCGTCGACTAGATGAACTAGGACGTGAGTCATGATATTGAAGAAGGATGGTGGGAACACCAACTCGAAGCTGACAAGACATTGCACCAAATCATTCCGTAACATTGGTAGGATTTTTGGATCGATTGCCTTCTGAGAGATTGCATTGAGGAATGCGCATAGCTTCACAATGGCTAGTCAAACGTTTTCCGGTAGAAGCCCCCTCAATGCAACCGGAAGCAGTTGCGTCATAATCACGTGGCACACATGAGACTTTAGGTTCTGGAATTTTTTTCTCTGCCATGTTTATTATTCCCTTTATATCCGACCAGAAGCCAGATGGGACCTTCATACTGAGCAGGCATTCAAAGAAGATTTCCTTCTCTTCTTTGGTAAGAGCGTAGCTGGCAGGACCTTGATACTGCTTTGGATGCATGCCGTCATTTTCGTGCACACGTTGCTGGTCCTCCCGTGCCTTTGGTGTATCTTTTGTCTTCCCATACACGCCCAAGAAGCCTAGCAGGTTCACGCAAAGATTCTTCGTCACGTGCATCACGTCGATTGCAGAGCGCACCTCTAGGTCTTTCCAATAGGGTAGGTCCCAAAATATATATTTCTTCTTCCAAATGGGTGCGCGTCCCTCATCGTCAGTCGGAACAGATTGTCCGCCAGGACCCTTTCCAAAGATTACTTGTAAATCCTTGACCATATCAAGTATGTCATCACCAGTACGGAGGACGGGCTTCTTTTGGTGATCTGCCTCACCTTTTAAATGCTTGCCTTTCTTTCTTAAGGCATGCTTGGTCGGAAGAAATCAACGATGTCCCATGCACACATTCTTCTTGCATTTGTGCAAATATATACTTTGTGTATCATCTAAACAGTGCGTGCATGCGTTGTATCCCTTGTTTATCTGTCCTGAAAGGTTACTAAGAGCAGACCAATCATTGATGGTTACAAACAGCAACGCTCGTAGGTCAAATTCCTCTTGTTCATGCTCATCCCACACTCGTACACCTTTTCCATTCCATAGCTGTAAAAGTTCTTCAACTAATGGCCTTAGGTACACATCAATGTCGTTGCCTGGTTGCTTAGGGCCTTGGATGAGCACTAGCATCATAATGAACTTCCGCTTCATGCACAACCAAGGAGGAAGGTTATAGATACATAGGGTCACGGGCCAGGTGCTATGATTGCTTCTTTGCTCCCCAAAAGGATTAATGCCATCTGCACTTAAACCAAACCATATGTTCTTTGCGTCACCTGCAAAGTCCCCCCACTTTCTCTCGATTTTTCTCCACTGCGACCCGTCAGCGGGTGCTCTCAACTTCTCGTCTTTCTTACGGTCTTTTCTGTGCCATTGCATCAACTCGGCATGCTCTTTGTTTCTGAACAGACATTTCAACCGTGGTATTATAGGAGCATACCACATCACCTTGGGAGGAACCCTCTTCCTTGGGCTCTCACCCTCAACATCACCAGGGTCATTTCGTCTGATCTTATACCACAATGCACTGCATACCGGGCATGCGTTCAATTCCTCATACTCACCGCGGTAGAGGACACAGTCATTAGGGCATGCATGTATCTTATGTACCTCTAATCCTAGAGGGCAGAGAACCTTCTTTGCTCCGTACGTAGTGTCAGGCAATTCGTTATCCATTGGAAGCTTATTCTTCATTATTTTTAGTAAGTTTTCAAATCCCTTGTCAGATAAAGCATTCTCTGCCTTCCATTGCAGCAATTCCAGTGTGGTACCGAGCTTTGTGTTGCCATTTTCGCAGTTTTGATACAACCCTTTTTTGTGATCCTCTAACATGCGATCGAACTTCAACTTCTCCCTTTCACTTTCGTATTCTCTCTGTGCATCAACAATGACCCGACAAAGATCATCATCAGGCACATCTGGTGCCTCTTGATCTTTAGCCTCCCCCGTTGCAGTATCACCTTTTTCAGGGTACATAGGACGATAGTTGTCATCATCCTCTTTTTCTTCGTTGTCTTCCATCATAACCCCTCTTTCTCCGTGCTTGGTCCAAACATTATAGTGTGGCATGAAACCCTTCTCAAGCAGGTGGGAGTGAAGGGTTTTAGAGTTGGAGTAATCCTTCGTATTCTCACAGACAGTACATGGACAATACATAAAACCATTCTGCTTGTTTGCCTCAGCCACTTCGAGAAATTTATGCAGGCCCTCAATGTACTCGGAGGTGCGTCGGTCACAGTACATCCATTGCCGATTCATCCGCGTGCATTATATAATTAAATGTATCAAAAACCATTACAGAACATCATGAATAGAGAAGTGATCAAATTAATACAAGTTCATCATCACATTAAAACCAAAGTACATTACTGATCAAATGTTATTACTGAAAAAATAAATACATAAAGTTCATACATAGTTCTCATAGAACAACATACAAGTAAGAAAATTATACAAGTATCTATCTAAATCATACAAGTAAGAATTTTTTTCTTTTAAAAAGAATATAAGAACAAGAGGCTCACCACGGTGGTGCCGGCGACGAGATCGGCGCGGGCGATCGACGGCGGTGAGGACGGGGACGGGGACGGCACCCTACACATGTGCAGACTCTAAGAAGTTAATTTCATCTCTAATTGTGCGTCTAAATCAAAAGAACTCCCACATACACTCCTCCACCAAAACCCACAAACCACACTCTACTTCTAGAGCATTTGAAATGAGCTAAACTAGCAGTGAGAGATGAAACGATGAAGTCATTAACCTTTTAGAACACTTGTGTAGTTGGTGCACCGCCAAACCTAAACAAATCTTGGGGAAAATGTAGCTTGCAGGTCGAGCTTGGAGAGGAGAAAACTTAAGTGTGGCTGCGGCATTTCATCGAACACCTCATGTGAATAGGAGGTGAGAACAGAGAGCAGCACACCTCCCACACACCGGCCGACCAAAAAACAGAGGAGTGAGTGGGCAGGGGCGAGCATATATATAGGCCTTGTATAAGTTCCGGTTGGTGGCTAGCACCGGGACTAAAGGGGCCTCTTTAGTCCCGGTTGGTGGCTAGAACCGGGACTAAAGGGGCTGGGCTAGAAGCGAGGCCCTTTAGTCCTGGTTCATGTCTGGAACCGGGACTAAAGGGGTCAGACGAACCGGGACTGGTTCCCGCCGAGGCCCGGCCAGCACCCTGGCTGCTCGAACCGGGACTGATGCAGCCATTGGTACCGGTTCGTAATAGAACCGGGACTAATGCTCTGATCTGGCCCGGATCAAAGCCCTGTTTTCTACTAGTGCATATACACCATGTTGGAAAGGCAAGTTTCCAGGAAACGAATTAGAATCTCTATTCGAAGATAAGGAGCTTTCTAGGGAAAATTGGAACTGGAAGAGGAATCCAACCTTAGATGCATCGATGTCTATGAGACGCGGAAGTTTCATGGGTGTGCCAAGAGGATCAAAGACTCTGCCACCAAGATTCCTCGCAGACGGCAGTAGAAGGAACCCACCTTCACCGAACCTTCACCGATGTTGAAGGCCAAGGTGACCAAGTTCGACCTTGGCAAGGCCGCCAAGAAGCTAGAGTTTGGAAGTTAAAAGATTAAGGTAAGACAAAAGAAATTCCTAGGGCCGATCGCTCCTACAAAGAAAATTTTAGGCTGCAAATCACATGCTAAAATTAGGATGGCCTCACGGTGACAAGTGCAGCTTCGGCAACCAAGTTCTAGTTCCGCGAAAAAACATTGCGAGGTTGCTTATGCAAAAAAAAAACTGATGATATGTAGAAGGTACTGCCTGCTACATTACTTGATATATAGATAGTGTTGTATTTAACCACAATTTAAAAGATCTGTTTGTACCAGTGGTAGGCTAACTATCTGCTATATAAGACTTTGTAACCCCTTGTAAATAAAAAGTGAAATAATGAAATAAAAAGGTGTTGGAAATATGCCCTAGAGGCAATAATAAAATAGTTATTATTATATTTCCTTGTTCATGATAATCGTTTATTATCCATGCTATAATTGTATTGATTGGAAACTCAAATACATGTGTGGATACATAGACAACATTGTGTCCCTAGTATGCCTTTAATAGACTAGCTCTTTGATCAAAGATGATCGAGGTTTCCTAACCATAGACATGAGATGTCATTTGATAACGGGATCACATCATTAGGAGAATGATCTGATGGACAAGACCCAAACTATGAACATAGAATATGATCATGTCAGTTTATTGCTATAGTTTTCTGCATGTCAAGTATCTGTTCCTATGACCATGAGATCATGCAACTCACTGGCACCGGAGGAGTACCTTGTGTGTATCAAACGTCGCAACATAACCGGGTGACTATAAAGGTACTCTACAGGTATCTCTGAGGGTGTCTGTTGGGTTGGCATGGATCAAGACTGGGATTTGTTACTCCGTGTGACGGAGAGCTATCTCAGGGCCCACTCGGTAATACAACATCATAATGAGCTTGCAAGCAAAGTGACTAAAGAGTTAGCCATGGGTTGTTGTATTACGGAACGAGTAAAGAGACTTGCCGGTAATGAGATTGAACTAGGTATGGAGATACCGACGATCGAATCTTGGGGAAGTAACATACCGATGAACAAAGGGAACTACGTACGGGATTGACTGAATCCTTGACATCGAGGTTTAATCGATAAAGATCATCGTAGAATATGCAGGAACAAATATGGGCATCCAGGTCCCGCTATTGGTTATTGACCGTAGAGGTGTCTCGGTCATGTCTGGATAGTTCTCGAACCCGCATGGTCTACACACTTAACGTTTGGTGACGATATAAGTATAGTCGAGTTATTATGTTGGTGACCGAAGGTTGTTCGGAGTCCCGGATGAGATCCCGGACATGACGAGGAACTCCAAAATGGTCCGGAGGTGAAGAATGATATATAGGATGGAAGAAATCGGAGTCCGGAAAAGTTCCGGGACTTACCGGTTTTGTGACGGAGATGCCGGAAGAGTTCCGAGAGTCCACCGGGGGGTCCACCTACCCCGGAGGGCCCCATGCGCTGTGAGAGGGGTCGCACCAGCCCCTGGTGGGCTGGCCGCCCCACCCACCCAAGTCCCATGCAGCTGGGCTAGGGTTGGCGCAAGGGAGGGGGCCGCACCACTTGCCTTGGGGGCCAAGGGACCCCCCTTGGACGTCGGCCCCATCTTTGCCGCCGCCCCCTAGGGGTGGGAACCCTAGGGCACCGCCCCCCCTCCTCTCCCACTATATATATGTGAGGGGAGGGAGGGTTGTCGCACCCAAGCCACAGCGCAGCCTCTCCCACCCTCATAGCTCGTTTCTCCTCTAAATTGATTCGGTAGTGCACGGCGAAGCCCTGCCGAATCAGTTCCATCACCACCGCCACCACGCCGTGGTGCTGCCGGAGGACTCGGGCTACTACTTCACCATCGATTGCTGGATCGAAGAGGTGAAGGCGTCATCAAGCTACACATGTGTTGAACGCGGAGGTGCCGTCTGTTCGGCACTTGATCGGGAGTTCGTAGGACGGCTTGCGATTTGGATCGCGAAGATGTTCGACTACATCAACCGCGTTTTTTAACGCGTCCGCTTAGCGGTCGACAAGGATATGTAGATGCAATCTCTCCTCTCATAGATCCTCATCTCCTAGATTGATCTTGGTGAAGCGTAGGAATTTTTTTGTTTCCCATGCAACGTTCCCCAACAAAAGGAACTACACAATCCTTTTGCAATAAATCAGCAGCTCGTGTATCATGTACATGTGAATGAGTGCTTTGTGCTAAGGCTGCTGGATCCATCCAATTAGTAGATCCTATTCTAAGAAAACATAAACACGAATCATAACAACTGGCAAACAGCTAAAAGGCTGTCCCAAATGACTCATAATTTTAACACCAACAGTCAGGTAAGCCCACTTCAACCAAAAAGGATATTCGATGCAATATATAATACAAACATACAACTAATAGTCATAGCTTCCTGATCGTACCTTTTTTATATACATCAACAAAGAACAAAGAAGCTTAATAATGGATCTAGTTGATTCATCGAACAACTCATGTGGACAGGGAGAGCTAGGCCAATAAGAAACAACACAACACTCAATAACCCTCTAAGCATTGATAACATAATCGTCTGGTCAAATGAAAGGCGGATTGTTCATAACATAACCCTCGAGTGTCAGAAAGAAGGTATGTCGAACAAGAGTTTGCTTGTGCACAATATTATAGGAAGGGAGGCCTCTGGCACGGAAACTGGCAATCAACTTGCCATCAATATCAACCTGAAACAGCCAGTCCTTAAAATCGACCAACACGAGCAACTCATCGTCACCATTAACAACCATCACTTCCTCATAATGGGCGGAACTTCGACATTGGTTCCTGATCTCGAAAACTGGCAATTCAACCCGGCACTTGTAAGCCGAGACCTAGCCTTGGTAGCCCTGCTACACCCAAATATCAATGGATGTCTCTTCATCATTAAGTAAGAAGACGCCAAGCATGTCACCCATCTTAAACAGTAGTTCGTAGTCATGGGAAACCGTGGAACGGATATGCCGGAACGACTCAGTGGTGGTGTCAAACACCATTATCCCGTTGCCAGTGTACCAGTGAAGGCTACCATGGAATAGGAGTCCGTGGCTAGCAAACGAATGAGGGCGCCCTATGTGCCTCGACGGCTGGCCGGAGCTAATTATGTAAACGTATACGACATGATGATCTGCTTCATGGAACATCAGCAGTCGGTACTGACAGGTAGGGGGGTGAGGGTACATCCCCACGGTCATGAAGCCACTGAGCTGCTCGAGGGGAGCATACTGCTGGGTCACCGGTTTGTAGATGCAGGGGTCGTCAAACTCACACTCGATGGAGAGGAGGAGGAGGTCGTCGCGGGAGGCCATCAGCTAGAAGAGGGGAGTGAAAGTCCCGACAATCCCCCCTTCTACGGGAGCCGTTTTCAGCAGCGCGACACATTGGACTTGTCGACGGTGGCGCCGCCTGCACGGTGGTTGAAGAGGGTGATGTCTAGGGACCGTCCGCCTTCGTCGACGTCGCTGTGACTGTAGAGGAATGGCTAGGCGGGCTGGCGGGCGTGGTGAGACATGAGTAAGTCACCGATGGAGGGATTCGGGTGGCAGGCGGATGACGATCTCCTAGAGAGCGATCTCATCAGGGATGCCTTGGAGGAGAAGAGTCGCTCCTATGACCTCCTCCATGGACGTCGGCTCTGCGTACGGGAGGTCTCGAGCTGTGCCAGGAGTGTTGGCATTTTTTTAGGGAACCAAGAGTGGTGGAGTTGAGGCAGCGGCGGAGGTACGTTTCCACGTGGGAGGAGAAGAGTCTCGGGAAATCCTGTAGGACGCACATTGCGTCAGGTTATCTAGGTTTCACACAGGCTTCACGAGCTGGCACCGCGATCTGGGCCGGCTCGTTAATCGTTTCTGCTATCACGGTTATGGGAACCTTCTACAGATTCCCAGCCGGTTTTTTCCGGTTTTGCGAACCTTCTAGAAGGTTCCTGAACCGGTTTTTTCCTTCTTTTTCTATGTTTTCATTTCTGTCTCTTTTTCGAATTTTTCTTTCATGTTTTTTTGTTTTCTCTCCTTTTATCCTCTTTTTTTGTGCCTTTTCTTTCCTTTTTTATTTACTTTTCCTTTTCCATTTGTTTTTAAATGTTTGTTTTTTTATAAAATTATAAATTCCAAAAAATGTTCACAGCCGCTAATTTGTTCAGCAGATTTTATCTTTTTATATTTCAAGGTTATTTTATCTCTTTTTAACTACGTTCATGTTCGAAAATTGTTCTTAAATTTCAAAAAAAAAATATATTGCCATAACAAAATTGTTCTAAATTTCCAAAAGTGGTCGTTTTTGAAAAATTGTAAATAACCACAAAAAATGTACGGGATTTTCAAAATATGTTCTTGTTTTTCAAGAAATGTTGTTGTTTTCCTTTCATTTTTTTGTTTTCCTATATTGTTTTTAAAAAAAATTCGTTTTTTTTATGAATTTCAAAAAATGATCTCATGCTCAAACTTTTGTGCACAAATTTTATTTAAATGTTCATGAATCAAAAAATAATCAGGAATTGCAAAAAATGTTCTTGCTTTCAAAATGTGTTCAAATTTTAAAAAAATGTTCGTGTTTAAAAAATTGTTCTCATATTCAAAAAACTATACGATTTTTCAAGAAATTTCTTGTTTTGAAAAAAAATAAGGGATGTAAGAAAATGTTCTTGTCTTAAAAAAGTCATGATTTAATAAAAATATTTGAGTTTCAAAATTTGTTCTACTTTTGAAATTTTGTTCACGATTATAATAAAATGTTCGTGTTTAAAAAAATAGTCGCATTCTCAAGATTTTGTCATGATTTTCATAGAAACGTTTGTGTTTCAAAAGGTGTGAAGGAATTTCAAAAAAATAAATATTTTTTCAAATAAGTTCACAATTTAAGAGAAATGTTCATGTTTCAAAAATTATTTACGAATTTAAAAAAATGTCCGCATTTTCTTCATTTTGTTTGAAATGTCAAAATGTTTTCCCCATGTAGCAAAATTAGTGTTCTTCCACAAACAATGTTTAGAAAATTTAAAAATCTTACGAAATTATAAATTTCATTCTTGTAATTCCAATATCTCCCAAACAAAATTTGTAAACATGATTTTTTTTTTAAATTCCATACAGAATTTGCAACACATATATTGTTTTGGAAAATTGCGACCAATTTTTTAAATGAAAATAGTTGACAGAACTCCCAAACAACCTTGAAAACACGAACATTTACTGAAACATGAACATTTTGTAAGAATTGATGAACAAAATTTAAAAACTCGAACATTTTTTAAAATTATGAAAACTTTCTGGAAAGCGAACATTCTTGTGAATAAAAGAAATTTGTGAATAAAACATAATAATAGGAACATTTTTTGAGCTTCTGAATATTCTTTGAAATTTTGAAAAAAATCTTGAAATTTAGAAGAACAAGCAATAGAAGAAAAAATAATTAAAAATAAATAGAAGATGAAATAAATGACAGAAAAACGGAAAAAGGATTAGAAAAAACGAAAAAGAAATAAACTGATTTTGTTTTAGAAAAAACAGAAAAGAAAGAAAAAGAAAAAATAATTCCTGCGTCATCTCGTCGCCAGGTCCATCTCGTACGCAAAATGGGCCGGCCTATCTCGTCGCTAGGTCGCTTCGCCTGTGCGAGGCCCTGGCAATTTGGCGCAAAGAACATCATATAGGGATTCCCAAGAGTCTCTCCTCTCATGGATGTGCAATTTGGCTGCCCTCACATTGGCTGGGCTTGCGCCAGGTTCTTACGCTAAAATCTTTTTTGTCCACCATAATTAATTTGGGCTGCTCTCAAACGGGTTGTGCTGGGACTGTGCTCAATGACTGGCTGAGCTCGTACTCTCGCCGGTATACTCAATGACTGGGTCAAATTTCTGTTTTTCTAGCACAACCATGTAACATCAAACCTGTAAATTATATTTAAAGCGACAGCATTTCCAATAATTAACATTTTTGCCATCCTTTGTGCTTTGAAGGCGCTTCAAGTTTCCATATATTCTCATACACCTACTAAATTCAATAGAGTAACTTTTTTAATCCTGTAAAAACATTAACTGCAAAGAAAATCAGTAGTACGGTCGAACGGAAAAACACCAATTCCTATATAATGCTCAAATTGTCCAATTAAGGTGGACAAAAAATATGCAAACATTTTAATAGTTGTTGTTTTGTGAGTCTCGAGGCATTATATAGGAATTGCATTTTTCTGTTCAACCGTAGGAGATAAATTGGATTTATAAATTTAGTGTTTATTTTGTTCCTTCTAGAGGTAGGGTAGTATTTTCAAAACAACATATATAAATCACTTGACACTCCACATAACTCAACCATCACTTCTATTATTATTTTTGTTATCCGTTACTTTTGGGTGATTGACTTGCGGCTATATTTATATTATAATATTCCCATTGTTTTTGTCATGACTATAAAAATTAAATGGGCTACTAGTTAGCATCATTGTTCCCCTTTTTGGAGCCTTGCATGGGGAGGGAGCTAAATGTGCACACAGTGCACTTGCACGTCGTTCCAACACAGTTGGCCTTCCATACACACTCATCATTTGGACGACACACGTTCTTGTACTTTTGATTGCAACCATTCTCACAAGAACTGGTTGAACACCCACCAGAATGTCCAATAGTTGTTTCCGTGCAATGTTGTGTTTTTCAATCTACAAAGTACCACGACAAAGAAACACACATCATTAGCATATGTATAGTCAACTGATTGAACATTGTTGTGTGTGAACAAGTTGAATGGTACCTGATACTAGTATGATGAAGGCGAGAGTCACGAGTAGTGCTAGAGTGAACCTCATCTTAGATTAGATGTTATGTTGACAATATAATTTTGCTCCCGGTTGATTGTTTTACCTATGCATTGTGGGGACTAGCAAATGTAAGCGCAAGTCTTTTTATAATGGATTTGATATCAATGCTCATTACAATATTCTAAAAATAGTACTAAAGTACAAGATTGGATAAGTCATGCTAATTTTGGTAGCAATTAATTGCAATAATTGTGTACGGCCAGCTGCTTTTTATACGGTGGATATGATATCAATGCTCATCAGCATAAACTAAAAATAGCACTAACATAGGAGATTGGATAAGTCACGCCAATTTGGTAGCAATTAATTGGAATGGTCAGAGATACACGCTAATTGCACACTAGTAGGAAAAAGCCTACTAGTAGCGTTGGTTTTTGGCCTAGCAGTAGCGTGGCCACCAGCACTACTAGTACGGCGCTACAGCTAACTTCTAGCAGTAGCGTTGCTTGTCCCGCGCTACTGCTATATTTACACATAATTTTTTTGTTCTACGTATTTGCATTGTATTTGTACAGGTTTTATACAATATTCTAATCATATCATAAACATGCAATATGCTCATCGTATCATACACATATAGTCTCATCATATCATCACATCATCCAACACAAATCATGTCGTCTCATCATGTCATCACATCATCCAACACTTTAATAATTCATCATCCTTAGTCACATAACAACTTATCATCCTCTTGATCATCTAACAACTCATGATAAGTTAACCATTAGTACATAATGTCATCAACTAAAAAAGGTCCTCTCTCTTAGCTAGCACATATTATTCTCTCCTAGTTAGAACCTACTACTCTCTACTAGGTAAAATAGCATAAAACAGGTAAGCTCCTCTCTGTCAATTGTGAAGAATAGAGATCCATCTATCTCGGACATGTGGCATGCGCAAATCATTCGCGTCACCGCCAAGTAGTTGTCTGTGGTTTTTCATTACTTTGATAAGTCCTTTGAGTTTTAGGCCTCCATCCCTTCTAGAAAGCGAGTATACATTGCGGAAACTTATAGGCCATCGTGGCCGTAAGATGATAACATTCAAATAATGACCTTCTGTAAACATCAGATCGGGAACAACCTCTTGCGGGAATTTCCTTTGTAGAACATAATAATAACATATTTAACAATCTAGTTTTTCTTACGAATAATTTATGTATGCAAAAGATGAACTAATTAATGAAACAATAGTAAAAAATAATCTTACCATGCTATCTACATGGAAGTTTTTAGGGTTCATCTCGTGCACTAGTGGCACGTATTCAGAATCTTTCACCAATATCTTCATAATTGATCTTGTAATTCTCAACATCATCAATAACTGAGATCATATGATTTTTCTCCAACCAAGTTAGATCGTAGCTTGGACTGCAGTAGGTCCGGTCTACTGTCTTTTGAGTTTTTTTGGAACAAGAGAAATAAGCTGGCAATTAAAAATAAACAAGTTAAGTAGGGTTGAACACCAACTATTTTTAAATAAACAATGTCAATTACTTAACAAATATGGTTGAGAAACTCACATAGAGGTAAAACTGGAAGCATATCGACATGCACCCAAATGTCGATATTACCATCAATATCATCTTCAGGACGAATATCGAAGGTTATTTCCATATCCTCCTGAAATCCATATGCCTTGCCTAGAGCTTCCCAATTTGAGCAACCAAAATGCGAGTGATTAACTGCATTGTATAGTTTAACCCGAAATGAGAAACCATGTTTAGTCCTCAGGTGAGCTCTCCTCGTCTCCATATTCTCCATTTCTTGGAAACTGAGCTTCTCCAAGACATACCATCTTGCATGGCAGAGGATGCACTACTCGAATTGTAAAAAACATAAATTACACGTTGAAGCAAAGAAACACAAAGTCATGATTAATTACGAAAAAATAGTTGTCATCGTTGCGTATCGTGAAAACATCAAAGGTCTCGTGCAGCTTGATGGTGAAGAACCTGCCGTTTCGCAGGTGAGGCCTGTCGCACAAACCCTGGTCCTCGCCGCAGTAATCGCACTCAGGGATCCCCTCGTCGCCAGACATTTCTTGTGTTCATGATTCAAAGATTAAAAATCGACGGCAATTATACAAGGAATTATTCAGCATGGGTTGAGTTTCGGTCTGTCGAGGCTTCCTTGAAAAACTAATCTTCTCTTCTCGCTCTCTTACACTGATATGGTGGTGTATATGTTGGTGGACACTCCCTCACACTAATATTTCGATCATCGGTGATGGTCACACCTCTTCTTCTCTTCTCATGCATTATACTAAGGTATATATCGCGAGAAGAGAAGAGGAGGAAGTGACCCCCACGACAACAGTCGGTATTCCTCCATCACACAATGAGCTCCGACAAACTGAAAGCCAACCCTATAAGCATTAGTCAATTAACATTACATTATGGAGTAAAGAAATAAAAATGCAGGGCCTATGTTTTGCCATCATTTCATCTAATTCCTATTCTGACAAAATTTCGGCATAACCTTTTCTGAAAATGGAACATATATCGAGCCTGAAATTTGCCGGAAAGGAAATGAATCAACATTCCGGAAAAACATAAGCCACTCGGAGGTTTCATTTCTTCACATTTTCATTGCAAAAATCCTATCTTCACATTTCCATTTAAAAAAAATACATGCCTCACATTTTTCAATTCAACATTGTTGGAGTTTACTTCTCCCAATAATTCTCCTAAAATGTTCATATTTTTTTAATGTAATTGCTAATCAATTTATAATGAACTATCTACCTATAAACTAAATCCCTAGAAAAACTAAATCCTACCTATAAACTATCTACGATATGAACCCTAAAAATTAAAACAAAGAAGAGAGGTAGAGCATGGAGGCTACCTGTGGTGGAGCAGGTCGACGACGAGACGGGGAGGGCTGGGACAGGGAGGGACGGGATGGGGAGGGACGGGGGAGGGCGGGACTGGTCGGGGAGGGACAGAGGACGGAGGGCCGGGACGGGGATGGCCGGGACGGGAAGGGCCGCCGCGTTGGGAGGACGGCCGGGAGGAGCGCCGACGCAAGGGAGAGAGTGGAGAGGGAGGGAGTGAGGAGGGAGAGAGTGAGGGGCGCGCGGGGAAGAAGGTAAGGGCACTACTTAGCAGTAGTGCGGGGCGGCGAAGGCCGCTACTGCTAAGGAATTAGTAGTAGCGCTGGTTTTCCACCACCGCTACTACTACCGGTAGCCCCTGTCGGTGGCGACGGCACAACTTAGCAGTAGCGCCGGGTAAACAGATAGCGCTACTGCTACATGGATACATGTAACGTCGGTTGTGGCCCCGCGCTACTACTGCTTAGCAATAGCGCGTCTAGATTATCCCGCGCTACAGCTAAAACTCTATCTATAATCTTTCTCCTAGTAGTGGCAATTTCAGTTAACCATGGAAGATCAAGCATAGTTGTTGCTAAAGATGGAGAATGTGGATCAAGCATAGTCAATTTAACCTACTGGTCTATTCCAAAACCCCACTGTCGCCCATGATCAAGGATAGTTTTATAATATTTGAAATGTAATAGTATATCTTAAATTGAAAGACATTATTATTATATTAAGACTATATATAATATTTAAATGTGAAAGGAGTTTCTAATGATGTAGAATCATACCACACATCTCATACATCATTAATGCAAGCTAGAATCTTTGGAGTTATCCAATGTTTCGTTTGCACATGTAGATCGACTCAGGGCCAGCATCATTATGTATTATGAGAAATACAAACAACAACGTTTACAAGTCATTTACCAGCACTTGATTCTTTTTCTGATGTTCGTGTATTATGGATGTTAGAGTACAGAACACGGACGGCACCTCAGCTTGGAGTCCACGGAATGCTTCTACCAAATAGATAGTTTCCATGTATTAATATGTGATTATGTTGTAATCAAACTCTGTAATACTTCTGCTGCTATAAATATACGAGGAAGCCAGCCGAGGCAGGCATTGAGCCGCCCGGTCCTTTACAACTTTACATGGTATCAGGCAATACGGTCCTCTCCTTCTAAAAACCTACTCGCCGTCGTCTACCTCTTTGCCCTAGACACAGCCGTCGTTGCTTCCATCCAACTCCTCAGCCCTCCCCAACACCATGAGTCAACGATCTGCTGACGATCTCAAGAAGCTTGAGGAGGAACTCAAGAACCGCGAGTCCATCATCCGGACACGCAAGGAAGAACTTCGCCAAGCTGAAGAACGCAGCAAGGCCGTCGCCGCTCCTGCAGCCTCCACATACGCTGCCTCCATCAAGACCTTCGTCCCCATCACTCTTGATCTTCAAGACTCCAATTACGCCAAGTGGCGTGAACTGTTTCTCGTCGCCCTCGGGCGCTATGGCCTCTCCAACCACGTCGTCGGCGACGCCGCCACCCCCTCGGACACTTCACCCACCTCTGATTGGGGACGCGACGACTTCATGGTGCTCTCTTGGATCTACTGATCAATCTCCATCGAGCTCTTTGGCATCATCATGGCTCCCGGCTCCACGGCGCGGCAGGTCTGGGACTCCATCGCCAACCTCTTCCATGACAACAAGAAAAGCCGTGCACTAGCACTTCATGCCGAATTCCGCAACACGCTGCAAGGTGATCTATCCGTCCACGACTACTGCGCCAAGCTCAAGTCTCTTGCTGATGCCCTCAGCGACGTCGGCCAGCCCATCTCCGACGAGACCCTCGTTCTCACAGTACTCCGCGGCCTCAACGATCAGTTCAGCCATCTTCGGTCTTTTCTCCCGTTCCAGGTGCCGTTCCCTTCGTTCCTGCAGACACGCTCCGCGCTCGTCCTTGAAGAGACGCAGAAAAAGACGGACGCGAAAAACGCAGCCGCTACGGCACTATGGGCAAGCGGCAACAACATTCTTTCTCAGGCTGGTGGCGAGCGTGCTCCTCCCCCTGGACGCAGCAGCAACTACAACGGCAATGACTCGCGCACTGCCTCCTCCCACCCCACTGTGCCCTACTCCAACCCTGGCCGTGGCAGTGGAACGAGTGTACGCCGCGGTCGTGGCGGCGGCCGCGGACGCGGCCGTGACAACCCATGGATGTTCAATCCATGGACCGGCGTCCCGACTCGTGCTCAGCATCAACAACAAGCTCCCATCACGCCATGGCAGCCCTGATGGCGTGCACCTAACGCCGGTGTTCTAGGCCCTCGACCCGCCCCCCCTTCCTTTCAGGCGTACGCCGCATATGGCCCCCAGCACACCAACAACGGTGCCATCATGACGTCCCCATCGGCTGGATATCCAGGAGGCCAGCAACAACAGCTTGATCCAGCCCTCCTCAACGCCCTTCAGAACATGCATCTTCCCGGAAATCAAGAGTGGTACATGGACTCTGGAGCATCCTCTCATATGGCATCCGATCCTGGTATTCTTTCCTCCTCCCACCCCTCTTCTGCTCACACCGTCACCGTCGGCAACGGTGCTTCTCTTCCCATCACGCACATCGGCACACACATATTACCTTCTCTATCGAAACCTTTATATCTTAACAATATTCTTGTCGTTCCACACATCATAAAAAATCTTCTTTCTGTTCGCAAACTTACCACTGATAATCTTGTATCGATAGAATTTGACCCTTGGGATTTTTCTGTGAAGGCACTTCCCACCAGGATCGAGATTCTTCGATGCAATAGCTCCGGCCCACTCTACTCTGTTTGTCGCCCCACACCGGCTGAAGCACACGTCATCACCACCACCCTCGACCTTTGGCATCGGCGACTTGGACATCCCGGTCGCCACACCATGAAGCGTCTTCAGAGTTCTAAACTTATTTCCTACAATAAAGTCGTGCCGTCCCTTTGTCATGCTTGTCAACTTGGGCGACATGTTAGATTGCCGTTTTATTCTTCAATTACTTCCACTAGCAAACCTTTTGCGTTATTACACTGTGATCTTTGGACTTCTCCACTTCCCAGTACTTCAGGCCTTGTCTATTATCTTATTATAGTTGATGATTTTACTCACTATTTTTGGATGTTCCCACTATGTAAGAAATCAGACGTGTATGCTACTCTTCTTGCCTTTCATGCCTATGCTCGCACTCAGTTTGATTTATCTATTTTAGCCTTCCAATGTGATAATGGACGGGAATTCGACAATACTAAAATAGATACATTCTGTGCGACCAACGGTATTCTTCTTCGCTTCTCCCGTCCATACACTTCCCAACAAAACGGCAAAGCCGAACGAGCCATTCGCACCACCAACAATGTCATCCGCACTCTCTTAGTTCAAGCATCTCTCCCTCCATCTTTTTGGGCTGAAGCCCTACACACTGCAACCTTCCTCATCAACATTCGACCGACCTCTTCCACCAAGTTTCTCACACCACATCAAACCCTTCTTGGCTCACCACCTCCATACGACTCTCTTCGTGTTTTCGGTTGTCTTTGTTACCCAAACACTACGTCTACATCTCCCAATAAACTATCCCCTCGTTCTACTAAATGTATATTTCTTGGCTACCCCACATGTCACAAAGGATATCGTTGTCTTGATCTAAGCACACGAAGAATCATTATATCTCGCCATGTTGTTTTCGACGAGTCCTCCTTTCCTTACGCACCACCCCCATCACCTACCACCCCACGGTGCACTGAAATTTTTGATCCACCAGACCTTCTACATGTGCCCCATGCACCCGCTATGCATGCACCCAATATGCCTGCACAAGGCAGCCTCCCATCCACGCCTCCCCATGCACCCAATATGCATGCACCCGATATGCATGAACCCGATATGCCTGCACAAGGCAGCCCCCCATCCACGCCTCCACACCCCAGTCAGCGTTTTGCACCACCTGTTGCTAGCCCGCTCGTCACCTCTAATTCCGATTCCTCCTCTACAAACGGGCTGCCGCCCAGCCCACCTCCTATGCCATCCACGGTCCCCATCCCACAGCCTGCTCCGACAATCCATCGCACACGATCTACAACCGGTCGACTTCCTCCACCCATTGACCGGCTTAATCTTTCTGCCGTTGCTTCTTCCCCTATCCCACACAACTATCTCACGGCCTTGCGTGATATTAACTGGCGTCAAGCAATGCAAGACGAGTTCGATGCTCTCCTCCTAAATCAAACATGGACACTAGTCCCTGCTCCTCCTGGTGCAAACATTGTGAGCGGAAAGTGGATCTTTCGACACAAATACCATGCGGATGGGTCTCTTGCTCTTCACAAAGGTCGTTGGGTCGTTCGTGGTTTCTCTCAACAACCCGGCGTGGATTTTGAAGAGACTTTCAGTCCGGTTGTTAAACCCTGACTATTCGTATTGTACTCTCTCTTGCCATCTCTCAATCCTGGCCCATTCATCAGCTCGATGTAAAAAATGCCTTTCTTCATGGTCATCTCGACGAGGTTGTCTATAGTCAACAACCCTCCGGCTTCGTTGATCCTCATCGGCCCACTCATGTTTGTCGCCTTCTTAAATCTCTATATGGTCTCAAACAAGCTCCTCGTGCATGGTTTCAGCGTTTTGCCGCATTTGCCCGATCTATTGGGTTCGCTGAATCCAAATCCGATGCCTCTCTTTTTATTTTTCAACAAGGCACCAATCTTGCATATCTTCTTCTCTATGTCGATGACATCATTCTTACAGCCTCCAGCTCATCTACTCTTGCTACTATCAACAACGCAATGACACGCGAATTTGCTATGAAGGATCTCGGTCCACTACATCATTTCCTTGGCATCTCTGTCACACGTACATCCAGTGGGCTTCATCTCTCTCAACGCCAATACATTCTTGACATCTTGTCGCGTGCTGGTATGCGTGACTGTCATCTGGTCACCACCCCTATTGACACCAAAGCAAAGCTTTCTTCCACTTCTGGGTCCTCCGTTGCTGAGCCTTCTCATTACCGTAGCCTAGCTGGCGCTCTCCAGTATGTTACGCTCACTCGTCCTGACATTGCTTACGCGGTCCAGCAAGTTTGTCTCCACGTGCATGATCCACGTGACCCACACTTTTCTCTCATAAAACGCATCCTTCGATATCTCAAAGGAACCCTTGACCATGGTCTTTCCTTACATCGCACTTCTTCTCACTCTCTCACTGCCTACTCGGATGCCGATTGGGCTGGTTGCCCGGATAAACGACGCTCTACATCTGGATTCTGCATGTATCTTGGGGACAATCTTGTTTCCTGGTCAGCACGACGACAGACGATTGTCTCCCGCTCTAGTGCTGAGGCAGAATACAGGGCAGTTGCCGCGGCCGTCTTCGAGTCGTGTTGGGTACGACAACTTTTACAGGAGCTTCGTCGGCCGATATCGAGTGCCACCATTGTCTATTGTGACAACGTCAGTGCTGTTTACTTGTCCGCTAACCCTGTTCAGCATCGTCGGACCAAACATATCGAACTGGATATTCACTTTGTTCGAGAGAAGGTCGCACTTGGCGACGTTCGTGTCTTACATGTGCCTTCCTCCTCTCAGTTCGCGGACAGGGACGAAGCTAGAAAAAAACCTTGATGGGGTCATATCCATGGCAATGGGGTCATCTTCTATAAATCAACAGTGATTAGTACTAAATTAATGAAGGATTTAGTAATTTCATTGGGGTCAATTGACCCCAATGCCTACATGCCAGCTCCGTCCCTGTTCGCGGATATCTTCACGAAGGGGTTACCTACTGCACTTTTTGAAGAGTTTCGCTCCAGTCTTCAGGTCGCATCATCTCCCGGTTCAGACTGCGGGGGCGTGTTAGAGTATAGAACACGGACGGCACCTCAGCTTGGAGTCCACGGAATGCTTCTACCAAATAGATAGTTTCCATGTATTAATATGTGATTTTGTTGTAATCAAACTCTGTAATACTTCTGCTGCTATAAATATACGAGGAAGCCAGCCGAGGCAGGCATTGAGCCGCCCGGTCCTTTACAACTTTACAATGGAGAAGAACCATAAACCTCCTCTAAAATTTTCAGGATGTATCACTACTCGAAAAAGGCTTGTAGATAAACACCAATTATTGATGGGCGAGGCGAGTCACCCACCATAGCTATTTTGAAAAGTTAGCCGTGACAGATAATAAGCTGAGGCCGCCACAACTAGTTCAACAGTAGTGGCGGGCTCTTCCTCTCGCCCGCCGCACGTACCTCACCCGTGGTGGGCACGTCCGTATGCCCACCAAATTAACGCTATGATCCCTCGTGGCAGAGTAGCCAATATATAAATAGATGACGTTCTTAGTTAGTTGGAATCATCATCATGTACCTCAAAGGCTGAAGGCTGTGGAGGCAATTTACGATCAATTTTTGGGAAATGTCCATGTCTAAAGCGCTGAAGCGGAAGCCGGGCGGTCGTCCACCCGGCCTGACTACCCACCACGGCAGAGCTGACGTGGGTGCTGATCTTGAGCTGCACGGCCATATGAACCACCCTAGGCTGAACAAAGAAATCCCTAGGCTGCCATGGCGATGAAGTTAGCCGTGATGGTTGGCACCGTATAGCGAGATCTGTTGTATTCAGAATAGGGATGCATTTGTCCGCGTGTTTGTGAACATCCGTGACGCCCGGAACGTAGTAATCCCTGTTGCTTTTTTATGTGTTTTATTTTATTTTGTGTGCTTTAATCCCGAAACCGCCGCCCGCTTGCATGTCTTTGGAGAAACAGGCACGGTCATTATTGATCGTTGATCTATAAAAGAAACATTTTTTGTGGTAATTAGTACATGGCTTCATTGATTTCTGGAAGATGGAGATCATCGGCCTCCGTATTTCAGAAGAAGGGCAATGCACATGTTTTGTGAGAGATGGAATTGTGTTTAAATATGTCAGTTATGTTGTAATAGTTTCAAGAGGGTCCACCAAATCAGGGGTAACTATTTTTTTTTTATCCTCATTAAATCATGATCATATATGCTGCAGTGGATTAATGTGGTGCTTCGGAACAAAACGCCATACAATGAATCGAAGTATACGTACGATAGAATTTTGCCTGTATTCCATACCACCTCCTTGTGTGCCTAGATTTCTAATCTAATAGTAGTCTGCCCGCAAATAAAAAATCTAATAGTAGTCTACTCTAGCACGCCTTCCTAGCATGACCTATAGCATACTTATATTTTTAGAGATTTATTAGGCTGGTTGTAATGGGAGTATCATAGCTAGTATCATGCATGCCAACTAAGCAATTTTGATGGGTTGACATAGAAATAAATGAAAAAAGAGGAGGTTGAGTATCATATCATGATACCGTATCATAATAAATGCTATGCTACTATGTGTCATGCATGGCAATAAATAAAGTACTATATGATACTAACATATGATACTATGCATTAGGGAGGCAGTATCTTACACTAGTATCATATGCATGATACTATGATACTCTCCAATACAAATTAGGAGTCCTGCGTGCCAACGCAAATGCTGATTCATCGGAGACTACCAACCGCAACTTGTTTGCTTGCCATGCCCATATATAAAACGACCAGGCCTTGTGAGACGGCTGTTTTTGTGTAATATAAGTACGTGTACGTGTCATGTGAAGTTATATGGGCCCTAACATGTTACGCATATGTAAAGTTCATAAATCCATAACTTTTAGATCAAGCAAATAAGGGGTTAGTATTTTCTGATTAACGTGGGATCTTCTAGCATGTTCCTCTAATTTTGACCCGTATTTTCCCTTTAGTATAGTAGCAAACATGTCCGTGCGTTGTAACCGGATAAACAAATCCTCGTACATGTCCGCCGCCCACCAAGGTCGACGCCTCTAGGACGGAGCACAGTCCAGGGCGAGATCCGATCGCGTCCCGATCGATGCGGTATATATCCCAGATCAAAGACTGTTTTCGTGGTTCGCGCGTAGAGGTTCCCATCAACTGTGGACTTGGTTTCTACTCCGACTCCAATTGTGTGGCTAGAAAAACACATAAATCTATCACTCAATATAGCATATCTCTAAGGTTAACCTGCTGCTAGTTCCGCCAATGTGTGTGCTAGTTTTTTTTTTTTTTTGCGGGTGAATGTGTGTGCTAGTTGCAAAAGCACAGTAAGCTTCTGCGCAAAAAACCATCACTATCTCCGGTCTCTCTAGAGAATACGTTGCAGGCTTGCTAGAAATACAACAACTAATGTAGTGAGTTTGTATCCCTTGCATGTAAAAAACAAGGTGTACAATAGCAAATCACTATAGCGTACCACCAGCGCATGCTCCCGAGAAAATTGCACGTCGGTACCACATTTGGGACAGTGGTGGTGAATTGATACCAAGATTGGTAATTTTTACACGTCATTACCAAGTTTCGGTCCGTACGTTGCAAATCGAGCTAAACCGTGTATAAACGCTTATTGACGGTGTACCTGACAGGCGGGGTCCATCCGTCAGGTGCTGACGTGGCCTATTTTTTGCAGAAAAACCCCTTGTTTTTTACGTAATCATAGAAATACCCATTATTTTTACGAAAAAATGCTTCACTGAGAGATTTTTTTTATTCGAGAATTTCCAATATTTGAACGGACTCGTTTGTAATTATTCGTCGAACTGAAGAAAGAACTAAAATTAACGTAAAACATGAGCAGCCGGGAATCGAACACGCGACCTCCAGCACGCGTGCGTTGCGACAGAAGCACGGTGGCGGACAGAAGCAGTTCCCTCCAGAGGTAAAAACCGTGAATATAATATACGCCACTCATATACCCAAAAAGGAGAGGAAGCGCGCCCTTCGAGAGGTCTACGCCGTAGAGCCTGTAGCCCCGAAGTATAACCCATGGTCGGCGTACCCGATCACCTTCGATCGACGCGACCACCCGACCAGTATCTGTCATGGGGGTTCAGCCGCCCTCGTCCTAGACCCCATCATAGATGGGTATCACCTCACTAAAGTCCTAATGGACGGAGGAAGTAGCCTTAATCTGATTTACTCAGACACGGTGAAAAAGATGGCTATAGATCCGTCAAGGATCAAACCCAGCGACACTACCTTTAAAGGAGTGATCCCAGGTGTCGAAGCCCGGTGCACGGGCTCTGTATGCCTGGAAGCGCACGCTATCTTGCTAGGCTCAACTAGCCGGCCCAGCGTCTGCAAGCTAGTATAAAAGATGTCTAGCCCCACGTCTAACGCAACACTTGTCGCGGTCTGGTGGCTAGGTAGCCTCACCCCCGAACTGGAGGTTGCGGGTTCGAGATCAACGGAAATTCTTTCTCCAGATCGACGGAAATTTACAAACGAGTCCTTTCGGATACTTTGAAATTCGCGAATAAAAAAATCTCTCAGTGAAGCATTTTTTTCCGTAAAATAATGGGCATTTCTGTGATTACGTAGAAAACAAGGGGTTTTTCTGCAAAAAATATGCCACGTCAACACCTGACGGTCGGGCCCCGCCTGTCAGGTACACCGTCAATACATGTTTATACGCGGTTTAGATCGATTTGCTACGTACAACCCGAAACTTGGTACTGACATGTAAAAATTACCAATCTTGGTACCAATTCACCACCACGGCCCCAAATGTGGTACCAACGTGCAATTTTCTCCATGCTCCCTGAGCACTTGTAGCACCAGTATCCACCATGTAGCGACTTGCAGCGAAGTACTGTAGCTGGATAGCGACGGAAGCGGGAATCCTCTCACACGAGTCCGCCGCATGGAAACGCAGCTCTCGTACGATTTAACTTGGATTTTCCTTTACCTAATTCAGTCTAAGCGATTGGACGATAAATATTTGACGGTACATATTGGAGTATATCAGTTGTCTCAAAATTCTTATTTGTATTAATCCATTCCACAAAGGTCATGGGGGGGGGGGGGGGGGGGGGGGCGCACGCCGCTCCACTGTGTCGCCGGCTGGAGCAAAGGCATTGGTAGATAGGTGTGGGTGCGGCTCCTTTTCATTTTGCGCTATCACTCGGATTAGATGGATACCAAGCTTCAGATGGACACACAGTAGCCTACCATTGTGAAGTCTTGGACAGATCCTCGACGGAGCCACGGAGGAGACGAAGTGGACGAAGAAAATGGTTAGAGGTTGAAGATGAACCACTAAACTTGATATGTCAACCGAACGGATTGGAAAGTGAGTTTATTTGTAAGAAAAAAATACCAGCGCATGAGGAGCCCTTCTTCTCTGACTCGGCCAAAGCACTGTGCCACTGCCCATGAGTCAATCCACTACACCTGGTGATTATTTCATCGTTTATGAAGAGTTCTAGCATTCACTGACCATGATGTCGTGGTCATTTCATTCGTGTGGTTACTCCTCGCCCCGATCGATGGGTCTCCCCCTCAGTTGAATTTTCCTCTCCTCCCAACATTTTTTGAAGGAAATTAGATGATTTGTCACACTTTATTAGGGCAACCTTCCTTGGAGGTGGCTTCCTGCCTCTCACCTCTTGAGGGAGTCCTGGTTTAAGGGGTCCTCGGGTGGCCGATCTGTTTCTCATGGGCCGGACTATATGGGCCATTTACCGAGCATTGGATTGACCGAAGGCCCTATCGCCAGGAAGGAAGCTTCGGGAATCGTGGCGTGTCCTCCAAGGTTGGAATAGTGGATAGTCATGTTTTTCCCTTTGATGTGTAACCGACCATGTGTAAACCCTAGGTACCCTCGGCGTCTATATAAGCCGGAGGGTTTTAGGTTGTAGAAGAGGACAATTCATCTAGGGTTTAGCTATTCAATCTCGAGGTAGATCAACTCTGTAACCTTCATATCATCAATATAATCAAGCAGGACGTAGGGTTTTACCTCTATAAGAGGGCCCGAACCTAGGTAAACATCGTCTCTTTCGTCCCCTGTTACCATCGATCCTAGTCTCACAGCTCGGGACCTCCTACCCGAGATCCGCCGGTTTTGACACCGACATTGGTGCTTTCATTGAGAGTTCCGCTGTGATCGCCAAAGGAGTCGATGGCTCGTGTTGTCATCAACGAAGAAGTCCGCAATATGGACACTTTTGTCCCCGGACAGATCTTCGCTTTCGGCAGCATTGTACTGCACGCTGACCCAACCGGCCGTCTTGGCCGGGTCGGGAGTTTCGCCCCTGATCAAGAGGTCAGATTCGGGAACCTAGAGTTCTCCGTAGATTCTCGGGGCGATCTTTCGCTAACCGGGCTCGCAGTCTCGCCTGCCACGCCCGAAGACTCCGAGGCTCTAACCTCGGATTCCTCTTTGGGTCCCGCCCACGGGATCCAACCCGGCGATGACCTGACTTTTAGTCCGGACCCGGCCATAGTGCCAGATGCCCGGATACTTGTCCTTACCGAACAGTCCCCTTGCGCGGACGCATCGGAGGTTAACTCCGAAAGTTCTGAGCAGGTTGACCCGATCGAGCTCTCGACACTCAACGAGGCCCTAGATCGGATCTTGTCGATGAAAATTACCGACGACCCAACCCCGATCTATGCTCAGATTGGTCTTAAGGCGGGTCAGGAAGAATTTTTCATCCCACCCACCACTGATAACCCACAAGTATAGGGGATCGCAATAGTTTTCGAGGGTAGAGTATTCAACCCAAATTTATTGATTCGACACAAGGGGAGCCAAAGAATATTTTCGAGTATTAGCAGCTGAGTTGTCAATTCAACCACACCTGAAAGACTTTAATATCTGCAGCAAAGTATTCAGTAGCAAAGTAGTATGGAAGTAACGGTAACGATGGCAAAGTGACAGTAGCAGTTTTGTAGTGATTGTAACAGTAGCAACGGAAAAGTAACTTATCAAAGATCAATATGCGAAAAGCTCGTAGGCAATGGATCAGTGATGGATAATTATGTCAGATGGCATTCATCATGCAGCGGTTATAACATAGGGTGACACAGAATTAGCTCCAATTCATCAATGTAATGTAGGCATGTATTCCATATATAGTCATACGTGCTTATGGAAAAGAACTTGCATGACATCTTTTGTCATACCCTCCCGTGGTAGCGGGGTCCTAATGGAAACTAAGGGATATTAAGGCCTCCTTTTAATAGAGAACTGGACCAAAGCATTAGCACTTAGTGAATACATGAACTCCTCAAACTACAGTAATCACCGGAAAGAATCCCAGTTATTGTCACCCTGGGGGATGCGGATCATAACTCGTAATAGGTGTCTACAACTTGCAAGATAGGATCAAGAACACATATATATTAATGAAAACATAATAGGTTCAGATCTGAAATCATGACACTCGGGCCCTAGTGACAAGCATTAAGCATAGCAAAGTCGTAGCAACATCAATCTCAGAACATAGTGGATACTAGGGATCAAACCCTAACAAAACTAACTCGATTACATGGTAAATCTCATCCAACCCATCACCATCCAGCAAGCCTACGATGGAATTACTCACGAACGGCGGGGAGCATCATGAAATTGGTGATGAAGGATGGTTGGTGATGACGACAGCGTCGATTTCCCCTCTCCGGAGCCCAAATCAGACTCTAGATCTGCCCTCCCGAGGAAGAACAGGAGGTGGCGGCGGCTCCGTATCGTATAACGCAATGAACTCTTCTCCTTGATTTTTTTCTCCCCGAATAGGAATATATAGATGTGGAAACGAGGTCGAAGGAGCAACAGGGGGCCCACAAGCCACAGGGGCGCGCCCTAGGGGGGTGGGTGCCCCCCTGGCTTGTGGCCAGGTGGTGGGCCCCCCTGCAGTTGATTCTTTCGCCAATATTTTTTATTAATTTCAAAAATATTATCCATAAATTTTCAGGTCAATCCGAGAACTTTTATTTCTGCACAAAAATAACACCAAGGCAATTCTGCTGAAAACAGCGTCAGTCTGGGTTAGTTTCATTCAAATCATGCAAATTAGAGTCCAAAACAAGGGCAAAAGAGTTTGGAAAAGTAGATACGACAGAGACGTATCAACTCCCCCAAGCTTAACCCATTGCTTGTCCTCAAGCAATTCAGTTCATAAACTGAAAGTGATAAAGAAAAACTTTTACAAACTCTGTTTGATCTTGTTGTTGTAAATATGTCTAACTGATGTTCAAGCTTTCAGCAAAGATTATAGACTAACCACATTCACAATAACATTTAGGTCTCACATTTACTCATATCGATGACATAATCAACTAGCGAGCCATAATAATGAATCTCGGATGTCAACAATTTTATCAAAACAATCATAATACAATATGACATAATGGTATCTCGCTAGCCCTTTCTGAGACCGCAAAACATAAATGCAGAGCACCTCTAAAGAACAAGGACTGACTAAACATTGTAATTCATGGTAAAAGAGATCCAGTCATCCTCATACTCAATATCAATTAATAGCAAAGCATACAAATGACGGTGGTGCTCTCTAACTGTTGCCTTTTTATAAGAGGATGATGACTCAACAGTAAGGTAAAATAGATAGGCCCTTCGCAGAGGGAAGCATTGATTTGCAGAGGTGCCAGAGCTCGAGCTTTTAAAACAGAGATGAATAATGTTTTTGAGCGGTATGCTTTCATTGCCAACATAACAACTAAGAGATCTCGATATCTTCCATGCTAGATACATTATAGGCGGTTCCCAAACAGAATAGTAAAGTTTTTACTCCCCCTCCACCAAATCAATCACACTCCACGGCGGGCCGAATTCACGGGTACCGTCCATACAAACACAATCTTGGGGGAGTTTTGTTTTATTATATTTTGATTTGAATTTTGAGCATGGAACTGGGCATTCCGATTACCAGCCACTTTCTCGTGAATGACAGTGAATCAACACATATCGTGAGAATAACCCGCCTAGCATGGAAGATACTGACCGCCCCAGTCGCTACATGAGCGATTTGGGCATACAAAACGGAATATTATTTGAAGGTTTGGAGTTTGGCACATGCAAATTTACTTGGAACGACAGGTAAATACCGCATATAGGTAGGTATGGTGGACTCATATGGAACAACTTTGAGTTTGTGGAGATAGATGCACAAGCAGTATTCCCGCTTAGTACAAGTGAAGGCTAGAAAGAGACTGGGAAGCGACCAACTAGAGAGCGACAACAGTCATCAACATGCTTTGAGATTAACCAACATTGAATACAAGCATGAGTAGGATATAAATCACTATGAACATAAATATCGTGGAGGCTATGTTGATTTTGTTTCAACTACATGCGTGAACATGTGCCAAGTCAAGCCACTTGAATAATTCAGAGGAGGCTACCATCCTATCATACCACATCACAACCATTTTAAAATGCATGTTGTCACTCAAGACAAACTATTATGCACTCCTAGCTAATTAAGCATGGCATGAGTAACTATGATCTCTAATTGTCATTGCAAACATGTTTCATATATAATTGGCTGAATTCAGAACGATGAGCTAATCATATTTACAAAAACAAAATAGGTCGAGTTCATACCAGCTTTCCTCCATCGCAGTCACTTCATCACATATCATCATTATTGCCTTTCACTTGCACGACCGAACGGTGTGAATAATAATAAGAGTGCATGTGCATTGGACTAAGCTGGAATCTGCAATTGATAACTCAAAGGAGAAGACAAGGTAATATGGGTTCTCTGATAGATAAACAATAGTGCATATGAGAGCCACTCAACATTTTCATTACGGCCTTGTCCTTACGACCCAAAGGAAAGAAATTTCAAAGAAAGAACGAGAAAAACTATTTACACGGGAAAGCTCCCAACAAGTGAAAGAAGAACGAGAAATCTTTTTGGGTTTTCTTGTAATACTACAACTAGACAAACTAAAAGGTAAAGTTACACTAATTTTTTTTGGCTTTTCTTAATGTTTATAAAGCACACAAGAAGAAAGCGAGAAAAAGAGAAAATAAAATACCATGGATGATACAATGAAAAAGTATGAACACCGACAACTGAAATGAGTGTGTGAACATGAATGTAATGTTGGTGAGAAATACGTACTCCCCCAAGCTCAGGCTTTTGGCCTAAGTTGGTCTAGGGCCATGGCTGGAAATAACCATCTCCGGGATACTCCGGAGGACACTGAGGGTTCCATTGGTTGGCGAGCTGCTGTGGCTCCCACTGAAAAACCGGAGCCTGATATGGATCAAGGGCTGGTGCCGGCTCAGGTGCTGGGGGTTGCGACAAACCCCAATATCGGTAGATGTCATCGGGCATAATAGTGTACCTGCCTGAATGAATATCAAACAAAGAAGATGCAGGCAGAGTAATAATCTGACAAGTACCCTGACTAAATACTAGGTTGTAAAGCAGCCTCCTATCCTTATCTTTTCTAATAAAATCTTGTGCTACCATACTGTCATAGTCTAAATATCTCTTGGGTAGCAACAATTCCTCTTCCTTGTCAAGCCTAATGGGTATCTCAAAATGTTTAGCTAAGCGGGATGCATAGATACCTCCAAATATAGGACCCTTTGAACGGTTTAAGTTCAACCGTTGGGCCACAATGGCGCCCAGACTAAAAGTTCTATCAGCAAGTAAAGCATGGCGCAAAATAGCGAGGTCGGGAGCACTAAGGCTTCCACTCTCGCCTCGACCAAGTAGACATCTACCCGCAACTAATGAATAATAGCGTAGAACAGGAAAATGTAAACTAGCGCTCTTGCCTTTGACACCCCTCTCTCTTCCCCTACAGTGATTGCGGAAATAAAGTCCACCATGTCTCTAGGACGTGGTTCAATGATGCTGCCCTCATAAGGTATTTTGCAAACATTGCAAAAATCGTAAAGTTTCATCTTCTTAGGCACATCATATAAGTAAAATTCTACCGTGGGACGATCTTCCCTATAATGAAAGTGAAAGCTTTGAACAAAGGTATTAGTGAGTAAGAGGTATTGGTCACACTTATCGTGGAGGAAGTCGGTGATGCCTGCATTCTCTGCTAAATAATAGAAATCTTCATAAATTCCGGCCGCCTTCAAGAATGCATCACTGGGCCATTCACATGGCCGAACCTCCGCAGTACGAGGGAGATTATATTTGGGCTTCTTTTCCGCCTCATTTTCATCATCTTTAGAGCCCCGGCTTGAAGAGCCTCTTAATAATCTCCTCAACATTTTTCTGAAAAATTTCTGAAATTTTTAGTGACTCAAAACAAAGGTAAACAAAACTCAACAAAACTTATAGCAACTACTCCCACAAGTGCCTAGAAGCTATATCATGCATCAAAACTACTTGGGACCATACAAATATGACATGCAAGCTCAAGAACAAGGTCACCACAGAAGCAAAAATCTGCAATATGTAAAGCACTAGAACAAAAACTAATTGGACCATTGGAGGAGTCACATACCGATGAGCAATCCCCTAAAACAGTTTTGCAAATGGGGCTTTGAGCAAGGAGATCGAAAATGGCAGCAAAATGAGCTAGAACACGGGTTTGAGCAATGGTGGGATTCTTTCTGGAGGAAGACGAAGTGAATGGTGGCTGGAATAAGTGAGGGGGCCCCACGTGGGACCCACAAGCCACCAGGGCGCCCAGGGGGGATGGGCGCGCCCTGCAGGCTTGTGGCCCACTGGTGCAACCCCCTGATGTGTTCTCAGTGCCAAAAATTCTTAAATATTCCAGAAAAAATCATACTAAATTTTCAGGGCATTCTGAGGACTTTTATTTTCAGCTCATTTTTCTATTGCACGGATATATCAGAAAACAGAAAAATAATAGCATTTTTACTCTATTTAATCTAAATAACAGAAAGTGAGAGTTGGGTACAGAAAGTTGTGCCTTCTAAATTCATCCATCTCATGCTTCTCAAAAAGAATCCATCAATAAGGTTGATCCAGTCTTATTGACAAAAGTTTTTCGAATAACACGGAACCGGAGAATTTTCGAATAACACTAGGTTACCTCAATGGGGATATGCATGTCCCCAACAATAAGTATATCATATTTCTTTTTGACAGTAGGGAGAGGGAATTCAAAGCCTCCAAAAATAATAGTTGAAACCTTTTCAATGGAGTTGATACTATGAACTTGAGGTTGTTTCTTTGGAATCAATAACAGCCCCTGCAGTATTCAAAAAGGGTCTACCAAGGATGATCGACATACTGTCGTCCTCGGGAATATCAAGAATAACAAAGTCCGTTAAGATAGTAACGTTTGCAACCACAACAGGCACATCCTCAAAAATACCGATGGGTAAAGCAGTTGATTTATCAGCCATTTGCAAAGAGATTTCAGTAGGTGTCAACTTATTCAAATCAAGTCTACGATATAAGGAGAAAGGCATAACACTAACACCAGCTCCAAGGTCACATAAAGCAGTTTTAACATAATTTCCTTTAATGGAGCATGGTATAGTAGGTACTCCTGGATCTCCTAGTTTCTTCGGTATTCCACCCTTAAAAGTATAGTTAGCAAGCATGGTGGAAATCTCAGCTTCCGGTATCTTTCTTTTATTTGTCACAATATCTTTCACATACTTATCATAAGGAGACATTTTCAGAACATCAGTTAAGCGCATACGCAAAAAGACGGGTCTAAGCATTTCAACAAAGCGCTCAAAATCCTCATCATCCTTTGTCTTGGATGGCTTAGGAGGAAAGGGCATGGGTTTCTGAACCCATGGTTCTCTTTCTCTACCATGCTTCCTAGCAACAAAGTCTCTTTTATCATATCTTTTATTCTTAGGTTGTGGGTTATCAAGATCAACAGCAGGTTCAATCTCCACATCATTATCATTACTAGGTTGAGCATCAGCATGAACAGCATCATTAATATTATCACTAGGCTCATGTTCATTACCAGATTGTGTCTCAGCATGAGAAATAGAAATATCATTTGGGTTCTCAGGTGTATCAATAACAGGTTCACTAGCAGCATGCAAGGTCCTATCGTCATTCTTTTTCCTACTCTTACTGGGACGACTAGGTGCATCCGTGTTAACTCTCTGAGAATCTTGCTCAATTCTCTTAGGATGGCCCTCAGGATACAAAGGTTCCTGATTCATTCTACCACCTCTAGTCACAACTTTAACAGAATGATCATTGTTCTTACTATTCATCTCACTACGCAAATCATTTTGTGCCTTAAGTACTTGTTCTACTTGAGTAGTTACCATAGAAGCATGTTTACTAATAAGCTTAAGATCATTGACAGTTCTACTCAAATAATCACCCAAGCAATCAAGCATATAAGCATTATGTTTCAATTGTCTACTAACATAAGCATTGAAATTTTCTTGCTTAACAACAAAGTTATCAAATTCATCCAAGCATTGGCTAGCAGACTTATTATAAGGAATATCTCCATCATCAAATCTACGGAGAGAATTTACCTCTACTACCTGTGTCGGGTTATCAAGACCATGTATTTCTTCAATAGGTGGTAGATTCTTAACATCTTCAGCTTTAATACCTTTTTCTTTCATAGATTTCTTTGCCTCTTGCATATCTTCAGGACTGAGAAATAGTATACCTCTTTTCTTCGGAGTTGGCTTTGGAGGTGGTTCGGGAATAGTCCAATCATTATCATTGCTCAATATATTATTCAATAGTAGCTCAGCTTGTTCAACAGTTCGTTCCCTGAAAACACAACCAGCACAACTATCTAGGTGGTCCCGAGAAGCATTGGTTAGTCCATTATAAAAGTTATCAAGTATTTCGTTTTTCTTGAGAGGGTGATCAGGCAAAGCATTAAGTAATTGGAGAAGCCTCCCCCGAGCTTGTGGGAGACTCACTTCTTCAATTTGCACAAAGTTAAATATTTCCTGCAAGGCAGCTTGTTTCTTGTGGGCAGGAAAATATTTTTCAGAAAAGTAATATATCATATCCTGGGGACTACGCACACAACCAGGAGCAAGAGAATTAAACCATATCTTAGCATCACCCTTTAATGAGAATGGAAACAACTTAAGAATATAGTAATAGCGAATTTTTTCCTCATGAGTAAATAAGGTGGCTATATCATTCAATTTAGTAAGATGTGCCACAACAGTTTCAGATTCATAACCATGGAAAGGATCAGATTCAACCAAAGTAATTAACTCAGGATCAACAGAGAATTCATAATCCTTATCAGTAACAAAGATAGGCGAAGTAGCAAACTTAGGATCATATTGCATTCTAGCATTCAAAGATTTTTCTTTCCACTTGCGTAGCAACTTTTTAAGATCATCTCTATCCTTACAAGCAAGAAAGTCCCTAGCTACCTCTCCTTCCATAACATACCCCTCAGGTATATCAGGCAATTCATATCTAGGAGAGCTAGGTCTAGCAGGTATCTCATAGTGTTCAGTTTCAATAATTTCATCAGATTCAGAAATATCACCAGTTTCAGCATTGACTCTAGCAATTTGTTCATCAAGAAATTCACCCAGTGGCACAGTAGTATCAAGCAAAGTATCATCATAAGTATCATGCATAGAAGAAGTAGCATCATCAATTACTTGCGACATATCAGAATTACTAGCAGGTGGTGGTGTCGCAAATTTACTCATAACAGAAGGTGAATCAAGTGCAGAGCTAGATGGCAGTTCCTTACCTGTCCTCGTAGTTGAGGGGTAGATCTTGGTTTTGGCATCTTTCAGATTCTTCATAGTGATCAACAGATATAAATCCCAAGTGACTCAGAGAATAGAGCTATGCTCCCCGGCAACGGCGCCAGAAAAAGGTCTTGATAACCCACAAGTATAGGGGATCGCAACAGTTTTCGAGGGTAGAGTATTCATCCCAAATTTTTGATTCGACACAAGGGGAGCTAAAGAATATTCTCGAGTATTAGCAGCTCAGTTGTCAATTCAATCACACCTGAAAGACTTTAATATCTGCAGCAAAGTATTCAGTAGCAAAGTAGTATGGAAGTAACGGTAACGATGGCAAAGTGACAGTAGCAGTTTTGTAGTGATTGTAACAGTAGCAACGGAAAAGTAACTTAGCAAAGATCAATATGCGAAAAGTTCGTAGGCAATGGATCAGCGATGGATAATTATGTCGGATGGCATTCATCATGCAACGGTTATAACATAGGGTGACACAGAACTAGCTCCAATTCATCAATGTAATGTAGGCATGTATTCCATATATAGTCATACGTGCTTATGGAAAAAAACTTGCATGACATCTTTTGTCCTACCCTCCCGTGGCAGCGGGGTCCTAATGGAAACTAAGGGATATTAAGGCCTCCTTTTAATAGAGAACCGGACCAAAGCATTAGCACTTAGTGAATACATGAACTCCTCAAACTACGGTAATCACCGGAAAGAATCCCAGTTATTGTCACCCTGGGGGATGCGGATCATAACTCGTAATAGGTGTCTACAACTTGCAAGATAGGATCAAGAACACATATATATTCATGAAAATATAATAGGTTCAGATCTGAAATCATGGCACTCGGGCCCTAGTGACAAGCATTAAGCATAGCAAAGTCATAGCAACATCAATCTCAGAACATAGTGGATACTAGGGATCAAACCCTAACAAAACTAACTCGATTACATGGTAAATCTCATCCAACCCATCACCGTCCAGCAAGCCTACGATGGAATTACTCACGAACGGCGGGGAGCATCATGAAATTGGTGATGAAGGATGGTTGGTGATGACGACGGCATCGATTTCCCCTCTCCGGAGCCCAAATCAGACTCCAGATCTGCCCTCCCGAGGAAGAGCAGGAGGTGGCGGCGGCTCCGTATCGTAAAACGTGATGAACTCTTCTCCTTGAATTTTTTCTCCCCGAATAGGAATATATAAAAGTGGAAACGAGGTCGGAGGAGCAACAGGGGGCCCACAGGCCACAGGGGCGCGCCCTAGGGAGTGGGTGCGCCCCCTGGCTTGTGGCCAGGTGGTGGCCCCCCTGCAGTTGATTCTTTCGCCAATATGTTTTATTAATTCCAAAAATATTCTCCGTAAATTTTCAGGTCAATCCGAGAACTTTTATTTCTGCACAAAAATAACACCAAGGCAATTCTGCTGAAAACAGCGTCAGTCCGGGTTAGTTTCATTCAAATCATGCAAATTAGAGTCCAAAACAAGGGCAAAAGGGTTTGGAAAAGTAGATTACGACGGAGACGTATCAACCACCCACTTGATAGCCACTGTCAAGGATTTAACCGACATGTTGGACTACGCCTTCGAGGAGGCAGAATACATGGATGAGGAAGATTGCGCTCCCACCCTCGTTAACACCGGGCGATGGGCTGCCACCTCCACGTACGACGTCTACATGGTGGACACTGCAGCCGCTAACGGCGAGCGCACACCTAAAAACGATAGCGACAAATCGGGTGAAGCGCCGTCAAGGCGCCGGAAGCCGCATAAATAATCAAAGGGAGAAAAAGGGAAGAAAAGCTATCGCTGGCACCGGGGACGGAGATACCCCGGAAGACCTCGGCGATCCCGATATCCCCGAACACCCGCTAGAGGGTCAGGAGAGGCCGGAAGATCAGCGCAACCCCGATGATCTAAACGATTCCGAGGACGACAATTACCTCCCCCCTGTCGAGGAGGAGGACATCCCGGAAGCCGATGACTTCGCCATCCCCGATAACCTTGAAGATCAGGAACAGTTCAGGCAACAGCTTATAGCCACGGCCCGCAGCCTGAAGGCAAAAGAACGGCAGCTTAAAGCCGAACAGGACAACCTAAACGATCGATGGATGAGGGTCCTATCAGCTGAGGAAGGATACGGTACCGGTCTATTGGACCAACCCAAAAGCTATCCACGCCGAAGGCTGCTACCACAATTCTATGACGAGCTTACTGATACGCCGTCTCCCAAACATACCCCATACGACAAGGCAGACCGCCCTCCTCGAGGACGAGACAGGACGGCTAACGACACCGGTTATAGGCCGACGATACCCCGAAGACGGGGAAAAGAGCCAATAGAGCCCGATGATAGGTTCGACCCGCGACACGACCTGGACTATAGAGCAGGTCGTACAAGATCCATCTACGGATCCAGAGGGTACTCACTCGATAGACGGGAGGGGTACCGGCCTTGGCTCGACCACAACAATATAGGTCGGGAACGAAACCGGGCCAGAACAGACGCCGATTACCGACGCGACATAGCTCGGGTCAGGGGCGCTGCCCACCCACTGTGCTTCACGGACGAGGTGATGCAGCATCAGTTCCCGGAGGGGTTTAAACCCATGAACATAGAGCAATACGATGGGACAACTGACCCAACCGTATGGATCGAGGATTTCCTGTAGGGTAACGCAGCAGAAAACAAAAATTTTCGACCTACGCACCAGCCCAGGATCACTATGGAGACTGCATACAAGGTTTGATCTGTTTCGTTACCGACTCGTAGCGCAGCGGAAGTAGAGTCGATGACGATCGGCGGTGCAGATCCCCGCAGCTAGGATTTTACAACCTCCCAACCGCGAGGATGTATACCCTCATCTGCCCCGTGGACAGCCCTTCGGGAGGCGGTCGCACAGTCCCCGGATGGTGTCGCGGACAGCCCTTCGGGAGGACCTCCGAAACTCGGACTGTCACTCGGACAGCCCTTCGGGAGGACCTCCAAAACTCGGACGGTCACACGGACAGCCCTTCGGGAGGCACTCTCGAACTAAGACCGAAACTACGATCTCTCTACAGAGTTGCACACATACGGTGTCATCTATCCGGCAGGGCTTCGCCGTCCAGAACTAGTTCCCACCGGAACCCAGACAGCCTTTCGGCTCTACGAAACTATTTCGCTGGGAGGGAGAGAGAAGCCAGAAATGTCATGGCACTTGTATGTGAGAAGGAAGTGAGTGTGGAGGCAGCCCCTCCACCTCTATTTATAGGAAATCCAAGGGGTAGGGTTTCTTGGCCCCCAAGCCTTCTAGAAACCTTTTTGGGAAAATATCCCAAAAGGTGACTTTTCCATAAATATCCCAAAAAGCACTTTCACTATTCACGACGACATTTTTCAGCGTCTGATCGAACTGAAAATATTCATGTGGGCTTAGAACATTTCCAGTACCCACCAAAATAATTTTCAACGCGAGCCGGAACAATTCCGGTTTAGTGATTTTCATCCGCGAAAAGCATCTGAAGCGGTTTCGGCAGCTCCGGAACATTTCCGGTTTTCATTCCGGAAAATTCCAGAAAGTTTCCAGAATGATTCTGGCACCCTCCAAGAATTATCAGGCATGTGCCGAAACCAATTTGACTTTATGGTGTACTCCGAAACAACTTTTCGGTTTAGTGATTTTCATCTGTGAAAAGCAACTAAAGCGGTTCCGGCAGTCCGGAACATTTCCGGTTTCTGTCTCTGAAAAATCTCAGAAGTTACCGGAACAATTCTGGTACCTTCCAATAATTTCCAGGCATGTGCCGAAACCAATTTGACTTTATGGAATACCCTGAAACAACTTTTTAATTTCACCGGAACTATTCCGATATCCTCTCCGGAACGTTTCCGTTTCGTCCGAAACTTTTTCGGTGATTTTCTCTCAGACTCCCCGTCTAGTATTCAGCAGATAGATGACCCTTAAGCGTGTGACCCTATAGGTTCGGTGAAGTATAGACATGACCCGGAACCCCTTCCGATCAATGATCAACATCGAAGCCGTGGACACCCATATTGACCCCTATACCCACACGAATGAATATTCGAGTGAACCTCCAGTTGCCGTGTGCTATTCCTGTTGCTTCGCGATATGTTACAAATACCTGAGGTGAGACATGTTGGCATCCCCGTGGATCAACACCTTGTCCACTATGCCAGTTACCTCGTTACCGGTATTGTTCTCTTTTCTCGTTCCGTGTTCTGGCATCCCCGTGATCAAATCACAAAGTGTCTGGCCAGACGATGATGGATACCGTAACACCGAGAGGGCCCAGAGATATCTCTCCATCGTCGGAGGAGCAAATCCCAATCTTGAGCTATCAAGTTACTTGACATACTTTTCCATGAACCCGTAAGCCGCCGTAATAGCCACCCATTTATGGATGACGTTTAACAAACCCCAAAGTTCATGAAGCAAGCATGAAGAAACTCGATACTCTCATGGTCTAAGGAATCATGCAAACATTAACCATCTCTGTGTTATTAACCATTAACTTATGACGAATGTATCTCATAGCATAACATCATTTCGGGTCGATTCAACACAAGTGTTCTACCAACATTGCGCCCTCAAAATTGCCGGCATAGCCATGCCCATGATCAGGAAAACAGGATCATCATGCAATACTTGAGCTAGTCTTAGAGGCCAGACTAGGAATACATTTTACCGTTTATTATTCCACACGTGCAAATGAGTCTTCCTCCGAGCCTCGTTTTATTTGTAGACTCGAGAATCATTGCAGTTATAGCATGGAACATAAACATAATTATGAACAGGGAGATAAATAACATTTATTATTGCCTCTAGGGCATATCTCCTACAGACTCCCACTTGCACTAGAGTCAATAATCTAGTCAATGCTAGTGCACTTTACACCTATGGCATACTGGTGTAAAATATGCTTCGCTTGTGGTATAGCCTGATGTCCAACGGATCTGACGACTTCAGCTCCGTGTGTAACTTTGCATATCCTCGCGTTTTCACGCTTTCACAAAATTCATATTTTGTGTGGACTTGGCTTTGCATATGTGTGAATCATTGGTCGAAACCTGATTCCTCAGACTGAGCTATGGAGCAACTATCTGCAATAGTGTCCCATAGACCAAAGCCATCTTGGAACCATACTAAGTTCATGAATGAACTATATGATTCAACAACTTCTTTGTCGCTTCTCAAGCGTCAACATACTTAGCCTTTGTTATAGAATTCGCCACCGTATCTTGTTTGGAACAATTTCCAACTACCGTGCCACCATATTGTGTATCACACAAAACCCTTAACTTAAATCGAAAATCGCATGGAGCATTGATGAAGACTGTATCGATGTAATTACTTACAACGAGCACTTCATAATCTCTGCTTGCGAGAAAACATGTCATCATTACTACTCTAGTACCTAATGACATCTTTCACTGTTGTCCCATGATCAGTACTTTTGATCACTTTGGTATCTATACTCGCAACAACTTTGGAGTATTGGACATATCTGGTTGTTTTACATACCATGGAATACATGATTAATCCAAACACAAGAGTGTGTGGAATCACCATCATGTATTTTTGCTCATCTGTGTTTTGAGACACCGAGTCTTGCAAAACTCTTCCCATGTGACTTCGGCAAGAATCACTCCTTGGCGTTTTAAATGCTAAAAGGTTTTAGCACCTTGTCAATATGTATTCATAGCTTAGCCCCATTAGGTAAATCTATCTCCATAGATCATCATGCCTAATATTGAGGCTATTTAGCCTAAGCACTTCATCGAAAAACTATTTTCAAACGAAGTCCTAATTCGTGTCAAGAAATTTATTTCCAATTAACAATGTGTCAAGTACACAAGGTTTCTAGAAATATTATTATGCTCCCACTTACTTTCTTGAATCACAAGCATCTTCGATACCCATTTGATGAAGTCAAACCCCATTGACCAGTCCATCAGAAACGAAGATTCCAACTCCACTTTGCTCTCTTCTGTCCATCGCTGGAACTCTGAAGTTTGCATACTTACTAGCATCCTCTGGATCGACAAATTACTTTGGACTGTATCACATACAAGTCCTAGGTTTCATTTCCATCAGATGGAAATCCTTTTGTCATCCATGCACTACTAGGAAAAGGGCTATAGATGATATGGCCACTAATGGCGCAGCAGACACTTGGTGCGCCACTACTATATAGTAATGGCGCACCATGAGTTGGTGCGCCATTAGTGTGGTAGACACTAATGGCGCACCGGACCCACGGTGCGCCATTAGTAACAAATGTTTTTTCTTTTAATTTTCCAAAAATACTAATGGCGCACCATGGCAGAGTGCGCCATTACTAGTTTAACTAGTAATGGCGCACCTCCAACACAGTGCGCCACTACTATATATCTACTATATATATATATATAATTTTTTTTTTACAAAACTACTAATGGCGCACCTCAAGCTGGTGCGCCATTAGTAACCAGGGTTACTAATGGCGCATTTGTGGGTGGTGCGCCATTAGTAACCGCCTTTTCAGTTTTACCTAGTTTTCACCAAATGCACCCCCCCCCCCCTCGTGGACCGCCTTTTCAGTTTTAAAAAAAATAAAAGAAAATGATAGAAATGTCAAAAAGATAAAAAATAATAAGATTCCCATATGATTTGTGGTCTAGTTGTTAGCAAAATTTACAAACATGAATTTCGACTTTTTTTGCAAAATCTCTCGAGAATTTGTAAAATGGGCATAACTTTTGCATACGAACTCGGATGAAAAAGTTTTTTATATGAAAAATCATCTACTCGAAAAGTTCTTTCCGAATTCAACTGGGGGAACCCCGTTGAAGATTTTTAGAATCCTCAAAAACCTAACAGAAAAAACGTTACGGGGCTTTCAAGATCTGGAGGCAAAAAAATTTAAAAAAATATCAAACTTAGTAATGGCGCACGGTTTGCTAGGTGCGCCATTACTATCTTCCCGCCTTCCAAATTCAAAATAAGTAAAAAAAATAAAAAAAAAGTTAGTAATGGCGCACCAGCCCACGGTGCGCCATTACTATCTTCCCGCCTTCCAAATTCAAAACAAATCAAAAAAATAAAAAAAAGTTAGTAATGGCGCACCAGCCCACGGTGCGCCATTACTATGCCGTATATATAGGGCTGGCCGGCCTCTCTCCTCCTCTCTTCTTCATTTTTCTCCTCCACTCCACCTCCTCCTCTCCCCCACTCCATCTCCTCCACCATACTCCCCTCCTCCTCTCCGGCTGCCTCCTCTCCGGCGACCTCCTCCTCTTCGGTGACCTCCTCCCACTCCTCTCCGGCGACCTCCTCCTCCTCTCCGGCGACCTACCATTCCTCTCCGGCGATGTAGGTGAGCTCCTCTCCGGTGACCTTCTCCTCCTCCCTCCTCTCCTCTCCTCCCCTCACGGTTTCTCCTCCTCTCCGGTGAGCTCCTCCTCCCTCCTCCCTCCTCTCCTCCACACGGTCTCTCCTTCCTCCTCTCCGGCGAAATGCTCTCCGGCGAACTCCTCTCCGGTGAACTCCTCTCCGGCGAGCTCCTCTCCGGCCACATGTGGAGCTCGGAAAAAAGAACGTACAAGATCCAAAAATGAGAACGAAATTTGAAAAAATATCGAGCAAAAACTAGGCAAAAAAAGAGCAAAAAAAACGAGCAAAAAAATCACGATCCAGATCCAGATTCAAAATTCAAAATAGTAATGGCGCACCGTGGAGGTTAGAATATGCGCCATTACTATTTTCCCGCCTTCCAAATTCAAAAAAAATAAAAAAAAATGGGTAAATATGGCCCCCTGGGAGGCATACTAATGGCGCACCGTGGGATATACTAATGGCGCACTGCGTGGTGCGCCATTAGTATACCAGATACTAATGGCGCACCCGTGGTGCGCCATTAGTAAAAAATTCTAATGGCGTGATGCTAGTGGCGCACCTGTAGTGCGCCATTAGTAGCCAAAACAGGTGCGCCACTAGCAGGCCTTTTCCTAGTAGTGATGTTTCATATCTCATGATTGAAATATGTATTAATTGCTAGTTCAACCCGAACCGACTTCAAGCATCGCTACGGTGAGACAATCTCATCGTAGTCAACTCCTTGAACTTGTTATTGCAACAAGTCGAGCTTCATGGATAAAACATTTTATCCGTATCAGTTTTTAGTTCCATAAATATTCGTTAGACTCTAAGTCTTCCGAAAGGTGTATCAAGATTTTAATCTCGAATCACATATATGGGAACTATCTCGGATTGTATTGGCATTTAGCCAATTCCGGAGTCAGGGCCCATCAACGCTTCCTTGTGTATCGTAGGTATACTGTTGTCTAACAACAATATCTCGTATGCGCACCTGAGAGGTTTGCATGAGTTTTTCCTACGCGGTTCAGCTGCAAGTTCGACTGAAGTCCATACATTTTATTGTAGAGACTTCCGTATCAGTCGCAGTAGGAAACTCCGGAATCACTTCCAAGGTTTCTTTCCTTTGACCTGATGACGAAGATACTGGTTATCTCGTCGAGTTGCACTGTCCTCCCACTCACCTTTTGTAAGAACTATTCTCTTTAAAAGCATACCGTTTTGTGGCAAAATCCTTTGCCTCGGTATAGTGGTGGGGGAATACCCAATGACTTGGGATAACCTACAAAGTAGCACTTGTCTGATTTGGAATAGGTTTGTAACCTTTTACACAAGCCCCATATTCCAAATGTTAAGAAAAGATATAACATGGTTGGGCGTACCATACCATGGCGTCATTTCAACAGACCCGATGGAGCTCTTTTCAGTGTAAAAGCCGCAGTCTCTAAAGCATCACTTTAAAAGGGATAATGGCAAATTTATTTATGTCATCTTTGATCTTACCATGTCATGAATGGTTCGATTACATCTTCACGGACTTTCCACTTGCAGTGGTGTTCCAGGAGGTGCAAGTTATGAAAAACCCCTTTCATAACTCATAAGACATTCGCTAAAGTTGTAACTCAGATATTCCTTTCTGCAATCGAATTGTAGAAACATAATTTTCTTGTTACAATAACTTCTACTTCATTTTTGAAAACCTTATGAACGAATTCAAAAGATCCAGACTTACGTCTCAACAAGTAAATATCCATATATCTACTTGAGTCATTTCTGAAGATAGACAAATCCACTACTTGCAACAACATTTATTGGACTACACACATCATAATGTATGATCACCAATATGTTCTTTGCTCGTTCCTTATGGCCTGTGAACGGTATTTCAGTCACTTCACTTTTCAGAGGAAAGTTGCAAGTGTCAGATGATTCAAAATCAAACGACATCAAAATCCATCATAATGGAATTTTCCATGCGGGGTTTTCCAATGTGACCAAATGCAGTGCCACACATATGTGGTATTTTTTTTTTTTAGTCTTGCGACATTTAGCGTCAGTGTTATGGATGTATCATATTACCATCAATATTCACAGCATACATCCCATCCTGTATGGAAGCATGGCCCTTCATGTTATTCATAACACCGAACATCAAAAGTTCTCTTATGAATAACCTTCTTGCAAAATACCTTATGCAAAGGGCTAGAGTGTTTGAAACTCTAAATGAATTATGAAAGTAAATACAGAGGTAATGTATTAATATCAATATTCATAACATACATCTCATTCATAATGAAAGTATGGCCCTTATGTTTATTCATAACACCGAACATCAAAAGTTCTCTTATGAATAACCTTCTTGTAAAATACCTTATGCAAAGGGCTAGAGTGTATGAAACTCTAAATGAATTATGAAAGTAAATACAGAGGTAATGTATTAATATCAATATTCATAACATACATCTCATTCATAATGAAAGTATGGCCCTTATGTTTATTCATAACACCGAACATCAAAAGTTCTCTTATGAACAACCTTCTTGCAAGATACCTTATGCAAAGGGCTAGAGTGTGAAACTCTAAAATGAATTATGAAAGTAAATACATAGGGAATACACCTATGGAAGGCATAGTAACATTTACTATGTTCCCTGCGTGTATCTAAACCTCATTCCTGGCTAGTCTTTCAGGCCATAGTAGTTCTTACATCGAGTTGCAACAGAATGCAGTCGAGCGGGTATCTTTGTGATTAACTCACAATACCCAAGAATTAGTGATTAACATGTTTAACCATAATTCCCAAGAACTATATCTTTGACCAGCCTTCTATACATCAAAAACCTGTATGACATTCATACATGAGCTGGATATTCCAGTCTTCTATCCTTTTGCCTTTATACTTCTAACAGTTTAACTTTTAGTATTTCTCCTACTCTCAGAAGAAGCATCCAACTTAAGAGTGGCGTTAGCCCCGGACTTCCTAGGCGTGAAAGTCTCACTAACACCCTTCGGACACTTCCTTTCTCTTTAAGTTGTTGTTTTATTCACCTTTCATCATATGACAGGCGTTCTCCTGGATCCCTCTCTTATCAGTCAAATGCCCAGTAAACACTTTTACTAATTGTTTGCAAACAAACAATGCTTTGGATATCTCATATCTTTTAACCTTTGTCTGTCTCTGAAAATGATTTTCAGATTCCATGAATATCACATAACCATCCAAACTTTCGAAGTTCGGGTCTCATGGAAGCAAACGTATTGCACTTGACTGAAACAGAATTCTAGCTTTTGGATCGAAGGACGAGAGCCACATGATCCATAGCATTTAGCGGGAGAATACCGAAAGTATGCGATCGGACAAAGTCCTTCTCGGCACTATTGAGGACAATCCTCACATTACGTTTACCAACCGTAACGTTTTAACCAGATATTTAACAGCTATTCAATTTTAATAGGGAAGGTGGAAACGCGAGCCATTATTCTACAACTATTTTGCAAATCACACTTAGACAGTGTTCAAAATTAATTGCACTGAGAATTAAACAAGTTAATTCTATAGTGCGCTCCCACTCAAATCAATATCTCTCATAATTGATTGTGAGTGATTCAAGATCCAAATTACAATTCAATGCCAAGGATGCAACCATCTCAAGTGACGAGAATTGCAATCGGTAGGACAACTTTGCCAATCACATCTCTATGTGACTCTTGTTCATCTTTCGATGCGTGTGTTCCGAGCTCATGACTTCCATCCCTGAACGTCAAGACAACCAAGTGATCTCGCTGCGAGGTCATCAACTCACCCGCCTCACACTTCTCTAATCGTTCGTACCCATGCAACCATGTGATACCCCGAAGAGATAGGTGCCGTGACGGTGCTACACTTGGGAGAACACTAACTACTTGATATTTTTTTGTGAGAGATCACCCTAATAAAAAGCGACTACCGCGCAATCAAGAAGGGTGCATCATAAGGGATAAACATCTCAGGCAATTCATAATAGCATGATATGGTATAGCCCTTTCTGACGGAGAAGTCAAGTATCTCTTCGTCTTCGGCATTCGCGTCGGTGTTCACCTTCGCGAAGATTGCCACCACCTTGTCGATGCACCAGATAATATTGCTATCTCTATAGCTAATAAAATAAGTGCATTACATAAGGTTGACACGCAGGTCATTGAAGTGCAATCATATGGCTCCAGCCATCATGCCGAATCATGACACGCAGGTCATGTTAATCAATTTACATCATATAGTCATCTCATACATAATCAAATTATTATGAACACTGCTATACCACATCACATGCACATGCAAACCATCCTGCAAAACCAAGTTAGACGCCTCTAATCGGTTTATGCAATTTTTCATTTTACGTGGCTTCTAAGGTTTCGAACAAACCGCAGCTACCAACGTTTTATCATCAAGTATGATAATTCAAGTCGCTAGATTAACATCGCGGGGTGTATGAAACACGAGATAATTAAATCTCGAGCCCCATACTAAACTTCGTCATACACATGACCCCCGTGCAGATCATATCTGCAATGCCCTTTCATCTGCGAATTTCATCTTTCTTTTGACTATGGCGGAACCCAAAGAACTGAAGCACTTCGTTTATCAATCAGGATCGCGGATTGCCAGAACTTTGTGAAATTCCACCATACTGTCTCGAGATTGAGCAAACGCAAATTCTAGGGAAGCAACAAGAACATCGGGTAATAGACTTCATCTGTCACCCGCACAAATAATTTTCAGCAATAGAACTCATCTACTACCTAATTATATTGTGCAACACCCATACATCTCAAGTATTCTAGATCGCAACCTGCATCTTCGCATAGCACGGCTCTTGATGCCACTGTAGGGTAACGCAGCAGAAAACAAAAAATTTCGACCTACGCACCAGCCCAGGATCACTATGAAGACTGCATACAAGGTTTGATCTGTTTCGTTACCGACTCGTAGCGCATCGGAAGTAGAGTCGATGACGATCGGCGGTGCAGATCCCCGCAGCTAGGATTTTACAACCTCCCAACCGCGAGGATGTATACCCTCATCTGCCCCGCGGACAGCCCTTCGGGAGGCGGTCGCACAGTCCCCGGACGGTGTCGCGGACAGCCCTTCGGGAGGACCTCCAAAACTCGGACTGTCACTCGGACAGCCCTTCGGGAGGACCTCCAAAACTCGGACGGTCACACGGACAGCCCTTCGGGAGGCACTCTCGAACTAAGACCGAAACTACGATCTCTCTACAGAGTTGCACACATACGGTGTCATCTATCCGGCAGGGCTTCGCCGTCCAGAACTAGTTCCCACCGGTACCCAGACAGCCTTTCGGCTCTACGAAACTATTTCGCTGGGAGGGAGAGAGAAGCCAGAAATGTCATGGCACTTGTATGTGAGAAGGAAGTGAGTGTGGAGGCAGCCCCTCCACCTCTATTTATAGGAAATCCAAGGGGTAGGGTTTCTTGGCCCCCAAGCCTTCTAGAAACCTTTTTGGGAAAATATCCCAAAAGGTGACTTTTCCATAAATATCCCAAAAAGCACTTTCACTATTCACGACGACTTTTTTCAGCGTCTGATCGAACTGAAAATATTCATGTGGGCTTAGAACATTTCCAGTACCCACCAAAATAATTTTCAACGCGAGCCGGAACAATTCCGGTTTAGTGATTTTCATCTGCGAAAAGCATCTGAAGCGGTTTCGGCAGCTCCGGAACATTTCCGGTTTTCATTCCGGAAAATTCCAGAAAGTTTCCAGAATGATTCTGGCACCCTCCAAGAATTATCAGGCATGTGCCGAAACCAATTTGACTTTATGGTGTACTCCGAAACAACTTTTCGGTTTAGTGATTTTCATCTGTGAAAAGCAACTAAAGCGGTTCCGGCAGTCCGGAACATTTCCGGTTTTTGTCTCTGAAAAATCTCAGAAGTTACCGGAACAATTCTGGTACCTTCCAATAATTTCCAGGCATGTGCCGAAACCAATTTGACTTTATGGAATACCCTGAAACAACTTTTTAGTTTCACCGGAACTATTCTGATATCCTCTCCGGAACGTTTCCGTTTCGTCCGAAACTTTTTCGGTGATTTTCTCTCAGACTCCCCGTCTAGTATTCAGCAGATAGATGACCCTTAAGCGTGTGACCCTATAGGTTCGGTGAAGTATAGACATGACCCGGAACCCCTTCCGATCAATGATCAACATCGAAGCCGTGGACACCCATATTGACCCCTATACCCACACGAATGAATATTCGAGTGAACCTCCAGTTGCCGTGTGCTATTCCTGTTGCTTCGCGATATGTTACAAATACCTGAGGTGAGACATTTTGGCATCCCCGTGGATCAACACCTTGTCCACTATGCCAGTTACCTCGTTACCGGTATTGTTCTCTTTTCTCGTTCCGTGTTCTGGCATCCCCGTGATCAAATCACAAAGTGTCTGGCCAGACGATGATGGATACCGTAACACCGAGAGGGCCCAGAGATATCTCTCCATCGTCGGAGGAGCAAATCCCAATCTTGAGCTATCAAGTTACTTGACATACTTTTCCATGAACCCGTAAGCCGCCGTAATAGCCACCCATTTACGGATGACGTTTAACAAACCTCAAAGTTCATGAAGCAAGCATGAAGAAACTCGATACTCTCATGGTCTAAGGAATCATGCAAACATTAACCATCTCTGTGTTATTAACCATTAACCTATGACGAATGTATCTCATAGCATAACATCAATTCGGGTCGATTCAACACAAGTGTTCTACCAACATTGCGCCCTCAAAATTGCCGGCATAGCCATGCCCATGATCAGGAAAACAGGATCATCATGCAATACTTGAGCTAGTCTTAGAGGCCAGACTAGGAATACATTTTACCGTTTATTATTCCACACGTGCAAATGAGTCTTCCTCCGAGCCTCGTTTTATTTGTAGACTCGAGAATCATTGCAGTTATAGCATGGAACATAAACATAATTATGAACAGGGAGATAAATAACATTTATTATTGCCTCTAGGGCATATCTCCTACATTTCCTCCTCCACATCCACATGGCGCGAGGAGATGATCTCCACGCCATCAAGTATCTACCCCTAAAGCTTAAGGGGCCAGCTCGGCACTGGTTAAACAGCCTTCCCGAAAATTCCATTGGGTGCTGGGAGGATCTAGAGGATGCATTCCGATCTAACTTCCAAGGCACCTATGTTCGGCCGCCGGACTCCTCTGACCTGAGCAACGTAGTCCAGAAGCCAGGAGAGTCTGCTCGGCAATTCTGGAATCGATTCTTGACCAAGAAAACCAGATCGTTGACTGCCCAGACGCCGAGGCAATAGCCTTCTTCAGGCACAATATTCGGGATGAATGGCTGGCTCGCCAGCTCGGCCAGGATAAACCTAGGACAATTTCCGCCCTTACATCACTCATGACTCGCTTTTGCGCGGGCGAGGATAACTGGCTAGGAGGACGGAGCCACAACCCTGAAGACCCCGGAACCTCCGAAGCTCAGGACGGAAACGGGAAACCAAAACGCAACAAGAATAAGCACCGACATAGCAATAGTGATGCTGATGACACGGCCGTTAACATCGGCAGCGGAAGAAGCCTCCTAAAGGCAATCGCGACGGACCCACCGCGCTGGACAAGATCATGGAGAGGCCTTGCCAGATCCATGGCACTCAAGAGAAGCCCGCCAACCACACCAACCGTAACTGTTGGGTGTTCAAACAGGCCGGCAAACTCGCAGCCGAGGATCAAGGCAAGTGCCCATGCAGCGAGGACGAGGATGATCCCCGCGGTCCGATCGGTGGCGGACAGAAGCAGTTCCCTCCAGAGGTAAAAACCGTGAATATGATATACGCCACTCATATACCCAAAAAGGAGAGGAAGCGCGCCCTTCGAGAGGTCTACGCCGTAGAGCCTGTAGCCCCGAAGTATAACCCATGGTCGGCGTACCCGATCACCTTCGATCGACGCGACCACCCGACCAGTATCCATCATGGGGGTTCAGCCGCCCTCGTCCTAGACCCCATCATAGATGGGTATCACCTCACTAAAGTCCTAATGGACGGAGGAAGTAGCCTTAATCTGATTTACTCAGACATGGTGAAAAAGATGGCTATAGATCCGTCAAGGATCAACCCCAGCGACACTACCTTTAAAGGAGTGATCCCAGGCGTTGAAGCCCGGTGCACGGGCTCTATAAGCCTGGAAGCGCGTGCTATCTTGCTGGGCTCAACTAGCCGGCCCAGCGTCTGCGAGCTAGTATAAAAGATGTCTAGCCCCACGTCTAACGCAACAGTTGTCGCGGCCTGGTGGCTAGGTCGCCTCACCCTCGAACTGGAGGTTGCGGGTTCGAGATCGACGGAAATTCTTTCTCCAGATCGACGGAAATTTACAAATGAGTCCTTTCAGATACTTTGAAATTCGCGAATAAAAAATCTCTCAGTGAAGCATTTTTTCCGTAAAATAATGGGCATTTCTGTGATTACGTAGAAAACAAGGGGTTTTTCTGCAAAAAATATACCACGTCAGCACCTGACGGTCGGGCCCCGCCTGTCAGGTACACCGTCAATACACGTTTATACGCGGTCTAGATCGATTTGCTACGTATAGCCCGAAACTTGGTACTGACATGTAAAAATTACCAATCTTGGTACCAATTCACCACCACTGCCCCAAATGTGGTACCAACGTGCAATTTTTTCATGCTCCCTGAGCACTTGTAGCACCAGTATCCACCATGTAGCGACTTGCTGCGAAATACTGTAGCTAGGTAGCGATGGAAGCGGGAATCGTCTCACACGAGTCCCCCGCATGGAAACGCAGCTCTCGTACGATTTAACTTGGATTTTCCTTTACCTAATTCAGTCTAAGCGATTGGACGATAAATATTTGACGGTACATATTGGAGAATATCAGTTGTCTCAAAATTCTTATTTGTATTAATCCATTCCACAAAGGTCATGCACCCGAGTCGGAGGGGTGGAGGGGGGGGCACGCCGCTCCACTGTGTCTCCGGCTGAAGCCAAGGCATTGGTAGATAGGTGTGGGTGCGGCTCCTTTTCATTTTGCGCTATCACTCGGATTAGATGGATACCGAGCTTCAGATGGACACACGGTAGCCTACCATTGTGAAGTCTTGGACAGATCCTCGACGGAGCCACGGAGGAGACGACGTGGACGAAGAAAATGGTTAGAGGTTGAAGATGAACCACTAAACTTGATATGTCAACCGAACGGATTGGAAAGTGAGCTTATTTGTAAGAAAAAAATACCAGCGCATGAGGAGCCCTTCTTCTCTGACTCGGCCAAAGCACTATGCCACTCCCCATGAGTCAATCCACTACACCTGGTGATTATTTCATCGCTTATGAAGAGTTCTAGCATCCACTGACCATGATGTCGTGGTCATTTCATTCGTGTGGTTACTCCTCGCCCTGATCGATGGGTCTCCCCCTCAGTTGAATTTTTCTCTCCTCCCTACATTTTAAGAAGGAAATTAGATGATTTGTCACACTTTATTAGGGTAACCTTCCTTGGATGTGGCTTCCTGCCTCTCACCTCTTGAGGGAGTCCTGGTTTAAGGGGTCCTCGGGTGGCCGACCTGTTTCTCATGGGCCGGACTATATGGGCCATTTACCGAGCATTGGATTGACCGAAGGCCCTGTCACCAGGAAGGAAGCTTCGGGAATCGTGGCGTGTCCTCCAAGGTTGGAATAGTGGATAGGCATGTTTTTCCCTTTGATGTGTAACCGACCATGTGTAAACCCTAGGTACCCTCGGCGTCTATATAAGCCGGAGGGTTTTAGGTTGTAGAAGAGGACAACTATCTAGGGTTTAGCTATTCGATCTCGAGGTATATCAACTCTGTAACCTTCATGTCATCAATATAATCAAGCAGGACATAGGGTTTTACCTCTATAGGAGGTCCCGAACCTCGGTAAACATCGTCTCTATCGTCCCCTGTTACCATCGATCCTAGTCTCACAGCTCGGGACCCCCTACCCGAGATCCGCCGGTTTTGATACTGACATTGGTGCTTTCATTGAGAGTTCCGCTGTGATCGCCAAAGGAGTCGATGGCTCGTGTTGTCATCAACGAAGAAGTCCGTAACATGGACACTTTTGTCCCCGGACAGGTCTTCACTTTCGGCAGCATTGTACTGCACGCTGACCCGACCGGCCGTCTTGGCTGGGTAGGGAGTTTCGCCCCTGATCAAGAGGTCAGATTCGGGAACCTAGAGTTCTCCGTAGACTCTCGGGGCGATCTTTCGCTAACCGGGCTTGCAGTCTCGCCTCCCACGCCCGAAGACTCTGAGGCTCTAACCTCGGATTCCTCTTTCGGTCCCGCCCACGGGATCCACCCCGGCGATGACCTGACTTTTAGTCCGGACCCGGCCATAGTGCCAGATGCCCGGATACTTGTCCTTACCGAACACTCCCCTTCCGCGGACGCATCGGAGGTTAACTCCGAAAGTTCTAAGCAGGTTGACCCGATCGAGCTCTCGACACTCAACGAGGCCCTAGATCGGATCTTGTCAATGAAAATTACCGACGACCCAATGATACATCTCCAACGTATCTATAATTTTTGATTGTTCCATGCTATTATATTATCTGTTTTGGATGTTTTATATGCATTAATATGCTATTTTATATTATTTTTGGGACTAACCTATTAATCTAGTGCCTAGTGCCAGTTTTTGTTTTTTCCTTGTTTTTGAGTATTGCAGATAAGGAATATTAAACGGAGTCCAAACGGAATAAAATCTTCGGAACGATTTTTCTTGGACCAGAAGGAACCTACCAAGCTTGGAGACCAAGGCAGGAGAGCCGCCGTGTGGCCACAAGCCACAGGGGCGCGCCCAGGGGGGTAGGGCGCGCCCCCTGGCTTGTGGGCACACGGCAGCCCTCCTAACCCTACTATTCGTCCTATAAATTCCCAAATATTCCCTGGATACCAAACAGAGCCACGAAAATACTTTTCCGCCGCCAGGAGCCTCTGTTCCCGTGAGATCCCATCTGGGGACCTTTCCGGTAATCTGCCGGAGGGGGATTCGATCACGGAGGGCATCTACATCAACTCCATTGCCCCTCTGATGATGCGTGAGTAGTCCAGCACAGACCTTCGGGTCCATAGCTAGTAGCTAGATGGTTTCTTCTCTCTCTTTGCTCTTCAATACCATGTTCTTCATGATCTTCATGGAGATCTCTCCGATGTAATACTCTTTTGCGGTGTGTTTGTCGAGATCCGATGAATTGTGGGTTTATGATCAGATTATCTATGAATATTATTTGAGTCTTTTCTGAATTCTTATATGCATGATTTCATATCTTTGCAAGTCTCTTCGAGTTATTGGTTTGGTTTGGCCAACTAGATTGGTAATTCTTGCAATGGGAGAAGTGCTTAGTTTTCGGTTCAATCTTGCGGTGTCCTCACCCAGTGACATAGTAGGGGTAGCGAGGCACGTATTGTATTGTTGCCATCGAGGATAAAAAGATGGGATTTTCATCATATTTCTTGAGTTTATCCCTCTAAATCATGTCATCTTACCTAATGCGTTACTCTGTTCTTCATGAACTTAATACTCCAGATGCAGGCAGGAGTCGGTCGATATGTGGAGTAATAGTAGTAGATGCAGAATCGTTTCGGTCTACTTGACATGGACGTGATGCCTATATGCATAATCATTGCCTTGGATATCGTCATAACTATGCCCTTTTCTATTAATTGCTCGACAGTAATTTGTTCACCCACCGTAATATTTGCCTTCATGAGAGAAGCCTCTAGTGAAACCTATGGCCCCCGGGTCTATTTTCCATCATATATTTTCAGATCTATTTACTTGTGCTTTTACTTTCCGCAATCTTTTCCATCTATCTCTATCAGATCTCATCCTTGCAAGTAACCGTGAAGGGATTGACAACCCCTTTATAGCGTTGGGTGCAAGTGTTTGATTCTTTGTGTAGGTACATCTATTGGGGACTTGCTTGTATCTCCTACTGGATTGATACCTTGGTTCTCAACAACTGAGGGAAATACTTATCTACTTTGCTGCATCACCCTTTCCTCTTCAAGGGAAAACCAACGCATGCTCAAGAAGTAGCAAGAAGGATTTCTGGCGCCGTTGCCGGGGAGATCTACATCAAGCCTACCAAGTACCCATCACAAACTCATCTCTTGCATTTGCATTATTTGCCATTTGCCTCTCGTTTTCCTCTCCCCCACTTCTAAAATGATTTTCGAAAATATTTGCCTTTTTATTCGCCCTTGTTCCGTTCGCCTTTTTGCTCGTCTTTATGGCTCAACCCAAAAGCTTTGATCCTTACCTTAGGAAGTTGGAAGATATTGAGGATAATGTTAAAGGTTTCATGTCACTCCAATTTGACCACAATAGTTTCTTTAGAAACGAGCTTAAAGAACAAAAGACTTTGTGGGAATACATGAATAATGAACTTGATGATATGTCTAAGGAGTTTTATGGTTTGAAATATCACTTTGCTCATCTTCAAAATTTAGTAGGCCAAATTTCTGATAAACAAGCTATCATAGTCAATAAAATGGCCGCTAAACCAGAATCTTTAAATAATGATGAAGATCTTAAAGTCACTACTAGTAAAAAGCCTAGTAGTAGCGCTGGTTAAACGGCTAGTAGTAGCGCGGGTGCCTGCGCTACTACTATCGCGCTACAGCTAACTGGTAGTAGTAGCGCTGGTTCATCCCGCGCTACTAGTACATGTGTTAGTAGTAGCGCTGGTGCCACACGCGCTACTACTAACTATCTGTAGCGCGTGCCCGTGACCCGCGCTACTACTATTAATTTCAAAAACCAAAAAAAAATCGTGACCGCCGGCCGGAGATGGGCCCCTTCGAGGAGTAGGTCCTGTGCACCGCCGGCCGGAGATGGGGAGGAGATAAGCCCATGGCGGATCTGCAGGCGGGCGCCATGGCCGCCGCCTGACCTTCTCGCAGCTCGAGGGGAGGGGAGGGTACAGGATGGGATGGGATGGGATGGGATTGGAGGAGGAGAGGGTGGGGCAGCGACGGCGGTGAAGGAGAGAGCGGGGGGCATTGCCTCCGCCGGCGAGGTCAAGAGGAGATGGGAAGGTGTTGGGTGGCGGCGCCAATGCATGAGGAGAGGGGAGGGGAGGAATGAATCTGAGAGAGGGGGAGAGTGACGGGAGAGAGAGAGAAAGGAGGCCAGGGGAGAGGCTTACGGCGGCGGTGGTCTCGGGGAGGGGAGCGGCGGCGGCAGGGGAGAGGGCTGCGGCGGCGGCAGTGGTCTCGGGGAGGGGAGCGGCGGCGACAGGGGAGAGGGCGGCGGCGGCGGTGAGGTCGAGGGCGGCCTCGGGCGGCGGCGGTGAGGTCGACGACGACGGTGGCGACAGAGAGGAGCGGGGGAGAGGGAGGAGAGGGGGGAGTAGTGGGGGACTTAGGAAATTTTGTGCCGGCCCGCGCGGGGTTAGCTCAAAATAGCACTAGCGCTGGGTTCGGCCCAGCGCTATAGCTAAGATTTTAGCAGTAGCGCTTTTTTGCGGCGATCGCTGCAACTACAAATAGTGTCGGTGGGATCGTCGGGTCCAGCTTAGCAGTAGCGCTCTTTCTGTTTCCAGCGCTACTGCTAAGATTTTAGCAGTAGCGCTTTTTTGCGGCGAGCGCTGCTACTACAAATAGTGTCGGTGGGCTCATCGGGTTCAGCTTAGCAGTAGCGCTCTTTCTGTTTCCAACGCTACAGCTAAGTCTTCACTTGTAGCGCTGACAGAAGCCAGCGCTACTGCTAATTATCAGCAGCGCTTGTTATTTTCCAGCGCTACTAATAGTGTCCTACCTATAAGGTTTTTCCTAGTAGTGAGTGACTGATGTGACTCCTATTGAATTTTTGTTTTCTAATTTGAATCTTGATAAATATGGGACTGGAGATAAGTCAACTTTAGTTAAAAGTCGTCCCAATGATTTGGAGTTTATAGATCTTAATGCTAAGATAGATAAAAGTGGGATTGAAGAGGTCAAAACTTTAAATAGCAATGAACCCACTCTTTTGGATTTCAAGGACTTTAATTATGAGAATTGTTCTTTCATTGATTTTATTTCCTTGTTGCAATCCATGTTGAATTCTCCACATGCTTATGATCAAAATAAAGCTTTTACTGAACATATCGTTGATGCTATGATGAAATCTTTTGAAGAAAAACTTGAGTTGGAAGTTTCTATACCTAGAAAGCTTTATGATGAGTGGGAACCTACTATTAAGATTAAAATTAAAGATTTTGAGTGCCATGCTTTGTGTGATTAGGGTGCTAGCGTTTCCACGATTCCGAAAACTCTATGTGATGTGTTAGGTTTCCGTGAATTTGATGATTGCTCTTTGAATTTGCATCTAGCAGATTCCACTATAAAGAAACCTATGGGAAGGATTAATGATGTTCTTATTGTTGCAAATATGAATTATGTGCCTTTAGATTTCATTGTTCTTGATATAGATTGCAATCCTACATCTCCTATTATTCTTGGTAGACCTTTCCTTAGAACGATTGGTGCAATTATTGATATGAAAGAAGGAAACATTAGATTTCAGTTTCCATTAAGGAAAGGCATGGAACACTTTCCTAGAAAGAAAATTAAATTGCCTTATGAATCTATTATGAGAGCTACTTATGGATTGCATACCAAGGATGGCAATATCTAGATCTATTGCGTTTTGCCTAGCTAGGGGCGTTAAACAATAGCGCTTGTTGGGAGGCAACCCAATTTTATTTTTTGCTTTCTGTTTTGGTGTGTTTTGCACATTATTAATTCTGTAGTAATTGTGTTTTTATGTTTTTATTAGTGTTTGAGCCAAGTAAGACCTTTGGGATGGTCTACGGTGTTTGTTGATTTGATTTTGCTGAAAAACAGAAACTTTTGCGCTCAGTCCAGAAATTTTATAAATTCACTGGAACGAGATTTTGATCTGAAATTTTTACAAAAGATTGATATGCAAATTTTCCTGGTTTTCCTAATTTTTCAGAATTTTTTGAGTTACAGAAGTATTCGAAGTATACAGATTGCTACAGACTGTTCTGTTTTTGACAGATTCTGTTTTCTTTGTGTTGTTTGCTTATTTTGATGAATCTATGGGTTGTATCGGGGGGTATGAATCATGGAGAAGTTAGAATACAGTAGTTATTACCCAAATATAAATAAATAATGAGTTCACAACAGTACCTAAAGTGGTGATTTATTTTTCTTATACTAACGGATCTCACGAGTTTTCTGTTGAGTTTTGTGTTGTGAAGTTTTCAAGTTTTGGGTAAAGATTTGATGGACTATGGAATAAGGAGTGGCAAGAGCCTAAGCTTGGGGATGCCCAAGGCATCCCAAGCCATATTCAAGGATACCAAAGAGCCTAAGCTTGGGGATTCCCCGGAAGGCATCCCCTCTTTCGTCTTCAATCCATCGGTAAATTTACTTGAGGCTATATTTTTATTCACCACATGATATGTGTTTTGCTTGGAGCGTCTTGTATGATATGAGTCTTTGCTTTTTAGTTTGCCACAATCATCCTTGCTGCACACATATTTTTTAGAAGGACATGCTGAATCGTGAATTTATTAGAGTACTCTATGTGCTTCACTTATATCTTTTGAGCTAGGCAATGTTGCTCTAGTGCTTCACTTGTATCTTTTTAGAGCATGGTGGTGTTATGTTTTATAGAAATAATTGAACTCTCGTACCTCACTTATATTATTTTGAGAGTCTATAAACAGCATGGTAATTGGATTAGGTTATGAATTTGGTCCTAATATAATAGGCATCCAGGAGGGATATAATAAAAACTTTCATATTAAGTGCATTGAATATGATGGGAAGTTCGGTTCCGTGCATATAGTTTTGAGATGTAGAGATGGTAATATTAAGAGTTATGTTAGTAAGTAATTGTGGATTAGTAAAAATACTTGTGTTAAGGTTTGTGATTCCCGTAGCATGCACGTATGGTGAACCGTTATGTAATGAAGTCGGAGCATGATTTGTTTAATGATTGTCATCCTTTGTGTGATGGGTCGGGAGCGCGCGATGGTTTACTCCTACCAACGTCTCCCCTAGGGGCATGCGTCTAACACTTTGCTTCGATGACTAATAGACTTTTGCAATAAGTATGTGAGTTCTTTATGACTAATGTGAGTCCATGGATTATACGCACTCTCACCCTTCCACCTTTGCTAGCCTCTCTAGTACCGCGCAACTTTCGCCGGTGCATAAACGCACCTTCCTCAAAACAGCCACCATATATTTTCCTCAAAACAGCCACCATACATACCTATTATGGCATTCTCATAGCCATTCCGAGATATATTTCCATGCAACTTCCACCCTTCCGTTTATTATGACACGCACCATCATTGTCATATTGCTTTGCATGATCGTAAGACAGCTAGCATGATGTTTTTATGGCTTGTCCGTTTTTTTGATGTCATTTGCTATGCTAGATCATTGCACATCCCGGTACACCGCCGGAAGCATTCATATAGAGTCATATGTTGTTCTAAGTTTCGAGTTGTAAGTAAATAAAAGTGTGATGATCATCATTATTAGAGCATTGTCCCATGAGAGGAAAGGATGATGGAAGCTATGATTCCCTCACTAGATGGGATGAGTCTCCGGACTTTACAAAAAATAAAAGAGGCCAGCGAAGCCCAAATAAAAAAAAAGAGGCCAAAGATGCCCACCAAAAAGAAAAAAAAGAAAAAAAATGAATGAGAGAGAAGAGAGAAGGGACAATGCTACTATCCTTTTCCACACTTGTGCTTCGAGTAGCACCATGTTCTTCATGATAGAGAGTTTCCTATTTTGTCACTTTCATATACTAGTGGGAATTTTTCATTATATAACTTGGCTTGTATATTCCAATGATGGGCTTCCTCAAAGTGCCCTAGGTCTTCGTGAGCAAGCGAGTTGGATGCACGACCAATTAGTTTCCTTTTGAGCTTTCATACACTTATAGCTCTAGTGCATCCGTTGCATGGCAATCCCTACTCACTCACATTGATATCTATTGATGGGCATCTCCATAGCCCGTTGATACGCCTAGTTGATGTGAGACTATCTTCTCCTTTTCCCTTGCACCTCCACCACATTCTATTCCACCCATAGTGCTATATACATGGCTCACGCTCATGTATTGCGTGAGAGTTGAAAAGGTTTGAGAACATAAAAAGGGTGAAACAATTGCTTGACTTGTCATCGGGGGTGTGCATGATTTAGATACTTTGTGTGGGGAAGATGGAGCATAGCCAGACTATATGATATTGTAGGGACAACTTTCTTTAGCCATGGTATATTGAAAGACATGATTGCTTATTAGTATGCTTTAAGTATTATTGTTTTAATGTCAATATTAAGATATAGTATTGAATTTTACGGATCTGAATATTCATGCCACAATAAAGAATATTACATGGATAAATATGTTATGTAGCATTCCACATCAAAAATTCTGTTTTTATCATTTACCTACTCGAGGACGAGCAGGAATTAAGCTTGGGGATGCTTGATACGTCTCCAACGTATCAATAATTTTTGATTGCACCATGCTATTATATTATCTGTTTTGGATGTTTTATACGCATTAATATGCTATTTTATATTATTTTTGGGACTGACCTATTAATCTAGTGCCTAGTGCCAGTTTCTATTTTTTCCTTGTTTTTGAGTATTGCAGATAAGGAATATTAAACGGAGTCCAACGGAATAAAATCTTCGGAATGATTTTTCTTGGACCAGAAGGAACCTACCAAGCTTGGAGACCAAGGCAGGAGAGCTGCCGTGTGGCCACAAGCCACAGGGGCGCGCCCGGGGGGGTAGGGCGTGGCCCCCTGGCTTGTGGGCCCACGGCAGCCCTCCTAACCCTACTCTTCGGCCTATAAATTCCCAAATATTCCCTGGATTCCAAAAAAGAGCCACGAAAATACTTTTCCGCCGCCAGGAGCCTCTGTTCCCGTGAGATCCCATCTGGGGACCTTTTCCGGTAATCTGCCGGAGGGGGATTCGATCACGGAGGGCATCTACATCAACTCCATTGCCCCTCCGATGATGCGTGAGTAGTCCACCACAGACCTTCGGGTCCATAGCTAGTAGCTAGATGGCTTCTTCTCTCTCTTTGCTCTTCAATACCATGTTCTTCATGATCTTCATGGAGATCTATCCGATGTAATACTCTTTTGCGGTGTGTTTGTCGAGATCCGATGAATTGTGGGTTTATGATCAGATTATCTATGAATATTATTTGAGTCTTTTCTGAATTCTTATATGCATGATTTCATATCTTTGCAAGTCTCTTCGAGTTATTGGTTTGGTTTGGCCAACTAGATTGGTAATTCTTGCAATGGGAGAAGTGCTTAGTTTTGGGTTCAATCTTGCGGTGTCCTCACCCAGTGACATAGTAGGGGTAGCGAGGCACGTATTGTATTGTTGCCATCGAGGATAAAAATATGGGGTTTTCATCATATTGCTTGAGTTTATCCCTCTACATCATGTCATCTTACCTAATGCGTTACTCTGTTCTTCATGAACTTAATACTCTAGATGCAGGCAGGAGTCGGTCGATGTGTAGAGTAATAGTAGTAGATGCAGAATCGTTTCGGTCTACTTAACACGGACGTGATGCCTATATGCATAATCATTGCCTTGGATATCGTCATAACTATGCGCTTTTCTATCAATTGCTCGACAGTAATTTGTTCACCCACCGTAATATTTGCCTTCATGAGAGAAGCCTCTAGTGAAACCTATGGCCCCCGGGTCTATTTTCCATCATATATTTTCAGATCTATTTACTTGTGCTTTTACTTTCCGCAATATTTTCCATCTATCTCTATCAGATCTCATCCTTGCAAGTAACCGTGAAGGGATTGACAACCCCTTTATAGCATTGGGTGCAAGTGTTTGACTCTTTGTGTAGGTACATCTATTGGGGACTTGCTTGTATCTCCTACTGGATTGATACCTTGGTTCTCAACAACTGAGGGAAATACTTATCTACTTTGCTGCATCACCCTTTCCTCTTCAAGGGAAAACCAATGCATGCTCAAGAAGTAGCAGTGCCCACGCAGCGAGGACGAGGATGAGCCCCGCGGTCCGATCGGTGGCGGACAGAAGCAGTTCCCTCCAGAGGTAAAAACCGTGAATATGATATACGCCACTCATATACCCAAAAAGGAGAGGAAGCGCGCCCTTTGAGAGGTCTACGCCGTAGAGCCTGTAGCCCCGAAGTATAGCCCATGGTCGGCATACCCGATCACCTTCGATCGACGCGACCACCCGACCAGTATCCATCATGGGGGTTCAGCCGCCCTCGTCCTAGACCCCATCATAGATGGGTATCACCTCACTAAAGTCCTAATGGACGGAGGAAGTAGCCTTAATCTGATTTACTCAGACACGGTGAAAAATATGGCTATAGATCCGTCAAGGATCAAACCCAGCGACACTACCTTTAAAGGAGTGATCCCAGGCGTCGAAGCCCGGTGCACGGGCTCTCTAAGCCTAGAACTAGTGTTCGGTTCGCCCGATAACTTTCGAAGCGAAGACTTGATCTGCTTGGCCGTACAGCGTTCGCGCTTTAACGCCGTCCCAAAATACGCATACCTAAAGCTCAAGATGTCCGGCCCCAAGGGGGTCATTACTGTCAACGGCAACACGGAGCGCTTCCTCCGAACTGAGGAACATGCGTTGGCCCTAGCGGCGGAATTCCATTACAATGATGATCGGCAAACGCCGACATCTACCGTAAAGGCACGTAAGGATGGGAAGCGAGCTCGGTTTCAGCCGGAACTCCCAGATCCTTCTTCTCCCCATAAATAGGGACACGCTCCCCATTGCACAGCCCTAAGGCCAGCAAAGCACGTGCCAAGGAGGCACAACTTCGCGCTCAAGATTCCATGGGTGGCGGTGGGGAACAACTATCAAACAGTAAGTGTTCGGCTGGACCGAACTACTACCATTAAATGTCTTCAGACATACTACAGGTACCATCAAGGACCTGCTAAAGCGTAAAGCTCATCCACACTTCGGTGACTTCTCAAGATTTTCTTTCCAAGGTCCGCTCGCCGACAGCACCACCCATAAAGGTATACAACTCCCTAGGAGGCGCAGGAGCGGACAAACGACAGGGCACATCGAGGACGTCAGGTCACCCATCGAAGACCCCTGGTACAACCCCTCCTGTAAAATTTATATTTCATTTTCAAATACCTGTAAACAGTTGCTTTGGCAATTCGAACAATAAGAGTTGTTGAGCAAAATATAAAACCATTATGCATGGTCGCTTCGCTGCCTTTTTTGGCACGTACTCTATTTTCTCCCTACTCAACACCTCTTACGAAACTGTTTGGTACACATTACGATGCAACCGGCTAATAGACCAGGGACTCGAATTTAAAAAATCGCCCTAAGGACATTCGATTGCGCGTTCGGCGTCTCGGAATTCGCTTTATATGTATTGCTTCCGAACTATGTCTTGGGTCAATAGTTGGGTTGCCCGGCTCCTGTGCTTGCCCCTTTACGTTCCGCTCGTTCGGCTAAAAGGGCAAAGGGAGAACCACTGTGATTGTGTTTCCAGCTAGCCTGGTCAAGCACCTCAGGGGAGAAAGCCAAAAATTGATTGTCATAGTATGTGAGAACCGGTCTGCGAATACGAGCTTAAGTGTTATAAAAACCTCGTTAGAGGTTATTCCGTGTCATATGATGGGTTTGGTATTCGTACAAGCCATGTGATGACGGCTCTAGCCGCGGTTCTTCCGTACATCACAAACGACTGTGGGCTAGGCATCAGCCCCCGCATTCCTTTTTCACGCTCCTACGGCTAAGTGAAAGTAATAAAGCACTATGGTCTGATTGCCTTGTTCCCCTCACACTACCGCCTTCGGGTAACGATAGCTGAGATAAGGGTCACAGTGCGTAGGCAGAGACACCTCGCATAGTATCTACGTGGGGTCTGAAGCCGATGACTCGCAACTTTCAGTTTAAACGGCCACACGGGAGTTATATCGAATGCAAAACATAAAAGACAGGATAAACCATGCATCATAAAATCGTTCAAAGGTCTCCGGACATATTACAATGCGTTTACTCATAAATGTTTTCTTTTGAACACTGAGCCTCTATTGCCCGAGCACCCTCCATCACTACGGAGAAGTATAGCTCAGGGCACCTATGCTCCTTTCCAGGGGGGCGGAGGAGCAGTGGCTATCTTCGTCGGATCAAACCCCGGCCAGTGCACCTTGGCCCTTGCAAAGGCCATCCGAGCTCCCTCGATACAGGAAGAACGCCTTAGTGCGTCGATCCGAGGCGAGGCGTCGCTCAGCTTCCGCACAAGGCGAAGTAGCTCCTCGGCAATGGCTCGTCGGGCCATAGCCGGATACAGAGATCCTTCATGGCCGGCTCCACCATCCTATGTAGCTCCATCAGCTCCTTCATTTGCTCGATGGGAAGAGTAGAGCGCTCGGGGGCTTCATATTGCGCCCAAAACAGCCGAGCTTCATCTCCCTCTCCCCGCGAAGCATAGAGCTGGTTTGCGTCCGCTATGCTCTTCTGGAGGTCCGAGCAGGCGCCTGAGGAACGCAACACTTGGATGAGCAATGCGAACCTGCTATCACCAAAGGCACACTGCAGTAAATACGGCTTACCATCCGTGATAGCCTTAACTTGGCAGACCTGTTCTTCAAAGAACCGCCTATCCACCCGCTCCTTTTGGAGATCGGATTTCAGAGTGGATAGTTCGGTGGCCTGCTCCTTGCCCTTCTGCTCAAGGTCCTCGCACTTCTGGCCGGCGTCCTTGAGCTCCTGCTGGATCTCCTCCACCCGAGCCTCATGCTTGGCACTCGTGGCTTTTAAAGCGGAAAGCGCGGCAACCGCTTGTTCGGCCGAGGCCTTCTCGTCCGCGGCCTCTTGCTTCGCCTTCTGCAGCTCGGCCTTGAGTTCTTCGATTTCCTTCAACGAGGCTGTGAAAGCAATAAATATATAAGCATACTAATTCGACAACGCGACTCACTCATGATGGAAAATTTGGATATTATAATCCGGCTTACCTTGCGCCTCGTCGAACCTTCTATTCAGAGCGTCAAGCTCATCTTCGGAGCTCTTGAGCTTCCGATTTAGCTCGTCTAGCTCGACGGCATTAGCAGCCGCCGCCGATGACGAAGCCTACAAATAACAAACCCCTATCAGATTACATGGGTTCAAACGTCCGAACTGTCATAACATGACCCTATGTTCGGTCCTCTTAAGGGTTGTTAGAACATTACGAACAAATATCGTCTCGTACATTGTTCGGTCGCTCATTTGTACTTGACCCCCAGGTGAGTTTTTCTAAACTCACCTAGGGCTCGGGGGCTGCTATATATATAACGATAGCACAAATGTAATAAATTAATATTCCAGAAATTGAACATTACGTGGCTCACCTGGAAGCCCGTCAGGAGACCGTTGAAGGCCTCCTTCAGTCTGCTATCAACGGACTGAATGCTTTGCAAAACCGCACCGATAAGGGTGTTGTGATCCTCAGCGATGGAGGCGCTTGATAGAGCCTCCTCCATAACCGGCCACCCAGTGATCGGTGGCGCCGGTGGTGATTGGTTAGCCCGATCTCCAACCGGGGATTGAACCGGTGGCTCCGGAGGCATGGTGCGCTCCGGAGATGACCTTGGAGGGGACTGGACATCCCTTCCTCCGGTCTCCTCAGTGTCCGGGAGGGGCTCCTCCTCCCGGTCTTCGGTGGCCGAGGCGTTAACCTCGACCATGACATTGTCACCCCCACCGCTTGTGTTCGGCTCCAGAGGAGCCTGGTGGGATGACACCTCCGCGGCATCCTTCGCGGCGCCCGGAGGTGTGGGATGTGACGCGGTCCCACTCTCTGCCAGCTCGGCAGGTGGAGTCTCCCCGTCCAAAACTTGATCGGTGGGGAGGACGCGTGGTGGGCTGCGGATGAAAAGGCGCTCACGTGTTAGTATCATCTAAAACTTGGCATAAATAGCTCGGGGAGTCTTCGGATTCTTACCTTCGAGCTGGGGGCTTGACCCTTAGGTTCCGTCGAGGAACCTTCTCGAAGTCCTCGGACTCGGTGTCCGAGCCGGAACTTTCGTCGGGTAGGATCAACCTCGCCCGACGTGCCCTCTTCGGGGCAGGAGGAGGTATCTCCTCCACGGTGTCCGACGGCACCGCCCTCTTTCTCGGGAGGGGTGAATCGCCTTCCCCCTCATCCTCATGCTCCTCCTCATTAGAGGAGGGATGGGTTTCCTCGGACGTAGCGTCCGGCTGGTCCTTGATGCGGAGACCTCCTCGGCCTTTCTTCTTCTTCTCTTTCTTTTCTGGCGCCTTGTAAGGCGCCACAACGAGCATCTCCGACAACAGCTTGGACCTGGCGTCTTCGGGGTGAGGTGTCGGGCAGTTGATGCCCATGGCTTTGCTCAACCATTTCTGCAAAGATGATCGGAAAGGTGCTTAGATTTTCTTTCGGAAGACGGAGCCGATCAATTGAAACTATGTTATACCTGGGAAGGAGGGTTATCGGCATGTAGGCCCTGATCCTCCTCCTTGGCTGGCTAGCTCTCCTGAGCCTTGAACAACGCCTTCCACAGTTTCTCCAGAGTGGTGCGGAAGAGCTGGCGAACGGTAGGCTCATCGTCAAGCCGATAAGCCCACATGGGAGAGTCTCGGCGCCGACAGGGGAGGATGCGCCGTCGAAGCATGATCTGGACCACGTTGGCCAGCTCGATCTTGCCCTTTATCATTGAGGCGATGCGCTTCTGTAGGTTGTCCACCTCCACATCCGACCCCCAGTCGAGGCCCTTTCGGAGCCATGAGGTCAATCTTGTGGGGGGGCCGGATCTGAACTCGGCCGGAGCAGCCTGACCTTCTTCCCTTGGCTCGGTGATATAAAACCACTCTTTTTGCCAGGTCTTGATGGTGTCGATGAAGGTGCCGGACGGCCATCCGATGCGGGGGAGCTTGCTGATGACCGCCCCACCGCAGTCTGCGTGTTCGCCTGCGACACACTTCGGCTTGATGTTGAACACCTTGAGCCATAGTCCGAAGTGCGGTTCGACCCGCAAGAAGGCCTCGCAGACGATGATGAAGGCCGATATGTGCATGAAGGAGTTCGGCGGGAGGTCGTGGAAGTCGAGTCCGTAGAAGAAAATGAGGCCCCTCACGAAGGGGTGGAGCGGGAAGCTCAGTCCCCGGATGAAGTGGGGGACGAACACCACCCTCTCGCCGGGCTTGGGAGTGGGAACCACTTGTTTTGGCTCGGCGGCGCGGTGGTAGATCCTGGCGGGGAGGTAGCCGGCCTGTTTCACGTCCCGGATATCCTGGTCGGTGACCGTGGAAGCCTCCCACTTGCCGTTGGAACCGGAACCAGCCATGGCCGAGCTCGGAGGGGGAGTTGTGAAAGAACTGGATCTGGGCTCTGGAGGCTTAGGAGATTGGGGAAGCAGAGGATGCGAATGGGAAGCACGAATAGGCCTTGGGGTTTTTTCCCTTTTATGGGGCTTGTCGCCGGTTAGCCTCCCTTTACTGCGCCGTGAATCCCTCCGCTTCCCAAGACGTGTGTACCATTATACGCGCATGATTAACCATATCCCGTGTGAAACGGAGCACGATCTATGCATTGATGGATCGTGCTGATGAAAAAACGGCCTCGAACCGCGAATCAAGTTTTTGCAACTGGTTCAGTGGTCGTGGTGAGCCGTGACCTTTCGTCAGAAAGGTTGTCAGGAAACAATGTTTGCTCCTTAACGTTTGGCCTTCGGGGCTAAGCTATTCAAGGTGTTCGGGCGGTCCTCTGATCGGGAAAACTACGTGTCATCAGAGGCCGAACTAAACTCGGCCGATCACTAACTGGGGAGAAGAACTCGCCTCGCAAGCCGACGACTCTGATCCTGCGAAGCAGCTGGAGCTAAGACCCTTGGCGTTGGAGGCTAGTTCGGGGGCTACTGAGGGAGTCCTGGTTTAAGGGGTCCTCGGGTGGCCGACCTGTTTCTCATGGGCCGGACTATATGGGCCATTTACCGAGCATTGGATTGACCGAAAGCCTTGTCGCCAGGAAGGAAGCTTCGGGAATCGTGGCGTGTCCTCCAAGGTTGGAATAGTGGATAGGCATGTTTTTCCCTTTGATGTGTAACCGACCATGTGTAAACCCTAGGTACCCTCGGCGTCTATATAAGCCGGAGGGTTTTAGGTTTTAGAAGAGGACAACTCATCTAGGGTTTAGCTATTCGATCTCGAGGTAGATCAACTCTGTAACCTTCATATCATTAATATAATCAAGCAGGACGTAGGGTTTTACCTCTATAGGAGGGCCCGAACCTGGGTAAACATCGTCTCCTTCGTCCCTTGTTACCATCGATCCTAGTCTCGCAGCTCGGGACCCCCTACCCGAGATCCGCCGGTTTTGACACCGACACCTCTCTCCTACTTCAAGAATTTCACGTGAATTCCAAAGTTGATTGTTTTGGATGGGCTCTGGTTACGATGTATGGGGCGTCGCGTAACAACCTGAGTTTAAATCTGACTTCTTGGCAGACCTGGTGACGATTTGCGGACAAGAGAGGTTACCCATGTTGATTCGCGGCGATTTTAATATCATTAGATGGAGCGGAAAATAATAATGATAACTTCGATGGAAGATGGTAATTCGTGTTTAATGCTATTGTTGAGAGTTTGGAAATTAGAGAGATTGATCTCAATGACAGACAATATACATGGTCAACCACCTTAGCAAATCCAACATATGAGAAGTTAGATCGAGTGTTAACCAGTATAGAATGGGAACATAAGTTCTCTCTTGTAACGGTGCATGGGTTACTGACAGGACTTTCAGACCACACTCCTGTCTTTGTTGACTCAGGGGACGCGACCGATGTAGGCAACGAGAACATCTTCTATTTTAAGTTATCATGGTTCGAAAGAGAAGGGTTCATACACTTGATCACCAGGGAATGGAATAAAGAAAAATGAGGTTCACCACTTGCCGCTTGCCGGCTTGTGGTGTCGCCTTCACCGGCTCGCAGCGCCCACCAGCTGCAGTCACACCACCGTCCAGTCACGGTTGAAGCAGGCAGCACAAACCCGCATCGCCGTCGGGGTATCGTCGCTGCTCGTTGATCAGCCAACCAGCCTGGACGCTAGGAACATCACTCAATGCTCGTAGCTTTTGCCATGGCTGGTTGCAGTCGTCGCCCTTCCATCAAACATGCCGGTCGGCTCTAGCACCGATAACCGCTGGTTGCAGCCCGAGCATCAGGTGGGCAACTGGCGGTTGTAGCACCAACTACGTGTAGACGAACTGCAAAGTGAACTACAATAGCACCCTTCAGTGTATTCTTAGAGACGCTCCAGTGCATACTATAGGGCGTCTTATTCCCTGATTGCCTCTCAAACCTAGCTAGTTAATTAGTAGTTACTCTAACATGCATGGAGAGATCAAAAAGATTCGTCCTGGTACCAAGTATTCAAGGTTCAGTTTTTTCCATCAATACATGATATGCGTCACTCAAATGAAAGGTTAGTAGTTTCTGCTGACTTTCAAAAACTGTTTCAACGTTTGCAATTTATAGAGCTGCACTACTACTCGTGTTTCATTAATGCAAGCAGGCATGTGATTTCTCTGGGAATTATGTTTCATTAATGCCACTCCCGCTGTGTATGTCGTGCCCGGAGGACACACGACACGTTTGTACCGATTTCGTGGTCGATTTCGTGGTCGCCGTTCCAACTGCCTCCGGCTTTAACATTGGCAAACAACGTCCAGTGAGCCCGTCCGCCTCTCTGCTGCTGCCAGCCAGAGAGAGTAGACAGGCATTTTTTTCCTTTTCTCCTAAATGGGTCTCACGTGTTAGGATGGGTCTAAAGGTGACTTGGCAAAGCTGACTCAGACAGTCAATTTGGTCAAAACCGGTTAAAACAGGGCGGAGGGTTGATTTCTGAACTGAGTGGCAAGTTAAGGGTGTGGGATAACCGGTTTTGAAGTTGAGGGTTGATTTCTAGACCAAGGTATAAATTTAGGTTAAAATGTCGACTTCTTGCTTGTTTTTATGCGATATTTGCAAAGTTGGTCAATCATGTGAGGCATGTGCATCCAGGGGACAAAAACACAAGGATTATGTTCGCTACCGGGTAATGCAAGTTTGGCTAGTGCCCATGCCTTTGCCGAGCGAGTACATTTCATCAGACGCTCGGCAAAACAGAACAAAACCAAGTGCCCGCTGAAAAAACCTCAGCAAAGAAGAAGAACCTGGCAAATAAGAATGGTAACAGATTTGCCATATCGACGATCGCCATATGAAATATGGAGGCCGCGGCAGTTGTGTGCAAAGTCGCAAACACTGAGTCGCCATAGCGTGTCATCCATAGCTTTTCATTTATTTGATATTTTAATTTGTCATTTTCTTTAGAAATGTAGGGGCAATGTAGTCTCAAATTTGACATACCAAACTGCAGTATCGACATGATAAATTAATATTAACTATAATATGAGACAAAATCCATCGCATTACATATAACTAGGTACCACAAATGTCATTTAACGACATTTTCAGCCGGGACATTGGTACATATACTATCCATACTACTAGATGGCCGTCTGCGTCTAGTAGTCGTACCTTCCTACACGGACGAGATACCATCCATCCAGGGATGTAGCCGCTCCTCCTCGTAGGTGCGTTCATGTTCGTACTCACGGATTATCCGCAGCTTGTTGCGAGCTTGGATGTTGGTGAGCTCGGGCACGGCATGGAACGGGGCCTCCGGCTCCGCTTCCAGCTTCAGCTCCGGTTGGTAGGTGATGGGAAAGCAGGGTTCGTTCGGGGGGGGGGGGGGGGGGGGGGCGTCAGGGACGATGTCCTTCGGCTTCTCCTTCTTCCATACGAGGAGCATGGATCCCTCATGGTCGCGGCTGCCACTGCTTGTGCCAAGAGATGCAATGAATACGTCGCGACTACTAGATATACCACCGCTACAGGAGTAGGATATGATGGCTTCCATGTAAAGTGGGACGTGGGGAGAGTTCACCCAATGTTTGTGTTGTGTCTAGACGTGACGTTCCCCTCCGCTGCCATGTTCAACAGTGAAGTTCCGTAGAGACGACATTGTCGCTAAGAGAAGATTGGAGGGGAGGGGAGGATGCGGCTAGGGCTTGGGTGATGAGAATGCCTCGCGGTTCAGCTTTTATAGTTGGGGATGAAGTTGTGTGGCCATCCGAATGGCCGCCTTGGGAATCGAGGGGCGGTTGCTGCCACTAATGTCTAGGTGGTTACCGATCACGTCTCCCACTCATTGATGATTAATCGGCACACATATATGCATATATAGGCGACGCGACATTTGAAATTCGACAGTGGTACAACAAGGAATAAGTTCCAACTCCCCCTCCCATGCTGGTAGTTGCTTTATTGACCAAACTTCATATTGGCCTCCCCAGCCTCCAAATACGGAGACTAGGAGGTCGTTTATGGAGGAACATACATGAACAATGCCGATCAACACCCATATGGCGACTCTGCTAGAATGTCATTTTGGCCCAAAATCGTTGTATTGGCAGTTATGATGGCGACCGGGCCCATATGACGAATCCGCTAGAGTACCTCTAATATAAAACTCCGGAACATAAGAATACACCAAATTAACAACCAAAAACAATAACACCTCAATTAAATCACATACAAGTGGCGGGCACCTAAGGGCAGCTAAGGGAACCAATCACTCATAAGGCTAATCTCGTGAAATCCGTGCCACGGTTAATCTTGATCAAATCTGGGACATATACTACCTGTGGTGTGCGAGTAATCAAACCCTCCACTACCATGAAACGTATCAGTGACCAGGCCAACGGCTAAGCTGGAACCAAATTACTAGTGGATGTAGCCGGTGACAGGACAGCCCGGTGAACTAGCTGCAAAACGAGCATACATGGCAGCCAGCGTTAGCTAACCCTCTTTTTGTATCTATTCCATCTCGTTCATTGGCTGACACACTTGATCTATCGGTGACCCCATATAGGCTATAGCGTTGGTACCTTGCAGCCTCACTGCTCCCCCTGTACTAACATACAAGAGAGAGTTCGATGCACTGAGTTGGTTTATATACGATGATTACAGAAATAGGAACAATCTAACACACAAAGTTAAGATGAACAACAACTCCAGATTCGATTTGGTTCAAATCGCTGTATGAGTCAGAATCAATCTGATGAAACTGATTGACGACAGCAGCGGCGACGTCCGAGGAAAGCCGCAACGTCGACGTCGGCTACCTGGGATGCCGCTCATTGTCCCACACTTGCTTTGGTTTCGGCGTCTTAGTCAATGTTGCGGCAGCGACGTACGGTCTTTGTGGCTGTGGTGGGTGGGTACGGAGGTGTGGGTTGGTGCGGGCCTCAGCGGGGCGGCGGCTGTGGCCTGACTGGTGGTGCGGCGTGGCGGCCTTCCTTCAACTGGGTTGGAGCTGGTGGCGTGCGGAGCTGGTCGGCTGCGCTCATGACGGCGGCGGCCCTGACCTAGGGTTTGCGCTCGGGTGGGCCAGATCTGGGCCCGAGGTAGATTGAGGTGTTCTCCGGGAACTTGAGGTTCGGGCTCGGTCGGGGATGTGCCCGTGAGTATTGTCCCTGCGAGTACGGTGCACTGTTGGTGGTGGTCCTGGCATCGCCTACTCGCTTTGCCGTGTGGCACCGGTGCGGTGATCTCGAAGTTGGCAACGTGCAAGCTCGGCTTCGCGGCAGCCATCGACAGTCCTAGGTCACGTCCCCACATCCACAGGGACTGGTTGGGGATGAAGGCGTCGGTGCCTCCAACGGTGGAGGTGCTGGCCTAGATCTGGGGGCTGATGCCGGGGCTAGGTGTGGAAGGACGGCCTTTTACCCTACCTGCCGGGCTTGGTGTGCCGTGTGGCGGATGGGTGGCGGAGTCTTGGGACAGGGATGCCGGGGCGGTGGCCCCGGGCGGCGGTCCCCATGATTGGCTCTTTGACGGGCCTCATGGTGGCGTTGGTGGCTTCTCCTCTTGGTCGTATGGGCGGCGAGAGGTCTAGCGGCAGGTGGCTCGGGCACGCCCTTGTCGGCGGTGCCCGGAGCCGAATCTGGGAGTCGGAGTTCATCGCGTCCGTCCTGGGTCTACCGTCTGGCATGGGTGAGCTACCGAGCGAAAACTTCGTGCTTTGGCGCCGATGACGGAGACGATCGCGGGCGCCGCTTTCTTCCCGAAGACGTCATTGTGGTTCTCTTCTCCGTATTTGGGCTCCGAGTGAAAACCAGTGTACATTCCGGACTCGGCAGTGGCGACATTCTAGGCCTTTCTACCTCCTGAGGGCGCAGTCGTGGAATCTTGGTGTGTTAGGGCGTGGTGTGGCATTGTAATCTGATCACCCCGTGTTCTCCTTCGGTAGGGTAGGTTCTGCGTTGTAACGAGATCTCAGGATCCGTTATGTAAGATGGCTACCTCTCCACTATCACTAGTAGAAAACAGGGTACTAGTCCCGGTTCCAGAGGGCCTTTACTCCCGGTTCTGGAACCGGGACAAAACAAACGGTACTAATACCCAAAATAACCGGGACCAAAGGGGCTCCATGTGGCCGTTGCGGGGCGCCCATGCAGGAGGACCTTTAGTCCCGGTTGGTAACACCAACCGGGACCAAAAGGCAGCCACGCGTCAGCAGCTCGCAGTCGCTGGGGTTTTTTTTTGAAGGGGGGGTTTAGGGGTTTTGGAGGGTTAATTTAGGGGTTTCATATTGTGTTAGCTAGCTAATAGAGAGAAGTGACCTCTCTTTCTCCGTGCTTGGTCGACGCTAGCTACTATACATATAGAGAGAACTCGACGCTAGCTAGTAAGCAAATGAAGGAAACCATTAATTACACAAGATCGTCATGAACATATATAGAGAGAAGTGACATCTCTTTCTCTGTGCTTGGTCAAACAACAAGTTTTCGTATATCTACCCGAGGCTACTACATATATACAATATAACATCTCTTACAATCCCTAACATCATCTACCTAAGATCCATTTGCATTTTCACATGGTATTCTCTGTGTTCAGGTATGACGTGGTCCAAAAACAATCCCGCCAATTCCTATTGAATTGCTCGTATGCGATCATGTGGTAGGAGTTCATCCCGCATCTGCCAGATCTAATTTAAAGAAGGGGGTCAATACATATATATGAATGAAACTCAACACAATTGATGGTAATATATAAAAGAAAATTGTGAATATTGTTTACGTACTTCAAATTGTTTGTCAGAGAAGCCCCGCTCAGAGGTCAAGTGGCGAATGAACTCGCATACGTAGTATCCACATAAATTATTCCCAGGTGCCTGGTACAAGCACTTTACGAGAATAGAGTTCAATCAAACTGATAAGTAAGCATGATAATGGTATTGATGAAACTAGAATCAATGAGAGATGCGCGGAACTAGCTAGTACTACTTACTTTGGGGGGTGTAAATCGCAGCTCGTTGTTTAGGCCGGGAACCATTCCTGTGAACTGTTTCCAAACTCTGCCAGGCAAAGAAAATGATTACTTGATATCAGGAAATGAACGAAAGTTGGCGAAATGGTCCCGGTATGGATTGAACTTACTTCTGGAGCATTGCAGTCATGTCCGCATAATCCTCGGGATCTTTACGTCTCGAGTGTAAGACAGTTACTAATGCCCCGTCAAGCTTAATGGATAGCAGAATAAAGTGGAACCTGCGCACGCATACCTCATCAATTACAATACTTAACCTCGAGTAAGCGAAACCGAATATGCACAAGACAGTAACACTCACTTGAAGTTGTAAGGAAAGAGTATTTCCCTTTTGTTTTGATGTCTAAGGAACGCTTCTAGCAAGTTGTCCTCAGTATCTTTGGCTCTCTTTTTTACCGACCATTCATTTACGGTATTTGGGCTAATGAACCCAATGTCATAGATTTGTTATTTTTTGCATTCGACGATCTTCAATCTGCATAATATAGTGAGGATAATTATATATACATGCAATGAACGAGCTGAGCTAGAGACTTAATTATAGAAGTAATACTTACAGATAGTAGCAAGTCATGAGTTGTTTGTCGAGGGCCTTTTGATTGAATAACTGAAATAACTCCACAAATTCAACAGGCAGCAGGTCGACTCCAATGAAGTCGTGCTCTTTTTTAATTCCGACAAACAAACTGTCGGTCCCAGACTTCCTGCAGGTTTCCTTGTAGCAGTCATGCAATTTTTGCATCATCGTTGTTGGATGAGGATGAACAGGTTTGACGAGAGGCTTCCTGTGCTCGTATCTAAAGTTATCTACTACTACCTCAGCCGTTTCAAACTGTACATCATCGCCCACGTAATCACCAAGAGTGATACCGGGCAGTAGCACCGGATGATTAGCGATATCGCTAGACACCTTGAGCGGGGGGCACGATTGCTTCTCCTGTTCGCCGAGCTGGGGAATTGTTTTCCCACTTATTCGTTTTTTGTCTCTGGCAGAACTGGAAGTACTTCCCGACCGCCGCGCTACCTCATATGTATTTTTAATACAGCGGTCAAAGTTGGATTGCCGCGGAGGCGGTGGTGGTCGCTTCAGGGTATCCACAGTGCGCTTCGCTTTCACCGGATCTACCATTTCCTTCGGAGGTGGACGTTTCCGTGCAAAATGGGCCTTCACTTCGGCTTCCATGATTTCAGTGGTTTCCTTGTCAGTCCTCTCATATGGTAACTTTGGAAGAGGCTTGAGGCTTGGAACAATTTGTATTTCTTCCCGCCTATTGTACTGCTAGCCGCCGGAGCGGCAGCGTCTCTCTTCCGCCGTTGCTGACGTGCCGGAGGAGGCAGAGTGCCCTGACACGCCGGAGGAGGAGGAGGAGGAGGCAGAGTGCCCTGACGCGCCGGAGGAGGTAGAGTGCCCTGACGCGCCGGAGGAAGAGAAGGAGGAGGCGGAGTGCCCTGACGCGCTAGAGGAGGAGGAGGAGGAGGAGGCGGAGTGTCCTGATGCGCCGGAGGAGGAGGAGGAGGCGGAGTGTCCTGACGCGCCGGAGGAGGCTGAGTCTGCTGAGGCGTCCAGTTTGGAAGCTTGATGTACTCCTTTCTCCATAGACATGTACTCCTCAAAGCATTTTCCAGAACAATAATATCCTCTTCACATGTAGGGTTGTCAAGCTCCAGCCCCTCAAATCCATCCATTATTTCATCCACCATCACAACAGCATAGCCATGTGGAATTGGACGACAATGGAAAGTTCCCTCAGCTCGAGGAGGTACAACAGAGCCGACCGCCGCCTTCAAGGTCAGGTTCTGGCATTTCGTCATTAGGTCGCAATGTTCAGCCTCCGTGATACTATCCTCGGGGTAGCGAGGTGCCGTGAAATCAGGCTGAACACGCTTCGTGTAAGCCACGCTGCTTCTTTGCTGAGATGGTGGGGTAGCTTCGAAGGAAGGATCTTTGTGCCACTGAGATGGTTGGCAAGTAGCTCGCTGGCTCTCAAGTTCCTCTAGTTTTGCTAATCTTGCACTGAACTTCTGCATTTCGCTTGCTTCCTGTTTCCTCTTTCTCTCTCAGCTTCTATAACCACCGCTGTCGGGAAAAACATGCACCCATGAAACGGAGCCTGATGTGCCTCGTGTTCGTCCAGGGTGTTCAGCATTCCCGAGGGCCTCTGTCAGCTCGTCCTTATCTCTGTCGGGAATGAACGTCCCTTCCTGCGCTGCCTTGATTGTTGCCTCAAGCTTCCGGATGGGTATTGCAAGTTGCTCGTCCGTCCAAACACACTCCCCTGTTTCTGGGTCCAAAGTTCCCCCAACCCCGAAGAACCAAGTCCTTGAACGATCTGGCCAGTGCAATGTCGCTGGTTGGACCGATTTAGCAAGCAGGTCTTGCTCAGCTTTGTCCCACAACGGCCGGGCTTTGTAGTAGCCACCTGACCCCGTGTGATGGTGATACTTCTTCTTTGCAGTATTTTTCTTGTTTGTCAGTGACATTTTCTTACCCTTCTCCGATTTCTTGAAGGCCACAAATTCGGGCCATTGATCTCTTATCTTATCATATCGACCGATGAATTCCGGAGTCTCCTCTTTCTCGACAAACTTTGTGTTCAACTCTTTCTTCCAGTTCCTTTCGCTCTATAACTGGGTTATTCGGATCCTCCTCTCGCGGTAGGCTGAAATTTCTCATCAGCTCGGTCCAAAGATCATCTTTCAGTCTATCCTGGACATACGAAACTTCAGGGTCCTTATTATTCTTATGCCATTGCTGGGTGCTGATCGAGACGTAGTCCCTAACAACAACTCCACACTGATGTACAAATGCGCCCTTGGTCCACTTGGGAGCAATCGGTCGCCCATCTTTCGCGACTTCTGTGATCGTAAACCTTTCATCCTGGCGCAACCTTTTCTTCGGGCCTCGTCACCTTACCTCGCCGGACTTTGCAACAGTTGAGGCTCCCTCCTCCGTTCAGTCACCGGAACCGTTATCATGATCACCTTCCTCCGCCATTCGGTCACCGGAGCCGTCATGATCTCGTTCCTCCTCCATTGTTGGATCACCAGAGCCGTCATCCTCTCCTTCATGACCATCGGTGTCGTTGAGATACGACAAGGGATCACCTCCCTCGCGGATTGTATCCCCCAAAAACTGTTCTTTTTCTAAGTCTCTGTGATCCATAGTTTCTGCAAATATTACAACATGGCAATATACAAACATGAGATATGCAAATCAATACAAGGTAATGCAACAATACGATCATATAATGTCACTAATACATCATCGAATAGTATCACTAATACATCATCGAATATTATCACTAATACATTATCGAATATTACCACTAATACATCTCGAATATTATTATATAATATCACTAATACAGATCTAGTTGACGTCTGGCGGCATAGGCGGTGGACACCCAAAGAAAGGAACTATGACAGGATCATAGCTCGGGTGAGATCCCTGAAGAACCTGCCAGGTATTGGAGAACCTGGCGTCCAACGCAGCCATGTAGAGTCGGACGTGCTCGTCCTCCTCCCTGACACGGCAATGTACCAACTCCGTGGGTGCCGGCTCCCTCTGCAGCGACAGTGGTCCACGCGACCGCCACCAAAGAACCTCCGGGTCGACGACGGGACCCTGATTCCTCACCAAGCTGCGCGCCCCGGAAGGCAGCACCTCCCAGTGCCAGCCCGGCGGAGCCTAGTCCCGGACATGGCGCCTCTCAAGCAGGTGGTTGCCACCGAGTCGACGACGAGGATGCTGGTCGGGCATCATCGACTCAACGGCTACGCTATGCAACTAAACATTTAAACATCTAAACATCATATATCTGCCTAATATAAAATCGTCGATATCGTCGGGGACTCTCCCTCACCGACGATCGTCGGGGACTCTCCCTCACCGACGAACATCGGGGACTCCTCGTTATCGCGTCACCGACGACCGACGATACAACATTATTTCCAACTAAAACAACTAAAACATAAAAAAAAACTAAACAACTAAAACAACTAAAAATAAAACAACTAAATTAACTAAAACAATATGAAAATAATCATCTATATAAAATGATTTATCATCATCTATCCTCCATCATCTATATGAAAATAATTAACTAAATAACTAAGACAACCAAATAATCAACTAAAACAATATGAAAATAATCATCTATATGAAAATAATCAACTAAATTAACTGAAACTAAATTAACTAAAACAATATGACAACAATATGAAAACAAATATGAAAACAATATCGATGCGGGGGAGCACACCGGGGGGGCTGACTAGGAGAGCGGCGACGGCGTCGGGTCGGGGCGGCAGCAGCGTAGGGCAGGGGCGGCGGCGGCAGGGCAGGGCGGCGGAGAGGGCGTCGGGGCAGGGACGGCATCGAGCGGCGACGGCGCCGGGTCGGGGCGGCGGCAGCGCAGGGCAGGGGCGGCGGCGTCGTCGGGGCAGGGGCCGGTGACGAGGGGCGACGGCGTCGACGGGGCAGAGGGCGGCGACGAGGGGCGACGGCGTCGGGTCGGGGCGGCGGTAGCGCAGGGCAGGGGCGGCGGCGGCGTCGGGGCAGGGGCCGGCGATGAGGGGCGACGGCGTCGACGGGGCAGGGGCCGGCGACGAGGGGCGTCAACAGCGAGCTCAGGCAGCCTGGCGGCGTCGATGTGCTCGGCGTCATCGGGGGCAACTGCAGATGAAATCTGCAAATTTTCCCAACTCCCGCTTATATACCCAACCCTTTAGTCCTGGTTGGTGGCTCCAACCGGGACCAATGCCACCCTTTCGTCCCGGTTGGAGCCACTAACCGGGACTAAAGGTCAATTTTCAGTAGCCGAAAGGGCGGGAAGCAGAGACCTTTGGTCCCGGTTGGTGGCACCAACCGGGACTAAAGGGCGGCATTGGTCCCGGTTGGTGGCTCGAACTGGGAAGAAAGGGTGGCATTGGTCCCGGTTCGAGCCACCAACCGGGACCAAAGGCCTGTGCTTGGCACAGCCGCGGAGCGGTTGGATGTTTAGTCCCACTTCGCCAAGCGAAGGGCGCCCGGACCTGTTTATAAGCCCCGTCGCGGCTGCAACGTTGACCTCCTCTCTAAAGCAGGCCTGTGGGCCTAACCGACCTCTTTCTGCATAAAAAAAATAGCAAAAGTGAAAATAGATGCGAATTTATATAGAAAATTCAACCTAAATTCAAACTGCTAGTTGCGCGTAACTAGCACTTTGAATTTAGGTTGAATTTTCTCTATAAATTCGCATCTATTTTCACTTTTGCTATTTTTTATGTTATTTTTTTGCATATTAAAATTTCTTAACAAAAAATACTTTATGAATATTCTTTTTGCTATTAAAGTTTTTAACAAAAATAATTTGATAATTTTAGTTGCATAAATTTCATATAATATTAAGTTAAATAACTTTGATCGGACGAAAACACGTCTATTACAAAAGGATTTCAATTTTTAAACATATTTTAACTCAAGACTTTTTCTGCATTCAATATGCACCATTCAAAGCCACATTATCACTTTTCAACCCTTTTCTGACTTCATTTGCTATTTTTCATGCATTTCATGATTTATTTTGAGCTAAAATGACCCTGAATTGAAAAGCACTTTAAATGAACTCTGAAATGGTTGAAAGTTGGCATGGTATCATAATTTCACCCACATAGCATGTGCTAAAAAGTTGAGAGGGTTACAGGAAAAACTGGGTGCACTTCGTGTACACACTGGACAATCTCTTTCGAAGTATCAGGGTTTTGGACGAAAACTCGTCTATTACAAAAGGATTTTAATTTTTTTTAAATATTTGAGCTCAAGACTTTTTCTGCATTCAATATGCACCATTGAAAGCCACATCATCACTTCTCAACCCTTTTCTGACTTCATTTGCTATTTTGCATGTATTTGATGATTTATTTTGAGCTAAAATGACCCTGAATTGAAAAGCACTACAAATGAACTCTGAAATGGTTGAAAGTTGGTATGGTATCATCATTGCACCCACATAGCATGTGCTAAAAAGTTGAGAGTGTTACGGCAAAAACTGGATGCACTTCGTGTACAAAATGGATAGTCTCTTTCGAAGTATCAGGGCTTCAGACGAAAACTCATCTGTTACAAAAGGCATTTCATTTCTTGACATGTAACTCCAGTGATATTCTAGATCAAAGCCATCATCAGAATAGTTGTTGAGCGAAAGTCTTCACTTTTTCTTCGCGTGTGTCCCTTGCTTATTGCGCCGTAACCATGGATAATCTTCATCGTTTAACAGGGTGCTTGGGTCAGCCTTCACTTTGAAGGGAAGAATTTCATGAAACTTTTCATAATCTTCAGACATGTCTGTCTTGCCCTCCACTCCCACGATGTCTCTTTTCCCTGAAAGAACTATGTGGCGATTTGGCTCATCGTATGATGTATTCGCTTCCTTATCTTTTCTTTTTCCCGGTTTGGTAGACATGTCCTTCACATAGAAAACCCGCGCCACATCATTGGATAGGACGAATGGTTCGTCTGTGTACCCAAGATTGTTCAGATCCACTGTTGTCTACCTGTACCCCGCCTCCTGACAGATTGACCCATTTGCACCGAAACAAAGGGACCTTAAAATCATGTCCATAGTCAAGTTCCCATATGTCCACTATGTAACCATAATATGTATCATTTCCCTGTTGGTTACTGCATCAAAGCGGACACCACTGTTTTGGTTGGTGCTCTTTTGATCTTGGGCGATCGTGTAAAATGTATTCTCATTTATCTAGTACCCTTTGTAAGTCAATACAGTCGAAGATGGTCCCCTAGCCAATGAGTACAGCTCATCTACAACAGTGGTGTTACCCATGAGATGTGTTTGCAACCAACTGCCGAAAGTCCTGATGTGTTCACATGTAATCCAGTCGTCACACTGCTCCGGGTGTTTGGAGCGCAGAATATTCTTGTGTTCACCAAGGTAGAATTCTGCAGAACTGTGTAGTGGGCTTGAGACCAAGAATGCCCGACCCTACATATTATTGAGTCCGGTCCTAGCGTGCCTTTTCCAGTCAGTCTCCCCTGATATCGCGATTGAGGGAGACCAATCGGCTTAAGGTCAGGAATGAAGTCAACACAAAACCCAATGACCTCCTCTGTTTGATGGCCCGTGGAGATGCTTCCTTCTGGCCTAGCACAGTTACGAACATATTTCTTTAAGACTCCCATGAACCTCTCAAAGGGAAACATATTGTGTAGAAATACAGGGCCTAGAATGCCAATCTCGTCGACTAGATGAACTAGGACGTGCGTCATGATATTGAAGAAGGATGGTGGGAACACCAGCTCGAAACTGACAAGACCTTTCACCAAATCACTCTTTAATCTTGGTAGGATTTCTGGATCGATTACCTTCTGAGAGATTGCATTGAGGAATGCACATAGCTTCACAATGGCTAATCGAACGTTTTTCGGTAGAAGCCCCCTCAATGCAACCGGAAGCAGTTGCGTCATAATCACGTGGCAATCATGAGACTTTAGGTTCTGGAACTTTTTCTCTGCCATATTTATTATTCCCTTTATATTCGACGAGAAGCCAGACGGGACCTTCATACTGAGCAGGCATTCAAAAAATATTTCCTTCTCTGTTTTGGTAAGAGCATAGCTGGCAGGACCTTCATACTGCTTTGGATGCATGCCGTCGTTTTCGTGCACACGTTGCTGGTCCTCCCGTGCCTCCGGTGTATCTTTTGTCTTCCCATACACGCCCAGGAAGCCTAGCAGGTTCACGCAAAGATTCTTTGTCACGTGCATCACGTCGATTGCAGAGCGGACCTCTAGGACTTTCCAATATTCTAGCTCCCAAAATATAGATTTCTTCTTCCAAATGGGTGCGCGTCCCTCAGCGTCAGTCGGAACAGGTTGTCCGCCAGGACCCTTTCCAAATATTACTTGTAAATCCTCGACCATATCAAGTATGTCATCACCAGTACGGAGGACGGGCTTCTTCCGGTGATCTGCCTCACCTTTGAAATGCTTGCCTTTCTTTCTTAAGGCATGCTTGGTCGGAAGAAATCGACGATGTCCCAGGTACACATTCTTCTTGCATTTGTCCAAATATATACTTTAAGTATCATCTAAACAGTGCGTGCATGCATGGTATCCCTTGTTTGTCTGTCCTGAAAGGTTACTAAGAGCAGGCCAATCATTGATGGTTACAAACAGCAACGCTCGCAGGTCAAATTCCTACTGTTTGTGCTCATCCCACACACAGTTGTAAAAGTTCATCAACTAATGGCCTTAGGTACACATCAATGTCGTTGCCGGGTTGCTTAGGGCCTTGGATGAGCACTAGCATCATAATGAACTTCCGCTTCATGCACAACCAAGGAGGAAGGTTATACATACATAGAGTCACAGGCCATGTGCTATGCTTGCTGCTCTGCTCCCCAAAAGGATTAACGCCATCTGCACTTAAAGCAAACCATACGTTCCTTGGGTCACCTGTAAAGTCCCCCCACTTTCTCTCGATCTTTATCCACTGCGACCCATCAGCGGGTGCTCTCAACTTCCCGTCTTTCTTACGGTCTTCCTTGTGCCATCGCATCAACTTGGCATGCTCTTTGTTTCTGAACAAACGTATCAACCGTGGTATTATAGGAGTATACCACATCACCTTGGCAGGAACCCTCTTCCCGGTGCGCTGGCCCTCAACATCACCAGGGTCATCTCGTCTGATCTTATACCGCAATGCACAGCATACCGGGCATGCGTTCAAATCCTCGTAAGCACTGCGATAGAGGATGTAGTCATTAGGGCATGCATGTATCTTCTGCATCTCCAATCCTAGAGGGCATAGAACCTTCTTTGCTTCGTACGTATTGTCGGGCAATTCGTTATCCTTTGGAAGCTTCTTCTTCATTATTTTCAGTAGCGACCGAAATCCCTTGTCAGATACACCATTGTCTGCCTTCCATTGCAGCAATTTCAGTGTGGTACCGATCTTTGTGTTGTCATCTTCGCAATTTGGGTACAACCCTTTTTTGTGATCCTCTAACATGCGATCGAACTTCAACTTCTCCCTTTCACTTTGACATTGTCTCTTTGCATCAACAATGACTCGGCGAAGATCATCATCGGGCACATCGTCTGGTTCCTCTTGATCTTCAGCTTCTCCCGTTGCAGCATCACCGTATTCAGGGGGCAGATAGTTGCCATCATCCTCTTCTTCTTCGTTGTCTTCCATCATAACCCCTCTTTCTCCGTGCTTCGTCCAAACATTATAGTGTGGCATGAAACCCTTCTCAAGCGGGTGGATGTCAAGGGTTCCCGAGTCAGAGTAATCCTTCGTATTCCCACAGATAGTACATGGACAATACGTAAAACCATTCTGCTTGTTTGCCTCAGCCACTTCGAGAAAATTATGTTGGCCCTTAATGTACTCGGAGGTGCGTCGGTCACTGTACATCCATTGCCGGTTCATCTGTGTGCATTATATAATTAAGTGTATCAAAAACCATTACAGAACATCATGAATAGAGAAGTGACCAAATTATAGAAGTTCATCATCACATTAAAACCAAAGTACAGTAGTGATCAAATGTTATTACTGAAAAAATAAATACATAAAGTTCATACCTAGTTCTCATTGAACAACATATAGCTCTGTAGAGCATCTAATTAAAACATACATTGAAACTATGTAAAACATTTAAATGCAACAACAAATGCGATCATAACCGCAACTAAGGTACCAATTGATCCAACGGCATAATGATACCAAGCCTCAGTATGAATGTCATATTTTCTAATCTTACTAATCTTCAAGCGCATTGCATCCATCTTGATCTTGTGATCACCGACGACATCGGCAACATGCAACTCCAATTCCATCTTCTCCTCCTCAATTCTTTTCAATTTTTTCTTCAAGTAATTATTTTCTTTTTTAACTAAATTTAACCTCTCGACAAGAGGGTCGGTTGGAATTTCCGGTTCACATACCTCCTAGATAAAAACATCTATGTCACGTTGGTCGGCATAATTGTCATAAACACTAAATGAAACAAATAGTTATAAAAGATAATATACCACATCCGAATCATAGACAGGACGAGGGCCGACGGGGGCGGATACCAAAACCATGGCACTATATAATAACAAACAATAATAAAAGTAAGAAAATTGTACAAGTATCTATCTAAATCATACAAGTAAGATTTTTTTTCTTTTAGAAAGAAGATAAGAACAAGAGGCTCACCACGGTGGTGCCGGGGACGAGATCGGCGCGGGCGATCGACGGCGGTGAGGACGGGGACGGGACAGGACGGACCGCCAAACCTAGACAAATCTTGAGGAAAATGGAGCTTGGAGAGGAGAAAGCTTAAGTGTGGCTTGGGCATTTCATCAAACACCTCATGTGCATAGGAGGTGAGAGCTAGAGCAACACACCTGCACACGCCGGCCGGCCAAAAAACAGAGTGAGCGGGCAGGGGCGGTGGTATATATAGGCTTATCTTTAGTCCCGGTTGGTGGCTAGAACCGGGACAGAAGACTGACCTTTGGTCCCGGTTCCAGCCACCAACCGGGACTAAAGGTGCTGGGCCAGGATCGAGGCCCATTGGTCGCGGTTCGTGTCTGGAACCGGGACCAAAAGTGTTAGACGAACCGGGACCAATGGCCCCCGAGGCCCGGCCGGCGCCCTGGCCTCACGAACCGGGACAGATGCACCCTTTGGTCCCGGTTTGTAAGTGAACCGGGATTGATGCCCTTATCCTGGCCTCAACCAAAGCCCTGTTTTCTACTAGTGTATGTTTCGCTCGGCCGTGAACTTTGGTCGGTGCTTTATCTATAAAGCGGGACGCGAGGCTGTTTCGATAGAGGTACCGCGTGATATATTTGTCTTTTATTGTACAACTCTAGTTCCCTTTTCAGTTGTTTTGTTTTCTTGATGCATAATTACAACATCCTGGCTATGGGTCTGTTTTCCCTAGAACAGAAACGCTACATGAAGAGGAAGGTCTTGGGTCGAAGAAGAGTGAGCCGAGCTGAACTTGCCTTCTAGCAGCTGGAGGTACAGAAGCAAGTGCAAGTTTCTTTTTAGCTCTGTTTTGAGTCAGTGACAAATTTACGAGGTATACTGGTTTGGTTTGTTAGATGTGACTGGATCAGGTGCTCCTATTACTCTGCCTTTATGTTTGTGTTGCATCGTCGTGAAGTTCAAGGACATACACTCATCATAAATTCATACATGGCAGGGCAATTACTGAGAAGTTAATTCTCAAGCATCTTATATGGGTACTACAGAAACATTTATAAATGAACTTATAGCTACTAAAGCAGTAATACCTGATTGTGCATTTCAGAAACCTGATTGTGCTAATTAATATATAGGTAACATGTACCTGCAGTTTTCTGAATTGTTTGATGAGTGAGTTTAAATGTGGGTGCAGCAGGTAACCAGTAGCAGATATCAGTTGAGCTGGTTTCATTCTAGTTCTCCAACCAAACAACGAACATAAATTAGACGGTAGAAACAGAGAAGAAACTGGTCAGATAAGATTATGATTAGAGGAAACAACACAACTTTATAATTTGCAAATTCCAACAACCAAGGAAATATTCGTGAGTTTGGTTTTTGTAGGCCGAGCTCCACGGCACCCCATATCCAGACCGTTCCTTCTAGACTCCCATGCATGGGGATATAGGCTACTGTGGAGCCACTAGTAGAAAAATGACCTATAGTGCCGGTTGGGGAGGGCCTTTAGTGCCGGTTCTCTAACCGGCACTAAAGGGTGGGGACTAAAGGCCCCCCCCCCTTTAGTGCCGGTTCAACACGGCCCGGCACTAAAGGCCCACCACGTTTTCCCTAGCTTGACATTGGATACAACTTTGCGTTAGCCCAATTTACAAAGGAAACTAGGCACGAAACCATACTACAAGGCATGAAACTCGAACCACAACTTTGCTCGCAAACACAGGACTACACCGTTTTCAACATGATAAAACTTTCAAAAACATAGAACTACGAACAAAGTCGTACACATGTGCTTCTATAGTTGATGATGAAGTTGAGAATGTAACCAGAACGGGAAAAAATTGATCACAGAGTGCTACTGAATGTTGGAGTCCAAGGCGTCAAACTTATCTCATAGGGGATATTCTGGGTCGTGTATTGGACCCTATGATCCGAGAACCACCTCACAATCTCCATGGATTGCAGGTCGAGCCAAAAGAAATTGTCGCATGTATTGATGAGCACGGTGCCGCTCCTCTCGGCGAAGCACACTAGTTTGAATTTGACTGGCTTCGTCGGCGCAATGCAGCTCCCGCCTGTCTTGTCAAGGAACCGCAAGATTGTCTCAGTCATGTTGATCACCACATGTGGTTGTTGCTTCCACTTGGTTGTATGCTTCGATTGTGCCCAAGCGGATATCATGTCGTCGGCGGCGACGAGCACGAGCACGTCCCCGCCCACCAACGATGTTGCCAGAAGTTTTGGGTGGTCTCCGTTGTGTGGGAACCCTTTTGGCAGCTTCGTCACCATCACCTTTGCCGCTCTGACACAGAGCTTGAGGACGTAGGTCCCGGTCTCAGTCGGACACAACCAGTGCACTGCACCGCCGGTGACCAGGGCCTTGCTGAGGCTTCGTTGCATGCGGCTGCATTATAGGTTAGGAAGGCACAGCTCCGTGTAGAGGCCCCATGTGCCATACTCAGGGCCGGTCCTGGGAATGTTTTAGGTTAAAAAAACAAGTGCATCCAGAATTGATATGCATATCAGATAATATATGCACCTTAAAATTTTCTCCAAGATGCAAAATTACAAATGATATTAAATATGAGTCACATCCAACAATTTCTTCTCAATGCATACATTCTTAGATGGCATGACAGTACTAATATTGAAAAGCACAATTAGTTTTGCAAATTAGCAAAAAGCAATGAAGATATTAGATCAACTAGTTAAATGCTCGTGCGTTGCCACGGACAACAAACATATACATCCAAGCATTAATCTAAACATCATCACAAGTCATGAAAATGCAGCGTCAATTGCAATTATGACTTGTGTCACATGAAAATTCACATCTATACTATTCCAAAACAATAATATATACCACTTTGACTTCAAATGTGTTTCGAGAAAAGCTATACTTCGACAGTGGATGCGAATAAAAACAAAACTAATTATCTCATCTTAAGCTATAAATGATATGCTTGACTATGTTCCATTTTTGTTGCTGAATAATTTGCAAATAAAAGTATAATATGAAAACAGTAACAAGTTGCTCTCTGCTTTCCCCCATATCTAAACTCAAAAAAGACCATTGCGCTTCTATGTAATTCTTCTCATTTCAATTTATCTGTTCTCCTTTTTGTTCTGCATTTGTCTCGCTTGTCAACCCATTGCTCCCAGGTTTTGTCCTGTAGAGAAAAAGAAAGATCAGAGGCAAATGATTGCAATGCCTATTAGTGAGTGTAATAAGAAATTTTTGCACAAGTTATAGGAACATCCAGCTGCCTATGCTAAATATGTGTTGTATAGTATCCATTTTTTTACACACATAGTCAAAGACCGACCAGTTCCATGAACATACATTTACACTTCCAGAAATGTGCGCATAGAAATAAGAAATTCTTTCCATTAGATACTCCTACTTGTATCCCAGTACTCGAGTATGGTAGCATACTTCCTTAGATCAATTTTAGCATGGAAGAAAATGAATTATTGACTCAACAGGTTGCTTCCTTGAAGATACTATATGTTAAAGCAACTGTTCTAACAACAGTCAGCCAGTGCCAGTACCCAGCATAGAGTCCCTTCATAAAATAATCTCTTGGGATAGAACAACCAGTATGGAACATTCCATTATAGTAACCATTACATCTGAGTCCCAAGACTGAAAAAAAATTCATTCTACATTATTTGCTACTGCCTTGGACTTGCATTTAATTTCACAAAGCACATAAAGAAAAGATGCAACTGTATCTCCTAAAAAGTAAAAACTTATGTTGTGTCAAGGAAGCAGCACACTATTCCAATGGAAAGGCAAATTGTATCAGTACATTGTTGCATAAGTGACAAAGCAGAAGACCAGAAAATGTTGAACATGTTCTCTACTCATGAATTGCACCTGTAGCAAATGAACCAATAACACCTGGACTACTTCCTTTATAAAAACCTGCAAATAGGTCAATAGTACAAAACGTCAAAGCAATATCAGAAGTACTAAGATTTATCAAGATTACTGCTAAATGTTCTAAACAGGCTTAATAAGTTGGCCATTCTTAACCTTAGGGCTCAGGCTATATGAATTTTTGCTGATTCTGACAAAAGCTAATAATAAATTGCTTCAGGTTTCTCTAGCAATCTTTACAATAAAGCGAGGGACCCAAACTATTCAGACCATTTGAAAAACATTCTTCTGGACCTCTTTAGGACAACTGAAGAAAGACACGACATCCATGTGAAAAAAGCAAGAAACCCTACAGTTCAAGGCTATATGAAGTGAACAGAAATCTCTAGGGAACGATCTCATAGTTTTAGCAAATGCCATTATAGGTTGACTCTGCAGCCTTGTTTTTTTGGACTCAAATGGATGCATCATTCCTTCTCCAGATATGCCTGCAACTGCCGCACACAAATTCCTTCCATAATGCTGCATAAAATTTCTTATAGTAATAATGTAGTGCGGATTATGGTCGAAGTGCAGCTAGATCTTCGCTATTATGAATCAGAATAAATATGTGACTTTCTAAAACAAAGATAATTGCACTTAACAGGGCCATAACAAGAGGATAGCAACCGGAATTTGTTCTTACCAGAAAGGAAAAAGGCAAGGCAAGCTTATATCAGTACATGGCAAAACTTGCAAATGTCAACTCGTGAAAAACAACTAACTTTAAAATTAATCTGTCCTTTGAAAAAATGCATAGTAACAAGAAGAATTTATGCAAGCCAAAATTGCTTATTGTACTACTTTCCTTAGTAGTTGATACCAGAATGCAGGTAAAACAAAAAATTAATGCCAGATTTCAGTGGCACAAAAATCTTTTATTGTACTACTTTCCTCGCAATTTTGCAGCGCCACACAACTCTGATCAGGCTATCCATCACTAAGGTTTCAAAATATAAAAACTAAAGTTTGCCTCCAGTCCACAACCATTCCAGTGATTAAAGTTAAAAAGATGAACAGATAATATAATTCGTATTCAAGTAACACGGACAATAAAAGTTATCTGCATATGTACATCTCCATTCATGTTGAAAGAAATCAAAGAAAAGCGATATACACCTTCTGTTTGATGTATTAGATGGAGTGAATTCTGTTGATTCCACAATTAATAGCATCTACTTAGGTATATATAGACTTTCTGATTTTGGCAGAAAAGTTTTTAGCCTTGCTGGGTTAGCGATCTACGAGTAGTATGGTAGTCAGAACACAATATATAGAGAAGTTCACTGATGTTAAGTTTTCATCATCACATCCGCTTCAAAGGCAGCTAAGAAGTTCAAAAATATAGAATCATTGACTGTACTTCACAGTGTGAAGGTCCACATATTGCATATGGAAAAACTGCGTAGCAACAGGAACTACATAGTGAGAAGTTCCTGCACAAATAAAGGAGAAGTTTGCAGGAGATAAAAAAACATGTGGCAGGAAGCTTTCCACGTATGTGTGGTGCATAACTTATTTGCCAATCAAAACTGCTTCATGTCCAGTTTGAGGTTGTGCCAAGAAGTTGTGGTTAAGCATGAAACCAAAAGTATCTCAGCCGAGCTGTAGTATATCATTAAGCGATCATGATTTAGTGGCTTGACCGCTTGATTAGTTAAATACTAAAATTTGAACCTAAAAATCAATTTATTTCATCCGATAAGTAAATACCAGATTTTGGTAAGCAATACACTCCATCCCCTGGTCTTACATTAAGATCAACAGAGACTGGAGTAGTCGCACTTGCAAAGCTCCAGGGGAAAAAACAAAACAGCCTAACCCGATTTAACATTATATCCAGATCTCCTTAGGTTTGTCTTTATGAGCAGTTGGCTACCTTCTTGTGGGCTGAAAAATTCATCAACCACCACACCAATCTATCAGTGGCACAAGAGACATCCATAATTCATTTGATCAGGAGAGGGCAAACACTACCAACCAGAGTACTTGTGAGTTGTGAGAATGCACGCTGTAAAAGGCTGTCCGGCTTCTTTTCATTAATGTTGGCAATGTTGTTGCCGACCTGCTTGATTAGGAAGCAGATTTTTTCCTCTTCTGCACAAGCTCTAAGACCAGATTAGCATAAACCATCGTCATTTATCCTAACCTAAAAAATCATATCAACCAAGGCATATGAAGCTTGGAAGAAAAAGGAGGGGAATTCAGGAGTTTCTATCTCACCATAACCGAGGGCTTCTGCATAAGGATGGCATCTCAGGTTCTTTCTGGTGGCTGCTCTGAAGTGTACGTCGGGCGACGACGGTCGTGCTGACATTCAAAAGTACCGGATGACCGTGATTGACTGAAGACCGCCTTGGGTGACATGAGGGCAAGGTGCGCCCGTGGACAGAGTAGACAAGGAAGTCGACGGCCTTCACCATGACCGCATCTTCCTCTGTGGGCGATTAGGCCAGCACCGCCGCTGCTCTCTCTCTCTCTCTCTCTCTCTCTCTCTCTCTCTCTCTCTCTCTCTCTCTCTCTCTCTCTCTCTCTCTCTCTCTCTCTCTCTCTCTCTCTCTCTCTCTCCCTCTCCCACGACGGGCGACGCAGGGGGCGGGGCAATGAGCACAACCGGCTGCGGCGGCGACTTTTCACTGGAGAGGGAGGAGATCGGGAGAGAGTTGGGGATTGGGGAGAGATGAAGACGCGTGTGGTGTGTTGCAGACAGTTTGTTCTCTATTGGGTCGGGGATGGGAGGAAGTGCGGGGCTGCGGGCTAGTTTTTCGGGCCTCGTCGTACGTGGGCTGCTTTTTTTTCGCGCGCGGGCGGAAAGGAGTATCGACGGGAGCGGACGGGGTCGAACGAGGGGGGGATCGAACGAGGTCGAACCATCACGACGACGTTCGATCCCCCTTTAATAGTAGAGATTGAAAAAGTTTCATCAAATATTATGGACAAGATCTGCACCTTCTCTATAATCTGCGTCTGGTCTCTCGTTGTGGGGGACGGCGATGAATTATCACCTGAAGGGCAACGCTAGCGATCGGATTGAGATACTAGAAGACTAGAGAGTACTAGAAACTATCAGACAAATCTTGGGACAAAAATAAAAGGACATATGTAACTTCCGAACGTTCTGTATTTAACAATAGGTCCGAACGACTTGCTCGCTATCGATCCAAACGTTCTCGCGCGCGCCCAACCACTCGATCCGTTCCTCACGGGCGAAAAGTTTTCGCTGAGAAAAAAAGGCATACATACAAGACTCGAACCCACAACCTGCTGCCTAATACAGGCGGGGCGCTACAATCAAGCTAAGCCTCTTCTCATGTTCTGGATACAGGTTATCTTATATTTATACTTTGTACGAAAGTGAAGAACCATGTGCAGCAAGTTTATTAAGGAATGATGCACTGTATTTGATGACCAATTTTTACAGAAATAAATGTTTCGCTTCCTATTGAATTTGAACTCCAGTTGTTGTCTTGTGTGTCACCCGAGAAAAAAAGTTTGTTTTGAGACATATTGCGGTAGTTTTCTATGTTAAAAAACATGATAACTTACATACCGTAAATCTGATAACATACATACAAACACCGTGGTAATTTTTTTGACCTAGATTTTCTTTTGTTGAAAACATACCCCGGTAATTTTTGTGTAAACATCATGATAATATACACACCGCGCACCCGATAACTTACGTACCAACATCATGGTAACTTTTTGTGTAAATAGCATGATAATATAGGCTCCCGGTCCTGATAACTTGGGTACAAACACCACGATAATTTTGACCCATGAAAAAAAATGTTGAAAACATACCAGTGATAACTTCTCGTGTAAATAACATGATAATATACGAACCCGGACATGATAACTTAAGTATAAACATCACGATATAACTTTAACCCATGTAAAAAAATTGTTTGCAAACATACTCCGGTAACATATGTATAAATAACATGGTAATATAGGATCTCCGGACTTGATAACTTAGGTATAAACACCAGGATAACTTTGATCCGTGAAAAAAGTTATTGAAAACATACTCTGGTAACTCTGTGTAAATAGCATGATAATATAGGCTTCCGGTCCTGATAACTTATTTAGTCCATGCACGATAACTTTTGACCCAGAAAAAAAAAGTATTGGAAACATGCCAACATGGTATCTAGTTTCGAATGTCTCGCCGCGGCGGATTTTTTTTGTCAAAACAGATTTTGGATCGAACAGACGGTTTGAGCTACAGAACATTTTAAAATTTCAAAATAAAGAGAATCTACGATGACATTAGCTTTTATTCTGCACTTTTAGTGCATTTGCATGTGGGAGAAAATTGGAATAAGTCATTTTTATGCCTGGAATTTGCATATGTAAACATTGTGGTAACTTATATAGCACAGACGTGATAACTTGCATACCCTAGGCGTGGTAACTTTTTACCCGAAAAAAAAAGTCGTCGAAACATATCAAGATGGGATCTAGTTTCGTAGGTCTCGCCGAGACGATTTTTTTATGTAAAAACAGTTTTTCAATCCGAGCGACGGTTTGAGCTACAAAACGTTTTGAATTTTGAGTTTTAATAGAATCTTTTATGATGTCATCAATTTTGTTGTCATGTGCATGCACTGAGTACCAGCCGAATTCATTTGGCAATAAAAAAAACCATTAACGAATCTTGCATGCCGTTGATTAGCGTCTTGGCGAGCTTAAAAAAGATCATGCCGTTGAGTACCAGCCTGGGCCTCGTTTAAGCATTTTTACGCATGGGCCTTGAGAATTAAGAGTTCTAGTGCATGTACACCTCGGAGGGGGCCCTTTCGTTTTGGGGAACCGGTAATTGTGGATCCTCTAGCTTGAATTGTTCCTTTCGTTTGTTTCTGCAGGCCGCAGTGGAGCTTTCAGTTATAAGAGACGGAGGATAAATTATTTGGCCTCCAGCATGATGACATTATCCCAGGTTTGTATGTAAATGTATGGATCATATAACTTTTTTAATATTCAGTGGCTCATGGTACTGAAAATAGGTATAGGTATTAGTGACAAGATTATGATGATCAGTTTCCCCAGAAATAAATTGCTAATATACTATTATCAATTAGAGGCGAAGTAAGGAGCACTGATGAAGTCATGATCTGCATGAAGATCTGTTCCGCAAGCTAACAACGAATCACTTCTTCAGGTTCTCTCTAATGTCATAAGATTCTTCAGTGTATGTCCGCACAAAGGGGAGGTGAGGTCGTCGGGGTATTTGGAACAATTTTGGAGGAAACTGATGACAACGAAACTGCAGAATTAGGACCATCGTGGGCTTTCATTTTGGTGTGTATATCGGGCTGTTAGAACCACTGAAAACAAATAGCGTGCTATAGCACCGCTAATAGCACGCTATAGCGTGTAGAGAATTGTCTCGCTAGAATTATCAGTGTACAATGTCTCGCTAATATAATTGGTAACTGTGAGCCATCTAGAGAATTTTCTCGCTAAAATTATCAGTGTACAATGCCCCCCACCCTTTGTTTCAAGATGTTCATAGGAGGCGCCATCTAATTATTTGAGAAGAACCACAGTATGTGCTCAAAATTCAGTGATATGAATTTCATTTATTTTTTCAAAAACAATTGCGCATGTTCAGATATGCAATTTTTGATGAAATAAGTAATCATGTAAGCTAGATGATACACACTAAATTAATTAAAGACCGAAATCATTGGAAACAAAACAAATAAGAAACGAAGAAGAAAAGGAGAGTAGGTATTTGCTATTATTCAGATGCAAGGTGATCTGCTTTCGCTGGAGCAAAAACCCTTATATGTGAGACCTTACGAGTGGACGAGTGGTGTGTGCCAGGAAGGACACATCACTGGTAGAATATTCCATACATCCAGCGACTCTTCCCGGCCTAATGTCTACCGGCCTAGTGGACCTAAACGAATTTACTTTTACAGAGAAATGAGAGCTCATCCCTAAGACACCTGATTCCATTTTTCACGATCTTCTTTAGGTTAGACCCCTCGAAGACAAGCCCCCTTCCCGGGGAGGAAGGTGCCACAAAGCTTAATAGCTAACCCCTTGGCTATACTTCCTCACCCTTCTGTACTTGTTTTCTTTCTTCCCCTCCCCCTAGTAAGTCCGTAAATGCAATGCACATTAATATTAGGCAGTATACTAACTGCACACAGATACTAGGTAGGAGATTATTAGCGTGTTAATTTTTTTATTAGAATTGTAATTTATATTTGGTATGATATTAACTGCACGCTAAATGTCTTCATCGCGGAGCAAACTAAGTCGTTGGTTGACCTGGATTGATGGCCGGGAATTATTGTATCTGCCTCTTTGGGTCTATTTATAATGGTATAGATATAGATATAAATAGATTCATAGATATAGATGCTAAAATATGATTACGCAGCTGATAGACATGAGCGAAAAGGGAGAAATTAACAAGAAAACACTAGTATAAAAAAACCTTACAGGACTTTGGTATCAGCAGCAGTGGTTGGGTATACGGGAAAGCGGCAACTATTACAGCTAAGTAGTAGTTGTGTTTCGAAAACAACGGAACACTGCTAACAAAGCGGTACTTGCATCTTCGACCCATCCTGCCTTCACCGTTTCCGGAATCTCCATTCACCCCGCTTCCTCGGCTACTACATCTCCGAGTGGTCAGTCTTGTGGGAGAAGGTAGGTGCTCCACCATTTGTCCCGATGCTTCCTCGCCCGTAGAACTTACGACAATACTCTGACATGTGGCGGGCTATAAATTTGGCTCCCATGACGATAAAGTACGTATCATGCACTGCCAAAACGGCATGATCTTCACCGAGCGATACAAAAGAACTGAATTGGAACGTGGAGAGCACCACCTGTTGCCCGCTGTGCCCCGAGAAAGGCATGCTCATGATCCCACCACTCCCATGCGTCCAGGACCACAATCTCGAAATGTTTATTGCAACCTTCTCCAAAGAAGGGAGTTGTGGCGGCTTGTCCTACATGTATATGTTGGTTTCCTAGGAGTCAGGGAAGTACATGGTGCGTGTATATTTGTTGTAAGTGGTGTTTGGCACATGCATACCGCGGCCACATTCCTGCCACGTACTATGGATGTGAGACCAAAGGATGTGCTCGTCAACAACAAAATTTAAACGCCGGCTGGAGATCGTGGCGACATTATTGTCTTGGATTTGACAGTCTCAAGTTTCCCTACAATTCAGCTCTCACAAAGAGTGACGCGTAGATATTTTACAACCATGTTGTCACCGGCCGATGAATGAGTTTCAACTCCGCATTCGGCTCCACAATGGGGATACTTGGTTGTTGGTTGATACCTTCTGTTTGAGGATGTTAGATCACACGCTTGAGAACAAGCATAGTGCTCATGTACAGATAACCCAGGTGGCAGAAAATGCTGAATTTATGTTCTTGAGAATGGATACATCCACACTTTATCTAGATGTCACGAGCAAGACACTACACAACGTGCATGAGATGGCAGGAACGGATCGAGATTCAAGTGTTATCAGCCCTTTTATGATGATTTGGTCGCCCCTATTCCCTGTGCTCAAGGATGATCCTGTAAAGTTTGCTTTTTGGACTTCAGATCATTTCATGCTTTTTAAAACCAGATATTTCCTCTGGTTCTCATTTAGCTGTCATTTTGACATGATTTTCATACCAAGATGGCTTAGTTTGCTTGTTTGCCATTTTACCCCTTCTCTGGATTCAATTAAGACGGATCTGTAGCACCAAAATATTAGCCTGGTTTGTAGGTAGTCAATTATATATACGAACTTGTCAATAGTTCCAGGGTTCAAGTACTAGATCTCCATTTTCAGCTAGATTATTTATTTTACTTCTTTTCTAACAACAACATCAGTTTGCATGGTGCCCATTTTTTTAAAGTTGTTTACCTTTTCTGTTTGTTGTTGTTTATCTGCTTGTTGGTTGTTACAAGGTAGATACGACCTACGGAAGTATAAAACATGCATAATTGCTGAAAATGCCTAGCCACTTTCATGTTTACCATTTTACCCCTTCTCTTGAAATATTATTGAAATTTTACAATCTTGGAATTTTGCCTTCCCATTTGTTAAATCATGGTGTAATTTTCTACTGCCTACCTTTGAACCATGAAACTCACGCGGTCCTATGTCGAGTCGTTTCCGGGCCACAGTCGACCAGGTAGTCCACTACTGTGAAAAGGCCGAGTAGTGGCGGGCACAAAATGGCCATCAGTGGCGGGCTAGGGGCCCAGCAAGCCCGCCACTGACCTCCCGTCACTGCTAAAAGGCCACCAGTTGCGGGCGGAGGCCAGCCACTGCTAACTGGTTTGCAGTGGCTGGCATTAACTAGCACCCGCCACTACTAAAGGATGCATCAGAGCAAATTTGCACCGAAGCAAGATGCACCACTAGCGAGAACTATGCTCTGCCCGCCACTGCTAGAAATTTCTGAAATTAAAAAACAACTGCACTATACTGTGATGTGCACAGTAAATTTCATGCATAGAGTTTGCATCCGGTATTATTCATATGTACATACAGACAGTTTGCGTCCAGTTCATATCCACTCTCAGCACAAATCCAAAAATGCTAGAAACACTACATAAGCAGAGACCTTAAGCACGCGCATGGAGATTAATTTGTGCATGGAGATTAATTTGCTCTTTCCTTTTAGCCCAGCTAGAGAAGGCAAGAGTATACTCTTTTCAGGGAGATGTTCTAAACAAAACACAACAAGCTGAACCAAATATGCTATGGAACCGATGTGGTCTTCACGTAGTGACTGGAGTCGATGTCGGTTGGCCACGAGCTGCTTCTTCTCTGGATCTTCTGGTCCTTGGCCTCGAGCCGCTTCTCCACTATGCCTTTGTGGTCTGGAACATCAATGGCATGTGCATCCACATCTCGTACTGCAATGCAAAGTATTAAAATCGATCACAGTTCAGGAAAGCTAGATTAGCATAAAACATAAAATGTGTTAAGCAGAGGAAAGAGTTTTTCCTCGATCAATCTGTTGTGCTAGTACTAGTACTCAATGATGGATTTGATAGCATAGCAAATCACTGCTATAATAAGAGAAAAAATAGAAGCAAACTTGAGGTCATGTGGGTAAGTTATACACTTGTCGTAGCTAAACTAGAAAAGATTCAGTAACATTCAACATCATTTAACATCACTGTTACAAGAGAATCAACAATATAAGCCTGCCAGTACTGGATCAAGAACTTCTAGATAAAGACAAGGTACTGTTGCACATTTAACATTTTTAGTATAGCAGGATCAATCATTTAACATCTTCAATAACTTATTATCATGTAAACTCCTACATGCTTGAAAAGTTACTCTATGAACTAAGAAATATTTAATACATCAAGAACACTCTACATTCCTTAGTAGGAGAAAAGTTACCCTATACAACCGAGCTAGAATTCGTTAGCTGATGATTTCTGCCACTTGGAGAGATGTTTGTCACACCGGTGGAGCTGGTCCTTCATCACATGTACATTCAGACACTAAGATGATTAAGATTGAGAAGGAAAAATGGATGTTTCAAGAAGCAGCGAGAAAGGAGACAACCTGTAGCTTCTACACGGTTGCTACATCACAAATTCATACATGATACTAGTTCCACATACTTCTACACTGCCATACTTCGATAAGGGGAAGAAGAGAAGAGCATTACATATTTACATTGCAGTAACTACTATGCACCATCTTCTGTTTAAAATCTCAATGAGCAAGCATGGCAATAGTGTGAAAGAAGCATGAAAAGCTACAAGCGCGCACCAGATAGGTCCCATCTTTGTTGTTGGTTGATAGATGCCAACAAGTACACAAGAAATGGAACACGATTCATACATATAACTATGTCAATCTTGAACAATAGTTATGTATGAGCACATCCGAGAGCATACATACATAGTAAAGTACTAGTTGTGCCTAATGTTACAAGGGGACGAAGAGAAGATTTAAATACTAAGCAATAAGATAATAGGACCATCCAAAGATATGTGTTTGGAGAACTGAAGCACGCAAACAAGTTTCACATCAAAGCTATCACAGGATCATCATCTAATTTACGTCTTAACATGACAGAAACAAAATGATCTTCACCTTTTAATTGGGGGTTCTTCTTCTTGAGGTAGTTGCCGACGCCAGTGATGGTGTTGCTGCTTCGCCAAAATGATGTAATTTCAGTTTGGTAATCAAAGAAAGCTTCCTCAAATTCCACATACAAAACATGAGGGTTTAATTTCACACATTCAAGTTTCTAATGGCCAGAGTCTAGCTAAAAGAATTAGACGACAACTAGCAAATATGTTAGTGCAGAAATATTGTTTCAGGCACAATTGCTAATACAAAATAGAAACAGAGGAAGTAGTAGCATAGAAGCATTTCCTTCCACCTAATATTTATCACGTGCACTGGCCATCCTAATTTTTACAGAACACAAACAACATGCATCAGTGAAGGGAACAGAAGAAGAACAAATATAGAGAGGGTTTGAACCTTGATGTAGCCACCGCATCTCCTTATCATGGGACTTCGACGAGGACTTGACGACATAGGAAGGGAAGCACCATTCCATGGCGTCGGGCGCATGGGGTCCTGGTCATCGTCCTCTGCTGTCCCCCGTCCGTGGAGAGCGCCTGCTGCTCCAGATCGACTGCATCAAAGAGAAAGGGATGGAATCAGAGAGAGAAGGAAGGGGTGGTTTGGATCGAGGGATGTCACAACCACCACACCTGGGGTCGTCACTGGAAGTTGGAGGAAGTGGCCTTGGCTGCTGTGTCGCGGATCCGTCGAGGTTGGCGCTGTTTGTGGCGGATCACGACCAACCGGACTCGTCGGAGCCACGCCGGCGATGCGGAGGCCGAAACCCTAGACGCGAGGGAGGGTCGTGGGTGGTCGTTCGATGACGCGCACAATGAATCTAGTCGGAGGGAAGGACAAAGCGGAAGGAGGCGGTCCTGTGAGGGTGCTCCTCGCCGGTGGCGGCCTGCTATGTCGCGGATCCGTCGAGCGAATCCACCAGGATTTGCCGACGAAGGTGCTGGCAGTGAGGGCTCGCGTGAGGGAGAGAAGAGAGAGAGCTCGACTCTGTTCTGCCATGGGGGCTCTCACTCTTTCTTTTTCACTTCAGCTCTTCTTTTGGTGTGAAGTAGGCCGTGAGAGAGAGCCCACAGAGGCCCAAATTATTTTGATAATCGTTATTCCGCCTAAAAAATAAAATCCATAGTGACGGATAACACTTTCTGCCGGCCACTGGTAATTCTGATCCGGCCGTAAATTTGTCCAAAAATAGCAGTGGCGGGTGTTGTTTTGTGCCCGCCACAGCTATTTAAGTTACTACAGGCTGGCACGTATAGCTTCTCGCCACTGCTATTTTTGGACATATTTGCCGTGAAATCAAAAAATAGTTGTTGCAGGCATTTATTGCCGCCCTCCACTGTTAACACATATATGAGTGGCGGGTGTAATTTTGTGCCTGCCACACGTAACATTTGCCCCATCACAAATCTGGACAGTTGTTACCAGTGACGGGCGCAAACTAACGCTCTCCACTGGTAAGCCAATAGAAGTGGCAGGCGTATTTTTGAGTCCGCCACTGAATAGCAGTGGCGGGTGCTAATCTGCGCCCGCCACAGATTTGAGGTCACCTATATGCCCTTTCCCAGTAGTGGTTAGTTGGTGCCCAGGTGCTCGAAAGGACGCTAGCGTTGCGGCCCACCCATTGATGGCAGCACCACGATCCAACTCCACGTGTTCACCGTCTCCCCATTGGAGTCCACACAGCGGATGCGTGCAGAGCATTCATTGACTCTATGTAGTTCGCTCCGCCATGCATCACCGACGAGCTGTCGTGCCTTTTTTATACTCCCTCCGTTCCATAATATAAGGTGTATTGATTTCCATGCAAGTAAACAATTTGGATGCTTGATCAAGATTATAGAACAAATAAACACATCTACAATACCTAATAGATAAAATATGAAAGTACTTTTCATGATGTACCAAATGATATAAATTTTATATTGTGAATGTTGATACTTTTTTCTAAAAATTCCCTCAAACATGCACTCGTTTGATTTTTGAAAAAACAAACACATTGTATATAAAGGTAGAGTGGGAGTATTGTTTATGGCACACTTCGACGCCTCTGTACTTTGTGGCGTGTATGGGTGCAGTGCAGCAGGCGCATGCTTGCAATCCAGATTCCTCTCGGCGACGGATCCGGGGCGGGGGGTGGATAGGTGTGTGGCCAAGTGGGAGTGGTGTGGGGGCGGCTGGTGGTGGATGGAGGTGGAAGTTGTGTTGGGGGCGACAGAGAATGGTTATGCGGTCATGCGGCTTGGCCAGCTCGTTCGTGCAATTTGCTAGACATTATTTTCTAAATATTTTTTCTTTGTTGCAGTTCATTTCAGTATACCAAAAGTTTGTTTCATGTTTTCTTGGCATGGAGTCTAGTGTTCATCCCCAACAACGATAATTTCCTATAGTCGTTAATGAATAAGTTGTTGTTGTTGTAAAAGAGTTGTGTGGTTTTCTATTAAAAAATGAAAAAGAAATTCACACGAGCAGTTCACTTGTTTTGTGGATGTATAGTATTTTTTGACATCATCGTGGATGTATAGTTTGTATATAACCATATAGGTATTGAAAACAGATGAATAGTACACTATCTGGGACTTTTAAGTTCACTTTGTTTCAATAAAATGTTTTATTGTTAACTATGTAAAAAGATGCCACGAAAACAAAAAATGTGGTTCTTGACCACCGGGTATTTAAGAAAACATGGCAAAAAGTGATGTAGAGAAAATCATGAAGGCCACTACAATCAATCGGGAAGTCCTCATGTGTTTCACTTTTAGTAGTGTGCGGTTCAATAACACCCAATGTGAAGTGTAAAAAATGTTAGGAGAGATGACAAAAACTCACGCGGTTCGCTTTTTATAGTTTCGTCGTTCACTTTCATTCGTGTCGCGGTTCACTTTCGGTAGTGTTGCAGTTCACTAACGCCCAATATGAAGTGCAAAAAATATTAGGGAGATCACAAAAACTCATGTGGTTCAGTTTTGATAGTGTCACGGTTCACTTTCGGTAGTGTCGCGGTTCACTTACTCCAAGTGTGAAGTGAGCATAAATGTTACGGAAACGGAAAAAAAGTAATGTGATTTACTTCTCGATAGTGTTGCGGTTCACTTAAGCCCGACGTGGAGCGGGGTCCACTTCCTCTTCTTGGAAAATTTACGTGTGACAAAGAGAAATTATGCAGTTCGCTTGCCCCTGTGATGGAGTGCGGTTTTCAGTCCGAACCAGTGCGGTTTTTAGTGTTATGAATTTTACTTGGTCGATATTGGTGTCATGAAAAACAGAGTGTCCGCATTTCGGTAAAATCAAAACTGCTTATAAACCGTAAGGAATTAGACATACACACACACACACACACACACAAAGACGCATGCACGCACCAAATTTTGGAAAAGTTTCGAGAGGCGGGAGGTCGTGGTCGCCCGCCAATGCTCTCCACAGAGAGCTCCCCTTCCGCGCGCGCCCAACCATCTACGGTATATTTTCGTTTCCACAGTTTCATTTGTCTCGGTCAGTTCCTCTTCACTCCCCTTCCGCGCCTTCGTGCGGCTCAACTGCCACCACCGACCCTCCAACTGCGACCACCGCCAGATCTGCTTGTCCTCGCGTCATGCGTCCGCCTCAACCGCCGCCGCCCAATTCTCCACCTCAACCGCGCCCCCCGTACTCGTCCTAGACCGTCGCCACCATCCTTCGCCTCGACCGCTGCCGCCATCCTCCGTCTCTGCCACCGCCGCCATCCTCCGCCTCGACCGTCACCACCTTCCTATCGTACTTTCCTCCTCCATCATGTCCGCGGCCCGAAAAGTCAGCAACGGTAAAATATCCCCCTGACTAAACTATGCTCTAGGGTTTAGGATTTTAATCGAGATAATTTCTAGATTACGTTATGTTTTAGGGTTTCATCTTCAGCAACTTTAGGCCCTCCTAGTTAATGGACTCGAATAGCACTTTCTCATATTGGGGGTGTTCGAATATTTGAAACATTCCTAAATATGATAAGTGGCAGTGATGTTTGAATTTTCTTACATGTGAGAGGTATATGGGCTTCATGTTATTCACAGTGATTTGAAAAAGAGTGACAAAGTTTTGGAGAAATGTTGATTCATTTCCGTTAAGCCAAATTTCAGTCACTCGGTATGTTAAGTTTTTAAGCAAGGTTCATGCCAAATTTCCTTTCTGTCACTCAATATGCTTGGCATTGTAATATCTCACATTAAAATTGAAAAAAAAATTATCTCACATTATTCAATATTACTTTTGTAACCTTAGTTATGATTATATTGTTTATTTTTTTTCTACATATGGCTAGTTCATGGGATTACCATGTTATTCACACGAATTTGAAAAAGAGTGACAAAGTTTTGGTGAAACATTGATTCATTTCCGTTTCACCAAATTTCTGTCACTCAATATGTTAACTTTTTATGCAAAGTTCGTGCTGAATTTCATTTCCTATGACAATATTATTTAATTTTCTTAGATATGACAAGTTAACGGACTTAGCATGTTATTCATAGGGATTTGAAAATGAGTTCCAATATTTTGATGAAACGTTGATTAACTTCCGTTTTGTCAAATTTCTGGTAGTCAATATGTGCAATATTCAACAAAGGTCATGCCAAATTTTCTCGAACCCTTCTTAGCCAGTTGCTCTTCTAAATAATACTTTCATAAGATAGTATTCATGTCAACCATTTACAATTGATAAGTGATGCATAATGATTATTAGGAATCATGAGGCATAAGATCTGCCATACCTGCAAATGTCCATATATGGACAGTATTGAAACTGCAGTACAGTTTGGGCTCTGGTTGATGAAGGGATTCAAACAGTCGGTGGTAACGGTCTTTAACTTCAATTATTATTCAATTCTAACAATTTCTATAGTACCTTTACAGAATAGTTTCATCGGAGGAGAGTACTTCAATTATCATTAACTGTTGCATAGTGTATCCCATGCAAGATCATGGTTAACTTCAACAATTTATGCAATAACGTTATGTATTTTGAGGATGATGAGGAGCACACATTCAAATTAGATGTGCGTAAACTAAAGGATAGAAGCATCATATATGGTGATGGATGGAAGCGGTACATTGCACATAATAGTTTCATGGGAGGAGAGTACATAGCCTTTTTCGTGAACGGAGGGGTCAACAGGTTAAGGACACTCTATTTCTCCAACACCCATGATGAGGTTGATGAAGAAGATGACAATGACCAGGATCATGAAGATAGCCAGGATGACCAGCATGAGGGAAACAACCAAGATGATGAGGACAACCATGAAGATGGGGACAACAAGGATGATGACGACAGGTAGAATGACGAGGATGAGCAAGATGATGAGGATGAGGAAAATGATGACGATGGTCCATTCCATTATGCAATTTTCTCTCAAAAAATAAAGAAGCTTACTCGGGATGAGACCATGAATGTCATCGCTATCTTATCATCTAGTGTGGCTTTCTTTGTAGAGCTCTTTGTAAACTGTTTAACTAAAACCAACGTCATTAAAAAGGTCATGGTGAGATCTTTTGTATTACTTCATCTTTTTTTGTTCACAACCAAGTATGGTACGATGTCTAAAATTGTGTGGTCTCTATTTTCTCTTAATGATGGGTAGTTCGGAAGTTATCTATTAAGAAATTTCCCAGAGTGGACATCACTGTTGTCGTCACCGCTGGAGTACGCCATGGACGAACATAGCATGTCACCAACGTTCGGTACAAGATGGAATCAGGCGAGCGAATATCCTTCTATGAGTCCGACTGGTGGGACTTACTGACAAGAAAGAGAGAACTAAGGGTCAACACACTTGTGATAATCGCCATAAGGAAGAGCAACCGCAACGACTTGCAGATGATGGTGGTCGTTGACATGTTTAGAAATAAGATCTAAGTCTTGAATATATTAGGCGATAAAATGTTAGTTAGTATGTTAAGATGGGATGTGATATATTGATGTTTGATTCTTAAGCAGAACAAATTTGAAGTGTTACTTAATTAGTTTGTCGTTTTTTTCCAAAATGAATTAAGTCTAGTTCGGTTATATTGAGATTCATATCACTACGTGAATTAACTTTCTGGAAGTTATGTTTTGTCAATGAGTAGTGCCAACAATTGGTGTCCTCTTTCGAGCCTAGACCTACAGTGGTGGGCGCTAAGGAATAACCGCCACTACCAACATCGTATATGTGCCAGGCCACAACAGCGACTGTGGTGGGCAGTAAATAATGCCCACCACTAGAAGTAATGTGCCAGTGGCGGACGCGCACCTGTCATTGTTGCCATATTAGCTGTGGCGGGAGGTCAGTGACGGGCGGCCCTGAGAGCCTGAATCGTCACTGCTGGGCTTTTTGCGCATGCCATTCCTAGGCATTCCTGCAGTAGTGCAGCTACATGCAGCGCAAACCTATCAAATCTCCAAAAGCATGATATCATTTAAATTGTCCCGCGCAGCACTGGTGCGACCTTCTAGCTGGTTCTAATAAATTTTCTTAATTCTAGCACAAATTCTAGAGAAGGCACTTTTAAGTTCACCCACTCAACATGTGAAACTAAGAAACTTATTTTCATGTCAATACGTGTGCACAAGTTGGAACTAATTCAATCAACTTTGGGAGCTGTAAGCTATTTGTGCCATACTGAAGATACCCGTTGAGATACATGATGCATCCTACCTTGGTCGACCATTTCATAACTTTGGGAAGAAAAATAACAAATTTAGGACAACAACTCAATATATTCCCACCTCCTAGAAACTCCCAAAATTAAAATTCAAAATTGCCACAGATAAACTAGTTGCAACCCCTAACCTTAGTCGGTTTAAGATATTCAATGTTGTAATAACGTTTGGAACTAGATACACTGAAAATCTGAAACAGATGAATGTAAGAAAATGACGGTCTCGTAGGATAACCCCGGCACCTCCATCCTTTCACCACTTGTTATACAGGTTTGACTCTTCTCTCACACCCCAATTGCATCCGGTTGCATAGCTTTTTCTACCTTTCATTTCAAACTACAACTCACTCCAATCCCGCTCAAAACACACGAGCACTGTCTTTCCTATCTCATCCATGCACATGGACTGTTGCATCCTCTACCACTCAAGCCGACACACACATTGTGGCTTGCATTCTCCACATGTAATATGGCTTGTTGCATCTTCAGCGGACAAAAGTGTTCAAGTGATAACTATGCTCATCCATCCATCAACTATGAAATTTTCTTCCAAGTAAATATTGCCTTTAAAAATAAACACTTAGCATGTGTAAATATGGTAATTTATCAATATTATGACGATTGTTGAGTTTACAATTAGTGATGGGTGAATTTGAAAAGCAGGTAGTAGGAACTCCATAACTGTTGCAAAAACGTTTCAGCCGATGTACCTCAAACAATGTAGAGGGATGAAGCCCAGAAATAGAATATTTTGTTGTCCGTGCAACTCTACATTTCCCTTTGCCTCACAAGCCTATAGTTCCTATAAATGGTTATCTCTTGTAGAGAAACAAGTGATTGTCCGAGAGGCCTATGATCCCTTATTGACTATAAAAGACCATGCTTCAATACCACCCACACTTATTTTTTCACTCCCCTCTCACTAATATCATTATACAAGAAAAGGGCCGGGAAAGGAGCGAAGTATATGACAAGCTGTTTGGACTAGAACTAGCATACAATGGAACTAGAAGTAGGGAGCAGAAGATGGTCAGGTAGAATGCAAAGCTTAGTATGGCACGAGGGATAATTATACTAGGTGTGAGGAGGGGCCATGAGGTATGGAAAGCTATTTAACAATGAATTTCACATGGGTATGCCTATATATTGGTTTCTCGCACATGCACTCGTAGTACAATTCCATCTATCCTGGTCTCACTAGTACATCGTCAACTGACATCAATCAAACTTATTTGATGAAACAACCTCTTCTATTCATTTAAGTTGTGTTGAAAGATGCCATTACTTCTCCGTTGATTTATAATCTCTATGTTCTGTAGTGTAGTTTGACACCAGCATGATGGGCACAATCTATCATGAACCAAAATTTATCAAACCACAACGAAAAAACAAGGACGTTATAAAATTAATCAAGATAGAAACATTAATCAAATAGAATAATTCTTTGGGTTGTGGTATTGCGTCCATTGGACCATAAAAGCATGTACAGCCAGGATCCTCAATCTGCCCTCAAACACCCGAGCGGACAGCCCGGTCACTGGCCGGTAAAAAAAGTGACCCAAAAGGGCGCCTCCAACGGGCCTCGGCCGCTCGGGATGACTGGCACCCCTCATATCCAGTCAAAATCTAGGGCTGTCATGAGGCGGCCAGGGCGCGACCGGGCGCGTCCGCCACATCGTAATGACAACCAGGTCCTACACGTAATCGCCCGGAAACCCAACAGTCTGACGGGAGTGTCCTCTGTTAGGGGTGTGAATGTTGTGTGGTGACGCTCTAGCTCGCCGCCCGAGGGCCAAGGTCCGGCTATTTAAGTCGGGCGGTGTCCCCGAACCCTAGCCGCACTCGCCACCTCCCTCGTCTTGCCTCCAGCCCAAGTCCATCCGCATATGTACCTCTTTCGCTCCCTCTACCCATGTTGTACGCCCGCACCATGGCCCGGCAGAAGAGGAGCACCTATACTATGTTAACTCTCGATGGTATATCCAGTTGTTGGAGGAGATTCAGGCTAGACACACCTCCCGGATCACAGTGGGTCTGCCTCCGCACTTGCTGGAGCCGGATGAGGAGGCGGAGGGGGAGGGGGAGAACAAGGAGCAGCAATCGAAGCCAGTGTAGCATTATGTGCCCATTGAGTGGGCGAAGAAGGAGGAAGACGAAGCGGCGGAGACGGAGGAGTCATGCTTCAACCTGCAGGACGCCGTGCCAGAGTACAAGGTTTCCCAAGCGGCGGAGATGGTGGATCAGACCGCCACTATAGAGTACATCAAAGATGAGAACATAGTAAAGGCGAATCGGCACTTCATCCGGCGGCAACGGACGGAGATCGACGTGCTTTTTGCCTAACTGGAGGCGGAGGAGGAGGTTGAGGCCGACGCGGAGGAGGTGGGAGATCCAGAGCCAGCGCAGGAGGCAGAGTTACGGCTGCTGCCTATGTGTCCGGAACCCGACATGGAGATCGTGGAGATCTCTGACAAAATGAGTAGGATAGTGTAGGTTTCATTGATCTATGATCTACGTAGTATGTATATAACTATTTTGCATGGTTTGTCTCATTTTAAGCTTCAAAGTATGAAATATGCAGCTGCAGAGAAAAAAAAATGAGGTTGGCCAGTGGTGCTCGCGGACGCGTCGCGCGTCCATGTGCATTTGAGGGACCGGATTTGCCTATGCCTTGTTGTAGTAGAGAATCTACAACATTGCTCTAACATAATGTCATCCAAACAACACAACATGACCCTAAGTGGAGCCTTGACGTAGATGTCGAAAATCACCGAAATGCGACACTTCCAAAGATTACAGAACACAATGATTGTGTCCCACAGACAACCTCTTCCGTATCATCTGTGTGCGACAAATAACGATGGTGCAAGTTAAAGCAACAACATTTCAAATAAACAGTATCACATGCTGGTGTCAAAGTACACTACAGAACTTAGAGATTATCAATTAATGGAGGAGTAATGGCATCTTTCGACACAAACTAAGTGAACACAAGAGGTTGTTGCATCAAATTATTTTGATTGATGTCGGTTGACGATGTACTAGCGAGACTAGGATAGATGGAATTGTACTACGAGTGCATGTGCGAGAAACCAATATATATGCATACCCATGTGAAATTCATTGTTACATAGCTTTCCATTTTTCATGACCCCTCCTCACACCTAGTATAATTATCCCTCGTGCCATGCTAAGCATTGCATTCTACCTGACCACTTCTGCTCCGTGCTTCTAGTTCCATTGTATGCTAGTTCTAGTCCAAACAGCTTGGCATATACTTCGCTCCGATTCCCGGCCCTTTTCTTGTATAATGAAAAAAATAAGTGAGGGTAGTATTGGAGCATGGTCTTTTATTTGGCTATGAGCCAGTGGGTACCCTCCCCCCTCCCCCCCCCCCCCCCCCACCCAACCCCACCCAAAAAAAAAGCTAGGCACCTACTCACGGAGGAGTGCAGCCTGAACAATGTAGTCAATAAGGGATCATAGGCCTCTGGGACAAACACTTGTTTCTCCACCAGAGATAACCATTTAAAGAACTATAGGCTCGCAATGGCCAGATCGGCATCAAGATGCAGGCCGCTGCCACTCATGGATGCCAAGGTGACCGATGGAGGGAGCCTCGCGGCGTCGTCAATTCCTCTGTAGAAGCACGAAACCACTCCTCTCTTCCACGTGAAGGAGTGGAGGTCTGCTCACACTCGATCCGAATGGCCGCCTCGTGTGGCGTCTCCATCCGGTGCAGCACAACCAGTGCATGATTGGGAAGTGGAGATCCAACCTAAGAGCAGCGTCCAACATGCTCATGCCGTGGCCGTTGCTCCTCCTGGAGTGGCTTTTTGGCGTCAGGAAACGCAGGTTGAGGCGGTGGCCGAGTGCGGTTGTTGCGGCCGTTGCCAACATCTGCTGCGAGGAGGCGTAGTCATGGTGGTCTTCCGCTCGTGCTCGGGTCCAAGGTCACGTGCCGCCATGTATCTGGCCAACATGCTGCTGGGCGGTTGTCGGCCAAACGGTGGTCACCTGGGAGGATTAAAATTGTATGATCTATGTCCATAGTCGAGGACGACGGAGATAGTGGCGGCGAGTGGTGCTGTCGTCTCATGCAGATCAGCCTCGGCTGCCACTTGTGAGGATGATATAGGCATCCGGAGTGTCCCGAACTCGGGATTTGGCGGTGTCGACGTCCTTTCTCCTTGTCAAGTTTTCTTCGGGTTGTAACAAGTGGCTCTTGTCAAGTCTCGTCGGCCTACCCGTGCGGACGTGGTCATTGCTTGCCGTAAGGACCGTGTGCAAATACAACTATTGGAACCGAGGCAAGTGGAGGAGACAATATTATGTGACTTTGATTGGGTGGTACTTCTCGAGTACCAAGTCTTGAGCTCCGGGGTGAAAACTCTGGTCTGATCCTAGTTGGTTATACCTGGCAATGGCACCGTTCTTTGCGTTGTTACCATGAAGATGGCATTGCTCGGATTTTTCTCGGAGTTGATCTTCAAGGTGAAAACCACGATCTGACCTTCGGTGGTTGGATCCAGCGACGGCGACGCATGTACGCCGTTCCCTTCCTGGAGGCGTCGCTTTTGGAGAACACTTCTCGAAGTCTTTGTGTTGTCAAGAGATGCTTGGCGCTGATGGTCGCTGTTGTATTTCGTCAATTGTTGTTTTGATTGCTTCGATTTTCTTTTGTCTCTCTCCGTCTAGGCATAGCTTTGGTCTTGCATGACTTTGCTTTTTGCCGGTGTGATTATTTTCAGAGTGTGTGCGTTGCGTTGGCTGTGTGCATCTTAGTTATGCAGAGGCCGGGTGTGTATTCATTATGATTGTATCTCTCGATGCTACATTATGAATCAATAAAATACATCCTTTATCGAAAAAAGGCTCGCAAGGCAAAGGGAAATGTAGAGTTGCACGGACAACAAAATATTATATTTCTGGCCTTCATCCCTCTACATTGTTTTCAGGTACATCGGCTGAAACTTTTTTGCAACCATTGTGGAGTTCCTACTACCTGCTTTTCAAATTCACCAATCACTGATTGTGAACTCAACAATCGTCATCTTATTGATAAACTAGTAAATTTACAGATGCCAAGTGTTTATTTTTAAAGACAATATTTACTTTGAAACAATTTTTTTTTGCATTAACAAATTTATCAATAGGAACAAAAAAATTGTCTTTTTTTAATTCTTTGCATTAACAAAGTTCAAATTTTCTTTCACTAGACACTACTAAAATGTACAGAGTTCTTTTATACATCAATTAACAAAGTAAGCATGGAAAGGAATATAAGATACCATTCCATATAGCCTAAGCAAAACAGGGAGAGATGACGGAATTGACATGCTATAGCCGATGAGTGGAATGAATTCATCAGTCAAAACAAGTTAAAACATACTCTAAAGAAGTTTGAGTTTCAACAGGTCGTTAGTAAACACACTGTCACACATGCATGCACTGACAAGCAACTTGCTTCAGATTTAAGTACTCAGGGGAAACAACTGACAGATATGTATCTTTAGAAATCACGATTGCTTTATTATTAATAAATAACCTTTTTCGCCAAAAAAGGAAATAACCTCCAATGGTAGCTGATCAAAGTACGGGTCACTTTCTTGTTCCATAAGCCAATTTCTTGGTGATTCAAGACTGGAATTACTTTCACTGGAAGTACTTGATAAGATCATGGATTATTTTCTCCAGTTTATTCCGCAAGATATAGAAGAAAAACAAATGTTTAGAAGAAGAGCGTCGGCATAGCATTGCTATTAAATCGCAAACAATATGATAGTTCAGTAGCCAGTAGAAATTTAATTGGTGAGACCACATAATACCAAATACATGATTTGCAAAAAATAAAAATAAAAATATTGAGTAGACATATGCCACCCAAAGCTTGATTTCTTATTATATGGGAAAAGAGTCAATCCATCCTTTTCAATGCATTTACCTGTTCTCCTGCCCAAATAATTCTGCCTAGGCAAATATTTTCATGGCTTGTAATCTCTCAGACAAGTCAACCTCGAATAGCAGGGAGGGATTCAGACCTTGCCTACGTATTTCCTTGGTCTCTAAGTCAAGGACGATGAGCACCGGGTGTTGGCGATTTATCCGCAACATCACCGCGTTGTTCCTCTCCCCCGAGCGCTCGAACTGAATCGTCAAATAACCAAGATGGACGTTGGGTTCGAACAACCGCAGCTTCTCCTCCATGTCGATCACGGCCTCCCGCTGCCAACCACGGCCACCTGGTAGTTGTATCCACATGGTAATCATCAAGGTGTCAGCCACGAGGAACCGTAGTCTCCGGTCTGGTGACATCCTCAGGTGACGGTGGACTGGTTTGTAGTTCGTGGGCATGACTGGGAGCTCCACATTGCCTAGCTTCCCCGTGGGGACGTGATACGTGAGGATCTCGCGGCCATGTTGGAGCCAGTGGATGATGCCGCCCGGTAGTACAATGGCGTCACAGTGCTCCTCGTAGTGATCCCTCAACGGGCCGCCAAAGTGTTCAGTGACAGGCCCCCAGCTGACATTGCCGGCATCGGACTGTGTGGCCGTCTGTACTCTTATAGAGTTCGTGCCCCTGTGCTGGCACCAGGCCCGGTGGGCGTAGAATAGCAGGAAGGAGGAGGAGCTGATGCCATCCGCGGCAGTAAGTAGGACGCACGGGTGACAACAGCATCTGATCATAGACCTATCGAAGGAAAGATCCGGCGGTGTGGAGAGGAAGGTGCGGTCGCCGGTCATGGGGTCGTACACGCACAGATCGGAGTTTCTGTGCCCGTCGACTTGGTGGCGGCGAAGGAGGACCATAAAACCGCCGCGTGAGGTCACGGGTTCGTACCTGCACAGGAGATCCTTGGCGGCGCTGCGTGCCACGAACGGCGTGAGATGCTTGTCGGCGAAGCACAAGGCGGCCGGCGTAGCCGGGTGCACCAGGGAGACGAAGGGCTTGCGGCGGTGGTTCTGGCGCCTGTGTCGGCGGGTGTAGGCGAGCAGGACAGACGTCGGCACCACGCCCGTGGAAGCTTGTTCGATGAAGGAAGCGTCCGCGATTTCGCGGCGGAGGGTCTTGCAGGTGGCAGCGCAGCGGACTATGGTTCGTGGGTCAGAGCGCTCGGCGATTGCTAACAGGAGGTCCACCGGTAGCATCCGCGACACCGGCGGCGCGCGAGGGTTGTTTCTCCGTTGGCGTTTTGGTGGTGCCATTGGGGCTCTGGATGTACAGCATGCGTGCAAGGTGCAATGCAACCGAGGGATCTGCCGGCCCTATATATGACGCTAGTTATTCAGTTCAGGGAATGAAAAGATTGTGGGTAACTGCCGTTGTTTAAACGGCAACACGTATCTTCAAATTATTATATCTCTAGGGAGCAACTAACGCAATGCAAGCTTATCACCTTATTTCAACAGAAACTTAGATCAGGAGATGAGGCCCTTAAATATCTCTTGAGAGCAGTTGTTTTCTTTATAATTACAAGACTTTATTCCTCAAATAATGGCTAAGTCATTTACAAGAATTGGAGAAATAGAATCAGGGGCATTCGAATCCCAAAAGCCTGACGATCAAGTACTAGAACAATTTTTTGGAAGGCTATTAGGTACTTCATTAGCCTCTCTAAAGCAGTGACCAAACGATGTACTAGCAAATTCATGCGCCAAGTGTTTGCATTCCATGATAGTCGAAAGTTGAGGCCCCAGGTATGCTTCATCTTGAACGACTTATTCAGCTGCAAAGGTGCTATCAGACTCAATAAACACTCGATGCATCCAACATTTGCTCCCAACAATTGATAGATCCTCTGGATCATGTAGGCTTAGGGATTTGCTGTTGTGGTAGGAGATTACCTTCTCCTTGGCTCGAGGAGCCAGCGCCGGCGGCCATAGCGGAGGGGGCGACGGCGTGGGTGTGTGCGTGCGTAGGCAGTGGTGGCGGCGCTTCCCGTCACTGCAGGGCTAACCTCGATCGGTAGGTTGTATCGGTTGGGTTGGCGGTTGCGCGTCGAACCTCGTGATGCGTGCCCCGGCTCGCCACCCTTTATATTGCCTAGCGTGACAGGGGCCCGTCAACCATAGGAGGGTTGAGTGCCCCCGATCAGGGCGCAGATCAATGGTCCGGTGGGCCGTTGGGCCCACACGGGAGAGATCAATCTAACATTCTCCCCCTTGATTTCAACTTTTACTTTTAACCGTATACTTTCTACTTTACTTGTTTCATCACATATTGGTACATAGAGCATGTTTCACCGTCACAGCTCAATTGCTGATAGAATCAGACAGCTACAACATACCTCTCTGTTTTGAATCAAATTTTGTTTCTTTTGGGCCTCTCATGATCCAGGAATCATAGGGTTTCCTTTAAACCCATGTCGGCTAAGCGTTCCAAGTCCTGAATCCGATCTACTTCATGCTTCTTCTTTCTCTCACGGCTTCTGTAACTGTCGTTCCAATTCGCAAACCCCAGAAGCCACGGAACAATGCCTTTGCCTCGTGTTCGTCCCGGGTGTTCAGGATTCTTGAGGGCGCGTGAAAGCTCGCCGTTCTCTCTCTCGGGCTGGTACACACCCGTTCGAGCTTCTTCTATTGCTTTAAATAACTCGTTCGTGGCTTCTTTAAGACTTGCCTGTTCAAGAACCTCCCCTGTCTTTGGGTCCAACTTTCCCCATGTGCATAAAACCAAGTCCTGCATCTCTCGGGCCAAGTCTCTGTTTGTGGAGTGACCCCTGCAGCCTTCATGTTTCTCTCGGATTCATCCCACTTAGGCAACCCAGACTTGTAGCCACCTGGCCCCAGATGATGGTGCCACGTTTTTTTATCAGCATTTATCTTGTTTACTCTTGACCGTTCCTTAGCTGCTTCTGATTCCTTGAACTTCACAAATCCGTCCCAGTCATCTTTTAACTTCACATGTGCTCCTTTGAATTCCAGAGTCTTCTTTCCGTCTTTCACGTAATTGTTCCATAATCTTTTCTTTCAAGACTGGAATTGTGTGTCCATCTTCTTAAGAGCACACTTCTTGACTTTCTCCCATTGGAGATCTGTGAGACCCTCTGGTAGGGTGAAATGTTTCATGAGCGCCTCCCAAAGCAGATTTTTTGCTCTTTCGCTGACAAAAGGAACTTCGGGATCTTTTGGCTGATTCCATTCTTGAATGGTGATCGGGATTTGGTCCCTAACGATAACCCCGCATTGACGTATAAATTTGTCCGCATTCTTTTTAGGCTCAATCGGTTCGCCATCTGTTCTGATTTGATTGATGTTGTACTTTATGCCTTCTTTCAACTTTTTTGCCGGGCCACGTTTAACCCTTGTAGAAGATTTTCTCGATCCGGAGGGCTAAAAGAAGAAAGATTCGTTAATACATACAAATCAATCAATACATCTGATGATCACCAGAGGGCAAATTAATACCTCGCCGGACTTTGTTAAATGGAGAAAAATTACTTCGCCATCATTGTCAGATGGTTCCCCTTCGTCTCTTGGTTGTTCTTCCTCAATTCCCTCACCGGATGGGTTAAGGTATTGTGAGCCATCATCTATTTCATTCTCTTCGTTTCTGGAGCGTATCAGGTCATACATGGCATTCTCTTGATCACGGTCTCTGTCTCTAGCGTCCATAGCTTAACTAATCCAGAACAAATATAAAACAATTAGAATGCATTCAATAAGCCAGGAGTTGGTGGGACCACCAGCCACGGGGGAACCTCTCCGGGAGCTTCATCACCGTGACTTGTTCCACTCTAACATGGAGATTTGGAACATAGTCCCCTTTGTCAGTCGAGCACAACCAGTGTGCAGCGTCGCCGACGACCAGGGCCCTGCCGAGCGGTAGTTGCAACTTGCTGCCTTGCAGTTTTGGAACCCGGATCTTGTTGCAGCAACCCCACGCGCCATGCTCCGATGAGGAGGTCTGGAAGTGCACGTTGCAGCAGTGTTTTGACGGCTCTAGGTATGCCATGACGACATGGAATTGCCTGTCGACGGCGGTCGCACAATCATCATCGTCGTCACCCACGAGCAATACATAACTTGTCATGGCATCGTCTTATTGTGTATCCACGACACCCACAGGGAATGTCAGTTTACATGGCTGGATTTGGCGGCTGTCGGCGGCCGGGTCCCACACGCGGAGCGATCGGGCCAAGCGGGTGAGAACGAGGCTGTTGGATGATGCGTGGAGGAAGCCCTCAACGCCGGTGGCCCTGCGTAGAGTGGTGGCGTCCGCAGAAGTGGTGTCCACCAGGGACAACTGGTCCTTGCGTTGCGCGCGCCCATACTTGTACGTGTGGATCAGGTGGCCTCGCAAAAGGGGGAGCACGAAGCGGTCGCCGCGCCGGAGGTGGAGGCGGCCGCCGAGGCGAGTGTAGTCCTTGATGCGGCGGCGCATGTCCACGCACGTCGCGGCGCAGCGCACGAGAGTGGCCGGATCGGTGCGTGCCATAATGTCCACCAGCACGTCCAATGGCAGTGACGCTGCCTTCTGCCGCCGCTCTCTTGCAGCTGGCGTAGGCGGCCTGGCGGCGCCGCCGCCGCGGCCTGCCATGGTTGAGATGGGTGGCTCTAGGATGGACCTCAGTCCGGGACAAGATCGCAAGATCCGATCGATTTTCCGGCATCGTGCGTAGGGGATCAATTTTCGTGGTTTGCACGTTACCTGGTCCCGCGATTAACTCAACGTGGGACTGGCAGTCACATCCCGATATCAAGTGTATATAATTCCCATTTTTCGTTAAGAAAATATTGGATCCAATGTTATTCAAAGTTGTTTTCATGTGTGTTTCCTAAAAAAAAACGTGTTTTCATGTGTGTGATATTTCCTTCTTCTTTTTCTGCGAGGGGTGTGTGATATTTCCTTAGATCAGGTAGGAGCTACCGTAATGATATGTTTTCGTGCTTCCGTCGACAGGAAAACTTGTTTCAACTTAGTAGAATTTTTTCACTAGAAAATTGATTGAAAAAATATATGTTGGGACGGAGGATCTAAGATTGTTTCCATCAACCAAACTATTGCTTCCAACCTGATACAAATTTATTTTTCATAAAAACATAACTATTTCTACTATCATGATTATATACATGCTTCAACCGAATAAGTGATGTGAATCTAAACAAATGAATTCTATATATTTGGCAGGAAACTAGTTTTTGATTCGGGTAATATTAATCCAGGCTATGGAAAGATCCTTTAGGAGATAATCCAGCTTTATGTGATAATTCCCTCAGCTTCTTAGTATTTGTAATCTGCAAGGCTGCACTGTTGATAATTGTTGTTCGATTGCTTTGAATGAGATGTTCAGGAGAAGGTTGAACCCTAAACTGAATGCTCAATGGAATAAGATGTGCTGCAGTGTGAGTGGTTGGTTATGCTGATAGATAGCTGAATTTTGGTGTCGTCGGTTACCGTCCTATGGCAGGTGTCTCAATTGCAAGCACTTGCATTGGGTTTCTCTGCGGTGCTTTGTGATCGCTTCTTCCCTTTACTTGCATTGGGTTTCTCTGCGGTGCTTTGTGATCGCTTCTTCCCTTTACAAATTACAATCTCTTGAACCTCTCCTGGTTGTTGTATTTCCATTATGCATTTAATAGAAAGGAGATTAGCTTGGTTCAGAACAATCTAAACAAATGAAATTTGGCTCGCACCATAAGAAGAATTTGCTTCCTTATGAACTTGGGTAAAGATATCGTTGTGTCTTCGCCAAACTTATGGGTTACAATTTCTTGAATCATTTACTTCAAGTACTTTTTTTTGCTACAAGAAATTATTCGATCTATCTCTTATGTGAAGACTTTCTGAGTACTTTCATTCTGCTACTTACTCCTGTTAAGCTCAGTACCCGTATGTTACTTTGAAATATTTCAGTTTTCCTAGACTTTGTTGCCTACTTTAATTACTTAGTTGTTCTTCATTGCATACCCTAACTTTTTCGTGACTGCCCAACTGCTATATTTCATATCTGTTGTGTTGTAGTTCCATTTTACTTATGTTCTTTGAAGAACTTGTTATTAAAATCTCAAATTCACCCATTTCTGGTCGATAAGTTTGATCCTACAATACAGTTTGACTACTTCAAAATTGTGGACGTGTAACTGGATATACAATAACGATCGACATATTACATTATGGGAAGCCCATATATAGCCATTGAGTCTTCACGTCCACTAGACTATTAAGTACTAACATATTATCGGAACGAGGAAGCCCTTTATTTCCTGTAACAAAAACAACATGAAAAGTAGAAATACATTAATAAAAATTAAGGATTGGAACGAGGAAGCTCCATATACAGATTCACATGGTGAAGGCAAGTTAAGGATTGGCATCGGCAAAAGCAAGTTAAGGAATAATACAAGCAAATTTCTACACGCTCAATCGTTCATCCTAAAACAAGAAACGAAGCCGAAACCGGGCGCTCTCATAGCTTAGAGCATTTCGGCCGTCGGATCCTTTTGCTTGATGCGTTTTCGGCCGTTGGATCGCGAGATGGAGAGATTTGGACCGCCGGATCAAAGAAATACCGTAGCAATGAATAGTTAGCTCTCGTTCGTGCCACCGCGTGTAAATTCCGTACCCCGCCGAGGGCATTCCCGTCATTTCACGCAGAGGGGTATACAAAGCAGCCGCGCGTGGAGATGACCTAGCCGCCTCCTGCCTCCCGCACTCGCGCTTCCGCTCCTCCCTCTCTCACGACTCATCTCTCCCCCCACCCCCGACTGCTCGCCGCCGCCACCACCGACGCCACTCTGGCGACTCTCGACCACGCGCAACACACCGAGGACCTCCCCTTGCTCCGCCTCTTCTTCCCAACCGGCCAGATCCGCGGCGCACGGCCTCTTGCGCTCACTCGCGACCGTCGGCCATGGCTAGTGTTTCGGGCTGGGCATCGCCTTCGTCGTCGTCCCGAGCTGCCGCTGCTCCCCCACGCCTCCCTTCTCTCGGTGGGAAGGGGACCGGAGCGTCCTGTTGCGGTGTCCCTCAACAAACGTCCTCGACCTCCATGACGCGCGCACATCTCTGGCCATGGATCTCCAACCATGGTGGGTGGGTGGCCGTGAATCCCTCCTGTCGTCCTTCTGTCTCTTCATCTCTTGTTCGTCCCTCCTGTCGTCCTTCTGTTTCTTCATCTCTTGTTCGTCCCTCCTGCGTTTGTTTTGTTTTATGTGCAGGTTGCACCGATAAATGTTGTTGCTGATGTTGTAGGTGGACGAGGACGAGTTCCTCCAACCCCCTGACGGACGTGGTGAGCTCCACCTCATCTTTCTACCCACCCCCTAATCTACAGCTTACTGCATGAGTAAGATAATTTCAGAAATACTTAACACCTCCTGTTGATTTACTTCACTTACCACGTCCGGGAAGAAGAAGTTGGCGCCCAAGGCAGCGGTGGGCAAGAAGCAACATAATTGGTGAGAGGCAAGGGTTTGTCTTCTTCCAGGGAATTGCAGGTCGAACCTTTCTCTCTCTCCTTTCTCTGTTCTTGTTTGATTGTAGGCCTGGACTTGTAGTTTTTTTGTCTTCTCTGTCTAGAGATGTTGTTGGATTCTGACTATATTCGAAAGATGAGGGCCTTTTGTGCTCTTAGGTTTTGCTAGATTCCAATTATTATTATTATTTTGGGTCGGTGGTCTCGCTAGGTTTCAAAGATGGCCACTTTTTTGGGGCCTTTTGAGCTACCTTGCTTGGAATCGATGGCAGAGAGAGAAGGTTTAGCTAGGCTCCAAATACCCGGATCTTTTGGATCGGTGGTTTGACTAGGTTCCAAAAAATGGACCTTTTGTTGCTGCCTTGTTAGCTTTCGCTATGCATAAAGTGTGCCTTTGTTGTTGACAAGGGACTTGGTTCTGCCTAGGTTCTTGAAGTCATTTAGTAATTAGGGGGCACTCTTATGATGTGAATTGGGATTAGTGTTAGCGATTATGGATGTGCTGCCAGGAAGGTGTGTGCAGTGAATTATGTGGGCTTTAGTTAGGCCTGGTTCAATTTCTTCCTTGGGTTAGGGTTAGGTTCAGATGCAATAAACTATGTGCTCTTTTGTTTAATTTGGTGCATTACACTTTACCTTGTGGATGAGGGAAATCACATGGTTGGCTATGTGGGATATATGCCTGTTGTGGGGTTCCAGTTCTTTGGATCAAAGTGTTGTTTTCAGGTGCTAGATTAATTTGTTCCTTGCTTAGCCATATAATCACAGGACAAATACGTTGTGGTTGCACTTGTTTGAATCAAAGTGTTGTTTTCAGGTGCTTGTTTAATTTGGTCCTTGCTCAGCCATATAATTACAGGCCTGATAAGTCACATGGTTGATTAGAAAAGAGCATTGAGGGGCTATGCTTATTGTGGTTGCAGTTCTGCGAATCAAACTGTTATTCTTGGTTGCAGCATTAATTTGTTTATCCAGTCGGCTCCCAATTTACAGTTTCTAATTATGTGAGGAATTGGTGTTTTACCATTAATTATTTTGGTCGGTTCTTCTGTTTTCAAGATTCTTTGCTTGATGTGTTTCACATGCAACCTATGCTGATATGTTGGTTCTTGTAATAATTATTCATGAACATCAACATGAATAGTGATGAATTATCTCTATACCACATTTATACCCAGGGTTTGTGGCCTTTTTGCGCTTGCTCCATCTATTTTACATTATAAGTTGATTGTATTGGGTTCTATAGTGACAATGGATCGTATTCTATCAACCCTTGTGATTAACTCATGTCTGAACCATGGTATAAATGCAAGCATCCAATCCGGATTTATTCAAAGCATGATCTCTGTTTAGTTATGTCAGTAAAAAAGCTCATGTAGGATTCTGACCTGAATATGTTGGTGCAATCTCACACAGAGGAAGAGACAATATAATTTGATGACAATGACTCATGAATGGAAATAAAACACCAGCATGAATGGAAATAAAACACCAGCAGGAATGTGTTTAGAGTATAGTAGAATTTTATTAAGTTACTGTTAGCTGGTAAATAGTCTTACTTTTGAATGGATAATTTTTAACTTTATAGGTAAGCCCTCATCTGATAGTGTGTCATAGTTTTCCTTTGGTATGGATATTTTTTTGTAATTTTTTTAATGGATCATGGCCAAGCATAATTTCAGTTTTGGGTGAATTTTGGAACTGGCAAACATCAGTTGTATATGTGTATTCATGTTCAGAAAAGACAGGGTATTCAAACTATTCAGATTTCTCTATTAAGTCAAATATGACAATGACATCTACGAAGGTCTGTATGCTCCTGTTGTCAAGTATGCTTGATTTTTTTTCTAATTTTAGGTAACTCTACCTGGTGAAAGCATTCTTCCATGCCAAGTAGCCAGTCAGCTTGCCAACAAGATACGTAGTAGCATTTATTGTGACTTTTCCTCTCATGTAAACATGCATTTCTTTCAGACACTAAGAAAAAACACACATGTTCTAAAATGCTTTGCACTGCAGGTTGTTTTTGAAGAATTAATTTTGCATATCTTCTATTATTTAATGAACATTGAATGATAGGTTCATTTCAACCTGATCCATATTATTGTTTGGAGACATAATTTATAGTAAGTTGCTGATTTCCAAGTGTTCAGGCAAAAAATGTGTGTTTAGTCAGATTTAGCTTTTGAACTTCTCTCAAGATATGTCCCAACCATCATATTTGAAATAGGCTTCTATTTTCTAAATACGAGACACTGGACACGACAGTATGTAACAATGTGTCGATGTTACTTTTCATATACATTCACATTCTGTTGTAGTGTTCCAGGCTTGAAAATGATAAAACATTGTGGACTAATAATGTCGCCATTAAGGCAAAGTTTTGAACACAGCACACCAGAATGTTTCGTATGTATCATATCATGGGACGACACTAATAATGTCGCCATCAAGGCAAAGTTTTGAACACGGCACACCAATAATGCCCCCATCATGCCTGCGCGTTGAAGCAACTTGTTGGAGTTTTCAATTCTTCCTATACCATGCATGAGTCTCAAGTCTCTACTATACTTCATGGACTAATCAAATGATCCAAATTATCTTTCTCCTTTAGGAACACTTGTGTTTTCTGGTACCATTGTTCTTCTTCCAATGACTGATGGCATCTTTTCAGTGTAGGAAGATAAGTTCACATGGTTTTGGGCAACGATGACGGCTATCACAATCGTGTTGCTGTCTATCGGTCCCAATATGCCGGTCCCATCCTGCGTGTGTGCTTTGTCTCCATGGACATGGAGCTCCCACAGCACAGCACAGAAGGCCTGGAGCTTCTTTTCACAGCAGGTCCCTCTTCTCCTCCCCATCTCTGCTCTGCTCATTTGGATTTGGCCGCTCCTCTCCATCACTCTCTCCCTGATGCATGCGCGCAGGTGCACCACGTACAAGGAGGGAAGACCAACGCTCCTCCAGGTTTGCTTCTTCCCAAGTATGTATCTCTCTCTCTCTCTCTCTCTCTCTCTCTCTCTCTCTCTCTCTCTCTCTCTCTCTCTCTCTACTACAATGTTTTTGAATTCTGAAATCTGGTACTCTATTATTTTTTTAGACCGTTCCTGATCTGATCCATGGAACAAGTATACTGGCATGGAGAAAGTTTGGCCATTTTCGTATGAAAGCATTAACATTTGTGTATATGATGCTTTATTGCTGTGTTGTATAGCTGCTCTAGGCAGACATACACATACATTATGCTTGTCCTCTCTTTCATTTCCTATGTAGTCGTTGGTACTGTGTATTAAAGATTAACTTATATTAATCTGGTCTCTTTGGAGACCATCATACGGTTTCAGTCTGATGTTTATTTTTTTAGTAAGAGAAGGTATTTTTTTCACCCTTATGAGGTGTACCACGAGATCATGAAACTTTAGGAGATATGATCCTTATAGTTTCATTAACTCGGTAGGTGAATTCTGTAAACCACATAGTATCGTTGTAGGTGAGAAATTCTTGAAGTTATGGTGGTTTCTATTGTTGGTGGATCTCTTCTATAGATTTTTATTTAGAAAAACAATATCTTTGATAAACAAATATGGGAAATCATGGCGATTTTATTGAGCTTGGCGATTTTCTTGAACCTCCTATTATTTCGGGACCTTTTTCTTCATTTCCCCTCAGTTAGCTTGATGTGCTTACCTTCTTTTGTATGACTGCCATTTGTAGTTATATATTGAGCATTTTTTCTCTTTAGAGAAGATCTTGGAGAAAGCAACATGTATGAGTATTGATCTGAGTGTGCTCTTATTTGTGCAGAAGCTTGAGGCGACTTATTAGTATCAAGTGGCGCCTATGAAGTTGATTGACAAGGCACTGGAATGAAACCACTTATTAGTATGTTTGGTAGCTATGTATCCGTAGTTGTCTCTCCGTTATTATGTTCCTGCTCTTATTACTCCCTCTCCAATATTCGTTGTTTTGGTATTGAACTTCGTGTCGAGTGCGTGTGGCTTTGGTATTGAACTTCATGTCGAGTGGCTATCTTTTGTTGTTTTGTGAACGCACTAAACTCGATGCTACCTTATAATCTCATCTGATATTGAGCACCATTATGTCTCGCTCATGTCACAATTGAATGTTTCTTCTTCAATCTACTGTTATCATGTATGACTGCATATGTTAAATCTGGATTTCTACTAACTTACCATTATCTACTTGACCAAATCGTTTGGACCGGCACCCTTGCGCCAAGGCGCGATCCCGATCTAGTATCGGTGGAGAACAACCAGATTTGACAACAAAGATGCATCAACACATAAATCACACATGACGAAGAGCTCTGCGCTAGGCCTGCACGCAATATACAGCAGCCCAGCCCAAGGAAAGACTTTTCTTACCCAGCTTTAACCAGCCGCAAATTTCCAGAGGCATAGTACATCTTCAGAAAGCACGACCTATGCGTGATTGCTAACTAAAGCAGTTCCAAAAGAATAAGCTGCAATTACACAATACTCCCACAATCAACTACCGTTACAACCACACATCATAGGATATACTCTAATAGTACGAGTTAACTGCTTGTTAAATTTCGTAATCACCATCCTAAGTTCCGAACACTAACACAAGATAAATTTAACTACATTTCATAAGCACCATCCTAACTCTAAGACATAGTAAAATTAACTTTTCTTGCATGGGCACCCAATGCCACAAGACCGTAGCGATAGCCACAAGCTGGTATCGATAAGATATATTCCTGCATACTCAAGGAACCCATACCGATATCATACGCACTCTTGTGCCCGTCCACGCCATCATAGAGGCTATCTTCTTTCACATTGACATGAACGCTCTCTGTCATGCTACGTCTATGATTGATGATTCTCAAGGTCACATACATACGCCCAAGATGGTCTTTTTCGGACGCCATCTTCTCAAACGCGCACTGACGTACATTGAAATGTATCCCGACTGGATGCACAATTCTGGTCCCCATGGATTCGCAGTAAAAACACTGGATTTGATTGTCAAGACATCAGGTAATAAATACATATTGAAGGTTGCTGCATAAATTTTGTGTAAGTAAAAACAGTACTACTAAAAATGAAAATCTTATGCGTCTTACAAATTTCACAATGCATGGAGCTTTGTTGCATAAAGAAAGGGTGCATCGATGACCGACCTAGCTGACTTTCAACCACTATTATACTGTTGGCTGGCAAAATGAGTATGATGGTGAAGGGATCATCCAGCTACATGCTGATCGCTATGGCAGGCTGCTTGATGAAAATGTTTGACTTCACTAACTTATCAGCATGGAGATATTCAAGTAAAGAAAAAGGCATTCAACTTTTCTCTCATTTTTATCTTTGACACTTCTTTTTCTTGAACAATTTCATTTCTGACTTCCGATGTGAGGGGTCAGGCTGATGGAGTAATAAAACACATTCAAGTGCTCACTTGTGGTGAAGATGCATGATCGTCGTTCAAACTCTGTAAGTAGCATTTACAACAAGATACACTCAGTAGATATGACACGGGAAAAATATTGGCATAGGGTTGGTTATATAGCATACCAGCACAAGGCGAAGGCAGAGGCACAGGGCAACAGAAGGACATGCTTCTGTCATTGTTCGTTAATTTCAGCAAAAAACAAAGTCGGAACTCCACCACAAGGGCTTTTGGGAGTAGCCACAAAGTTGACGTGAGAGCGTCTATGGCCATGAGGAGGCCATGGAGCAGCCCCACAGACTTGATCATTCACACCACAAATTGTATGAAGATCGAACTTGGCATCCTGTAATTCAACATCTGGGTAAACGTACATAGGCCCGTGGATGAGAAATGTTAGCAACAACGAACAACAATCAGAGCAAAACCTACCCCATTTGGCATCTGTTGGTATTTATTCAACAAAGCTTTGACCTCCTTTGAGACTAGTGCATACAGGCCTGCTAGCTCTGCACGGGGGTAACATTTGAGGGGGACTGGAGGAAGGGCCCTCTCACAGTCATACTCATAGGGGGATTCAGGACACAGCAACCTGGCAAGCTGCTGAACATCTTGAGGGGAGAGCTTGCCAGAGGCCGGACGCCGCAGAGACCAGGCAGACCCCATCACCGCCTTACACGAAGTGAGAAGCTTTACTTGGGCATCTGGGTTGGGGTGACATGTGTTGGAATTATGTGTCGTGCAACTATATTCAAATTAATAGGAATTGCTAATACTCAGAATACCTCATTATGGAATTATACATGTATTTTTACATGAAATTACTTTACATGATTATCATGGAATTATCACTTGTTGGAATATACTAATTAAGTTGTATGCTTAAGGAAGCTGGTCGGTCATCAGTGGAATACAAATATACTATTTATATTGAAAAGACTACCCGGGTACACTGATGATTGGAAGGAGCTAGATCGTATAGTTAGATTACAGCCCTAATATTGATCTACGTAACTAGACGAATATACACTCTATCATGGCGCGTTGCTCAGAAGCATGTGCTCCAGGGATATTACGGGTAGAATCCGTTAACAGACAAATATATCGTGGTTGGTAATTTGATCTGGACTCTATCCCGGAAACTAGTGAAAAATACTAGGAATCTTATATCTGTATAAGACGTGGACTCTTTGAAAAGACAGTATAAGAAGGTCCTTGTGAGCACTAATCCTGATCGCGGTCGGTTGGTGTTGGCCGAGTCGTCCACGCGGAGCTGGCGACGAACAGCTGCGTGGGCTGAGCAGTTGGGCAGCCGTTGAGTGCGGGCGTGCATCGGTGGGCGCTGCATGCAGATCGTGGGCAGTTGGGTTTATCGTGTGCATGCAATATTGGCCGGCCGTGTGGTAGTGGTCGTTGTGGTGTGTGTACTGCGTACATGCAGCAGTGGCCGGTTGTGGAGGCCAGTCCTTGCGTGCGTGTGTGAGGTTATATAAATGGTGTGTGCCAGAGTTAGAAGATAGCAGCTAGGAGAGATGTAGTCTCCAGTAGTCTCTTGTGTAGGTGTGGCGCCGGTCTATTGTCGCGCCACGGTGACGATATGTGTCGAGCCTAGGGGGAGGGGCCTAAGGAAGATGTAGTCTCCGTCGGGACCGTGGTGTGTGCCCGGTCGACGTGAGAGTTCGTCCTAGGTTGTGATGCGTGTGTGCATGTGTATCTCCATGTAATTGTGTTCGAGGGACTTGAGGTGAATAGAAGCCAACATACAGGCCGTTCGTCGGCCGAGGCGTTCGTCGCCATGACCATGTATGTGTTCTGTTCATTTTCGTCTACCTATGTCCGGCGTTTGTCGCCGGAGGGCTATTCGGCGTTTGTCGCTGGTGGGTTTGTCCCAACATTTGGTATCATGAGCTTGGTGGTCTTGGGCGTGTTCCCCTTGCCGGATGACATGGCGGACGCGGAGGCGGTGCGCGGCGTTGTGGATGACATGGCGGACGCGGAGGCGGCGCGCGGTGAGTCCGCGACGAGCGCGGCGGCCGTGGAGGCGCTGCGTACGGCATGGCGGCATGGAGGTGCTGCACGGCGGCGGAGGCCGCAGCGGCGCGGTGCGGCGCCATGAAGCGGCGTCCAAGAAGGTTCGCGTTTGAGCGCGACGGCATCGACGGCGTATGTCGTCGGAACGTCGGGTGTCTGTCACTGGCGGAGAAGAAGCTCGGCCTGTGTTGTTGGGGATATGTACCTAAGGTAGGGTCATAGGCCTGACCTACATACACTGCCTAAGGACACTGCCCCAGAGAGCTTAAAGACCACAAGGAAGTTTCCGACTGAAATCACCAAGGCATACAAGTCACTCGATAATGTCCACTCGGAGATTACCTTTCACTCGATAGGGACTAGAAGACAGTCGACCGCTGAAGACCAGAAGCCACCCCAGGGAGGCCATCGGGCAGGCATTTGTCTAAGTCATAAGTAGCATTTATTACATACGTTACCAGTAACGTTCGCCTTTATAGCCACGATCGAACCCTTAGATGCCGGGCATTATGAGGGGCAGCGCACTCTATATAAGCCGCCCTCCCCTCTGGCATAGGGGTTCGCACCCTATAACTCATATATTCCACACGACAGAAAAGCTCCTGAGCACCGAGACGTAGGGCTGTTACCTCCACGAGAGGGGCCTGAACTCGTACATCCGTGTGTACATCCTCGCCGTAGCTAGGACTCTGCCCTCTCCCTTCGTACTCCTATCTTCTACTGTCAGGCTCGTTCCCACGACAGTTGGCGCCCATCATGGGGCATGGCGTCTATCGAACCATGATGCGGATGGTTATTTTTTCAATCCGACTCTCGATCAACGGGGCACCGCAATCGGCTGCACGACAGCAATCTCCATTGCGGAAGCTCGAACTCAACGCGGCGCAAGCGTTGGGGCCTTTCACGATGGTCACCTCGCACGGTTGAGGTTCGGCCAGGGCCGGCACCGCCCTCGACCACGACTACTGCTTCGTCCCAGAGCGGCTACCTCCTCCGACATGGGCGGCTCGACGATCCTCTCCGCGGTGGAGACGCACCGCAATATCGGCTACCGGAACAATTCCTGCCACAACCGAGCGGTAGCTCCTCTCTTTGCTCGACGTGGGGCTGATTCCGGCGGACGGCCGCGCTCCGGCGCTGGTTTCGGCGGAGGTCCGCGCTCCGGCGCTGGTTCCGGTGGACAGCCGCGCTCCGACGCGGCTCCATTGCTAGAAGAGCACCTCCTTCCGGCGTCGACTGAACAAGCGCGAGGCTTCGCAATAAACCGCATGCAGGGAGATAAATGACGCGTGGAAAAAGGAAACTTCCATTGCATGCGTAAGAGGCTTTAAGCTTGATCAATTACCGCTAACGCCTCTTGCATGTAGATTAATTATACGCAGGACGTGGGCAACGCCTTCCATGCATTGATTAATTACGCGTGGGACATGGTAACTCCTGCCAGGCGTTAGTAAACGCGCTCTGGATTCTGTCCGACGGCCCGTGGCAAGCAGCCGCTCGCCTTTAGCGACGGATTACCGAAGAATTTTGCACTCAAGAAGCAAACCAAGTCGGGCGTGACGCAGGCTCTCGGTGGTCCCTTCCTTCGGCGTCTACTAGCCGACGCGGCATGGACGCGCGACTGCTCCCCCCTCCGGTGTCAACCCGCCGACGCAGCACGGTCACACGACCGGTCCTTCCTTCGGTGTCGACTAGCACACCATGTGTCGCCCCTTCGGCATATATCACTCAAACGGACAAATAAATGTCCACGATGACAACTAAAACATTCAGATGGCACTTCTACCCAGATGACTAACGTGCAGGCACTCGACCGCCCCGCGTGCCGTTACTCTACTGGACGCTTCGTCGTCACTCAGCAGCTCCGCGCATCGCCACTCAGCGAGACACGTCTTCGTCACTCGGCAGCTCCGCGCATCGCCACTCAGGCGGACGCTCCATCGTCACTCGGCCGCCCCGCGCGCCGTCGCTCTACTGGACGCGTCGTCATCACTCGGCAGCTACGCGCATCGCCACTCGGCGAGACGCTCCATCTTCACTCGGCCGCCCCGCACAACCATCACTCAGCCGGACGCTCCATCGTCACTCGGCCGCCCCGCGCGCCGTCGCTCTACTGGACGCGTCGTCATCACTCGGCAGCTTCGCGCATCGCCACTCGGCGAGACACGTCTTCGTCACTCGGCAGCTCCGCGCATAGCCACTCAGCCAAACGCTCCATCGTCACTCACCGCCCCGCGCGCCGTCACTCTCCTGGACGCTTCGTCGTCACTCGGCAGCTCCGCGCATCGCCACTCGGCGAGACGCTCCATCTTCATTCGGCCTCCCCGCATGACCGTCACTCTGTTGCACGCTCCGTCGTCACTCGGCAGCTCCGCGCATCGCCACTCGGTGAGACGCGTCGTCATCACTCGGCAGCTCCGTTCATCGCCACTCGGCGAGACGCGACTTCGTCACTTGGCCGCCCCGTGCATCGCCACTCAGCCGGACGTGTCTACTTCGCTCGACCGCCCCGCGCGTCGTCAGACAGCTAAGTCATTCTTCACAGACTGCATTCAATTAGTTAATTATTTATGCATTACCGAGTGTCAAGTAAGTCGCACATGATGTTCATTCGGAGGCCACGCCACCGGGTGTACCCCTGCGCTCGGTTCTTTATCTTCACGTCGGATCCGTCACTTTCACAAGTTCACTCGGATCCTTCACTCTTTAGACTCTTGCTGGTTCCGGACCACCAAGCACCTGGCACACCCAGCGGGTGTCTATGGGTGTAATTTACACGAATCATATCAACAAACATCAAATTACCTCGAGAATTTTTTATGTTAGCTGGTGTTATTTTTCATACACAGGTTACCTGGACGCCTCCGCGACAACATTCTCGATTCGGCTGCCCCGCGCGCCGTTACTTGACCGCCCCATGCGTCGCCACTCAGTGAGACGTATCTACCTCACTCGGATGCCCCGCGCATTGCCACTGTGCTGGACACGTTTACATCGCTTGGCCGCCCCACAGGTCGACACTCAGCCAGAGACATCTACTTCCCTCGGATGCCCCGCGCATCGCCACTCCGTGCGGCACGTCATCATCACCCGGCCGCTCCGCGCGCCGTCACTCACCTAGATGTTCCTTCATCGCTCGGCCGCTCCGCGCGCCGTCACTCCGCTGGACGCTCCTTCGTCACTCGGTCGCCCCCCGCGCGCCGTCACTCAGCTGGACGCTCCTCCGTCGCTCGTCCGCTCCGCGCGCCGTCACTCCGCTGGACGCTCCTTCGTCACTCGGTCGCCCCGCGCGCGCCGTCACTCCGCTGGACGCTCCTTCGTCACTCGGTCGCCCCGCGTGCGCCGTCCCTCAGCTGGACCGTCCTTCGTCACTCGGTCGCTCCGCGCACCATTACTCAGCTGGACGCTCCTTCGACACTCGGCCGCTCCGCGCGCCGTCGGACAGCTAAGTCATTCTTCATACGCTGCATTCAATTAAATAGTTATTTCCGCATTACCGATTGTCGAGGAAGTCGTACATGACGTTCACTCGGAGGCCACGCCACTGAGTGTACCTCTGCGCTTGGTTGTTTATTTTTATGTTGGAACACTTCACTTCCGCTTCTTTTGGGTCCAGTACTCAAACGAGTTCAGTCGGATCCTTCACCTGCGCAAGTACAGTCGGATCCTTCACTCTTTTAGACCCTTGCTGGTTCCGAACCAACAAGCACCTGGCACACCCAGTGGGTGTCTATGGGTATTATTTTCACAAATTATTTCAGCAAAGATCAAATTACTTTGATAAATTTTTATGTTGGCTTGTGCTATTTTTCATACACAGGTTACGCGATCACTCGACGCATCTGTGCGCCATCTTCGTCGCTACTCAGGCTCAGTCGCCGCAACGATCATTCGTGTGTTTCCACATGTTCGGATGCCTCCGCGACGACATGCTCGACTCGGTCGCCCAGCGGGTCATCACGTGTTCAGACGCCCTCTCGATGACGTACTGGACACGGCCGCCCTGCGTGCCGTCACTGGGTCGGACGCCTCCTCGACATACATGACTTGGCCGCCCCGCGCGTCGCCACTCAGCCGGACTCGTCTACCTCACTCGGATGCCCCTCGCATCGCCACTCCGTGTGGCACGTCTTCATCACTCGGCCGCCCCGCGCGCCATCGCTCAGCTTAGCTGCGACTCCGTATCGCCTAAGTCAAAAACTACTCCGAGTGCGGACATCCTTCGCATTCAGGGCTTAGCTACGAACCAGACTTCGCCTAAGTCAAAAACTACTCCGAGTGCGGACATCTTCCACACTCGGGGGCTTAGCTGCGATTCTGTATCGCCCAAGTTAAAAAACCACTCCGAGTGAGGACATCATCCACACTCGGGGGCTTAGCTGTGATTCTGTATCACCTAAGTTAAAAACCACTCCGAGTGAGGACATCATCTACACTCGGGGACTTAGCTGTGATTCCGTATCACCTAAGTTAAAAACCCTTTCGAGTGAGGACATCATCCACACTCGGGGGCTTAGCTGTGATTCCGTATCACCTAAGTTAAAACCACTCCGAGTGAGGACATCATCTACACTCGGGGACTTAGCTGTGATTCCGTATCACCTAAGTTAAAAACCATTTCGAGTGAGGACATCATCCACACTCGAGGGCTTAGCTGCGATTCCGTATCGCCTAAGTTGAAAACTCTTCCGAGTGACGAGCGCTTCTCTCACTCGGGGGCTTAGCCGAGAACAAGTTTTCACCTAATTTAAAAACCCTGCCGAATGAATAGCATCCCATTCACTCGGAAACTTAGCTGCGAACCAGTCTTCGTCTAAGTTAAAAACTCCCCCAAGTGACGAGCACTCCTCTCAGTCGGGGACTTAGCCGCGAGTCAGACCTCGCTTAAGTTAAAGGCCGTTCCGAGTGACAGGCAACACTTTCACTCGGAAACTTAGTTGCGAACCAGTTTTCGCCTAAGTTCAAAATTCTTCCGAGTAATGAGCATCCATCTCACTCAGAAACCAAACAAACTTAACCAAGCAAAGGATTGGAAAGCAAACATGCAAACATTGTCTCTATCAGACCCCCGACGATGCAAGCACTCGACGACGGTTTCGGGGACTACACCCAGTGGGTGCACTCAGCGTGCCCCCACTGGACCTACTATCACTCGACCAGGTCCGGCCTGTCGAGTGACAAGCGACTATCAAAACAAATCTAAGACCCCTGCCGATGTCACCGCCATTCGACAGCGGTATAGGGGACTACACCCAGTGGGTGCACTCAGCGTGCCCCCACTGGACCAGAAACCACTCGACTAAGACCTGCTCTACTCGAGGGAAAAACAAGCAAGTATGCACCAGAAGAAAACGTATATCAAGACAGAATCGATCAGGGTGAATGACAAAGACTCCAATCAATGCAGACTTCTGTGAAGCCCTAAAATGCATTCGGAATTTGTGTGTCTTATCAGAACTTGCATCGACCCCTTTTTCACTCGAACCCCGATCCATTCGGGGGCTAATGTTGGGGATATGTACCTAGGGTAGGGTCATAGGCCTGACCTACATACCCTGCCTAAGGACACTGCCCCAGAGAGCTTAAAGACCACAAGGAAGTTTCCGACTGAAATCACCAAGGCATACAAGTCACTCGACAATGTCCACTCGGAGATTACCTTTCACTCGACAGGGACTAGAAGACAGTCGACCGCTGAAGACCAGAAGCCACCCCAGGGAGGCCATCGGGCAGGCGTTTGTCTAAGTCATAAGTAGCATTTATTACATACGTTACCAGTAACGTTCGCCTTTATAGCCACGATCGGACCCTTAGATGCCGGGCATTATGAGGGGCAGCGCACTCTATATAAGCCGCCCCTCCCCTCTGGCACAGGGGTTCGCACCCTGTAACTCATATATTCCACACGACAAAAAAGCTCCTGAGCACCGAGACGTAGGGCTGTTACCTCCACGAGAGGGGCCTGAACTCGTACATCCGTGTGTACATCCTCGCCGTAGCTAGGACTCTGCCCTCTCCCTTCGTACCCCTCTCTTCTACTGTCAGGCTCATTCCCACGACATGTGTCGCCGAAGAAAAGGATCGCGGATGCGGCACGTGGCGGCGTCTTGACGCGACGATCGTGTTGGTGCGGTCGTGCGTTGAGGTGCTTGGTGACATCGGGCGAAGATGTTCAGGACGACGATCGACGGCCAGCCGTATCAAGATTAAGGGGGAAATTGTGAGCACTAATCTTGATCGCGGTCGGTTGGTGTTGGCCGAGTCGTCCGCGCGGAGCTGGCGACGAGCAGCTGCGTGGGCCGAGCTGTTGGGCAGCCGTTGAGTGCGGGCGTGCATCGGTGGGCGCTGCATGCAAATCGTGGGCAGTTGGGTTTAACGTGTGCATGCAATATTGGCCGGCCGTGTCGTAGTGGTCGTTGTGGTGTGTGTACTGCGTACATGCAGCAGTGGCCGGTTGTGGAGGCCAGTCCTTGCGTGCGTGTGTGAGGTTATATAAATGGTGTGTGCCAGAGTTAGAAGATAGCAGCTAGGAGAGATGTAGTCTCCAGTAGTCTCTTGTGTAGGTGTGGCGTCGGTCTGTTGCCGCGCCATGGTGACGATATATGTCGAGCCGAGGGGGAGGGGCATAAGGAAGATGTAGTCTCCGTCGGGACCGTGGTGTGTGCTCGGTCGACGTGAGAGTTCTTCCTAGGTTGTGCTGCGTGTGTGCGTGTGTACCTCTATGTAATTGTGTTCGAGGGAGTTGAGGTGAATAGAAGCCAACATACAGGCCGTTCGTCGGCCGGGGCGTTCGTCGCCATGACCATGTATGTGTTCTGTTCATTTTCGTCTACCTATATCCGGCGTTTGTCGCCGGAGGGCTATTCGGCGTTTGTCGCCGGTGGATTTGTCCCAACAGTCCTTACCCCCTAGTCTCAGATATGCGAATTGTGAGCGGCACCACGGATAAGCGCAGAGGAATGGGGGTAGAAGACAAACCCTAAATTTCTTACAACATGCTGCGGTGGCAGCGGCCAAGAAGGCTTCCTCGAAACTGGTGTCCGGGGGATCTTGAGCTTGAACACTGCGAAGTAGGTAGGCTGCAGCGTGAGCAGGAGGATAAAGGATGGGATCAGCGAGCACAAGGTTAGCATCAGCCTGGAGCAGGCAGCACAAAGCTTGATGAAAATTGAACCGATGATAACAGTGTGCAGAGGAAGGAGGCCAGGCCATACAAGGAGCGGTTCTCCACCCGATGGAGGAACCGCGTGCCGATCACATCCAGCTCAAGTTTCATGGCGAGTGGGAACGTGACGTCGTACCAGATGGTGTTGATGATGATGTTGGATACGGGGTCGAGCGGGCCGTAGGAGTGGCCAGCCCTTATCAAGCTGCGGTGGAAGCGAGAGCCTGTCGGCAGTCGGGCTAGGGCCTGGATGTAGTACCCTTGGATGGTATCCTGGAGCGTCCGGTTGAGCAAGTGGGTGTGCAGTTTCGGCATGCTGCGTGGGAAGACCAGCTTCCGCGAGCCGCCACGCACGCCACACATTTTTTTCATGGGCCGGCCGTCCATAGTTAAGAATATCGACAAGCTTGTCGACACAGACGGAACGGTGGCGGGATGCTTGTCGCTCATGCAATGAGGCGAGGAGGAGTAGGGCGTCGTCTATGCGGCTGCAGATGTTGGACCAGGAGTAGACGAGGCGGTCGGCGTTTGGGTGCCCGGCGACGAGACCGGCGCACCAGAGCGACATGTTGATGTCGTCTGGCCCAGAGTCATGTGAACTCTTGATGCCGTGGTCCGACACGACGATGCAGGCGGAGACGAGGACGTCGGCGTTGGCGAGCCGCAGGTAGACCGGCAAGGACCTCAGATAGCTTGGGGAACAGGCGGGTGAGGAAGACCACTAGGCCCCGTCAAGCGACCGGCGCTCCAGGTCGTCCTGTGGAACAACCTCACAGGTAGTAGTAGATTTATGGTTGCCCTCTGGCTCGCCTTTGCGCTTCCACTCGACGAGAATGTTGATCACGATATTTGAGGCCGGGTTGAGGAGGCTGACGTAGAGGCCCTATGGCCACGGCTGCTGCGTGGGAGCCGCTTCCGCGCCTTACGGTAGAAGGATCGGATCTTGTGAAGCAGAAGGGATATCGACTCAGCTTCATCCTCTATTTGGGGGTGCCCGGTAGCGAAGTTCGGCTCGTAGACCCTGAGACCCGGTTGGGAGGGGTTGATTGGCACCAGCGCTGGCGGAGAATAAGAGAGAGGGAGGGAGGGATTGGATTGGTTGTGGATTTGTCCTGTGCCGGCGGCGTGAGCAAGGATACTACAAAATTTAATAACGCTACAAAAGCACCAAGGAAAACAAATGATAAAATCTCGTTCTCACCTTAAGAACAGCGCAGCCACACGGATGCTGATCGATCTACTTCTCCGTCAGGACTTCCTTCATTTGCTTGTAGAAAAGCTTTGACGATGCGCCGCAGCAGTGGCCCAACTCCTCCGCAGATGCAACCCAGCCCTCCAACTAAAGGGCTCTAAACTGGTAGGTGGAGGGTTTGTTGCCGGACGGGTTGGGGAGTCCTATAGTAAAAATGGAGAACAAGGGATATGCAGGTCAAAGCAGTACTCAATCCACTAAACAAGTTACTACCTTTTATTAGTCCCTTGTATTTAGGATCATATTTTGAGCATGATTTTAACTAATAAAATAGGGAAAAGATCACGCCCACACGTGTCGGCGTTTTGCATCTCGCCCACACTCATGGATCGGCGTCCGTTTGTGGTTGCACGAATCTTGGCAAGTTTTGTCAGATTTTCTATGCCACGTAGGACTGGGCTCATGTGTGGGCATTTGATCCGGTCGACCACACGTCCGTGTCATGCACGCAGAGGGGCCGGTGTGTGGGCGTTTCTCAGTTCGCCCACACACCTGTTTCACGCATGCAGGGGGGCTGGTGTGTGGGTGTTTATCAGTTCGCCCACATGCCTGTTTCACGCCCACACGCCCGCACGATCGCCACCCGTCTCCTCTCCCACACCCCCAAACTGTCAGTTGCCATGTTTTTGCAGTGGTACATGGCAACTGCCTTGCAATGGTACATGGCAATTGCCTAGTGTGCTTGTAAGCAGATGGCAACTCTCTCTCTTACCCGAATATGCTATTTTGCCATGTCTTTTTGTAGTGTTTCTGTGGCAACTGCCTAGTGTGCTTAGAAGCATATGGCAACTCCACGATATTATTTTGCCTTGTATTTCCAGTGTTACATGGCAACTGTCTAGTGTTATTAGGTGGCAACTCCTAAAGTTTTTCAAATCATGGCAACTGTAGTAGACCAGGCATGGCAACTGTAAGTGATAAGTCATGATAGCTGCAGTTGGCCATACGTGGCAACAGCTGCAGTTGTCCATAAATACCAACTGCACTTGACCTGAGATGGCAACTGCAGTTGTTCAGACATGGGGACTGCAGTTAAGCAACCATGGCAAGTGTAGTTGTCCAGACATGGCAACTGCAGTTAAACAAACATGGAAGAGGGTCCGGACAGGTTTTGGGTGAGGGCATGTGGTGACTGTCACGCGGGCACGCGAGACCGTGAGGTAGAAGGCAGGACGTGCGGGCGTGTGGGCGTTACCTGTTTTGCCCACACGTAGGCATATGGGCGGGACCGCGAGGCAGGAGACCTGACGTGTGGGATTACCTGTTTTGCCCACACGTAGGCGTGTGGGCTGGTTCTCTTAGATACCACACGAGATGTGTGGCAAGACCCCTTAACGCCCACACGTGTGGGCAATATCAGGACCCATAAAATACAAGCTATACTACATAGCAAAAATAGTATTATCAAAAACTATGTTTAAATACATATTCAATGATATAACTTTTTATAACATGCATTAGCATTTTATTAGTTCAATTATGATTAAAATTTGGCACAACATACGTAGGGGGGCAGTAAAACAGGACGAATATAGTAATTCTAAATAATCCATTAAACGTTCTTTGAATTCATCATTCTTTTTTTCTCAAATCCGGTCCCGTCAGCGAGCACAAGAGGGCGCAGATAGCTTGAAAGAGCGTAACACACTTTTTTGTTTCGACGCTGCCGAGATCCGCAGGGGCATGCCAAGAAAACTACGGCCATGGGCGTTGCCACAGCCTCCATCCCCAGATCCCATTGTGAACGCCTAACTTGCTGGCTAGTGATACGAGGAGGAGCAGGGAGGAGAGCCTCAGGGGGCACAGGAGTGGCCACGAACAGTACTGCAACCGGGCGCTGGGAGTGTTGGAACCATCTGGCGGTGGTGCTAGAACCGGTACGGCGACGAGCTTCAACCAACATCGTCAGATGTTGTCACGACACACAACAATATGCAACTAGTTCGACGGCATATGCTGCAACCAAAGCACGTGGGATGCTAGAACCAGCGAGACCCATGCTGGAACCAGCGTGGAGCGGTGCTACAACGACAGCCGAAAATTTGCTGGAAACCAGGTGGTGGCAGGGTGTTGGAACTGGCGATGCTACATCTAGCCATCTAGTTTGCTGGAACCGGTTGTCACGGATGCTGGAGCAGCAGGAGCCGATGCTACGATGCGCCGTTTTTTGCTGGAACGGGTGGTGGCAGATGTTGCCTCCAACCATCTAGGTTGCTGGAACCGACAGTTGCGGCTCGGGGAGCGGTAGGAGTTGATGCTACGATGCATCTATTTTTTGCTAGAATAGGCGGTGGTGGATGTTGGAAGCAGGGGAGCGCGTCAGATGATGGGGAAGATGATGGCAACTGTATGTGAGGGGGCGGAGGTGGTGCGTGTGGTGCCCACGAAAGGCGATGCGTAGCGCCGTTGCTTCGACGAGGGATGCATGCGGGAACTCATGTGGTTGCGTCGTGCAAGAGCGGTGGGGGATGAAGGAGGAGAGTAGGAAGATCCATGCAGGGAGGAGGGAGAAATAGCGATCAAGCGGATGTTGTTGTTCCAATCATACGGTCGCGCGACGACCTGTCTAAAGTTGGGCCGATCGGCCGGTGCCTAGAGTTGGCCGAGAAAGAAATATTCTGACCTTCTTTTTAACATACTGGTGAGCAACGCACCAAAAAATACGGGGCCTCCTGTTGCACGAAGTGCCACACTCCATGGTATCTTTATGCATTAACAAAGGATGCTATCTAGGGTTTGACAGCGGCCGCTGGCTTTACGAGATCCATGAAGAGTGACGATTGTTTCGAGCAGCCGAGAAGGGTCGATCAAAATCAATCCAACTGCTTGTGTGCTTACTAGATCGAGTTTCTGATTGATGTTCGGACGAGGTGAATTTCTTTTCGGACTTGTTGTCCGCTAGCAAGAATAGCTAGGGTTTGCTGTCCTCCAGCAGCCTCCGTCGCCGATAGTTTTTTCCTTCAACGTTCCTCGTTTCACCTATTGTCGGCGACAATGAAAAGCATTTCTTGGAATTGTCGTGGCATGCTCTCAATGATGGCAGTACGAGAGCTGTTGGATCTTCAAGGACAGGTGAGAACATATGTGATCTTTTTGTGTGACTCTCATCAGAACAAAGTTAAGGCAACTCGGTTGAGCGTTAAGTTAGGGTTCGATTCCCATCATGTTATTGAAAGCGATGGCCGCTCAGGTTCAGAACTATATGACGGCAAATTTTATCAATGTTCTGATTATGAAGGGGGACACACTAGATTGGCGATTGCGGAATTATATGAAGAACCAGCTTGGGACCAGCATCATTTGTCTTGGCGCTATCTTCGGGAGCTTAAGGGAGCTTCTACAGGTCCATGGCTAGTAATTGGAGATTTTAACGAAATTCTAATGCCAAGTGTGAAGGAAGGTGGGGATCCTCGACCACCGCATATGCTTCAAGCTTTTAGGGACAGTCTAGTTGAATGTGGCCTGGACGGAGTTGAGTTTTGAGGAGATCAATTTACATGGAGACGTGGTGATATCCGGGAGCTAACGGATCGGATGGTATGCAATGAGGGATGTCAACAGATTGCAGCTGGCGGCGGTTGTTCATGAGGACCATGTGCACTCTGATCATCGCCCGTTGTTGTTGGACACGGAGTATTGTGATGGATCTTAATTCAGAAAATCGTCCTGCAAAAAGTTCAAGGCCCGCTGGTTACGTGAAGAAACAGTGAATGAAATCGTTAATACGGCATGGGAAAAGCGAAGTTAGCTGGTCTGGGCCGTCCTTGGCTGATAGGACGAAGGCGGTACATGCAGTTTGTAAATATTATAATTTGTTCAAATTTTATACATATAGTAAAATCAAAATTGGAGTCAAAATTACATCCGGAAATCTGCATCTTTGTCCAAAATATCACTTATTTTTTGATATGAAAACGAAAATAGTACACAGGCGACTGCAGCTATAGATGCATTTCAATGACTAATCAAGGTGTTAAACTCGGAGGCTTTTCCAGCTTCTTACAATTGCTTACTGCTTTCTCTTTTACTACCTTTCAATTTCATCTGGCTATTTGGTAAACCTCTCCACTTCTGAACATATCAATTATCTAAGTACGAGAAAAGGACACGGAGAGCAGTGCGAGGTCACACAAAAAACATGAATAATTGATGCTGCATATATTCTGAGGTATTAATTTCTTGATAATACGTAAGTACCAAACATCATCGGTAGTTATGATAGTTAACTTAGTATTTTGCAAAAAAAAACTTAGTATCTTCATCATTCTTTTCACTGAATGGAGGTCAAGAAGTTTTGGTTTACCACATATACGCTGTTGAGCAGGTCGTCTCAGATTGTCTACTACTTCAAGATAAAATGATTCTCTGTAAGCCTTTACGACCGGCTCCAAGATCCAGCAAGTTAATTACTGAATATAAATATTGTCTCTTTCTCATGCGTTTTATTCCCTAACCCAACTCATATGCAGGTAGACGCCACAATTTTAGAAGCTGCTTGCTAACATGTCACTTCACTACTTCACTAATTTGAGGCAGTCTTGGTAGGCCAACCTTTCAAGACAAAAACGTATAGATTCTGAATGCATTCGTAGTGCATGTATTGTAACAATCCACATATTTGTCATATTTCGGTAACATTTCAGTGGGCATTGACTGATCATATGAGTTATTGGTCTTTCTTTAAAGCATATGCCGAAATTTGTTATTTCAGTAATATAAACTTTTTATTTCCATTCCTTCTATATTTCCCCCGTGTGCTCATCTTTACTTAATTTATGATTCGGACAAAATATTCCGCAGCAATGCACTGACTATCATCTAGTACTCCTAAATTGAAGAATTGCTAGTGTGGTAAAGGATTGACTTTGTAAAGTCATGACCAATTATTCTGCAAGTACCATCCGATATCCCCAGTAGTTGTGCACCAAAGTTTGATTATCGAAAATGGAGAATTCAATCCGGTTTTTATATTACTATGAAAGCATAAAAATAGCTAGAGCAATAACAGAAACCAGATTATGAAAGGATAAAACACACAGCTAGCAAATCAAATAATACAAACCAAAGTTCACCAGGCTCAGCAGTGCATATCTGGGGACCACCAACAAAGATGCAGCACCAAGTGATTGCTAACCGAAGCAGTTACATAGTTCAGATTAAACTGCAGTTCCCACACTCAAATAGCATCACTAACAAACATCATTCAAATACCATTACTAACAGACATCATAGGATACTCTAATAGTACAATAACCACTTGTTAGATTTCACGAGCACTATCCTACCTCCAAGACAACATAAACTTAACTTGTCCTGCATAGTCACAGAACTACACATCATACTCACTCTTGTGTAGATTTCACAGAACTCTAGATTTCAAGAAATATTTGTCGGATACTCATGGACCCCAGATCCACACTCTTATGCTCATCCAAGTCATTATAGAGGCAATCTTCTTTCCGCCCGCCATAAACGTGCTCTGCCAAGCCGCGCCTACTGTTGATGATTTCCGAGTTGCTGTAGTATGGTTCCTTCCAGGGAGGAACATATTCACCATTACAGGGGTCTTTTCCGCACACCATCTTCTCAAACTCCGAGTCGCGCCCATGGAAGTCTATCCCGACTGCATGCACAATTCTAGTCCCCTTGTACTCACAGTAAAGACACCGAATTTGTGCTGCCAACACATGAGGTAATTAATATTGAAGGTTACATCATAAACTACATGTGCATAGAAAAATATCAAAAATGAAATGCTCTGCATTTTTCAAGCTTTGCCAAACATGGAGCCTTAGAATGTTGACATAAACCATGCGTAATGCCTACAGAAAGGGTGCATGGATGGCCGACATAGCTGCTTTTAAACCATTATTATTATTATTTTCTTGGGTGGGGAAATGAGCACGGTTGTGAAGGGATCATCCAGCTACATGTTGATCACTACGGCAGGCTGCTTGATCGAAATGTTTTAGACTTAACGAACCTATAAACATGTAGATATTCAAGTAAAGGCATTCAAATATGTTTATCCTCGACACTTCTTTTTCTTGAATGACCCCACTTTTATTTTTTACTCTGGATAAGAGGGTTTAGGCTGACGGCATAATAAAACAGTCAAGTGGTCAGTTATGGTAAAGATGCATCATGGTGCTTTGGACTTTGCACATAACATTTACAACAAGAAATAACAGATAGGACATGGGAAAACACATATTGGCATATGGTTTGGTTAGTTATAGCATACTGGCACATGGCGGAGGCAGAGCAACAGGGCAACAGAAGGACTCGTCGTCTTGGTCATCGTTGCTAATTTAAGGAAAAAACAAAAGCGGAGCACCACCACAAGGGCTTTTGGGAGTAGCCACGAAATTGACATGAGAGTGGCCATACTTAGGAGGAAAGGAAGTAGGGCCGCAGACACGATCATTCACACCACAAATTGTATGAAGCTCGAATTTGGGATCCTGTAATTCGACGTTTGGTGAGCATATACCAGTAGATGAGAAATGTTAGCAATAAGCAACAACAAGCACATCAAACCTACCCCATTTGGCGTCTGATGATTTGCATTCAGCAGCGCATTGACCTTGTCGGAGATTCTTGTATACATGCCTACCAGCTTTGCACGGGGGTAAGCTTTGAGGGGGAGTTGGAGAAACGACCTCTCGCTGTCATGAGCAGATTCGGGACACAGCAACATGGCAAGCCGCTTAACATCTCGAGTAGAGAGCCTGTCAGGCCGATGATGCAGCAGACTAAAGGCAGACTTGAGGTTACACGAAGTGAGAAGCTTTACTTGGGCTTCTGGTTTGGGGTGAGAGGCTGCGGTGGCAGCGGCCTAGAAGGCTTTCTCGAGACTGGTGTCCGGGGGGTCTTGAGGTTCAACAACATTGTGAGTGGGGCCATCAGATGGTGGGCACATCATCAGCACATGTCGCCGACCAGCGGAAGCGGAAGGAGCAAGGTTGGGATCGGCTTGCACAAGGTTGGCATCTGCCTGGAGCAGGCATTGCACAGCTTGATGGAAATCAAAGCGATGATAACGGGTGTAGAGGAAGGACGCCAGGCCATACAAGGAGCGGTTCTCCACCCGGTGTAGACCCTGCGTGCCGATCACATCGAGGTCCAGGTCGAGTTTCATGTTAGGTGGGAACGCGGCCTCGTACCAGATAGTGTTGACGATGATGTTGGAGACAGGTTCAAAAGGGCCGTAGCAGTAGCCGGCCTTGAGCAGGCTGCGGTGGAAGCGAGAGCCTGCTGGCAACCGGGCGAGGGCCTGGAGGTAGAAACCGTGGATGGCGTCCTGGAGCGTCCGGCTGAGCAAGACGGTGTGCAGGTACGGATCGTGGCAGGGACGACTGCGACGAGAAGCCGCGAACCGCCACGCCCACCACATGTCTTCTTCACAGCCGGGCGATGGTCCGTTGTTAACCATCTTGGCGAGCTTGCTAATGATGTGTGAGCGCTGGGATGGTGGTATGTTAAGCATCATGTCACGCTTGCCGTAGGAGCAGCGGGACGGTGGTTTACGCAACAAGGCGAGGAGGCGCAGGGCGTCGTCAATGCGGACCGAGATTGTGCGCCAGGCATGGACAAGGCGGTCGGGGTCGGGGTGCCCGACGGTCAACACGGCACACTTGAGTGGGGCCATGTCCAGGACGGTGGGTTACGAGTCATCAAACCTCTTCATGCCGTGGTGCGACACGATGATGCGGTCGGCGTCGGCGAGACGCAGATAGTACACGGCCAGGCTCTCTACGAGGTTGGGGAATAAGCGGGTGAGGAAGGCCACCAGGCAGTCAAGCGAGCGGCGCTCCAGGTCCTCTAGCGCGCCCTTGCAGCAACTAGATCCATGGTCGCGCTTGTGATTGCAGCAGATGCGACTCTTGATAACGATGTTGGAGACCGGGACGAGGAGGCCGATGCAGATGCCCTGCGGCCGGCGGTGCTGGCTGCGCCGGAGCCGCTTTCGCGCCTTGCGGTAGAAGGCGCCGATCTTGTGCAGCAGATGAGATCTGGACTCGGTGTCTTGCTCCAGCGAAGGGTGATAACCCACAAGTGTAGGGAATCGTTTGTAGCCTTTTTCGATAAGTAAGAGTGTCGAACCCAACGAGGAGCTAAAGGTAGAATTAATATTCTCTCAAGTTCTATCGACCACCGATACAACTCTACGCACGCCAACGCTTACTTTACCTAGAACAAGTATGAAACTATTTTGCGAGAATGAAACTAGAAGTACTTAATAGGTGTAGAGATAGTTTTGCAAAGTAAAAAAAAGAACGTGGAAATAAAATTAATTGCTGGTTTAATAAGGAACACTAAAGTAAATTATTTAGTAGAAAGCTTTTTGTAGCACAAGAGAAAGATTTGTACCCTAGGCAATTGAAAACTAGACCGGTAACCATTATTGCAGTTTTATATGAGGGAGAGGCATACGCTAACATACTTTCCGTACTTGGATCGTATGCACTTATGTTGGAACTCTAGCAAGCATCCGCAACTACTAGAAATTCATTAAGGTAAAACCCAACCATAGCATTAACACATCAAGTCCTCTTTACTCCCATACGCAAAAATTCCCTTACTCGGGTGTAAGCTTCTGTCACTCTAGCCACCTACTATAAGCGAATCATGAACATATTGCAACACCCTCCAGCGTTATTCTTTCACACGTGCGCCTCACGGAAAGCACCTTAGGAAAGCACCAAGATAAACCATGCAACTCAAACCAATCACGATCATCAATCAACCCATAGGACAAAAGAAATCTACTCAAACATCATAGCATAGCCACACATCATTGGATAATAATATATAGCATCAAGCACCATGTTTAAGTAGAGATTATAGCGGGAGAAGAGGTTTTACACCGCTGCATAGAGGGGGAGAGAGTTGGTGGTGACAGCGGCGAAGTTGTTGGTGTAGATCGCCGTCACGATGGATGCCCCAGCGGCGCTCCGGCGCCACCGGGAGAGAGGGGGAGAGAACCCCCCCTCCTTCTTCTTCTTACTTGGCCTCCTCCCTAGATGGGAGGAGGGTTTCCCCTCTGGTCCATGGCCGCCATGGCTCCCGGAGGTCAGGAGCCCCTCCAAGATTGGATCTCTCTCTCTGTTTCTCTTCTGTTTTCGCTACTGGTTTCTGACCCCTTCACCGTTTGTTAAATATCCGGAGATCCGTAACTCCGATCGGGCTGAAATTTTGAGGGGATTTTTATTATAAAAATATCTTCCTTGCGGCAGAAGGAGAGCTCCAACCGACCTTAGGGCTGGCCACAAGCCATCTGGCCGCGACCCCCCCCCCCCAGGGCGCGGCCAGATAGCTTGTGGGGCCCTCGGGAATTGCCTTCCGTTGATTCCGACTCTCAAAAATCACATATATTCCAAAAAAATCTCCATAAATTTTTATCGCGTTTGGACTTGGTTTGATATGGATTTTCTGCGAAACAAAAAACACACAAAAAACAGGAACTGGCACTGGGCACTGGTTAAGTAAGTTAGTCCCAAAAATAATATAAAATATTGCCAAAAGTATATGAAAGTTGTAGAATATTGGCATGAAGCAATCAAAAATTATAGATACGACGAAGACGTATCAGCATCCCCAAGCTTAATTTTTGATGTGGAATGCTACCTAACATAACCTTGAACAAATGTCTAGTCATGGCATGAATATTAAGATACAAGTGATTCAAGGCAGTAGTCTGACAAAAAGAAATCCATACTCAGGTTTACTAGCAAACAATCATGTCCTTTCAAAATATCAATGCCAAAGAGTGCTATTCCTACAAAATCATATAGCCTGTCATGCTTGGTCTTCCTAGCATAAAGTATAAATCATGAGCACCCCGGTGTCAAACCAAGCAATTGGATCATACCCTTTAATGCGCTTCAGCTTTTTATTACTCACGCAATATATGAGCGTGAACCATGGATATAGCATAAAGGTGGAATAGAATATGGTGATAGGTTTCAAAGAGGTAAAAGTGGAGAAGAAAGTCTCGCATCAACTCGGCATATCAACGGGCTATGGAGATGCCCATCAATAGATATCAATGCAAGGAGTAGGGATTGCCATGCAACGGATGCACTAGAGCTATAAGTGTATGAAAGCTCGACTGAAGCTAAGTGGGTGTGCATCCAACTTACTTGCTCATGAAGACCTCGGGCATTTGAGGACGCCCGTCATCGGAATATACAAGCCAAGTTCTATAATGAAAAATTCCCACTAGCATATGGAAGTGACAAAACAAGAGACTCTCTATATGAAGAACATGGTGCCACTTTGAGGTACAATTGTGGCAAAGGATAGTAGCAAAGTCCCTTCTCTCTTTTTCTCTCATTTTTTTGTTTTTTTTCATGGTGGGCTCATTTGGCCTCCCCCATTTTTCATTTTTCGTCCGGAGTCTCATCCCGACTTGTTGGGGAATCATAGTCTCCATCCTCCTTTCCTCACTAGGACAAGGCTCTAATAATGATGATCATCACATTTTTATTTACTTACAACTCAATATGAATAACTATAGTATGACTCTGTATGCATGCCTCTGGCAGTGTACCAGGATGTGCAATGATCTAGCGTAGAAAAATATATCAAAAAACGGACAAGCCATGGAAATATCATGCTAGCTATCTTACGATCATGCAAAGCAATATGACAATAGGTGTACAAGTCATATGATGTAACGGTGAAAGTTGCATGGCAATATAACTCAGAATGGCTATGGAAATGCCATGATAGGTAGGTATGGTGGCTGTTTTGAGGAAGATATAATGAGGCTTATGTGCAACAGAGCGTATCATGTCACGGGGTTTGGATGCACCGGCAGAGGTTGCACCGATCCTCGAGGTGAGAATGGGCAATGCACGGTACCGAAGAGGCTAGCAAATATGAGGTGGTGAGAGTGCGTATATCCATGGATTCACATTAGTCATAAAGAACTCACATACTTATTGCAAGGTTTTATTAGCTCTCTCGAAGCAAAGTAGTACTCGCATGCTCCTAGGGAGGAGGTTGGGAGGAATTAACCATCGCGCCCCCCGATTATAACAGCACAAAGGATTTCAATCAAGGATAAATTATGGTACAACTTCATCGCATAACTAGAGACTATACGTGCATGCTTCGGGAATCACAAACCTTAACATAAATATTCTTACTAATCCACAATCATCAACTAGTGCACCCACATATTACTATCTCAATATCATAAAACTATTGCAAGGAATCAAACATATCATATTCAGTGATCTACAAGTTTTATGTAGGATTTTATGACTAACCATGTAAATGACCAATTCCCGTTGACTCTCTAAATAGGTTTAAGTGAAGCATGAGAGTTTAATTCTTTCTACAAAAGACCTGGACATGCTCTAATAAATATAAGTGAAGCAAAAGAGCATTCTACAAATAACGGTTTTTTATATGTTGAGAAACGGGCATCCAACTTCAAATGATATAAGTGAAGCACATGAAGCATTCTATAAAGCCATACTCAAAAGATATAAGTGAAGTGTAAAGAGCATTCTATAAATCAACCATAGACTTTCCCATACCAGCATGGTGCGTTGCTAAAACGAAAATAAAAGGCACACGACACTCCAAGAATTTACGCATATCATGTGAACAAAACAAAAACCGAAACATACCGATAGTTGTTGAAGAAGAAAGATGGGATGCCTTCCGGGGCATCCCCAAGCTTAGATGCTTGAGTCTCTTTGAATATTTACTTGGGGTGCCTTGGGCATCCCCAAGCTTGAACTCTTGCCTCTCCTTATTCGTCTGATATCGATACCTCCTCGATCTTCGAACACTTCATCCACACAAAACTTAACAGAACTATCATTAGAAACGTGAGTACATAATCATCAAATCTCATCATGTCCTGCCATAACATTATTGCATAATTATAATATAACATTACCCACTGTATGATATCACAATTCTATGGCTCCTGAATCAATGGGGCTCAACAAGAATTTAAACATAAGCACGCAAAGGAACTATAACAGCAATCTGTGAAAAACAGGACAGTCTGTAAAGATGCAGATGAAACGTATACTTTTGTAACTCAACAAATTCTAAAAAATTAGGAAGTAATAAAGAATTTGTATATAAGTATTGTGTAAAAATTTCAGAATGTTTGCATGCTCCAGTAAAATATTAAAATTCCAACACTGCAGTAAAAGTTTCTGTTTTTACACAGCACATATCAAACAAGCAATTTAAACACCCTAAAGGTAATTCTTGGCACATTATTTTTATAATACAATGGATTTATATAAGGGGATAATTATTTTCGTTGAAAAGTTTCTGTAATCAAGATTCACAAAGTTTCCATGGGCATGAACAAAGTTCAAGGCTAGCCCCCACTTCAACGATGCTCGTCTTTCTCACTTTCACTTATCTTTTTGAAAAAAAATTAAGTTCCCCACTTTATTTTTTATTTTTTTTAATTATTTTAAAAGAACACAACAGAATAAAATGACTCTCTAAAACTTCCGGGTTGTCTCCCTGGCAGCGCTTTCTTTAAAGCCATTAAGCTAGGCATATAGTGCTCAAGTAATTGATCCACCCGGATCCCAAGGTACACTACTAGAATCAGGACATTTGCCGTCTGCCAGGTCTTTGCCGTCTGCTGGCAGACGGCAAAGAAGGCCTTTGCCATCAGCTTCCCGAAAATAGACGACAAAGGCATGGCAGACGACAAAGGGTCTTTCTGCCGTCAGCCAGGTCTTTACCGTCGGCTAGCAGACGGCAAAGATGGGGCAGGCAGACGGCAACGGTCACGGGCGGGCCCCACCGCACCGTGGGTTCGGAGGACAGCCTCGTTGCCGTCGGGTACATCTTTGCCGTCTGCCTCCCCTCTCTTTGCCGTCCGCTAGCGGACGGCAAAGAGGACGCCCCCCTAATGGTCACGGCGGGGCCCCACCCCACGCACCCCCCTCTTTGTCGTCTGCTAGCAGACGGCAAAGACGACGCCCCTATAACGGCCGGATCCCTCCTCCACCCCCCTCACTCTCCCGAAACTCAATCTTTCCCGCCCCGCGCGCACCTCCCTGCGCCGCCAGCCCCCCACCACCGGCCCCCTCCCTGTGCGCCGCCCCCCACCACCACGCCGTCACCCTCCCTGCGTCGCCCCCCACCACCGCTCCGCCACCTTCCTGCGCCGCCCCCCACCACCGCGCCACCACCCACCCCGCGCCACCCCCATCACCTCGGCGGCTCCCCCGCCCCGCCCCCTCCCCGAGCCGCCCCTCCCCTCGCCGGCCCCACCACCGCGCCGCCGCCCTCCGTGCGCCGCCCCCACCACCGCAATGAGCCCCTCCCTGCGCCGCCCCAATCCCCTCGGCGGCGCCCCCACGCCGCGCCCCTCCCAGAGCCGCCCCCTCCCCTCGCTGGGTCCCGAAGCCGCCCCTCCCAGCGGCCCCCCTCCCCGCGGATCCCCCCTCCCCCCGCGGCCCCGGCCGCCCCCACCCAACTCCGGTGAGTGCCCGGCCACCACCCCCCTCACATTTTTTTGTTTTTCCCTGTTTTTTTAGTTAGTTAGTTAGTTAAATTAGATAGTTAGTTTATTTTCTGTTTTATTTTCTGTTAAATTAGATAGTTAGTTTATTAGGTAGGAAAAACTTAGATAGAAAAGGAAAAACTTAGAAGAAAAAAAACTAGAAGAAAAAAGAAGAAGAAGAAGAAGAAAGAGGAGAGGAGGAGAAGGAGAATAGGAAAAAGGAAAAGAAGAAGAAAAAGAAGAGAAGAAGAAGAAGAAGAAGAAAGAGGAGAGGAGGAGAAGGAGAAGAGGAAAAAGGAAAAGAAGAAGAAAAGGAAGAGAAGAAGAGAAGAAGAAGAAAACGACACCCGACACGACGCCCCGCCAAGAACCGCGACACCCCGACACCCAGACACGACGCCCATACACGACGCCCCGACACCCCGACACCCAGACACGACACGACACCCCGACACCCAGACATGACACCCCGGCACGACACTCCGAGCAATTGTTAATACGGCGCCCCCGACGTCACTGACCCCCCGACACCTCTTCGGCCTCTTGTTGACCGAAGAGGTGCTCTTCGGCCTTCCAGAGGCCGACGGGGTCATAGTTTTGTAAATTATGAGTTAGGTCATATATATATTCTAATTTTGTTATGAAAAACATCATATTTGTGTTGATCGAGTGGATTTCAATGTGCAGTTGTTTCGTCGCTGCGAGGGTCTGCTGTTCGACGACCTCCCCGTGCGTTTGACGAGCTTCCCAACGCGTTCGTGGGTGAGCACAAATGACATCTCCCCCGGCCCCTTTAATTTGCTTGGTTCCGGTCTTCGTGCCGATGAAACTTGCTAGCTATAGGTGTCTTCAATCATCAGTATGCATGACCAGTATGCGTCTCCCGTTCGAAATGGCGGCATCTATAAATATGCATGTCTTTGCATATTTATAACCGCCATCCTTTCGAATTGTCCAACGTTATCCATGGACAGCCCGAGTATGTGTAGATTGGGTTCGTTTTCCCTTATGCTCTGCTCCGGATCCGATGCGGAATTTCGTCAGTGGCTCCCTGTTGTTCTCCGGGTGCACATCCTCTCTGCTTATTGCCGAGATGTGTATCAGGAGAACAGCGGGGAGGTGTTGCCGAAATTCTGCGTCGGTTCCGGAGCAGAGCATGGGAAAACGAACCCAATCTACACATACTCGGGTGGGATTAGGGCCTATCTCTACCTATTAGCGTGTAGGTTGCATGGACGTAATAAAACTGACAAACTTGATTAAAGGATGAATATAGATGATGAATTATATATATATTTGCTGTGTGTTTAGTAGGTAGGCAAGATGAGTGATCGTGCTTGGATGTACACCGGTCACCCTAGTCAGAAAGAAATGACCATTGAATGGTTAACAAAAACCAAGGGGTTTCTGAGCGCCGCATTTGCAAATGGCCAGGAAACAACCTGGTGCCCCTGTGTCCGGTGCGACAACCATAAAAAGTGGACACGGGATGAAATGGGTAAACACTTGTAGAAGTGGGGTTTTACGACTGATTATACGGTGTGGAGATTTCTGTTGGGGAACGTTGCATGGGAAACAAAAATTTTCCTACGCACACACAAGATCTATCCATGGTGACGAGCATCTACGAGAGGGACAGTGAATCTACATACCCTTGTAGATCGCTAAGCGGAAGCGTTAAGAAACGCGGTTGATGTAGTCGAACGTCTCCGCGATCCAAATCGCAAGTCGTCCCTCGATCCAAGCATGATCCAGCGCCGAATGGACGGCACCTCCGCGTTCAACAAACGTACGGCTTGATGACGATCTCCGCCTTCTTGATCCAGCAAGAGGGAGCGGAGAAGAAGAAGAGTTCCAGCAGCACGACGGCGTGGTGATGTTGGTGAGGAACTATTTCAGCAGGGCTTCGCCTAAGCACTACTGAAATTATGACGTAGGAGGAACTAGAGGTTGCCGGCACACGGCTTGGGGCAATCTCATGTATCCCGTGTGCTAGCCCTGCCCCTCTATTTATATGTTGAGCCTTGGGGTCTAAACTTGGAGTAAAAGCCTCCTCCAGGTCGGTTTTGCCCGCACAAGGTCGGTTTGGCCCGCAGGGAAAGAGTCCAACTCGGATCCCTGCAGTACCGCGCACAAGCAGTAGTACCGCTTCAAACAAGCGGTAGTACCGCTTGGGCGGTAGTACCGCTTCACACAAGCGGTAGTACCGCTCGGGCGGTAGTACCGCTTCACACAAGCGGTAGTACCGCTTACGCGGCAGCAAAACTACTTTTGCACTTTCCAATACCTCGTGGGCTTTTATCCCTTGGCCCATATAAAGTGTTCTCGCACCCGAACACTTCGGTAAACATCCGAAACTTCTTCCGGCGAATTCCGGAACCCTTCCGGAGATCAAAACACTATTATCACATATATCAATCTTTACCTCCGGACTATTCCGGAGATCCTCGTCATATCCGGGATCTTATCCGGAACTCCGAACAACTTTCGGTCACCAACAAAATAACTCAACTATACTAATCGTCACCAAACGTTAAGTGTGTAGACCCTGCGGGTTCAAGAACTATGTAGACATGACCGAGACACCTCTACGGTCAATAACCAATAGCGGGACCTGGATGCCCATATTGGCTCCTACATATTCTACGAAGATCTTTATCGTTTGAACCTCTATGTCAAGGATTCAGTTAATCCCGTATGTTGTTCCCTTTGTTCTTCGGTATGTTACTTGCCCGAGATTCGATCGTCGGTATCTCTATACCTAGTTCAATCTCGTTACCGGCAAGTCTCTTTACTCGTTCCGTAATACAAGATCTCGTGGCTAACACTTTAGTCACATTGCTTGCAAGGCTCATTGTGATGTTGTATTACCGAGTGGGCCCTGAGATACCTCTCCGTCACACGGAGTAACAAATCCCAGTCTTGATCCATGCCAACCCAACAGACATCCTCAGAGATACCTATAGAGCACCTTTATAGTCACCCAGTTACGTTGCGATGTTTGATACACACAAGGTACTCCTCCGATGTCAGGGAGTTGCATGATCTCATGGTCAAAGGAACAGATACTTGACATGCAGAAAACAATAGCAATAAACTGACACGATCATATGCTACGTTCGTAGTTTGGGTCTTGTCCATTACATCATTCTCCTAATGATGTGATCCCGTTATCAAATGACATCTCATGTCAATGGCTAGGAAACCTTAACCATCTTTGATCAACGAGCTAGTCAACTAGAGGCTTACTAGGGACACAGTGTTGTCTATGTACCCACACATGTATTTGAGTTTCCAATCAATACAATTATAGCATGGATAATAAACGATCATCATGAACAAGGAAATATAATAATAACCAATTTATTATTGCCTCTAGGGCATATTTCCAACAGTCTCCCACTTGCACTAGAGTCAATAATCTAGTTCACATCACTATGTGATTTACATTGTAATGAATCGAACACCCATGCAGTTCTGGTGTTGTTCATGTTTAGCCCTTGGAAGAGGTTTAGTCATCGGATCTGCAACATTCAGATCCGTGTGTACTTTGCAAATATTTATGTCGTCCTCCTTGATGTAATCGCGGATGGAATTGAAACGTCGCTTTATGTGTCTGGTCCTCTTGTGAAATCTTGGTTCCTTGGCTAGAGCAATGGCACCAGTATTATCACAAAACAGAGTCATTGGGTTAAGCGCACTAGGCACTACTCCAAGATCTGTCATGAACTCCTTCATCCAGACACCTTCCTTCGCCGCCTCCGAGGCAGCGATGTACTCCGCTTCGCATGTAGAATCAGCTACCACGCTTTGCTTGGAACTGCACCAGCTAACCGCACCCCCATTAAGAATAAATACGTATCCGGTTTGCGACTTAGAGTCATCCGGATCAATGTCAAAGCTTGCATCGACGTAACCCTTTACGACGAGCTCTTGATCACCTCCATAAACGAGAAACATGTCCTTAGTCCTTTTCAGGTACTTCAGGATATTCTTGACCGTCGTCCAATGTTCCATTCCTGGATCACTTTGAAACCTTCCGGCCATACTTATGGCAAGGCTGACATCGGGTCTTGTGCACAGCATTGCATACATAATAGAGCCTATGGCTGAAGCATAGGGGATGACACTCATCTTTTCTCTATCTTCTGCAGTCACTGGGCATTGAGTCTTACTCAACTTCACACCTTCCAAAACAGGCAAGAACCCCTTCTTGGACTGATCCATTTTGAACTTCTTCAAAATCTTATCAAGGTATGTGCTTTGTGAAAGTCCTATTAAGCGTCTTGATCTATCTCTATAGATCTTGATGCCTAATATGAAAGCAGCTTCTCCTAGGTCCTTCATTGAAAAACTCTTGTTCAAATATTCCTTCACGCTTTCCAGCATTTCTATATTGTTTCCAATCAGCAATATGTCATCCACATATAATATTAGAAACGCTATAGAGCTCCCACTCACTTTCTTGTAAATACAAGCTTCTCCGTAAACTTGTATAAACTCGAACGCTTTGATCACCTCATCAAAGCGAAGATTCCAACTCCGAGATGCTTGCACCAGTCCATAAATGGATCGCTGGAGTTTGCAAACTTTGTCAGCATTCTCTGAATCGGCAAAACCTTCTGGTTGCATCATATACAACTCTTCCTTAAGGAAACCGTTAAGGAACGCTGTTTTGACATCCATCTGCCAAATTTCATAATCGAAAAAGGCAGCTATTGCTAACATGATTCTGACGGACTTAAGCATCGCTACGGGTGAGAAGGTCTCATCGTAGTCAACTCCTTGAACTTGTGAAAAACACTTTGCCACAAGTCGAGCTTTATAGACGGTGACATTACCGTCTGCGTCCGTCTTCCTCTTAAAGATCCATTTGTTCTGAATGGCCTTACGCCCTTCAGGTAATACTTCCAAAGTCCATACTTTGTTTTCATACATGGATCCCATCTCGGACTTCATGGCCTCTAACCATTTCTCGGAATCCGGGCCCATCATCGCTTCTCCATAGCTCGTAGGTTCATCGTTGTCCAACAACATGACTTCTAAGACAGGGTTGCCGTACCACTCAAGAGCAGTACGCGTCCTTGTCGACCTACGAGGTTCGATAGTAACTTGATCCAAAGCTTCATGATCATTATCATTAACTTCCTCTTCAGCTGATGTAGGCTCCACAGAAACAACTTTCTGCGCTGCGCTACTCTCAGGTTGAAGTAAAGGTTCAACAACCTCATCAAGTTCTATCTTCCTCCCACTCAATTCTTTCGAGAGAAACTCTTTCTCAAGAAATGTTCCGTTTTTAGCGACAAACACTTTGCCTTCGGATCTGAGGTAGAAGGTATACCCAACTGTCTCTTTTGGGTATCCTATGAAGACGCATTTCTCCGCTTTGGGTTCCAGCTTTTCAGGCTGAAGCTTTTTGACATAAGCATCACATCCCCAAACTTTAAGAAACGACAGCTTTGGCTTCTTGCCAAACCAAAGTTCATATGGCGTCGTCTCAACGGATTTCGATGGTGCCCTATTTAAAGTGGATGCAGCTGTCTCTAATGCATAACCCCAAAACGATAGTGGCAAATCGGCAAGAGACATCATAGATCGCACCATATCCAATAAGGTTCGATTAGGACGTTCGGACACACCATTACGCTGTGGTGTTCCAGGCGGTGTTAGTTGTGAAACAATTCCACATTGTCTTAAGTGACTGCCAAACTCATAACTCAGATATTCTCCTCCTCGATCAGATCGTAGGAATTTAATCTTCTTGTTACGATGATTCTCAACTTCACTCCGAAATTGTTTGAACTTTTCAAATGTTTCAGACTTGTGTTTCATTAAGTAAATATACCCATATCTACTTAAATCATCAGTGAAGGTGAGAAAGTAACGATAACCACCGCGCGCCTCAATACTCATCGGACCGCACAAATCAGTATGTATGATTTCCAATAAGTCACTTGCCCGTTCCATTATTCCAGAGAACGGCGTTTTAGTCATCTTGCCCATGAGGCATGGCTCACATGTGTCAAGTGATTCAAAATCAAGTGACTCCAAAAGTCCATCAGCATGGAGCTTCCTCATGCGTTTTACGCCAATATGACCTAAACGGCAGTGCCACAAGAAAGTGGTATTATCATTATTAATTCTACATCTTTTGGCATCAATGTTATGAACATGTGTATCATTACTATCGAGATTCAATAAGAATAAACCCCTCACATTGGGTGCTTGACCATAAAAGATATTACTCATATAAATAGAACAACCATTATTCTCTGATTTAAATGAGTAACCGTCTCGCAATAAACAAGATCCAGATATAATGTTCATGCTTAACGCAGGCACTAAATAACAATTATTCAGGTTCATCACTAATCCCGATGGTAATCGAAGAGCGAGCGTGCCGACGGCGATCACATCAACCTTGGAACCATTTCCCACGCGCATCGTCACTTCGTCCTTTGCCAGCCTCCGTCTATTCCACAGTTCCTGTTTTGAGTTGCAAATATGAGCAACCGCACCGGTATCAAATACCCAGGCACTACAACGAGAGTTGGTAAGGTACACATCAATAACAGGTATATCATATATACCTTGTTTGTTGTTGGCCGCCTTCTTGTCAGCCAAATACTTGGGGCAGTTCCGCTTCCAGTGTCCAGTTCCCTTGCAATGAAAACACACAGTTTCTGGTTTGGGTCCAGCCTTGGGTTTCTTCACGAGAGGAGCAACTGCTTTGCCACTCTTCTTGGAGTTACCCTTCTTACCCTTGCCATTTTCTTGAAACTAGTGGTTTTATTGACCATCAACACTTGATGCTCCTTCTGAATTTCAGACTCAGCGACTTTCAGCATCGCAAACAGCTCGGCGACTGACTTGTTCATCCCGTGCATGTTATAGTTCAACACGAAGCTCTTGTAGCTAGGTGGCAATAATTGAAGAACTCTGTCACTGACAGCCTCTGGCGGAAGGGGCATCCCCAATTCAGCCAGACGGGTGGAGTACCCAGACATTCTGAGTACGTGATCACTGATAGACTCGTTCTCCTCCATCTTGCAAGCATAGAACTTATCGGAGATCTCATATCTCTCGATCCGGTCATTCTTCTGAAAGATAAACTTCAACTCCTGGAACATCTCATATGCTCCATGACGTTCAAAACGTCTTTGAAGTCCCGGTTCTAAGCCATACAATATTGCACATTGAACTATTGAGTAATCTTCAGAACGAGCCTGCCAGGCGTTCACAACGTCTAGAGAATCAACTGGAGCGGGTGGATCACCAAGCGGTGCATCAAGGACATAAGCCTTCTGGGAAGCCATAAGGATAATCCTTAGATTACGGGCCCAGTCCACAAAGTTACTTCCATAATCTTTCAACTTAGCTTTCTCTAGGAACGCATTAAAATTCGGGGGTGCTACTGCGCGAGCCATGATCTACAACATAAATTTTGCAAAGACAACTTAGACTATTGTTCAAGATAATGAGTTTAGTTAATCATATTACTTAAAAACTCCCACTCAAATTGACATCCTCCGGTCATTCGAGTGTAACATGATCCAAATCCACCAACTCAAGTCCGATCATCACGTGAGTTGAGGTGGTTTCAATGGTGAACATCTTCATGTTGATCATATCTACTATATGACTCATGTTCGACCTTTCGGTCTCTTGTGTTCCGAGGCCATGTCTGTACATGCTAGGCTCGTCAAGTTTAACCCGAGTGTTCCGCACGTGCAACATGGCTTACACCCGTTGTATGTGAACGTAGAGTCTATCACACCCGATCATCACGGCGTGTCTTGAAACGACGAACTTTCGCAACGGTGCACACTCGGGGAGAACACAATTTTATCTTGAAATTTAAGTGAGGGATCACCTTATAATGCTACCGTCGTCCTAAGCAAAATAAGATGCATAAAAGGATTAACATCACATGCAAATCATAAGTGACATGATATGGCCATGAACTCGTGCTTTTGATCTCCATCTCCAAAGCACCGGCATGATCTCCATCGTCACCGGCATGACACCATGATCTCCATCATCTTGATCTCCATCAACGTGTCGCCATGAGGTTGTCGCGCCGATTGTTGCTTCCACGACTATTGCTAACGTTTAGCGATAAAGTAAAGCATTACATAGCGCTTAATGATTGACACGCAGGTCATACAATAATTAAAGACAACTCTATGGCTCCTGCCAGTTGCCGTACTCATCGACATGCAAGTCGTGATATTCTATACAACACATGATCATCTCATACATTACATATATCTCATCATGTAATTGGCCATATCACATCACAACATACCCTGCAAAAACAAGTTAGACGTCCTCTAATTGTTGTTGCAAATTTTACGTGGCTGCTACGGGTTTGCAAGAACCGTTCTTACCTACGCAAAACCACAACGTGGTGTAGTGATTGCTTTTTGATCTTCCAAAAGAACCCTCTTCATTGAAATTGATTCAACTAAAGTGAGAGAGACAGACACCCGCTAGTCATCTTTATGCAACGAAGTTACATGTCAGTTGAAGGAACCTGTCTCGCGTAAGCGTACGCGTAATGTCGGTCCGGGCCGCTTCATCTCACAATACCGCCGAATCAAGTATCAACTAGTAACGGCAAGCAATATGTATACACCCACGCCCACAACTCGTTTGTGTTCTACTCGAGATCTCATCTACGCATAGACCTAGCTCAGATGCCACTGTTGGGGAACGTTGCATGGGAAACAAAAATTTTCCTACGCACACACAAGATCTATCCATGGTGATGAGCATCTACGAGAGGGAGAGTGAATCTACATACCCTTGTAGATCGCTAAGCGGAAGCGTTAAGAAACGCGGTTGATGTAGTCGAACGTCTCCGCGATCCAAATCGCAAGACGTCCCTCGATCCAAGCACGATCCAGCGCCGAACGGACGGCACCTCCGCGTTCAACACACGTACGGCTTGATGACGATCTCCGCCTTCTTGATCCAGCAAGAGGGAGCGGAGAAGAAGAAGAGTTCCAGTAGCACGACGGCGTGGTGATGTTCGTGAGGAACTATTTCAGCAGGGCTTCGCCTAAGCACTACTGAAATTATGACGTAGGAGGAACTAGAGGTTGCCGGCACACGGCTTGGGGCAATCTCATGTATCCCGTGTGCTAGCCCTGCCCCTCTATTTATATGTTGAGCCTTGGGGTCTAAACTTGGAGTAAAAGCCTCCTCCAGGTCGGTTTTGCCCGCACAAGGTCGGTTTGGCCCGCAGGGAAAGAGTCCAACTCGGATCCCTGCAGTACCGCGCACAAGCGGTAGTACCGCTTCAAACAAGCGGTAGTACCGCTCGGGCGGTAGTACCGCTTCACACAAGCGGTAGTACCGCTCGGGCGGTAGTACCGCTTCACACAAGCGGTAGTACCACTTACGCGGCAGCAAAACTACTTTTGCACTTTCCAATACCTCGTGGGCTTTTATCCCTTGGCCCATATAAAGTGTTCTCGCACCCGAACACTTCGGTAAACATCCGAAACTTCTTCCGGCGAATTCCGGAACCCTTCCGGAGATCAAAACACTATTATCACATATATCAATCTTTACCTCCGGACTATTCCGGAGATCCTCGTCATATCCGGGATCTTATCCGGGACTCCGAACTACTTTCGGTCACCAACAAAATAACTCAACTATACTAATCGTCACCAAACGTTAAGTGTGTAGACCCTGCGGGTTCGAGAACTATGTAGACATGACCGAGACACCTCTACGGTCAATAACCAATAGCGGGACCTGGATGCCCATATTGGCTCCTACATATTCTACGAAGATCTTTATCGTTTGAACCTCTATGTCAATGATTCAGTTAATCCCGTATGTTGTTCCCTTTGTTCTTCGGTATGTTACTTGCCCGAGATTCGATCGTCGGTATCTCTATACCTAGTTCAATCTCGTTACCGGCAAGTCTCTTTACTCGTTCCGTAATACAAGATCTCGTGGCTAACACTTTAGTCACATTGCTTGCAAGGCTCATTGTCATGTTGTATTACCGAGTGGGCCCTGAGATACCTCTCCGTCACACGGAGTAACAAATCCCAGTCTTGATCCATGCCAACCCAACAGACATCCTCAGAGATACCTGTAGAGCACCTTTATAGTCACCCAGTTACGTTGCGACGTTTGATACACACAAGGTACTCCTCCGATGTCAGGGAGTTGCATGATCTCATGGTCAAAGGAACAGATACTTGACATGCAGAAAACAATAGCAATAAACTGACACGATCATATGCTACGTTCGTAGTTTGGGTCTTGTCCATCACATCATTCTACTAATGATGTGATCCCGTTATCAAATGACATCTCATGTCAATGGCTAGGAAACCTTAACCATCTTTGATCAACGAGCTAGTCAACTAGAGGCTTACTAGGGACACAGTGTTGTCTATGTACCCACACATGTATTTGAGTTTCCAATCAATACAATTATAGCATGGATAATAAACGATCATCATGAACAAGGAAATATAATAATAACCAATTTATTATTGCCTCTAGGGCATATTTCCAACAATTTCATGGTGAGTCTGCCCAACGTGCCAGAGCTGAGGTGGTTCGTCGTCGCACCGACGAGCATGGTACCGGGATCGAAGACATGGTGCAAGACTTTGATGATGCTCGGGATTCGGACGATGAGATGGAGGAATCTGCAAAGGCCTTCTATGAAATGTTGTAGTCTTCAAAACGTCCTCTCCACGAGCACACTAAGCTTTGTCAGCTGGATGCCATCGCGCAAGTAATGGCTCTGAAGGCTCAGTTCAACCTGGGCAGAGAATGCTACGACGCGATGATGACGATATTTGGACGCTTTCTACCCAAAGGCCATGTATTGCCAGCAAACCTGTACCAGTCGGACAAAATCCTACGTGCGCTTAAGATGCCCTATGAGAAGATAGATGCCTGTGACAATGGATGTGCCTTATTTAGGCTTGAGTATGCGGGCTTCAACTATTGTCCCATTTGCAAGTCTTCCAGGAATGTTGTGGTAGACAACGGTATGGGTGAGAAGAGTCAGACAAAAATCCCAGTTAATATTCTTCTGTATATGCCAATCATACCAAGACTTCAACGTCTTTTCATGGTCGAAGAGACAGCCAGACAGATGACGTGGCATAAATTGGGCAAAAGAACCGAACTAGATGCAGATGGGAATCCGATGTTGGGACACACTTCAGACGCTTTTGCGTGGAAGCACTTCGATGCATTACATAAGGATAAAGCGGCAGATCCAACGCATCCTCGAGTCGCCATCAGCACGGATGGGATCAATGTGTTTGGTATGACGACAACCCAATACAGTTGCTGGCCTGTATTTGTCATTCCACTCAATCTTCCCCCCGGAGAGATTATGAAAAGAAAGAACATTTTCTTGACGTTGATAATTCCAGGGTCCAACTATCCGGAGAAGAATATGAATGTGTACATGCAGCCGCTTAAGGATGAATTGCAAGAAGCTTGGGATAATGGGATCAAGACATATGACGCCGCTACAAAAAAAAACTTCAAAATGCATGTGTGGTACATGTACTCGTCGCATGACTTGCCGGCGTATGCGTTATTCATTGGCTGGTGTGTGCATGGAAGGTTCCCGTGCCCCACATGCAAGGCAGCTGGTCGCAAGTATTCTTGCTTCGACTTGCATAGAATTTCATGAAAGGTAGAGTTGTCAAAAACTCTGCACCACCTGCATTGACAGGCCAACAGACCCTGGATCAGATAAACGCTCTCGAGCCGGATCCAAATCGTCCAGGGTATTTCAAAGGGTATAATTCGAAACACGCCTGGACTCACAAGATATGCTTATGGGATCTGCCTTACTTTGAAGACCTCCTTTGCCCACACAACATCGACGTGATGCACACTGAAAAGAATATCGCCGAGGCCCTTTTTGGTACATTGTTCGGCATAGAGGGGACGTCGAAGGATAATGCTAAGGCTAGAGTCGATCAGGAGGCTCTATGTGATAGACCGTTACAAAACATGCGACAACCGAAAGGAAAGAAGAACTGGAGGAAGCCAAAGGCATGGTACAATCTTGGAAGGCCAGCTATGAGGGAAATGATCTTGTGGGTGAAAATGCAGTTGATGTTCCCCGATGGGTATGCAGCGAATCTAAAGAGGGGAGCGAGTCTTGACAAATTGAAAATATTTGGTCTCAAGAGTCATGATTGGCACATATGGCTTGAGCGGGTAATGCCGGTGATGTTGCGTGGCTTTATCCCTGAGGATGAATGGCTAGTACTGGCAGAGCTGAGCTATTTCTTCCGTGCTCTTTGTGCGAAAGAACTATCGCCTGACGTGCTAGACGAACTGGAAGAGTTGGTGTCGGAGATGATCTGCAAGTTAGAAAAGATCTTTCCACTGGGATTCTTTAATCCAAGGCAGCATTTGATTTTGCATCTCCCGACCGAGGCAAGATTGGGGGGGGGGGGCGTGCAAAATCGTTGGTGCTTCGCAACTGAGAGGATGCAGAAGACGCTTCGAGCAAAATGTAAAAATAAACTTAGAATTGAAGCATCGATGGCCGAGGCATTCATTACCGAGGAGGCGGCAAACTTTGTGACAGCACACTACAAAGCAAAGAATCGTCATTTGCATAATTTGAAGCCTCGGTACAATGATGGCGACTGTGAAAAAGGTCGATCCAACCTCAGTCTATTCAAAGGGAAGCTCGCACCAGCCGGTGCTTCAAAAGCAATAGCGTTGGATGTCGAAGAATGGCGGACCATTTCGTTGTATATCTTCAACAACCTAATAGAAGTGCGGCCGTACATCGAGTAAGTTCTCGGTACATTGTTTCGCAACTTCTAATTCCTTTGAAATGCTCTTATTCCCGGATATGTGATACAATCGATACGTCGCCAAATTCTCGGATGCAGTGGTGATCCAAAAGGATTCCATCGAAGAGTATGACCTTCTGGCAAAGCATGGAGGCGGCTATCCCAGTTTCATCTCTTGGTTCAAACAAACGGTAATTTCCATTAGACCATTTCATTTCTTCGTCTAGTTTGTGGCTAATGCAACAATCCTTTCGTATTAAACTTGTAGGCTAATGCAGAGTCTATGGACTCCGAATTGAGACAAGTCGCTAATGGTTTTGACTATAAGGTCCGTTCATTTGACAAATACGACATCAACGGGTATCGCTTTCGTACTTTTGGCAAAGAGCTATCTATGGCCGACCGAAAGTCTACAAATTGTTGTGTCTCCGCTGTCGGCGAAGGAGGTGTCGAGTATTATGGAAGAGTTGAAGCAATTTATGAACTTAGATTCTTTGGTGAAAACCCACCAAACGTCGTAGTCTTCAAATGTTATTGGTTCCAGCCGAAGGAGACTAGAAGGACTCATGAACATATAGGGCTAGTCGAAATCAAACAAAGCACCCATTTAGATGTTCCCGATGTCTATATTACGGCTCAACAGGCGACCCAAGTTTTCTATCTACACTACTGGAATCAGGGACTTTGCCATCTGCCAGCTCTTTGCCGTCTGCTGGCAGATGGCAAAGAGCATATTTGCCGTCTGCTTTTACAAAGCAGACGGCAAAGAACATGCTGATGGCAAAGAGGCTCTTTGCCATCTGCACTTCTTTGCCGTCTGCTGGCAGACGGCAAAGAGTTCTTTGCCGTCTGCCAGCAGACGGCAAAGACCAAAGTGGGGCCCACGGTGTACTGCGTTGGCTAGGTCACACGGGCCACTTCTTTGCCGTCTGCTGGCAGACGGCAAAGAACTCTTTGCCGTCTGCCAGCAGACGGCAAAGAGGTGAGGGGGGGCCCACAGTGTAACGGCGGGGACGGGCTAACGGTCACCGTCTTTGCCGTCTGCTGGCAGACGGTAAAGAATTCTTTGCCGTCTGCCAGCAGACGGCAAAGAGGGGGGCTTACTTTTCGCCCCCCGCGCCCAAACCCCCCCTCTCTCTCTCACATCTCTCTCTCTCTCTGTCTCTGCGCGCCGCCGCCGCCCCCTCCCCGCCGACCCCCTCCTCCCCGCCGACCCCCGCCGCCCCCCTTCTCCCCGCCGCCGCCCCCTCCCCTCCTCCACAGCGCCGCCGCCGCCCCCTCCCCTCCTCCACAGTGCCGCCGCCGCCCCCTTCCCTCCTCCACAGCGCCGCCGCCGCCCCCTCCCCGCCAACCCCCTCCTCCCCGCCGACCGCCGCCGCCACCCTCCTCCCCGCCGACCGCCGCCGCCCCCCTCCTCCCCAGCGCCGCCGCCTCGACCACCCTCCGGTGAGGTCCACCATTCCCCCCCTTTTTTGTTTTTTTCCGGTTTTTTTTTCTGTTTTTATTAGTTCATTTAGTTAGTTTATATTAGTTAGTTATTAGTTAGTTTTTGTTAGGTAGAAAAAACTTAGATAGAAAAGAAGAAAAGAAAAAACCTAGAAGAAAAAAAAGAAGAAAAGAAGATGAAAAAAAAGGAAAAATAAAAAAGAAAAAGAACGAAAAATAATAATAATAAGAAGAAACAGAAGAAGAGGAGGAGGAGAAGAAAAAAGAAGAAGAAGAAGAAGAAAAAAAGAGGAGAGGTGGAGAAGAAGAAGAGGAAAAAAGGAAAGGAAGAAGAAGAAGAGGAGGAGGAGGAGAAGAAAAAAGAAGAAGAGGAAGAAGAAGAAGAAAAAAGAGGAGAGGAGGAGAAGAAGAAGAGGAAAAAGGAAAGGAGGAAGAAGAAGAAGAAGAAGAAGGAAAAAAAGGAAGAAAAGGAAGAAAAGAAAGAAAAGGAAGAAGAAGAAAAGAAAAAAAAAACCCGACCCCGACACGGCACCTCGACCCCGACCCCGACCCGACACCCCGACCTCGACACCCCGACCTCGATCCCGACCCCGACACGGCACCCCGACCCCGACCCGACAACCCGACCCCGACCCGACACCCCGACCCCGACACCCCGACCCCGGCACGGCACCCCGACCCCGACCCGACACCCCGACACCGACACGGCACCCCGACCCCGACCCGACACCCCGACCCCGACACCGCACCCCGACCCCAACACCCCGACACCCCTGACACCGCGACACCACGACACCCAGACACGACACCCCCCGACACCCCGACCCCGACCCCGACACCCCGACACCCCTGACACCCCGACACCACGACACCCAGACATGACACCCCCCGACACCCCGACCCCGACACGACACCCCGACACCACGCCACCCAGACACGACACCCCCAACCCCCGACACCTCTTCGGCCTCCTGTTGACCGAAAAGGTGCTCTTCGGCCTTCCAGAGGCCGATGGGGTCATATATTTGTGATGCATTTATTGTACTAACTTCGTTTACTCTTTGTCATTGCAGGTGTTGACAGATGGTGGGCGTGGGTCGAGAGCGCTCCGAGGCTCCTTCCTCGGCGCGTGGTGGGAGGGGTACTTCCATCCCACCCCACCACCTCCGGAGAGCGTTGGATCTCAGTATGCAGACACCGGCGGGCGCTTCTTCTTCGACCGGGAGAGGTCGGGGGGGGAAGAAGGTTGGTAGAGGTGGACGTGGCGGCGGGAGAGGTAGGAAGGCTGCTACTACGCATTCCTCGCCGCCACCCCCAGCTGATTCACCCGACCACAGGAGTGCTCCGTCTGAGATGGAGCAGCCTGAGGTGCAGCCGTCTCGGACTCCGGTCCACGAGCCTCAGGCCGACGAGCCTATGACAGACGAGGCTACGACAGACGCGCCTACGGCCGACGAGCGTCGGGCCGCCGAGCCTTCATCCCACGAGACTGGGGATCACGCTGAGTCGTAGCAGAACCCAGGTGCGGGCTCGTCGAGTGGCCGTGCTGAGGGTGGCTATAGTTCTGATAGCTATAGCGAGAGTGAGTGGGTTGAGGGGCGCAAAGTCTACCAGCGTGGTGGTACAAAGCTCCCGCCCACCCCGGCGACCCCCGACCAGAGGTGGTTGATTGCGCCGCAGGGGGAGAAGTAAGTGCATTTACTCTTTTTTAACCTTTTGTCTTCACGTTTCTTCGAATATCTAATGCGTTGGCCTTGTCATACTGCAGGTCTTGGACACACGGGCCTGGTTGCCGCAAGCCCAACAGTGTCCTTGGCGTGATTTGTCGCCAGAGCTTCCCGGGGTGGGTCACGTTGCCCGGTGAGGGCCGGGTTCCAGAGCTAGGAATGACCTGGGAGCACTACTTGGCTGCCCCGGCCCCGCCGGGGCATAGGATCGGCGATGTCGAGTGCCACACGGTCGCCGACATTGTGATCCAGACGTTTTGGGTAATTTCTCCTTTGCCGTCTACGTTGTGTTTTCTTCTTTGATTGGCAACCCTAGTGATTGTACTAATCCGTGTTTTCTTGTTTGATTGCAGACCTTTTACAGGTGTGCTGAGGGACAGGAGGAGGCCGCGGCTCGGGTTATCGACAACGAGTGCAGGCGCCTACTTCAAAACTTTCGGCACGAGGCTCGGACGCAGGCTATTCGAGACTACTACGCCTCGACTGGTATTCGGAGGAAAAAAGAGAAGTGCCGCCTCAACTATCTGAGTAAGGAGAAGTACATGAAGGTAATTACCTATTCTTAAGGCCTTGTACTTAGTTCCTTGATTTGATTCGTATGCGTAGCGCTCAAATTTCTCTTGCTTAACTTAGGTGCCCCCGAGATGGTGTGCGGATAGGATGGACTGTTGGGAGGCGTTGGTGGATGAGTGGTGCACTCCCCAATGGCGCAACGTCCACGACGGTGCAAAGGAGAAGCGTGCCCAAATGAAAGGTGTTCCACACCATCTAGGCAGCGTCAACCTACGTGGGTTCGGGGAAAACTGGGTATGTGGTTTGCTTCATGATTCATGCAAATTCATTCTTCATGCTAGCTTGAGCCCTTAACTAATACTCTGTTCCTCTCTTTTAGGCGCGGCACAACAAGGCTCCAGTGCCAGAGCTGTTCGACCTCTATGCCATGTCCAATACTGCCTCGTACAAGAAGGCCAAGGCATTCTCTGAGTCTGACCTCGATGATCCAGAGAAATTCAGCAACCGCGCCTCCCACAACAAGCTTGTGAGGTACAGAGACGAGGGGAAGGCGAGGAAAGGGCCGGAGTTTAACCCGAGCCAGCAACCTCTTGATCCAGAGCTGGTGATGATATCTGGTGGCGGGAGGCACCATGGCTTGTTAGCCATTGGGGATGGACTGATACGTTGTACTAGCACTCTCCCGCAGATCAAGAAGCGCCAGACCAGCTCCGATCCTGAGATAAGGCCTCGTGCACGGCCAATGGAGCTCGAATTCCAGGTTAGTTATACGGATTCAGATACCTTTCCTCCATTACATTGTGTGTGCGGCCGTCGATGATTACAATGCTAACGAGTGGTGTTGCAGGCTGCTATTGAGGCAGAGAGAGCGAAGACCCAGGCTGCTCTTGAGGAAGCAGAAGCGAGGACCCAGGCGCTTCTAGAGGAAGAGAGACGGCAGGCGGCGGCGAGGGAGAGGGAGGCGGAGGAGAGGACGGCTAAGCTATTGGAGGAGGAGAGGAACCGGAACGAGGCGGGTCAACGGGCCCTATACGAGCTCTTCGTGGTAAGTTTCTTCTGCATAATAGCCAAATCATGCACGTAATGTTCCTTTCATTACTAACTAATATGACTGACTCGAGAAAACCAAATGTGCAGAGCATGTGCGAAAAGAATGGCACGACCCCTCCGTCGATGCCAGTCATTGCTCCAGCGGGCACGGTGAGTTTCATTTGAATGGTCATTAGTTACTAGTCTTCACATTTGAGTTGCATCATGCTAACGATACACTGCAAATGATCTTTGGTGCAGCATAACTCCCGACAAGCATCGACCGATGCTTCTCCGTCTGCCACTGGCGCGACCGGTCCTTCACCTACATCTAAATGATGACGGTAAGTTTTCCCAAGTGTTTAGCTTAACAAAATGACTCAATATGCTTAGCTAGCTAAAAAATGACATAACAACATTAATTAGCTCCAAAATGACCTATTTAACCTAGGATAGCTCTAAAATGACGTATACTTAGCATTTATTTCTCCAAAAATGGATTTATATGCTTAGCTAGCTCAAAAATGACATAATAACCTTAATTAGCTCTCAAATGACCCATTTAACCTAGGATAGCTCTAAAATGACCTATACTTAGCATTTATTCCTCCAAAATGACTTAATATGCTTAGCTAGCTCAAAAAGAACATAACAACCTTAATTAGCTCTCAAACAACCCATTTAACCTAGGAAAGCTCTAAAATGACCTATACTTAGCATTTTTTCCTCCAAAAATGAAAAGGGTAAACACCTTCTTCTTCTTCTTCTTCTAGTCTTTTTCTTCTAGTCTTCTTTTCTTCTTCTTCTTCTTGTCTTCTTCTTGTCTTCTTCTTGTCTTCTTCTTGTCTTCTTCTTCTTCTAAAATGGCATATACTTACCTAATTTAGCTCAAAAATGGCATAATTACCAAGGTAAGCACAATAATGACCTATACTTACATAATTTTCCTAGGTTAGCAAAAAAATGGTATACTTAGATAGGTTAACTCTAAAATGACACAAATAATGAATAAGATCAAAGAAAAACAAGGAAGAGGAGGAAAAGAAGGAATAGGATCATCATCTTCTTCTTCTTCTTCTTCTTAGCATTTATTCCTCCAAAATCACTTAATATGCTTAGCTAGCTCAAAAATGACATAATAACCTTAATTAGCTCAAAAATGACCTATTTAACCTAGGATAGCTCTAAAATGACCTAAACTTAGCATTTATTTCTCCAAAATGACTTTAATATGCTTAGCTAGCTAAAAAATGACATAACAACCTTAATTAGTTCCAAAATGACCTATTTAACCTAGGATAGCTCTAAAATGACCTATACTTAGCATTTATTCCTCCAAAAATGGATTTATATGCTTAGCTAGCTCAAAAATGATATAATAACCTTAATTAGCTCCAAAATGACCTATTTAGCTCCAAAATGACTTAATATGCTCCAAAATGACCTATTTAGCTCCAAAATGACTTAATATGACCTATTTAGCTCCTTCTTCTTCTTCTTCTTCTTCTCCTTCTCCTCCTCCTCCTCCTCCTCCTCCTCCTCCTCCTCCTCCTTCTCCTTCTCCTTCTCCTTCTCCTTCTCCTTCTCCTTCTCCTTCTTCTGCTTCTTCTGCTTCTCCTGCTTCTCTTGCTTCTCCTTCTCCTTCTCCTTCTTCTTCTTCTCCTTCTTCTCCTTCTTCTTCTTCTTCTTCTTCTTCTTCTTCTTCTTCTTCTTCTTCTCCTTCTTCTCCTCTATTCCTTCTTCTTCTTCTTCTTCTTCTCCTTCTTCTCCTTCTCCTTCTCCTTCTTCTCCTCTTCTCCTTCTTCTTCTTCTTCTTCTCCTTCTTCTTCTTCTTCTTCTCCTTCTTCTTCTCCTTCTTCTCCTTCTTCTTCTCCTTCTTCTTCTTCTTCTCCTCTATTCCTTCTTCTTCTTCTTCTTCTTCTTCTTCTTCTTCTTCTTTTTCTTCTTCTTCTTCTAGTCTTCTTCTTCTTCTTCTTCTTCTTCTTCTTCTTCTTCTTCTTTTTCTTCCTCTTCTTCTAGTCTTCTTCTTCTTCTTCTAATTTCTTACTCCCATTTTTGTAGGTTTGATTCACTTCATGGAAGGGCATAATGCTACTGTTTACATATTAGATGTTTGTGAAACTATGTATATATGAATTGGATGTATGATGTTTGATGACGATGGTGAAACTATGTTTGATGTTTGAAACTACGTTTGATGTATGATGTTTGATGTTTGAAACTATGTGATTCTGAATATATATATATATGTGTTTGAATTTCTGTGAAAATGAATTGATATAACAAAAAAAAGAAAAAACAGGGGCTATATAGCCACTTTGGCGTCTGCTAGCAGACGGCAAAGCTCTTTGCCGTCTGCTGGCAGACGGCAAAGAGGCCACGTGGCAGCAGCCTGTGCAACCTGGGCTGGCCTATGTGGCCTCTTTGCCGTCTGCTGGCAGACGGCAAAGAAGGAAAGTTCTTTGCCGTCTGCCAGGAGACGGCAAAGACCCTGTCTGGGCCCAGCTGAAGCCTGACGTCAGCTGACGTCATCTACAGCTCTTTGCCGTCTGCTGGCAGACGGCAAAGCGGCCTTTGCCGGCAGCCGTTCGGCCGGAGTGTTTGCCGTCTGCTGGCTGACGGCAAAACCTTTGCCGTCCGCCAAGTATGCCTTTGCCGTCTGCTATAGCAGACGGCAAAGTGCCTGATTCCAGTAGTGCTACCGTGGGCCTGCCAAACTGATCCAAATCTGAATGGTTGGGATGTCGTTTATGATGTGCCGCCACATTTTAGACCACCTCCCGTCAATGAAGATGATAATGAACCTCACATTAACCCAGACACATATGAAGGAGAATTCTTCCAAGAAACACGTCTTTCCAAAAAACGTTTCAAGAACCGCTCTACTTCACCCTAGAACATTGAGGTAGACAGCGACAGTGAATCCGACTTCACCCCTGAGCCGGAATAGGAAGAGACGGAAGAAGAAGAGGTTACTGCTGCGGATGACCTCTCAATGCGTGACCGATTACATAAAGGATGCCTTCCACATGTTGCTCCCGATAGTGATGATGATTCATTTATTAATGATAGTGATGATGATGATGCATTTATTGATCCCGGAGCATATATAGACGATGAAGATTATTATTAGTTCATGTCAGGTATACATGATGATGATACACTCAAATTATATATATACATATTATTATTCATGTCGGTATTCATTTTCTTTATATTGCACTAATTTTGTTTACTCTTTGTCATGGCAAGTGATGAAATATGGTGGGCGCGGGTCGAGAGCGATCCGAGGATCCTTCGTCGCGCGCGGTGGGAGGGGTACTTCCATTCCACCCCAAACTCTCCGGAGAGCGTTGTACGACAGTATTGGGACACCCGAGGGCGCTTCTTCGTCGGCGAAGTTGCCGACCGGAAGAGGAGGTCGGGGGAGAGGTAGGAAGGCTCCTAAAGTTACATGTGGTGGCCGCGGGAGAGGTAGGAAGGCTGCTACACCTTCCTCGCCGCCACCCCCAGCTGATTCACCCGAGCACAGGACTGCTACTGTGGACCCGTCTGAGGTGGAGGCTACAAGGACTCCTGTCCACGATCCTCGGGTCGACGATCCTTCTGTCTCAGACGCGGCCACCCACGAGACTCCTGTGCCAGACGCTTCGTCCCGGGAGACTCCTGTGACAGACGCTTCGTCCTATGAGACTCCACAGGCTTCCACCGGATGGGATACCTGGCCGGATCTGCATCAGCCGGAGCCGAGTGGCCATGCTGATGGTGGCGGGGATCGGCTTTCTGATAGCGGGGACGAGGTGGTTGAGGGCACCGTCTACCAGCATGGGTGTACACGGCTCCCGCCCGTGCCGGCGACCCGCGAGCAGAGGTGGCTAATTAAGCCTGAGTCGCTGAAGTAAGTGCATTTACTCTTTTTAAACCTTTTGCCTTCATGTTTCTTCACATATCTAATGCATTGGCTTTGTCATACTGCAGGGGTTGGATTCACGCCAAGGATGTCCGCACGCCCAACTCCATCCTTGGTGTGATTTTATGGCATAACTTCCCGGGGTTTGTCACGTGGCCCGGCGAGGGTCAGCAAGAAGAGGTAGGATTGAAATGGGAGCACTACTTGGCTGCCCCTGCACCGCCGAAGGAGATGATTGACGGTGTGTTGTGCCACACGAGGGCCGACATGGTCATCAGGATGTTCTGGGTAATTTCTCCTTTACACAATTAAAAATCAATAATAGCTAGTTATTGTACTAATCAGTGTTGTCTCTTTTGATTGCAGACCTTCTATAGGTGTGAGGAGGGATACGAGGAGGCCGCGGCAAAGCTTATCGATTACGAGTGCAGGCGCCTACTACAGAACTTACGGCACGAGGCTCGGGTACAGGCTGTTCGAGACTACTACGCCTCGCAGCGTATTAAGAAGGCCAAGTCGTCGTCCCGCCAAAAGTTTCTGGACAAGGAGCAGTACATGAAGGTAATTACCTATTCCTAAGGCCTTTTACTTAGTTTCCTTTGCTTTGATTCGTAGGCGTAGCTCTCAAATTTCTCTTTATTAACTTAGGTGCCCCCTAGATGGTGTGCGGATAAGATGGGTTGTTGGGAGGCGTTGGTGAATGAATGGTGCTCTGACCAATGGCGAGTCGTCCACGACGATGCCAAGGCACGACGTGCCCAAATGGAAGGTGTGCCACACCATCAAGGCAGCGCCATCATTTATCAGTTTGGGCGGAACTGGGTATGTGGTTTGCTTCATGATTCCTGCAATTCATTCTTGTAGTGTTAGGTTTACCCATTATTAATACTTTGTTCCTCTCTTGTAGGCTCATCACAATAAGACGGAGATGCCTGCGGTGTACGACCTCTATGCCATGGCCCATACTGCCTCATACAAGAAGGTCAAGTCATTCTCTGCGTCTGACCTCGATGATCCCGAGAACTTCAGCAATATCTCCTCCCACCACAAGCTCGTGAGGTACAGAGATGTGGGGAAGGCGGTGAATGGGGAGGACTTCAACCCGAGCCAGCATCCACTTGATCCAGACCTGGTGATGATAGCTGGCCACGGGAGGCCCCATGGCTCGATAGCCATTGGAGATGGACATATACGGTCTTCGAGCACTCTCCGGCAGATCAAGGCGCGCCAAACGAGCTCCTGTCCTGAGATGCCGCCTCGTCCTCGGCCAGTCCAGCTCGCCATCGAGGTTAGTCATACGGACTCAGATAGGTTTCCTCCATTACATTGTGTGTGCGAACAAAGATGATTACAATGCTAACGAGGAGTTGTGTTGCAGGCTGCTCTGCAGAAAGAGAGAGAGACAACCCAGGCACTTCTGGCGGAACAGGCCCGGCAGGCGGCGGAGGAGAAGAGGGATCTGGAGGAGAGGACGGCTAGGTTGTTGGAGGAGGAGAGGGCACGGAACGATGCGTCTAACCAGGCCATGTACGAGCTCATCGTGGTAAGTTTCTTCTTCATATTAGCCAAATCATGCATTACTTGTTCTTTTCATTAATAACCAATATGATTGACTTGGCAAAACCAAATGTGCAGAATTTGTGCGAGAAGAACGGCCAGACCCCTTTGCCGATGCCAGTCATTACCACGGCTGGAACGGTGAGTTCCATTTCAATGTTCATTAGTTACTAGTCTTAACATTTCAGCGTCATCATGCTAACGCAAATGATCTTTGGTACAGCATAACTCCCGAGCCGCATCGCACGACCCGAGCAACCCCAGTGCTTCACCTCCATGATGACGAGGACGGTAAGCCCTAATATGCCACTTACTTGGCTCATTTTCTCAAACAAATACAAACATAGCACTTAGACAAACCTAGCACTTAGACAAATGTCATATTTTACCTAAGTTAGCTTTGTTTCCTATAAAATGACATAGTAAGCTTACTTACCTCCAAAATGACATATTGTACCTAAGTTAGCTCTAAAATGACCTATACTTAGCATTGTCTCCTCCACAGTGACATAATAAGCTTAGTTAACTCAAAAATGACATAATAGACCTGGTAACCTCATAGATGCCATAGACTTAGCTTATTTTCTTGCAAAATGACACAATAAGCTTAGTTAGGTAAATAATGTGATAATTACCTAGGTTAGCTCTAAAATGACACAAATAAGCAATAAGAAGAAGAAAAACAAAAGGAGACAGAGAAAGAATCTTGCCACACTTTGGCTTTAGGTGCTCAAATAGTTAGCCACAATTTGGCTTGCCGCAATTTTACCACACTTTGGCTTGCCACAATTTTACCACACTTGCCTTACTTGAGGTGCTCAAATAGTTACCACACTTTGGCTTGCCTAAGGGAATCTTGCCACACTTTTTCTATCTATGACATGTGGGTCTTACTGCTAATAAAAAAATTGTTGCCTTAGTTGTGGCAAGAACGAAACACACACCTAACATGGTCAAACTTGCCTAAGTTGAGTTGTGGCAAAGTGTGGCTAGTTGTGTCTTGAAACCAAACAGCCCCTTCGTCTTCTTCTAATTCTAGATCTTCTTCTACTTCTTAATTCTAGTATTATTTTTCTAACTTTCTTATTTCCAATTTTGCAGATTTGAGATGAGTGCACGGCAGCTTGCTTTGATGTAGTGCTAGGTTTACTTTCTGTTTTCATGTATTGAGTCATTTGTGTCGATGAGACTATATGTATGTATGGATGAACCTATTGTAATATGGCGAACAATGTGGCATTTGATACTTTTAATTTGGTATAATTGTTGGTTGATCATATATGGCTGTTGCACATTGTTTCTGTGAATTATTTATGTATATATCATATATTGTTTGTTTGAAAATTGTTGAATGTAACAAAAACAAAAAAAGAGGCAATACAGCCTCTTTGCAGTCTGCCCCGGACGGCAAAGGCAGCTATGCCGACGGCCGCCGTCGGCAAAGCTGCCACGTGGCGGCCGCCTGTGAAACCTGGGAAAACACGGCTGGCCCATTTTGCCTCTTTGCCGTCCGCGGCAGACGGCAAAGGGGGAGGAGGCAGACGGCAAAGGGGGGCGGGAGGCAGACGGCAAAGAGAGGCGCTATGCCGACGGCCGCCGTCGGCAAAGCTGCCACGTGGCAGACGGCAAAGGGGGGCGCGAGGCAGACGGCAACGGGGCGCGGGAGGCAGGCGGCAAAGGGTGGGGGTCCGTTAGCCGCCTGACGGTGGCGCCGTCAGTACTACGCCGTCCAGGTCCTTTGCCGTCTGCAAGTTGACGGCAAAGAATCTTTGCCGTCCGCTGGGCCGAAACAGACGGCAAAGAACCCCTTTGCCGGAGCTCGTTGGGACCGAAATTGTGCCGTCCGCTAGCGGACGGCAAAGGCGTTTGCCGTCCGCCTTTTGCCCTTTGCCGTCTGCCATGGCAGACGGCAAATCTCCTGATTCCAGTAGTGGTATATCAAAGACAATTTTAATTAACAATGATTTGTAATTTAGTAGTGAGCACAAAGTGATATATATCATGTGACAACAAAGTCTAACTCTCTTCCTATGCATTGGAATGTCATACAAGAACAATTCATGCACACAAAGTAAAGACCAATACATAGCATAAGTGGTTTCTTGCAATTTTATTGTATTGGAAACATAGAGAGGTGAAGATTCTGTTCCACTCTCATAATAATTGCAAGTAGGAGCAGCAAGCACATGCATATTATATCCACCAAAATCATCATGTTTGATAGTAAAACGCAACCCATCAATATAATCCTTAATAAGTGCAAACTTCTCCGATATAGTGTAGTTGGGAGAATTCAAAAAGATAATAGGACTATCATGTGTGGGTGCAATAGCAACAATTTCAGGTTTAACATAAGGAACTATAGCAAGTTCATCTCCATAAGCATAATTCATATTGGCATCATGGCCACAAGCATAGCAAGCATCAAGTTCATCAAAAAGGGATATTTCAAACGAATCCAAGGGATCATAGCAATCATCATAGCATTCATCCTTCGGTATGTGCGAAGGGAAATTAACCAATATATGAGTTGAAGAATTACTCTCATTAGAAGGTGGGCACGGGTAGCTAATCCGCTCTTCCTCCTTTTGTTCTTCGCTCTCCTCCTCATCTTTTTCATCTAATGAGCTCACAGTTTCAGGAATTTCTTCTTTCATAGATTCCTGCAAAATATTAGTCTCTTCCAAGGCAGCGGTCATTCTCTCAATAAATTCAATAATATCAGCATTGTATTCATAATTCTCATAGCAATATTTAAGTATGGCAAAATTTTCAGATCTGTAAATAGCATAACCATAGTCATATCTTTCAAAGAACGATTCAATTTCATAAGCACCCTTAAAAGCAACAAATTCTTCTATTTGTTCCACATCATAGTAATCATATATACCCTTAGCATAAGAAGCCAAGGTTTCATTATCATTAAATTCACATTGAAAGGGAAGGTGAAGGCCCTTCATTTTAGAGCAACAAGTATAATCACGTTTCGAGCATAAATCCCAAGCATACCAACGCAACATTTTAATTTGATCCCATAAGTGTTTCCCCTTTTGAGATAAGTGATAATCCCTAAAGTACTCACGTTGATCCAACGTGTCTCCCATTATAAAGTTGAATGAGGATTTCTCAGGATTATCAAAGGAGTAATTACCATGTTTCACATAACTAGCATCGAGGGTTTTAGGAGGTTCCCCATCTCCATGAGTAGCAAGTACATCTAATTTTTTTGGTGTTTCGTGTTCCATATCCATAACTAAAGATATAAAACAACTAATAACAGAAAATAAAAATTACTTAGTGATAAAGCAAACAAGCACACATGAGAATATCAACCACTATGCTATTGCTCCCCCGCAACGGTGCCTGAAAAAGGTCTTGATAACCCACAAGTGTAGGGCATCGTTTGTAGCCTTTTTCGATAAGTAAGAGTGTCGAACACAACGAGGAGCTAAAGGTAGAATTAATATTCTCTCAAGTTCTATCGACCACCGATACAACTCTACGCACGCTAACGCTTACTTTACCTAGAACAAGTATGAAACTATTTTGCGGGAATGAAACTAGAAGTACTTAATAGGTGTAGAGATAATTTTGCAAGGTAAAAAAAAGAACGTGGAAATAAAATTAGTTGCTGGTTTAATAAGGAACACTAAAGTAAATTAGTTAGTACAAAGCTTTTTGTAGCACAAGAGAAAGATTTGTCCCTAGTCAATTGATAACTAGACCGGTAATCATTATTGCAGTTTTATATGAGGGAGAGGAATATGCTAAAATACTTTCCGTACTTGGATCATATGCACTTATGTTGGAACTCTAGCAAGCATCCGCAACTACTAGAAATTCATTAAGGTAAAACCCAACCATATCATTAACACATCAAGTCCTCTTTACTCCCATACGCAACAATTCCCTTACTCGGGTGTAAGCTTCTGTCACTCTAGCCACCCACTATAAGCGAATCATGAACATATTGCAACACCCTCCAGCGTTATTCGTTCACGCGTGCGCCTCATGGAAAGCACCTTAGGACAGCACCAAAATAAACCATGCAACTCAAACCAATCACGATCATCAATCAACCCATAGGACAAAAGAAATCTACTCAAACATCATAGGATAGCCACACATCATTGGATAATAATATATAGCATTAAGCACCATGTTTAAGTAGAGATTACAGTGGGAAGAAGAGATTTTCCACCGCTGCATTGAGGGGGGGAGAGTTGGTGGTGACGGCGGCGAAGTTGTTGGTGTAGATCGCCGTCACGATGGATGCCCCGGCGGCGCTCCGGCGCCACCGGGAGAGAGTGGGAGAGAGCCCCCGTCCTTCTTCTTCTTCCTGGGCCTCCTCCCTAGATGGGTGGAGGGTTTCCCCTCTGGTCCATGGCCGCCATGGCTCCCGGAGGGCAGGAGCCCCTCCGAGATTGGACCTCTCTCTCTGTTTCTCTTCTGTTTTCGCGACTGGTTTCTGACCTCTTCACCATTTCTTAAATATCCGGAGATCCGTAACTCCGATCGGGCTGAAATTTTGAGGGGGTTTTTATTATAAAAATATCTTCCTTGCGGCAAAAGGACAGATCCAACCGACCTAAGGGCTGGCCACAAGCCATCTGGCCTCAACCGCCCCCCCTAGGGCGCGGCCAGATAGCTTGTGGGGCCCTCGGGCATCGTCTTCCGTTGATTCTGACTCTCAAAAATCACATATATTCCAAAAACAATCTCCGTAAATTTTTATCGCGTTTGGACTTCGTTTGATATGGATTTTCTGCGAAACAAAAAACACACAAAAAACAGGAACTGGCATTGGGCACTGGTTAAGTAAGTTAGTCCCAAAAATAATATAAAATATTGCCAAAAGTATATGAAAGTTGTAGAATATTGGCATGAAGCAATCAAAAATTATAGATACGACGGAGACGTATCAAAGGGCACCAGTGGGAGAAACTCGGCTTGTAGCTCCGGAGGCCCGGCTGGCTGGGGTTGGGCACCAGTGCCCTCGCCCGACGGCGTCACCCTCCGAGCAGGGATGGGTTCCGGTTGGATTGTAGGATGGCTGCAGGCGGCGCGATCGAGGAAGGGGATACGAGAAGAGTATGGAAATTGACAGGCGTAGCACGACAAAAGCACCGAGAAGAAGATGAGATTTCCCTTCTCGCCTTCGAGAAAGCAGCAGCGGTGGTGAACCAAACGTCCTTCTCCGAGGATGCAACTCCTTCTCTCCCGCATGGGCGCGGTTAGTGTATGGAAGCCTCTGAGCGGCGGCTAGCGGAAGGGTTTGTGGCCGCTCGAGGGAGGGGTTCACAACGGCGGCCTGGCCATGGCTTTTGTGTCTGTGTCGGGGATTGAGGGTTGGGGCGCGGTGGTGTTATTTGGGCTGGGCGATGGGGAAGTTTGGGGGTTTGGATCACTGGCGTTCCGTGTTGGGTTCGATTTGTACAGATGTCCAAGGTCCAACACACCGCCAACACTCATTGGTTTTGCTATATATAAACACTTAGGCCTCTCTTTTGGTTTATAGAATTTCTCTACACCACGAACCAGATTTCCCTACCAGCATGTGTTGGGTTTGCGAATACGCGAGCGTATCATTGCATTAATAGATAGAAAAGAAGAGTACATGGATCAGATTGTACAAGTGTAATCCGATCCAAGTGAGCAAGAGGAACAGGGGGTTACTCAGCCCCTACAAAAAGGTCACGGATGTCTCGTGGGGAGAATGGCCTCCAGGCCCCTGGCGCCAGCAGAAACCCTTGTGTATGCCTCATCACGGATGAACTGTGCTAGACGCGCAGTAGATGGATTCTCATCGTCGAAGGTACACGCATTGCGGTGTTTCCAAATGCACCAAAGCGACGAGGCTGACTAGGAAAGTGGGGCCTTTCCATACACTAGTAGGGGCCGACGCCATGGAAGATGACCACCAGTCCAGGAAATCCTCATTACCCGCCGGCCCCGCCCTCATCAGTCTGCATGAGGAGAAGATGTGCCAAATGCCACGCGGGAACGGACAACCAATGAGAAGGTGTTGCATCGTCTCGGGGGCTTGATCGCAGAGCACACACTGGTCGTCATGTTGGAGAGAGGCGCGTTGCAGTTTTTTTTGGTTGGAGAAACTCGCTTGTACCAACAGATTGTTGGTTGGGGAAACATCTATCCGTTTTTTTTGTGGGGTAAAACAAAGTTTTATTCTATGGTAATAGGATCACAATCTGCTACAACAAGATTCTGAATAAAAGGGAGTCCTCACTGTAACCAACAATATCAGTCAATAGTACATATATCACTTTGTTCGTCCGGAATGCACACTTACGACGACCAACAGTCGCTCGGAAATGCTTATATATTTAACCTCGGTTGACCGATCGGGAATACTAAAACTCCCATCGAACGGTCGGCCGGCGATTAATGCCGACCAACTATTGATAGCCTAATTAGATGTTAACATCAGATTTTGACGCGGTAAGAACAATATTTAACATGTCCTTAAATGGCCATCAATCTTCTTGACAATCCCACGGTGGAACTCTCAAAGAAAGCATCAATGTAGGTGTCAAAACCGGCAGATCTCGGGTACGGGTTCCTGAACTGTGGGTCTTGGATTGATGAGTAACAGGAGACAAGGGAGACAATATTTAACCAGGTTCGGGCCCTCTTAATGGAAGTAAAACGCTACGTCCTGCTTTGTATTGTATTGATGATGGAGTATCAAGTACAGAGTTGATCTATCTCGAGATCGTATGATTGGTCTAAAACCCTAGAAGTAATGAGCTTAACTTGTCCTACAAACTAAGACCCTCCGGTTTATATAGGCACCGGGGGTATCTAGAGTTTTATACAACATCGGTTACACCAGGGGAAGAATATACCGAACTCATCATCGTGTCCTTGGGGTACACGTCACAGTCTTGGGAGATTCCCATCTTGGTTGTAGCGTTACAGAGTTCAGGCCTTCATTGATAATGACAAAGCGGCCCACTGTCCGGCCCATAGAAACAGGTCAGCAGCTCGAGAACCCCTTAATCCAGGACTCCCTTACCCTAGCCGGCTCGCCTCTGTGTATTCAAGTTCCTTCCAGGGCTCAGCCGCACAGGGTGTGTCGCCGCTGGCCGTCTCGCCTTTGTGGATCCAAGATCCGTTCGCCGGGGTCCTTGGGATATTTGTAGGATGCAAAGAAATCCACTAGAGTGTGATACTAACGAAAAATTCATTGATTATCACGGGGAGTTGGGATTGTGACCTCTTAGTAACTCGGGTTAATCAATTGGATTTGGGGAAGAGCAAGAAGATGAGAACGGCAAGGAGACGATGAGTTGGCGGCTGGCGGCTTGTTGGGAGAGAGCGAAGGAAACAGGGAAATCCTATTTGACACTGTCTGCGTCAAGATGTCGAGGTTTCGCACAGGGAGCACGATCCAGTGATACGATATGGGCCGGCCCGTTAATGTTTGCTTCGATTCCAGTTTTGGGAACCGTCTAGGAGGTTCCCTGATCCGTTTTTTTGTTTGTTACCGGTTTTTTTATTTTCTCGTTTTTATATTTCTGTTCTTTTTTTTATTTTATTTTCTTTTTCCTTTTCTTCTTTTATGTTTTCTGTTTCTTTTTTTTCTTTTTTTCCAAGGTTATTTTATCTTTTTTAAAATAAGTTAATGTTCGAAAATTCTTCTTCAGATTCGATTTTTTTTTGCTTTTTATAAAAAAGTTATAAATTTGAAATAGTTGCTGTTTTTAAAAAACATTCATAACTTCCAAAACTGTTCAGGATTTTCAAAAAGTGTTCGGTATTTAAAAAAGTATTCGGTATTTTAAGAAGATATTCGGTATTTTCAAAAAATGTTCGAAATATCAAACTTTTGTTCAATTTTCAAACTGAGTTCACTCTTAATAGATCGACACCCCACAGGTAGGCTATAGCTGTAGTACTTCAGTGTTCCCCCTCTGCTAACATACAAGAGAGAGTTGGCATGACTGAGTTGATTGTTATTTGATAATTAAAGAAATTGGACCGATCTAACATACAAGGTTATGATGGAGCCGTTGCAGCGGTGTCCGGGTCGAGCTCTGCCCCCATTAAATATAACATAGCCAGGGTGACAACATATTCTACATGAGATTCTGTAGTAACTGTGATGCCCTTATTTCGTGAACCAGACGCTTCAATTCGCCCGACAAATTGCTTCTATAGTGGTGGGGAATGCGTTGTAAAGATATCAATGTAGATGATTGAACGAGCGTCTTATTTCCTGGTTGCCTCTCAAATATTGAGCTGTCTGCTCCAACATGCCTGCATGGAAAGAACAAACGACCATGCCAATGTCTTGCCACGTTCACCAGGTTGAGTATAACTCCAGGTGTACCATGCGTGTTGCATCCGCTCAAAAGAAAAATCTCCGAGTCGCTCTCTAATATAGCTCCGAATTACCACTTCATCTTTTTATAAGTTATGGAGTTGCCTTGTACCTCATGTTTCACTATCAATGCACGTCGGTCGGCCAATATTTAGGTGTCAGAAGTTATAAAGATTAGTACTTTTGTCAATAATTTCTCTCTGAACACCCGCCCAAATTAAAAAAATTCCAAAAGTTATATAATCTACAATGGACCACAACTTTTTTTCCTTTTTGGTATCTAGATCAGAGCAACCCCAACAAATAAACTCTCCAGGATCATCAATTTCATGTTACTAGATCTAGTTCTTAGGCATGGACTTTGTCTTTAGTTTATTAAGGAAATATCATTACAAAAAAATTGTATGGTATCGGCTTAAGGAAGCGGAGGAGTAGTGGAGGCGGATGTCGGAATGATGCGGGGAGTAAGGAAGAGGTATTTGCAAACCCCCTTTCTCTCAGTTTCATTTCCTTGATAGATTCATCTCCATGCAAGCATCGAGCTACATCCTCTCTGTGCTCCCACTTTACTCCATGGGAATTGAATTAATGGGTTAATTTGGAGTTTTCCTTGTTAGATTGCTCCAGATGCCTATCAAACAAGAGAGATTGGTGGACTGGGTTTTCTTGTAATTGATAGCTGAAAATGGACCTTGTGCCTATCATAGATGCCCGATTCATAATCCCTTTTCACAGTTCGTATTGTCATGGGCTTCACAACCAAATCCTACTTTAATATGTTCCCATAAGGTTTTCTTATCGAACCTAAGTTGTCACACCTCGATAAATGAAGTTGTCATTACAATATTTGTCAAAAGTGTGATTGTATTGGTATCAAAATGACCATGTGGCAACTTCATCACTTACTAGGTGGCAAACTTTTAAGATGGATTTGCTACCACCTCACTATAAAGAAAGTTTTCCTTGTGTGTGTGTGTGTGTGTGTGTGTCAAAGTTGTGACCTTGTCTATATCAAAGTTACCAGCTGGCAACTTTAATATCAATATCATGTCAATTTTATTAGTTACTATATGATACATTCTAAGATGAAGTTTTGCCATAACCTACACATATGGCATTTAGTATGAAAGCCCTAGCTGTTACATATTTGGCGTTGCATCCGGTAATGTCCCGAAAATGCCCGTAACTGCTGGAGCGTCACAAAGATTTCTAGAAAGGACCAGAAGGTTCCGAAAACATCCGGGAAAAGGAGGTTGCCCGCTTGACTTACTCAAGTGGAGGCAGCCACATGATCCCTATAGGCCCAAAAGTTGTGCGCTCACATTAGGCTTGGAGGGAAAGCCGCGTGAAGTGGGATGGGGGAGATGCAGTATGAGGAGGACTCGTCCCGCTAGACCAGTTGAACGGTCCCCCCCCCCCCCCCCCCTTTGGCCACCTATATATGCAAAGAGCCCCCCCTGGATCTAGATAACACAATTCGCTTTGAAGGCACAACACACATAGCTGTTAGACCCTCTTCTCTCCCCGTCTATTTAAGAACAAGAGGGTATCCCACTAGGCTTTTCTCCCCCTAATTTCCTCTGATTGAATTTTGTCCTGGATGACGAAATGCTTTGAGATCATTACTTCGGGACGCTTAGCACAGAGGAGTTGTCTACTTATAGTCTCGCATCAGTGAAATAATTCATGTGTCCGGGAGGTATTACCTACCTGCAGGAACTGTCGGATCTACACCAGCATCTTCTTCGTCTCCACTAGACTCTTATTGGTCAGATTAGATCTTAACATCCACCTTGATAGTGTTTCTTTGTGTGATCGCGTTAATTCTGTTGTTGCGTAGTAAGTTACCTTACAAGAGGATGACGGGTGCTGCTTAGAGAGGCCACACTTGCTACGAGTGGGTGCTGTGGGTGTTGTCAGGGAGCGGCAACGATGATGCGTCAACGCTGATGGCACACTGCATTGCGAGATGCTGGCAGAAAATTATGGGAACTATGTGAGGAAATGAGGCAACCGCCATGAAGATGGGCGGACCGACGACACCACAAAATGATGGGGATAACGTATGTGAGATGCTGGTGACTGATTGTGCTGCAACCGGCAAGCCGAGGTGTAACGAGGGCCGAGTTAAGTCACTGGGACCAACAATCCGAGTTGCTACAAAAAGCGAGGTGAGGTTCTTGCAAACGTCTATCTGAGGTGTTACGACGGGCGAGACGAGGGGTTGCAAGCCTGCGGTTGGTAAGCCAAGGTGCTACAACTAATAAATAGTGTTGTGATCATCTGTGCAGCGCGTAGAGATTGCGGAGATGAGTGATGTAAGCTTGATGGGGACTGTGGCCAACAACACTTTCTATAAGATTGCGAGGGCGGTAGTCGGCGAGGGCAGGCGGCGCCGCCCGGCGCCCGTGCCGTGTTCTTGCCACAACACACTGCAGCATTAAAGTGGCAAGGTATTTTCTGTACACATCGAGGGAGTGACAGGAAGGAATGAATCATGGGCTCGCAATATCGAGATTTAATTGGTAGGCAGGCGATTGATCCATCATATGATCGGTCGACCGACGTCTATTACTCTCCCACGAAAAGAAAAACTACCAGCACCAATGTATTAATACTACTCATAAAAAGTAGCGGTTTTACTAGAACAAGCATCCTGTGATTCTTTCTAAATAACTCAAAATTTCAACTGTGGTGAATCAGCAGACCTGATGTCAAACCTAGAGAAAGATGAAACTAATACTACTCATAAAAAAAATACCCATAACTAGCTAGCTACCACGCATGACCAATTCACCTGGTGCATCAACCCGAGCCCGCTTGGTCCCATTACGACTTGTGAGGGAGGTCATCACAGGTGCCACGGACATCCTAATCAGCTCACTCCAAACTTCAGCCCGTGACAGTGGTGCTGCTCCGCGATCACTAGAATGGTTGGCGCCGTGAACACGTCGATATGTGCGCACAACTTATCCTCGCCAATCAGCTTCAACCGCGCCAGGTCGTACCTGTCAGCCGCGACAAGTAGATGCTGGAACATGATGCCTTGGTCGTCTTCCTCCTCTGTCTACATCTGCTACCACAATTATCACAATAGTTGATCATGTTTTTTTGTAGTACAAATTAGCTTTTTCTAGTGAATGCAATATCTACTAGGAGCATTTCAGTAAATGCTAACATTCCAATAGATTGTAACATGGCTATCAGGACTAATGCAACATCCTCTTCCGCCAAACTTTTCTAGTGCATTAACAGAGTAAATTCATACTGAAATTTTGATACAGTGATCAAAGGGACAAAGAAACATCTTGTTGTTTGCTTCTACTTTGAATTATCATTTTTTGGTCATTTTGTTTCTAAGCTTTTCCTAAATGTTACAACATTTTGTTTGTTCAACTTTTTTCAGTACAGAAAACTGGCCAAGGTGATCAGATGTCATTAGCATGAAACATAGTCAACACATGTACAACATAATATTGCTCAAACTGCACAATAAACTTCACTCAAGCAGAAAATGGTTCTACATCATCACCACATACACAACATAACCAACATGCACAATATATGAGGATTTTTTTCATACTTTCTGTTGCAATTCTTAATTATTTTTAAACTGTATGCATTTATGCAGCAATTCAGTTAACAGAGGTTCAGTGGAAAACAGAGGACAAATGGTGATGCATTGCTCAAATTGCTGCATGTATGATCACAGGGACAATTATTCATGAAGAATGCACTGACATTTTTTGTTGCATGCTTGAGTACAGCTAGGTTTTCATTGCAACTTACCCAAGCACGCGAGGAGCTAGCTCGGGAGCCATCAGCAGAGAAAACAGGAGGGTTGCGGAGCTCCGCTGCAGCTCCAGCCATTATTGGGGCTGATTTGGCCTGGCTTTTGCTGGATGGAGCACTGGAGCTTCAATCCATGGCGGCGGACAGCATGGAGCGCACGATGTGGTGGCTTGCCATTGCGCGGAGGGGAGGTTGTCAACTTCCTGCAGAAGGCGATGGAGTTCCAGCACGGCGGTGATGGTTGAGGGAGGATCCGCCGCCGGGGATCAGATCAGGAGGTGGAGACGATGGAGCACGCGTTATTGCAGAGCAGGCGGATGGGAGGTGCTGCCGCCGGGGGGAGGTGCTACCGTCGGGGATCTCGGCTCGCCTCGCCGGTGAGCTATCGCCGCGGATATCCCGTCGCCTCTCGCGGGGAGATCGCCTCCCACCCGAAGTGGGGATTTTGTCTTCCAACAGTCTTTGGCGTGAGGCTTGCAGCAACGCGTGTTGCGGGCAACCGTTTTCAGCTGTCGGCTGGACACGTGTCGGGTATCGGGCGGTAGGCGCTAACGGCTGATTTGATGGCTGCCTTATCGCTCCAAGCAGCCGCCTGCCGCCTAGCAGACGCCATTATCAATTGGCTATCCGACGTGCTAGGACGGGCAAGATAAGGTGTTGTGAGCCTCCATCGGCAAACTGAGGTGCTACGTCGGATGAATATTGGAGCTTTTAACGGTGACACTCGGTGTAGCGAGTAACGACTGAGGAGACGAGTGTTGCGAGCTTCGTGATGACAGTGGCCAACAACACTTTCTATAGCACGGCAAGTGCAGTGGCTTGTGAGGTCCGGCGGCTGTGCATTGTTTTTGCGATGGCGCACTATAGCGTTAAAGCGGCAATGTGTTTGTGTGTACGCATGTAAGGGAGTAAGGGGAAGGAATGAAACATGCGGCTGGAAACATCGAGATTGAACGGCTAGGCAGGCGACTGATCCATCATATGATCAATCGACCGACGCCTATTATTACAGCCCAAGGAAAAGAATAACTGGTGGCACCAATGTATTTTGAGAAGAAAAAAAGTAGCAGTTTTACTGGAACAAACACCCCGTGATTCTTTCTAATTGACTCAAATTCTCAACTGCGGTGAATCACCACTTCACCAGACGAGCTGATTTACTCATGATTAAATCTATAGAAAGATGAAATTAATAGGCATAACTAGCTAGATACCACGCATCACCAATTCACCTGGTGCATCAACCCGAGCCCGCTTGGTCCCATTACGAGTGGTGAGGGAGGTCATCACAGGTGCCACGGACACACTAATCAGCTCCCTCCAAACAGCGGGGCAGCTCCTTCTTAGATGGCCGAAGTCATTGCTGGTGAGCATGGCTGCCACCATATGTGCCGGGGTGCTGAAGAACTCAATGCAAGCTTTCTTCAGTCCATGGCAGTTGTGCTGCTCCGCGATCGCTAGAATGGTTGGCGCTGTGAACACGTCGATATGCGCGCACAGCTTTTCCTCGCAAATCAGCTTCAATCGCCCCAGGTCGTACCTGTCAGCCGCGACAAGTAGATGCTGGAACATGCTGCCGCCTTGGTCGTCTTCCTCCTCTGTCTCCGTCTCCGACAAGGAGTCGGTATACGCGTATGAGAGCAGCGCCTTGAACACCCGCGCCTCCATGTCGCATATACGCACGACGCCGCAGCGGTCGCGGTCGCCCTCCTGCATTGCGCCGAAGAGCTCGGCGCTGAAGACCGGGGACCGGGCGGCGAGCACGCACCGGTGCGCGGGGAATTTCTCGCCGCCGACCTCAAACACCACGTCGGCGCCCTTCTCGCTCTTGAGGAGGTCACCGAGGTGATGGATCAGGTCAGACCGTGGCACGGTGACAAACTGGTTGCCCACGGCGGCCACCTCCTCGGTGCGGATCTCGTTGATGACGACCACGTCACACCTGACCGTGAATGCGTCGTTCTTGAGGTGCTCCGATCGCTCCAGCACTTCCCTTTTGACGAACTTTCGGCACCCCCACATGTTTGCTGCTGCCGTCACGCTGAAGACAGGATCTGCCGATGTGAGCGGCCGTTTCCTAGTAACGAGGCTGGCGAAATTAATCTGCACCTGGAACTTGACAGTCTTGATGACCTTCTCGTCCAGTGCAAGATAAAGGGACACGTGATCTGCGGCATCGGCGGTGTCGCCGTTAGGGTAATAATTGATGCGCCAGCGGTGGCCGCCCACGGTGAACTCGCCGGATTTGATGGCCTGCCCGCTGGGGGTCGCTTTGGTGAGCGAGTAACCGTCGATTCTTAGGATGTGGTAGCCGCTCGCCGTGTCTGCGACTATGGTGGAGGCGGACATCGATGTATCGCCGGCGGACGACATGTCGATGAATCTACCACGAGTCTGGCGAAACTTGTCTCGCCGGCAAGACCGATCGATGCCACATATACGTACGCTACTCTAGGCCGGACTTGGTTTTATTGGGCCTTGAACGAATAAGAATCACATTACGTATTCTTCTCCGATTGGGTTTCTTAAAGAATCTGGCGTTTACCCCGTCTACTAATTTTTGTATTTTCCCGGCTAATTTTTGCCGGACGTCCGATCCTTGCTTTTCGTACGTCGGACCAGCGTCTGCCTCGTTCGTTTTGGAGCGATGCATCCAACTGTTAGATAGGCCTTCGAGGTGTAACCAACCCGATCTATATAATGGAAAAAGATCTACCATCGGGCAATGCTGGGGATGGTCGCCGTTGAGTGCGCGGTTTACGGGTTTAACGGGTCGGGGGGGGGGGGGGGGGGGGGGGGCAGATTATGGGTTTAACGGAGAGGCTTATTTGGGTTACTTTGTAGGAAAACATTTCGACGCGGTGCGCTGGCCGAACTTTGCGCCGGAAGCACGAGACCCACGCGATCGTATGGGATCGAACGCTCCACCTCTTCACCCACGGTCTATGGCCCACATGAGATGTTTTTAGGCCCACCATCTCCTACCTTATCTCCTTCTGGAACGAACGTGGTCCATTCGTTTGTTAGAGCGCATCATCTCCTAACTCCGAAATCGCTCCTGCAAGACACCTCCACCGCGTGTTTTTTTTTCTTTTTCGAATCTCCGAGCCAAGAGGGCCAACGAGCCTCCATGGATGACGACAGTGAAGGTTGCGACGCCAGCGAACCGACAACGATGGTGGAACCAACTTTTTTTTTTGCTTGAACTGATCGAAGCCAGAGCTAGAACCAGAGGTGTTTTTTGCTGCACCTGATAAGCGAGATGGAACCATAGCTGATTTTTGCAACAACTGTATCATCTTTTTCTACAATCTTCGGCGGTGTAGTTTGATGGATGCCGACGACAAACAAATGCAACCGCGATATCATAAAGCTACAACTGTCGGACTGACCCGCTGCAACCAATGACAACGAACTTGTGGTCGGCGACGACAAACACTACAACCTACGACCAAGAAGCTGCACACTACTAGGAGAAAGTCTAGTAGTAGCGCTGGAATTAGGGGTAGCAGTAGCGCGGGTGTCGGGGCTACTAGTACAACGCTACAGCTAACCTGTACCAGTACCGTTGGTTTACCCGCGCTACTGCTATCCTACTTAGCAATAGCGTTGGTCCGGGCCGGCGCTACTAGTATGACGCTACAGCTAACCTGTAGCAGTACCGTTGGTTTACCCACGCTACTGCTATCCTAATTAGCAATAGCGTTGGTCCGGGCCAACGCTACTGCTACTTAGCTACCGCTATATAGCGGTAGCACTGGCGACCTACGCTACTGCTTCCACCTAAAGAGCGCTACTGCTATATTTACGCATTTGCGGGTTTTTTTCTGCTACGTATTTGTGTTGTTGTACAGGTTTTATATAGTATTATAATCATATCAGAGCCATGCAATATGCTCATCATATCATACACATACTAGTCTCATCATATCATCACATCATCCAACACAAATCATATTGTCTCATCATAATCACGATATAGCGATAAGTTAAGTGTCGACATGTCTCGATCGAATACAAGCAACTGCATGGTCATCACATACACATGTCTCATCATCTATATCTAAACAAATATATAGAAGAGAAGAGCGATCACTATGACCAAGAGCGCGATAATGTAGTTTTTGAGGCGCCGGTTCCGATCCCTCTCTCGCGCTAGCGTGCACCACCTCGAGTAACTATCTTCCGCTTCGGCTCTGTAATCGAACCCTCTCTGGCTACCGTCCGGAAACTGGTACACTTGGGTCTGACACTCAGGCCACTCGTCGTACACTCCTGGAACCTTCCCTACATACACGGTGTAGCACTTTTTCGCCATCAATGATCTATGTATCTCCATCGTCACATGAGTCGATAATATGCAACATCATATATAGTTGAGCAACAGAAAGAGATAGAGTTAGCAGAAATAGAAGCAACATATCATAAGCATAGATAACAAAGTTCATCGTACCCAAACTACCCAAACTAGAGTGATCTTCGCTAGTTGAGGAGTACGGTTTAATTACATCACAAAGTTTCGTCGTGCATAACTCAAAGTTTCGTCATAGAGAAAGTAGTGACTAAACGGACACATTGTCATATATCGTCAATCACTCCAACATATCTTGCCATCCTTCCAAATCAAGGAGGAAGGACCCGAGCGAAGTGAAAGGCTTCAGGTCGAGACGCTGAGTGGCTACGCGTGTTCGGACGTCTTCCCACGACATTTGCCCTTCTTCATAGAACATCCATATTTTTTCGACGACCTCCTTCATGATGACTTGGGAAAGTTCACGCTGGATGTGATAGAACTCAGCTCGGAGTCGATGATCCGGTACATTTCCTAGTTTCTTTGCCCATTGCAGAATATCGTCATCGCCGGATTTAGGTGACATGCGAAGGTTCTGGCAATCCCGTCTGTACTCTAGCATGTGGTGGAGGACATAGAATCCATCACTGAGAGTACCTCTCGGTTGTTGGATGCAGCAGAAGTCGATCTTATGGCTAAAGCAGGGCGCGCTCTTCCTTGTCTTCTTGATCGTGATCTCTCCAGCCCGTTGGCCGTAGCTTAAGATAGCACTGTCGAGAATAGCCCTGATGTGGGTGTAATCCTTTTTCTTTATGTTCTTCGACGAGTCCAAGTAAAGAGCGTGGGAGAATCGGGGGTAAAGAATTATGAGGATGGCGCGCCCCTCGCTGCTCAAAATAAGAACACCTCAAAATAGCCTCCACGCGTGCAAATGAATGATTGAAATCGAAGGAAGGATATCCGTGGATGACTTACATGGGATGATAAGGCAGGAGAATCGACTCCTTGTCCTTATTGGCGACCATGAAATCGGCGATGTAGTTCCTCGCATATTCACGATGCTTTGTGCAGACTGCCAAGAAGCCCTTGTGCATAAAGTACGGGTCAGCGACACAGATATAAGATATTTGCTCGTGCCTGATGATGTAGTTCATGTACATGGCATACAGGCGGATGAACGTAAAATCCATCCTTGTCATTTGAAACATGTAATCGAATCGAAGAAAGAACTTATCCGCGGGAATGTCTGGACATACAACCTTTGCTGCGGCACGTTAACCACGTAGAGCGGGTATCCTGGATTTGTCGAGGCAATAAGGCTTTTCTCTCTCAACAGCACATTGTCATGAAGTCTCCTTAGATCGCCGTCTATGGCCTCTACCACTTCCTTAGGTAGGATCGGATCACCGACAATATGGTATTTGGCCACACCTTTAATAGGTATACGGTCTTCAACCTAAGGCTGCGGAGGCGGCTGGCTCATAGAAGCAGCTTTGCGGCCATTAGTGCCTTTCTTCGTTCTCTTCCTATGCTTCTTTGTTGCCGGAAGTGATTCGTACATACCGTCCCTGACCACCGCCCCCAGTGTTGTCGGGCTCAGCAATAATGACTGACCCTCACATTCTTGTTGTTGGGTTGAGGTGGCATCTGGAGGCATGTCTTGCGAGGATTGCAGGAAGAGAGACTTCTTGGAATCAGCCTTTAGACGTTCCTCCTCTGGCAATTCAGGCATCAACTCATCACGCTCAAACCCTCAGTCATACTACTGAGCCATCAATAATGGGTCATCATAGCCGCCGGTGGCGGAATTGTTGAGAAACCGTAGAGGGTCATCATCCTCGTCCATGGCATCATGCATTGCTTCTTCGATGGCGGCGGCATCATCAGCCACTAATGGAGCCTCTTCCTCACGCCGTCCGCTATAACCTGGCACGACAGGTGCCGCTAATTGGGTAGGTGGGGTGGTGGTGTCCATACCTTGCTGAGGCTGCTTGGTCGTGGGTGTGCTCCCGGCCGTCTCCAGACGAAGGAGATTCTTAGGCCACAATAGGTCCCAACTCTTGCAATTGCCAAGCCGTGACGGGGTCTCGTCGTCATCTCCCCCTTGTAGTACCGAAGGAGCCAAATTCTCATAGCCCGCTTTGACACTAGCCACGGAAACCTTGAAGACACCATGGGACATCGGCCGGCTGTGGAACAATTGTTCCTTCGGCTTCACTATCGTCGCATTTCCCACGTCCACCTTCTGGCCGCTGATGATGTACAATATGGTGCATGGGGTTTCGTCGGCCTGCGAAGACATGTCTGCGACGTGACGTGGCTTGAGACTGCGTCGGTATTTCCCCAAAGAGGAAGGGATGATGCAGCACAGCGACGGTAAATTTTTCCCTCAGTTATGAAACCAAGGTTATCGAACCAGTAGGAGGATCACCACCACCCAATAAGCAGCACCTACACACAAACAACAAATACTTGCAACCCGATGCGAAAGAGAGGTTGTCAATCTCTCTACGGTAAAAAGATAGATTAGGTAATGATAGATAGGAGAGATAGACCTCTCAAGAACACAAAATAGAAAAGGCAAATAAAATATGCAGCAATATATTTTTGGGTTTTTGGTTTTGTAGATCTGAAAATAAAGATGCAAAAAGATAGATCGGAAAGCAATATGTTGGAAAAGTAGACCCGGGGGCCGTAGGATTCACTAGTGGCTTCTCTCATGAGTATAGTACACGGTGGGTGAACAAATTACTGTTGGGCAATTGATAGAAAATCGAATAGTCATGACGATATCCAAGGAAATGATCATTATATAGGCATCACGTCCAAGATAAGTAGACCGACTCCTGCCTGCATCTACCACTATTACTCCACACATCGACCACTATCCAGCATGCATCTAATGTATTAAGTTCATCGAAAAACGGAGTAATGCAATAAGAACGATGACATGATGTAGACAAGATCTATTCATGTAGGAATAGACCCCATCTTGTTATCCTTAATGGCAACGATACATGCGTGCCTTGCTGCCCCTTCTGTCACTGGGAAAGGACACCGCAAGATCGAACCCATCACAAAGCACCTCTTCCCATGGCAAGAAAAATCGATCTAGTCGGCCTAACTAAACCAAATATTCAAAGAAAAAATACGAGGCTATAAGCAATCATGCATATAAGAGATTAAAGAAGACTCAAATAATATTCATGGATAAAAACTGGTCATGAACTCAAAATTCATCGGATCCCAACAAACACACCGCAAAAGTTTACATCAAATAGATCTCCAAGAGACCATTGTATTGAGAATCATAAGAGAGAGAGAGAGAGAGAGAGAGAGAGAGAGAAAGCCATCTAGCTACTGCCTACGAAACCGTAGGTCAATGGTGGACTACTCACGCATCATCGGAGAGGCACCTATGAAGAAGATGAACCCCTCCGTGATGGTGTTTAGATTGGATCTCGCGGTTTTGGAACTTGCGGCGGCGGGAATTGTGTTTCGTCGACGCCCCTAGGGTTTTGGGAATATTTGGGAATTTATAGGCATCAGAGGCGGTGCAGAGGGGCCTCGTGCAAGGCACAAACCATCAGGGCGCGCCGGGGGGCCCCTGGCGCGCCCTGCTGGGTTGTGCTCCCCACAGACCACCTTCCAGGCTCTTCTTTGGCCAAATGGGTGTCTTCTGGTCCAGAAAAAATCTCCAAAAAGTTTCGTCGCGATTGGACTCCGTTTGGTACTGATATTCTGCAAAGTAAAACACAAGCAAAAAACAGCAACTGGCACGTTGGCACTATGTCAATAGGTTAGTCCCAAAAAATGATATAAACTTGTTATAAAATGATTGTAAAACATCCAAGAATGATCATATAACAGCATGGAACAAGCAAAAATTATAGATACATTGAAGACGTATCACGACGTGAGACATCCGAAAAGGCAACGGAAACAGGAGATTACACATGTATTGAAGAGGGTCGGTGTGACAGGTAGTTACCGTGAGGGCATCGAGCTTAGCCAAAGACGAAGCCCCGCCGAGTCATGCCACGGTCTAGGATACTTGGATTCATCCCGGCCCGGGAACAAGAAACTCCGATGCAGCTTCGTTAGGATGAAGTGCTCCATATTCGGTATCTTTCTTAATTTTCCGTCGGTGATGGTGCGGTTTCCCGTAGGATGCAGCCTATTTGATTGCCGTAGCACATGCACGCTTCCTCAGGCTGTTTTGGCTCGAAATTCCCGGGGTCCACCTCCGTGACCACCAGTCTAGTAGTGTTGAGCTGGTTTGGGCGTCGTATCCTCTTCGGTTGCGGTTCTATACCGGCTAAATTGCCAGCATCGGTGCCGGTCTCGGCGCCAGTGTCGGCGCCGGTGTCGGTGCCAGTGTCGGTGCCACCCTCGGATGTGATAGGGGGTACATCAACTGTTGCTCATCCAGATAGTTAAATAGTTGTTTGCCACCTCGTAGACGTCGCAATTACCAGAAGGCCCACCTTCATCGTTGTTAGCATTGTTTCCTACGCTTAAGTCTAGTCAATTAATTCTAGATCTAATAAAATGAATAATGACATAAAAAGGCCTATGTTTTGCCGGAAGGTTGATTCTTTCCCGTTGCGGCAAATCCCGGGCACTCGATATGTCCTAGTTTCTAGCACAAGTCATGTCGAAATTCATGGAAAATTTCGGCATGATTTTTGCTAAAAAGTGGACAAATCGAGCGCCTGAAATTTTCCGGAACGGAAATGAATAAATATTCCAGAAAAACATAGGCCACTCGCATAATATCCCTGCCAAGAACAAAATGCCACTTGGGCACATTCATAGGCCACTTAAGCATATACAAATTTGTCCTAAAAATTATATTTAGTTAACTACTTAAGCATATACAAATTTGTCCTAAAAATTATATTTAGTTAACTACTTAAGCATATGCAAATTTGTTCTAAAAAATATATTTAGTAAACTATAGTGGGTGCACAACAACTATATACAACTACTTAAGCATCTACAAGTAGCTAACTAGGGTTCTAACTAACCTAGCTAGGGTTCTAAATAAACTAGGCAGAGAGAGGAGAGAGAGAGGAGGGAAGGGTGCCTACAGGGGGGCAGGGGAGACGCCGGCGTTGAGGGGGGCAGGGGAGACGCCGGTGACGGAGGGCGGCGAGGGCGACGGAGGGCGACGCAGGGCGACGAGGACGACGACAGCGACGGGCGACGGTGGCGACGAGGACGACGATGGCGACGGAGGGCGCGCGCGGAGAGGAGGGCGACGGCGGCGAAGGAGGGCGCGCGCGGAGAGGAGGGCAACGGCGGCGGTGTGGGGGGTATTTGGGGAATTGGGGGAAGAAGCGCGCGCGGAGAGGAGGTACAGTGAACTTAGTGGTAGCGCTGGTTTGGAACTAGCGCTATAGCTAAGTTAGCTATAGCGCTGGTTCCAAACCAGCGCTACCGCTAAGTTAGCTACCGCTATTACATTTCATTTTTATTTCTATCTTATTTTTTCATTTTATTTTTGTTTTTGTTTTTCTCACTCTGAAAAACGACCGATATGCATGATGTGAAGGGCCATATATATTATATCATTTGACCGATAACGGTTAATAAAGTGCGTATACAAAATAGGAACATATATATAAATGATGGTTCGCTTCTTCTTCGTCGCCGATAACGGTTAAGTGCGTCGACGCTTTCCTTTCTGAGTGAGTTTCTTTCCTTTATTGTTCTCTGCCGAGTAATTGAGTCGCTCGTTATGACTTTTCCTTTTCCATGGAGTGCGATTTTTCTTAGGTAATGTAGTCTTGCTTCTTCTTTTGACATATGCTTCATCTTCATCGTCATCTTCCCTCATCGGGTCGCCATACTGGTCGTACTCTTCCTCGTTAGCGACCCCGTCCATTCCGACGATGCTCCTTTTGCCTCTCCTCACGACAACACGGCTCGGATTGCTCGGGTCGGTTATGAAGAAGCATTGTGTCACGTGCTTAGCATGTACCCATGGCTCTATTTTGGCGATGACGTTAACGTTCATGGTAGCACTCTTCACGTCGGGTATAGACATGGTAGTGAAATACTTGTTTTCTCTGACGACGGCCTTAGCCCATCTGACACGAAACATCATCGCACTGTGCAGTCCAGGGTAGTCAAGCTCCCAGATCTCTTCGACCCTTCCGTAGAATCTTTCTGTTGCGCCGTTGTCGCCGGTCGTGAATTCCATCGTCACCCCTGAGTTCTGGTAATCACTGTTTATGTCTTTGGCCTCCGTATAAAACGTGTATACGTTGATATAATATGCCTGATAGGTCTTGAGGTTGGCCGCAGGGTCATGTGCTAAGGCGTGTATGAGCAATCCGTCTTCATTGCCCTCTTCCGGGGGATTAGCAAGAACATGCTCTTTGAACCAACGCAAGAAAGTGGAGTTGTGCTCTCTAGTAACTTCGGCGTCCGTCTTGTGTAGCCCCTCGTAACGATACTTCTTTACGATGGTTTCTTTGTGTAGTTCCATGAAAGGATCTACCACGTCTAGGTGTTGTAGCACTACTAAGTTTGATATGTCCAAGTCGTTGCGTCGACCCGAGTACTCCACATCCAATTCCCTCCAACCGTTCGTGTGACCTTCTCCTCTGAGCCTCCCAAGGTGCTTGTTGGCAAACCAACAATAGGGTTTTTGTCGCTTAGATAATTCTCGCAGAAGGAGATGCACTCTTGGGTCAGATAGCCCTGTACGATGCTTCCATCCGGATGGGACATGTTACGAACGAATCCTTTGATGACCCCATTCATCCTCTCGAACGGCATCATGCTGCGAAGGAATCACGACCCGAGGTCGATGATGTCGTCCACAATGTGGACACACAGATGCACCATGACATTAAAGAACGCGGGCGGGAAGTAACATCAAAAAAGTTGCACAAACCAATAAGCGTTTCACGGACGTGCTCGTCCATTATACCTCTCAGGGCAACCAGAAGGATCTGCATCATCATCACGTGACAGTCATGAGACTTCATCCCGCTGAACCGTTTCTTCTTGGTGTCTAGAAATCTGCTTATCTTCCCACAGTAACCGGAACTAAATTTGATTCCGGTAAGGCACTTGAAGAATTGATCGATCTCCTTCGGACTTAAGGTGAAGCAAGAAGAGGGCAATAATTCTCGTCCTTCTTGTTGACTTTTCTGCCCCTGTCCCCCGCCTCTGTCTCCGTCTCCGTCTCCGTTGACTTTTTACGGGGCGGCATGTGCAGATCTGACCTGATTTTCAAATCTTCCATGTCTCGTCTTGCCTTCGGCCCATCCTTGGTCTTATCCGTCATGTTCATCAGTTTCGCAAGCAATCTCTCAACGATATTCTTCGTGATATGCATTTGATCAAGGCAATGAGGCATGTCGAGTTTGGGCCAGTACGGCAAGTCCCAGAACACAGACCTTGTTTTCAATACCTTCAGCAGGGCTCCGGCGCCTTTTTCATCATCTTTCCCGGCGCAGGGCACTTTTCCCAGTTTTTCAATAGCTCATCGATTTTGGCGCCGCTCTGCTTACATGGAGGTCCTCGATGCTCAGCCTCACCACTGAATAGATCTCCACGGTTTCTCCACGGGTCGTCCTGCGCGAGCCAACTACGATGCCCCATGTACACGATTTTTCCAGACCCGCCGTCTTTTGTTGACGTTAGCTGCTGAGACGTTGTATCATCCATGCACCGCGTGCATCCGCAATATCCGTGGCACACCTGTCCTGATACATATCCGTAACCGAGATATTCGTGCACCGTCGTCATCAGCATGGCTCTCATATAGAAATACTCGCCTTTACTGGCGTCCCATGTCTTGGCCGGTGTTTTCCATAACGTGTCTAACTCCTCTTGAAGTAGCCCCAGATAAGATTAATATTATTTCCCGGTTGTCTTGGCCCTTGAATCAACATGCTCATGTGTATGTACTTTGACTTCATGCACAACCAGGGGGGAGGTTGTACATCCATACAAACACGGACCATGCGCTATGGTTGGTGTTCTGGTTGCCAAACGGATTCATGCCATCGGTACTCGCGCCAAGCATGATGTTCCTTGCATCATCTGCGAAATATCCATATTCCACATTGAATGTTCGCCACTGGCTAGCATCCACGAGGTGTCTCAGCTTCGGATCATCTCCGTCGTCAGGCTTCACCCTCTCCGCGTGCCAACACATGAGCTTTGCTTCCTTAGGATCTACGAAATAACGCTGCAGACGGGAAGCGATCGGTAAGTACCATACAACTTTCTGAGGATATTTCTTCCCGACCTTCTTGTATCGAGAAGCATTGCACACCGGACAGCTGATTTTTTTCGCATTCTCCTTCCGATAAATGATGCAATCGTTGATGCATGCATGGTATCTAATGTGGGGCAGATCAAGAGGGCACACGATCTTCTTGGCCTCATCAACGCTAGTAGGACACAGGTTCCCCGAGGGAAGAACTTTATCATGTAGATACTTCAAATGCTCATCGAGGTTTGTGTCTGTCCATTTGTTTTTGGCCTTCGTCTTTAGAAGTTCGAGCGTGAAACTCAAGCGGGTCAACTTGGGATCGCAACCGTCATACAATGGAGTATTCGAGTCTACCTCCAGTTGCGCCAGCTTGGCCTCCTCTCTTGAAGCGGCTCTATCGCTAGTCGTACTCTTGCGAAGCAGGTCTTGAACATGATGGTCCTGCACGACTGAACTTAGTCGCGTCGAAGACTGCGGCGTATCCGCCTCTTCTACGTCGTGTTCGGCCTCTTCTCTGCCATGTACGGCATCTTCTCCGCCGTGTACGGCCTCTTCTCCTCCACCATGTCCAGCGCCCTCAAACTCTTTTTCGGGTCCATCATCGTCGACCATCTCTTCGTCTACCCTCATGTCGTCGTTATTGTCTGCTATGTGGACATCCTCATCATCATCTTCAGTTATCCACCGAGTATAACCATACATGAGCAGGTGCGCCTTCAAACTGCCATGGGCAAAGGGGTCCAAGATGGTAATTAGTTTGCATCTTCTACACGGACATATAACCCCAGTCCGGTTATTTAAATACATGTTCTGCACCGCGGATTGCAACCATCTTTCCACCACCCTTCCACTGACCTTCATGATTGCCTGCATATATCAACGTCATACAAAATTTTGACATGACCTTCCCTAAATATATGTATATAGAGTTTGCCTGAAATTCGCCAAAACGGAAATAAATCAACATTTCGGCAAAACATAAGCAACTCATGTCAAGCACGATCCGACAAACACACATAGGCGGCGGCAACTCATGCCACACGCACATATTCCCACCATCATAGCGCAAAGACACATATTTTCATTAATTCTTGCAAAGCACAACTTTTTATTCACCTTTCCCCCCGAGAGAGGGCCGGGATCGATCGAGCCAACGTTAACGTATATGGTAGATGGCCGGTACGGTGCCGCTATCTAGCTAGCAAGGGATCGGAAGAAGTAGGACAAAGATGCATGGTAGATCTAGTTGGAAGGAGATGCTCTACCTAACTAGCTAGTGGAGAGGGAGGGAAAGCTAGCTAGTGAGACAAAATGCAAGAGAGATCGAGACCGGAAGAGAGAAGGACGAAGATGGTGGATGTGGGCATTAATGGGGAGAGAAGAGAGGTAGGAGAAGGAAGAACTAAGTGAGGGAGGTAGAGGAGGGAGAGGGGAGGGGGAGGGGTGGGAGAGGAAAAGGTGGCTGCTACGAGTAGCAGTAACGCTGGAGAAGAAACGCGCTACTACTAAGCGCCATAGCCGTAGCGCTGGTTTGGGAACAGGCGCTGCTGCTAATTGGGGCCCACCTGCTGGCAACGCACAGCCATAGCAGTAGCGGTGGGCCACCGACACGCGCTACTGCTAGGGTATTAGTAGTAGCGCCGGTTTCGGACCCCTGGCTGTGGCGACGGGACCACTTAGCAGTAGCGGTGGTCCGGTGGCCCGCGCTACTGCTACTTTTGTACTTGTAGCGCTTGTCGACCGCCAGCGCTGCTACTACATAGCAGTAGCGCTTTGCCTCTTTCCAGCGCTACTGCTAAAATCCTATCTATAGGCTTTCTTCTAGTAGTGGCAACCAACGTCCAATTTGCTACAACCTGTGTTTTGCTGCGCTACCACCGGCGTGGAGTTTGCTACAACCTGCGTAGACGGTTGGAAAAAAAGCTTCAACCGGCATGTACAAAAGTTTTAACCGGTGTGATAAAAAGCTTCAACCCGGTATAAAGCGGCGATGATATGAGTTGCGGCCGGTGGCAAGGTGGTGCTGCGACTGAAGTAGTACAATGGCCGCGCCTACGTGCTGCATCGAGAGAGACATTGAGCGTGCTACAAAAAGAGATGGCTGAAATCACATTTTTATTAAGATATTACATTTTTATTATTAAGAGATTGTAATTTTTATTATTAATAAGTGGCATTTTTTTTGTTAAGAGATGACATTTTTATTATTAAGAGATGGTAATTGTTATTATAAGAAAGTGGCATTTTTTATTAAAAGATGGCATTTTGGAACCGAATCTACCCTTTGGTCTTTATTTTTTTCACCAGCTGGCCATTTTCTCTATAAAAAAAAACCAGCATGGCAGTCTTATAGAATTACGAACTACGTCACATGGCGATTGAAACTTTTTTTCCTTTTTTTTCACAAGTCAAACTTGTTTTTGTGCCTAGCATTTTTTTACTAAGAGATGACATTTTTTATTAAGAGATGCATTTTTTATTATTAAGAGATGACATTTTTTATTAGTGAGAGGTGCATTTTGTTTCTTATGAGATGTCATTTTTTAATCAAGGGATGATATTTTTATAATTAAGAGATGCCATTTTTTTATTAAGAGATAACAAGTTTTATTATTAAGAGATGGCATTTTTTTATTGATAGATGATATTTTTATTATTAAAGGATGGCATTTTTATATTAAGAAATTGCATTTTTACTAATAAGAGTTCCCTTTTTTTTATTAAGGTGTTATATTTGTTATTAAGCTATAACGTTCTAATTGTTGAGCATGGCATTTTTTAGGATTAAGAGATGGTATTTTCATTTTCTTAGAGCATGGTATTTTATAAATTTATATTTATTTTTTCATGGTATTTTTTATTTAGAGGATAGCAGTCTAAAAGTTTAGCATGGTAATTTTGTTTCTAGATCGCGTGCTTGTAAAAAACATTAAGCATCGCAATTTTATGTAAAAAATGTTTACTGGTCCTTTGGGCCAATGAATGAGGGATTGCACTAACTTGCCTCCTGGCGAGCTGCCTGAAAGTGTTGCCGGGAGCTCCTCCTTGGTGATCGAAATACTTCCTCCGCCCCTATTAGTTATCCGTGGAATGGATGTATTTGGACATATTTTAATGTTAGATATATCTGTTTGAGCGACAACTAATATGGGACGGAACGCATAGTTATCTGGAGGCAGCCCCTGGGCGATCAAACGCTTGATATTGGCATCCAACAAAAGAGCAAAAACAAAATACTACAAAGGAAAACGGAGGCAGCCCACTAAAAACGACAGGAAAGAACCGGACTAACACCGGAACTAAACGGGCTGCTGAACCCAGTCGACTTGTATTTCATTGAAACTAAACACTTTGGATGGAGGGTTTTGAAGGACGTGTTACCATATATGAGTGTGTTAGTTGGACGACACATCCCTGTTATACCCCAAAGTCCATTGTGTAAGATTGGATTGGAGGATATCCAACATTGCCTATTCACTTGTGCTCGAGCAAATGAGGTATGGACCGAATTCTAGCTGATGCAATCCATCCCGCGGTGGCTCAGGACCGCTCAGGCTCTATCAACCTGGAATCTCTTCTCTAACTACGTTCGGTGGTGCATGAACAACCGGTAGGGGAGCTGATTCTTGTAGCTATGGGGTATATTTGATGGCACAGAAGGCAATGACTAAAAGGTGAAACTGTTCAAAACCCAGAGAGAACGGCGATAACAATCCGAGTTCTAGCTACAAATTTTATTCGGAGCTATACATCGAACCAGCCTATCAGGAAATCTGAGCATGTGTTGAAGAAACCAAATGCAGGGTATGTTAAAATCAATGTTGACGCGTCATTTTATGAAGAAACATTTGCAGGGGCATGTGCTGTTGTGGCTTGGGACGATCACGGTAACCTCATCGCAGCGACAACATGGACCTTACCTCATGTATCAACTGTGGCCTCGGCAGAGATCAACGCTATTCGGTACGGACTAATCCTAGTGGCTAACAACAGCTACACTAAAGTTGTCATCGAATCGGACAATAGGAGCACCTTGGATGCACTTTCGAATCCGGAGGGATATATTGGCTTTTTTTTAACACAGTACAGACGCAAGCGCTCATATACACGCGCATACACTCACCCCTATGAACGCACACACGCACACCATACCCCTACGAGCACCTCCGAGAGACTGAGCCGGCATATCATCTTGAAATTTACGAAGTCACCGTAGGCACCTCGTTGTCGACGGGAACGTCTCCTCCCACTGAATGCGCATCGCCGGAAATCCTGAAATAATTTCAGGAATAAATGCGAACACCAGGATTTGAACCCTGGTGGGCTCTGGATACCACAGTCCCTCTAACCATCCAACCACAGGTTGGTTCGCGAGGGATACTTCTTGCATCAGCCACACCTAATTACAAATGACCTTGGCCTCTCCATGCTCGTCATTTACATTTAAACTGCACACCCCCTTGTTGAGGTCTTACTCCAAAGGTACGGCCTCTAGCACATGACCATTGGTTGAGGAATAAAGTTTTGATGATTAAAAAAAATCTCAGTGGGGACTGAGACGTAGAGATACACAATGGGTGTGTCTAGCTCTCATCTAGATGAGACTTAACCAAGTTACATCTAATTCCTACACCATTTGATTTTGATGAAGATTCGTGCAGGTTTATTTTTTTTATTTTTTGTTTGATTACTCAAATGATGTGTAGGAGTTAGATGAGACTTTGCTATTTCTCATCTAGATGAGATTTAGCAAATCCGATACACAATATATAAATTCTGACGAGATAAATCGGCATATATGGATGAATAATGTGTTTGCTAGTTGTGTTGGAAAAATAGTACATTCATGCTAATTTCGCCGCAACCCAGAGCAATAGAACAAGACGTACGGATTTGAACCCCGGTCATAAAAAAAGAAGAGGTCTAGCTGTGCAGGTTGCCGTTGGTCCTGAGTGGACAGTTAGGAATTAGGTGCGGTCAATCTTGTGACGACCAGCGAACAACAACATCTCTTCTAATTTTCCAACGCTCTCCGCATGCATTTTTCCAGTCCAAACGCCTCCAATAAATCCCGTCTCTCTCTGCTGCATCCCCAAGTTCCCAGCCAGCAATGGCGCTCCCTCGCCACTCCCGCCTTTTCTTGCTCACCATCCTGCTCCGTCTCTCCCGCCTGCCACGGTCTTCGCCGACATACATTGACGTCTCACCTTGCCCTTCTCCGGCGCCGCGTCACTTGACGCCGCAGTGGTTTCCACGGGCTACGGTCGTCTCTCCCTCCACTTCTCCGGCCTACGATCCACGGCCTTCGCAGCTCTATGATCCACGGCCGCGTTTCCCAACCTCACGAGGGCTGCCACGGTCTTCGTTGCTCTCCGACGCACTCACCCCGTCCCCTGCTCCGCCGCTGCGTTTCCTGCCACCGCCGTACGGCCTGCCACGGAGCTCGCCTTCCTCCTACGATGCGGCGCCACTCTCGCCGTCACCTCCGGCGCCGCGGCTGACGCCGTCGTCGTCGCTGCCGGTCAACCCGTTCACGGCGAAGGCCGCCTTCATCCGGTACTGGAACCGGAAGGTGCACGGCAGCCGCCTCCACCCGGCCTTCTTCTTCGCCAAGCTGTCCCCGCTCTCCGCGCCCGACGCCGTCGCCTTCTCCAACCTCGCGGCCGCCGGCCAGCTCGGCTCGCGCCTCCCCGCCTTCTGCACCGCGGCGTCCATCATCTGCCCGGCGACCTCCGGCGTCATCTGGTCGGGCTCGGGGCCGTCCAAGGCCGGGGACGCGTCCGGTTCGCCTGCCACCAACTCCAGCGCGCCGTTCAAGAACTACGCCAACGGCAACTTCAGCAGCTACGGCAACAGCGGCGGCGGCGGCGCCGACGCGTTCGCTGTCTACTCGCGAGGCCAGATCAACCCCGTGGACTCCTTCCACCGGTACGGCAAGGGCTCGCTTGGCCGGAACGACTCCTTCGCCACGTACGAGGCGCTGGGAAACGTCGGCACCGCGAGCTTCAACTCCTACACTGCCGGTGCCACCGGCGGCGCTGGCGAGTTCGCCGAGTACGACGGCGAGACCAACACGGTCGCCGTGACATTCGCCAACTACGACGTCGCCGGGAACGGCCGCTCCCGCGACTTCTCGGCGTACACGCAGGACGCGAACTCGGGCGTGGAGAGCTTCACCGGGTACGGCAAGGCCGCCAACAGCGCCGGCGAGTCCTTCAAGGCCTACGGCAACCACTCCAACTCCATCATGTCCGGCTTCATCAACTACGGCGACAAGGCCAACAGCGCCACCGACACCTTCGACTCCTACGGCCTCAACGGGAACACGCCGCTCAACACCTTCCGGAGCTACGCGTCCGGCAGCAACGGTGCCGCCGACGACTTCAAGGGGTACAGGGATAACGCCAACGTCGGCGACGACAGCTTCACGTCCTACGCGAGCGACGCCAACGGCGCCACCGCCGACTTCCAGAGCTACGGCAAGTCCGTCAATCCCGGGAGCGTGGCCTTCAAGGGGTACGGCCAGGGCGCTAACCCCAACCACCGCATCGGCTTCACGCACTACACCGGCGACAACACCACCTTCAAGGCCTACTCCAACGAGGGCGTCCAGTTCAAGGCGTACCAGAACATGTCAAGGATCGAGGTCTCCAAGCTCGCCGCGAACCTCTCCCTCTCCCTCGCCGGACACCGGCAGCCGCCGCCCAAGTGGTCGCCGGAGCCGGGCAAGTTCTTCCGGGAGCGAGACCTCATCACCGGGAACCGGATGCCGATGCCGGACATCAGCGACAAGATGCCGCCACGGGCGTTCCTGCCGAGGGACATCGCCGCCAAGATCCCCTTCCAGGCGGGCGCCGTGTCGGCGTTGTTCGGGGCACCGCCGGGCAACGCGATGAGGCAGGTGGTGGCGTCCACGGTGGACGAGTGTGCGCGCCCGCCTAGCAGGGGCGAGACCAAGCGGTGCGTGACGTCGGCCGAGGACATGCTGGACTTCGCCGTGGAGATGCTGGGGGACAACGTGGCCGTGCGCAGCACGGAGTCTGCGGTCGGCAGCGGCGGGGACATCAGGGTCGGCAGGGTGGCCGGCGTCGCCGGCGGCCACGCGACACGGTCCGTGTCATGCCACCAGAGCATGTTCCCGTACCTGGTGTACTACTGCCACTCGGTGCCGAGCGTGCGGGTGTACGAGGCCGAGATCCTCGCCGTCGACTCCGGCCGGAGGATCAACCGTGGCGTGGCGATCTGCCACCTCGACACGTCGGACTGGAGCCCCGGTCATGGCGCGTTCGCCGCGCTTGGCGGGAAGCCGGGTGAGATGGAGGTGTGCCATTGGATCTTCCAGGGGGACATGGTTTGGACGGTGGCCGATTGAGCTGATAATGGCGCGCGGCCGGCCTGATTTGAATTTTTAGTCCATTTCAAGTGAAAATAACTTTTTTTCTGATCGTTGACTGGTGGTAGCATTTTTTTAACTGTTTGACGACTCGTAACTTGATATGAAGAATATGCAAACATGACTTCAGATTCGGTATTTTCAGAACTTCCGAGTTCGAGTGAAGGAATAATCTAGGTACTTTTTTTAGCAGTAGCACGCACACCTTACATGCTGAGGACATACGAGATAGTAAATTAACAATCAGATTGTTAAACTCGCCATGGGCGCCCCGACACGTATGCCTATAAAGAATAGCCTATAAAGAATAGCGCCGAAAATGCTAAAATAATTGCAGGATAAATATAAACACCACTGTCAAGTCGGGAAGTTGAATATAGGTAGGCTTATTCCGCCATCAAATCACCTAATCGATCACGAATGTACCAATGTTATAGATTATGATATTGTAAACATATTTGTTGGTAAAATTGTATATTGCACTGTTCAAGGTAAATAACCCAATAACATTTTACAATAATTTGCAAAACTTACACATGTATGTACTTCCCCGTCATGATTTATTGTCCACCACGTATTTTGTGTTCAATTTTGACCATATAACAAATAACTATGACTTATATGCAGCAAAAATAGTACCATCAGAAATTTCTTCCAAATACAAAACCAACATCATATTTATGTGTGCATATGACTTATGTTTTGCAAGTCAAATCTATGGTGAAAGGTCAATCCACAACACGAGGGGGATGAAAACCCGGATGCAGAAGTATGTATTGTTTTGGCCAGCTAAGGACACGACCTGTGGCACTAACATTAGTGCACAAAATAAACATTAATAATTTTGTACACAGAGTTGCTACATTGGTCATTGACCGCTTAAATATACTTTTACTTTCTGAGATTGAAATCCGTACAATACTTTCCTTTTTATAGATATGAAAACAAAGACTACAGATTTTTGTACATTAGTGCACTTTTATAAAATGTACGGGTGAATTCAAATTTAGAAAATTTATGAACAAATTAGAAAAATTGACTGAGAATTAGTTCATTTTCAGCCGAATGCTAGTTGCTCCATTTTCTTTTCTGTGCAGAAATCGTGTTTGTCAAAAGTTACAACTTAGCAGAACGGGTGAATGTCATCGCTTTTTGCTTTGGGTTTTTGCTAAGCGAGATTAGGCTAGCTCATGAGCCAAACGGAAATTACTTTGGAAAATGCAGGTACTCCGTGGTTTGTTGAACTGATGCACCCGTAAGGTTGGTAAAAGTGGTGGTTTGGAAGCGCTTTGTGCATGCTTGAGCAAGTAGGACCTGGTACGCGTGCAACTAGTTCGCTTATTCCGTCTGTCAAAAAACATGTGGTTGGATAGTTAGAAGGACAGTGGTATTCCCATCCCATCAGGGTTCAAGTCATGGTGCTCACATTTATCCTGGATTTATTTCAGGATTTTCGGTGATGCACGTTCAGTGGGAGGAGACGTTTCTGTCGACTACGAGGGGCCTACAGTGACTTCGTAAAATCTCAAGATGATATGCAAGTTCAAGATGATATACTGTGTTTAAAAAACAACTTAATCATAACAAACATAGAAACCAGTAACAAAAGTGTGCGAGCAAGTTTGGAGTTAGGAGCATCTCCAACAACAGCCCTATAATAGAAAAGCTGCCCAAAATACCCTTTTTAGAGCCCGAAGAGCAGCCTTATAACAAGAAAGTTGTCCAAATACCCTTTTTTGAGCATGGAGATTAAAAAATGCTGCGCCAACAACAGCCCTGTCTCGTTTTTTATATTGTCCCGTTTTGAGGTAGCTAAAGAAAAGGACCTCAAGTGTTCTACTGTCTCCATACCAAAATATAAGATGTTTCTATAGGCTAAACTAGATATCGCTCCTGCCAATGACGCGGCAGCCAATCTCGATGTCGTTATCTCCCATTTGTTTTTGGCTCGCCCTCGCCATGGAGGCCGTGGACGGCCGCGACTTCCTTAAGTCGGGCCCGGGGCTTCCCTAGTACTTCACCCACATCTCTCTACGCAAGGAAATCGACTCACGCAAAACCTAATTTAAACCTCATTTGGTATTTGATAGACGTCTAAATTTTTTCAGCGCGAGTCACCTCTCCGAGCAGCTCTGAGGATGAGACGGGGCACCGCAGCGAGGCGCGGGGACGTTCCTGCCGTATTAGTGTACATAATTTTGGGTCATATTTTTGTAATAATGTTCTTTTTAATATAATATTTTTTTAACAATTCCTTTTTAAACAAATTACCCGCAAAAAGAATTATCGAGATAGAAGATCTCGTATTAACGTGTCAATCATCCCGCGGCAAGCGGGGTCAGCAATATCCATTTACTCCGCGTATTAGATTTGTGTCAAGTCAAACTTTACGAAGTTTGACCAAATTTATATTAAAAAATATCAACATCTAAAATACCAAATATATATATTATGAAACTACATTTCATAATGAGTCTAACAATGTTAATTTGGTACTGTAAATGTTGATATTTTTTTCTTTATAAGTTTGGTCAAAGTAGAAATATTTTGACTTCGAACAAAACTTATATATGCAGACTAAAAAGGATTCGGAGGGAGTACAATGCTATAACGTGGCAATCATCTGATACTCACCTGCAGCCTAGATGCTCCTATATATCCGTGTCGGCCTGGACTGCGTACGTATCCATCTTTGGTTGGACTCTGGTCACCTCTCCAGGACCCCAACACGTAAATAAATACTAGCAACAGACCTCACGTACGAATCAACTACCAAAGAAAAGCGAGCACACATAACATATACGAGAGCTAAATCCCAACTTCACCAGCTCCGGGTCCCTGATTCGATTTGACGTCGATCCCATCGCTGGATTGCTCGGCGGCGGCATGGTGAACCCGGAGATGTTTCCGCTGTTGGAGGACCAGATGCGGCGCGAGGACCAAACCAATCCAGAGGAGATGCTTTCCACGGCCGAAAAGTTGACCACCGCTAAGCCCGAGGAGTTCGCCGCCATGAAGGTCGCCCAACCCGACGCTCAGATATCATACGCCGCCATAACTGGTGCCATGACGCTGAAGCAGCAGGGGAACGACCTTCACGGCCGTGGTCTCTACGCCGACGCTGCTGCCAAGTACGAGCTCGCCAGGGATCGCTTGAAGAACGTGCCGTCGGCGGCCGCGCAGACGTTACGGGTGCAGTGCAGCCATAATCTGATGTCGTGTTACCTGAAGACGGGCAGGTTCGAGGACTGCGTGAACGAAGGTTCAGAGGTTATTCTAGGTTGGGATGGTTCGAGCAATGTCGCTGTCGCCGGCAAGGCGTATTACTGGAGGGGTCAGGCGTACAGAGCACTCGGGAACCTTCATGCCGCCATGGTTGACTTGTGTAAAGGCCAAGAAATCTCCCCCACGGATGAATCCATTGATGAGGTCCTGAATATTTTATACTAATGTACTATTTGTTGCCCAACCAAGCCGTGTATTGGAAAATTGGAACGAAAAACTATTCTTTTTTGTTCTTTTTGTCATATAGGTATTTTAAATAACGGATTTGCTAAAGCACATCTAGATGTGCCATAACTATTGCACATCTAACTCTTATATCATTGATTTTACTTGAAGATTATTGTAGATGTTTTTCTTTTCCTTGTTCTTTTTTTCCTTTTCATGTTTGATTGAGTCACTTAGATGTGCAATACTTAGGGCACATCTAGATGTGCCCTAGACAGGCCCAATAAATAATGTAGAAGTAAGAGATATGAATATCATGGCCGAGTATATTTTTTTCTTCATGAGGAATTGGCTGAAGTGCAATGTTAAGAATTTCCTATACATTATTCTGCACCAAATAAAAATATATCTTATGTTCAGCTATCAATTGATCAAATTATCAAAAAGACATTATGGACGGTGATTGCGGGAAGAACACACCTTCCTTTCCCAAACTGAGAGGTGAGAGGACATGGAGTGCCATCGCTCTTCCTACCATGGTGTTGTGTGATGATGTGAGCGGCGTACGATATCTCGCGACAGTGATGCCGTGGTGGCAGCCCCTGATGGTGGTCCGCATGGTTGCTCTTCAGCGGGCATCATTGCGGTGGTGGTGATTCTCCTCCCGGGTTGGGTGGGCAATAGGAGGTGTTTTGGCGGGTACCTCAGTTGTGCCCTCTCTCTCGGAGGGGCGGCGTCTTGGTCTGGATCTGGGGATCTGTCATCATCATGGTCCTGTCAGCAGCCTCGTGGTGGCACGAGTGTGTTGCCGAGGAAAACCTCCGTGCCTTGGCACCAATGACGGCAACACCTGCGGGTGTTGCGTTCTTCTTGAAGACGTCATTTTGGTTTTTCTTTCCGTGCCAGTTATCTGGGTGAAGACCTTTGTCCGAATTGTTGTTTGACGAGATTTTGACACGTATTTGTTTGCCCCTTAATTATGTCACACAAAAAATATATAACTAGTATGAAACACTTGTGTGTACAACTAAGAGTACTGTTGGGTCGTGCATATTTTCATGGTGATAATATCTATGGCTTTATTAGTCGGGCTTCATAGGATGCAGCCCGCATCCTGGTCAGTGTATGTATGGCCGGCCCGAGGTGATCTATTCATTATATAGCATAGGGGAGTGAGCCTAGCTCGACGATCATAAAATGAAAATTCATCTGGTCCCAGCAAACATGCTACTAATTACATCGAATTGATCTCGATCAAGAACAAGAACATGGTATTGAAGATCCAAAGAGAGAGAGAGAGAGCCACCTAGCTACTACTATGGACTTGTAATTCCTAAAGGAACTACTCATTCATGGTCATGGAGGCAACAAGGTTGATGAAGATGGCTCCAACAATGGCTTCCCCTTCCGGCAAGGCTCTAGAACAGGCCTCCAGATGAGATCTTCATGGAACAGATACCTCTGGCGGCGATAAAATTCTTCCAAAATATGTCCGAGGGTTTCGGTATTTATAGAGATTTATGGCAGTGTAATTGGACTAAGACGGTGATGCCTACCGCGTAACTTTCTTCTTGTAGACTTTGTTTTGTTCCGGATCTTCCTATTGAGTCAGCTGCTACAGAAGCTAGGAAATTGAGAAGGTTAAAGACGAGGGACCTGCGAAGAAAAGAAAGAGAAGAGAAGGAGATGAAGAAAGACAACTTAATGTCGAGAAAGCGAAAGCGATACATTTTATCAAAACATTGTAAGCCTTTGCCCACCCCCCCCCCCCCCCCCCCCCCCCGCACCCCCACCCCCTCGGTGAGTCAGCCGGTGAAGGTGCAAGATTAGAATTCCAAAGGAAATAAACATCACCATGAGGTGTCATCTTCCGAGTGGCAAGTGTAGTATGTCGCCGAAGAAATATAATCCTCCCGATTTAGGTGTGCAAAGTCAGACCATTTTGTTGTCATAGTAGAACTCTTATCAGTTCCTAGAATGATGCAACAGTAGGCGTGGACATTAGAGTTTGCCATCTTGATCCGCAGTGTGTCATCATCTGGGTTGATATGCTCTTTCAAATAATCTTCCGTGTACCTTACCTGAAAGTTCTGGTACGAGATATGATGTCACTAAAATTCATTCGCATGCGCATTTGACACAAAATAATGGATGTGTTATTGAACTCACCATCCTCTGTCCTAGCTTTGCAAATGTCTTGTTGATGGTGCAGAGGTAGTATTTAATTTTTGGCTTTTTCAGCCAAAACATGGTAAACAGGGCGTTGACTTGGTGTTCATAAAGTTTCACCTCATTTCCCCAGTAACAATACTGTTCTAGTTCTCCAAAGTACTCTACGTGGTCTGATTGAATGTATGGAAAATCCTGTAAAAGGGTGTGCTTACCTCGAATGATATATTCTGCATGCTCTTCATCCTCACCATGTGCACAATTTGTTAAAGGAATTTGTATTAAATGAGATATTGATTGTACAACAATCAATAGGTTAATGTTCTAAAATGTGTTACTAAAAAGGTAAGGGAAGGGCCGAACCCTCATGTACAATACATAGTTGTGGTAAGTAGTGGACGAGTGACTTATATACAGATATTAAGTGAAACAATGCAGCAGAGATCACTAAGATACATATAAGTACCATCTTAACTAGTTGTTAGTCTATCATCGACTCATAACTAGGCCTAAACTCGCTGGTGTCCGTAAGAAAGACACAAAATTTGTGGCCTGCACACGCGATGGTTATTTTTCTAGTTCTCAATAAATGTCCCTTTCATCAACCCATCAAAAGTTAGTACGCAAGTAGTCTAAATTTTGATATGCGAGTATAGAAAACAATATTGGACGGGTTCTCATGCCATGAGGTTAGAACAACATATATTTTATTTAAGATTATTACTTTCCATTTCATATTTTATTTTCCAAAAATTCTGTTTTAAATTTTTGAAGTACAATTTAAATCTTCTTCCAAATACCTTCTGGGTTTAAATCACAATTGAGGTCTACTATATATGAGACCACTATATCAGAATGCGAAGGGTTTTCAAAATTTACACTTTTTTGAATTGAGCTCTCTTCGCCATCGCTAGACTCGTCCTCATGCGTGCTGAACGGCCACCGACGGTCGCTCCTTTAGTCAAACGCTGAGTGCGTCGTCGGCTGTCCGATGACTAATGCGTCCTATTTCACATTCAATTTTTATTTTATTTTGATATATTTTTCAATATAGTGTCATAAAAAGAAAAGTAGAAGCTAGTATAATAAAATACGCAAGTACAAACTAAGGGAAATCTTGTAATGCATATTTTAAATTGACTTGGTTGACTAAGAAACTTGGTATACACATCTAACACTCCGAAACCTATCACGATATTAGGTAGATAGTGCATTTGAAAATATCTAACTTGATATTAAAGGACTTCAAAATATATGTGGATAGACATATAAACACTCATTGAAGGGTCACAAATAATCTAATGCGTCCTATTTCACATTTTATTTTATTTTATTTTAATATTTTTTCAATGGTAGTGTCGTAAAAAAGAAACCTAGAAGCTAGTATAACAAAATACACCAACAAAAGACCTGCTTTAAAACTATATTTAAAGTATAAAGTTTAATTTAATAGGAAGTCGACCTAGCACGCCACTTGTGTAATTCCAGATCAGATGGAGAGGTACAAAAGTTTAATATAAAGTTTATATGCAGCTATAGAAATAGAGGTTTATGAGGCAACGATTCATGATATAACCAATTTCAAAAAAAAATTAGAAATGAATATCTTTGAAGGGAGATAAAAATATAGTTCATTCAAGAAATTCTGTTTGGGAGAAGCAATACTCAAAGTTTGTACTGCTTCTAAGTCTTTCGATCTAGATCAACTACCCTCACAAGACCAAGATCTACAAATGCTCTTGCTGTTCTGACGTGCTGCCAGCAGTCTAATCCTTGTCCGATTGAGTCTGCTCATTGTGTTTCATATGCACACTTCATAGACCAGCACGATCTGGCTAGTGTGTCTTGCTGCCAGACGTCTAATCCTTATTTGTCTCAGTCTTCTCATTCTAGTCTAGACGCAGGCTTGACATCTCAGCTTGCAGATATGGGACTGGCAGCTCAGTCTTCTAAGGCCCAGTCACCTACTCACTCTATTTCCACAGAACAGTCTTTTGAAAAGGAACCCACAGGGCAAACAGAGGTTGCAGTGTGTCCAGAGGCCACAACACATGGAGCAGCAAAGGGGCAGAGGAGCTGAACACAGATTTTCCGATAGGTATTTGGCTCAGCAAAATTGGATTCATTAGGTATAATACCCACATAATACACTCAGTATGCACGTTGTGGGTAAAGATATCTATAAAATATATGATGCAATTGGTCTCAAAGCAAATATAATACCCACTTATGTAGCTCCCGAAAACGTGGATATTATGTGGTAAAGCACATATGATACCCACTTTTGTTGATATCTAAAAAATGGGTATTATGTGGTAAAGCACATATAATGCCCAGTTTTGTTGGTCCGGAAAAGGTTGGTATTATGTGGTAAAGCACATATACTACCCACTTTTGTTGCTCCCGAAAAAGAGGGTATGATGTCCTGAAGAAGATACTATAATTTAGAGATACTTGACATCACAGGTTTATAGTTCTGGTGCTTCCTGTTGGAATTATCTAAGTTTTTTCATAAATATCCAAGTTGCCCGACCCCGCTGTGTATTGGAGAATTGGCGACAAAAAACTATTTTTTGTTGTCCTATTGTCATGTGTATTTTTTTGTAACAGATTGGAAGTGCATGGCTGAGTATGTTTTTTTCTTGTGGAATTGGCTGGGGTATGTTAAGAATGTCCTATACATTATTTTGCAAACAAATAAAAATATATCTTATTTTCAATTAATAATTGATCAAATTATCAAAATACGTTTTGGATGGTGATTGCGGGAAGAGAACACTAGTACTAAGCTACAACATAACTTAGCTGAGAGCTAGGTGTGGAAAGATGAGCAGCACAAATTACATAGCAGGCAACATAAGCAACTTAATCAATTGCTAAAATTGCAAAAGAAACAGACCTTCCTGGCCTCACTCACCTCGATCGGAAAATCTGAAGAAGATCCATTGTATAAATGAACCATCTATGATGGAGGAGTGTTCTTGGTTCCAAAGAGATTAAAGCTCCAATTAAACCACGGTTTGTACCTGCCCTTTGAGACCGGTGTGGCACCCAAGCTCTAGAGGCTCAAGATAATGTATAATGCTAGTGGACCAGAGCAGAGTGGGGCCACACTTACCGGCATGAACCACTTGACAGTGCTTGAAGAATTGTCTGTAGAAATCGGCTTTTTGAGGTGCCACGGATCGGGGAAGACAAGCGCACAATCTTTCCAGAGGCGTGCTTTCGACAAGCATACAAGCCATTTGTGCATTGAATCAATCTTCTGAAGTCAAAATGTATATTTTTTACGACTAGCTTCGCATGTCCAAATTTCCATCTATCTCCCTCCAGTCTCACTTGTCTATCACTTTTTTAATCTATTTGTTTCGTACAAAAGGTGTACAATCTCTACTCCTAAAAGGGGAGTTGGTAGGCCGGTACCCGTCGTTTTTTTTGCCTCACCTCCCATCACCCCCTCTCACTCGATTTTTTCTCTCTCTCATTAAAAAATTGAATCCCATTAAAAACCGTATGCCATCACTCTTTCAACTACGCATTAATTTGTCGCCATAGGAAAGGGAGGCACCATCATAGGTTTACAGTTCTGGTGCCACTTGTTGGATTTATCAAGGTTTTGTCCTAAATATCCATGATGCCTGACCCCGTTGTGCAGGGGCGGAGCCAGAATTTAGACATACGGGGGTTGGGGCGAATGAGACATGTTTGACTATTCTAGATAATATACATAGTCTGCTGAGTACACTAATTTTTTAACAGAAGCTAGAATGAAAATGAAGATACCATGAAGAGTGTATAATTAAGGCTCATGATTTCTTTGTTATTGCAGCAAAAATAGTTAACGAAAAGGGATAATTAGTTATTAATCTTGTGCCTTTTGATAAATATACGATGTTTATCTTCTACTTCCTTTGTCCCAAAAAATAGGTAAGATTATTTAAGAGGCAGTATTTTCTTTGTTTTTGGAAAGGCGCCGGTTTGTAATATGAAAATATATTCTAAGAAGTCTTACCATATCGACTATAGCCTGAAAATAAATAAACATGTTCACGAAACAGTATGTACTCTCAGTTGTACACACATCCACAAGTTTAGAAAATTGATAAATCACCAATGTGACAAATGAATGTAATTGCTACTACAACTTTTCCTTCAAAATAAAATTTGATAATTAATTGCCAGCCAGTCCTCCGACGACGCTTGGGAGTTGATGTTGTGGCTGCAGGTAGAGCTGCAGTTCGTGGCGCAGTCCTTGCAAAACGCCGTCACCGGCCACTCCGCCGCCGCTGGCCATCCAATGCCCAACAGCACCACCATCAGCACGGCGACCGCAGCTGCACTTGATGAAGACATTAGAAGACGAGAAGAGGACAAGGTGTATGTGATAGCGCGGACGTATGGTAGAGCAAACCTTGCTATTTATAGCCAGCCACGCACCTCCTCTGGCTAGCCACTTGAGTAAGAGCATCTACAATTTGACTTGGTAAATCCGAACGCTAAAACACGTACGGACGCGTCCGCGGACAGCGACCGGTCACGTCCGTACTGGTTCACCATACGGGGCGCCGAAGAGTGCGACTCCGCCGTCGGGCGGCCACCTTCAAGGAGTGGCGGAGCGCATGCCGGACGGCCATCTCCTCCTCGGAGCCGCGTGGGATGAGCTCGGAGTCGACGGATCCGCAGGTAAAGGACTCGGATCCGCTGCCCGTCTTGTCGAAGAAGACCATAGATCCCCGAAGGTGAGCTTGAGTTGCTGACGAAAGTGGAGTGAAGTGACTAGGGTTTGGTCCGGCGAGCAGATGAGACAGAATATATATGGGATCGGGTGGGCCAGCGCAGACCGGGTCCGATGTGCGAACGCGCACGGACGCTTCCGGAAGCTCTCATATATTCCCTATATTTGGGCTAAATATGAGGGGTGCCGGTCAGTCCGGACGTTTAAGGACATTTTAAGACGCATGTCTGAATCGATTTTTCCTGACTAATCAATAACCGGGGCATCGGTCCGAACATTTGAGCCGGGTTTGCGGCCCTCGGCTGTAGATGCTCTAAAGACGAATGGATCGTCAATGTAAAGGGCGTCATGCATATGCCCACCTCGAGTTGAGCCTAACTTTGAATTATAAAAGACATGACTGAAATATACGAAATATCTATGAACTTTTTTCAATACAACAGAATGATTAAATAAGTAGCAACCCAATGCGTTCACTCACTAATAGGTGTCCGTTCGGTACTAAATTTGGCATGAACTCAATTTGATTGACATGAAAATACAAACTTGTAAGAATATACCACAAGTCTTTTAGCTTGTCGATTAATAAGTTACACGGTGGGTTGGGTGGCTAGAAATTGATTTATCTTCGAAACAAAATCTAGAAGATTTCATGTTTTGAAAAGTAGTACTATAAAGGCATCTTCAACGCTGACCCGCAAATTTGCTATGCCGTCTGTCTGTGAACGGGGTCAGTCCGTGGACACTATTGTCAGAGGCCGCTATCCACTGTTGCCCGCATACATTTCAACCACTATTGAAGTTAAACGGACGGAATTCATATAAACACAGTGGATTTTCATATAAACCGGACGAGATTTATGCAAACACGGCGGATTTTTATTACATTTAAAACAAAAAAAGCGTTTCGACCCTAAACCTATCCTATAGCGGCGGTCGTCGTCCACTTCCTTTGTATTCCGCACCAACGAGCACGTCCTCCATCTGTCGCTCCATGAGCGTCCGCGGGGTTCAAGACCCGTGGAGTGAAGGTCCGGTCTCCGGCGAGGTAGAGTATGACATGGAAGACGGACTGGCCCATATGGGGACACAACGCCCTAGCGCCTCCCATGCCCTACTCATTCTTGGAGGGCGGTAGTCGGCCTTGGAGCGTGAGATCGACAATGGAGGAGGCGATGGGCGGCGCCGGTGGCTGCGGTTTCTCTAGCACCAGCGGCCACGGCCACAAACGCCGACAACAACTCCCTCCAAAGTGGCGGGTGGGTGGGTGGAGTGTTTTGATGCGAGCGTCAGGCCTGGGCAGCCACCGAGCGGACGTAACAAGGGGGCGGCGAGGGCGGGAGGGTGTCAGGCACGGACGGGGAGGAGGAATTGGCACCGACGGGTGGGCCAGGAGAGGACAAGGAGAGCGTCGGCGTGCGTCCGTTTCGTGTCTGCGCCGATGGAAACCATGCCCCGAAAATGGGTCACGACCGAAAAAAAAAGGATGTGTGTCCATTTCGGTTGCCACATTGGGCCGTGGTTTCTGTTCGTTTCGACCCCAACGGGGGTGTGCAAAGATCAAATAGGGTCGTGCGTTGGAGTAGGACTAGCTAACCACTTGATTGTACACAGATGGATCGTCCATCTAAGGGAATCTCTAGCATATCTCCGCTATCTTAGTCGGCGCCATGCATATGCACGTTACGACTTACATGTCCTCGGGTCCTAGTACTACCTACGTAGTTTATATATGTGCAACTTGCATCATGCATCGACGTTTCAAAAGTTGACTTGGAGACGAGCATCCAGATCATCATATAACATTTTACGATAGTGAGCCGTTACGATTCCATGACTGGAATATATATATACAGTATAAGCATAACTTTTTCTAATACAACCAAATGGTAAAATAAGTAGCAACACATTGTGTTCACTTACCGACAGGTGTCCGTTCTGTAGTAGGTTTAGCATGCATACAATTTGATTGACAAGGAAATACAAACTTCTTACAACATACCATGAGTCTTTGAAACAAAAGCAATGAGAGTACATGTTGTGAAAAATATAATAGTACTATACCAAATTAGGTATGCCACTTATCACCACGAAAAACTGCATACATGACAGCATGAGGCATGCTTGATTTAACTAAAGCAAGCCAAGTTGGCATGAAACAGTCTCGAGTAAATCTTGGATCCAAGGGCATGCCAATTAGTTACTTCGTCAAGTGCAAGATATGACACAATTGTATTTGTCCTATGGGCCAACAGGGAGAATCTAGAGCGAATCTCTCTCTCTCTCTCTCTCTCTCTCTCTCTCTCTCACACACACGTACGTCTCTCTCTCTCACTAGTACATAAGAGGGCTTTGGTCCAGGCCGGGCCAGCCCATTAGTCCCGGTTCACTCACGAACCGGGACCAATGGGGGCATTGGTCCCGGTTCGTGAGGCCAGGGGGCCGGCCGGGCCTCGTCCTTTGGTCCCGGTTCCAGCCACGAACCGGGACCAATGAGATGCCTATATATACCCCCTCGCCAGCGAGCAGAGCACTCCACACTGCTCTGTTTTTCTGGCCGGCGAGGGGAGAGCTTTGTGGTGCTCTAGCTCACCTCCTATGCACATGAGGTGTTCGATGAAATGCCCGAGCCACACTTAAGCTTTCTGCTCTCGAAGCTCCTTGTCCAAGCTCCATTGTTCTCAATATTTGTTTAGGTTTGGCGGTCCGTCCTGTCCCGTCCCCGTCCTCACCGCCGTCGATCGCCCGCGTCCATCTCGGCGCCGGCACCACCGTGGTTAGCCTCTTCTTCTTATCTTCTTTCTAAAAGAAAAAAGTTCTTACTTGTATCATTTAGATAGATACTTGTGTAATTTTCTTACTTTTATTATTGTTTGTTATTATATAGTGCCATGGTCATGGTATCCGCCCACGTCGGCCCTCGTCCGGTCTATGATTCGGATGTGGTATATATTATCTTTTATAACTATTTGTTTTATTTAGTGTTTATGACAATTATGCCGACCAACGTGACATAGATGTGTTTATCTAGGAGGTATGTGAACCGGAAATTCCAACCGACCCTCTTGTCGAGAGGTTAAATTTAGTTGAAAAAGAAAACGAGGATTTGAAAGAAAAATTGAAAAGAATTGAGGAGGAGAAGATGAAATTGGAGTTGCATGTTGCCGATGTCGTCGATGACCACAAGATCAAGATGGATGCAATGCGCTTGAAGATTAGAAAGATAAGAAAATATGCCATTGATAATGAGGCTTGGTATCATTATGTTGTTGGATCAATTGTTACCTTAGTTGCCATTATGATCGCATTTGTTGTTGCATTTAAATGTTTTACATAGTTGTATGTTAGTTTCAATTTATGTTTTAATTAGATGCTCTAGAGAGCTGTATGTTGTTCTATGAGAACTATGTGTGAACTTTATGTATTTATTTTTTCAATAATAACATTTGATCACTTCTCTATTCACTTCTCTATTCATTTGCCCTCGTCCGGTCTATGATTCGGATGTGGTATATATTATCTTTTATAACTATTTGTTTTATTTAGTGTTTATGACAATTATGCCGACCAACGTGACATAGATTTTTTAATCTAGGAGGTATGTGAACCGGAAATTCCAACCGACATAGAAATTCTTGTCGAGAAGTTAAATTTGGTTGAAAAAGAAAACAATTACTTGAAAGAAAAATTACAAAGAGTTGAAGAGGAGAAGATGAAGTTGGAGTTGCATGTTGCCGATGTCGTCGACGATCACAAGATCAAGATGGATGCAATGCGCTTGAAGATTAGAAAGATTAGAAAATATGCCATTCATACTGAGGCTTGGTATCATTATGCCGTTGGATCAATTGGTACCTTAGTTGCGGTTATGATCGCATTTGTTGTTGCATTTAAATTTTCTAGTTTCAATGTATGTTTTAATTAGATGCTCTAGAGAGCTATATGTTGTTCAATAATGAGAACTATGTATGAACGTTATGTATTTATTTTGGTCACTACTGTACTTTGGCTTTAATGTGATGATGAATTTCTATTAATTTGGTCACTTCTCTATTCATGATATGCACGCAGATGAACCGGCAATGGATGTACGGTGACCGACGCACCTCCGAGTATATTGAGGGCCTGCATAATTTTCTCGAAGCGGCTGAGGCAAACAAGCAGAATGGTTTTATGCATTGTCCATGTACTGTCTGTGAGAATACTAAGGCTTTCTCCAACTCTAAAACCCTTCACTTCCACCTGCTTCAGAAGGGTTTTATGCCACACTATAATGTTTGGACCAAGCACGGAGAAAGAGGGGTTATGATGGAAGACAACGAAGAAGAAGAGGATGACGACAACTACCCGCCCCCTGAATACGGTGATGCTGCAATGGGGGAAGCTGAAGATCAAGAGGAACCAGACGATGTGCCCGATGATGATCTTCGCCGGGTCATTGTTGATGCACAGAGAGAATGCGAAAGTGAAAGGGAGAAGTTGAAGTTCGATCGCATGTTAGAGGATCACAAAAAAGGGTTGTACCCAAATTGCGAAGATGACAACAGAAAGCTCGGTACCACACTGGAATTGCTGCAATGGAAGGCAGACAATGGTGTATCTGACAAGGGATTTAGTTCGCTACTGAAAATAATGAAGAAGAAGCTTCCAAAGGATAACGAATTGCCCGGCAGTACGTACGAAGCAAAGAAGGTTCTATGCCCTCTAGGACTGGAGGTGCAGAAGATACATGCATGCCCTAATGACTGCATCCTCTACCGCGGTGCGTACGAGGATTTGAACGCATGCTCGGTATGCGGTGCATTGCGGTATAAGATCAGAAGAGATGACCCTGGTGATGTTGAGGGCCAGCGCACCGGGAAGAGGGTTCCTGCCAAGGTGATGTGGTATGCTCCTATAATACCACGGTTGAAACGTCTGTTCAGAAACAAAAAGCATGCCGAGTTGATGCAATGGCACAAAAAAGACCGTAAGAAAGACGGGAAGTTGAGAGCACCCGCTGACGGGTCGCAGTGGAGAAAGATCGAGAGAAAGTGGAGCGACTTTACAGGTGACCCGAGGAACGTATGGTTTGGTTTAAGTGCAGATGGCGTTAATCCTTTTGGGGAGCAGAGCAGCAAGCATAGCACATGGCCTGTGACTCTATGTATGTATAACCTTCCTCCTTGGTTGTGCATGAAGCGTAAGTTCATTATGATGCCAGTTCTCATCCAAGGCCCTAAGCAACCCGGCAATGACATTGATGTGTACCTAAGGCCATTAGTTGATGAACTTTTACAGCTATGGAATGGAAGAGGTGTACGTGTGTGGGATGAGAACGAACAGGAGGAATTTGACCTACATGCGTTGCTGTTTGTAACCATCAACGATTGGCCTGCTCTCAGTAACCTTTCAGGACAAACAAACAAGGGATACCACGCAAGCACACACTGTTTAGATGACACCGACAGTATATATTTGGACAAATGCAGGAAGAATGTGTACCTGGGGCATCATCGATTTCTTCCGACCAACCATCAATGTCGAAAGAAAGGAAAGCATTTCAAAGGTGAGGCAGATCACCGGAAGAAGCCCGCCCTCCGTACTGGTGATCACATACTTGATATGGTCAATGATTTACAAGTAATATTTGGAAAGGGTCCTGGCGGACTATCTGTTCCGACTGACGATGCGGGACGCGCACCCATGTGGAAGAAGAAATCTATATTTTGGGACCTACCCTATTGGAAAGACCTAGAGGTCCGCTCTACAATCGACGTGATGCACGTGACGAAGAATCTTTGCGTGAACCTGCTAGGCTTCTTGGGAGTGTATGGGAAGACAAAAGATACACCGGAGGCACGGGAGGAACAGCAACGTGTGCATGAAAAAGACGGCATGCATCCAAAGCAGTATGAAGGTCCTGCCAGCTACGCTCTTACCAAAGAAGAGAAGGAAATCTTCTTTGAATGCCTGCTCAGTATGAAGGTCCCGTCTGGCTTCTCGTCGAATATAAAGGGAATAATAAATATGGCAGAGAAAAAGTTCCAGAACCTAAAGTCTCATGACTGCCACGTGATTATGACGCACACTACACAGTTCTACAGAATTCTACCTTGGTCTGAAGCACACTACACAGTTCTACAGAATTCTACCTTGGTGACCCCGTATGTCGATGAACACAAGAATATTCTGCGCTCCAAACACCCGGAGCAGTGTGACGACTGGATTACATATGAACACATCAGGACTTTCAGCAGTTGGTTGCAAACACGTCTCATGGGTGACAACACTGTTTCTGATAAGTTGTACTCGTTGGCCAGGGGACCATCTTCGACTGTATTGACTTACAAAGGGTACGAGATAAATGGGAATACATTTTACATGATCGCCCAAGATCAAAAGAGCACCAACCAAAACAGCGGTGTCCGCTTTGATGCAGCAACCAATAGGGGAAATGACACATATTATGGTTACATAGTGGACATATGGGAACTTGACTATGGACATGATTTCAAGGTCCCTTTGTTTAAGTGCAAATGGGTCAATCTGTCGGGAGGCGGGGTACAGGAAGACCCACAGTACGGAATGACAACAGTGGATCTGAACAATCGTGGGTACACAGACGAACCATTCGTCCTAGCCAATGATGTGGCGCAGGTTTTCTATGTGAAGGACATGTCTACCAAACCGAGAAAAAGAAAAGATAAGGAAGCGAATACATCATACGATGAGCCAAAGCGCCACATAGTTCTTTCAGGGAAAAGAGACATTGTGGGATTGGAGGGCAAGACAGACATGTCTGAAGATTATGAAAAGTTTCATGAAATTCCTCCCTTCAAAGTCAAGGCTGACCCAAGCACCCTCTTAAACGATGAAGATTATCCATGGTTACGGCGCAATAAGCAAAGGACACAAGCGAAGAAAAAGTGAAGACTTTCTCTCCACAACTATATCATTGCAGTTACATGTGAAGAAATGAAATGCCTTTTGTAACAGATGAGTTTTCGTATGAAATCCTAATTAATAATTCGAAAGAGATTGTCCGTTTTGTCCGCCAATTGAGCATCATCCTTTCTATTTGTCTTTTGTTTCTTTCTAAGTGTCTTTGTAAAAATGGAGTTGGAAAAATGAAATATACCGTCGGAAAATGAAAGGATTTCTAGATAGATCAACAAAACACACGGTTTCCCCTGCATACAGCCCGACGGTGGCTCGTGAGTGCCCGCATATGAAATGCACCGTCGGACCGTATGCAGGGAATCCGAATGATTTGCATTCGGTCGATGAACTGCAGGATTTCTAGATAGATCAACAAAACACACGGTTTCCCCTGCATACAGCCCGACGGTGGCTCGTGAGTGCCCGCATATGAAATGCACCGTCGGACCGTATGCAGGGAATCCGAATGATTTGCATTCGGTCGATGAACTGCAGGATTTCTAGATAGATCAACAAAACACACGGTTTCCCCTGCATACAACCCGACGGTGGCTCGTGAGTGCCCGCATATGAAATGCACCGTCGGACCGTATGCAGGGAATCCGAATGATTTGAATCCGAATGAGTACACACACTAAGTGTCCGAGAGGTGGGCTATATATAGGGTCGTGTGCCTCTTTAGTCCCGGTTGCTAGCACGAACCGGGACTAGTCGTTATAGTGCTCATTCAACAGCTCACAAGCGCTTGAAAGAAACACACGATCCGTGTGCTTCTTCCTGAATGGTGCATTTTGAACACACAAAAAGTCTAGAGTTCAAATAAGTTCAAAAAAATGAAATCCCTTTGTAACAGATGAGTTTTCGTCCGAAACCCTGATACTTCGAAAGAGATTGTCCATTTTGTACACGAAGTGCATCCAGTTTTTGCCGTAACCCTCTCAACTTTTAACACATGCTATGTGGGTGAAATGATGATACCATGCCAACTTTCAACCAGTTCAGAGTTCATTTGTAGTGCTTTTCAATTTCAGGGTCATTTAGCTTAAAAAAATCAGTAAATGCATTAAAAATAGGAAATGAAGTCAGAAAGGGTTGAAAATTGATTTTATAAACCTCTAGTATTTATGAAACTAAAATTATATAAAATTTATGCAACTAAAGTTATCAAAGTATTTTTTGTTCAAAACATTAATAGCAAAAATAATTTTCATAAAGATTTTTTTTAGAAACTTTAATAGCAAACTAAAATAACAAAATCTTTTTTTGGTTAAAACAGAAATTTAAAATAACCTAAAAATTACCAAATTGAATATAATGATAAAACACAGTAATATTAAATAGCAGGAAAAAGAATCACTCAAAAATCTATTTTAATAGTAAAGTTATTCACAAACTAGTTATTCACACCAATTTAAAAGAATTCAAATTTAAACTATTCAAATTTGGAAACTAATGGCACTAACAGAAAGTTTATAATTTTTGTGACCTAAAAGCAAAAAGAATCACTGAAAAACTGTAAGTAGAAACAAAAGAAAATAAATAAAGCAAAAAAGAAAACAAAAAAAGTAGAAAAAAATTAAAAAAAATGCCGCCTACTAGGCCACAACGGCAACCACCAAGTTGGGCCAGGATTCAGGCCCGCTGAAGGCCCACAGGCAGGGGTGTGTGCAATTATGCCCGTAAGCCTGCTGTTGAGAGGAGCTCGAGAGGTTGTGCGCAGCAGCGCTTATAAACCACTCTCGAGCCCTCTCAACTAGCGAGGTGGGACTAAACATTTGGCCCCGGGCAGCACCACCCTTTGGTCCCGGTTGGTGGCACCAACCGGGACCAATGCCCACCTTTGGTCCCGGTTGGTGCCACCAACCGGGACCAAAGGTCCCTGCTTCCCGCCCTTTGGGCTGACGAAAAGAGACCTTTGGTCCCGGTTGGTGGCACTAACTGGGACCAAAGGTGGGCATTGGTCCCGGTTGGTGGCACCAACCGGGACCAAAGGCTCTAGGTATATAAGCCCACGCACTTAGCAGTTTCTCCAAATCATGTTCTTCTCCGCCCGA